>CM033470.1:106080977-107395977 GCA_019447015.1 Hymenochirus boettgeri | reverse complement strand
ATAGCAAGATAGATAGATGATAGATAGATAGATAGATAGATAGAATAGGATAGATAGATAAGATAGAGATAGCTAGTAGATTAATATCAGAGATAGATAGATAGATAGCAGAGATAGAGATAGATAGCAGAGATAGATAGATAGCAGAGATCGATAGATAGCAGAAGATAGATAGATAGATAGATAGATAGATAGATAGATAGATAGATAGATAGATAGATAGCAGAGATAGATAGATAGATAGATAGATAGATAGATAGATAGATAGATAGATAGATAGATAGATAGCAGAGATAGATAGATAGATAGATTAGATAGATAGATAGATAGATAGATAGATAGATAGATAGATAATAGAGATAGATAGATAATAGCAGAGAGATAGATAAATAGAGCTAGATAGATAGATAGCAGAGATAGATAAATAGCAGGGATAGAGAGATAGATAGCAGAGATAGATAGATAGCAGAGATAGATAGATAGATAGCAAGATAGAAGATAGCAGAGATAGGATAGAAGATAGATAGCAGAGATAGATAGATAGATAGATAGATAGATAGTAGTAGATAGATAGAGATAGATAGATAGATAGCAGATAGATAGATAGATAGATAGAAGATAGATAGATAGCAGAGATAGCTAATAGAGCTAGATAGATAGATAGCAGAGATAGGATGATAAAATTAGATAAGAGATAAAGAGAATAGATAGATAGCAGAGATAGATAGAGAGATAGATAGATAGATAGATAGATAGATAGAGATAGATGATGATAGATAGATAGATAGATAGACTAGATAGCGAGATAGATTAATATCAGAGATAGAGAGATAGATAGACAGAGGGATTAGAGAGAGATAGATAGCAGATAGTAGAGATAGATAGCAGAAGATAGATAGCGAGATAGATACGATAGATCGATAGATAGATAGATAGATATAGATAAGACAAAAAGTAGATAGATAGATAGATAGATAATGATAGATAGATAGAAAGATAGATGATAGCTAGATGATAGATAAGATAGGAAAGCAGAGATAAGATAGATAGCAGAGATAGATGGATAGATAGCAGAGATAGAAGATAGATAGCAGAGATAGATAAAATAGATAGCAGAGATAGATAGATAGATAGATAGATAGATAGATAGATTAGATAGATAGATAGATAGATAGATAAGCAGAGATAGATAGATAGAGCTCGATAGATAGAAGCAGATAGATATAGATAGGAGATAGATACAATAATAGATAGATAGCAGAGATAGATTAGATCGATAGATAGATAGATAGCAGAGATAGATAGATAGATAGATAGATAGATAGATAGATAGATAGATAGATAGATAGATAGATAGCAGAGATAGATTAATATCAGAGATAGAGAGATAGATAGCGAGAAGATAGAGAGATAGATAGCAGAGATAGATAGATAGCAGAAATAGATAGATAGATAGATAGATAGATAGATTAGATAGATAGATAGATAGATAGATAGATAGATAGATAGAAAGCAGAGATAGATAGATAGATAGATAGATAGATAGATAGATAGATAGATTAAGATAAGAGAAGATGATATAGATAGATAGATAGCAGAGATAGATAATAGAGCTAGATAGATAGATAGCAGAGATAGATAAATATCAGAGATAGAGAGATAGATAGATAGATAGATAGATAGCAGAGATAGATAGATAGATTAGATAGATAGAGATAGCAGAGATAGATGGATAGCAGAGATAGATGGATAGCAGAGATAGATGGATAGCAGAGATAGATGGATAGCAGAGATAGATAGATAATAGCGATTGATAGATAGATAGCGACAGATAGAAGAGATAGTATAGATAGAGGGTAGATAGATAGATAGCAAAGATAGATGGATAGCAGAGATAGATAGATTAGATAGATAGCAGAGATAGATAAATATCAGAGATAGATAGATATATAGATAGCAGAGATAGATAGATAATAGTGATAGATAGATAGCAGAGATAGATAGATAGATAGATAATATAGATAGATAGCAGAGATAGATAGATAATATAGATGGATGGATGGATAGATAGATAGCAGAGATAGACAGATAGAAGAGATAGATAGATAGATAGATAGATAGATAGATAGATAGATAGATAGATAGATAGATAGATAGATAGATACATAAGATAGGTAGATAGATAACAGAGATAGATAGATAGATAGATAGATAATATAGATAGATAAATAGCAGAGATAGATAGATAGACAGATAGAAGAGATAGATAGCAGAGATAGACACATAAGATAGATAGATAGATAGCAGAGATAGATAAATAATCTATATAATTATATATAATCTATGTATAAAATATATAATCTAGATAATAGTTAGGGCCCTGCTGAAACAGTCTACCTTGACGTGGTAGCAGGGCTTACAAATCTTTTGGCCAAAATCTTTTATTCTACAGAGATAGAGATAGATGGATGCGAGATAGCAGAGATAGATGGATAGCAGAGATAGATGGATAGCAGAGAAGATAGATGGATAGCGAGAGAGGATAGCAGAGAAGAGTAGATGGATACAGAGATAGAAATATAATAGCGATAGATAGATAGATAGCGACAGATAGAAGAGATAGATAGATAGCAGAGGTAGATAGATAGATAGCAAAGATAGATGGATAGCAGAGATAGATAGATTAGATAGATAGCAGAGATAGATAAATATCAGAGATAGATATATAGATAGCAGAGATAGATAGATAATAGCGATAGATAGATAGCAGAGATAGATAGATAGATAATATAGATAGATAGCAGAGATAGATAGATAATATAGATGGATGGATGGATAGATAGATAGCAGAGATAGACGGATAGAAGAGATAGATAGATAGATACATAAGATAGGTAGATAGATAGCAGAGATAGATAGATAGATAATATGAGTAGATAGATAGCAGAGATAGATAGATAGACAGATAGAAGAGATAGTAGCAGAGATAGATACATAAGATAGATAGATAGATAGCAGAGATAGATAAATAATCTATATAATTATATTAATCTATATATATATATATAATTTAGATAATAGTTAGGGCCCTGCTGAAAGAGTCTACCTTGGAGTGGTAAGCAGGCTTACAAATCTTTTGGCCAACATTTTATTCTACAGAGATAGAGATAGATGGATAGCAGAGATAGATGGATAGCAGAGATAGATGGATAGCAGAGATAGATAGATGGATAGCAGAGATAGATGGATGAGAGATGAGGATAGCAGAGAATAGATGGATAGCAGAGATAGAAAGATAATAGCGATAGATAGATAGATAGCGACAGATAGAAGAGATAGATAGATAGCAGAGGTAGATAGATAGATAGCAAAGATAGATGGGATGCAGAGATAGATAGATAGCAGAGATAGATAAATATCAGAGATAGATAGATATATAGATAGCCAGAGATAGATAGATAGATATAGCGATAGATAGATAGAGGATAGATAGATAGATAAATAGATAGATGAGAGATAGAATCGATAGATAGATAGATAGATAGATAGATAGAGAGTAGAAGATAGATAGATAGATAGATAGATAATAGATGATAGCAGAGAAGATTAATATCAGAGAAGAGAGATAGATAGCAGAGATAGAGAGATAGATATAGCAGAGATAGATGAAGCGAAATAGATAGATAGATAGATAGATAGATAGATAGATAGATAGTAGATAGATAGATAGATAGAAAGCAGAGATGATGAAGATAGATAGATAGATAGAGATAGATAGATGATGATAGATAGATAGATAGATAGCAGAGATAGATAATAGAGCTAGATAGATAGATAGCAGAGATAGATAAATATCAGAGATAGAGAGATAGATAGCATAGATAGATAGATAGCAGAGATAGATAGATAGATTAGATGATAGATAGCAGAGATAGATGGATAGCAGAGATAGATGGATAGCAGAGATAGATGGATAGCAGAGATAGATGGATAGCAGAGATAGATAGATAATAGCGATGTGATAGATAGATAGCGACAGATAGATGCTAGATAGATAGATAGAGATAGATAGCAGAAAGATTAATATAGAGAGATAGATAGCAATAGCTAGATAGAAGATAGATAGCAGAGATAGATAGATTAGATAGGATCAGGCAGAGATAGATTAAAATACAGAGATAGTAGATATATAGATAGATAGATAGATAGATAGATAGATAGATAGATAGATAGATAGATAGATAGATAGATAGATAGATAGATAGAAAGAGAGACATATATAGATAGCAGAGGTAGATATAGATTACAGAGATAGATAGATAGCAGAGATAGAAGCAGAGAGAGATAGCAGAGATTAGATACGCAGAGATAGATAGCAGAGATAGCTAGCTAGATTGCAGAGATAGATAGATAGCTAGATTGCAGAGATAGATAGATAGATAGATAGATAGATAGATAGATAGATAGATAGATGCAGAGATAGGATAGTAGATAGCAGAGATAGATGATAGCAGAGATAGATAGATGCGAGATAGATAGACAGTAGCAGATAGATAATAGAGCTAGATAGCTAATAGCGATAGAGAGATAGATAGCAGAGATGAAGAAAATAGCAGAGATTAGATAGGTAAGCAGAGATAGATAGATAGATAGATTAGATAGATGATAGATAGATAGAATAGATAGATAGATAGTAGATAGCAGAGATAGATAGATAGATAGATAGTAGAAGAGAAGATATAGTTTTAAGAGATAGATAGATAGGCAGAGATAGATAGATAGTATAGATAGATAGATAGCAGCAGATAGATTGCAGAGATAGATAGAGATAGGAAAGCAGCGATAGATAGATAGATAGATTAGATAGATAGATAGATAGCAGAGATAGATAGATAGATAGATAGATAGATAGATAGATAGATAGATAGATAGATAGATAGATAGCAGAGATAGATAGATAGATAGATAGCAGAGATATATAATAGAGCTAGATAGATAATAGATAGATAGATAGATAGATAGATAGATAGATAGATAGATAGATAGATAGCAGAGATAGATAAATATCAGAGATAGAGAGATATATAGCAGAGATAGATAGATAGATAGATAGATGCAGAGATAGATAGATAGCAGAGACAGATAGATGATAGATAGATTAGATAGATAGATAGATAGATAGATAGATAGATAGATAGATAGATAGATAGCAGAGATATATATAGATAGCAGTAGAGTAGTAGGTAGATATAGATTACAGAGATAGATAGATAGCAGAGATAGATAGCAGAGATAGATAGCAGAGATAGATAGCAGGTAGATAGAAGAGATAGATAGTAGATGCAGATAGATATGAAGCTAGATGCAGAGATAGATTAGATAGATAGATAGATAGATAGATAATGCAGAGATAGATAGATTGCAGAGATAGATAGTAGATTGCAGAGATAGATAGATAGATTGCAGATAGATAGATTGCAGAGATAGATAAATAGCAGAGATAGATAGCAGAGATAGATAGATAGCAGAGATAGATAATAGAGCTAGATAGATAATAGCGATAGATAGATAGCAGAGTAGATAAATATCAGAGATAGAGAGATTAGAAACATAGATAGATAGATAGCAGAGATAGATAGATTGCAGAGATCAGATAGATAGATAGATAATAGATAATAGATAGATAGATAGATGATAGATAGATGGATAGATGAGAGATAGATAGATAGATAGATAGATAGATAGATAGATAGCAGAGATCGATAGATAGATTGCAGAGATAGATTGCAGAGATAGATAGATAGATAGATAGATAGATAGATAGATAGATAGATAGATAGATAGATAGCAGAGATAGATAGATAGCAGAGATAGAAGACAGATAGCAGATAGATAATAGAGCTAGATAGATATAAGCGATAGAGAGATAGATAGCAGAGATAGATAGATAGCAGAGATAGATAGGTAGCAGAGATAGATAGATAGATAGATAGATAGCAGAGATAGATAGATAGATAGATAGATAGATAGATAGATAGATAGATAGATAGAAGAGATAGATATAGTTTACAGAGATAGATAGATAGCAGAGACAGATAGATAGATAGATAGCAGAGATAGATTGCAGAGATAGATAGAAGCAGCGATAGATAGATAGATGATAGATAGATAGATAGCAGAGATAGATAGATAGATAGATAGATAGCAGAGATAGATAGAGAGAGAGATAGATAGATAGATAGATAGATAGATAGCAGAGATAGATAGATAGCAGAGATAGATAATAGAGGCTAGATAGATAATAGCGATAGATAGAAGAGATAGATAAATATCGAGATAGATAGCAGAGATAGATAGATGGATAGCAGAGATAGATAGATAGATAGATAGATAGATAGATAGATAGCAGAGATAGATAGATAGATTGCAGAGATAGATAGATAGATAGATAGATAGATAGATAGCAGAGATAGATAGATAGAAGATATAGAGATAGATAGAAGATAGATAGCAGAGATACATAGATAGATAGATAGCAGAGATAGATAGATAGATAGCAGAGATAGATAATAGAGCTAGATAGATAATAGCGATAGATAGATAGATAGATAGATAGCAGAGATAGATAAATATCAGAGATAGAGAGATAGATAGATTAGATAGATAAGCAGAGATAGATAGATTGTAATAGAGATAGCAGAGATAGAGAGATAGAGAGATAGCAGAGTAGATAGTAGATAGATAGATAGATAGATAGATAGATAGATAGATAGATAGATAGATAGTAGAGATAGATAGAAGATAGATAGTAGATAGCAGAGATAGATAGATAGCAGAGATGAGAATAGAGCAGATAGATAGATACGGATAGATAGTGATAGCAGAGATAGATAGAAGCAGTAGATAGATAGATAGATATATAGACAGAGATAGATAGATAGATAGATAGATAGCGAGAGATAGATAGCAGAGATAGATAGATAGATAGATAGATAGATAGATAGATAGATAGATAGATAGATAGCAGAGATAGATAGATAGATAGATAGATAGATAGATAGATAGATAGATAGATAGATAGAAGAGATAGATATAGTTTACAGAGATAGATAGATAGCAGAGACAGATAGATAGATAGATAGCAGAGATAGATTGCAGAGATAGATAGAAAGCAGCGATAGATAGATAGATAGATAGATAGATAGATAGATAGATAGATAGCAGAGATAGATAGATAGATAGCAGAGATAAGATAGATAGATAGTTAGATAGATAGATAGATAGCAGAGATAGATAGATAGCAGAGATAGATAATAGAGCTAGATAGATAATAGCGATAGATAGATAGATAGATAGATAGATAGATAGATAGATAGATAGATAGATAGATAGATAGATAGCAGAGATAGATAAATATCAGAGATAGATAGCAGAAGATAGATAGATGGATAGACAGAGATAGATGATAGATAGATAGATAGATAGATAGATAGCAGTAGATAGATAGATGAGTAGATTGCAGAGATAGATAGATAGATAGATAGATAGATAGATAGATAGATAGCAGAGATAGATAGATAGAAGATTATAGATAGATAGTATAGCAGCAGATACAAGATGAAGATAGCAGAGATAGATAGATAGTAGCAGAGATAGATAATAGAGCTAGATAAGAATAGCGATAGATAGATAGATAGATAGCAGAGATAGATAAATATCAGAGATAGAGAGATAGATAGATAGATAGATAGATAGCAGAGTAGATAGATGTAATCAGAGATAAGAGATAGATAGAGAGCAGAGATAGATAGATAGATAGATAGAATAGATAGATAGAAGATAGATAGATAGATAGATAGATAGATAGATAGAAGATAGTAGAGATAGATAGAAAGATAGATAGATAGATAGATAGCAGAGATAGATAGATAGCAGAGATAGATAATAGAGCTAGATAGATAGATAGCAGAAGATAGATAGATAGCAGAGATAGATAGAAAGCAGAGATAGATAGATAGATATATAGCAGAGATAGATAGATAGATAGATAGATAGCAGAGATAGATAGATAGATAGATAGCAGAGATAGATAGATAGATAGATAGATAGATAGATAGATAGATAGCTAGATTAGATAGAAGTAGATAGATAGATAGAGAGATAGATAGAGTAGATAGATAAAGATAGATAGATAGATAGATAGATACGATAGATAGATTAGATAGATAGATAGATAGATAGATAGATAGATAGCAGAGATAGATAATCAGAGTAGATAGATAGATAGCAGAGATAGATAAATATCAGAGATAGAGAGATATATGCAGAGATAGATAGATAGAAGATAGAGATAGATAGAGAGATAGCAGAGTAGATAGATAGCAAGTAGGATAAGGAAGATAGATAGCAAGATAAGATAGATAGATAGCAGAGATAGATAGATAGATAGATTAGCAGAGATAGATATAGAGCTAGATAGATAGATAGCAGAATAGATATATCAGAGATAGAGAGTAGATAGCAAGATAGATAGATGATAGATAGATAGATAGATAGATAGAATAGATGATAGATAGATAGAAGATAGCTAGTAGATTAGATATCAGAGATAGAGAGTAGATAGAGAGATAAGAGATAGATAGCAGAGATAGTAGATAGCAGAGGATAGATAGCAGAAGATAGATAGATAGATAGATAGATAGATAGATAGATAGATAGATAGATAGATAGATAGCAGATAGATAGATAGATAGATAGATAGATAGATAGATAGATAGATAGATAGATGAGATAGATAGATAGCAGATAGATAGATAGATAGATAGATTAGATAGATAGATAGATATAGATAGATAGATAGATAGATAGATAATAGAGATAGATAGATATATAGCAAGAGAGATAGATAAATAGAGCTAGATAGATAGATAGCAGAGATAGATAAATAGCAGGATAGAGAGATAGATAGCAGTAGATAGATAGATAGCAGGAGATAGATAGCATAGATAGCAGAGATAGATAGATAGCAGAGATAGGATAGAAGATAGATAGCAGAGAGATAGTAGATAGATAGATAGATAGATAGTAGTAGATAGATAGCGAGATAGATAGATAGATAGCAGAGATAGATAGATAGATAGATAGAGAGATAGATAGATAGAGAGATAGCTAATAGAGTAGATTAGATAGAATAGCAGAGATAGAGATGATAAAATTAGATAAGACGATAGATAGAGAAATAGATAGAAGAAGAGATAGATAGCAGAGATAGATAGATAGATAGATAGATAGATAGAGATAGATGATGATAGATAGATAGATAGATAGATAGATAGCAGAGATAGATTAATATCAGAGATAGAGAGATAGATAGACAGAGGATTAGAGCGAGATAGATAGCAGAGATAGATAGAGATAGATAGCAGATAGATAGATAGCGTAGATAGATAGATAGATCGATAGATAGATAAGATAGATAAGAGAAGACAAGATATAGGGGGGGTAGATAGAATAGATTAGATAGATAGATGATAGATAGATAGAAAGATAGATGAAGCTAGATGATAGATAAGATAGAGAAAGCAGAGATAAGATAGATAGCAGAGATAGATGATAGATAGCAGAGATAGAGAGATAGATAGCAGAGATAGATACAGAGATAGATAGCAGATAGATAGATAGATAGATAGATAGATAGATAGATAGATTAGATAGATAGATAGATAGTAGATAAGACAGAGATAGATAGATAGAGTCGATAGATAGATAGAGATAGATATAGATAGAGAAGATCAGAGTATATAGATAGATAGCAGAGATAGATAGATAGATAGATAGATAGAGATAGATAGATAGATAGATAGATAGATAGATAGATAGATAGATAGATAGATAGATAGATAGCAGAGATAGATTAATATCAGAGATAGAGAGATAGATAGCAGAGATAGATAGAGAGATAGATAGCAGAGAGAGATAGATAGCAGAATAGATAGATAGATAGATAGATAGATAGATAGATAGATAGATAGATAGATAGATAGATAGATAGATAGAAAGCAGAGATAGATAGATAGATAGATAGATAGATAGATGATAGATAGATTAGAGATATAGAGATAGATGATAGTAGATAGATAGATAGCAGGAGATAGATAATAGAGAGATAGATAGATAGAGAGATAGATTAATATCAGAGATAGAGAGATAGATAGATAGATAGATAGATAGATAGCAGAGATAGATGATAGATAGATAGATAGCAGAGATAGATGGATAGCAGAGATAGATGGATAGCAGAGATCGAGGATAGCAGAGATAGATGGATAGCAGAGATAGATAGATAATAGCGATTGATAGATAGATAGCGACAGATAGAAGAGATAGATAGATAGAGGGTAGATAGATAGATAGCAAAGATAGATGGATAGCAGAGATAGATAGATTAGATAGATAGCAGAGATAGATAAATATCAGAGATAGATAGATATATAGATAGCAGAGAAGATAGATAATAGTGATAGATAGATAGCAGAGATAGATAGATAGATAGATAATATAGATAGATAGCAGAGATAGATAGATAATATAGATGGATGGATGGATAGATAGATAGCAGAGATAGACAGATAGAAGAGATAGATAGATAGATAGATAGATAGAAGAAGATAGATAGATAGATAGATAGATAGATAGATAGATACATAAGAGTAGATAGGTAGATAGAACAGAGAAGAAGATAGATAGATAGATAATATAGATAGATAAATAGCAGAGATAGATAGATGACAGATAGAAGAGATAGATAGCAGAGATAGGACAAATAAGATAGATAGATAGATAGCAGAGATAGATAAATAATCTATATAAATATATAATCTATGTATTAAAATATATAATTAGATAATAGTTAGGGCCCTGCTGAAAGACGTCTACTTGACGTGTGGTAGCAGGGCTTACAAATCTTTGGCCAAAATTTTATTCTACAGAGATAGAGTAGATGATGAGATAGCAGAGATAGATGGATAGCAGAGATAGATGGGATAGCAGAGAGAGATAGATGGATAGCAGAGAGAGGATAGCAGAGAAGAGTAGATGGATAGCAGAGATAGAAATATAATAGCGATGTAGATAGATAGATAGCGACAGATAGAAGAGATAGATAGATAGCAGAGTAGATAGATAGATAGCAAAGATAGATGGATAGCAGAGATAGTAGATAGATAGATAGCAGAGATAGATAAATATCAGAGATAGAGATATAAGATAGCAGAGATAGATAAGATAATAGCGATAGATAGATAGCAGAGATAGATAGATAGATAAAATATAGATAGATAGCAGGATAGATAGATAATATAGATGGATGGATGGATAGATAGTAGCAGAGATAGACGGATAGAAGAGATAGATAGATAGATAGATACATAAGATAGGTAGATAGATAACAGAGATAGATAGATAGATAATATGAGTAGATAAATAGCAGGATAGATAGATAGACGATAGAAGAGATAGTAGCAGAGATATACATAAGATGATAGATAGATAGCAGAGATAGATAAATAATCTATATAATTATATATAATCTATAATATATATATAATTTAGATAATGTTAGGGCCCTGCTGAAAGAGTCTACCTTGAGTGGTAAGCAGGCTTACAAATCTTTTGGCCAACATTTTATTACAGAGATAGAGATGATGGATAGCAGAGATAGATGGATAGCAGAGATAGATGGATAGCAGAGATAGATAGATGGATAGCAGAGATAGATGGATAGAGAGATGATGGATAGCAGAGATAGATGGATAGCAGAGATAGAAAGATAATAGCGATAGATAGATAGATAGCGACAGATAGAAGAGATAGATAGATAGCAGAGGTAGATAGATAGATAGCAAAGATAGATGGGATAGCAGAGATAGATAGGTAGCAGAGATAGAAAAAAATCAGAGATAGATAGATATATAGATACCAGAGATGGATAAAGATATAGCGATAGATAGATAGAGATGATAGATAGATAAATAGATAGATGCGAGATAGATCGATAGATAGATAGATAGATAGATAGATAGAGAGTAGAAGATAGATAGATAGATAGATAGTAATAGATGATAGCAGAGAAGATTAATATCAGAGAAGAGAGATAGATAGCAGAGATAGAGAGATAGATATAGCAGAGATAGATAGATAGGAAATAGATAGATAGATAGATAGATAGATAGAATAGATAGATAGTAGATAGATAGATAGATAGAAAGCAGGAGATGATAGAAGATAGATAGATAGATAGAGATAGATAGATGATGATAGATAGATAGATAGATAGCGAGATAGATAATAGAGCTAGATAGATAGATAGCAGAGATAGATAAATATCAGAGAGATAGAGAGATAGATAGCATAGATAGATAGATAGCAGAGATAGATAGATACGATAGATGATAGATAGCAGGAAGAAGTAAGATGGATAGCAGAGATAGATGGATAGCAGAGATAGATGGATAGCAGAGATGATGGATAGCAGAGATAGATGATAATAGCGATTGATAGATAGATAGCGACAGATGAAGAGATAGAATAGATAGCAGGTTAGAAGATAGATAGCAAAGAAGATGGATAGCAGAGATAGATAGATTAGATAGGATGCAGAGATAGATAAATATCAGAGATAGATAGATATATAGATAGCAGAGATGATAGATAATAGTGATAGATAGATAGCAGAGATAGATAGATAGATAGATTAATATAGATAGATAGCAGAGATAGATAGATAATATAGATGGATGGAGGATAGATAGATAGCAGAGATAGACAGATAGAAAGAGATAGATAGGATAGTAGATAGATAGATAGATAGATAGATAGATAGATAGATAGATAGATAGATAGTACAAAGATAGGTAGATGATAACAGAGATAGATAGATAGTAGATGATAATATAGATAGATAAATAGCAGAGATAGATAGATAGACAGATAGGATAAGAAGAGATAGATAGCAGAGATAGACATAAGATAGTAGATAGATAGCAGGATAGATAAATAATCTATATAATATATATAATCTATGTATAAAATATATAATCTAGATAATAGTTGGGCCTGCTGAAACATCTACCTTGACGTGGTTAGCAGGGCTTACAAATCTTGGCCAAAATCTTTTATTCTACAGAGATAGAGATAGATGAAGGTGCTGCTGGGAACTGTAGGCAGGATTCTGGAACAAGGTGCGCTGGAACTGAAGGCTGGAACAAGGTGTGCTGGGATGGGGAAACTGTAGGCAGGATTCTGGAACAAGGTGCGCGGGAACTGAAGGCTGGAACAAGGTGCTGTGGGAAAGGAAGGCTGGACCTTGTTCCAGCCTACAGTTCCCAGCAGCACCTTGTTCCAGAATCCTTCCTTCAGTTCCAAGCAGCACCTTGTTCCAGAATCCTGCCTACAGTTCCCAGCAGCATCTTGTTCCAGCATACAGTTCCCAGCAGCCCCTCATTCCAGATTCCAGCCTTCTGTTCCCAGCAGCCTCTGTATCCTGCATTATCCAGACTATCTGCCTCCTCCTAAAGCGTACTTGTAAGTACCCCGGCCTCCCGGCCGTTTATTCCACCCATGACTTTAAGACATAGCTTGCGGTCGTGGCAGTACGCAAAAACTGTGTCCCACAAATGCCGCAAGCTATGTACCGAGTTGATAACGGAAACTTTAAGACAGAACCTTTAAAGTTCGCTATGTACTGATAGCCGTTATCGGCTATTAGCCCCTTAAATATCTTACAGCGCCCGGGAGAAAGAATTACACCACACACTAGATAAAGTTGAACTATTATCTGAAAACATAAGAATATAACAAAGAAAAAAAGGAGGCATCATCAGACTGGGTGTCTACAGACTAGATAATAAAACATCCATTGGGATGCAAGGTTGACAAGGGGGAGGCAAAAGACCTTGAAAATGCTGGGAAGACACAATGTTATGATTATAAAGAAAAGAGAGAGAATATTGAGAAATGAAATCAAAATGGATGCCATAAAACTAAGTGAAAATATGAAAACCTAACAGAGATCTGAAAAAATAATGACCTTAGACATGTTTCCAAAAAGAGCTGACCATTTTAAAATAGAAGGTGGCAAAAGAAGATACAGAGAATAAATTATATTTATTTTGTCACAGCAGTAATGAATAATGACATATGGGTCCTACAATTAGCCCCTTAAAGAACGGATTAGAGGGCTCTTAGGGTTATTAACAGAAAGGACCCTTTACAATTAGATGTTCCATTTTCAGATTTACGGATCTCGGCAAAACCTGAAAATCCAAAAATATGAAAATGGAATGTACTTTCGAGGGTTTGGAATGCATTTTCAAGGGTTATCGAATGTACAAGGTTAATTTCAGTAACCCTCGAAAATAAACTCGAACGTTTGATAACCCTCGAAAATACGATCGGAAACTACTTTCGATTTTCCCTATTTTTGTGGGTTAGCAAAAATGACCTCGTATATTCGGCAGCTCTCAAAAATGTGGTCAGTAATCTTAAAAATCCGAATGATCTGCCCGGTCTCAGATAGAACATTCAGATTTCAGAACCAAAGGGGTTTCCGTGTTGGATGCAGGTCCCTGATGGACCCTGATTTCATCTCTATTTACAAGTCTAAACTTGCTAGCTGTTTCACCTGTCTCAATTTGCTAGCTGTTTTTACCAAATCTCCAGTCTTGACAGCCAGTTTAACATTCTCAGTTTGCCATTCATGTTACATATCTCAGATTGACCACTATTTCATCATTCTTAGTTTTCAAGCAGTATCTGCTAAAAAGCCATATCATAATTTTCTGCTTGTCAAGTCGCATCTTGAAAGTCACTTTACCAGGTTCATCTTTTTTAGCCAATTTATCAGTCTTTGTTTGACAGGCAGTTTACCAATCTCAGATGGCCAGCTATTTTAACACTCTTAGTTTGCTAGGCAGTTTGCCAGTCTTGAGGTGGAGGATGCGTGCTTACATTTTTATAAGACCAACACTGACCTTACAAATTAAATCCAGCCTAGTAAATACCAAAAACTGGACATGATGGGGAACTAAAGAAAGCAAGCAAATTAAAACTAGATGCATTGTATCTGTCCAGCGCTTTTCCTTCTTAATACAAATCCAACAATAGCTATATAGTCATGAAATAGAAAATGCCCCCTTTCTATGTGAAATAAGTTGGGACATTCAAGGCTGAAGGTATATTCTTCAAAATTACAGTTCCTATATAAATATTTCACAAATACATTAAAAGAGAACCAACTAAAGTCTCCAGACAACGTTGTCCCAATAGACAATGCACATTCAGAAACATAAAACAAGCTGTGTTTTACCTCTCCTATTGCTGTGACTGCTGGGTGATTTATGAAATTAACCTGTGGGTACTAGACGTCAGCTCCCATAATCCACCTTAGCATAGTAAGAATGAGGTAAAGTGCTTATCCAAATGTTAGAAAACATACACTTTGTTCCTTTTTGCTGTTAAATAATAGTAAGGGAAACGTGTTGTCAGAGACAGAATTATTTTGTGGGATTGGGCCAAAGTGTGGTTCACAATGAAAAAACTAAATTTATGCTCTGCTTTTATGATCATCAATAAAAACTATTGACAGCAATACACAGATGCCTAATTCTGCCTGTTCTCTTGGAATATTCATGGGTTTATCCTATTTGATATTTTTTTTATTTTTGTAAAAAAATAAATCAGATGTAACCAGTGAGAAAATTATTTAGAAGATCAAAGAGAATTTTAAATATTTTTTGAGATGGGCTGAGCAGGTTTCAAAGTTGTAAGTGGCCCAGAAAGTCTACCCAAAATAATTACAGGGAGATTCAATAAAAGGTCTTATCGTTTAAAATGGTGCTAATTGGTGCCAACCAATCAGATCTTATTTAACATTTGAAAGCTAACATCTGATTGGTTGGGGCAAAATTAGCACCATTTTAAACAATAAGACCTTTTATTGAATAACCCTGTTACTTTTGTCCAAAATTGTGGGGGCTCTGTGGCAGCATTTAGAATCTTCCCCATTCCTGATGACGTTACAGAAGACAGGGAGGTGAGCTTGTGTTATTCAAACTGTCAAGATGCTCACAGATTCACTTAAAAATCAATACAAAATAGATATTTTTATGTGTGCTAAAAATTAGAATATTTGTACTGTTCCTGAACCAAACAGTGAAACAAGTTGCAAACTTTATTGTTACTACATTTTTTTTATTGCATATTTTCTATGTTCTCCCACAATTAATATAGAAGCTGCCCATAGTGCCTTCATGTACTCTACTGCTTACTAGGGATGGGCGGTTCGCGGATCCGAACCTGGATCAGCCGCGGATTTATCCCGTTCGCGAACGGCGGATTTTTCCGGATTTTTTTTTTTTTGGGAAGTGCATATCCACATTCTGATTTTGGCAGATGTAATTTAGTTATGGTGATTCTGGGATTTCTACAGTTCCATAAAAAACTATTAATTGCTGAGTTGATAGCTTTAAAGGCTATGTCCACCCCTAAAATAAAAAATTTATCATTGCTCCCCCATGTCCCCCGCCCCAACCGCATGTTTAGTTTTTTTAAAAAGCCCCCCAAACTCTTACTTACCTCCCCTCGATCCTCCGCGCACTGCCGGCCCTCTGCTTGCGAGAATGCAAGCAGAGGAGCGGGACCGGCAGTCGCGTCTGTGATTGGGCTGAGCGCAGCCAATCACGGACGCGGCTGCCGGTCATTCAGTGCAGCGAGGAAAGCGGAGGTAAGTAAGAGTTTTGGGAGCTTTTTAAAAAAAAAAAACATGCGGTTGGGGCTGGGGGACATGGGGGAGCATGATATTAAGGGGGGATTTGTGCTAGGGGGAGGGATAGTAGAACGAGGGAGAGGAGGGAGAGGGAGGGGGAGGGAGGGGGGAAAGGCTGCAGCACGCATTGGCGGAATCTCCTGCTGGCCTCCTGGTGGGCAGTTTTTTGGGAACTTTGGGGGGGACTACAAGAGAAACCAGATGGAGCTGGGATGTGAGGTAAGGATTAAACTACACTACATGGTGGGGCCAGTAGTTGGGGGGATTATAGTTTTGGGGGTGGACATGCCCTTTAAGTCTTTTGGGAGTAATAACTGGTATGTTTTGTAAATGATATAATTAGCAGGGGAAACTGATCATTTTTACCAAGTGGCATCTGCCTGCTAGAGATAACTGGAGATAGGTTTAGGCTTTAAGTTCTTTGAAGATTTTTTGCCAACAATGGTGGATAGTTAATTGTAAATATGGTATTGGTAGATTTACCTAAGTATCTAATGTGTGTTGACTATTGTCAACGGAGGGGTTCCAGGTTCCAAATCCTTTTGGGCATATGTAAAGTTCAATAGGAGGAGTTCACATTTGCAAAAGTTTACTGCTTACCCAGAGAAGCCCCCAAATGTTTCAAACATTTTAAAAAGATGGGATAGTTGGCTTTGGACATGTGACAATAATAAAAGTAAATCATCATAAAAGTAAAACAACAGTGTTGTCTTCATCTCCCTAACACCTACACATATACCTGTGATTTTTTTTGAAGTCATTATATATCTTGCTAAAGGTTCCAAGGCCAATGGGGAGAGGGACAGCCCTTGGAAACATGCCCTACCTTGGAGAGGTACCCTTTTCCAAGACAAAGGTTTTAGAAAGATGCCCTATGATAGCTATTCTTGCTTAGGGTGTGACATCAGGTGAGAGCCCTAATTTATGCTAATTCATGGGCTGTGTGTTTGTAGGGTGTGCTATAGATGGCCCTTATTAAGTTTAGAAAGCCTCCTGAAAATTACATTTTGTCTAATACTAGAAAGAGCCATTCCCATTGGACATTGTCAAATGCCTTTTTGGCTTCAATGGTAAGTATTAGTGGCTAGTGTATATAATAGGATAGGATTTTTTGATAGTATTAATGAGTTCTGTTTCACTAATAGGGGCATTTAGTGTCTCCATTTGTTCTGGAGTGAGGTTTGGGACAGGGATTTTTTGTAGCCAATTGTTTGAGTTAGTTGAGGGTTTCTGTTTGTTTCCTTGTAGTAGTCTGCAAAGAAATTTGAGACTTCTTGTGGGGAGTGGATTAGCTGGTTTTGTTTATTTCTAATTGTTGGCGGTATCTCTGGTTTTCTTTTAGGGCTCGTTCACACTACATCAATTTGTATCCGTTTTTCAAGGACAGACAGTAAAACCCCATAGGATTTCATAATATCATTCACACTTGCTGCGTTATAATCCGTTCCATTCCAGTCCGTTTAAAAAACGCACTGGATGCAGCATTCCTGTCCATTTTTTCATGCATTTTCTATATAAATGTATGGAAAACACATTGTTAAAAAATGGATACAAATGTATGAAAAAAATGGATACAAACTGACAGAAACACATGCTTTGTGTTTCTGTCAGTTTCTAGTGTGAACAAGCCTTAACCTTTGCAAGGTTAGCCAACAGTTTCCCTGCCTTACTTCCACACTTGTGTAGTTGTAACAAATAATGCTGTCCTTTTTGTATAGTATATCATATAGTATATTTTATGCATAATTTGTCTCTGGCGGAGAAGTAGTAGTCCATGTAGAAATGTTGGGACAGGGTTGTTAAGATTTGAATGTTATTGCTACTGGTGCATGATATGATATTAAAATATCTTCAATTTTGGCTGACTGTACTGATTTTGCTAGTAGGGGGAAGTGAACATATAGTCTATTCTAGTTAAATTAAGGTGGACATGGGCTAAAAAAGTATATTCCCGTCCTTTTGGATGTTGTGTTCTCCATGTATCTATCAGTGCCATGGAGATGGTGGTATTTAGATCTGAGAAATTAGGGGGTGATGTGAATATGGAGCTCTGGCTGGAGCGATCCTCAGATAGATACATAGTTTGATTGCAGTCACCTGCCAGTATGATGTTTGGACAATCGTACCTTAGGACCTTGGGGGCGACCCCCTGGTAGAATTGGGTCTGTTGGCTGTTAGGTGCATATGTGAATATACCAACTTGATTGAGATAATTTGTGCCTTTAGATTCTTATGCAACGAAATCATGACCCCTGCCTTTTTAGCTGGGGAGCCCACTACTTGTCCCACCCAGAATTGGTGCATTCGAAAATAGATCATCTTTAGACAGATGTGTTTCTTGGAGTAGGGCAATATCGGCATGTAATTGTTTGAGATTACGTATGCTTGATAGGTGAGCGAAGTCCATTCCAGGTGATCACCTGCAAGTCCATGTGAGCTGAATATCATATGTCATTTTTGCATGACATACAGTTAGAAACCATATAATCTACACACATTTACAATGATATCAAATACTGTGCTGTAAGCAATTTGAGACATATGTAACATTTAACTTTAAGTTTAACATTCATATTCATATATTTATAAAGGTAACGATTGTATAGACTATAACCAAGGCTATATTTAGATTTTGGTTAGTTACCATCCTTTTGGGGAAATTTCAGTGACCCTGATGCCGCAGTAAGGGTCTTAAGGCTCCATGTGCTGCCCGCTTGGTGGCATGTTCTTAAAAACCTACTGTTGCCTTTTCCTCATCCAAGAGTAAAGACCTAAGAAATTTACATGTCCGCTACACTCGCACCTGGTGGAATGTAAATAGTCTTGAGAAATATATTAATTTGAAAATTGTACCTAGGGAACTTAGGAGTCAGACCCTCCCCTCCTGGGAACCCATTCCTAACTTTAAGGAAGTGTGGGAACTCACTTTAACAGAAAATTCTCTTAGGCTATTACATTTATTGGTGAAACATGATAAAGGAGTCTTAATTCAACTCTCTGAGCAAATAGACAATCTCACGTCAGAATTAAAAACCAAATTAGATAAATCCACAAATCTTGAATTGAGTATAAAAAGTATATTAACTAGGATGGAAGAAGAGATCATTAAGAATAAAAAGGCTAAATTGAATAGAGACAAATTGGATTTCCTATCAGGAACGTCTTATAGGTGGACACATAAAGCCAATAAGAGATCCTCTACAAACACTCTGATTACTCTGATAGTGATGGGGGTTCTTTTTTAGGGGATACTACCACCAAAAAAATGCATTAGAAGGTAGGAGGTAGGAAGAACAAACAGAGAGCACTCCTATCAAGCATACAAGAGGCAGACAGGAAAATAACTACACAAGGGTTTAATCAGGTAATTAACTTGTCAAATCACAATCTTACTTCAGCCCAAATGGAAGTTTTATCTAAGGGATTATCTTTTTTGCCCGGTTGCTCATTTTGATAAATTTGAAGTTATAAAAGATCTGTATTTGTTCTGCAGAAAGCACTTTTTGTTAAAAACCAACAAGGAAATAATGTTATGATGGATCAAAGTATGGTTTTGTCCACTCCTACCGATGATGCCCTTTTGAATCTTGAATCTTCAGCATCTTCTAGATATCTAGAGGTTTGCTCTTCTGCATGCCCCAATGATGGGACTGGTGAAATATCCAGTACACCATTGGATATGAGTTTAACATTACCTAATCAGTCCATTTTTAAACCTAAATCATCATTTTGTCCTTCCTTTGTAGAATATCCAAGTATAGATGTTTTTTATAAGTGCACATGGAAAGAGTTGGAGAAGATACAGCACAGACAGCACAGTAATATCTGACATATTATGAACAAAAAGCTCTTAAAGAATTAAGAGAATTAAAAATGTAAACCTTCGGGTAAAGGGGGGAATATTGTCCTTTGGCCAGTTGATATTTATGTCTCAGAAGCCAAATGACAACTGAGCAATAAGGTTAATTATAGACAATTACCCTCTGATCCTACTCCTGTCTTTCTTACTGTAGGTCTTTGAAATCTCTTGTGGACGATGCTGTAGAAAATATGGCAGTTACTACAAATGAAGCAGCATTTATAGTGATTGAACATCCAGAAGTGGCCACCTTTTATCTTCTATCAAAAATTCACAAATATTCTACCACTCTGCCCCGCAGACCGATTGTTTCTGGAAATGGCAGCTTATGTCAGAGTTTATGTGCAATTGTTGATGAGGTATTGCAACCCTTTGTGTTAGGTCTTGATTCCTATGTTAGGGACTTGACAGACTTTATTTCCAAAATTATTAACACACCGGTAGATGATGAATGCCTCCTCATCACTTGTGGAATCACTATACAGTAATAATAATCATGATACTGGTCTTCGGGCCTGTGAATATTTTGTCAATATGGGCAACTTAAGACAATGGACACGCCATTGCATGATTATACTTTTTCTTAAATTCCTTCTTAAACATGATTATTTTGTGTTTGATTCTGTATTTTATTTACAACAAAGAGGAACTGCAATGGGTACCAAATGTGCACCAGCCTACGCTAATATTTTCTTGGGCAGGTGGGAAAGGGAAATTGTGTTTACAGAATCTATGCTTGCTTACACTTCTCATGTTGATCTGTGGCTCTGCTAAATAGACAATATTTTTGTCTTGTGGCGGGCCCCATATCCTTAGCAGATAAAGTTATTGCAACTTTGAACAACAACCATTTCAATATTTTGTTGACATCACAGGTCTCTGAGACTATGGTCGACTTTCTTGACTTAACAGTGAAGATGGTAGGGATGACAATGAAAACTCCTTTGTATAGGAAGCACACTTCTACGAATTCTCTATTACACTATAGCAGTGCACATCCCAGTAGTCTAAAAAAGGAATATACCCAAGGGACAATATCTACAGGTACGTAGAAATTTTAGTGAGGATTCTAATTGTAAAAAAGAGACTAATCTTCTAACACAGAGATTTGTTGACAGGGGGTACACAAGGGATCTGCTTCAGAAACATATGAACAAAACTAATAGATTGAGCCAAACTGAGTTATTGGTCCTGAAACGCAAATTACAAGATTCCTGTTTGAGGTATATTACCACATTTAAGGAAGAATTACTTGAAATCAGGAAAGCTTTAAATAAGAATTGGCACATTTTAAACTCTGATGCATCTATCTCTAAATTTGTTTCAGAAACACCTATGATCACAACCAGGCGTAATAAGAATTTGAAAGACATACTCAACCCCAGCCACTTCCAGAGGGAATATATGAGCCTGGGTATGGGAACAAAACTCTTGGGCTCTTTTTCCTGTGGCCGGTGTACCTATTGCCGATATATGAGTAAGGACACATTGATTTGTGACTCATTACATGAGAAAAGCTTTAAGATTGACAAGTACTTTAATTGCAATAGTATGAATATTATTTATGACCTTATATGCCCCTGTGACAAACTATACATAGGAAAAACTACTCAAAAGTTTAAGGCTAGATTAAGTCAACATTTCTCTAACATTAAAAATGCATGTAGAGATATTAGTAATCACAAAAAAATCTCTAGCGTTGCCATGCATTAGATGCCTGGGCCTCAAACAAATTAAGATTGACATTAGAGGGGGAGACATAGAAAAGATTATATTGAAAAAAGAAGCTATGTGGATCTATCGTTTAGGAATATTGTCCCCTAAGGGCATTAATGAAGAATTGGACTTAAGTCTCTCCGTTTCTGTGTTTTCTTATGGAGCAACGCTCATTTACTCGATATGGAGTTACTCCCTTATAAATGTTATATACTTACTTGTGATGTGCCCAACAACACTCTGTATATACTCATTTTTGGAGATTAGAACATCAACCTCCTTTTCTATGTTTATTCATGGAGCAACGTTTACTTGTCTGAGTGATGCGGTGTGTCTATAATTGATTACCTACCTGTGATGTGTCTATAACTGATCCACATCTCATGTGATGTGTCCATAACTGATCCACACTCCTGATCCACACTCCATAACTGATCCATACTCCTTAGTCTTTGGAGTTAAGGACTTTGGAATGAGGAATGATTTCATGTGCTAGTGGACATTAAGGACCTGTCAATAACTGGTGAATTGTAAATATTGAACATGTGGAGTCCACTAAAATCTTCAAATAACTGTTCCGGGGGTGGGTGGTGTTTGAATACAACTTAGCTCGTGTTTGAGCATTGTATAATTTTTGGTTCGGCCGATCTTTATTTTTGGACTTAATATATAGGATTAACCCTTCACAGAATGAACTGTTATTCCTTCCAACAGGCTTTATGATAATTGATGCAATCTATATTACAACCTATACTACTGTTGTATTTCTATGCTGTGTACCTTTGTACTTTATTATATTTTGTTTAGTTACCCTTTGTTACATTAATTCAATATATTTCTTTTGTGTATATCCATTAGGCTTATCTTTATTTAGGTATCCTTTGAATTTCCCTTTTATTCTATGGGGCCATACCGGCCGCAGCTGTATCTGCCCATACTGATGACGTCATCAGCATGCGCCCGCGAAAAGACGCACACATGCGTGAGATTTCATTTGCGCTCGTGTAGGATTTTGGCCATATTTATTCAGCTATGTATGGTCTGGCGTCCTCACGCCATTGGCAAAGTTCACTGATGTGAACGAAATGCGTCTGGCATCCAGTGATGGCCTACCCTCCTTCTCTATTTACCTTGACTGGGTGTCTCTTTAGTCCTCTATGGGTCTGCTATAATGGTTGAACACTGTATTTGTACCTGTTAGATAAGTATACTTTTGACTTAATATCACACTTTAATGGTACACTGTATACTATGTAGGTACTTTACTACTACTATGTACTATACTAATACTATGTAGGTACTTTGCTAGGACTGATTGGCCCATGATATACTTTATATTTATTATGTATAATTGCAGGTTTAGTGTGACTCTTTTTCTAGTGTAGCCCCCCTTTTTGTGTATTATACTTATGTACATATTGTGTGTTTGCTGCATTTATTTTATATTGCAGCTGCTATCTGGGATACTGTGTAACTTATAGCTGCTATCTGTACTGCAGCACTTGAGTACACTTTACAATTATTGATAGCTGCTATCTATGCTGCACTTGTATACAGTTTATAGGATTAACTGATAGCTGCTACCTATGCTGCACTCGTATACACTTTATATGTTTTGAGCCTTGCAATTTGGTCACTTTATATCAGCTGAGAGGGTGCGGTACCAGTATGGTTTTGTGTATGGGGGGAGTTTTTCTTGTTTTTAAGTGATTTTATTGTTGGTTTACCTATAGATATATACAATAAAGGGTTCATATATTTAAATAATTTTGACCTTTTTTGAGCGCCACAGGCTTTTCTTTTCTTTGGTTATTTATACGCTTGGTGGCGTGTTGTAGTGTATGTTTTAAGTAGGGCTTTGTGGTGTTGATCTTTGAGATATAGATGAGTTTTGTTGTTAAGATTTTGGTAAATGTTCAATTTCATGTCGTGGCAACAATGTTTGTGATAGGAAAGTTGTTTCCGCTTCTTTCTGTGTCTGGAAGTTCATCATCGTCATTCCATCTCATTGGCGATTTCTAGGATTTCAATTTTCTGTAGATAAAGTTATGGTGGTGGTTTTGTAGATGTTGTTCTGCTGCAGGCAGGGCAGGGAACATGCTCCTGGCACCATCTTGGATTCTTCCTCTTTGCGGTCGGGTTTTTCTTTGTGTGCTTTGTATTTGCCATCTGCTGCATTAGGAAACTTTCCATATGTTGTGAGGATTCGTTTTCCAGGTGTGAAGGGTGTGGTACCGATATGAGGTGAGATGTGGGTGCCGGGTCGAGATTTTGTGGGGGCGCGTGGAGCTCTCTGTTTGTGCAGCTACTCCATCAAGCGCCAGAACCGGTAGTCAAAGAAAATTATTTTATATGGAGAAGGGTGGCTACTGGGGTAGCATAAACATTATTCATTATTCTCTGGCAGTTATGTTAGTGTTTTAAATACTTATTTATTATGGAGTCGGTTAGGGCATTGGTTTTATCTATATGTAATATGTATGTTGGTTTATGAATAAAGTATAACTATTTATTTTTGGATTAGTGTCCACCTCTGGTCCGTTATTCATATACGAGGTGTGTTTGCCCTCCCCTATATTTATTTTTGGGTTGTTATATACAGTTGGTGTGCTCTTGGACTTAGTGTCCTTGTACTACCTTGCCTTTTTTCGCTTCCTCTTATTTTTCTGGACTTTGGTATCCCATCTCTTCTTCCTTCACCCACCTTGTCTTACTATCCCTTTTATTACATTGATGTTAGTGTTTTAACCCTAGTGGTTCATGGGTATTAGTTCTCCTTTAACTAGTACTACCTATTTTTTTATTATGAAGGTTTCCTTTTTGGTGATTTCCTTATTACTTATTTTTTCCTTTTATCTCATTAACAGCATGCTTTATTTTGGTTCTCCGGTGATTTTTTTTTTTATTACGAGAACAACCAGAAGATGGTGCTGCAATAAAAACATGATTTAAATACAAAAAAATATAAACATATTAAATACTACCTGAAATATTCAATATAACAAAATCAGGAAGAACCGAGTGTCTAAATTCTTTCTGTTTCCATATATTAGCATAAATCTAAATTTGTCACAATCAGTGGATTTGCAAAAGTTGAGCCATAGTTAGAGTCTCAATTTAAAGCTGACGAAGTGACTGTATCTACGGGTTTTAATAAAATTGCTCTATAAAATTACAAAGATTCCTAAAAAAATACATATATGTAGTAGTAGAAATTTGTGCTCAACTTTTTTTTCCTTTAGCAATTTAAACACATTCTTCCACATGTTACCATGTGTGTCAAATGACTTCTGCTCCATCTGTGAATGAAATTACGCACATTAAGTACTGTCTTGGAAATCAAAGCCTACAGACACACATAAAAAGGCTAATTCTAAAGTGACAATGAAGTGTTGAAAGGGTGAATGAATGAATGAGGCATTTGCACATTCTCAGAATTTTAATGATTTATAAAGTGTCATTTCAATGGGACATAGAAGTTATGTCAACATTTATGGCAATTTGCAGAGGTGAAAGTAGATTTTTTGACAGTGTGTCATTCACAATCATTTGCCTCACACAGATAAATCGAGTATAAGCCTACAATGCCAGTATATGCCACTGTACAACCCTTGCAGTCACACAGAATAGCATTGTGCTGTACATTTGAAAGCTATAGTTTGGTCCAAGATTCAATATAATCATTTTCTCTAGGTGTGTGGGATGTTTAGTACTTGATTCTCTTCTGAGAAATCTTGTTGAACTTTGTCTTCATTTTGTTTGTATAAAGTGTTATGATGAACAATATTTCTTGTTTAGCATCTGGGTGGTTTGATAAATATTCTTCTTTCTGATGTGTGTGAACAGTGCCTAGTTGGATACACAGAAACCATGATAAACCCATAAACATTTTATAGCTGCTATGCAAATTCACAACCTGAACAATGACACTTCTTTTTCCAGCTATTGTAATATTTATTATAATGATTCACTGGTAAAGCCAGACAGTAATTGGTTAGAGTTTGCCTATGGGGTAATGTTTAAGGTTTTCTTTTCAACGCTGGTTAAGTCACTGAATGTTATGTTCTCATTGAGGCAGTGCACATCAGGCTCAGCGGATTTCAGAGAAATTAGAGATTGTTTTGGATATAGTTAAAGAAATAACTTATAATTCTACTTTAATTCAGCTGCACAGATGAAAATTAGTATTAATGCTGTGGGTTTGGGTGACATTCTAATTAAAAAAACAACATGATGGGTATTAGAGATGGCCGAAACTGTTAAAATCCGTTAGGCCTGTGGATTCGTGAATTTTCGGAAAAAAATCGAAAATTCAAAAATCCGCAGGCAAACCTATCAAAGTCAATGGGAGAAAAAGGTAAAATAGCAATGGGAACTTACTGTAAATGGATCCAACAAGTATACATTCAGCTTCCATATAACTTTCCCTAACATTCTCTATTCATCCAGACCATATACATGGTCTGACAAAACAACTTTCCTAACATTGTATTTTTTAATTTCAAAAGCCTTGGGAAAAATAGAAATCTATTCTAGACACAATTTGCCTTTTATCACTGAAATATTTGAATTGCTTTGATTTTTCTCCAGCAATTCTGAAAGCATCTTGCAGCCCAAAAAAACTGAAATAATATTATTTAAAATCTTACCCACCTTATTAACCACATCACCACTATTATCACCCTTCAAATTATCAAATTATTCCTATCTTCTTTAGAAATAATACAATTTAACCCCCCCCCCCAAATTTAAAATACCCCCCCCCCCAAAAAATACCCCCCAAAAAAACTTTTTATACAAACTTATTTTTTCTATTTAAACTTTTCCGCCCTGGGCTTTAACACAACCTATCGGAATTGGGAGGATTTATAATAATCCCAACACCTTTCATCTCCATCCAAATTCTTTCCTTCTTTGCTTTTTTCTCTTTTATAGGAGGAACACCTCCTTTAAACAGGCTGATAGTTTTTGCAAGTCTCTATACGTCATCATTGTCCAGAAACCACAGGTGTAGAAGACTCGATCTGCACTGATGATCCCTCTCCACCTGCGTTTGAAAACTCTTCTAATGCCTCACTCTAGGCCCAAGTTTCCGTTACCTCTCCTGTTTTTCTTTTTAAAGACACTTTCTCTACCTCCATATTATCTTCCACCACCTCCTCTTCTGTTTGAAAATGGCCCTTCGGCTTCTATGGGATCAACTAACTCATCCACCAAAGTAGCAGCCAAAGTAGCAAGTAAGGTTGGTTTTTTTTTTTCTCTGGTCACTGCCTTGCAAGGTGACACTTTTTCGCCACTTCACAGTTGGCGGTTTGGTGACCCGGTTGAAAACAATTCCTGCAAAAGAGTAAAATAAATACCCTCTATTTATGCCAATGGAGAAAGTTTGGGGGGGGGCATTAGACCACCCACTCCTTTTGTATCCTTCTTCAACTCTACCCAGAAGTGTTGCTGACCATTGAAGGTCCCAAAGACATTTTTTTTCTCCTGGGGAGACATAGGAAAAAAAACGATCCAGAAACAAACAAATTTATCGTTTTCCACAAAAGGATTGAACACATGAACCTGTAAGTGGGATTCTGTTTTTTGCCTCATTTATAACAAAGTACAGGTCTTTCAAGTCGGGGGGTGATGCCTTTTCCAGGCTTCTAACATATCAGGTACACAGGTCATTAACAGAAGAAAACGTGACATCAACAAATCCTTGAGAGGGAAAAGCCTGTACACAAAGAATTGAACTTCTGGGAAAACGTAATAGAAAACGATCCAGAAACAAGCAAATTTAATCATTCTCCACAAAAGGATTAAACATATGAACCGTAAGTGGGATTCTGTTTTTTGCCTCATTTATAACAAAGGACAGGTCTTTCAAGTCGGGTGTGATGCCTTTTCCAGGCTTCTAACATATCAGGTACACAGGTCATTAACAGAAGAAAATGTGACATCAACAATTCCTTGAGAGGGAAAAACCTGTACACAAAAAATTTAACTTCTGGGAAAACCTAATACATCCTAAATAACTTTCTTTTGGATGAAAAAAAACTACAAATGATTCTTTTTCTTTCCACGGAGAAATAAAGCCTGACCATCACCGGAGCATCTGGTGGTGCCATCATTCCTGTTGATCGCCTTCTCTTCCCCCAAGCGTCCATGCTGGATCGTAGCCAAAAGGCCAAAAAGCAATAACACAAATTGCGTCAGGGTCGACTCGCCCAGCAGACGCCAAATAAGGGCCTCCACCACCTGTTCAGGCTCTTCGCCACCCAAACCTGACAAAGCTGCTGCTGCTGCTGAGGGAAAAAAGAACAAACAATATTGAAACACAGCTGGCAGGGTGCAGTACAGTGCTAAGAAAGAAGAAAAAACTCAAACAAATGGCCAAATGAACAACCGAATGACCAAACGACTGAACAAATGTTCGAACGAACAGCCAAAGTTCCCTTTCTTTCAGTGAGTTCTATCTTTGGCAAACTTATAAGAGTGATGCATCAGTATTGGAGGTACTGCAATAACAGGTCAATGGAATAGACAGCTAGCTTTTCTTCCAGCTCCCTGTTCCAAAATTCATTAAAATTATGGTCCCCAGATAAGAACAGATACTACACTTGATCTTAGCCAAAAGCCACTAAGGTGCTCTGGTTCTGGAAGTACTGCAATACCATGTCAAGTGGATAGAGCAAACTCCTCTTCCAGGTACCTCTTCCAAAAATCCATTTAATATATGGGTCCCATATAGGGGACGTATCAGATATTAAAATGAGAAAAAAAGATACTACACAGGCTGAGAAGCAATAACAAAAAATTGCGGCAGGGTCGACTCACCCATCAGACGCCAAGGACGAGCCTCACGGGAGGGATTGCCTGCCGCTGCCACATGAGTGCCATTCAAAGGCGTGAGGTTGAGACCAGCAAGCCAGCTGTTTCTGGCTGAGAGAAGAGCAAGTTAAAGCACAGCTGGGAGGGGATACTACACTTGATCTTAGCCTAAAGGCGGAGAAGTGATAACACAAATTGCGTCAGGGTCGACTGTCCATCACCCCCAAGGACGGGCCTCATGGGGAGAAAAGTGCCTGCCGCAGCCCATTCGGCTCTTCACTCCCCCAGCATGCTCTGTGACAAGCTGCACACAGGCAAAATACACCTAGCCACAGGAGTGCCATTTAAATGCAGGGGGGGGGTGCTGTGAGGGCAAAAAGAGCAAGTTTAAAAAGCTGAGAGGGGAAACTGAAATGCAGTGTCAGTGCAGTGCTAAGTAAGAAGCAAAGACTCCATAGGAAGAACGACCGAATGTAGGACCGAACTAAGGACCAAACAAATGACCCAAAAAACGACTGAATGAACGAACGACCAATGGAAGAATGACCGAATGAACAAACAACCAAAAGAACGTCCAAACGAATGAACGACCAAACAAAGGCAGATGAAAGAAAGACACTAAAGTCTGTTCTTACCTGTCTAACAGCACACAGGAAACAAGAGAAAGAAGGGGGGAGCCCATATTTTGGTGCTTGTTTCCCTTTCTTTAAGTGAGTTCTATCTTTGAGCCAAAGACCAAAGCAAGTTGAATCACAGCTTGGAGGGGGAAATGAAATGCAGTGCAAATGCAGTACCTAGTTCTAACCAACACACTCCCCAACGTTCCTTTCCATACATATGAAGAGAAAAGTCAGATAAACCATCAGATAAAACTGTATGTCTGACAGTAAGCAGAGTTTATTTTAAACAATGAAGGATCTAACTGATACAACAGAGCATTATGCTTTCTATTGTGGCTATGGGCCTCGTACCCAGCCCCTGAAAAAAAACGAATGTTTTATTCATGATAATAAGGTAGTCAGTCAGTCCCAGTGCCTGCTTTCTTTCCTAGGCAGAGAGAGAGAGCAAACACATTCACGGGGGTTAACTGAGGAGCTCCAGCCTTCCATCTATAGATGTAGCTCAATTAGCTTTAGAACTGGAAAGCTAAACACATGGAAGGGCCTAGGAATGGAGGACCCACTCTACTCTCCTCCAATCACTCCAGAAACACCCCTAACCAGCTTTTTGTTAAAGCTGGAAAAAGAAATGGGAAATAAATCTATTTTCTTTTCCAACTATAACACTTCCCTGTTAACACAGCTTAGGAATTATGGTAAAACACACCACACCACAAACCTGCCCCATGTAGTCTCTTACAATATAGATAGCATTTGTGCTCTCTCTCACCAGTGTGCTTTTTAATCTTGAACAAAATACATCACATAACGGGAGCATGCCACTGGATTTATAAAGCCTTTATTTATTAAAGAAGGGATTGTATTTCTTGGTTAGCTACAGTATGTGTTAAATTGTTAGCAGCGTACACAAATGGCTACATTGTTTTGACTAGTTTATGAGGGCACTGTATGCTACCGCTCTGTAGAATAAACTAAACATCCACTTTTTTAAGTATATAAATGGTAAAAAAATGAGGACTGAGAATGTGGGACCATTAAATAATGGAGCTGAGGTGGTTGTAGAGGATGCCGAAAAGGCTAATCTGCTAAACCGTTTTTTTACATCGGTTTTTACTGTTGAGAATCCTTACAGTAGGGATTGTAACAATGTGCAGGGAGGAAATGAAGAGTTTTCACATTGGATAACAGAGGATAGAGAGAAAAATATTATTCTCCCTCTTTACAAGGCACTGGTAAGGCCTCATTTGGAATATGCGGTGCAGTTTTGGAATCCCATATACAAAAGGGACATCTTGGAAATTGAGGCCGTTCAGAGAAGGGCAACTAAATTAATAAGGGGAATGGAGGGGCTTGAATATGCAGGCAGATTAGACAAGTTAGGGCTGTTTACATTGGAGAAGCGGCGGTTGCGTGGGGACATGATAACCTTATACAAATATATTAATGGCCCATACAGTGAACTCTCTGGTGCATTGTTCACTAATAGGTCATATCAGAGGACTCGTGGACATCCTTTAAGGTTGGAAGAAAAGAAGTTTCATCTTCAGGTTAGGAGAGGTTTCTTTACAGTGAGAACGGTGAAACTGTGGAACTGTCTTCCAGCAGAGGTGGTAATGGCAAGTTCATTGAATAACTTTAAAAAAGGCCTGGATAAGTTTCTAAAACTAAAAAATATTGAGAATTACTGGTATTAATGCATATAGATCTGGTTGATCCAGGGATACTTTCCGATTGCCGTTTGGAGTCAGGAAGGAATTTTTCCCCCCCTTTTTTAGCTCAATAGATCCTAAATCTTGTTGGTAAATGGTTGTTTGTAGATGTCATGAAAAAATTTCTCATTAGGCTATATAACTTTGCTAAACTGGTGATGCCATTAAGGCTGACATCAATTTAACAAAAATAAAGCCCTTGCGCAAAAATAAGAATTGTCACTAGAGATGGACACTAGAGATTCATAAATCCTATTGAAATAAATGGTAGGTGAGATTTTGCTATTAACATGCTTTATTTTAAAAGCTAATAGCCATAATAAAAGAATAAAGTATATATCAGTGTCATGATGAGAACATGTATCGGGCATGCGAGTATGATACCGAAGTCGTGATAATGAGTCTATTGAAATTATTCTGCTTCTATGAAATTGAAACTCAGGTCTTGCATGACCACATTTTTGCTTTTAGATTAAAAAAAAAATTCATTTTTACTGGTCTTTAAATATGTTGTATTAAAAATGTGTTATCTTTGTATGATTCAAAATGCAACCAGAAACATGTCCTTGAAGTGGAGCATTGTTTTCCAGTTCTGCTGAGAAAAAACCTTGCAAATTTACATTTACAAAGAAGCTTTACCTGTAAAAATAAACAGGCAAATATAAGCAAAATATTAAAATTTACCAAAATGTTCCTATTCACATTTCATCTAAAACTTTAATATAGTTTGAAAACAAAGCTACACATTTCAAGCATGCATTCAGCTACATTTTGTTCCAATTTTCAGTAGGCCATGCAGCCTTTAGAATCATATACTGTACTGTAAACTTTGGAATATAATTTCTACAACTTGCAATCACAAACAGCCCATTAAAGGGGAACTGTGGTCCAAAAATGACTTTAGGTAAATTGAAATAATAAATATATTTGTGTGGATACTGAAAGGAACTGGTCAGTATAACATCAAAGGATGTGCTGTTTGTAAAACATGTGACAGCCTTAGCCAATCGGGAAAAAAAATCTGTATGCTACACTGGAAGTGATGTGTATGTAGGAAAGAGAATATAAGGATTATACTTTGCATGTTTTCTAGGTCACATGGGAGAGAGAAAAACGTGTTTATATGTTAGATTATTAGGGTAATGCTATTATAATAACATGAGGCTGTGAGGTACCTTCTGTTATAAGAAGACTCCATTTCATGTTATACTCTGTGGGGAGCTTTTAGCTCTTTTAACCCCCACCTCTCCTTAAGTTATATAGCCACTCAGTGCCCTGTGCTCCCAAGTCCTAACCCCATAGTGACTGTAAATGTGGAACTTGCTGTGGTAATTACTAATAAGTATGAACCTAGCATGTTAACCTGGATCTTGTATAGGGTCTTGGGTTGCCCAATGGTGCTGTTTAGTTTTAACTACATATTGGGGCAGGATTGCCTGGTTCTATTCTCAGACCTGCAGGTTTACACTGAATATTCACTCTGGATTCTGGTAGGTGGAATAGGAAAGGGAAAGAAAATATTGTAAGGATCATGAATCCTACAGCTTAAATTGACCTATATTATCCATCTCTATTTTAATAGTGTAATAGGTAAAATTGGAAGGGCAGATGGATCATTTGCATGTTTGATCCCTAGGGTATAGTATAGTATAGTATAGTATTTGAGGTTGAATAAAAACATACGTCCATCCAGTCCAACCCATCTAGCAATATCCTCATTTCCTGCCTAACTGTTGATCCAGAGGAAGGCAAAAAAAACCCACCAAATTTATGAAGGGAGAAAAATTCCTTCCTGACTCCAAGTGGCAATCGGAAATTTCCCTGGATCAACTCTACTTTATGTATCAATACCAGTAACTTGTAACATTCCTTGTTTGCAGAACTCATCCAGCTTTTTTTTGAAAATGACCAATGAACCTGCCATAACAACGTCCACTGGAAGACAGTTCCATAGCTTTACCGTTCTCACAGTGAAAAACCCTTTCCGAGCTTGAAGCCTAAACCTTTTTTCTTCAAGTCTTAAGGGATGTCCTCGTGTCCTTTGACATGTTCTATTGGTGAACAATGCCCCAGATAGTTTATTGTATGGCCCGTTAATGTATTTATACACAGTAATCATATCCCCACGCAAGCGCCTTTTCTCCAGCGTACATAATTGTAACTTTTCCAGTCTCTCTTCATATTCAAGCTCCCCCAATCCCCTTATTAATTTAGTTGCCCTTCTCTGAACCCTTTCCATTTCAAAGATGTCCTTTTTGTACACAGGATTCCAAAATTGCACTGCATATTCCAAATGAGGCCTTACCAATGCTTTGTAAAGAGGGAGAATTACATTTTCCTCCCTTGAATCCATACCTCGCTTTATACAAGACAATACCATGCTGGCTCTGGCTGTTGCCGCCTGGCACTGCTTGCTACCTTTAAGTTTGTTATCCACCAAAACTCCAAGATCCCTTTCCAACAGGGATTCACTTAACACAGAGCCATTTATAGTATAAGTAGCACAAGGATTTTTAAGTCCAAAATGCATCACCTTACATTTATCAACATTGAATTTCATCTGCCACTTAGCAGCCCAATGTGATAATCTATCTAGATCCCCTTGCAACGATTGCACATCCTCTGAAGTTTTTAATGGTCGACAAAGTTTTGTGTCGTCAGCAAACACAGAAACCTTGCTGACAATACCCACTTCCAAATCATTAATAAATAGATTAAATAGAAGCGGCCCCAACACAGAACCCTGTGGCACCCCACTTAGCACTTTAGTCCATAATGATGAAGCCCCATTAACAACTACTCTCTGCATCCTATTCCTTAACCAATTTTCTATCCATGTACAAATGTGACTCCCCAGACCAACAGACCTTAGCTTATTCATTATTAACCTTATTTAGTTCTTTCTGTACCATATCCTCGGTTAACCAAAGTGAACTTGAATCTTGTATACCTTTATTGCTACTATACTCTATGATATCTGTACTTGGATCTTCTATAGTGTATACAGAGGAAAAAAAATGATTCAAGACATTTGCTTTATCGCCATCCTCCGTAACTAACTTATCCCCATTAATTAATGGTGCCACATTCTCAGTCCTCATCTTCTTACTATTAATATACTTAAAAAAATGTTTAGGCTTAGTGATGCTTTCTTCAGCTATCCTAACTTCATTATTAATTTTAGCTAGTTTGATTGCTTTCTTACACTCCTTGTTACAGTTTTTATACTCCCTAAAGGCCCTTTCCGTTCCCTCGGCCTTAAAGGTTTTAAATGCCTTTTTCTTCCTTACCATTTGCCTCTTTACATCAGAATTCAGCCACATGGGCGCGGATTTATTTTTTTTACATTTATTTCCCAAGGGTATAAATTTAGATGTGAACTGGCTTAAAATCCCCTTGAACACAGTCCACTTCTGTTCAGTACCTTTACCTGATAATACATTATCCCAGTTGACATTCTGAAGAGCTGCTTTTAACCTGGGAAAATTTGCTTTCCTGAAATTAAATGTCTTTGTTAACCCAGCGCACTTATCCTTTCAATAACAAAGTCCAAATGCCACTATTTCATGGTCACTATTCCCTAAGCCTCCAGTTACCTTTATATCTATAATGCGCTCCACAATGTTAGATATTACCAGATCCAACAGAGCTCCTTTTCTAGTAGGAACCTCAACCACCTGTGAGAGAAAATTATCCTGCAGCAAATTCAGGAACTCATCGCCTTTTTCTGTGATGGCAGTTCCACCACACCAATCAATGTCAGGGTAATTGAAGTCCCCCATAATGAGCACACTCCCCAAACTTGCAGCCCTTGCCAACTGCATATGAAGTTGACTCACCTCCTCTCTGCTAGCATTTGGCGGCTTATAGCAGACACCAACAATGACATTACCCCCTTTCCTGTTGCCTAATTCCACCCATATTGCCTCCACTTTATCATCCATATCACCAGCTATCTCTTCTTTTAAATTTGGCTTCAATTCTTTTTTAACATATACATTAGTCGCCTATGGGGGACTGTATCAAAAGCCTTTGCAAAATCCAAGTAAACTACATCATGTACCAATTGCTAAAACATGACCATGAGTTTATAATGTCAGTAATGACTTTATTCCAGGTAAACACATATGCTCTATATCAATAAGCTGTATTGCATTTGTATATATTCATTAACCAATGGACATAAATAAATAACTTACTTCGAACAGAGAATGCTGGGAGTTGTAGTTTTCAAACATGTAAAAGGTCCCAAGTTCAACACCCCTGCTCTTTACCATTAGGCTGTATTACATCTGGACACATGCTTTAGCTACAGGACATTAAGAAGAAAATTACTGCAAACAGAGAATCCTGGTAGTTGTAGTTTTCAAACTTGTGAAAGGTCCAAAGTTTAACACCCCTGCTCTATACCAATAGGCTGTATTACATCAGGACCCATGCCTTAGCAACAAGCTATAAATGAGATACTTTGCATGTCCCCATCCATTTCTCTGGGAATGAGACATACGTGTTTATATGTTAGATTATTAGTGCAAAGCTATTATAATAAAATGAGGCTGTGAGGTGCCTTCTGATATAAGAAGGCTCTATTTAATTTAATACTCTGTGGCCTGTGGGGAGCATTTAGCTCCTTTAACCCCTTAGTGACTAAATCTGGAACTTGCTGTGGTAAACATTAATTAGTATGAACCTAGCACAGTAGTGGTCAACCTATGTCACGCGTGCCAGAGGTGGCACTCTGAGCCCTCTCTGTGGGCACTCATTCCCAGCAGAGTTCATCAGAAAGGGTTTTTTTTTTCTACCATAAAGACGAGAAAGTGTAGCACCGCTGTCTGTAGCAAAAGCAGGTCATCGTGTAAACATTTCAGCACTGCTTGAGTCCCTGTTTTTGATCTTTAATAATGAGGGGGTTAATGGTTTTAGATCTCAAACTCCTGTGTTGTAATGTAGAGGTTATTAGGTAATCTATAATAGATTCTATCTACGGTATTGGTCTGTGTCTATTTGAGTTGTTTTTTCTAAAGTAAAAACTCTGTATTTAGATTAAATGATCATGTTGGCACTATGCAATAAAAAGTGGGGTTTTGGGTTGCAGTTTAGACACTTGGCCTCTAAAAGGTTCGCCATCACTGACCTAGCATGTTAATCTGGATACTGTGTAGGGTCTTGGGTTTCCCAATGGTGCTGTATAGTTGAACTGCACATTGTAACAGGATTGCCTGGGTCTAGACCTGCAGGTTTATCCTAATTGGTTTTCCTGGAAGTTCCTCTGGAAGCTGATGACTGTTTGGATAACAGTTTTAAAATATCCCTGTATAAAGATATCAGTACAAATACCCAGCACTCCAAGGACTTATTAGCACAAGGCAGGTCTGTGGCCTACGCGTTTCAGCCCGACATAGCAGGGCCATCTTCAGGGTATAAAGATATATATATATATATTATATATATATTATATATCTATATATATATATATATAATATATATATAAAATATATATATAATAGGAAATAGAAACGAAGCAGCACTCCTCCATATAAAACAAGCTTATATTTATTATATACTGTCCATGTTCAGCAACAGACGACGTTTCCGTGGCGTCACAGCGCCCTTTCTCAAGTAACATGTGACTATAGAATAACACACATTTCTTATCAACATTATATAGTGTCCAGACAGGATGTGACCTAATATTTTAGTTACAATAGAAACAATTAACTCTAGTGTGGAGTCCCAAGTTCCAAGCAACTCTAAGTGTCAACACCATCCTATACACCCCCTCTGGTCAGGATACCAATTACACACAGTCAGTGGAAAATATAAAGTAGGAATGTACACCCAAGGTCTCAAAGAAATAAGTATAGATTATAGTCTTAATTCAACCCACTAGGGGCCAATGTTTTCAATTCCTTGATCCACCAGGTTTCACAACATTTAAGTCTGTGTTCCCTATCACCCTGAAAGTTTAAGGGAACACTCTCCAAAACCATGAACCTCATGTCCCTCCCTCCGGGAAGTGATTAAGAGGTTGGCACAAAATAGAGAAATCACTATCAAACCATCCGATAAGGGTGGGGCGATATTGATTTTAGATACATCGTATTACATTCAGGAGATTATGTCTCAGGTAGCGGATGAAGCAGTGTACATGAAATTGGAAGGTGACCCCACTAGCAAAGTACAGAGTTTGATTAATGATCATTTGGACAGACACTTGGAGATTGGAATCATCTTGGAGGGTCTGTCCAAAGTTTTGCGGGATGGTGGTCCCAGGATACCCTTACTTTACACGCTGCCGAAGATACTTAAAACTCCAGTTGAGACGCTTGGGTGTCCGATAGTATCTGGTATAGATTGTGTATTTACACCTTTGGCGACGATGTTGGATAGGGTCCTGGGACCACTGACACGGAAAAAACCCTCATATTTGAGGGATAGTATGGATTTTTTGGGGAAACTAAAAAACTTGGAAGGATTGTACATACACAATCTATACCAGATACTATCGGACACCCAAGCGTCTCAACTGGAGTTTTAAGTATCTTCGGCAGCGTGTAAGTAAGGGTATCCTGGGACCACCATCCCGCCAAAACTTTGGACAGACCCTCCAAGATGATTCCAATCTCAAGTGTTGTCCAATGATCATTAATCAAACTCTGTACTTGCTAGTGGGGTCACCTTCCAATTTCATGTACACTGACTTCATCCGCTACCTGAGACATAATCTCCTGAATGAATACGATGTATCTAAAATCATATAGCCCCACCTTATCGGATGGTTTGATAGTGATTTCTCTATTTTGTGCCAACCTCTTAATCACTTCCCGGAGGGAGGGACATGAGGTTCATGGTTTGGAGAGTGTTCCCTTAAACTTTCAGGGTGATAGGGAACACAGACTTAAATGTTGTGAAACCTGGTGGATCAAGGAATTGAAACATTGGCCCTAGTGGGTTGAATTAATTAAGACTATAATCTATAATTATTTCTTTGAGACCTGGGTGTACATTTCTACTTTATATTTTCCACTGACTGTGTGTAATTGGTATCTGACCAAGAGGGGTGTATAGGATGGTGTTGACACTTAGAGTTGTTGGAACTTGGGACTCCACACTAGAGTTAATGTTTCTATTGTAACTAAAATATTAGGTCACATCCTTCTGGACACTATATAATGTGATAAGAAATGTGTGTTATTCTATAGTCACATGTTACTTGAGAAAGGGCGCTGTGACGCCCGAAACGTCGTCTGTTGCTGAACATGGACAGTATATAATAAATATAAGCTTGTTTTATATGGAGGAGTGCTGCTTCGTTTCTATTCCTATTATATATATATATATATATATATATATATATATATATAGATATAATATATATATATACATATATATATATATATCTTTATACCCTGAAGATGGCCCTGCTATGTGGGCTGAAAGCGTAGGCCACAGACCGCCTTGTGCTAATAATCGTTATTAGTCCTTGGAGTGCTGGGTATTTGTACTGAATCTTTATACAGGGATATTTTAAAACTGTTATCCAAACAGTCATCGCTTCCAGAGGAACTTCCAGGAAAACCAATTAGGATAACCTGCAGGTCTAGACCCAGGCAATCCTGTTACAATGTGCAGTTCAACTATACGCACCATTGGGAAACCCAAGACCCTACACAGTATCCAGTTAACATGCTAGGTCAGTGATGGCGAACCTTTTAGAGGCCAAGTGTCTAAACTGCAACCCAAACCCCACTTTTTATTGCATAGTGCCAACATGATCATTATCTAAATACAGAGTTTTTACTTAGAAAAAACAAACTCAAATAGACACAGACCAATACCGTAGATAGAATCTATTATAGATTACCTAAAACCTCTACATTACAACAACAGGAGTTTGAGATCTAAAACCATTAACCCCCTCATTATTAAAGATCAAAAACAGGGACTAAGCAGTGCTGAATGTTATAAAAGCGTGACCTCTTTTGCTACAGACAGCTGCACTACACTTTCTCTCTTTCTGGTAAGAAACTCTGATGAACTCTGCTGGGAATGAGTGCCCAAGAGAGGGCTCAGAGGGCCACCTCTGCACGCGTGACATAGGTTGACACTACTGTGCTAGGTTCATACTAATTAATGTTACCACAGCAAGTTCAGATTTAGTCACTAAGGGGTTAAAGGAGATAAATGCTCCCCACAGGCCACAGAGTATTAAATTAAATAGAGCCTTCTTATATCGAAGGCACCTCACAGCTCATTTTATTATAATAGCTTTGCACTAATAATCTAACATATAACACGTATGTCTCATTCCCAGAGAAATGGATGGGGACATGCAAAGTATCTCATTTATAGCTTGTTGCTAAGGCATGGGTCCTGATGTAATACAGCCTATTGGTATAGAGCAGGGGTGTTAACTTTGGACCTTTCACAAGTTTGAAAACTACAACTACCAGGATTCTCTGTTTGCAGTAATTTTTTCTTAATGTCCTGTAGCTAAAGCATGTGTCCAGATGTAATACAGCCTAATGGTAAGAGCAGGGGTGTTGAACTTGGGACCTTTTACATGTTTGAAAACTACAACTCCCAGCATTCTCTGTTCGAAGTAAGTTATTTATTTATGTCCATTGGTTAATGAATATATACAAATGCAATACAGCTTATTGATATAGAGCATATGTGTTTACCTGGAATAAAGTCATTACTGACATTATAAACTCATGGTCATGTTTTAGCAATTGGTACATGATGTAGTTTACTTGGATTTTGCAAAGGCTTTTGATACAGTCCCCCATAGGCGACTAATGAATAAGCTAAGGTCTGTTGGTCTGGGGAGTCACATTTGTACATGGATAGAAAATTGGTTAGGAATAGGATGCAGAGAGTAGTTGTTAATGGGGCTTCATCATTATGGACTAAGTGCTAAGTGGGGTGCACAGGGTTCTGTGTTTGGGGCCGCTTCTATTTAATCTATTTATAATGATTTGGAAGTGGGTATTGTCAGCAGGTTTCTGTGTTTGGCTGACGACACAAAACTTTGTCGACCATTAAAAACTTCAGAGGATGTGCAATCGTTGCAAGGGGATCTAGATAGATTATCACATTGGGCTGCTAAGTGGCAGATGAAATTCAATGTTGATAAATGTAAGGTGATGCATTTTGGACTTAAAAATCCTTGTGCTACTTATACTATAAATGGCCTGTGTTAAGTGAATCCCTGTTGGAAAGGGATCTTGGAGTTTTGGTGGATAACAAACTTAAAGGTAGCAAGCGCGTGCCAGGCGGCAACAGCCAGAGCCAGACATGGTATTGTCTTGTAAAAGAGAGGTATGGATTCAGAGGAGGAAAATGTATTCTCCCTCTTTACAAAGCATTGGTAAGGCCTCATTTGGAATATGCAGTGCAATTTTGGAATCCTGTGTACAAAAAGGACATCTTTGAAATGGAAAGGGTTCAGAGGAAGGGCAACTAAATTAATAAGGGATTGGGGGAGCTTGAATATGAAGAGAGACTGGAAAAGTTACAATTATGTACGCTGGAGAAAAGGCGCTTGCGGGGATATGATTACGTGTGTATAATACATTAACGGGCCATACAATAAACTATCTGGGGCATTGTTCACCAATAGAACATGTCAAAGGACACGAGGACATCCCTTAAGACTTGAAGAAAAAAAGGTTTAGGCTTCAAGCTCGGAAAGGGTTTTTCACTGTGAAACGGTAAAGCTATGGAACTGTCTTCCAGTGGACGTTGTTATGGCAGGTTCATTGGTCATCAAAAAAAAGCTGGATGAGTTTCTGCAACAAGGAATGTTACAAGTTACTGGTATTGATACATAAAGTAGAGTTTGATCAGGGAAATTTCGATTGCCACTTGGAGTCAGGAAGAATTTTTTTCTCCCTTCATAAATTTGGTGGTTTTTTTTTGCCTTCCTCTGGATCAACAGTTGGCAGAGGAAATGAGGATATTGCTAGATGGGTTGGACTGGATGGAACGTATGTTTTTATTCAACCTCAAATACTATACTATACTATACTATACCCTAGGGATCAAACATGCAAATGATCCATCGCCCCTTCCAATTTTTACCTATTACACTATTAAAATAGAGAGGATAATATAGGTCAATTTAAGCTGTAGGATTTCAGATCCTTACAATATTTTCTTTCCCTTTCTATTCCACCTACCAGAATCCAGAGTGAATATTCAGTGTAACCTGCAGGTCTGAGAATAGAACCATGCAATCCTGCCCCAATATGTAGTTAAAACTAAACAGCACCATTGGGCACCCAAGACCCTATACAAGATCCAGGTTAACATGCTAGGTTCATACTTATTAGTAATTCCACAGCAAGTTCCACATACAGTCACTATGGGGTTAGGACTTGGGAGCACAGGGCACTGAGTGGCTATATAACTTAAGGAGAGGTGGGGTTAAAAGAGCAAAAGCTCCCCACAGAGTATAACATGAAATGGAGTCTTCTTATAACAGAAGGTACCTCACAGCCTATGTTATTATAAATAGCATTACCCTAATAATCTAACATATAAACACGTTTTTCTCTCTCCCATGTGACCTAGAAAAACATGCAAAGTATAATCCTTTATATTCTCTTTCCTACTACACATCACTTCCAGTGTAGCATACAGATTTTTTTTCCCGATTGGCTAAGGCTGTCACATAGTTTTTACAAACAGAACATCCTTTGATGTTTACGACCAGTTCCTTTCAGTATCCACACAAATATATTTATTATTTCAATTACCTAAAGTCATTTTTGGACCACGTTCCCCTTTAAGGGGCTGTTTGTGATTGCAAGTTGTAGAAATTATATTCCAAAGTTTACAGTACAGTATATGATTCTAAAGGCTGCATGGCTCCTAAAATTGGAACAAAATGTAGCTGAATGCATGCTTTGAAATGTTGTAGCTTTGTTTTCAAACTATATTAAAGTTTAGATGAAAATGGAATAGGAACATTTTGGTAAATTTTAATATTTGCTTATATTTGCCTGTTTTATTTTTACGGTAAAGCTTCTTTTGTAAATGTAAATTGCAAGGTTTTTTCTCAGCAGAACTGGAAAACAATGCTCCACTTCAAGACATGTTTCTGGTTGCATTTTGAATCATACAAGATAACACATTTTTAATACAACATATTTAAAGACCAGTAAAAATGAATTTTTTTTTTTAATCTAAAGCAAAAATGTGGTCATGCAAGACCTGAGTTTCAATTTCATAGAAGCAGAATAATTTCAATAGACTCATTATACGACTTCGGGTATCATACTCGCATGCCCGATACATGTTCTCATCATGCCAACTGATATATACTTATTCTTTTATTATGGCTATTATTTTAAAATAAAGCATGTTAATAGCAAAATCTCACCTACCATTTATTTCAATGGATTTATGAATTCTAGTGTCCATCTCTAGTGACAATTCTTATTTTTGCGCCAAGGGCTTTATTTTTGTTAAATTGATGTCAGCCTTAATGGCATCACCAGTTTTAGCAAAGTTATATAGCCAATGAGAAATTTTTTCATGACATCTACAAACAACCATTTACCAACAAGATTTAGGATCTATTGCATGTCACTACAATAATTTTCAGTACTGATATTGTACCTTTTTCAGACAAAGTGAACCTTGTCTAAAGAACAGAAGGTTAGAGATATAGATATTCAACCAAACATCACAATGATGTTCCTATGTATAATGTAATAAAAATAACAAGACTGCAAGAACTGGTGTGCATTGGTTGTTTTTACATATCTACAGTTTGACTGACCACCACAGTTTTCCATTTGCATAAATGACCAATTATTTATAGTGCGTCAGATGAATGCTGGTTTCAATTATCAGTAATATAGAACAAGTGGACTGCACTTCCAAGTAGAACTTTTATTCACGCCAAACAAAACATCAAAACTTCGCGTTTCGAGGGTAACCCCCTTAGTGCCCTCGAAACGTCGAATTTTGCTGTTTGATGTTTGGCTTTGAATAAAACGTTTACTTTGGAGTGCAGTCCACTGATCTATATTACGGATCTATTTACCTGTGGAGTAAGGAATTTGGACATTTGCACCCACCTGGGGATTAGTGTTGCATATGGGACACTCAATATACTTGGTTCAATTTCCACGGAGATGGCTTTTCAACATTTTAAAATTATCAGAAAATAAAAATGAGATTTCAAAATTATCAAAATCCAAAATTGTTTAAAAATCAAAAATTTTGAATAAATATTCACAATTTGTATTAGAAAACTCAAAACATTCCGTTTCTATTAGGTTTGAAACATTTTCATATTTTTAGATCTTCAATAGGTTCTGCGGTACCGCTGTTGAAAACAAACTCAACAGTTTTTTTTATCTACTGGTGATGTCTATTATGAATACAAAATGTGCCAGTGATCTCCTCATAAATTACATGTCAGATTAATACTTCTGATTATTGCTAATTTTAACTAATTAAATAAGCATGGTATTCTATTAAACTAGAGACATCTGAGGACCAATTACTTTAAAATGTCATTCTCTATGGTAAATGCATCCTTCATAAATGACAGTATATTAACATTATTTGCATGGAAGGGTATACATGGACTGACTTAAGCTGTAAGGAAATTACACAGGATTTTTTTAAAATTATAATTATCCCTGTTACATAAAATGAAAAAAAACTAAAAACATTCTGTCTGAAAAGATTTCAAGTAGCTGGGTACACACAGTAACGATAAAGCCCCGATATACCGTCGGATCCAACGGTATCGGGGCTTTATCGTTATGTGTGTACGCTCGTTTCCCGAACGAGCGCGCGGCCGCCGAAGATTGGGTCGGCCGTACGCTCGTTCGGAAAGGGAAAGGCCGAAAATTCCATCGGTCCCGCTAGACTCCCTCTAGAGGAGTCTAGCGCGGCCGATGGAAACACACAGTCCCGAGCGTTCTCCTTATGAAGTTCATAGGAGAAACGCGGGAGTGTGTATGCAGATCTTTGAAAGATGGCAGACAGGATCGTGCAGATCCTGTCTGTCATCTTTCAGAAATCTGTGCTGTGTGTACCTAGCTTAAGGTGATAAGCAGCAATTAGACAAATAAATAAAAATATAATTACATAACTAATGAAAAGTTACATAAATGGGCAAAGAATGCACATTATATGTGCATAATATCTGTCCTTGCCCCCAATGATCCTAAAATCTAGTGGGTGGGTAAACACAGGGATTCAAGTTAGGGGTAGAAAGTGCTCGTGGCAGTTAAGAAAATCATTATTGGTGCTCAGGGAGTAGGTTTGAAGTAATAATGTCTTCTGAGGAACAAGGGCAAGGGCTCATATTAGGGGCCCTTCAGCAAAGTGAAGGAGATTAAAGATAAAGTGTAGAGAAGGATATGAAGGTGTGAAGATTATTCTTTGCTTGATGGAAAACGTAGTGTATGACGCAGACAACTAAACATTCACAACAGTAACATAGTAACATAGTATTAAGGTTGAATAAAGACATTCGTCCATCAAGTCCAACCTATCACTTTTTTTTTTTATTTATTTATTTAGTTTTATTTTTTTTTTATTTTTTTTTAACCCTCATAACAGTTGATCCAGAGGAAGGCAAAAAACCCCAGCTAAAAAAGGGGGGAAAAAAATTCCTTACTGACTCAAAACGGCAATCGAAAGATCCTGGATCAACCAGATCTATATGCAGTAATACAGTATTCTCAATATTTTTAGTTTTAGAAACTTATCGCAGGCCTTTTTTAAGTTTATCAATGAACTTGCCATTACCACCTCTGCTGGGGACGAAGTTCCACAGTTTCCACCGTTCTCACTGTAAAGAAACTCTCCTAACTTGAAGATGAAACTTCTTTTCTTCCAACCTTAAAGTGTCCAGAGTCCCTCCTGATATGACCTATTAGTGAACAATGCACCAGAGAGTTCACTGTATGGGCCATTAATATATGTATAAGGTTATCATGTCCCCACGCAACCGCCGCTTCTCCAATGTAAACAGCCCTAACTGTCTCATCTGCTGCATATTCAAGCCCCTCCATTCCCCTTATTAATTTAGTTGCCCTCTCTGAACGGCCCTCAATTTCCAAGATGTCTCCTTTTGTATAGGGGATTCCAAAACTGCACCGCATATTCCAAATGTGGCCTTTACCAGTGCCTTGAAAGAGGGAGAATAATATTTTTCTCTCTTGATTCCATTCCCCTCTTATACAAGACAATATCTTGCTAGCTCTAGCGTTGTTACCTGGCATTGGTTTGCTACAGCCTAAGTCTGTTATCTACCAGAACCCCAAATCTGTTTCCATTTCAGATGCCCTTAACACAAGTTATTTATGGTGTAGGTGGCACAGGGATTATTAAATCCCAAATGCATCACCTTACATTTATCAACATTGAATCTCATCTGCCATTCTGCTGCCATTTTCATAATCTATCTAGGTCTGCTTGCAGCACTTGCACATCATGGAAGTTTCCAAAGCTCTGCATAATTAGTGTCATCAGCAAACACAGAGACCTTGCTCTCATGCCCCCTTCTAAGTCATTTATAAAACAGATTAACAGAAGCGGGCCCAGTACAGAACCCTGAGGAACTCCGCTTAGAACTTTAGCCACAATAGATGTAGCCTCATAACCAACACTCTCTGTTTGCGGTCCAATAACCAGTCTCTTATCCATGACAAATTTTCTTCAAGGCCAACAGTCCTCAGTTTATACATTAGTCGCACTATGTGGCACGAGCAAAGGCTTTTGCAAAATCCAAAAGATACCACTATCCACAGCTGTGGCATGAATCTAACGTCTTACTCACTTCTTCATTAAAAAACCAATTAAATTTGTCTTGGCATGATCTATTTCTCATAAATCCATGCTGACTACTACTATAAGATAATCTCTGGAGACAAAGTCAAGGATATGATCCCGTAACAAAGTTTCCATCACCTTCCTACCACTGAGTTAGGCTTACAGGTCTATAGTTACCAGGCTGTGAACGACTACTTTTTTGAATATTGTTATTACATTGGCTTTTTTCCAATTCCAGGGCAAATCCCCAGACAAAAGCGAATCTGAAAAGATGAGACACAGTGGTCGCTGCTAGAAACTGACACTAAGGTCTTTTAAATCCCTAGGATGGCAATCCATCTGTGTTCTGAGCGGCTTTATTGTATTAGCGTCATTTGTTCTAATTGATTCCGTACCCATATCCTCGGTTATCAATGTGAAAACTCTCATTTCCTCCCGAAATTGGGTTACATATCCCTACTGTAGGTATCTCACAGGTAAAAACCGATTGTAAAAAAACGGTTTTCAGCAGATTAGGGACTTTTCGGCATCCTCTTACAACCACCTCAGCTCATAATATTTTATGGGTTCACCGACATTCTCAGTCCCTAATTGTTTTATACCATTTTAATATACTAAAAAAGTGGATGTTTAGTTTATTCTACAGAGCGGTAGCATACGTGGCCTCATAAACTAGTCAAAACAATGTAGCCATTTTGTACGTGCTAACAATTTAACACATACTGTAGCTAACCAAGAAATACAATCCCTTCTTTAATAAATAAAGGCTTTATAAATCCAGTGGCATGCTCCCGTTATGTGATGTATTTTGTTCAAGATTAAAAAGCACACTGGTGAGAGAGAGCACAAATGCTATCTATATTGTAAGAGACTACATGGGCAGGTTGGGTGTGGTGTTGTTTTTACCATAATTCCTAAGCTGTGTTAACAGGGAAGTGTTATAGTTGGAAAAGAAATAGATTTATTTCCCAGTTTCTTTTTTCAGCTTTAACAAAAAAGCTGGGTTAGGGGGTGTCTGGAGTGATTGGAGGAGAGTAGAGTGGGTCTCCAGTCCCTTCGGCCCTTCCATGTGTGTAGCTTTCCAGTTCTACAAGCTAATTGAGCTACAATTTATAGATGGAAGGTGGAGCTCCTCAGTTAACCCCCGTGAATGTGTTTGCTCTCTTCTCTGCCTAGGAAAGAAACAGGCACTGGGACTGACGACTACCTTATTATCATGAATAAAACATTCGTTTTTTTTCAGGGGTGGGTAGAGGCCCATAGCCACAATAGAAAAGCATAATGCTTCTGTGTATTCAGTTAGATCCTTCATTGTTAAAATAAACCTCGCTTACTGTCAGACATACAGTTTTATCTGATGGTTTATCTGCTTTTCTCTTCATATGTATGGAAAGGAACGTTGGGGAGTGTGTTGGTTAGAAACTAGGTACTGCATTTGCACTGCATTTCATTTCCCCTCCAAGCTGTGATTCAACTTGCTTTGGTCTTTGGCTCAAAGATAGAACTCACTTAAAGAAAGGGAAAACAAGCACCAAAAATGGCTCCCCCTTCTTTTCTCTTGTTCCTGGTGCTGTAGACAGGTAAGAACAGACTTAGTGGTTTTCTTTCATCTGCCTTTTTTGGTCGTTCATCGTTTGGAGTTCTTTTGGTTGTTTGTTCATTCGGTCATTATTCATTGGTCGTTCGTTCTTCAAGTCGTTTTTGGGTCATTTGTTTGGTCTTGTAGGTCTACATGCGGTTCGTTCTTCCTATGGAGTCTTTGTTCTCTTCTTAGCACTGCACTGACACTGCATTTCAGTTTCCCCTCTCAGCTTTTTAAACTTGCTCTTTTTGCCTCATCAGCACCCCCCCCCTGACATTTAAATGGCACTCCTGTGGCTAGGTGATTTTGCCTGTGTGCAGCTTGTCAACAGAGCATTGCTGGGGGGAGTGAAGAGCCGAATGGGCTGCGGCAGGCACTTTCTCCCATGAGGCCCGTCCTGGGGGTGATGGACAAGTCGACCCTGACGCAATTTTGTGTTATCACTTCTCCGCCTTTAGGCTAAGATCAAGTGTAGTATCCCCTCCCAGCTGTGCTTTAACTGTTGGCTTTTTCTTGCTCAGCCAAGAAACAGCTGGCTTGCTGGTCTCAACCTCACGCCTTTGAATGGCACTCATGGTTGGCAGCGGCAGGCAATCCCTCCCGTGAGGGCTCGTCTCTTGGCGTCTGATGGGTGAGTGACCCTGCCGCAATTTTTTGTTATTGCTTCTCGCCTGTGTAGTATCTTTTTTTCTCATTTAATATCTGATAGTCCCCCTATATGGGACCCAATATTAAATGGGATTTTGGAAGAGGTACCTGGAAGAGGAGGTTTGCTCTATCCACTTGACATGGTATTGCAGTACTTCCAGAACCAGAGCACCTAGTGGCTTTTGGCTAAGATCCAAGTTGTAGTATCTGTCTTATCTGGGGACCATATTTTAATGAATTTGGAACAGGAGCTGGAAGAAAAGCTAGCTGTCTATTCCATTGACCTGTTATTGCAGTACCTCCAAATACTGATGCACACTCTTATAAGTTGCCAAAGATAGAATCACTGAAAGAAAGGGAACTTTGGCTGGTTGTTCGAAACATTTGTTCAGTCGTTGGTCATTCGGGTGTCATTTGGCCATTTGTTGAGTTTTTTCTTCTTTCTTAAGCATGTACTGCACCCTGCCAGCTTGTGTTTCAATATTGTTTGTTCTTTTTTCCTCAGCGCAGCAGCAGCTTGTCAGGTTTGGGTGGCGAAGAGCCTGAAAAGGTGGTGGAGGCCCTATTTGGCGTTGCTGGGCGAGTCGACCCATGACGCAATTTGTGTTATTGCTTTTTGGCCTTTTGGCTACGATCCAGCATGGACGCTTGGGGAAGAGAGGCGATCAACAGGAATGATGGCACCACCAGTTGCCTCCGGTGATGGTCAGGTTTTATTTCTCCGTGGAAGAAAAGAAACATATTTGTGTTTTTTTCATCAAAAGAAAGTTTAGTGAGGATGGTATTAGGTTTTCCCAGAAGTTAAATTTTTGTGTACAGGGTTTTCCCTCTCAAGGAATTGTGATGTCCCATTTTCTTCTGTTAATGACCTGTGTACTGATATGTTAGAAGCCTGGAAAAAGGCATCACACCCGATTGAAAGACTGTCCTTGTATTATAAATGAGGCAAAAAAACAGAATCCCACTTACGGTTCCAATGTTGAATCCTTTTGGGAGAATGATTAAATTTGCTTGTTTCTGGATCGTTTTCTATTACGTTTTCCCAGAAGTTCAATTCTTTGTGTACAGGCTTTTCCCTCTCAAGGATTTGTTGATGTCACGTTTTCTTTGTTAATGACCTGTGTACCTGATATGTTAGAAGCCTGGAAAAGCATCACCCCCCGACTTGAAAGACCTGACTTTGTTATAAATGAGGCAAAAAAAACAGAATCCCACTTACAGGTTCATGGTTCAATCCTTTTGTGGAAAACGATAAATTTGTTTGTTCTGGATCGGTTTTTTTTCCTATGTCTCCCCAGGAGAAAAAAAATGTCTTTGGGACCTTCAATGGTCAGCAACACTTCTGGGTAGAGTTGAGAAGGATACAAAAGGGTGGGTGGTCTATGCCCCCCCCCAAACTTTCTCCATTGGCATAAATAGAGGGTATTTATTTACTCTTTTGCAGGAATTGTTTTCAACCGGGTCAACAAACCGCCAACGTGTGGAAGTGGCGAACCAAAAGTGTCACCTTGCAAGGCAGAGTGACCAGAGAAAAAAAAAACCAACCTACTTGATACTTTGGCTGCTACTTTGGTGGATGAGTAGTTGATCCATAGAAGCCGAGGGCCATTTTCAAACGAAGAGGAGGTGGTGGAGATAATATGGACGGTAGAGAAGTGTCTTTAAAAAGAAAAACAGAGAGGTAACGGAAACTTGGGCCTAGAGTGAGGCATTAAAGAGTTTTCAAACGCAGGTGGAGGGGATCATTCGTGCAGATCGAGTCTTCTACACCTGTGGTTTCTGGACAATGATGACGTTATAGAGACTTGCAAAAAACTATCAGCCTGTTAAAGGAGGTGTTCCATATAAAAGAGAAAAAAGCAAAGAAGGAAAGAATTTGGATGGAGATGAAAGGTGTGGGATTATTATAAATCCTCCAATTCCGATAGGTTGTGTTAAAGCCCAGGGCGGAAAAGTTTAAATAGAAAAAAATAAGTTTGTATAAAAAGTTTTTGTTTTGGAGGATTTTTTGGGAGGGAGAGTTGGGTGGGAGGGTATTTCAATTCTGGGGGGGGAGGTTAAATGTTTATTTCTAAAGAAGATAGGAATAATTTGATAATTTGAAGGGTGATAATAGTGTGTGATGTGGTTAATTAAGGTGGGTAAGATTTTTAAATAATATTATTTCAGTTTTTTGGGCTGCAAGATGCTTTGAATTGCTGGAGAAAAATCAAAGCAATTCAAATATTTCAGTGATAAAAGGCAAATTGTGTCTAGAATAGATTTCTATTTTCCCAAGGCTTTGAAATTAAAAAATACAATGTAGAAAGTTGTTTTGTCAGACCATGTATATGGTCGATGAAAGAGAATGTTAGGGAAAGTTATATGGAAGCTGAATGTTATACTTGTTGGATCCATTTACAGTAAGTCCCATTGTATTTACCTTTTTTCTCCCATGACTTTGATAGGTTTGCCTGCGGATTTTGAATTTTCGATTTTTTTTCCGAAAATTCACGAATCCACAGGCCTAACGGATTTTTAAACAGTTCGGCCATCTCATAACCCATCATGTTGTTTTTTTTAATTAGAATGTCACCCAAAACCCACAGCATAATATCTAATTTTCATCTGTGCAGCTGAATTAAAGTAGAATTATAAGTTATTCTTTAAACTATACCAAAAAAATCTCTAATTTCTCTGAAACCGCTGAGCGCTGTTGCACTGCCTCAATGAGAACATAACATTCAGTGGACTAACCAGCGTTGAAAGTGAAAAGAAAACCTTAAACATTACCCCATAGGCAAAACTCAACCAATTACTGTCTGGCTTTACCAGTGAATCATTATAATAATATTACAATAGCTGGGAAAAAGAAGTGTCATTGTTCAGGTGTGAATTTGCATAGCAGCTATAAATGTTTATGGGTTTTCATGGTTTCTGTGATCCAACTAGGCACTGTTCACACACATCAGAAAGAAGAATATTTATCAAACCACCCAGAGTGCTAAACAGGAAAATATGTTCATCATAAAACTTTATACAAACAAAATGAAGACAAAGTTCAACAAGATTTCTCAGAGGAATCAAGTACTAAACATCCCACACACCTAGAGAAAATGATTATATTGAATCTTGGACCAAACTATAGCTTTTAAATGTACAGCACAATGCTATTCTGTGTGGGACTGCAAGGGTTGTACAGTGGCATATACTTGCTGTAGGCTGTATACTCGATTATCTGGTGAGGCAAATGATTGTGAATGACCTGTCAAAAAAATCTACTTTCACCTCTGCAAATTGCCATAAATGTTGACATAACTTCTATGTCCCATTGAAATGACACTTTAAATCATTAAAATTCTGAGAATGTGCAATGCCCATTCATTCATTCACCTTTCAACACTTCATTGTCACTTTAGAATTAGCTTTTTATTGTGTCTGTAGGCTTGTTCCAAGACAGTAATTAATGGTGCGTAATTCATTCACAGATGGAGCAGAAGAAGTCATTTGACACACAATGGTAACATGTGGAAGAATTGTGTTTAAATGCTAAAGGAAAAAAAAGTTGAGCACAAATTTCTACTACTACATATATGTATTTTTTAGGAATCTTTGTAATTTTTATGAGCAATTTTCTTAAAACCCGTAGGATACAGTCACTTGTCAGCTTTTAAATGAGACTCTAACTATGGCTATCAACTTTTGCAAATCCACTGATGGGACAAATTTAGATTTATGCTAATATATGGAAAACAGAAAGAATTTAGACACTCGGTTCTTCCTGATTTTTTATATTGAATATTTCAGGTTAGTATTTAATATGGTTTATATTTTTTTGTATTTAAATCATGTTTTATTGCAGCACCATCTTCTGGTTGTTCTCGTAATAAAAAAAAAATCACCGGAGAACCAAAATAAAGCATGCTGTTAATGAGATAAAAGGAAAAAATAAGTAATAAGGAAAATCACCAAAAAGGGAAACCTTCATATAAAAAAATAGGTAGTACTAGTTAAGAGGAGAACAATACCCATGAACCACTAGGGTTAAAACACTAACATCAATGTAATAAAAGGCGATAGTAAGACAGGTGGGGAAGGAAGAAGAGAGTGGGATACCAAAGTCCAGAAAAATAAGAGGAAGCGAAAAAAGGCAAGGTAGACAAGGACACTAAGTCCAAGCCGCACAAACGGTATATAACAACCCAAAATAAATATAGGGGAGGGCAAACACACCTCGTATAGAATAACGGACCAGAGGTGGACACTAATCCAAAAATAAATAGTTATACTTTATTCATAAACAACATACATATTACATATAGATAAAACCAATGCCCTAACCGACTCCATAATAAATAAGTATTTAAAACACTAACATAACTGCCAGAGAATAATGAATAATGTTTATGCTACCCCATAGCCACCCTTCTCATATAAAATAATTTCTTTGACTAACGGTTCTGGCGCTTGATGGAGTAGCTGCCACAAACAGAAGCGCTCCACGCGCGCCCAACACAAATCTCGACCCGGCACCCACATCTCACCTCATATCGTGTACACACCCTTCACACCTGGAAAACGAATCCTCACAACATATGGAAAGTTTCAATGCAGCAGATGGCAAATACAAAGCACACAGAAGAAAACCCGACCGCAAAGAGGAAGAATCCAAGATGGTGCCAGGAGCATGTTCCATGCCTGCCTGTGCAGCAGAACAACATCTACAAAACACCACATAACTTTATTACAGAAAATTGAAATCCTAGAAATCGCCAATGAGATGGGATGACGATTGATGAATTCAGAGAACAGAAAGAAGCGGAAACAAAACTTTCTATCACAAACATTGTTTGCCACGACCATGGAAATTGAACTTTACCAAAATCTTAACAACAAATTCATCTATATATCAAAGATCAACATCAACAAAGCCCTACTTAAAACATACACTACAACACGCCACCAAGCGTATAAATATACCAAAGAAAGAAAAGCCTGTGGCGCTCAAAAAGGTCAAAATTATTTAAATATATGAACCCTTTATTGTATATATCTATAGGTAAACCAACATAAAATTCACTTTAAAAACAAGCAAAAACTACCCCCCATACACAATAAAACTGGTACCGCACCCTCTCAGCTGATATAAAGTGACCAAATGTGCAAGGCTCAAAACATATAAAGTGTATACGAGTGCAGCATAGGTAGCAACTATCAGTTAATCCTATAAACTGTATACAAGTGCAGCATTAGATAGCAGCTATCAATAATTGTAAAGTGTTACTCAAGTCTGCAGTACAGATAGCAGCTATAAGTACACAGATTCCCAGATAGCAGTGCAATATAAAATAATGCAGCAAAACACACAATATGTACATAAGTATAAATACACAAAAAGGGGGGCTCACTAGAAAAAGAGTCACACTAAACCTGCAATTATACATAATAAATATAAGAATTCATGGGGCAATCAGTCCTAGCAAAGTCACCTACATAGTATTAGTATAGTACATAGGTAGTAGAAGTACTACATAGTATACAGTTGTACCATTAAAGTGTGATATAAGTCAAAAGTTATACTTATCTAAACAGGTACAAAACAGTGTTCAACCATTATAGCAGACCCATAGAGGACTAAAGAGACACCAGTCAAGGTAAATAGAGAAGGAGGGTAGGCATCACCTGGATTGCCAGACGCACTTCGTTCACATCAGTAACTTTGCAATGGCGGATGGAGCGCCAGACCATACCTAGCGAATAATATGGCAAAATCCTACACGAGGCAAATGAAATATCACGCAGTGTGGCGGTCTTTTCGCGGGGCGATGACTGATGGACGTCTAGTATGGAGTCAGATTCAGCTCGCGGCGGTATGGCCCATAGAATAAAAGGGAAATTCAAGGATACCTAAATAAAGATAAGTACGCCTAATGGATATACACAAAAGAAATATATGAATTAATGTAACAAAGGGTAACTAAACAAAATATAATAAAGTACAAAGTTTAACAAGCATAGAATACAAACCAGTAGTATAGGTTGTTATATAGATTGCATCAAACTTATCATAAAGCTGTTGGAAGGAAATAACAGTTCATTTGTGAAGGGTTATTACGCCTTAATATTAAGTCCAAAAATATAAAGCGAGCCGGCCGAACCAAAAATTAACAATGCTTCAAACACGAGCTAAGTTGTATTCAAACACCACCACCCCGGAAAACAGTTATTTGAAGATTTTTAGTGGACTCCACATGTTCAATATTTACAATTCACCAGATTGAAGACAGGTCCTTCCAATTGTACACTAGCAACAGAAATCATGTCCTCATTCCAAAGTCCTTAACTCAAGATAAGGAGTATGGATCAGTTATGGAGGTGGACAGGAGTGTGGATCAGTATGGACACACAGCACGAGATTGTTTTTTTGTGATCAGTATAGACACATCACAGGTAGGTAATCAATGTATAGACACCACTGCATACTCAGACAAGTAACGTTGATCCAATGATAAAAATAGAAAGGATGGTGATGTTTCTAATCTCCCAAAATGCTGATATAACAGAGTGTGTTGGGCCACATCAACAAGTAAGGTATACTAACCATTTTAAGGGGAGTAACTCCCATATCGAGTTAAATGAGCGTTGCTCCATAAGGAAAACACAGAAAGAGAGATAAGCCAATGTCTGTCATTAATGCCCATAGGGGACATTGTATTGGTTTTTATTCCTAAACGATAGATCACACATAGCTATCTTTTTTCAATATAATCTACTTTCTATGTCTCCCCCTCTAATGTCAATCTTAATTTGTTTGGATGCACCAGGCAGGCCAGATCTTAATGCATGGCAACGCTAGAGATTTTTTTGTGATTACTAATTCTACATGCATTTTAATGTTAGAGAAATGTTGAACTTAACTTAGCCTAAAACCTTTTGAGTAGTTTCCTATGTATAGTTGTCACAGGGGCATATAAAAGGGTCATAAATAACTTATACTATTACTTGCAAATTTAAAGTTTACTTGTCAATCTAAAAGCTTTCTCATTGTAATGAGTCACAAATCAATGTGTCCTTACTCATTTATTAATTTTTTTTTTTTTTATCGGGCAATAGGTACACCGGCCCAGGAAAAAAGAGCCCAAGAGTTTGTTCCCATACCCAGACTCATATATTCCCTATGGAATGGCTGGTTTGGGGGTTGAGTATTGTCTTTCAAATTACTTATTACGCATGGGGTTGTGAAATCATCGGTGGTTCTGAAACAAATTTAGAGATAAGATGCGATATTGAGTTTAAAATGTGCAATTCTTATTTAAAGCTTTCTGATTTCAAGTAATTCTTCCTTAAATGTGGTAATATACCTCAAAACAGGAATCTTATTTGAGCGTTTCAGGACAATAACTCAGTTTGGCTTCAATTATTAGTTTTGTTCATATGTTCTGAAGCAGATCACTTGTGTACCCCCTGTCAAACAAATCTAGTGTGTTAGAAGAATTAGTCTCTGTTACATTGAATTCACTAAAATTTCTACGTACCTGTAGATATTCCCTTGGGTATATTCTTTTTGAGACTACGGATGTTGCGCACGCTTATATATGTTGTAATAGAGATTCGTAGGAAGTGTGCTCTATACAAAGGAGTCTTTCATTGTCATCCCTACCATATTCAATGTTAAGTCAAGAGAAAGTCGACATACGTCATCAGAGAACTGTGATGTCAACAAAATATTGAAATGAGGTTGTTGTTCAAGTTGCAATAACTTTATTGCTAAGATATGGGGCCCGCACAAGACCAAAAAAATTGTTATTTAGCAGAGCCACCAGATCAACAGAGAAGTGTAAGCAAGGCATAGATCTGTAAACACAATTTCCTTTCCCCAACTTGACCAAAGGAAAAAAATATTAGCGTAGGCTGGTCTGACATTTGGTACCATTGCAGTTCCTCGTGTTGTAAATAAAATACAGAATCAACACAATAATCATATTAGTTTAAGAAGGAATTTAAGAAAAAAGTATAAATCATGCAATGGCGTTGTCCATTGTCCTAGTGCCCAATTGACAAAATATTCACAGGCCCGCAGACCAGTATCATGATTATTTTTACTGGATAGTGATTCCACAGTGATGAGGAGGCATCATCATCTACCGGGTGGTTAATAATTTTTGGAAAAAAAGATTGTCAAGTGCCTAACATAGGAATCAAGACCTTAAACCAAAGGGTTGCAAACCTCATCAACAATTGCACATAAACTCGACATAAGCTGCCCATTCCAGAAAACAATCGCGTCTGCGGGGCAGGGCAGAGTGGAGATATTTGGGAATTGTTTGATAAAGATTAAAAAAGGGTGGCCACTTCTGGATGTTCAATCACTATAAAATGCTGCCTCATTTGTAGTGTAAGTAACATGCCCATATTTTCTACAGCATCGTCCAAACAGAGATTTCAAAGACCTACCAGTAAGAAGACAGGAGTAGGATCAGAGGGTAATTGTAATAATAACTTATTGCTAGTTGGTCATTTGGCCTTCTGAGACATAAAATTCAACTGGCCAAAGGACAATATTCCCCCCTTTACCCGACGGTTTACATTTTTATTCTCTTAATTCTTAAGAGCTTTTGTTATAATATGTCAGCTAGTACTGTGCTGTCTGTGCTGTATCTTCTCCAACTCTTTCCATGTGGCACTTATAAAAAAACATCCTATACTGGATATATTCTAAAAAGGAAGGACAAAATGATGATTTAGGTTTAAAAAATGGACTGATTAGTAATGTTAAACTCCATATCCAATGGTTTCGTGTACTGGATATGTTCACCAGTCCCATCATTGGGGCATGGAAAGAAGAGCAAACCTCTAGATAATCTAGAAGAGAGATGGAAGATTCAAGAATTCAAAAAGGGGCATCATCGGTAGGAGTGGACCAAACACACTTTGATCCAAATAACAGTATTATTCCTTGTTGGTTTTTACAAACAAAAAGTGCTTCGGCAGAACAAATAAGATCTTTTATAACTTGCAAATTTATCCAAACATGAGCAACCGGGGCAAAAAAGATATCCCTCTTAGATTAAAAATTCCATTGGGCTGAAGTAGATTGTGTGTGATTTGACAATGTGTAATTACCTGATTAAACCCTTGTGTAGTTATTTTCCTGTCTGACTCTTGTTTGACTTGATAGGAGTGCCTCTGTGTTGTTCTTCCTCCACTCCTACCTTTCTAATGCACATTTTTTTGGTGTGTAGTATCCCCTAAAAAAGAACCCCAATCACTATCAGAGTAATCAGAGTGTCGTTGTAGAGGATCTCTTATGGCCTTTCATTTTGTCCACCTATAAAGACGTCCTGATAGAAAAATCCAATTTGTCTCTATTCAATTTAGCCTTTTTATTCTAATGATCTACTTCTTCCATCCATAGTAACTATACTTTTTTTATCACATTCAAGATTTGTGGATCTAATCTAATTTGTTTTAATTCGTGAGTGAGATTGTCTGATTTGCTCAAAGAGGTGAATTAAGACTCCTTTATCAGGTTGTTCACACAATAAATGTAATAGCCTAATGAGATTTTCTTGTTAAAGTGCGTTCCCCACACTTCTTTAAAGTTGGGAATGGGTGTCCCAGGAGGGAGGGTCTGACTCCTAAGATTCCCTAGGGTACAATTTTCAATTAATATAGTTTTCAAGGACTATTTTAATACACACAGGTGCGAGGGTAGCGCGGACATGGTAAATTTCTTACGCTTTATCCTCTGGATGAGGAAAAGGCAAACAGTAGGTTTTTAAGAACATGCCACCAAGCGGGCAGCATGGAGCCTAAGGCCTCTTGGCGGCATCAGGGCACTGAAATTTCCCCAAAAAGGATGGTAACAACCAAAATCTAAACTAGCTTGGTCTATAGTCTTACAAATGTTACCTTTATAAAAATATGAATATGAATGTTAAACTTAAGTTAAAATGTTACATATGTCTCAAATTGCTTACACAACAGTATTTGATATCATGTAAATGTTGTGTAGATTATATGGTTTTTCTAACTGTATGTCATGAAAAAAATGACATATGATATTAAGCTACATGGACTTGCAGGGTCACCTCGGAATGGACTTCGCTCACCTATCAAGCATTACGTAATCCAAACAATTACATGCAGATATTGCCATACTCCAAGAAACACAATCTGTCTAAAGAGATCTATTTTCGTGCACCAATCTGGGGGGGGACAAGTAGTGGGACTCCCAGTAAAAGGCAGGGGTCTATGATTTCGTTGCATTAAGAATCTAAAGGCACACCAAATTATCTCAATCAAGTTGGTATATCACATATGCACCTAACAGCCAAACAGACCCCAATCTACCAGGGGGTCGCCCAAGGTCTAAGGTACGATTGTTCCAAACATTCATGACTGGGCAGGCTGACGCAATCAAATTGTAACATTGAGGATGCTCACAGCCAGAGCTCATATTCACATGCAACCCCCTAATTCTCAGATCGATAATACCACCATCTCCAGTGCCACTGATAGATACATGGAGAACACAACATCCAAACAGGAAGGGAAAATATACTTTTTAGCCCAGTACACCTTTATTTAACTAGAATAGACTAGTGTTCACTCCCGCCTACTAGCAAAATCAGACAGTCAGCCAAAATTGAAGATAGATATTTAATAACAATATATCATTGCACAGTAGCAAAATTCCAAAATCTTAAACAACCATGTCCCAAAACAATTCTTACATGGACTACTACTTCTCCGCCAGAGACCAAATTGATGCATAAATATATATATGATATATATACCAAAAATGGACAGCATGATTGGTGTACAACCTACACAAGGTGATGGAAGGGTAAGGCAGGAAACACTGTTGGCGAACTGCAAAGGGTTTAAGGCTTGTTACTAGAAAACTGACAGAAAACAAAATGCAGTGTTTCTGTCAGTTTGTCAATCTTTTTTCATAATTTGTATCCATTTTTTTAACAATGTGTTTTCCATACTAGATAGAAAATGCATGAAAAAAAATGGACAGGAAGGCTGCATCGTGCGTTTTTTTAAACGGACTGGACTGGAGGATTATAACGCAAGCACGTGTGCATGCTTTCTGAATCATTTGGGTTTTGGTCTTCCTTGAAAAGAACGGATACAAAGGCTGTATGTGCTGAACGACCCTAAAAGAAAACCGAGATACCGCCACAATTAGAAATAAAAAAACCAGCTAATTCCAATCCCCCAAGAAGTCTCAAATTTCTTTGCAGACTACTACAAGGAAACAACAAGAAACCCCTCAACTAACTAAACAATGGCCTACAAAAAAACCCTGTCCCAAACTCAATCCAGAACAAATGGAGACACTAAATGCCTATAGTGAAACAGAAACTCATTATACTATCAAAAAATCCTAGCAATATTATATACACTAGCCACTAATACTTACCATTGAAGCAAAAAGGCATTTGACAATGTGTTCCAATGGGAATGGCTCTTTCTAGTATCTAGACAAAATGTAATTTTCAGGAGGCTTTCTAAACTTAATAAGGGCCATCTATGCACAACATACAAAACACACAGCCCATGCGAATTGCATAAAATGGGCTCTCCCTGATTCACACCCCCTAGCAAGAATAGCTATCATAGGGTCTTTCTAAAACCTTGGTCTTGGAAAAGGGTTACCTCCCAAGGTAGGGCATGTTTCCAAGGGCTGTCCCTCTCCCCATTGGCCTTGGAAACCTTTGAGCCCAGACATATAATGACTTCAAAAAAAATCACAGGTATATGTGTAGGTGTTAGGGAGATGAAGACAACAATGGTTGTTTTACTTTTATGATGATTTACTTTTTTAGTGTCACATGTCAAAGCAAAACTATCCCATCTTTTTAAAATGTTGGAACATTTGGGGCTTCTCTGGGAGTAAGCAGTAAAAACTTTTGCAAATGTGAACTCCTCCTATTGAAACCTTTAAATATTGCCCAAAGGATTTGGAAAACCTGGAAACCCCTCGTTGGACAATAGTCAACACACATTAGAGACTTAGGTAAAATCTACCAATACCATATGTACAATTAAAACTATCACCATTGTGGCAACAAAAGATCTTCAAAGAACTAAAGCCTTAAACCTATCTCCAGTATCTCTAGCAGGGCAGATGCCACTTGGTAATTAAAAATAATCAGTTTCCCTGCTAATTATATCATTTACAAAACGACCAGTTATTACTCCCAAAGACTAAAAGGGCATGTCCCACCCCCAAACCTAAATCCCCCCAACACTGGCCCACCCCACCATGTAGTGAGTTTAATTCCTTACCTCACATCCCAAACTCCATTCTGGTTATCTGGTAGTCCCCCCCAAAGTTCCAAAAAAAAAACTGACACCAGAGGCCAGCAGGAGGATCTGCATGCTGCTGCAGGCCCCCTTCTCCCCCACTCCCCCACTCACCTCTCTCCCTCCTCTCCCTCCTCCCGTTCTACTATCCCCTCACACTAGCACCAAATCCCCCTTAATTCATGACTCCCCCATGTCCCCCAGCCCCAACCGCATGTTTGTTTTTTTTAAAAAGCTCCCAAGCTCTTACTTAACTCTCGGATTTCCTCCGCTGCACTGAATCGACCGGCAGCGCTGTCCGTGATTGGTGCAGCTCAGGCCCAATCACAACGAGAATGCCGGTCCCCTCCTCTGCTTGCATTCTCGCAGCAGAGGGCGGCAGTGCGGAGGAGATGCGAGGGGACGGTAAGTAAGGAGTTTGGGGGGATTTTTAAAAAAAAACTAAACATGCGGTTGGGTGGGGGAACATGGAGGGAGCATGATATTACATTTTTTTATGTTAGGGGTGGATAGCCCTTAAAAGCTATCAATCAGAAATTAATAGTTTTTTATGGAACTGTAGAAATCCAGAATCACCATAACTAAAATTACATGCTGCCAAAATCGACTGGGGTATGCCACTTCCCAAAAAAAAAAAAATACGGAAAAATCCGCCGTTCTGAGAACGGGAAATCCGCGGGCTGATCCAGGTTCGGATCCGCGAAACGCCCATCCTAGTAAAGCAGTAGAGTAAATGAAGGCACTATGGGAAGCTTTCTATATTAATTGTGAGGGAGAACATTAGAAAATTATGCAATAAAAAAAATGTAGTAACAATAAAGTTTAGCAACTTGTTTCACTGTTTGGTTCAGGAACAGTACAAAATAGTTCTAATTTTAGCACACAAAAAATATTATGTGTATTGATTTGTAAGTGACTCTGTGGGCATCTTGACAGTTTGAATAACACAAGCTCACCTCCATGTCTTCTGTAACGTCATCAGGAATGGGGGGGAAGATTCTAAACTGCTGCCACAGAGCCCCCACACATTTTGGGAAAAGTAAAAGGGTTATTCAATAAAAGGTCTTATTGTTTAAAAATGGTGAGAATTTGCCCCACCAATCAGATGTTAGCTTTCAAATGGTTAAATAAGATTGATTGGTTGGCACCAATTAGCACCATTTTAAAAGATAAGACCTTTTATTGCATCTCCCTGTAATTATTTTGGGTAGACTTTCTGGGCCCATTACAACTGTGAAACTTCCGATCAGCCCATCTCACAAAATATTTTAAAATTCTCTTTGATCTTTAAATAATTTTCCCACTGGTTACATCTGATTATTTTTTTACAAAATTAAAAAAAATATTCAAAGAGGATAAAACCAGGAATATTCCAAGAGAAAAGGCACGAATTAGGCATTGTGTTATTGCTGTCAAATAGTTTTTATGATGAAATTCATAAAAGAAGCAGAGCATATAATTTAGTTTTTTCATTGTGAACCCCCACTTGGCCCAATCCCACAAAATAATTCTGTCTCTACAAACACGTTTCCCGTACTAATTATTTAACAGCAGAAAGGAACAAAAGTGTATGGTTGCTAACATTTGGATAAGCACTTGTACCTCATTTTAATATTGCTAAGGTGGATTATGGGAGCTGAAGTTCTGTACCCACAGGTTAATTTCAATAATCACCAGCAAGTCACAGCAATAGGAGAGGTGAACAAAGTGTTTATGATTGCTGATGTGCATGTTATGGGACAAAAACGTTGTTGAGACTTTAGTTGATTCTCTTTTAATGTATTTGTGAACTATTTATATAGGAACTGTATGTTGAAGGAATATACTCAGCTGAATGTCCCACTTATTTCACAAGAAAGGGGGCATTTTCTATTTTCATGAATATTAGCTATGTTGGATTGGTATTAAGAAGGAAAAGCGATATGGACAGATACAATGCATCTAGTTTTAATTTGCTTGCTTTCTTTAGTTCCCCATTCATGTCCAGTTTTGGGATTTTACTAGGCTGGATTTAATTTGTAAGGTAAGTGTTGTCTTATAAAAATGTAAAGCACGCATCCTACACTCAAGACTTGGCAACTGCCTAGCACAACTAAGAGTGCTTGAAATAGCTGGCCATCTGAGATTGGTAAATGCCTTGTAAACAAGACGAAAATTGGCTTAAAAAAGATGAACATGGTAAAGTGACTTTCAAAGATGCGACTTGACAAGCAGAGAAAATTATGATATGCTTTGTAGCAGATACTGACTTTGAAAACTAAGAATTGATGAAATAGTGGTTCAATCTGAGAATGTAACTGAATGGCAAAATGAGAATGTTAACTGGCTCTGTGTCAAGACTGAGAGATTTGTAAAAAAAAGCGTAGCAAATTGAGACAGGTGAAACAGCTAGCAAGTTTAGACTTGTAAATAGAGATGGAAATCAGGGTCCACGGACCTGCATCCAACACGGAAACCCTTTGGTTGAAATCTGAATGTTCTATTGAGACAGGGCAGATTCATATTCGGATTTAAGATTATGACCACATTTTTGAAAGAGCTGCCCGATATACGAGGTCATTTTTGCTACCACAAAAATAGGGGAAAATCGAAAAGGTAGTTTCCGATCGTGTTTTCGAGGGTTATAAACGTCGAGTGTATTTCGAGGGGTTACTGAAATTAACCTTGTACATTCGTAACCCTGAACAATGGCATTCCAAACCCTCGAAAGGAAATTCCATTTTAAGATTTTTGGATTTTTCAGGTTTTGCCGAGTCCGTAAATCTGAAATGGAACATCTAATTGTAAAGGGGTCCTTTCTGTTATAACCCTAGATTCCCTAATCCTGTTCTTAGGGGCTAAATTGTAGGGACCAATTATGTCCTTATTTCGTATGCTGTGACAAAATAAATATCAATTTATTCTCTGTATCTTCTTTTGCCACTTATATTTAAAATGGCAGTCTTTTGGAAACATGTCTAAGGTCATTATTTTTTCAGATCTCTGTTTGGTTTTCATATTTTAACTTAGTGTTATGGCATCCATTTTGATTTCATTCCTCAATGTCTCTCTCTTTTCTTTATAATCATAACATGTTTCTTCCCAGCATTTTCAAGGTCTTTTGCCTCCCCCTGTCAACATGGCATCCCAAATGGATGTTATTATTTAGCTGTAGACACCCAGTCTGATGATGGCTCCTTTTTGTCTTGTTATTTCTTATGTTCAGATAATTAGTTCAACTTATCTAGTGTGTGGTGTAATTTCTTTCTCCGGCGGCGCTGTAGGATATTAAGGGGCTAATAGCCGAGAACGGGATCAGTAAATAGCGAACTTAAAGGTTTGTCTAAAGTTTCCGTTATCAACTCGGTACATAGCTTGCGGCATTTGTGGGACACAGTTTTTGCGTACTGCCACGACCGCAAGCTATGTATTAAAGTCATGGGTGTGGGAATAACGGCGGGAGGCGGGGGTGGACTTACAAGTAAGCTTTCGGGAGGAGGCAGATAGTCTGGATTTAATGCAGGATACAGAGGCTGCTGGGAACAGAAGGTGGAAATGGAAGAGGGGCTGCTGGGAAATGTATGCTGGAACAAGTGCTGATGGGAACTGTAGGCAGGATTCGGAACAAGGTTGGCTGCCTTGCGAACGAAGGAAGGATTTGGAACCCAAGGTGCTGCTGGAATGTAGGCGAACAAGGTGCTGTGGGAACTGTAGGCAGGATTATGGAACAAGGTGCTGCTGGCAACTGAAGGCTGCGAACGGTGCTGCTGGAAATGAGGCCAGGTTCTGGAACAAGGTGCTGATGGGAACTGAAGCTGGAAAAAAGGTGCTGCTGGAACTGAAGGCTGGAAACAAGGTGCTGCTGGGAAAACTGTAGTTTTCAGTAGTCTCTGAACAAGTGCTGCTGGGAACTGAAGGAAGGATTCGGGAACAAGGGTGCTGTTCTGGGAACGTTAGACTGAAACAAGGTGCTGCTGTGGGAACTGTAACAAGCAAGGTAGGTATAGGCACTAGAGCGGGAGGGTAAGTAGCTGTAGCAGAGAGGAACAGGATCCAAGGCAGGGTGAGTACAGGGAAGCCAGGAGGTAGCAACGCTACTATCGGGTCCAGGAGGACGACGGTTTTTTGCTTTAAATTCTCACGCTGCCCGGCGTGTCAGCGCGGGGGACCGGAGCGGAAGGTAAGTTTGTGACAGTAACCCCCCCTGAGGGGGGCCACAGGAATAGAAGCGGAGGCGTGGAAAAATCAGAAATTGTTTAATCCAAGCCTTTCTCGGCCCAAAACCTTACAGTGGACCAAATTCTGAGAGACCTCCTCAAGAATCAGAGTCCAAGATCTTCTCGACTTGAAACTCCTGCTGACCATCAACGGAAGGAAATTGGAAGGGCAGGTAGTAACGATGTGGAATACTGATTAGAGATACTGGCTTGATGAGGGAAATATGGAATTGGGGTACCAAGTTGGAGAAAGGAACCCGTAGGTAATATGAGGCAGGGGAAGCCACACTTTATCTCAAACCGACATAAGCGGGGGGTTCTCTACATCTCCTATATCTGGCTGCAGTTTTTTGTACCAAAGAGATTTCTGAAGGCTGATGTCCGTAGCATGCCAGATAACGGTTGCACTGGGCCGCAGAGTCATTGGCAGCGGGTTACTTGGGTGAAAAAGAAAATCCTGGGAAAACACTAGGATTCGTCCAAAAGACACATAAAAAAGGAGATTTCCAGTAGAAGATGAGTGTGAATTGTTATGGGCGAACTCAGCCACAGGCAGAAGGTCAGCCCACTTCATCCTGAGTATAGGAAATGTAAACAACGAAGAGATATGTTCCAAAGGACTGGTTAGGCGTTCAGTAGCCCCGTTGGACTGTGGGTGGTATAAGCCGAAGAAAATTGATCAATTGATGTTCAGGCATTTACAAAGTGCTCTCCCAAAATTTGGAAACAAAGTGAGTACCTCTGTCAGATTACTTTTCAGAGGGAGTCCATGAAAGCGGAAAAGATATGCGAAATAAATAGTGAGACTATGTCGAAGATGGTAGTTTGGGAGGGGAACAAATGGGCATTTTGCTGAAGCGGTCTAATGTCACCCATATCACCCTGCTTTTTTCTTGGAAGGCGGAAGTTCCACAAGAAAGGCCATGGATAAGATGGGGTCCAAGGTCTGGACGGCATGGGGAGGGGTTTGAAGACGGCCACAGGGGAGGGTTCTAGAGATTTGGATTGAGCACAGCTGGTAAACACTTTGAATAAAGTCTTTAATCTTTTCTATTTTGGCCACCAAATGGAACGGGGCAAAGAAATAATAGTAAAAAGTTTTGTTAACACCGGGCGTGACGGCTGCTTGGCACCGTGAGGGTATGAAGAAGGATAGTTTTCAGAAGTGAAATAGACACAAGATTTTGCTGGAGGGTTGGTTGGAGGGCAGAATCTTGTGCGGCTTGAATCTTGGAACAGAGTTGAGGAGATATAGAGGCCAATTTTAGTGGTTGGAAATGGGGCCCTTATCCTGATTAATACAGTCGGAAGCCACAAATATCTGGAAAGGACCGTAGCTTTTTGTTTTGGAACCAGCGTGAAAGTATAAACCAAAGTTGAATCGGGAACAAGAATAAGGACCACCGTTGCTTGAGGAGGATTTAACTTTTAAGATCTGATGTATTCGAGCGTCTTAGGTAGGTAGGATGGTGATAGTACAGAGGTGCCTTCAATAGATGACGCCACTCCTCGGGGCCAACTTTGAGTGGCAAGAAGGTTCCCTATTCCCAACATCAAGTTCCGCTCATGGGTAGAAAATTCTTAGAGAAATAAGGCAGGGATGGAGTTTTCCTCTTAGTGCCTGTTATTGGGGAAAGGATGCTCCTCGCCAAGTCAGGGCATCAACTTCGATGTAGAAAGGGGAGACTAGGGATCTGGATGTAACTCAGACCTGGGTGCATCAGGAAAGGCTTCCTTGAGTAGTTTGAAGGCTTCAAGGGCTGCAGGGTACCATGAATGAGGCCGTACCACCTTACTGATGAGGGCAATATGGAGAAATTATAGAAAGATAACCCTTGAATGAATGTCTGTGATAATTGGCAAAAGCAATGAACCTTTGAGGCTGGGTTCCAATAGGAAGAGACCAATCTTGGATGGCCGAAACATTCACAAGTCCATCTTGCGCAGATATGAGTAGCCAAGCAGGGTACTTGCGAAAACGCAAACAAGACATTTTCCAGTTTGGCAGATAGGCTATTCTCTCTTCAGACGAGTAGTAAACAACCGTGTAACAGGGAGGCGGTTCTTGTGTGAGGGCCAGATCTTGAGGGAGCCAAAAGATTAAAATGTCATCGAGGATATCCGACTACAGAGATCCCAACATATCCCAGAAATGTCATTAACGAATTCCTGGACACACCGCTGGAGCATGACAAAGGCCCCAAAAGTGAATACGAGATATTCGTAGGACCGTCCCATAGTGTTTAAGGACTGTTTTTTCCACTCGTACCTTTTGCGTATACGGGATCAGATCAGATTGTATGCCACCCGAAGATCCAGTTTGGTAAATATTTTAGCCCCTTTTCTGGTCAAACCGTTTCAGAGATGAGAGAAGGGATATCGTTTTTTATTGTTATTTGATTTAACCCAACGCGGTAGTCGATGCCGGGTCGTAACCTCTATCTTTTTTTTCAACAAAAAAGAACCCCAGCTTCCAGCAGGGGAAAAGAGGAAGGTTGTATGAAACCCCTAGGACAAATGTTCAGTAATGTTCTCTTTCATGGCTAGAGTTTAAGAACGGGGTACAGTGGGTATTGAGTCCCCCGAGGAGGCATAGTACCTGAGAGAAGATCGATGGGGGGCAATAGGATCGGTGCGGGGTGGTGGTTAGCTTCTCAGCTCGTTTTTTTACAAAAAAACATCCGAGAAAATCATTATAACCTTCAGGGAGGGTTTGCTCAGATTTATTTTCACAGGTGGTAATGGTGGTGCCAATGAGTGGTGGAAAGGCAATTTTTAAAACAGAAAGGACTCCAAAAAATTAAGTTCATTGTTAGACCAATCATAACAGGTTGTGTAATCTGGCAATGGAAGTCCGAGATCAGGGGGCGGAAGGGTTTGGATGACAAGAAAAGACAAAACGTTCCTGGTGAATATGCCAAATGCGAAATAGAATTCGTATGTAGTTGGGAGATGAATTCAGAAGCCAAAGGGTTATTGTCAATAGCCAGAAATTCGAAAGAGGTTGCTGAAATGAAGGAGAAGGAGAGGAAGCCCCCAATTGTGCTGCATAGTGCATCAATGAAGTTTCCAAGCTGCACCGGAATCGACAAATGCCTGGGAGGAAAAGTTTACCCTTAAAGGTGCTAGTTGGGTGTAGAAAGAGTTCAGTGGTTCAAATTTGGCAGGAGACTTTACCACACATTTTTTGCCTAGAAGGAGCTCCTCCGGAACGTCTAGGAATGGAGTTTCACGACTTCGGGGGTGGTAAATTTCGTCAAAATGTATTCCCGGACAATAGGGACAAAGTCCATTAGTACGTCGGCGTGACTTTTCCTCAGGAGGACAGAGGAGTGCCGCAATTTGCATCCGGGCTCTTCAACGAAGATACAGGGTTGCGGAAAGGCTGAGCAGGCCTAGGAAAGGTCTTAGCGGGAAGCTTGGGAACGAGTGCAGAAACCTTTCTGCCTGCCGTTCACGGAATGAAGCGGTTATTCATCTGGGATGCATTTCGAGTAATCCAGTTTCCAATGGCGAAGGTAACTCTCTAGATACTTATTAGCCTTGCGGTGATCCAAGAGAGAGTCCTGCCAAAAAGCGCTGTAAGGGCCTCATGTTCAAGAAGCCCGCGGCAAGGGTACGAAATTCAATCCGCATATTGACCCACGGAAAGAGACCTTGGGGAGAGCTGCATCAAACGGGAGGAGAGGACAGCAGAGGTTTTTCTGGAGTCAACGACCTTGCGAAACATACTCAGAAGGTCGGTGTAAGGTCACATTATTGACAAGAGGATCGTCTATTTCCCATAGGGGAGAAGCCCAGGCCAGGGCATTGCCCCCAACAAGGGCGATTGATGTAACCAACCTTTGCACCGATCCGATGCAAATTGAGATGGTTGAAGTTAAATGGATTTGGCACTGATTAATGAATATCCACGGCAGGCTTGGGCATCACAATCCAAAACCGCGAGGGGTGGAGGTATGCGGGGCTCTCTCCGAAGAGAAGGATCACGGATCGGACGTAGAAGGAAGGTGGCGTAGAACCCGGAGCGGGGAAGCAGAAGTTGGGGGGGTAGGGGAGGATCGAGGATATCCATGAACTGAAGCCAACTGGCCTGATGTGTTCAAAATTGTCCATGCGTTTGGACAAAGCTTGGAGAGTTACTCAACTCTGCCATAGCACCCTCAGGGCTTCCATGGCCGATAGCTATGTCTAAACGCAGGGAGCCGGAGAGGTACTTACAGTACGCTTCAGGAGGGAGTCTGGATAATGCAGGATACCAGAGGCTGGGGAACAGAAGGCGGATCTGGAAACAAGATCTGCTGGGAAATGTAGGAGGATTTGGAACAAGGTGGTGCTTTGGGAACTGTAGGCTGGACAAGGTGATGCTGGGAATGTAGGCAGGATCTGGAACAAGGTGCGGGCTGGGGGAACTGAAGGCTGAACAAGGTGCTGTGGGAATGTAGCAGGATCTAGGAAAACAAGGTTGCGGCTGGGAACTGAGGAACTGCAAGAAGGATTTCTGAACAAGGTGTGCTGAGGGAACTTAGCTGGAACAGGTGTGATGGGAAAACTGTAACAAGCAAGCTAGATTATAGTCACTAGAGCGGGAAGGTAAAAGTAGCCCTTTGTAGCAGGAGAGGAGAGGAACAGGATCAAGGTAGGTGAGTAAGGAGCCAGGGAGGGTAGCAAAAACGCTAACTATCGGGCACCGGGTCCGGGAGGACGCCGGATTTTAAAATTCTCGCGCCGCCCGTTGCAATCGGCGTCGTTGACTCATGAATTTACGACGCCGCCCACCCGAGAGGCAAAGCGGCAAGGGACACGGAGTGGCAGGTAAGTTTGGGAAGTGGTGTTAACGGACTTAGATGGAAAAAGACCCCGTACAAAGTTCTGTCTTTCTAACACTGTTTAAGGGCCTTCCCTAAATTCAGTGTTTCAGGAACTTTCTATATTGTCTGTGGAATCACCTTCCCAACGAGGGATAACTATAGCCTATAGCGTTGGCAGTTTATTTTTGAAGGGTAAGGTTGTCATTGACAAACCGAATAATTAAGATTTCTTACAAGTTAAGCTTTTCATTTTACATTCTGATTAGTTTAGGAAATGAAAAGGTTGATTGTGCCCTTATTGTTTTAAAGTGAACATGTAAAATCCATGCATTATGCACATAGTTACCATATATATTGCTTTCTGATCTGTATTGTGTGAGGCTTTAGTTGCCCTTTAAATGAAAAGAAACGAGATTTACCAATACAGTCGTCCCCTACAGTAATAGCCATAATGGATTTGGCGATTAAGTATGGGACACTACTGGTTGCGGATTACTGGATGGAATTCTGTTTCCATTTTAAAGGGCAACATAAGCCTTCAAAAAACAAACTTGAAGCAGAATGGCATAGTGGTCAGTAATATCGCCATGGATTTACTTGAGTCAATCAGTTTTTACTCCTTTTTATACTTGTCGGCTTATATTCGAATATACGGTTAAAATAAAAAAGATCATGCATCTAAAAGGGGCTGAGGAAGATGGTTGGTACAACGAATGCATGATACACATTGCCTTACCAGAAAAGACACTGCAATATAGCATCCATATATACACTTTGTACATTTTTTTTTAAATTGCAAGGGTATGTAGGGAAGCATGAAAATCACAAAGCAGATATAATATTGTTAAAATAAATCTGATATACTTAAAGATGCATTTGTTTTATACAGGCACCACGTCTGTAGTATGTATTCCACACTACTAAATATTATGATACCTCCAACAAGAGAAGATCGCGAGTAAGGATTTCAAATATTGTAACACTCCAAGAATACTTTTACTTTGTGAGAAGTCCATTCAACATTAATGTATAAAGTTTGTCCAGGCATTTATCTTCGCTCCTCTTTCTATTCGGTTACCTAGGGAACTTTATGATCTATCGTTTTGTGGTTTTTCTGGAACATCTAAAAATAACCTGCTCGTTATTCAGCAGGAATGGAAATTATTTCGTCATCCTGTACAGTAAAAGTACATAAAAGTCTATTTTGTTGATATCAGTGGCATACCCAGAGAATTATCCACAATTACGGGGATGATTAATGAAATGCGTCAGTTTTCAAGTGTGTTCAGTCCTCCTAATGTAGTTAATTGGAGTAATTTCTTGAGAGCCGCAAAGAATGTGGTCACAAAAAGCACTCGCAAAAAATGGACAAGCGATTGAAAATTGTTTCCAGCTAATTGCGTAGGTTTTTTTAATAGATGGCCAGATCACAGAGGGGTGATATTAAAATGGAATTTCCCTGAGGCTGCACAATAACATTAAATTGTGTGCTATTTCAATTCCCACACATAGGTCCAAGATGAAATGCAAGATCATTCTATTAACATGGGATGTTTTTTAAAAAGAGCATATTCATACAGTAAGCTGCTATTTACATATGATTTACAACAGGTACCAATTAACGTAATAATCAATAATATATCGACAAAACTTATTTTTAAATAATATTGTGACAGAGGTCACATTTAAAATATGAATGGGTTGGGTACCATGGGTTGCTTCATGCTGGCCCGCAAAGCTCTTTCGATCTCTCCTCCATCACAGGTCAATTAACTTTGAAATGTTAGAAACTAAGGTCGTTTATTTTGTTATATGAGTATGTGCAAAGAATTAACATTTGCAACCAGTGCAAAAGTTTGTTATTGTTAATTGAACAGCAATTGAAAAATGTTCATTGTAATTCACATTCCATTTATTTTGTTTTTCCTTTTTTGGAGGGTATTCTTAGTCATGTCTATATGCATGCTTAGCGTAATATATTATTGCCAGAGTCCCCCTCCGTGTCCAGTGTCCCAAAGCAGATTCCCCCTCAGTGTCCATGTTGTGCTCCCAAGGCCAGAGTTACCCCTAGTGCCAGCATCCAGAATAGGTCCCTCCCAGTGTCCCAAGCATCTGCTTCTGTGTCCAGTATTCCAAGGGGGGCTAGAGTCCCCCTAAGTGTCAGTGTTCCATGGCCAGAGTCCCTTCTGTGTCCAATGCCAGAGATCCACCTAAATGTCCAGTGTCCCAAGGCCAGAGTCCCTCCTCAGTTGTTTCAGTGTATCAAGGCCATAGTTCAATTCTCACCAGTGTCCAGTGTCCCAAGCCGTGTCTCCCCTCATTGCCAAGGCCAAGGCCAGAATCCCCACTTGCGTGGTCCAGTGTCCCAGGCCAGAGTCCCCCCCTCAGTGTTCTAAGCCAGAGTACCTCCCCTCAGTGTCCCAAGGCCAGAGCCCCCCCCCCACAAGCATAATGGCCCAATGCCAGACTCCCTCTCGTGTCCAGTGTACTCAAGGCCATAGTCCCCTTCAGTGTCCAGCTGTCCCAAGGCCAGAGTCTCCCTTTAGTGTCAAGTCCAAGCCCACGAAGTTCCCCCTCAGTGTCACCTAGGATTAGACGTCCTTCCACGTGTCAGTGTCCCAAGCCCAAATCCTCTGTGCCAGTGTTCAAAGGCCAGAGTCTCCATCAGTGTTCAGTGTTCAAGGCCATCGTCATTCTCAGTGTTCAGTGTCCCAAGGGCTCAGGGTCCCTCCATTGTCCATTGTACAGCGCCAGAGTCTCCTCAGTGGCCAGTTGTCCAAGGCCAGAGTTTCCCATAGGTCCAAAAGCTCCCTAGGCCAATACTAGGTCCCTTCCAGGCCCCAGCCCAATCCCCCCCCCTTTAAAAGGTTGTCCAGTGTTCCAGGCCAAAGCCCCCTTCAGCACGTCCAGTGTCCCAAGGCCAGAGCACAACTCAGTGTGCCACGGCCAGAGTCCCTCCTACATGCCAGTGCCCCAATGGACCAGAGTCCCTCCTTGGTGTTCAGTGTCTTAAAGCGCCATATTCCATTGTTCAAGCATTCAGTGTCCAAGACCAGTGTCTCCTCATGGTACAATGTGCCCAAGCCAGAATCCCACTTGGGGTACAGTGTCCCAAGGCCAGAGTATCCCATCAGTGTTCTAAGGCCAGAGCCTCCCCTCAGTGTCCCAAGGCCAGAGCCCCCCCCCACAGCATCCATGGTACCAAGGCCAGACCTCCCCCCTCAAGGTACCGTGTCTCAAGGCCATCGTCACCTCAGTGGCCAGTGTCCAAAGTCAGAGTCCCATTAGGTCCAAGTCCCAAGGCCAGAGTTCACCCTCAGTGTCCCCTAGATTAGTGTACACTTCACAGTGTCCCAAGCCCAATCCTCTGTGCCAGTGCCAGGCCAGAGTCTCCCTCAGTGTCAGTGTATAAGACCATAGTACATTCTCAGTGTTTGTTGTCCCAAGGACCAGGTGTCCCCCCATTGTCCATTGTCCAAAGGAAGAGTCCCCATTAGTGTCCATGTTGTCCCAAGGCCAGCGTTTCCCCTTCGTCCAAGGTCCCTAGCCAATAATAGGTCCCTTCCCAGTGTCCCAAGCCCAATCCCCCTAAGTGTCCAGTGTTCGAGGCCAAGAGTATATCATAAATGCCCCGTGTCCCAAGGCCGAGTCCCCCTCCATTGGTGTCAGTGGTCTGAAGGCCCTGGTGTTCAGTGCAGTGTCTGCAGGCCATATTCCATTTCAGCATCAGTGTCCCAAAGCCCAGTGTTCTCCCTCAGTCCAGTGTCCCAAGGCCAGAGCGACCCCCGTTGCCAGTGGTCCCAAGGCCAGAGTCCTTCCTCAGCGTCAGTGTCCCAAGGCCCTGAATCCCTCAGTTGCCCCAAGGCAAATTACACCCAAAGCATCCAGACGGTCCAGGGGGGGGGGCCAGAGTCCCCCCAGCTTTCTGTAGGTTCTACAGTCTTAAAATTACATTAAAAGCATGCATTTCCCCAATCTTGGTTGTCTACGTCCTTGACGTTAATATATCTATATCAAACTTCAAGTTGATTTTACATGGCAAACATCAAAAAAGAAGAAATACTGTTCCTGACATTGGATCGCTGAGTCTTTGTAAGAAATGTCAGTTTATTTTTACAAGGCTTATCCACCCACATAATAACATTTGTTGAGTTCGTAGGGCATACCCTCCCACCCCCAACGCTAAAGTTAAAAGAGTGTAGTTACAAAATCGATTCCTAACTCTATTACCCTCCTGGTTCCATGCATCGATCTGGTCTGGATCCCTGACGCCAGATCTTCTAGCAGAGGGGCTGGCGGCCTTTAATGTAGAGACAATGACAGCCAGGAGCTCGTTAAATACAGTTAGGAAAAATTTTTAAACTAACGCTTGGTTGGAGGTGGGAGGGTATGCCATACTATTGTACAAACGGTTTTTTTAGTTAGGGGAGATTATTTGAAGAGAGCGATTGGGAATGATGAAAGAAAGGGGGAGAGCGTGGGGGTAAAAGGGGCTCCGGTGCGCATGCACCATCTTCCTCGAGGAGAGGGACAGAAGGCAGCAACGTTGGAGACAGGAAGACAGTCACTCTACCACTCCTGGGACTTTGGACCATGGATTGCAGGAGAACCATAAAGCGAAGGATTGTAAGGTAAGATTTTTTAAAAAACCGACAGTGAGGGCTAGTATGGGGTTAAATTTTAGTTTGAGGGGGACGGTGGACATGCCTTGTTAAAAAAGACAAATTTTTATTAGAAGTATCTTTAGAAAGGAGTTCGAATTGTAGCCTGTTCCTTAACATAGTTATTATGTCTGAAGTTTCTCCAAAGTAGTATATTTGGTGTTCTGATAAATTTGAGAAACAAGAAAATATTTTGGCCATTTAAGTTTTCAAATATGGGTTTGATTTATGTAATCAGACTGTGGAAAAAAATCGCCCATAGTTTTTTGATTCACTTCATAAGACAAAACTGTCTCATTGCAGCAATATGTCTAAAATGAATACTGCTGACTCATCGTAGATTAACAAAAAAATCATGAAATGAAAAGCCTTGTGCACTAATTAGCATGGGATGTAATTTAACTCTTAAATGAGAAAAATAAATCATCATGTAACAAGGAAGGAAAGTCATATGTTCATCTTCCAAAGACTCTACCATTTAAAATTTTAAGTAGGAAGTACTGTACATAAAAGCAAAAAAGTTGCCTCAAGTGAAAAATTATATATGAAAATCACTCAAAATTTACAATTTTTAGAAAGCGGACAGAATAAGGTAATGTGCTTCTGCAGCAAACTTAGCTCCCCCATTCACCTCTCAAAAGTTCTGCCCTCTTTCAAGCTATTCAAGTTCCCTAAGCTTTTTTTTACTAGCTTTTTACAAGCTCAGAGAAGGAAGTTACGGCGCGGATGTATTCAGTCATTGGCTGTGAGGCATTCTGTTGTCATTGCCTTCAAAACATTATTGGTTTACCCACACCATAACTCAAAAACATTAGGGGCCCTTATGAAGACCCCATGCCCAACAAATCTGATAGGGAATTACAGTGTATCAGTGGGCACACTGAGACTTGCTAATCTAAAACCAAGTATGTTCCTAGAGATTTTGTCTCCAATAGTTAGGTAGTATACTTTTTAATCTCCTGTGGGCACTCACTTAGCTACGCTTTAAGCAAATATGTAAGACCTTTGGATACTTGGTTACCCCTCTTATTGCAAAAAGCTAGATCTGAATTTTGCCGTGTTCTCTTAGTCCCTATCTCAATAATCAGCCAGTTACTATTTAACTTTCCTCCGCCACCCCCACCGGATACACACAGATCACATCAACGCCAATTTACGCATTTTTCACATTCAATCCCAATATAGTTTTAAACCATTTTCTTTCCCTTTAACCAAATATTATTCCTATTAACTCTCTTTGTTGATTTAGCACAAAGTATAACACCTAACTGGGGAAATTAAACACCCCTATTCATCCCCACACCCCACTACGGGGTTGGTCGCGCAGAGGCACACAATTATTGTCCCCGCCACAACTTTTTTAGGGCTCCCTTCCAATGTAATCTTAGGTTTGTTACCCCCCCCAGCCCCCCCTCTTTCAAGCGTGGGTTCTAATAATTACCCTCCGAGGCTTTTTGGCACCACACCTACCCCCCCCCCGCCCCCCAACATATCCAGACACAGTTTAGCACGTTATAGGCACCTGTACCTGATGCAAAAAAACAACTTTTTTTTGGTTCCTACATAATAGCGCAAAAAAGAGTGTCTTTAGAACAGAGGCGTGCCCTCCACCACTGCTTGTGAAATCATCAGGAAAATGTGTTTCCTGCTGTTAAAAATCTGCCCTGTGGCCTTCCTGTGATTTTGTGCACTTACCACTAAAGACGGGAGTGTAGTGGGAAAAGTGAGGCCTGTTTTAGAGCTGTTAATGGACTTGAACAAAAGATGTGAGTAGCTTACAACTCTATAACATTCCCCTCCCACACTGCTTACCTGCCAGGTTTCACAATGCAGTACACGAGGAAATCAGCTTTGCCAAGGGCGTCAAAATACCCTAAAACTCATGATGTGATTCAGCAGTAGGGATGGCCCGGTTCGCAGATCCTTAACCCCGGGATCCGACACAGATTTATCCGTACATGAACGGCGATTTTTCCGGATTTTCCAAACTGTGGATTCTCGTATTTTCGAAAATTTCGAATGGGGTCCTCGGCGGCAGGCAGTTGGCGGCGATGGGTTCGTTCATGCTGCAATGCCTCGCGCAAGGACACCAGATTAGGACATCATAGAGGAAGGAGCAGTTTACGGGTGCAACCCTATAGTCCCGCTAATAAGGGTTTAAGTGTCGGAGTTTTAATCCCGCATCTCAGAGGGAGGTAAAAGCGAGCACTTGAGGACACCACTGCTACGTTGCCTATGTTCTGCCTTCCCAGGTGCTGGCAGCCTAAGCACCTGATGTTGGGGATCAACAGGGCTCACGTCCCCCTGTGCCTGACAGTAGGGGCAGCATACTGGAGGCGGCCTCGAAGCCAACTTAGGTGTTCTTCAGCCACAGTGCCAGGCCCATCTACTGGCAACCTACACCAGGCAACACATCAGTCACCAGATCAACGACTACATCAGATCCAGGGCCCAGTGTAGCCACAAGCAGAGACTGAGGATCCACTGGACTACTGGGTGATGAGGTGATATGGCCCGAGTTGGCACAGTATGCCATCGAGGTCCTCATGCCCGTCATCAGTTTCTTGCGGAAGGACCTTCAGCTGAGGCAGGGGGGATGTCGGTATACAGGAGGAGGAAAAGTATCTTTATGAGAATGTGGAGCCTTCTCCCCCTCTCTTTCATCTGCTCGATACTTACAATTAAGAACAGCACCCTGTAATAAGGCTCGTGGCATCAGCATACTCCAGTGCCACAGAACACCTATTCTGATGCCCCCAGTGACTGAAGGAATCTTGCACTGGCACCGCGTACTGCTCCTCCGCTCATTTTCCACCTAGAGGCTTAGCTGATGCCGCTTAGACTCCTTCCTCCGAAAATGGCTGAATTTTTCTTATTGGCAGGGCCCACCATATTGGTACTACCTCGCTGAATGCATTCCATTTTAGTCCGGTCGCACCAACAGCAAACAAATGCTATGCCGAAACACCACCAAGTACTCTGTGGCTTAATTGTTCTAAGATTGGGTCGATCTACTTGGCCCTGAGAGCAAGACTCCATATTTTTCTTCTTCTCTCTCAACGAGGCACATTGTGGTGTCAACCTTACTCTTTGACAATCTAATACGCCGCAAACAGCACCTGTGGCTAATGTTTTTTCAAGCTCTGGCAACCTCGCCTGGCTCCGAGACAACTAAATATTGGTATTCCTGCTCTCTCATGAGGCACTTGTGGGTCACATACTCTGAACCTTCCTTACAGCCGCAAAAGGCTACCATGTGGCTAAGTGTTTTCGCTATGGGGTCAATCTGCCTGGCAGATTGTGTATTTACACCTTTGGCGACGATGTTGGATAGGGTCCTGGGACCACTGACACGGAAAAAACCCTCATATTTGAGGGATAGTATGGATTTTTTGGGGAAACTAAAAAACTTGGAAGGAAGGATGGAAGACAGTTTACTGCTGGTCACATTTGATGTGGCCATTTTGTACACATCTATTCCCCATAGGGAATGGTAACCACTAGATACCATATATATCTCTGTCTCAAAATAACAGTTTATTCAAACATTATCAACACGTTTTCGCTGCCACACGCGGCTGTCATGTATATATATATTTCACTTATGAACTTATGTTGCCCAGATGCCAAATGTTAGCCAGGAAATTGATGTGTTCTACCTCAATGAAAATAATTACTATATTTCCTTACATTTACAGTACTGTACATTTACTTTCCTTTTCCCATTACCATAGAGATTTCCATACGTCTGGGTTTCATTACACTGTTTTTCCACTGAGTCTTGTCTTAAAATCAAGGATTCCTGAAAAATCTTAAATGATAGGCGCACTGTAAAATCAAGTTATGTCCATTTGGAAGCTGCAGTTTTAAAAATACTGTTGCCATATTTCACCTAAATTTCTGTCAAAACTGATAATTTTGTCAAAATCTGGGACATTTCTAAATGACAGACTTAAGTCATGGATTTTATTTTAATGTATTAATTGATGTTTTTTTCTGAATTTCATTGTAATTTAGTAATTCATTTTTATTTATATTGAGACAACTTAATTTAATCACATTGTGCAAGAAGGTTATTTTATTAACTTTCTTCATACTTTCTTCAAAGTGTTAAAATATAGGGTTTGAAAGGGTTTTCCAGGTTTGACACACCAGTTTCCAAAGAAGATGAAGCAATTATCCTAAAAAATATTTAAAGGACAACTCCACCCTCATAATAACATCTTTTAGAAAGAATGGCCGCTTTAAAATATGTTGTGATATATCATACTTTTCCTAGGAATCATTACTGTATGCCTGCTATGCTTCTGGATGCCTCGTGGAGACTGAGCAATTTAGAAACCTGTACTGAGCCTGTACTGAGCCTGGGCATGCTCAGAAGAGCCAGACAGGGGATTAAAATGCAGTCATTGGCTGTGATGTCAACTGTCAAATCCATAACTGACAGTTACTAACTGGAAGAACCAGGAAGCAGAAACGGGCAACAGGACATTGTGCAGGATTTAATGTTAGACTTTTACATTTCAAACTATTACCGTTTAGGGTTTTGGGGGGTGATTTACCCGTATGTAAGTTTTCATTTCAAGGCTGGACTTGCCCTTTAAGAGTCCTCAACTGCCATAAAATGCAGATTAAGACTGGTCACAGAACTATTGGGATTTTGAGTTATTTTAATTCATGCAACTTAGAAAATCGATATTGTGCACAAAATAATTTTTATGAATTTCAACCCAAATAAAACACAATTATTGTGTTTGAACTGACAAGCAGTATGGTTTCTGTGGTTAAACACAACATGATTAAATATATTTAAAATTATGGGGGGCACTATATTTTTTTAGTTGTTTTGTTTTTTTGCAAATTACAGCATCAAATAAAATTGTGTCCAAAATTAAACTGAGATAAGCCATCTGTACGTCTGTTTTGAGCACTTCTGGTGCCGAGGACCGTTAAGCATCAGAACTGGAACACATCGTTATGAACAGAAAATTTCCCTTAGCTGTGGTCAACCCTCTGTACTAAAATATAAGGAGTCGGCCGCAATTGTTAGGTGTATGGCGGTCACAAGCGTTCTTCCTATACTTTTATATAGGGAGAATGCTAATGACTGTCTGTAGCCAAGAGGACAGACAGAATCTGTAAGATTGTCATCTTTGAAAGATTGGTTCAGTGTTTACCAGCTATAGAAAGGGCTAATATTGCATGCATGAAGCTTATTAGGATGTATTGATCATTGTTTCTCTTGGTTATCCTTACTGCTTGGTAAAAATCTGTTGTCTTCTAACCACAATCAGGGATTGGGTTTTTTTTTTATTAATCCTAATATTTAAATTATTTATTTAGTTGCAGTGTCCTTTACTTATTTAAAAGTACCTGTATTATTTGTCTTATTATACCTTCAGGGTTTTTTCTCCAGCTTTGCATTTTTTTGCTGATGTTTGGTGAGAATTTGATGTTTATTGAAGTTCTGACTGTTGCTTACAGTTTTAAAGACAGGGTGGAGAGTTAATCCATTTTTCATTTATGCAGACGTATTTCCATTGCTGTTTATGTCAATAGCCTGTGTCTATGCTATGCTTACATACACTTTCTATTGTTTTTTAATCTTCTTAAGTGATTTTCGATGAAGATCTTTTGAAAAAGTACAAGGACCATTAAGGTAGTCATCGACTTACCAGTATTGTTGTCTGTAACAGGGTTTTAGGTAAATATCCATGAGTACATGGGATGAAAACAGTAATCCACTTTAAATTGCCATTTTAGGCAACCAGGTTAAAAGATGTAAGTTATAACGTGACTGATTAAGAATGTGCAGCTATGCTAATGAGACAGGGCTGTGAGGAAAGATTTTTTCCAGAGGCAGATTTTCTTCTTTTATTAAAGCATGCAAACCAAACACAAGCTCCCCCACCCTGTCATGGCATACTTTGCCAGCAGCTACAGAGGGATCACACAGTAAATAATTATTTTTGACTACCATTCCCTTTGCTGTACCAGTGTCATAAAATACCCAGTACCGCAGTAAGTGCTGCCATTGATTTGCCAGTTTGGTTTACTAGTAGCATAAAATACCCAGTATGCTTTACCACGGAATTCCAAGTTGACTGAACAAATGGTGCTGTTGATTTGTCAGTTTTCTGTACCAGTGTCATACATTTCCCAGATTTCAGTACTAGTATCATAAAATACCAAATTTGCTCTTCCAGTATCATCAAATTCCCAGTTTGCTCTTCCAGAATGTGGGCATAACTGAATATAAAGTTATGCCTCATTGAAAAGGTAGCTCTGGGGGTTAGTGTCAGGCAGGAAAGGGTTAAAAGCTTTGCAAAGAAGCTAATAAGCATAGCCCAGGTGGAAGGCCTTACTTGTCCTGTGATTGGCTGGGTATTGGAGGAAAATTCGGGTGGGAAGCTCCCAGAGGCATAAAACAGACCTGCAGGAAAAGAGGAAAAGAAGAGAGACAGTCTGAGATGAATTCACCCAGGAAGTAAGCTTTGTCGCGCATGTAGCAGCCGAATGGAGGACATACCGAAAGTGGTTCGCATCTGGATACAAAGAATCAGGAGCGCGGATCTAGAAGCTTTGAAAGGCTGCGAAAGGTCCGAGGACACTGCAGTGTCAGAGTTGGAAGAAGCAACAAGCGGCTGCTCTGTACCAGAGCCTTCAATTAAAAGGAGGAAGGTGGTTACCACACAAGCCAGGAAGTCTGCCAAACTCCATACACAAAAAGCTGCCATAATGGTGAGGCGAGGGAAGTGGAGGGCGGAGCCATGCAGCCAGCATCACTCATGCAGCCAGCAAACAGTTATGACCAGCAAGCTCACCAAGGCTACTGGGTGGTGGTGGGGACATGTTGTTTTCCCCTAATAGTGGCCAATACAAAGTCTCTCAGGGTGCCCCTATGCAAATACCAACTCCTACTCCTATGCCTGGTCCCTCCCAGCCCATTCAGGATGGCAGAGCACAGAAGGACTTACAAGCTATGGCCTCAGGTAATTATATGTAGGAAATTCTGGGTTTGAGAGAATGCATTGAGAACTATAGGTTTTCAATGTCTCCTGGTGTGACCCCAGTGGGTAGGAACACAGGGGTGCACAAGGAATGTGACAGTATGTCAGTAATGTAAAGGAGAAAATAGTAAAGGGGGGTACATTGATTTATTATCACTCCTGTCTACAGCTAAGGAGTTCCTTAAAAAAGAGGGAATTAGTGACAAGTACCAAGACAAAAGATGCCCAGTAGCCCGTAGTCTAAACAATTGGTTACAGGCATACTGTATATATTCAAACATTCTGTGTAGTAGCAAACCAGAAATGGTTCTGTGCCTGTTTAAGCATTTAGACACCATAATTGATGCATACAAATCTTTTGGTGGTCTCAGTTGGTTTATCTATGACAAAAAATATCAGTCCACAGGGGTATGAAGTGGGGCGAAAAAGATGCGGATCTATGTCTGGGAATGGTCTCTCATAGGTCCCAAACCCCTGCCACAGTCGGTGCTAAGCAGTTTCAAGCTTCTGGTAAACCAAACCCTTGCTGGGCATTCAAGAGGGTAATTGTAAATGGGGCCTGAACTACTGCTTTCACCACGACTGTGCAGTGTGTGGAGGGCAACATCCTGTTGTGAAATTTCATAAAAAACATGCAGGACAATCTACAAGAATGGGGCTTAAATTGGGATCCAAATCTGACAACACCAGTGAAGTAGCCAAGGTTGCTTTAACTTTTAAAGGGGTGCCCAAACAGAATGAATGCCCAGATACTTGAATTTGGTTTTACTTTGGGATTCTGGATCCCATTTGACAAAAACGTATATAGTTATGAGTTGGTAGATAACTTAAAAACAGTTAGTGAAAACCTACAGATTGTAAGACAAAAGATTGATAAAGAGCTATCTTTGGGTAGGCTAGCAGGTCCACTTTCTTTCCCTCCTTTTAAGTTTTTCAGGATCTTGTCATTAGGTTTTGCATCTAAAAGGGAAGCAAATGAGTTCAGGCTGATCCACCACTAGTCATTTCCAGCAGGCAACTTGATTAATGACGGAATTGACCCTATTGCATACAAAGTGAGGTATGCTTCATTTGACAAGGTGCTGGAACTGCTTAAACTCAGTGACCAAGGTTCCCTAATGGCTAAAAGCGATATTAAATCTGCTTTAAGACCACTACCTATCAATCCAAAATATCACCACCTGAGATTTTATTTTGTTAGATGCCTCCCGATGGGTTGCAGCATCTCCTGTTATTATTTTGATTTGTTGCTACATTTATAGAATGGTAGTTTTACAAACTAATTTTACATTATTTAGACGATTTTTTTATTTATAGATCCCCTGGTACTAATATTTTCTCCAAATCATTTAAAACCTTTCATTATGTTAGTGACCAATTGGGTATTCCCATAGCAGTAGATAAGACGGTAGCCCCAACAACCACATTAGAATTCTTGTGTATCAAGTGGGATACGGTGAGAATGGAATTCAGGCTACCACAAGACAAGCTCAGCAAACTAAAACAACTGGTTTTGCTTGTGCTTAATTCTAAGAAGTTGACCCTAAGAGAGATCCAGAAGTTGTTAAGTCACCTTAACTTCGCTACCAGAGTCATCCCCATTGGGAAAATCTTAAACAGGAGATTGATTAATCTAACTATTGGTGTAAGTAACCCAACCCCGCCTAAAGAGCGATGTTAAGGACAGATCTGGGCTTGTTTTTTGGATAATTTCAATGGGAATTCAAAGTGACAAGAAGACTTCATCAATAACTATGCTCTAGAGTTTTACACTGATGCATTAGTTGGCTACAGGTTTTTTTTTTAAAGGAAATTGGTTCTTGGTCCAATGGCTGGAGGGTTGGTTCAAATCCCTGTGGATAAGAAACTTAGAACTTCTAGAAATTATCCCAGTTAACTTTGCTCTAGCCATCAGGGGGCCAAGGCTGGCGAACAAAAGGATTTGGTTAAATTGCGATAATATGGGAGTGATGCAGGTGGTTAATTCCCAGTCAGGTAAATCTAGTGAGGTATCTAAGGTGTTAAGAATCATAGTGTTCAAAGCATTGGAATTTAACGTATGGCTAAAAGCCAAGCATTTGCCTGAACAGAAGAATTTATTACCTGATGCCTTATCCCATTCGCAATTACAGAAACTCAGGATTTTAATGACTTGGACAGAAGAAGAAGGTCATGTGGGTCTTTTTCCTATTTTAACCTCTGCCCCGTCAAGGCTTTCCTAGATTTTGCTCGTGTCAGAAGTAAGTTGGGAGGCCCATCGCTTATTCACGAGGATGGCTCATATTTATCCGGGTATCAGTGGCATAACTAGGAATCAATGGGGCCCCCAGCAAAACTATGATGGGGCCCCTATCCGTGTTTCATCCACGGTGTTTTTTTGGTAGGAGGCCATATGTCATGGGAAAGAAGATAGGGCTCCCTTGTCTCCCGGGCCCCCCTGCGGTTGCTCTCCCTGCTCCCTTGTAGTTATGCCCCTGCCAGGTATCAGTTTGTGAGAGTCATGCAGCTATCTCTACAGCAGGCAGGCTTTGAAGGTAAAGGCTACAAATCACACTCCTTTCAGAAAGGTGCTGCCACGCAGGTCTTCATCTTTGGTTTCCCTGCCTCCAAAATCCAGAGTTTGGGAAGATGGGACTCAATAAGGTTACGTTCTTATGTTCACCCAAATTTGGTTGATCCCGTTAAAACCTGTTAAAAAATTTTCATTTCAGGAGCCCGTCAGAGGAGGATTTGGATAGTGGCCCACTCATTTATATTTTGGGGAAGACATTGGACTGAAAAATGAAAACTACGGCACCAATTTGTTATTTCCCTATAGCTTGGTTAAGATTTATTGCTAGGAGTTCGAGGTGCCAGGTGGCAAGACCTATTTTCAATTTATATCTGTGAATATATATATATATATATATATATATATATATAAACATGACCACCAATCTCATCCTTATCTCTTGGCTTACAAAGACTATAATATAATCTACAGTTGCTCTCGATAAAAGAGTGCTAGTGTATTTCTGAATATGCTTTATTGAAAGTTAATCATTAGTGAAAAAACACTTTGTCAACTTTATAAAAATATCTGTACGTACCTATTTAATATAATTAAGTACAATGTTAATAAACTTTAATGAAGTGCTTTTAAATAATTCTAAAGAATTGGAAATCCAATCATAATAGTTTTTATCTTCAATTTTATTTATTTAAAAATAATCTAAGACCTAATAACCCATCTCATTTTCCAATTTTCTAATGGCTTACCCTTGGCAAATGCTCTCCCTCCCTGCAATATATTACAAATGTAAATGTAATTCGGTTGCTGTGCCTAGCAATTTTGAGGCCTAAATATTCCTATGTTTTGACTCCAAATACACTTCAGTTTATATACAGAAAAGGTCATGGCATAAGATAAATAAACATTCAGGCACTGATACCATAATATGAGAATGAACTGAGTGCCAGAGACACATTAAGCCAGTTGAATGAATTTAAATGTCAGTAAACAGTAAGAGTTCAAAGACAGCATACTTTAAGTATTTACCTGGTTTGTTTTATTAAATAATAAAATATTCCAAAGTCTTGCTCCTTTCTTAAGACGGCTTGGCATGTGTTGACTAAGGAATCTACTGACCTCTTTCATTTGTAGACTAAGAGTTGGACCGTAGGGACCTTAATGGATCCAATTATGTGAGAAGTTATGGGGGAGAGTTAATAATAAATAGCCAGAAAAAGCGGAAGGTCAGTAAGTTCAGGGACAAAGCATATGATTATGCAATAAAATATACTCTGTTTACTTGAAGCAAATGGATAAAAAAAATGTAATGTTTTAAAAAGACAACTCCTCTCCGCTATGGTTTCTATAGGTGGTTAGCAATGTATGATAAAATTAATTTTAAAGGAATACTTTGCTATTTAAATTACTGCTTTACAATTAGTAGCATCTGTGAATTAGTAGCCTCTACATAATACTAAAGGGAAACTATACTTGTGCAGTAGCTGACAACATTCAGGATCCTCCTCCAATCTGCCACCCCCTTCATTAACATAGGCTTACTTTTGTCAGATAAGAGTGTCAGGGGGCATTTACTGTGGGAGGAGCAAAATATCAGTCAGTAAGTCATGAGTAGTTCTGTAATGTTTCATATGTTTCTTATAAAGCTTCTGTATTGACCCAAGCATATTTTATAAATGTATGTATGTTGTAAAGGGGCTTGCCCAAAAGGTACAGTTTCTTAGGGGGTTGCATAGATTGCAGGGACCAGAATGACTCCAGATGAAAAAAACAACAGTTTGTGAACAACAGTTCCAGGTTTAAGCTGACTGCAATCAGCTTTATTTCACCAGTCCAGAGCACAGTGGTACATCCATAAACAAAACATAAAAATAAATCCTAGCCTGTTCGGCTCTAACTAACATTCAGAATTCTCTCTCTATGTGACAGAGAGGACCTAATATCCAACTCTGCAATAACACCGTACAACAGTTAGTTCCTCACTGTGTCTGGCTCTCTCCTTTACTGCCTTCCAATTCCCTGGAAGAGAGAGAAAGAACCCTTGAGACACCTTATTCAAAGGGTTTTCCCCTGCAGCCTAATGAGACTATTAATTAGCCAGGATCACCAAAAGCCTGAATAGTCTGGTGAATGGAAGTCCCACCCGCTCACTTCCATTCGCTCCAGGGCCCCTTTTACCGGCTTTTCCAAAAAGCCAAATGCAGTGAAAGAACACCCTTTCACTGCTGAGCTACTTACCCTGGAGCTAAATACATATAAGAGAGAAATCTGGGGGAAATATAAACACCTTCCACCACTATCCCAGCATTTCTCTCACAATGTATTTATATAGCACCAATTGGAAATTCAGAGCTGAACAATATTGCAATACAAAAAATGTAAATACATAAATAATTATGTACCTTCAACATGAGAAATGAGTTCCTTACTCAACCCACCTGCTATCTAGTTAGGTGCGTAACATACAGATATGAAGGGAAGTTTAGTGCCACAGTGAGCATTCATTCAGTGTCAATTAAAACAATCATATTCTGGGCTGGTGCTCTGAGAGGTAGGATTATTATTATTATTATTGTTGTGGATTTATATAGCAGACACATTTTCCGTATCGCTTTTCCAATTACACGAATACATACACACCAGGCCCTGCCTAGAAGAGCTTACAATATAAGCATATTTATTTGAAACATACAACCTATCAGTATATCTTTATGATTGTGTGGGAAACCGGAGAGCCTGGAGGAATCTCACGCATGGGGAGAACATACAAACTCTTTGCACATGTGTCCAATGGTGGATTTGAACTCAGGACTAGGGATGTACTTTGGGTTCTAATAGAACCCAGTTTCGAATCGAATCCGTCGGTTTCGAAGTCCCGCTGGATTTTTCGAAACTCGAATTTTCCGAGTTTTCGATTTTTATTGAAAATTCGATAATAATCGAAATCGAAAGTAGATGATTATCGAAATTGAAAGTAGATGATTATCGAAATCGAAAGTAGATGATTATCGAAATCCGAAGTAGATGATTTCGGTAACCCTCGAATGTATGTGCAGATTTCGCCAACCCTCGGATGTACAAGCTGATTTTGGTAACCCTCGTATTTGTGATATCGGTAACCCTCAAAAGTAATGTTCGATTTCGGTAACCCTCGAAAATAGCCCGATTGTGAGGGAAGATAGATTTTAAATGAATTTTACTTATATTTACGGGTTCCCCAGACCATTCCCCAGGTCCCTGTGTTATTTACAGTAACCTACTATTACTATTTCACCCTTCAAATTGATAGAAACTTTCAAATTTTTTTCTCCCATAGACTTCTATGGGTCCATTTTCGAATTTTCGAATTTAACTGTAAATTCGAAAATTAAAGGGACGAAATTCATCAGTTTCGAACATCTCTACTCAGGACTTCAGTGCTGAAGGCATCAGTGCAAGCTTAGAACTAAATCTATTAATAAACGTTTCTTGATAAAGCTAGAGGGGTAAAGAATTCCAAAGGTGGAAACCCACAAGAGAAAAAGGCTTAAGGCAGGAGGAAGCTGTGTGGGCAGGTGGTAAGATGGTTCAGTGATGAGTGCAGGGCACAGGCAGTGACCTATGGAGGAAAAGAAATACAAGGAGGTGCAGCAGAGTGAAGGAATTTAAATATAAAAAGGAGGATTATGAAATACTATGTAAACAAATATTTATATAATGGGGAGCCACATAGTTGTCTGGCAAAGGAAAGATTTAATTTTGATCCAGGAGGTGATGGTAAAGAGGCAGTCAGAGGTACGTGACTGGGTGTCAGGAATTACTGTAGGAGTGGAAAAGAATATTTAGGTTATTGTTTACATATGGATGATACTTATAGCCAAATGAGATAACATATACCAAGGTAATAGTGTACAGGGAGAACAATAAGGGTCTAACAACAGATGCCTGTTGCACACCCACTCTAGAGAAGAGGTGTCAGAGCATGTTCAGTTATTTGTGTTGGAAAGGAATGAACAAGGAAGAAATTAAAAGTGACCTTTGGCTTTGGCAGCCTGACCCCACGAAAAGGGGTCCAATAGATTAGATGAGCATGAATGCAATTAGTGATACTGGAGAAGACAATATATAATCATCCGGGTTGAGGAACAACTGTTCTGCTGATCAAGTTTTTATTCAACAAGCTTGCCTGTAGAGTGTCTAGAATGTGTAGCATTATGTCTGACTTTTGAAATCAATTATGTTTTTGAACTGATGCTGTTCACAAGTTACTCCGGGTGATGTGTTCCAATTCTGGTGTGGATTTAAAAATAAAACCTAGCCAGGGACTCAGGCTGTAACTCACCCAGGCCAGTAAGGAAAAGGAATGAGCTTATTTTTTAAAAGGGAAATTAAAGACTCCAGACAACATTCACAAAGATCTCTCCCTTTGCTGTGACTGCTGGGTGATTTATGAAATTAACTGGTGGGTACTAGGGGTCAGCTCCCATAATCCACCTTAGTTGGGCACACCCAGCTAAGTGTAATTTAAGGGAGCCATAGCCTTGCTTACTAGAAGCTGACAACCAATCTTGTTACAACTCAGAGATGACCCCTCCCTTGGACACAGGATAGACATTTTAGTGCAGTTTATGTGTAAACATAAACAGTATGAATGCTCCTGTTATTATCGATTATAAATTCCTGTGCTTTTCATACAGAAAAGTAAATTTTGCAGTTTATTTCTTAGCTAGCATGTATGTAAGAAACGTAATATTAACCAAAATATAAAATTATCCCTGGGGACAGGAGTGCAGTAGTCACCTTGTCTTCTAGTGCTCCAAGCACTGCAATATAATAATTTAAATGGAGTGAAAACAAGGAGGCACTGGAAAAAGCTGCTAGTAGTTTATAAATGCAGTACACACAACATATTTCGGGTATTAACCCTTTTTTACATAATATTAACATTTTAGTAAAAAAATAAAGTCTGCGGAATTGAACCTGCAACCTCATGTCTTGGTAATTGCAAAGATTTCAACCATATAAATTTTTTACATGTATAAATTTATATTTTCCTAGAAAAATAATGCAAGCAATCAAACAAAAAAAGCAGTAATGTCAGTAAGATTAATATTTTGTATTATTTCATAAGTAAGCATGTCTTATTAGGGACTTCCGTGTAGGTATGGATTACATATACAGTATGAGGACTCCAGTCTCCTTCTTTCAATGGCTGCAGATCCCTGAATCCAAAACTTTAGCCTATCGTGGTCAAACATGCTGCACTCTCACCATGATATTGGCTTCAGCTTCTCACAGTCTTGCAGGGTTTTGTCCCAGGGTATACTTTGCTATATTGTAGTCACATCTGTACTCACTGTGGGTGTGCTCTGACCTAAAATTTCTGGTGAGGAAAAATATGGGGACTGTAATGGGGGAAATGCCTCATATTGTTCATTACTGATTATTAAGAAGGTTAGAAAAGGTCCCAGGTGGGGATATGGTGAAATTACCAGATAAGGGGGAAGAGGGATAATGGAGCTAGAAACTAGAATGCCAGAAGTTCTGAATTCTAGATGGGATATTTCTTGTATAGTTTAAAGTAGAACTAAACCCAATTTTTTTAAACTCCAGAATCTGAAAACAACCCCCCTAAAAACACCCATAAGCTATAAAATGCCACTTCAGTAAATTGTATTAAAGTTAATGTAAGCCTGTTAAGAACTGGAGGAAGTATCTGTGTGTGTATGTGCAGTGTCAGACCACACCTCCGGACCTCAGCCTCCTTGCTTTATCTGTCCTGTAAAAGGATTGGCTAGAGATTATTAATGGGTGTGACCAACTGTAACAAGTTTGTGCCATAGCTAAGGACTGAGCATGTGCAGAACATAATGGTTGTTGACCAAACTGTGTGATACTAGAATGCTGTGAAGTAAAGCACAAACCATATGTTATTTAGGTAAATTTCCCAGTGCCCGTATCAAAATGAGAGGTAAGACACAGATTATTGGTTTTATATCAAGGTGTTCTACCTTATGGTTCAGTGTTGTTCTGTGGCTTTAGTTGTCCTTTAATATATGTTGTTTTATGCTTTATATATATGTTTACTTACCCTTTAATAAGATTGTATCTAGTCAAATGATGTTAAGTAAAGAAAATGATGTTTTTAAGATATAGTGAGTTAAGGTTGCATAGATCTGAAATGAAATACATAGTAATGAGGTCTTAATAGAGGTTTTATTTGCCCTTTACTTAGGACAGAATAGATGAGTTATAATCTGTATGAGATCATCCTTTGTAGTTAGATTTGTGATTAGGTATACAATGAAGGGGTTCATTGATACTGGCCAGTATGGTCTTTTTATAGATGTGTGGTACTTAATTGAGAAGTCTATTAGTATGGGTTAAATTACCTGAAATGCGTTAGATTAGTTCTAATGCCCCATGATTGCAGATGTAGCAATTTTTAATATGTATCTAATAAAATGATTATTTTAAAATATTGGATGTACGCTGGTTAATCATTTGGAAATGAGATGGATTGGTGCCACAGAGCCTTTTTTTCTCTATTCATGTTGGTATGGTGACATCTGTATAGACATTTGTATCTCTATTCACTGCATAGAGACAGTGAATACTGGGGTCAAGGGGTGTGCTTCTTTGATGACTTAATGGGCTTTGGGTGTTACTGGCAACAAAAGGAAAGCCTTCTTAGTTACAGAATCTATTAAAGGGTATGTCCACCCCCAAAACTATAATCCCCCCACTACTGGCCCCATTATGTAGTGTAGTTTAATCCTTACCTTACATCCCAGTTCCATCTGGTTCTTCTGCTATCCCCCCCCTATCCCCCCCCCCCAAAAAAAAACCGCCCACCAGGAGTACTGCAGAGTCCATATAGGACTGTGTAGTACTTCTCCCTCCGGGAGAATTTTGGCATGCGCACTGCAGACCTTCTCCCCCTCCCTTCCCCTCCCTCTCCCTCCCGATTTAGATTCCCTCCCCCTAGCGTAAAAACCTTTATATATAACTAGACATTAAGCCTGTTACAATAACAGGCGCTAGAAGCCCAGAGTGCCTCCATCCTCCATGTCTCAAGGCCACAGTTCCCTCTTAGTGTCCCAGACCCAGGGTCCCCCCCTCTGCCCCAGACCCAGGGCCCCCCTCTGTCCCAGACCCAGTGCCCCCCCTTTCTGTCCCAGACCCAGGGTCCCCCTCCTATCCCAGATCCAGAGTCCCCTCCCCTGCCCACACCCGGCCCCCTCTTCACCAGACCCACCCCCCCCCCTCTGTCCCAGACCCAGGGCCCCCTCTGTCCCAGACCCAGCCCCCTCTCTCCCAGCCCCAGGTCCCACCCCCACTGTCCCAGACCCCCCCATCTGTCACAGATCCGAGTCCCCCACTCTGTCCCAGACCCGGGCCCCCCATCTGTCCCAACGGCCCCCCCATCTGTCCCAAACCCAGGGCCCCCATCTGTCCCAGACCCAGGCCCCTCCTCTGTTCCAGACCCAGGGCCCCCTCTGTTCCAGACCCAGGTTCCCTCACTCTGTCCCAGACCCAGGGCCCTGCACTCTGTCCCAGACCCAGGTCACACCACCTCTGTCCCAGACCCAGCCCCCCCCTCTGTCACAGATCAGAGTCCACCATCTGTCCCAGACTGAGGGCCCCTCCTCTGCCCCAGACCCAAGGCCGCCCTCTGTCCCAGACCCAGACCCCCCCTCTGTGCCAGACCCAGACCCCCCCTCTGTGCCAGACCCAGACCCCCCCTCTGTGCCAGACCCAGGGCCCCCCTCTGCGCCAGACCCAGGGCCCCCACACTGTCCCAGCCCCAGGTCCACCCCCTCTGCTCCCCCCCCACCGCCCCGAGTGCCTCCATCCTCCATGTCTCAAGGCACAGTTCCCTCTTAGTGTCCCAGACCCGGGTCCCCCCCTCTGCCCCAGACCCAGGGCCCCCCTCTGTCCCAGACCCAGTGCCCCCCCTTTCTGTCCCAGACCCAGGGTCCCCCTCTATCCCAGATCCAGAGTCCCCTCCCTCTGCCCCACACCCAGGGCCCCTCCTCTTCCCCAGACCCAGCCCCCCCCCCCTCTGTCCCAGACCCAGGGCCCCCCTCTGTCCCAGACCCAGCCCCCCTCTCTCCCACCCCAGGTCCCACCCCCACTGTCCCAGACCCCCCCCATCTGTCACAGATCCAGAGTCCCCACTCTGTCCCAGACCCAGGGCCCCCCATCTGTCCCAGACCCAGGGCCCCCCATCTGTCCCAAACCCAGGGCCCCCATCTGTCCCAGACCCAGGGCCACTCCTCTTTCCAGACCCAGGCCCCCTGTTCCAGACCCAGTTCCCCTCACTCTGTCCCAGACCCAGCCCCCCGCACTCTGTCCCAGACCCAGGTCACACCACCTCTGTCCCAGACCCAGCCCCCCCTCTGTCACAGATCCAGAGTCCACCATCTGTCCCAGACCGAGGGCCCCTCCTCTGCCCCAGACCCAAGGCCGCCCTCTGTCCCAGACCCACCCCCTCTGTCCCAGACCCAGACCCCCCTCTGTGCCGAACCCAGCCCCCCTCTGTGCCAGACCCCAGGGCCCCCCTCTGCGCCAGCCCAGGCCCCCACACTGTCCCAGCCCCAGGTCCAACCCCCTCTGCCCCCCCCCAGCCCCCCCCCCGTCACTCTGCTTTACAGCCGCCCTGACTCCTTTGGTTAATAGGAGGTTAATTTAGCATGGTGTCATGTCAGTGAGTAGTTCTGACTCCCCCACCCTCACCCAGACATTGATGTCAACCCCTCTCCAACCCCCCCAGACATATGATTAATATCATTGGGGTCCAGGACAAACACACACCCCACCAGCTACCCCCCCCCTTCCTCACTGTCCCCCACCCAGAGATCTTAGAACATAACTGGTGTGTTGTACAGTTTTTGTGTCAGACCCAGTAATGCAGCATGGACAGGAATTTTCACACTGTGAAGAGTTAACTTAAGAAATCAACCCACCCAGACAGCCAGCAGTCTGTGGTCTGTGGTCCCGCCCCTTAAAGCAAACTTGTGATCCGATTGGCTGTTCTGCTCTGAAGGAAAAGAAGCAGCCAATCAGGTAGATTGCACCACACACACACTGACACAGGGATGCACACTTGCATTTTATTATATAGGATATTCTCCCTGTCCCCCCATCCCCAACCGCTATAGTTTTAAGTTCAGAAAGTGCCCCAAATATGACTTACCTTCCCTTTTTCCTCCGCCGCATTGAACTCCCGGCAGCCGGTTTTGTGATTGGCTGCTGCTCAGCCAATCACAGACGCGACTGCCGGTCCCGTCCCTCTGCTTGCATTTTCTCGCAAGCAGAGGGCCTGGCAGTGGCGGCGGAGAAAGAAGGGAAGGTAAGTATATTTGGGGCACTTTCTGAACTTAAAACTATAGCGGTTGGGGATGGGGGACAGGGAGAATATTATATGAAAAATGTTTAAGAAGGGTGGACATGCCCTTTAATTACATGTACTAAATGCAACTTACTGGAGAAGAATCTTACAGAACGTATTCTGTGGAGAAAAGCTTTCACATTAACATTTAAAAAATTAAGTTAAGTTCTCCTTAAAATATCTGGAAACTGTGCGTGAGAGATAAAGAACACTTATTTTTAAGCCTATTTCTAAGTGAAGAGGTTGGGGGACTGACTCCCCCCCCCCCCCCATCTTCTTACTGTGTAAACTGATAGCTGATTTATCGGTCAGCACGGTGGCTAGTGGTTCGCATTGATATCTTACCGGTTTCCCCTACAACCATAAAGACATACTGATAGGTTATATTTGTCAAATAAATGTGCTTAGATTGTATCTCTTAGGGGAGGGCCTGATGTGAATGTATACATTGTAATTGTAAAGTTTCATAGAAAGATGTTGGCACTATATAAATCCACAGTAATAATAATAATAATATTGCACACAGAATTTGTGTTCTTCGTTTCTCTAGCCAGAATTAATGTTTCTGTTTATATTAAGCAAATGCCTGCTTAAATATGCGAGTTAGTACAGTGGCATTGGATCAAGAGGACATGTACCAAGTGGACAGAACAGAAACAGGTGAGATACTTCTAACTGGGTCACAGGGTTAAAAGAGTTTAACGTAGAAGACGGAGGTGTGGGCAAAAGAATCTGCAAGTTATACCAAGAGCTAGAGATCTGCATGGGAATAGACTACTCAAATAATCAGCAAAGTCTTGGGCCTAGTGCTGAGAGACAAGAGAATCAAAGGGCAAGGATTAAAGAAGGAGTTCAAAATGGAGCATAGGCAACATGGGTTTGATATGTTGTCTTTTATAAGTGGTTTTATTTAGCTAGTGAGAGTCCAAACCTGAGGCATTGTAACAATTACAATGTATTAGCCTGCATACACACAAGTGCGCTGGGTACAAAGCAGGTTGTGGGATTAAGACAGGGACAAAGATTAGAGGAATGGCGTTTGTGGGATTGCAAAAGCACAAAGAGTCTAGTATTAGTCAAGGCAGAGTTACAGGAATTAACATGCAAATCAGGGTCAGAGTTAGTTAAAGGGGGAAAGAGACTGGAGGAAACAGTAGAGTTTATCAGGGCGATGCACCAAGAAGCGTTGTTATATCGGTTACCATAACTTAAACTCCTTCATTCTTGTGGCTGCCTGGCTAACGTGGAAATTAACTGCGCAGCCGCCGCAAGCGATGTTATATGCCGAAAGCAGCATTCTATTGCAGCACTTGAAACTCCAGCAAGTAGCGGGCATTAAAGGCGGCAAAATAGATACCGCCACTTAGTGATGCACCGAGAGCTGCTATCGGCATATAACATTGCCCGCGAGTTTGTACCGGGTTGCCTATGTCTTTCATTGATATATAATTTTTATGAACTGTCATTATCAGTAATTGTACTCTACTTGTAAACAAACTGTAGCCCTTCTAAAATAAAAAAACTCTTTACTGCTTAACTACCTAAAAATTGCAACGTATATTTACAGAGAAGTCTTCAGTCTGTTTGCAGGCCTAAAATCAGGCCTTACTCTTCTTACTAGGAGTGTTTAGATTCTCACCTATTGAAAACAAGGTGGCACCATCATAGCTGTTACAGGAAAAGGGCACAACATATCTGGAATCCTATAACTTTCCATATGTTCATAATTTTACCCCACACTAATCACCCCTTAAACCCCACTATCGCAATACTCACCTTTTCCCACCACAGTAATCCTAAGAGAAGGAATCCTACCATATGTCCTTGACTAACAGCTGCATAACGTAGTGCCAGCAAGTGGCTAGGGATCAGAGAATTTCAAGGTAAGATTCCTTATCTAATGATTGCTTGGGAGAAAGTTAAGTATTGTGGGGTGTGATTAGTGTGGGGTAAAAAAATGTACGGGGTGAATGCATTCCAGCATAAATTAACAAAACTGCAACTAACTTAGAATAGAAGTAGAATATAAACAGAAAAAACACTATCAGGGCCCCAAATCACATAAATCTTTGTTGTTGCAGATGCATTTTTTTACAATGCACTTTAGTCTCAGGAACCCTGATGCAGGCTAAAATGTGTTGAGTGTATTTCTTTTGTTTAAGTATTGATTTTTATGAATGGCACTCCATGCAGCTGGAAAATTAAATGAAGTGCTATTACACCCCCCGCCCACACACACACACACACACACTGTATATTAAAAGCATTTTTACACTTATACATAGTGGCTATTTAAAGATCATGAAATCATAGATCCTTTGTATGTTTTTGAGGGGTAAACAAAGGTACTTGCAAGAATTTTCTCATTCACAGCCTATTCAATCTTGTACTAGCTACCAGGTGTAGTTTGTTCCGCTATCACACACATGATTAGTCATGCAGAGGTATCTCTGTAACAGGTATCTCTCTTTGTAGGGCCAATAAGACCCACCAACCTAATTATGAAGACATTTATCACACTTCCTGTTTTACTTATAGAATGGAACCAGAATTAATTGTATGTCTCACAGCATTGGCAATGGTCATGTTCAATGTGGCCCAGCCTATTCTGTTTTCTTCCCAGTGTTTCTGTGTGAGTCACTGGCCAATGAGATGGAGCTACTGTTACACTTTTGCTATCTGTGATTGGCAGGTTTGTCCTGCAGGCCATGGCTGGATTCTATAGAAACAAATTACAGACCAACCAGGGCACTTCTAGAGTTTTTGCTGCCTGAGCCAAACTTTTGCATGCCCACCTTCAAACACCGCTGCGTTAAAGTGGGTGTAGCAATGGTCTTTACTTATAAAGGGATTTTCTGTTTTAAAGGGGTTTGTCTGTTTTTAAGGGGTGTATTAAGAAACAAAAGCGTTTAGAACAAAAAAGGGTTTAAGAACAAGACTGCTGTTTTCTCTTGTGTGTATTGCTGTTTTCTCTTGTTGGGTATTGCTGTTTTCTCTTGTTGTGTATTGCTGTTGCTGTGAATTGCTGTTTAGTATGGACAGTTTTGTTGGAGCCATGCAATGTGCATCCTGCCGAATGTATGGGATCTTGGAGCAGCCGCACCAAGGGACCTATGTATGTTTCAGATGTGAGTGTGTTGCCCATTTAGAATCTGAGGTCCAGAATCTAAAGGGGAAACTTGCAGCATTGCTGGGCTTGACAAATTTCGGGGAATTGCAGGTACTGGCAAGGGCCAGTAAACTGGAGGGGGGAAATGGGGCAGATAGGGTGGTAAAGGAAGATATATTTGTAAGGTTCACCAGGGGAAGTAGGGGACAGAATGATAGGGATGCTTCTTTCCAGCTGGTTGATCCCAGCAGATTTGCTGTTTTAGGCGAAGATGTGGAGAACAATGGCTTGGAAGTAGCATGTATGGAGTGGGCCTTTCCCTTGAGCACCCAGGGGACCGCCATCTCTAATACATAGAGGGAGAACTGGGGGCTAGGAAGGATAGGCAGGTGGTAGTTGTAGGGGACTCCATTATTAGAAGGGTAGATAGGGTAATCTGTCGCCCAGACCCTACATGCCGAACAGTGTGTTGCCTGCCTGATGCTAGGGTTCGGCATGTGTAGACAGATTATTGGGTGGGGCTGGGAGTGACCGGGCGGTCTTGGTTCACATTGATGCCAATGACAAAGTTAGAGGTGGAGGTGAGGTATTTAAAAATGATTTCTGAGAGTTAGGGCCAAGTAAGGACCTCAAGGGTAGTGATTTCAGAAATACTACCACAGCCATGTGCTACTCTAGGGAGGCAACGGGATCTTAGGAGTAGAGATGTCCGAACTTCGCAAAATCCGGTCCGCTCGAGGATCCGTGAATTTTCGAGAAAATTCGAAAATCCGCGAACGGACCCATTAAAATGAAAAATACCCTCGAAATAACGAGATTTTTCGTATTTTCGAAAATTCTCAAAATTACGGGATTTCCCGTATTTTCGGAAATTTTCGAAAATACGAGAAAACTAGTATTTTCGAAAATATGTATTTTCGAAAATACGAGTAATCCTCATAATTTAGAAAATTTTAGAAAATATGTATTTATGCAAATAAGAGAAATCCTTGTATTTTCGAAAATTTTCGAAATTACGTTTTTTCTCGATTTTCAAAAATTTACAAAAATACGTGAAAACTCGTAATTTCGAAAATTTTCGAAATTACGTGTTTTCTCGTATTTTCAAAATACTAAAAATCCGCGAATCGGAAGTTCGGAAGCGGAAAATCCGGAAAAATCCGCCGTTCGCGAACGGGATAAATCCGCGGCGGATCCGGGTTCGGATCCGCGAACCGGCCATCCCTACTTCTAAGGTCTGCCTGTTGGGATGGAAGTCTGGGTGTCGGGCTGTTTAGGTCTCCTTCCCCTTGGAAGTTGGTGTCCTGGGTCTGATTTTGTTCAGAGCAGCATCTGCCTGTGTTTGTAGGATACCGTAGTCCTTCCGGCCTTGCATCGTAGATCCCGGTCTCGCGGCTAACTTCCGGGTTGCGTGCTGCCGGATTCTTCCGGTCGCATGTGTATTACGTCATTACGTGGTGAAGGACATTTAAGGCCTTGCTTCCTGCCACTCTGGCACGATACTTTGATTGTTTGTTCCAGATGGCTTTCTTGCTGCCTGAGCAGTATCAAGGGACTTGCTCTGCTACTCCTGTGCTTTACTGCTTTGGCTGCGCTGCTTTTCTTCCACTGCTGTACTGCTCTGTACTGTGTCTGTTTTTTGAGACCCAGTTTTACCTTGTTGCTGGGTAAGTGATCATTTATTTTTTGTTTTTGTCTCCTGGCTTTCTTATTTCCCTCCCTGTTCTTTTTAGCTATGGAGCCATGAAATGGGATGAAAGGACACCCCAGGGGATCTAGGTAAGCAGGATTCCAAAAGTTTATTTTAGAGATGGCATTTTTTCTATTGTGGTCAAAACTCTTTTGTTTTGCAGCCAAAAAAGAGAAAGCCAAGAAGCCCAGTGAAACTGAAATTGCAGGATTGGCTGACATGCCAGGGCCCTCTTCTGATAATGCAGGCCTTCAATTGGACTCTCTTGTTTCTGTCCTAAAGCATTCAGGAATTAGATTCAGGAATCTAATAGATCCAAGAAAATATCTAAATTCTTAAAGCGTGCTGTGAGAGTGTCAGAGTCAGACTTGTCCGAAGGATAGATTTCTTCTGAGTCTACTGAGTTAGTCTTGTATCCATACGATGATGAAGAAGACTTTGAGGCTGAGTCTACTTTCAACGTGAACGTTATAGAGCTGCTGATCATGGCAGTTAGACATTCAGCAGAGGAGCCGAAAGTCTTCACTGCAGACAAGATTTTCCATCAATAAAGAAAAAGTCTTCTACCTTTCCAGTACATCAGTCCATGTCGGATTTAATTTCCAGTGAAAGTGGTCACTTCAGGCAAATTTTCTAAAAAATATCCTTTTACCAAAGCTGACCTAAACTTATGGGAGACTCCACCTAAAGTGGATTCAGCAGTAGTCTGCCTAGCTCGTTGAACTACTCTACAAGTTGAATATGCCTCAGTGTTCAAAGACCCAATGAAAGAAGGGTGGAATACAATCTCAAGAAATCATTTGTGGCTACAGGCTACAGGAATGAAGTTGTGGGCTTCATTGCTCTAGGCAATTGACTCAAATGTTAAAAGGCCAAAGCTCAAGGAAATATTTACGGATATAAGAAAGGGAATTGATTTATTCGCTGAGGCGTCAGTGGACATGGTGAGGTTGTCATCTAGGGCTTCTGCCCTAAATGTTGCTGCTAGAAGAGTATTATGGCTGAGACCCTGGTCAGCGGACACAGCATTTAAAGCTAATCTTTGCCAAATTCCTTTTGAAGGGTCCATGTTGTTCGGAGAAAGACTGGATGATATTATTTCCAAGGCATCAGGAGGTAAGAGCCTATTTTTACCTCAAGACAGAAGAGACAAGAGAGGCTGTATAGAATATAATACAAGAGATTGTTCCTTTCGTATGGCGAAAGTGTTTAAAGCTGGAAGAGAAGCTTGTAGATAACAGTCCTGGAGAGCAGACAAACAAGCCTTTTCTGTTTCCAGGTCAGCCTTTCAAAATAGGTTGTCTCATCAACAGGAAGACTGTCAGGATCATTGGGTACTGAAGATTGTCTCCATGGGATATGGGATTCATTTTCGTGCCTATCCAGAAAAAGATGTTTTTTTTGTGGAGGCTCGGGAAGCAATATTTCAGTATGTTGCTCAGTTAAGACAATCAGCAGCAATAGAGCCAGTACCTCTTCTGCAGAGAAGAAGAGGATTTTATTCAAGACTATTCCTAGTAGGGAAGGCCTCAGGAGCTCTGAGACCGGTTCTAGATCTAAGGAGATTGAATCAGTTTCTTTCTAAGCAAAAGTTCAAAATGGAGTCCCTTCATTCCATTATAAGAGTGGTAAACAAAGATGTATTTCTTACCAGCATAGACCTCAAAGATGCATACTTCCATGTGCCAATTCATCAAAACTCCTGAGGTTTCACGTGAACGGAAAGGATTGGCAGTTTACTTGCCTACCATTTGGCCTGTCCCGCTCTCCAAGAATATTTACGAAGATTGTGGTAACGGTATTCGCTTTATACCACCACTTACATGATCTGTTAGAGGGTTGCTCAATCAGAACAGTTGAGCTGTCAACACACGGGAAGAGTGGTCCAAGTACTACAAGAACACGGTTGGATTATAAATTGGCAAAAAAGCAACCTAATTCCGACCCAGTCTCTAAAATATTTAGGAGCTCTCTTTCAAACAAGGGAAAATTTCTTCCCCCAGAAAGATTGAAAGTGTTAAAACCTAAGTAACCAATTTGAGGAGGCAGCGGAGTTCTCTGGGTCATGGCTGCAACAGTTTTTCTAGTCCAGTGGTAAAGGTGGCACATAAGACCTCTGCAGTTGTTCCTTTTGTCTCTGGTCAAGGAGCCCCATCGCCATATGGCCAAGCGATTGACCTTAACGCCAACAGTAAAGACCAGCTTAAGTTGGTAGATGAAGGAAAAGAACTTAAGAAAAGGGTTTTCTTTGACTCCTTCTCAGAATATATATGTAACAACAGATGTCTTAGAGACTGGTTGGGGAGCACATACTCAAGGAAGATCTGCGCAAGGAAGTTGGAGAGCAAAAGGCACCCCATCAAATGTCCTAGAAATCAGAGCAGTAGGGCAGGCTCTGAGACAGTTTCTAAAAAATCTAAAGGGTCAAGATGTAATAAGATGCGACAACAAGACAGCAGTCGAATACATTACGTGGCAAGGGGGCACGAGGAGTCAGTCTCTACTAAGAGAGGTAGAGCCAGTTTTTTCGTTTGCTCAAAAACATCTAAAATCCCTCACAGCAGTTTTTCTTCAGGGCAAAAGCAATCAGGTAGCAGATTTTTTAAACAGAAAACAGATAAATACAGGGGAGTGGAGCCTGAGCGAGGAGATATTCCACATGTTGTCCAGAAGGTGGGGTTGACCTTGTATAGATATGATGGGGACAACGCCAAGTGCTGACTCTTCTTCTCCCGGGAGTACTGTCCAGAAGCCCTGGCTATACATGCTTTCCAGCAATCATGAAGCCAGGAGTTCAACTATATATTTCCACCATTCCCGCTAATTTGGAGGTCATTACGCAAAATACAGCAGAAGTGTTAGTAAAACCAGCGTGGCCCCGGAGACCTTGGTTCCCTCTTCTAATTTCCTTAGCAGTGGACAGTCCAATAAAGATTCCTCGCAATCAGGGCTGGTTGACTCAGGGTTCTGTTCAGTTTCAAGACTTCAATCATCTATTTCTGATGGCTTGACATTTGAAAGGGAGAAACTAGAGGAATTCGGATTTAACAATGAAATAGTTGACTTAGTTAAGTCGAGGAAACTAGCTACTTCTCAAAAGTAATACAGAATTTGGCAAAGATTCGCCATGGTAGCAGAAGAAGAGAAATTCTCTGTATTTCAACCTGAACGATTGGATATAGTCAAGTTTCTATACCTAGGTTTCAAAAAGAACTTACATGTCAGAACACTTAGGTCTCAAGTGTCCGCTATCTTAGCCTTGACAATTAGAGCTTTTGCAGAAGAGAATTTAATTAAGAGGTTTTTCCAAGCCATGATAAGAATTAAACCTAGAACTTTTAATAGCCTGCCGGCATGGGACCTACGGTTAGTTTTTACAGCTCTGACATCATCTCCTTTTGATCCTTTGGACTCTGCGACAGATTGGTTCCTAACTTTGAATTTGTTGTTTTTAGTGGCCATTACTTTGAGTGGGGGAGTTGAGTGCTCTGACTTCTAAAGCTCCGGATACTGTAATTTTAGGTAATCGGGTCAGACTTAGACCTTGTTTCAACTTTATTTCGAAGGTGATGATGGAATTTCATATGGACATGGAGATCTCATTGCCAGCATTTTTTCCTGTACCAAAATCAGAGAAAGAATCAAAGTTGCATACTTTGGATCTAGTGAGATTCAATGATAGATTCAATGTTGATAAATGTGTGTGCTGCTTATAGTATAAATGGCTCTGTGTTAAGTAAATCCCTGTTGGAAAGGGATCTTGGAGTTTTGGTAGATAACAAACTTGCAGGAAACAAGCAGTGCCAGGCGGAACAGCCAGAGCCAGCATGGTATTGTCTTTTTAAAAGAGAGTGCTTGTGTAGGTTCTTATTCATCCAGGTCATAGTATATCTGTTGTATTCAATTATATCAACTGGACTTGAAGTTTAGTTCTTGAAGACGTTTCGCTAGTCATCCAACTGGCTTTCTCAATTCATCAAGTCTGAATTGAAGAAGCCAGTTCATACGACTAGCGAAACGTCTTCAAGAACTAAACTTCAAGTCCAGTTGATATAATTGAATACAACAGATATGTTTAAAGAGAGGTATGGATTAAAAAAAATGTTATTTTCCCTCTTTACAAAGCATTGGTAAGGCCTCATTTGGAATACGCAGTGCAATTTTAGAATCCTGTGAACAAAAAGGACATCTTTGAAATGGTTCAGAGAAGGGCAACTAAATTAATAAGGGGATTGGGGGAGCTTGAATATGAAGAGAGACTGGAAAAGTTACATTTATATACACTGGAGAAAAGGCACTTGCGTGGGGATATGATTACTGTGTTTAAATACATTAACAGGCCATACAATAAACTATCTGGGGCATTGTTTACTAATAGAGCATGTCAAAGGACATGTGGCCATCCCTTAAGATCCCTTAGGCTTCAAGTTCGGAAAGGGTTTTTCACTGAGAACTATAAAGCTATGGACATTTTGGAAATGGAAGCAATTCAGAGAAGGGCAACTAAATTAATAAGGGGAATGGAGAGGCTTAAATATGCAGGCAGATTACACAAGTTAGGGCTGTTTACATTGGAGAAGCGACGTTTGCATGGGGATATGATAACCTTATACAAATATATTAATGGGCCATGTCAGAGGACTTATGGACATCCTTTAAGGTTGGAAGAAAAGAAGTTTCATCTTCAGGTAGGAAAGGTTTCTTTACGGTGTGAGCGGTTAAACTGTGGAACTGTCTTTCAGCAGATGTGGTAATGGCAAGTTCATTGAATAGCTTTAAAAATGGCCTGGATAAGTTTCTAAAACTAAAAAATATTGAGAATTACTGGGATTAATACATATACTGTAGATCTGGTTGATTCAGATTGCCGTTTGGAGTCCGGAAGGAATCCCCAACCCTGTCCCCTTTTTGGCTGGTTTTTTTGCCTTCCTCACAGTCATATGTTAGGAAGGGTTTTAAAAAAGCGTTTTGTTTTTTTAAAAAGTGAATAGGTTGGACTTAATGGACGTATGTCTTTATTTAACCTCAATTACTATGTTACTATGTTACTATGAAGCAACTTCAAGGTACCGTGTATTGGAGTAATGCGGGCAGAGCTTACACTTCTTGTGCACGAGGGGGGGAAATTTACACCATTGCCTGTCTGCCGCCTTTCTTCTTCAGTGCAGAGGTACCGTCTGAGACAACTGTCTCACTCTGCCTAATGGTAGATGTGGGCCTGCAGACCAATAAGATTTCACTTAGTTTGCTACATTGTTACAGTGGTGTAACATTCAGATTGGATTGCTCATTTAAATAAATTAAATTAAGTCAATTGCTCAAGGTCGCAAAAAGACAGATATCAATGGAAGAAAATGTAATTGTGTAGTAAATGGTGTAGTAAATGCAATAAACTACTGGTTTGTGAGCTCTATGTGTATTTATTTGGAAGGCAATTCAATGATTTTGAGATGCATTCCATTCAGGAAGAAATATATTAATAACACAGGTAAATAGGTTGTGTAATGTGTGAACCTTAAGAAGAAATAAAGGAGAAAAAAAGCAGAAATCCAGCATCCTAAACTGCTGGCTTGATCCTATATAAATTTCAGTTTTACAACAAAAGTACATTCCATAAACCACTAATGGTCATCCCCATGATCTGACATCGTCAAAATCCATTGGCAGTCACTATTTTGCAATCTGTGCATTTTATACATCATATCAAGGTAAAGGTACAGTCCTGTTGTCAGTAAGCTTAGTTGGGCCGCATCTTCCCACTGTTCCATGCCACACAGTGTACAATTTAATAGACAAACAGAGAATGAAGCGGACACCACACAAAAGTGATCTGAGGTAATCCAATGTCTTTTATCAAGCTTGATAAAGAACTCTATGTAGCCTGAAACATGTTGCAATAAATTGGATTACCTGCAGATTGCAGATCATTTCTGCTCTGCATCCCCTTTATTCTCTGTTTGTCACTTTATATAACATACAGTAGTGGTACTCTACTAAGAACGGATTTTTAGAATGTTTTTACTCTGGAGTGTGCCCAACATTTTTTAACAGCTGTTTTGCTCTTTTTGTATCTGTTTATAAGTTATGTTGGATGGTGCACCTCCTAGTTGATATCTAGATTGTAGCTAGTGCCTTGTTACTTTTATATGTATTAAAATTTCACAATCTGTAGCATGGGAACTACTCATTATCTGGCTTGCTGATGAACAAAGATTTGGGGGTTCTAGTAGATAACAGACTTGGCTGTAGCAAACAAGACCAGGCAGCCATGGCTAGAGATAGCAAGATATTGTCTTGTGTAAAAAGGGGTATAGATTCAAGGGAGAAAAATAATATTCTCCCTCTTTATAAAGCAGTTTTGGAATTCTGTATATAAAAGGGACATCTTGGAAATGATGGAGTTCAATAATGGCAACTAAATTAATAGGGGAAATGGAGGGACAGTTGGAGACATTAAAAAAGTTAGGATTTTTTACACTGGAGAAGAGACACATGCTTGGGGAAATGATCACTTTATGCAAATACATTAATGTGCATTGTTCACCAAAAAGATAATTTCAAAGGACAAATGGGCATCCTTTAGCATTAGAAGAAAATAAGTTTATTCTAATGCCCCCCCTCACATTCTTTCCTTTTGATCAACTATTAGGTAGGGTTTAGGGGTAGGCTAAAAAGTTTGGACTAGATGGGCATATATCTTTATTCAGTCTCAAATACTATGATGAGAAGATGGAGAGAGTCACAGAGAATGGTGCAATTTCTGGGCTATATTACAGTCCAATTGAATATTTTATCATTTTTTAACAGGCCCACTTAGCAAAGTCTTTGGGGTTAAATGTAAAAATCACACCAATAATGTAAATATTTAAAGATGTTATGTTTTTGAAATATATATATTATCATGTCATTCCAGAGACCATAGTAAACCCAAGATGTTTTTTGTATTCTATTTTGTGTTCTTTGTATCTTTCCCTGGCAGTGAATACCTGAATAAAATCTTATCCACATGTGCTAATGCATTATTAAGCAATCTTATTTATATTCTGTCTGAGTATTGTACCCTTGTGTTTTGTCTTTTGAAATATTTTCTTGTTGCGGTCATATAGCTGATCCCTGAAATATGTACAAATTACTGTATTTTTAATTATTTATGCTTTGAAAGGAAGCCGAATATATGCTTCTTCCTTCTGTGTTGCTTTATTTGAAGTTTGCCCTTTATAGACAAGATGTTAGGATACATCAAACACTTCCTATACTTCAATGTCCCATGGCAGCTAAAGGGGTTAAGAAGCATGGGAACTGTCAGCTCATTTTTATCTTTTCACCAGTAAGTAGTAGTAAGCGCAGAAACAGAAAACTGTACATTTCTTGAAAAGCCTCAATATGAATAGGAATTCATATGTTTGGTTTAACCATTTCCTGCTACAAGCAGTTCATTAAACTCTTTCCTAAAACGTGTTGTGTTTAGTTACACATGGCCAATATATTTTAATGCCATTTTCTACATTCCACATTGGATTTTTAAAGACTACAGCATTTAATGCATTACTGAATGCAAGTGATGTAAAGGATTGTCTGTATTATTAATTTGCAGCAACCAACCAGATATTAGCATTTTACTGGGCTACATTTAATTGGATTGCAGATTAATTGCACAAACTTTAACCTCTCATTGCATCAGCCCTATATGAATACAAGAAAAATTAAAACCTGCAGTAGAATGTTCACAAGTTTATGTTCACAGACACTTTATTTTGTTTTGTGCTGTATTGTTCCAATACTATCAAGCACATATCCACCCCATGTGCTCCTTTTTCTTTCGAGTTCCCGCTATGCAGTATTCACTTAACCCGGAAGGTAAGGAGCACAAATGGTAATGCCTCAGTTTAAAAGATGTTTGTATTTGCGCTACAAAAACTAATGTTCAGGGATTTGCATGGGGTGATTGTGCTGCTAATACAAAACGTTGAAGGCCCTGCAAAGTATGAGTGAGGAAGGGTGGATTTAACTGATTTTTGTTCGTTAGCAGCCAAATTTAAATCTTTCTGTAAATTTTATATAAGTGTTTTTGCATGTCCACGACCAAAACTGAAATTTAACCCACTACTGACCCCACTAGTTTAAAAAAATCCTTACCTTAAATCTCTGCTCCTAATGGTTCTCCTGCCGTGACTGTCCAAAGTCCAGGAAACTGAAGAGTAGGAGCTGTCTTCCTGTGAAAAGTGTTCTGCCTCTTCCTTGTCCTCTGAGAGGGACTGTGAAATGCACAGGGGAACCCTTTGCCCCTCTCCCGCCCACCCTCCTGATCCCTCCATGCCTGCTTAACCCCTACCTTTAAATGTTATTTTCTGTAATGCAGGGCACCCCTGCCCACCTCCAAATGTCATGTTAGGTTACTAAAAAAAGCAGCACAAACATACTTAGATTCTTTCCTCCAGTGCTCTGCATTGCCGGCAGCCACGTCTGTGATTGGCTTTCAGCCAATCACAGAAGTGGCTGCCGGGTCCGGACAATTTACAGCCTCCGGCAAACAGAGGATCGCGCAGACAGCCGCTAGAGAGAAGCAATGTAAGTATGTTTGAACTACTTTTTTTTGGTAAGGTCAGGGGTGTATTTTTAGGGTGGAGATACCCTTTAATGCTCCTGTATTTTTTTCTTTATTTTTAGCACAGTTGTATAAAGCAAAAAGATCTTTACAAAACTGTTAGGGGGAGATTCAATATGGGCCATTTCCGTCTAAAACCCACGTTAACCCAAAGAAATTTTAGAGCACAGCACCATTTCCAAATGTTTTTGGAAATAGCGCCGTGCTATAGTTTTAAAACCCCTACCGTTAAGTTTTGTGCTACCTAGTAGCGCGACACTTAATGATAGTTTGGGGAGGCGTAAACCCACGCTCTTACCTTAGCCCGATCCCGGATGCAACAACTGACGTAATCTCATTTACGTCAGTTATTGTATCGCGGCTGATCGGGCTAAGGTAAGTAACGCGGCGGCCAGAATTGGATCTCCCTGTTAATTTACACCTCAAGAAGTATAGCATCGCACACCATTCTTATAGAAAAAAAAAACTGTTTTAATTGAAGTTAATGTTTTCATCAGGACATATATAGAATATTTCACCAAAATTCAATAAAAATTACATTTTGGGTAAAAGAGCAGTGTGCTGTGCTATACTGCTTGAAGACTTGAATAGGTGTATGCAGCCACACAGCCATCTTGAACCCAGCACATTAGAATGGTATTTTTTTACTGGTTTTACTGCAGAAAATAAGTCTCTGGACTGTACTGTACAACTGGACATCTGGACATGATTTAAGGCAAACAATCCCTTTGTCAGGCTTTCGAGTTTGCCTCAAAAAATGTAGCACAGATTGATCTACAATGAATAAAGCTTATGTTCTGCAGAGAAACCTGATTAGCTTCTTCATTTCTTTACAAGACACAACAGTAAATAAGTAGTGTAGAGTTTAAAACTGATACTATCAGGGTTATTCAATAAAAGTTCTTATCGTTAAATATGGTGCTAATGTTGCCCCAACCAATCAGATGTTAATTCAAATGTTAAATAATAACTGATTGGTTGGAACAAAATTAGCACCATTTTTAACGATAAGAACTTTTATTGAATCTCCCTGATTGTCTTAGAGTCGTTGTGATTCTTGTCTTTATTTTTGGTATAACGGTCGCTCCCTTATACTGCAAAAACCCTATTTTTACATTGCATCTTCCAAAACTATGTGGTATAGAGTAAGATTGATCTCTCTCTGAACCTGCAGTTAGATCATGCTTGCATGTGTTGACACACTATAGCTATTATTTTTATGCAAATATCCCATACATACCTCTGCTAATTTTGCTTCAGAAAGTAAAAGCTTGGACTTCCCAAGCAGATACTGTATATCGCATAGTCTTAAAAACAAAAATTGACAGACATGGCAAAAAAATTTTTAAATATAAACTCATGAAAATGTCGAGAGGTAACATATGCATATTTTTAAAGTTGTTTGTTCAGTCACTTAGTGAATACAATAAATAACTCTCAAGAAGCAGACAAGAGTTCCACAATGCCATAATTATACATAAATGTAGTATGTCAGCTTTCATATTCTTGATGGATTATATTCTCTTCAGATTCTCTTTTGTTGGGATTTTCTTAAGTAACTTTATTGAAGAAACTTATTGAAAGCATTGGAAGCAGCCATATCAGCTATCATAGGGCTGTAGGACCTATTTTGCATATGAAAAAAAAAATATTTTGAAAAAAGGTGGTTTTACTTGCCAATTGTTGTCAAATTCAGTTTTTTACAGTATCTATCCTGGGATACATAATTTAAATTGTTTCTGCCCTAAATGTTTTAGTTCTGTATAGGTTACCACTTGGCCTCTATGCATACAGTATATTAAAATCTTACAATACTAATTGCTACGGTGGTTGAAAAATACTGTGCTATGGTAGGCAGTGGGGCAGTATCGATGTTTTGGAACAGGATAATAAAATACAGATGTGGCCACAAAATACCACTTCCAGCAGTATTTAAAGGGGAAAAGGTAAATTGATAGGAATTGCTATCCTGAGAATTTTTGCAATGTATTTTCATTGTTTATTTTGCATAGTTTTGAAGACATTTACATTTTTGTGTGTGGTATGGCAGCAGCATCACCAGGTCCCCTGCACTTCCTGCTCTGAAACCATGTCAGTCAATCTGCCCTGTGTCTCCTCCTCCCCTTTGCAGCCCCCTTTGCACATTCCCTTACAGCCCCATGTGGCCCTGCCCACCCACAGGTGCCTAAGCCCCGCCCACCCACAGGTGCCTAAGCCCCGCCCACTCATGGGTGCCGTGGGCCACTCAGACCCCCCTCTCCAGAAAACTCTGTGGAAACAGCCTTTCAGGCAAAGTGCGAACTCTGCCTGAAAAGGCTGTTTTCACATAGTGGGAAAGAAGGGCTGTAGATTCCTTTACCTATTCTGTCAGGACTTCACACAGCAGAGTGGAGGAGAGACTTCCTGTCTCCCTCACACACTGAGGGAGCCGGAGGCTGTGCTCGCCGGCGGCACTTTGCAGGAGAAGTCTTAGGAATGTCACATGTCAGCCTCCCACCCATTAACTTTCTGGTCAGTCGTTTCTTTATATCTTGGGCTGTGGAGCACGTAGAGAGATAGTTGTTGGCTCGTTTTAAAGGTAGGAAACTGGCCTTTCATTCAAACTCAACTTTCAGTGTGTTACCATATCTTGGGGGTTCTTCATCTTGCAGATATTGGATGCCAATTAAATTGATGACATTTTTGGTCCTCTATTTCTTTGTATTGTTATTGCCTTGGTGTATGTTTGAAAAGTCAAATTTGATGTAAGGTTAATACTTAGCTTATTTTTCTCACTCTTGGTATCATATTTTTGTGCATATTGCCTTATTAAAATGAGGGCAAAAATTTATTTTTAAAAATTCATAATAATGAGTTAGAGATGTTTCAAGAGATCCAACAGGACCAAGAGAGAGAGAGAGAGAGAGAGAGAGAGAGAGAGAGAGAATAAGAGATGAAGGTTACATAAGAAAGGAAAAGCCAGAGGTGCTGATTGTTACTGATTGCACAAGTAATTTGATTTGTTTCCTCCCCCCCTCCCACCATTTAATATGCCTCTTAATAATGCAGAAAAAGTTAGTATTACTAAGGTTAAAATCTTTGCTGCAAAACTATATCACCAAAGACTTCGGGCCAATGCTGTAATGGCCATATCTGTGGTTAATTAGTACAGAACCTATGATACCCAATGTACTTAGAGGTTAGCGTGGGTTTTTAACATATTTTGTGCTGGCCATGCACAAAAATATTTAGAGATAGCGTGGCATAGCCCATGTAGTAAAGGCTTAGTTAAGATTAGCTCAATTTTGCACTAATCTTAACATTATTGATGTAGTAGTAGAGAAAAGGTATTACTTTATATCCAAGATGTCTTCACACTATTGATGTAGTAAAAAGAAGTTACGTCTTGCCTTAAGACATCAATTTTGTATTACTACATCGGCCCGTTTGTGTCTGAAACAGAATAGAGTTTAAACAAGAAAAAATAAGACCAGGTCCCCAGCAGGCGTTAAATCAATTGACGAAGATCGTCACAATAGAAACACAAATATTTGAAAAAATGGTATTTCGACGCAATTTAATGGAATGCACATAATGTTGCAGCTAAACGGTAGCGATTTCCCCAAAAAACATTTGTGATAGTTTTGAGTTGAATTTTGCGATTCAAGAATATTGCCACTAATCCCCTTAGTTGATAAAAGAAAAATAGTCTGGATTAGGGTAAATGGTTTGTGCCAACATTTTCATGTCATTATTGTGCTTGTGATTCGAGATCATGATTCGGAAGGGATGAAATGTGAAAAGTATTAGAAAAGTGTTAGGACTTGGCAAACAAATGAATCCTTGTAATGCGAGGTGTATCTTTTAGTACAGTAGACATTAAGTAAATATTGTTTTAATTTACAGTTTTTAACATAATTGTGCTTTCCATTCGTAGAATTTGTTTCCCATTACTTTAAACCGAATTCTTATTTTTCTTTCATTTTAGCCCAGGCTCTGCTGGTTCACCCCATCAAACTCATTTTTTTCTTTAATGTTGAAGAAAAGTTGTATTTAGATTCTTGCTTTTCTGTGCCTGAAAAGTAAAACAACCCTTAAAGGAGAACTAGACCCAAAATACCAAGGCAGCTCCACAGACTCTATAACTCACTTTGTAAAACCATTTGTCTCTCACCTCTGAATTCAGCTTCTTACTGTAGAAATCATTTATAGAACATTTCTGAGTACTGTACTGTACATCTATGATGTCACGGGTGGCTTCTAGTGTTGCCTCTTCCTGGTGGTCCAGGACCCAAAACTCCTTCTGCACATGCTAACTAGCTACCTTATATTTGTTTCCCACTCCCCTTATGCTAAGCTGCATGTAACAGTTGAACCCAGAGTCCCCACCTGCCAGTGTTTCCCAGCCAATCATCAGAGATAGCAGTGAATATTATTAGCTGGTTTTCCTGCTCAAAGAGAGTGGGGGAAAAGGTGTTAACCCTTTTCATATGTATTTAGGAAGCAACTTGTTAACCCTTTATATTTGTGAGCATTTCTGCAAGACAGTGTCTTTGTATGTGTTTATTTCTACACTCTACCATTTATATTACTGTGTGTATTGCTGCAATGTACATTTAGGGCACGGCCACACTGCAACGCACCTGATTCCCACACGATTTACATGCATTTGCGATTTGTCCGTTTTCATTATGAAAACGCATGCGATTGCACAAAAAATGCATGCGTTACCTAATTGCTGACACGTGCGTGAATCGCAACATACCCAAAATCGCAAGATTTTGGTGCGTTGCGGTGATTTCAATACAACTGGAAAATTGCAATCGCCTAAAAAACTTGCTTGTGTGGCCTAACCCTTAGAAGTGGAATGCAAGCTGCATTGATTTCAGTTTAGCCATACAGCACGCATTTAATGCAATGGAACTTAGCAATTTCCTGAGGCTGTGGCCCCACTTAAGTGCAAGGGAGGACGCACGTTCGCAATAATGTGCAATTGTGCTCGCTCCCGTGCAGGTGCGTTGCGCTTCCACAATTGGACCCTAGCAGAGTGCATGCAATAGAGACAAAAAAATGGTGATCGCATGCACTTCAATAGCACACGGAAATGCAACGCATGTAGTGGGGCCAGTCCCATAGACTATTACATGCCTGCACTCCCACTAGCACAATCGGATTGCAAACTGCAATCCAAAACACGCTAGTGGAAGCTAGCCCTAAGTGTTTGAATCTTAAAGGGAAAGGTGGCAACCCCAGTAGAATTGAACTGACCACTTTACAATGTACAATTATAAAAACAAAACAGCTCAGAGCTGCAGGTGCAGCATATTGACGTGAACATGGTCTTAGCACAGCTCTGTGCAATGCATTTTAAAGGGGAATGTTGGAGCCTGGAAGTAGTTTTGGAAGTAGTGTAAAAGCAAAGGCCACCTTTGCCTTTAAGACCCAAACACATTTTAAATATAAATGTTGCAGTGCTAAGTACCATTGCATTAAATACAAACTGTATCAGTCAGCATCATGCTTCTAAAGAAAATACTAACAACCTTTTGTTGTGTACATATTATCAGGCCTATGTCATAAAAGTTCTTATGCTAAAATCTGATTTGTTGGGGCAAAATTTGCACCATTTTTAACTATAAGAACGTTTAATACATAGGTCTGTATATTTGTTCGGGTCTTAAAGGCAAAGGTGGGAAACCTAGTTGGAAGAGTGATTTTCTTTATGCAAAACTTCCCACAGGCAGCCCTCCTGCTGCATTAATTTTATATAACATGTTTGCGTTCCCTTTAACAGTGCCCCTTTAATTGGTATTCCTCCAATAATTCCTATTAATATGTACATTTATATAAATAACATGGTCAAGATCTGCAATTGGTATTCCTCCAATAATTCCTATTAATATGTACATTTATATAAATAACATGGTCAAGATCTGCAATTGGTATTCCCTCCAATAATTCCTATTAATATGTACATTGATACAAACAACATGGTCAAGATCTGCAAATGGCATACCCTCCAACATTCCCCTTTAATACGTACACTTAGGCTGAGGCCACACTGCAACGCACAGGAATCGAACACGGAATCATGTGCGTTATCGCATGCAATTGTGTGCACGATTCTTGTGTTTTTTGAGTTTGCACGTGCGTTTTGCACATGCGATTTTGCCTCTATCCATTATGAAAACGCATGCGTTAATGCACCAAAAATGGTGAACGCATGTGTTACCAAAACAGAAACGTATGCATAATCGCATGCACATCGAAATTTTTGCGTTCCCGCAATATCCATTACAACAAAAATCGCAAAAATCGAAAGTGCAAAATACGCAGAAAACGCTTAAGTGTGGCCTAGCCCTTATGGAGCATGGTGCAGTGCTGCAGGTGGAGGATAATATAATGACCCTGATCTTAGCACAGCTCTGTGCAATGCATTTCTCTGTGTAATGCGTTTCTTAGCTTAGCTCTGTACTACAGTTTGTTGTTTTTATACAGACAGCTGAAACAAAAACACACTCTTCCTACCCTCCAACATTCACTTTAATAAGGTACACTGATGAGAAATGCATTGCACAGAGCTGTGCTAAGATCAGGTTCACTTCACTATCCTCCCCGTACAGTTCTGCACCATGTGGTTTCTATAAAAACACACTCTTCCTACCCTCCAACATTCCCCTTTAAGAAGGTACACTTTCACTAATATTGCTGCAGCTGACAGGGAGAGAAAGAGACCTTTACACTACGGGCCATATTTATAAAGGTGTGGTATCGCCTTCTTTAGCAATTATTATGATGATCGTTAATTTATTATCACTATCAGAAATCTTGTAAATGTACCATAGCTAACGTAAATCTACGACCGCCCTTAGAATATCATTACCGCATGTTATGGTATACTACTGCCATGGTCGTACAGTAACGAAAACCCGCGGATTCGTAAGCTTTTAAGTGTTGGCCCTCCAACACTTAGACAATACATTGCAGGTGAAACATACAAAGATAGTGCAGGTTTATTTCAAAACATGCATTCTACATGTTTCTGACCCACATGTCCTTTCTCAAGTGCTTGAGTGGGTCTGAAACAAGTAGCACGCATGTTTTGCAATAAACTTGCAATATTCACAGCTACAGACCTGTGTCTTTGTATGTTTCACCTGCAATTTATTGTTTATATATCGGGTTTGGTGGAGTGAAAGCCATAGGTGAGACAGATTATTTCAGATCCGGACACACTAGACACTACAACTCTGCTACTAGGAAAGGGTTAATCAGCTGCATGTCACGTACTTACCTGCCGCTCCGGTCCCGCGCCGCGCTGGACTTCCGGGTGGGCGGCGTCGCAGACGTCATGACGTCACGAAATTTGAAAAGCCGGCGTCCTCCTGGACCCGGCGCCCGATAGTAGCATTCTGCTACCTCCCTGGCTCCTGTTCTTACCTGCCTTGGATCCCGCTCCTTATACTTACCTTGCCTGTATCCAGTACTTACCTGCCTTGGATCCTGCTCCTCATACTTACCTTGCCTGTATCAAGTACTTACCTTGCCTGTTTCCAGTGACTTACCTTGCCTGCATCCAGTCTCCAGTTACTGACATTGCCAGCATACAGCCTACAGTACCCAGCAGCACCTTTGGTCCAGCATCCAGCCCACAGTTCCCAGCAGCACCATTGTTCCAGCATACAGTACCCAGCAGCACCATTGGTCCAGCATCCAGCCTACAGTACCCAGCAGCACCATTGTTCCAGCATACAGCCTACAGTACCCAACAGCACCATTGGTCCAGCATACAGCCTACAGGACCCAGCAGCACCATTGGTCCAGCATACAACCTACAGTTCCCAGCCGCACCTTGTTCCGGCATCCAGCCTACATTTCCCAGCAGCCTCTGTATCCTGCACCTTCCGGACTATCAGCCTCCTCCTAAAAGCGTACTGTGAGTACCCGGCCGTCCGGCCTTTTGTTACACTGCACCACCAATTTGAATATTGATGATTTAATATATTCCTACATCATAGTCGTTAAGAGGTGGGAGTGGAAATCACACAGGTGCTGAAAATGTAATCAAGGCAAAAGTACTGGCAGGCAAGGGAAATGTCAGCTTCAGATTTGGGAAACAAACAGAACCTAAAATGAGCTCAGAGAGGTAAAGAAAAGGCTCCTGAGTGGAATCTTCCATGCTGAGAAGGATGTTGAGGCAAGTACTTTCTAACCTAAACTTTGATTTTTTTCGGGTTTAGTTTTCCTTTAAATTGCCCTGGAGAAAAGTATTCTTGCAGAGCTCATTAACTCTAGTGAGTAATGCTGGAACAAATTAGTGTTATACAGTATGTAGGATAAGAGTTTTTCATGGGCTCTGTGATTGCTGGCTCTTTCATGAAAATAGCTTCTTTTAAAAGACAGCCCGCTTTACCTTCTGTGCACTTTGCTGCTAAATTGTACTACCACCCAAGGAGCTTGGGACTTAAGTTACAATGCAATTATGGAGCTTGTCCAGACCACTGTACCAATTATATGAAATGCGGGTTTTTTTTTTTCTTTCGAAAATCACAAAAGAGCTTTCAAGACTTCAGAAAACTCTATTCTCAACTTTTTATTTTTTTATTGATGTCGCCGTGTACTTCTTGACATACACACACCACACACACACACATATATATATATATATATATATATATATATATGTGTGTGTGTATGTATATGTATACACAGGTCTTTAACAAACATCAATTAATTTTTTATCCCCTTCTTTTACGTGTTTCAGCTCACAAAAAAGCCATCATCAGGAAAGAGGCTTTTACGTGAGCTAAAACACGTAGACAGTAAAAATGTAATTGATGTTTGTTAAAGATCTGTGTGTGCGCCTGTATGAAGATACATTTTGATGCAATGGGAGGCAGCACCTCTGAAGTATAGTGAGTGCAATCGAAGAAAAGTATGTGTATGTGTATATATATTTATTTATATAGAAAAAGTCAAGTCGTGCAGCACTCAATGATTATTATGCAAAAAACATCTTCACAAACAGGCAACATTTCGGTAACATCCACTACGTTTCTCAAGCCATGATAAAATTATCGCCTGTTTGTGAAGATGTTTTTTGCATAGTAAATTCATTAAATTTCATTGAGTGCTGCACAACTTGACTTTTTCTATTTTTAATTGGAAGATTACAGGGTGTCCTCACCTGTGCATGCACCAACGCTACACCTTGTATATAGTGGAGTGCTGTAGTTTTAAATCTACTTCTTTGTGTATTTATAATATATATATATATATATATAAAGTACAAACAAGGTTCATTGCACTCCACTCCAATATACAACACCGCCAGGTGCTGACTCCAAGGTAGGTAGATAAGAATATAAAGAAATGTTGGAGCACTCAGCTGGATTTTTCAAAAAACAAACAAACAGTAGTTTATTGTAGTAGATGTGAGGTTACTTTAATAAACTACTGTTTGTTTGTTTATATATATATATATATACACACGCACACACACAGTTGTTGCAAATGTAGAAATAGTACATTTTGAATTTCGGGATTATGTCCCTTTCTTAAGTACATACAAAAGCTATACATCAACAGTGCTCATTAGTGCAATTTAAAACCATCCCACAGGAAACAAGATACATATAACAGTAGGATGGATATATTAAGCACATCAACAATACTTTCCTGCCCCACCTAAGCCTTTAAAGGACTATAGGTATAAATATAGGTAAAAATATAAATATATAGGCATAAAGGAGTATAGGAGGGTATTGACAAATATCCTGTATACCAATAAACAACTTTTCTCACAGTTTCGAGGGGTAATGCACACAGGTCATAACTCCCCTTCTTTTATTACATATAACCCTCACCCAAATCATCCATGTCATAAAAATATAAAAAGTATAAAATAGACCAATATGCAGAGGGCGTATCTCCAGTAGGCTGAATTCTTCAGATATATACACATATATTATGGTTATTAGGTTACCACTAAACAGGCATAGAAGTTCATGACCAAATACATCCATATATTCTTTTATTTAGGGATTGTATAATATTATTAATATTCTCTTCTTTCCATAATTATCATCACAGTTATCCAATACAGATATCCCCTTTAATTCTGTTATAAAGTATATTCATTAAGGCTAGGTAGACACAAGCAGATTTTTCGACCCAACATGGTATCGGGACCTATCGGTCAAGACAGAATATTCCCATAACTGGTTTCCCTTTCAAACAGTAGAGGGAGCTGATAACATCGGATCATATATGGGCACATTTAATGATCATTCTGTATTAAGAATATTGTATATGGAACTTGCAAAATGTGACAATGTCCATAGCGCACACCAGTCTTGAAAGCACAAGTATTTTTATTTTAACTTGTGAAATTTCAGTGTCCATGGAACACCTTCTTCAGACATTATGTCATTATGTCAGACTTAATATGTAAAGAAGGTGTCACAACTACACCGAAACATTACAAGTCAAAATAAAAGCACTTGTGTTTTCAAGACTGGTGCACACTATGGACTTCCTATTTTGCATGTATATACCATAGGACATGCTACTTTAAAACAGCACCCAGCAGAAACCAACTGACACTATATATAGGAGTGCAGGAGATAACCACCATCTCTGGAATATATGGAACCATTACTTCTGTGAATATATAATATATATAACACACAAGTTTGATATATTATAATGGGAGCTGCAGTGGTATTTATCCTTATAAATATCACTCAGCTATGTCACTAAGTGACTAATTTCTTATATCCCACTGCTCCCATTCCAGTGTTCATGCCTGGACAGTGACTCTGTGTTTTTTGCAGTGTTTAATTTCACTAATGGAACCTGCTGGAGCTGCTTCCTGATACTTCATAACCAATGTCTCTCTCCTCCTCCACAAAGATGCCGGGCTAAGATGCGCTCAGTGGTTGTTCGTCGGTGGTAAGATTATACGTCTAAGGCTATACTCTAACACAATATACTTAAAAGATAATGAAACCAAATTCAGATGTTTTGTTTAAATACAAGATTTGTTTTCATTTATTAACTACATCTTAGGTTTAGTGTAAATATTTTGGTGTAAATTACACCAAAAAAAAATCAAACTTTGTTTCAAGCAAAAAACTTACATTTCAAAATGCTGAGAAAAGGGAAGAAAAAACCCCGAATATGCCATAAAAATACAATTTTATAAACATACCCTTTTACAATCATGTCCGTGACTTTTTCTCCATCTTTACCTGGTGGGTTGATGAATCTTTGATGTATTTAATAAAGGGATGTTGACCTGAAAGGAATTTTGCCATTTGCAGGATCTTTCACTGAATACATGGGTATCCAGATGTTAAACAATGCATGAGTACTTTTGAGATATTCACTACAGATATTATTGCTATAAATATAAAAGGCCCAAAGCCTGTTGGTAAAAATGCAAGCCACAGGCCTTTTCCTTTCGCTATTTCTCTCTGCCTCATCCTTTTTTTAAATAATTTCCTGGAAGTTGACAAAATGCCTACATAATCACCCCTGAGGATTTTGTACCTCATAGCTATAAAGGGGTTACCTCTCAGGTGAGGATATCCTTTATTCATGGACTCATGTGTTTGTTTTGCCTTAAGGCCATACCAGAAGCAGTATTAATTTCTTTATATACTGTAGTTAAAAATGCACTGAGCAAACCCAGGTATTACATTCAAAAAGTTACCTGCAGCTTTTGTGTCAAAATGTGTTGTAGGAGCTAGGGACAGGGTCTTTTATCTTTAATGTTCCTATTGCCTCAGAGTGGGGGGAAGCTGGGTGCAACATGCACAATGGGCTAAACAGGCAGGCATTAGTTTCCTTAACTGCTTTCACAGACAGTTTTCGGCAAACCTTAATGTGAAAATGACGTAGGTAAATAGAGACCAGAGGCATTACTACAGATCAGTTACCCCTCACAAAACTTTGTACAGGTCCTAAATCATTCCAGCTCTTGCATCACACATGTATGTCCTTATCTGGCTACTGCACCTGTGGGGGCAATAGTTATGTCTCTGCTAGAGACATAAATGCACTTCAGAATTGACAGTATGTAAAAAAAATAATACAGGGAAATTCAATATCCCTAAAATAAGCCTTGAACCCACACAACCCCATGTAATATAGAATTTACATAGGTTTGTTTAAAGGCACTGCACTATTTTAAAGTGTTTTTGGAAATAGTGCAATAGTGCAGTGCTTCAAATAAAATATCATGTAAGTTAAGTTTTGCACTACATTGTATTGCAACTTGGGAAATGTGAGGCATGTCTTGCCATAATCCTGATGCAATGCAATAACGAGCGTAATTTCGTATTGCATCAAGAGATTGCAGAAAGGTAAGATGTTCCCCGATATTGAATGTCCCTGAGAATTTCAGCCAGATGAGAGTCCTTAAGTAGTCCCAGGACAGAGCTATGCACTGTACTACCAAAACAAATGTAGTTCAGGTAAGCATATGCTACCTGCTTATCTAGACCTAATACATGCAGAGGTCAGACAGGTCTTAGCTTCAATAACTTTTTTAACTGTAGCTTTTGAAGCTAACATGATTTAATAATGAAACAAAAAAAACATGAGCTCTACAGGTTGAACCATTTATTTTAGTTAAAAAAAACCTACTAAGAAACTTAATGCAGGGATGTGTATAATGCTATGAGGAACATGACCGTACATACCTAAACAATACTCTTGGGGTTAGGATAGCTTTAGGATGAGGTTTGCAGCAGATGTGACATCAAATCACATTTCTTCAACTTTAATACATAGTAACATGTAATACATTTTCCCTCCTAAAATGCAATTTTTCTTCATGGTCAAAATTCAAATACAGATAACCCCAACCCCCACACAGACACAGGTACACCCACCTACTGACCTACCCTTCCATTCCCCTGGCAGCTATACTAAAAGGGTAACTATAGTATTATATATAATAGTAGTATTCATTGCCATAGCAAGAGTATTGAGTTTTAAAACCAGCAGCACAGACATACACATTCCCTTCAAAAATGTAACCTTTCAAGCGAACTTGAACTTTTCATTTCTAGTTGATCTTTAAACTCATACAAGTTTAAGAAATAATAAGAATGCACTTAGAGCTGCTACAGATTTGGGGCATCAGAATAGAAGGCCCAATGGTGGCTCTCGGTTTATTACCCTGAATTCGTTTTAATGTGTGTATTATTGTCCAACCCTACAATTTTCTTCCTATTTATTTGTTTTCAAACAATATTCATTTAGGATTTCCTTTTTTTTAAGAAACCTTCCCAAACAGAAAAGGGTAAATCTACACTGCTATCAGAAAAAGCAACAAAGGGCTGCAGTGAGTCTGTTAAAAGTCCAAACTTTATTACATATTGGTTAAAAAATATCTTAGAAGATGGTGTCTAAGCAAACAACAAATGTAGAAAAAAATAGGGTTTACCCTGACACGTTTTGGACTTTCGAAAAGTCCTTAACCTATGATTAAGGACTTTTTGAAAGTCCAAAACGCATCAGGGTAAACCCTATTTTTTTCTACATATTCTTGGAGGAGGGGCATTTCCCAGGCTGTACAGTAGATGTGGTGAACACAGGAGAAAGGCTGAGGTAAGGAAGCAGAGCTGCCATTACCTTTTCATGTTTATAAATCTACACTGCACCATGTCTACTTTTTATTGCAGAAGTTGGCACAGAGGATTAATAAATAACTGAGGACTTTAAGGCTGCGTAACAAGATGGACTTTAGAAAGCATTGTTTTGTTAAAAGATGAAGACAGATTATAAAAAATAAGTCTTGTCAATGTGACCTTGCTTGTTATCAGTGAACATTGAAAAAACAAGTAGATATAAGAAGGAAATAGCATATTATAAAGTGTACAACTTCTTGTTATAGTTAATCCAGACTTCATATCACAAGATAATAAAGTATTTATAAAGTGGGAAAAAATAGGTTTTTATAGGCACACTAAACAGGTTTTCTCGTTGCTTTTGCAATTGTCTAGTGGAAATATTGAGGCAATTATGAATTATATCTTATATAAATCTTATGGAATATATTGTTGAATTTTCTAAAAAAATCCCCATTGATTGCTTTCATTGTCACAATAAAGGTGGCCATACATTACAAAGGTTATTTTAATTATAATTGCGATCGTAACACTGACTAATACTTTGATAGACAGATGTACAATGTTAAGTGTATGTAGATGTACCATTTGTATTGTTTAACATTCAATTAGTTTGGTCACTATTGAATAATGTTGTCAAATGTGAGGTTACATTTACATTTAATTGGAACTTCAGAAAATACTACAATCATTTAACCAATCGACTTAAAAAAAGGCTTTCCTGACCATATTACGATAATTTTAACAATCTAATATTGGCATTATAAGATCGAGAAATTATACAATTTCGGGGCCTATCAATGGCAAGTTACCGTATATACTCGAGTATAAGTCGAATTTTTCAGGCTTTAAAAACTAGCCTAAGAACCTAACCTCGACTTATACTCGGGTCAAGTCCTAATTAAAACCAAAATCCGCACTTGCATATAAAAAAAAAAAAAAAAAAAAAAAAAAAAAAAAAAAACAGACCTACAAGGAGCTGATCTGCCTGTGCATTTTTATACCTATTTTATTTTTATTTGTCATGTACTGATCAATGTTCCTTCTATTTTTAAATCTGTGTGTGAAGATATATACCGTATATACTCGAGTATAAGTCGAATTTTTCAGGCTTTAAAATTAGCCTGAGAACCTAACCTCGACTTATACTCGGGTCAAGTCCTAATTTAGATCCAAATTCTGCAATTACAAATAGTAACCAGTAGGTGGCGCTGTGTTAATCTGCATAGAAAGTTACAAGGAGCTGATCTGCCTTTACATTTCCTGCTTCCTGTAGTCTGGCTGCTGGACTCACTCAGCACTGTCACTGGATGCTGTAAATCTGATGGGTCTCCTCAGTTTGGGGCAAAAAACAGCTGCTAGTACAGTGCAAAGGAAAGCTTGAAACTACAACTCAGGTTACATTTTTAACTATTGGGGTCAGAGAATCCTTACTATATGGGGGTCAGAGTTCCCTTTACTATATGGGGGTCAGGAGAATTGTAAATGATGGTAAGCTTATTTAATTTACTGAACCTTGCTTCTCCACATGTTTAGAAACTGAAACTCCCAGCAACAAAGCATGCTGGGAGTTGTAGTTTCCAAACATCTGAAGTGCCAAAGAACTGGAGGTTACTGGTACTGGATTTGGCTATTACTGTATGGGATTCATGTATGGGAATTCTGCTGTCCATTTAAAGGGCAACTAAAGCCTAAAACCAACACAGAATCAGAAGGCAGTAGTGGTGATAATTTCTACCCTCAACTTATACTCGAGTCAATCAGTTTTTACAAATTTTTTAGGTAAAATAGGTACCTCGACTTATACTCGGATCGACTTATACTCGAGTATATACGGGTAAGTCCGTTTTTGAAAACGGACTCATTAAAGTCAATGGGAGTCAAATAGTTCGAAAAGTTCTAATGAAATACAATTAAAATATCAATGGTGAAATGGTAAATGGCTCTGGGAAATGGTCTGGGGAACACGTTTGAAAATCCAAATAATTATTGAAAGTTTGAAAGCCCAAGAAATCCGGGTCCGTTCGAACCCATGTTCAAGTTTGAGTTTAGTCCATCTCTAATTGCAATGTCTACACACATGTCAGATTCATTGTAATATTGTCCTGGTGTATGGGTACCTTAATAGTGGAACTTATATCAGCCACTTTCTTACATAAAAGCAAAAGTCAGTTAAGTTAAACCTTGTGTCAATGGGTTTCTGTGATCTAGCACCCAGCCATGCCTTCCATCTTAGAGAAGTGGAACCATTTAATGAAATTTAATATTTTGGGGGCATGGTCTACAGGGTTGAGGTATAAAAAGTCATCACTGAGCGAATGGGCCATCATCAAATTGTATTTTGACATCACTGAAAATCACTTTTCACTGTACAGAGCATTCATAGATCATGCATGCATAAAACCTATACAGTACATAGCACGTCGTATCATGTGATGCAGAATATAAAACTCAATTTAACAAAGGTCTTTCTCTGTACTAAGTATTATTAAGCAAAGGCATTTTTAAGCTTTATGCGCCTTTGACTATAGTACACATCAAATAGTATAATGATAAATCATAAAGGTGTTACATCTTTGCAGTAGACTAAAGTGTGTGCAGTGGGTGTTGTTCACTTCAGTTCAACAAAAGCTTATTTCTGTCAGATCTTATCACTGTAACTTAGTCTCTAAAGCAATGAACAGTTTCTGTTTCCACCACTCTTATTAGCGAGACAATTTGTTTTCATTTCTCTTCCCCTTAGATCACAGAGAGCAAATTTATTGGCAATTAATTACCATTTCTATCCAGCACAGGAAAGATCAAGCTAAAGTTTTTTTTCTATTGTAAAGATAATACATTTTGAGGTTTCAAAGCGAAGTTTTCCTCTTAGATAATTTGCTTGCACAGTTGATTATTGGGTTTGTAACCACAAGGTTAATATTACTAATGACATTTCCACACAGAGTTCTCAAGACAAACATGGACTCAGCTATGTCCAACAATTTGTCCACGTGTTCTGATAAAAAATGGGCCAGGGGATTTGCTGTTTTCACTGGCAAACCCAATGCAATGAGTAATATTGGTTATGAGTTAACTTTAAATTGCATTTGATATGGTAATTTTATCTTTGTTTGCAACTTAAATGCTGTTTACCGTATATACTCGAGTATAAACCGACCCGAGTATAAACCGAGGTACCCAATTTCACCTAAAAATCCTAATAAAAGTTGTTGACTCGAGTATAAACCGAGGGTAGAAACTTGGCATTCAAGATGTTTGGAAACTACAACTCCCAGCTAATAAAGCATGCTGGGAGTTGTAGTTCCCAAACACCTTGAATGCCCCCCTCACCCTCCCACCCAGTTCAGTTTGTACCTGTCTCTTCTCCCTGTGGTCTCTTCTCCCTGTGGGCTCTCCTCCATCCAAGGTAGGTGCGGTATCCTGAGCATTGCAGGTAAGGTGCGGTATCCATCTTGCAGGTAAGTATCCATCTTGCAGGTAAGGTGCGGTATCCATCTTGCAGGTAAGTATCAACTTGCAGGTAAGGTGCGGTATCCTGAGCAGTCCGGCAGCCACGCTGTGTACTGGCGCGCCGGCTGACGTCACTGCCCGGCGCCGGGCCTGGCGCCGGGCAGTGACGTCAGGCCGGCGCGCCAGTACAGAAAGATCGTGTTGTGGTGCCGGAAGCTAAGGTAAAGGGTATGACTATAGTATAAACCGAGTCTGAGTTTTCAGGCTGATTTTTCAGCCTGAAAAACTCGGTTTATACTCGAGTATATACGGTATATCTCTTGTTACAGTAAGTAATATAGCAAAGTAAATGCAAAAAAAATATCTATTAAACATAATATTATGGATATTTACTGAAAATGGACAAAAATCTGATTTACATTTACAAGTGTAAATTCATGTCTCCTATACAGATAAGAAGCAATCTCTATATATAGCATTGTGCAGAATCAGCATTGATCAATTTACATGGCTTAGCCTGTTTGAGCATCCTGTCACTTTCCTTACAGTCAGCTAGATCTAACATGTTTCAACTTACCTGATTGTATTGATATTGTTCTGTGGGTGGGGCAATCTCTGTCCACAGATCTATATATGTTTTTATCTGTTTATCTATCACTCTACTTTTTAATAGGTGGGCATTGTGGAAAGGATAAAATAGTTCTATCTATCATCTCTCTCTCTCTCTATCTATCTATCTATCTATATAACTCTATCTATCTATCTACCTATCTATCTATATAATTCTATCTATCTCTCTGTCTGTCTGTCTGTCTGTTTGTCTCTATATCATCTATGTCAAAAAATAAGTAGGCTTGTTTATGGCCTATTTGAATCTAATATCTATCTATCATGTATACAATCAATCTATTTTTATTTCATCTAAAATCTAAAACATATGAACTAATCTATCTATCCATCATTTTTTTAACATTATCAGCATTAAAATGTAGCAAAATCTATGTATGTTAACTAAATATATGAATAGACAACTGTGTATAAGCCTACACGTCCACCCTTAAAACAAAAAACTAGTCACATGCATTTCTAACTAGATATTTAATGATAATCATGCACAGGGCCGTTTCTAGCCATTTTAGTGCCCCAGGCGCCCTCCCACCTATCTATCTAACTCTATCTATCGTAATCTAACGATATCTAACTCTATCTATCTATCTATCTATCTATCCAACCATAGAAACATGTAGAGCACTCTCAGGACTTGTTCAAACAATCTTTAACTTTTATTCCAAAAGCAGCAAACAGATAGCTATCTATCTATCTACCTAACGCTATCTATCTAACTAATGCTATCTATCTATCTATCTAACGCTATCTATCTAACGCTACCTATCTGGGAAGCGCATAGGAGGTTGCCTGTATTCCTTTGCGCCGGCGTTTGATTGATGTCATCACGCTCGCGTGCGTGCGACGTCATTGTGCCGGTGCGACATCCGGAAGAAGGTTCGGGGCACTTGCAGGAGGAGCAGGCAGTTAAAACATTCGGGGCACTTTGCCGAATACCCGGGGCACGTGCCCCGAATGTTTTAACATAGATACGCCACTGGCCATCAGACTTTACTATTAATATTTTCAGTGCCAGCAAACTTTACTATTAATACTTTCAGTGTCAGCACCTTTCCAGAGAATTGCTATTAACCCTTCAGTGCCTGCAGACTTCCCCATAGTATTGCCATTAACACTTTCAGTGCCAGAAGAGTATTACTATGAACCATTCAATGCCAACAGACTTTCCTATTAACACTTTCAGTGCCAGCATTGACATGATATACAATATGTACCAGTATTGCCATGATATACAGTACGTACCTGCTTTCCATGTCTCCTCCATTGAATTGTTCACTCCTCACCCACTCTAAGTTCTAATTGGAGAGTTGAATGGAAGGAAGAAAGAGGCAGGGATAGGGATCTCATGGCTGCTAGTCACAGTGTCACTGTTATAAAGTCTGCAGCAGCTTTTACCTGGCATTTTAGAACTGTTCTCCTCAGTCCTATTAGCTGAGCTCATCCTCCCCCCTTCTTCCTTCACCTTCAGTTCATTTGTTGCTAAGTAGAGTGTGTGGAGTTCAGGCTCTGTACTAGATACAATGTTGCAGGTTACAGCTGAACAAGGAGAGCAGGTCTAACACAGCAAGTAACAGCTGGCGTCGTCGTGGGGGTTGTGTAGTTGGGTGTTTTTGTTTTTTTTTGTTTTTTTGACAGGCGGAACAGCCAGAGCCAGCATGGTATGTCTTTTTAAAAGAGAGTGCTTGTGAGGTTCTTATTCATCCAGGTCATAGTATATCGTTGTATTCAATTATATCAACTGGACTTGAAGTTTAGTTCTTGAAGACGTTTCGCTAGTCATCCAACTGGCTTCTCAATTCATCAATTCTGAATTGAGAAAGCCAGTCAGACGACTAGCGAAACGTCTTCAAGAACTAAACTTCAAGTCCAGTTGATATAATTGAATACAACAGATATGTTTAAAGAGAGGTATGGATTAAAAAAAATGTATTTTTCCCTCTTTACAAAGCATTGGTAAGGCTCATTTGGAATACGCAGTGCAATTTTAGAATCCTGTGAACAAAAAGGACATCTTTGAAATGGTTCAGAGAAGGGCAACTAAATTAATAAGGGGATTGGGGGAGCTTGAATATGAAGAGAGACTGGAAAGTTACATTTATATACACTGGAGAAAAGGCACTTGCGTGGGGATATGATTACGTGTTTAAATACATAACAGGCCATACAATAAACTATCTGGGGCATTGTTTACTAATAGAGCATGTCAAAGGACATGTGGCCATCCCTTAGACCCTTAGGCTTCAAGTTGGAAAGGGTTTTCACTGAGAACTATAAAGCTATGGACATTTTGGAAATGGAAGCAATTCAGAGAAGGGCAACTAAATTAATAAGGGGAATGGAGAGGCTTAAATATGCAGGCAGATTACACAAGTTAGGGCTGTTTACATTGAGAAGCGACGTTTGCATGGGGATATGATAACCTTATACAAAATATTAATGGGCCATGTCAGAGGACTTATGGACATCCTTTAAGGTTGGAAGAAAGAAGTTTCATCTTCAGGTAGGAAAGGTTTCTTACGGTGTGAGCGGTTAAACTGTGGAACTGTCTTTCAGCAGATGTGGTAATGGCAAGTTCATTGAATAGCTTTAAAAATGGCCTGGATAAGTTTCTAAAACTAAAAAATATTGAGAATTAATGGGATTAATACATATACTGTAGATCTGGTTGATCAGATTGCCGTTGGGGTCCGGGAAGGAATCCCCAACCCGTCCCCTTTTTGGCTGGTTTTTTTGCCTTCCTCACAGTCATATGTTAGGGAGGTTTTAAAAAAGCGTTTTGTTTTTTTAAAAGTGAATAGGTTGGACTAATGGACGTATGTCTTTATTTAACCTCAATTACTATGTTACTATGTTACTAGAAGCAACTTCAAGGGTACCGTGTATTGGAGTATGCGGGCAGAGCTACACTTCTTGTGCACGAGGGGGGGAAAATTACACCATTGCCTGTCTGCCGCCTTTCTTCCAGTGCAGAGGTACCGTCTGAGACAAACTGTCTCACTTGCCTAATGGTAGATGTGGGCCCGCAGACCAATAAGATTTCATTAGTTGCTACATTGTTACAGTGTTTAACATTCAGATTGGATTGCTCATTTAAATATAAATTAAGTCAATGCTCAAGGTCGCAAAAAGACAGATATCAATATAAGAAAATGTAATTGTGTAGTAAATGGTGTAGTAAATGCAATAAACTACTGGTTTGTGAGCTCTATGTGTATTTATTTGGAAGGCAATTCAATGATTTGAGATGCATTCCATTCAGGAAGAAAATATTAATAACACAGGTAAATAGGTGTGGTAATGTGTGAACCTTAAGAAGAAATAAAGGAGAAAAAAAGCAGAAATCCAGCATCCTAACGCTGTGGCTTGATCCTATATAATTTCAGTTTTAACAAAAGTACATTCCATAAACCACAATGGTCATCCCCATGATCGACATCGTCAAAATCCATTGGCAGTCACTATTTTGCAATCTGTGCATTTTATACATCATATCAAGGTAAAGGTACAGTCCTGTTGTCAGTAAGCTTAGTTGGGCCGCATCTTCCCACTGTTCCATGCCACACAGTGTACAATTAATAGACAAACAGAGAATGAAGCGGACACCACACAAAAGTGATCTGAGGTAACCAATGTTTTTATCAAGCTTGATAAAGAACTCTATGTAGCCTGAAACATGTTGCAAAAAATGGATTACCTGCAGATTGCAGATCATTTCTGCTCTGCATCCCCTTTATTCTCTGTTTGTCAATTTATATACATACAGTAGTGGTACTCTACTAAGAACGGATTTTAGAATGTTTTTACTCTGGAGTGTGCCCAACATTTTTTAACAGCTGTTTGCTCTTTTTGTATCTGTTTATAAGTTATGTTGGATGGTGCACCTCCTAGTTGATATCTAGATTGTAGCTGTGCCTGTTACTTTATATGTATTAAAATTTTACAATCTGTAGCATGGGAACTACTCATTATCTGGCTTGCTGATGAACAAAGATTTGGGGGTTCTAGTAGATAACAGACTGGCTGTAGCAAACAAGACCAGGCAGCCATGGCTAGAGATAGCAAGATATTGTCTTGTGTAAAAAGGGGTATAGATTCAAGGGAAAAATAATATTCTCCCTCTTTATAAAGCAGTTTGGAATTCGTATATAAAAGGGACATCTTGGAAATATGGAGTTCAATAATGGCAACTTAATTAATAGGGGAAATGGAGGGACAGTTGGAGACATAAAAAAGTTAGGATTTTTACACTGGAGAAGAGACACATGCTTGGGGAAATGATCACTTTATGCAAATACATTAATGTGCATTGTTCACCAAAAAGATAATTCAAAGGACAAATGGGCATCCTTAATTAGAAGAAAATAAGTTTATTCTAATGCCCCCCTCAATTCTTCCTTTTGATCAACTATTAGGTAGGGTTTAGGGGTAGGCTAAAAAGTTTGGACTAGATGGGCATATCTTTATCAGTCTCAAATACTAGATGAGAAGATGGAGAGAGTCACAGAGAATGGTGCAATTTCTGGGCTATATTACAGTTAATTGAATATTTTAATTTTTAACAGGCCCACTTAGCAAAGTCTTTGGGGTTAAATGTAAAAATCACACCAATATGTAAATATTTAAAGATGTTATGTTTTGAAAATATATATTTCATGTCATTCCAGGACCATAGTAAACCAAGATGTTTTTTGATTCTATTTTGTGTTCTTTGTATCTTTCCCTGGCAGTAATACCTGAATAAAATCTTATCCACATGTGCTAATGCATTATTAAGCAATCTTATTTATATTCTGTCTGAGTATTGTACCCTGTGTGTTTGTCTTTTGAAATATTTTCTTGTTCGGTCATATAGCTGATCCCTGAAATTGTACAAATTACTGTATTTTTAATTATTTATGCTTTGAAAGGAAGCCGAATATATGCTTCTTCCTTCTGTGTTGCTTTATTTGAAGTTTGCCCTTTATAGACAAGATGTTAGGATACATCAAACACTTCCTAATTTCATGCCCATGGCAGCTAAAGGGGTTAAGAAGCATGGGAACTGTCAGCTCATTTTATCTTTTCACCAGTAAGTAGTAGTAACGCGAGAAACAGAAACTGTACATTTCTTGAAAAGCCTCAATATGAATAGGAATTCATATGTTTGGTTTAACCATTTCCTGCTACAAGCAGTTCATTAAACTCTTTCCTAAAACGTGTGTGTTTAGTTACACATGGCCAATATATTTTAATGCCATTTTCTACATTCCACATTGGATAAAACAGCATTTAATGCATTACTGAATGCAAGTGATGTAAAGGATTGTCTGTATTATTAATTTGCAGCAACCAACAGATATTAGCATTTTACTGGGCTACATTTAATTGGATTGCGATTAATTGCACAAACTTTAACCTCTCATTGCATCAGCCCATAGAATACAAGAAAAATTAAAACCTGCAGTAGAATGTTCACAAGTTTATGTTCACAGACATTTATTTTGTTTTGTGTTGTATTGTTCCAATACTATCAAGCACATATCCACCCATGTGCTCCTTTTTCTTCGAGTTCCCGCTATGCAGTATTCACTTAACCGGAAGGTAAGGAGCACAAATGGTAATGCCTCAGTTTAAAAGATGTTTGTATTTGCGCTACAAAAACTAATGTTCAGGGATTTGCATGGGGTGGTGATTGGCTGCTAATACAAAACGTTGAAGGCCCGCAAAGTATGAGTGAGGAAGGGTGGATTTAACTGATTTTTGTTCGTTAGCAGCCAAATTTAATCTTTCTGTAAATTTTATATAAGTGTTTTTGCATGGTCCACGACCAAAACTGAAATTTAACCCATCCACTATAAAAAAATCTTACCTTAAATCTCTGCTCCTAATGGTCTCTGCGTGACTGTCCAAAGTCCAGGAAACTGAAGAGTAGGAGCTGTCTTCCTGTGAAAAGTGTTCTGCCTCTTCCTTGTCCTCTGAGAGGGATGTGAAATGACAGGGGAACCCTTTGCCCCTCTCCGCCCACCCTCCTGACCCTCCATGCGCTGTAACCCTACCTTTAAATGTTTTTCTTTGTAAGCGGCACCCCTGCCCACCTCCAAATGTCATGTTAGGTTACAAAAAAAGCAGCACAAACATACTTAGATTCTTTCCTCCAGTGCTCTGCATTGCCGGAGCCAGTCTGTGATTGGGAATCACAGAAGTGGCTGCCGGGTCCGGACAATTTACAGCGCTCCGGCAAACAAGAGGATCGCGCAGACAGCGCTAGAGAGAAGCAATGTAAGTATGTTTGAAATACTTTTTTTGGTAAGGTTAGGGGTGTATTTTAGGTGGAGATACCCTTTAATGCTCTGTATTTTTTTCTTTATTTTTAGCACAGTTGTATAAAGCAAAAAGATCTTTACAAAACTGTTAGGGGGAGATTCAATATGGGCCATTTCCTAAAACCACGTTAACCCAAAGAAATTTTAGAGCACAGCACCATTCCAAATGTTTTTGGAAATAGCGCCGTGCTATATTTTAAAAACCCCTACCGTTAAGTTTTGTGCTACCTAGTAGCGCGACACTTAATGATAGTTTGTGGGGAGGGGTAAACCCACGCTCTTACCTTAGCCCGATCCGGATGCAACAACTGACGTAATCTCATTTACGTCAGTTATTGTATCGCGGGATCGGGCTAGGTAAGTAACGCGGCGGCCAGAATTGGATCTCCTGTTAATTTACACCTCAAGAAGTAAGCATCGCACACCATCTTATAGAAAAAAAAAAACAGTTTTTATTGAAGTTAATGTTTTCATCAGGACATATATAGAATATTTCACCCAAAATTCAATAAAAATTACATTTTGGGTAAAAGAGCAGTGTGCTGTGCTATACTGCTTGAAGACTTGAATAGGTGTATGCAGCCACACAGCCATCTTGAACCCAGCACATTAGAATGGTATTTTTTTACTGGTTTTACTGCAGAAAATAAGTCTCTGGACTGTACTGTACAAACTGGACATCGGACATGATTTAAGGCAAACAATCCCTTTGTCAGGCTTTCGAGTTTGCCTCAAAAAATGTAGCAGATTGATCTACAATGAATAAAGCTTATGTTCTGCAGAGAAACCTGATTAGCTTCTTCATTTCTTACAAGACACAACAGTAAATAAGTAGTGTAGAGTTTAAAACTGATACTATCAGGGTTATTCAATAAAAGTTCTTACGTTAAATATGGTGCTAATGTTGCCCCAACCAATCAGATGTTAATTCAAATGTTAAATAATAACTGATTGGTTTGGAACAAATTAGCAACATTTTTAACGATAAAACTTTTATTGAATCTCCCTGATTGTCTAGAGTCGTTGTGATTCTTGTTTATTTTTTGGTATAACGGTCGCTCCCTTATACTGCAAAAACCCTATTTTACATGCATCTTCCAAAACATGTGGTATAGAGTAAGATTGATCTCTCTCTGAACCTGCAGTTAGATCATGCTTGCATGTGTGACACAACTATAGCTATTATTTTATGCCAATATCCCATACATACCTCTGCTAATTTGCTTCAGAAAGTAAAAGCTTGGACTTCCAGCAGATACTGTATACGCATAGTTTAAAAACAAAAATTGACAGACATGGCAAAATTTTTTTTAATATAAAACTATGAGAATGCGGGGTAACATATGCATATTTTAAAGTTGTGTTGTGTCAGTCACTTAGTGAATACAATAAATAACTCTCAAGAAGCAGACAAGAGTTCCACAATGCCATAATATAACATAAATGTAGTATGTCAGCTTTCATATTCTTGATGGATTATTCTCTTCAGATTCTCTTTTGTTGGGATTTTCTTAAGTAACTTTATTGAAGAAACTTATTGAAAGCTTGGAAGCAGCCATATCAGCTATATAGGGCTGTAGGACCTATTTTGCATATGAGAAAAAAAATATTTTGAAAAAAGGTGGTTTACTTGCCAATTGTTGTCAAATTCAGTTTTTACAGTATCTTCCTGGATACATAATTTAAATTGTTTTGCCCTAAATGTTTTAGTTCTGTATAGGTTACCACTTGGCCTCTATGCATACGTATATTAAAATCTTACAATACTAATTGCTACGGTGGTTGAAAAATACTGTGCTATGGTAGGCAGTGGGGCAGTATCGATGTGTTGAACAGGATAATAAATACAGATGTGGCCACAAATACCACTTCAGCAGTATTTAAAGGGGAAAAGGTAAATTGATAGAATTGCATCCTGAGAATTTTGCAATGTATTTTCATTGTTTATTTTGCATAGTTTTGAAGACATTTACATTTTGTGTGTGGTATGGCAGCAGCATCACCAGGTCCCTGCTCCTGCTTCCTGCTCTGAAACCATGTCAGTCAATCTGCCCTGTGTCTCCTCCTCCCTTTGCCAGCCCCTTTGCACATTCCCTTACAGCCCCATGTGGCCCTGCCCACCCACAGGGGCCTAAGCCCCGCCACACACAGGTGCCTAAGCCCCCCCCCCACTCATGGGTGCCGTGGGCCACTCAGACCCCCTCTCAGAAAAAATCTGTGGAAACAGCCTTTCAGGCAAAGTGCGAACTCTGCCTGAAAAGGCTGTTTTCACATAGTGGGAAAGAAGGGCTGTAGATTCCTTTACCTATCTGTCAGGACTTCACACAGCAGAGTGAGGAGAGACTTCCTGTCTCCCTCACACACTGAGGGAGCCGGAGGCTGTGCTCGCCGGCGGCACTTTGCAGGAGAAGCTTAGGAATGTCACATGTCAGCCTCCACCCATTAACTTTCTGGTCAGTCGTTTCTTTATATCTTGGGCTGTGGAGCACGTAGAGAGATAGTTGTTGGCTCGTTTTAAAGGTAGGAAACTGGCCTTTAATTCAAACTCAACTTTCAGTGTGTTACCATATCTTGGGGTTCTTCATCTTGCAGATTGGATGCCAATTAATTGATGACATTTTTGGTCCTCTATTCTTGTATTGTTATTGCCTTGGTGTTATGTTTGAAAAGTCAAATTGATGTAAGGTTAATACTAGCTTATTTTTTATCATCTTGGTATCATATTTTTGTGCATATTGCCTTATTAAAATGAGGGCAAAAGTATTTTAAAAATTCATAATAATGAATTACGATGTTCAAGAGATCCAAACAGGACCAAAAAGAGAGACGAGAGAGAGAGAGAGAGAGAGAGAGAGAGAGAGAGAGAATAAGAGATGAAGGTTACATAAGAAAGGAAAAGAGCAAGAGGTGCTGATGTGTTACTGATTGCACAAGTAATTTGATTTGTTTCCTCCCCCCTCCCACCATTTAATATGCCTTTATAATGCAGAAAAAGTTAGTATTACTAAGGTTAAAAATCTTTGCTGCAAAACTATAATCACCAAAGACTTTCGGGCCAATGCTTGTAATGGCCATATCTGTGGTTAATTAGTACAGAACCATGACACCATGTACTTAGAGGTTAGCGTGGTTTTAACAATTTTGTGCTGGCCATGCACAAAATATTTAGAGATAGCGTGGCATAGCCCATTGAGTAAAGGCTTAGTTAAGATTAGCTCAATTTTGCACTAATTTAACATATTGATGTAGTAGTAGAGAAAAGTAGACTTTATATCCAAGATGTTTCACACTATTGATGTAGTAAAAAGAAGTTACGTCTTGCCTTAAGACATCAATTTGTATTACTACATCGGCCCGTTTGGTCTGAAACAGAATAGAGTTTAAACAAGAAAAAATAAGACCAGGTCCCCAGCAGGCGTTTTAACAATTGACGAAGATCGTCACAATAGAAACACAAATATTTGAAAAAATGGTATTTCGACGCATTTAATGGAATGCACATAATGTTGCAGCTAAACGGTAGCGATTTCCCCAAAAAACATTTGTGATAGTTTTGAGTGAATTTTGCGATTCAAGAATATTGCCACAATCCCCTTAGTTGATAAAAGAAAAATAGTCTGGATTAGGGTAAATTGTTTGTGCCAACAATTTTCATGTCATATTGTGTCTTGTGATTCGAGATCATGATTCGGAAGGGATGAAATGTGAAAAAGTATTAGAAAAGTGTTAGGACTTGGCAAACAATGAATCCTTGTAATGCGAGGTGGACTTTTAGTACAGTAGACATTAAGTAAATATTGTTTTTAATTACAGTTTTTAACATAATTGTGCTTTCCATTCGTAGAATTTGTTTCCCATTACTTTAAACCGAATTCTTATTTTTCTTTCATTTAGCCAGGCTCTGCTGGTTCACCCCATCAAACTCATTTTTTTTTTTAATGAAGAAAAGTTGTATTTAGATTCTTGCTTTTCTGTGCCTGAAAGTAAAACAACCCTTAAGGAGAACTAGACCCCCAAAATACCAAGGCAGCTCCACAGACTCTAACTCACTTTGTAAAAACCATTGTCTCTCACCTCTGAATTCAGCTTCTTATGTAGAAATCATTTAAGAACATTTCTGAGTACTGTACTGTACATCTATGATGTCACGGGTGGACTTCTAGTGTTGCCTCTTCCTGGTGGTCCAGGACCCAAAACTCCTTCTGCACATGCTAACTAGCTACCTTAATTGTTCCCACTCCCTTATGCTAAGCTGCATGTAACAGTTGAACCCAGAGTCCCCACCTGCCAGTGTTTCCCAGCCAATCATCAGAGATAGCAGTGAATATTATTAGCTGGTTTCTGCTCAAAGAGAGTGGGGGAAAAGGTGTTAACCCTTTTCATATGTATTTAGGAAGCAACTTGTTAACCTTTATATTGGTGAGCATTTCTGCAAGACAGTGTCTTTGTATGTGTTATTTCTACACTCTACCATTTATATTACTGTGTGTATTGCTGCAATGTCATTTAGGGCACGGCCACACTGCAACGCACCTGATTCCCACACGTTACATGCATTTGCGATTTGTCCGTTTTCATTATGAAACGCATGCGATTGCACAAAAAATGCATGCGTTCCTAATTGCTGACACGTGCGTGAATCGCAACATACCAAAATCGCAAGATTTGGGGCGTTGCGGTGATTCAATACAACTGGAAATGAATTGCAATCGCCTAAAAAACTTGCTTGTGTGCCTAACCCTTAGAAGTGGAATGCAAGCTGCATTGATTTCAGTTTAGCCATACAGCACGCATTAATGCAATGGAACTAGCAATTTCCTGAGGCTGTGGCCCCACTAAGTGCAAGGGAGGACGCACGTTCGCAATAATGTGCAATTGTGCTCGCTCCCGTGCAGGTGCGTTGCGCTTCCACAATTGGACCCCAGCAGAGTGCATGCAATAGAGACAAAAAAATGGTGATCGCATGCACTTCAATAGCCACACGGAAAGCAACGCATGTAGTGGGGCCAGTCCCATAGCTATTACATGCCTGCACTCCCACTAGCACAATCGGATTGCAAAACTGCAATCCAAAACACGCTAGTGGAAGCTAGCCCTAAGTGTTTGAATCTTAAAGGGAAAGTGGCAACCCAGTAGAATTGAACTGACCACTTTACAAGTTACAATTATAAAACAAAAAGCTCAGAGCTGCAGGGTGAGCATATTGACGTGAACATGGTCTTAGCACAGCTCTGTGCAATGCATTTTAAAGGGAATGTTGGAGCCTGGAAGTAGTTTTGGAAGTAGTGTAAAAGCAAAGGCCACCTTTGCCTTTAAGACCCAAACACATTTAAAATAAATGTTGCAGTGCTAAGTACCATTGCATTAAATACAAACTGTATCAGTCAGCATCATGCTTCTAAAGAAAATCATAACAACCTTTTGTTGTGTACATATTCAGGCCTATGTCATAAAAGTTCTTATGCTAAAATCTGATTTGTTGGGGGAAAATTTGCACATTTTAACTATAAGAACGTTTAATACAGGTCTGTATATTTGTTCGGGTCTTAAAGGCAAAGGTGGGAAACCTAGTTGGAAGAGTGATTTCTTTATGCAAAACTTCCCACAGGCAGCCCTCCTGATGCATAATTTTATATAACATGTTTGCGTTCCTTTACAGTGCCCCTTTAATTTGTATTCTCCAATAATTCCTATAATATGTACATTTATATAAATAACATGGTCAAGATCTGCATGGTATTCCTCCTATTCATTAATATGTACATTTATATAAATACATGGTCAGATCGCAATTGGTATTCCTCCAATAATCCTATTAAATGTACATTGATAAAACAACATGGTCAAGATCTGCAAAGGCATACCCTCCAACATCCCCTTTAATACGTACACTTAGGCTGAGGCCACACTGCAACGACAGGAACGAACACGGAATCATGTGCGTTATCGCATGCAATTGTGTGCACGATTCTTGTGTTTTGAGTTTGCACGTGCGTTTGCACATGTGATTTTGCCTCTATCCATTATGAAAACGCATGCGTTAATGCCACAAAATGGTGAAGCCATGTGTTACCAAAACAGAAACGTATGCATAATCGCATGCACATCGAAATTTTTGCGTTCCCGCAATATCCATTACAACAAAAAATCGCAAAAATCGAAAGTGCAAAATACGCAGAAAACGCTTAAGTGTGGCCTAGCCCTTATGGGCACTGGTGCAGTGCTGCAGGTGGAGGATAATATAATGACCCTGATTTAGCACAGCTCTGTGCAATGCATTCTCTGTGTAATGGTTTCTTAGCTTAGCTCTGTACTACAGTTTGTTGTTTTTATACAGACAGCTGAAACAAAAACACACTTTCCTACCCTCCAACATTACTTTAAAAGGGACACTGATGAGAAATGCATTGCACAGAGCTGTGCTAGATCAGGTTCACTTCACTATCTCCCCGTACAGTTCTGCACCATGTGGTTTCTATAAAAACACACTCTTACCCTCCAACATTCCCCTTTAAGAAGGTACACTCACTAATATTGCTGCAGCTGACAGGGAGAGAAAGAGACCTTTACACTACGGCCATATTTATAAAGGTGTGGTATCGCCTCTTTAGCAATTATTATGATGATCGTTAATTTATTATCATATCAGAAATCTTGTAATGTACCATAGCTAACGTAAATCTACGACCGCCCTTAGAATATCTTACCGCATGTTATGGTATACTACTGCCATGGTCGTACAGTAACGAAAACCCGCGGATTCGTAAGTTTTAAGTGTTGGCCCTCCAACACTTAGACAATACATTGCAGTGAAACATACAAAGATAGTGCAGGTTTATTTCAAAACATGCATTCTACATGTTTCTGACCCACATGTCCTTTCTCAAGTGCTTGAGTGGGTCTGAAACAAGTAGCACGCATGTTTGCAATAAACTTGCAATATTCACAGCTACAGACCTGTGTCTTGTATGTTTCACCTGCAATTATTGTTTATATATTGGGTTTGGGGGAGTGAAAGCCATAGGTGAGACAAGATTATTTCAGATCCGGACACACTAGACACTACAACTCTGCTACTAGGAAAGGGTTAATCAGCTGCATGTCACGTACTTACCTGCCGCTCCGGTCCCGCGCCGTGCGGGACTTCCGGGTGGGCGGCGTCGCGACGTCATGACGTCACGAAAATTGAAAAGCCGGCGTCTTCCTGGACCCGGCCGCCAATAGGAGCATTCTGCTACCTCCCTGGCTCCTGTTCTTACCTGCCTTGGATCCCGCTCCTTATACTTACCTTGCCTGTATCCAGTACTTACCGCCTTGGATCCTGCTCCTCATACTTACCTTGCCTGTATCAAGTACTTACCTTGCCTGTTCCAGTGATTACCTTGCCTGCATCCAGTCTCCAGTTACTGACATGCCAGCATACAGCCTACAGTACCCAGCAGCACCTTGGTCCAGCATCCAGCCCACAGTTCCCAGCAGCACCATTGTTCCAGCATACAGTACCCAGCAGCACCATTGGTCCAGCATCCAGCCTACAGTACCCAGCAGCACCATTGTTCCAGCATACAGCCTACAGTACCCAACAGCACCATTGGTCCAGCATACAGCCTACAGACCCAGCAGCACCATTGGGCCAGCATACAACTACAGTTCCCAGCCGCACCTTGTCCGGCATCCAGCCTACATTTCCCAGCAGCCTCTGTATCCTGCACCTTCCGGACTATCAGCTCCTCCTAAAAGGTACTGTGAGTACCCGGCCGTCCGGCCTTTTGTTACACTGCACCACCAATTTGAATATGTGATTTAAATATTCCTACATCATAGTGCGTTAGAGTGGGAGTGGAAATCACACAGGTGCTGAAAATGTAATCAAGGCAAAATACTGGCAGGCAAGGGAAATGTCAGCTTCAGATTGGGAAACAAACAGAACCTAAATGAGCTCAGAGAGGTAAAGAAAAGGCTCCTGAGTGGAATCTTCCATGCTGAGAAGGATGTTGAGGCAAGTACTTTCAACCTAAACTTTGATTTTTTTCGGGTTTAGTTTTCCTTTAAATTGCCCTGGAGAAAAGTATTCTTGCAGAGCTCATAACTCTAGTGAGTAATGCTGGAACAAATAGTGTTATACAGTATGGAGGATAAGAGTTTTTCATGGGCTCTTTGATTGCTGGCTCTTTCATGAAAATAGCTTCTTTTAAAAGACAGCCCGCCTTACCTTCTGTGCACTTTGCTGCTAAATTGTACTACCACCCAAGGAGCTTGGGACTTAAGTTACAATGCAATTATGGAGCTTGTCCAGACCACTGTACCAATTATATGAAATGCGGGTTTTTTTTTTTTTTCGAAAATCACAAAAGAGCTTTCAAGACTTCAGAAAACTCTATTCTCAACTTTTATTTTTTATTGATGTCGCCGTGTACTTCTTGACATACACACACCACACACACACACATATATATATATATATATATATATATATATATATATAGTGTGTGTGTGTGTGTATATGTATACACAGGTCTTTAACAAACATCAATTAATTTTTTATCCCCTTCTTTACGTGTTTCAGCTCACAAAAAAGCCATCATCAGGAAAGAGGCTTTTACGTGAGCTAAAACACGTAGACAGTAAAATGTAATTGATGTTTGTAAAGATCTGTGTGGTGCGCCGTATGAAGATACATTTTGATGCAATGGGAGGCAGCACCTCTGAGTATAGTGAGTGCAATCGAAGAAAAGTATGTGTAGTGTATATATATTTATTTAATAGAAAAAGTCAAGTGTGCAGCACTCAATGATTTATTATGCAAAAAACATCTTCACAAACAGGCAACATTTCGGTAAATACCACTACGTTTTCAAGCCATGATAAAATTATCGCCTGTTGTGAAGATGTTTTTTGCATAGTAAATCATTAAAATTCATTGAGTGCTGCACAAAATTGACTTTTTCTATTTTTAATTGGAAGATTACAGGGTGTCCTCACCGTGCATGCACCAACGCTACACCTTGTTATAGGGGAGTGCTGTAGTTTTATACTTCTGTGATATATATATATAGATATATATATATATATATATATATATATAGTACAAACAAGGTTCATTGACCTCCACTCCAATATACAACGACCAGGGTGCTGACTCCAAGGTAGGTAGATAAGAATATAAAGAAATGTGGAGCACTCAGCTGGATTTTTCAAAAAACAAACAAACAGTAGTTTATTGTAGTAGATGTGAGGTTACTTTAATAAACTACTGTTTGTTTGTTTATATATAATATAATATACACACGCACACACACAGTTGTTGCAAATGAGAAATAGTACATTTTGAATTGGGATTATGTCCCTTTCTTAAGTACATACAAAGCTATCTCAACAGTGCTCATATGTGCAATTTAAAACCATCCCACAGGAAACAAGATACATATAACAGTAGGATGGATATATTAAGCACATCAACAATACTTTCCTGCCCCCCTAAGCCTTTAAAGGACTATAGGTATAAATATAGGTAAAAATATAAATATATAGGCATAAAGGAGTATAGGAGGGTATTGACAAATATCCGTATACCAATAAACAACTTTTCTCACAGTTTCGAGGGGTAATGCACAAGGTCAAACTCCTTCTTTTTTACATATAACCCTCACCCAATCATCCATGTCTAAAAATATAAAAAGTATAAAATAGACCATATGCAGAGGGCGTATCTCCAGTAGGCTGAATTCTTCAGATATATACACCTATATTATGGTTATTAGGTTACCACTAAACAGGCATAGAAGTTCATGACCAAATACATCCATATATTCTTTTATTTAGGGATTGTATAATATTATTAATATTCTCTTCTTCCATAATTATCATCACAGTTATCCAATACAGATATCCCCTTTAATTCTGTTATAAAGTATATTCATTAAGGCTAGGTAGACACAAGCAGTTTTTCGACCCAACATGGTATCGGGACCTATCGGTAAGACAGAATATTCCCATAACTGGTTTCCCTTTAAAACAGTAGAGGGAGCTGATAAACTGGATCATATATGGGCACATTTAATGATCCTCTGTATTAAGAATATTGTATATGGAAATTGCAAAATGTGACAATGTCCATACGCACACCAGTCTTGAAAGCACAAGTATTTTATTAAACTTGTGAATTTCAGGTCCATGGAACACCTTCTTCAGACATTATGTCATTATGTCAGACTTAAATGTAAAGAAGGTGTCACAACTACACCGAAACATTACAAGTCAAAATAAAAGCACTTGTTTTCAAGACTGGTGCACACTATGGACTTCCTATTTTGCATGTATATACCATAGGACATGCTACTTTAAAACAGCACCAGCAGAAACCAACTGACACTATATATAGGAGGCAGGAGATAACCACCATCTCTGGAATATATGGAACCATTACTTCTGTGAATATATAATATATATAACACACAAGTTTGATATATTATAATGGGAGCTGCAGTGGTATTTATCCTTAAAAATATCACTCAGCTATGCACTAAGTGACTAATTTCTATATCCCACTGCTCCCATTCCAGTGTTCATGCCGGACAGTGACTCTTTGTTTTGCAGTGTTTAATTTCACTAATGGAACCTGCTGGAGCTGCTTCCTGAACTTCATAACCAAGTCTCTCTCCTCCTCCACAAAGATGCCGGGCTAAGATGCGCTCAGTGGTTGTTGTCGGTGGTAGATTATACGTTAAGGCTATACTCTAACACCATATACTTAAAAGATAATGAAACCAAATTCAGATGTTTGTTTAAATACAAGATTTGTTTCATTTATTACATCTTAGGTTTGTGTAAATATTTGGGTGTAAATTCACCAAAAAAAAATCAAACTTTGTTTCAAGCAAAAAACTTACATTTCAAAATGCTGAGAAAAGGGAAGAAAAAAACCCGAATATGCCATAAAAATACAATTTTAAAACATACCCTTTACAATCATGTCCGTGACTTTTTCTCATCTTTACCTGGTGGGTTGATGAATCTTTGATGTATTTAATAAAGGGATGTTGAACTGAAAGGAATTTTGCCATTTGCAGGATCTTTCACTGAATACATGGGTATCCAGATGTTAAACAATGCATGAGTACTTTTGAGATATTCACTACAGATATTATTGCTATAAATATAAAAGGCCCAAAGCTGTTGGTAAAAATGCAAGCCACAGGCCTTTTCCTTCGCTATTTCTCTCTGCCTCATCCTTTTTTTAAATAATTTCCTGGAAGTTGACAAAATGCCTACATAATCACCCCTGAGGATTTTGTACCTCATAGCTATAAAGGGGTTACCTCTCAGGTGGGATATCCTTTATTCATGGACTCATGTGTTTGTTTTGCCTTAAGGCCACCAGAAGCAGTATTAATTCTTTATATACTGTAGTTAAAATGCACTGAGCAAACCCAGGTATTACATTCAAAAAGTACCTGCAGCTTTGTGTCAAAATGTGTTGTAGGAGCTAGGGACAGGGTCTTTATCTTTAATGTTCCTATTGCCTCAGAGTGGGGGGAAGCTGGGTGCAACATGCACATGGGCTAAACAGGCAGGCATTAGTTTCCTAACTGCTTTCACAGACAGTTTTGGCAAACCTTAATGTGAAAATGACGTAGGTAAATAGAGACCAGAGGCATTACTACAGATCAGTTACCCCTCACAAAACTTGTTACAGGTCCTAAATCATTCCAGCTCTTGCATCACACATGTATGTCCTTATCTGGCTACTGCACCTGTGGGGGCAATAGTTATGTCTCTGCTAGAGACATAAATGCACTTCAGAATTGACAGTATGTAAAAAAAAATATACAGGGAAATTCATAATCCCTAAAATAAGCCTTGAACCCACACAACCCCATGTAATATAGAATTTACATAGGTTTGTTTAAAGGCACTGCACTATTTTAAAGTGTTTTGGAAATAGTGCAATAGTGCAGTGCTTCAAATAAAATATCATGTAAGTTAGTTTTGCACTACATTGTATTGCAACTTGGGAAATGTGAGGCATGTCTGCCATAATCCTGATGCAATGCATAACGAGCGTAATTTCGTATTGCATCAAGAGATTGCAGAAAGGTAAGATGTTCCCCGATATTGAATGTCCCTGAGAATTTCAGCCAGATGAGAGTCCTAAGTAGTCCCAGGACAGAGTATGCACTGTACTACCAAAACAAATGTAGTTAGGTAAGCATATGCTACCTGTTATAGACCTAATACATGCAGAGGTCAGACAGGTCTTAGCTTCAATAACTTTTTTAACTGTAGCTTTGAAGCTAACATGATTTAATAATGAAACAAAAAAAACATGAGCTCTACAGGTTGAACCATTTATTTTAGTTAAAAAAAACCTACTAGAAACTTAATGCAGGGATGTGTATAATGCTATGAGGAAAATGACCGTACATACCTAAACAATACTCTGGGGTTAGGATAGCTTAGGATGAGGTTGCAGCAGATGTGACATCAAATCACATTTCTTCAACTTAATACATAGTAACATGTAATACATTTTCCCTCCTAAAATGCAATTTTTCTTCATGGTCAAAAATTAATACAGATAACCCCAACCCCCACACAGACACAGGTACACACCACTACTGACCTACCCTTCCATTCCCCTGGCAGCTATACTAAAAGGGTAACTATAGTATTATATATAAGTAGTATTCATTGCCATAGCAAGAGTATTGAGTTTTAAAACCGCAGCACAGACATACACATTCCCTTCAAAAATGTAACCTTTCAAGCGAACTTGAACTTTTCATTTAGTTGATTTTAAACTATACCAGTTTAGAATAATAAGAAATGCACTTAGAGCTGCTACAGATTTGGGGCATCAGAATAGAAGGCCCAATGGTGGCTCTCGGTTTATTACCCTGAATTCGTTTTATGTGTGTATTATTGTCCAACCCTACAATTTTCTTCCTATTTATTTGTTTTCAAACAATATTCATTAGGATTTCCTTTTTTTTAAGAAACCTTCCCAAACAGAAAAGGGTAAATCTACACTGCTATCAGAAAAAGCAACAAAGGGCTGCAGTGAGTCTGTTAAAAGTCCAAACTTTATTACATATTGGTTAAAAAATACTTAGAAGATGGTGTCTAAGCAAACAAACAATGTAGAAAAAAATAGGGTTTACCCTGACACGTTTTGGACTTTCGAAAAGTCCTTAACCTATGATTAAGGATTTTTGAAAGTCCAAAAAGCATCAGGGTAACCCTATTTTTTCTACCTATTCTTGGAGGAGGGGCGTTCCCAGGCGTACAGTAGATGTGGTGAAACCGGAGAAAGGCTGAGGTAAGGAGCAGAGCTGCCATACCTTTTCATGTTATAAATCTACACTGCACCATGTTACTTTTTATTGCAGAAGTTGGCACAGAGGATTATAAAAACTGAGGACTTTAAGGCTGCGTAACAAGATGGACTTTAGAAAGCATTGTTTGTTAAAAGATGAAGACAGATTATATAAAAATAAGTCTTGTCAATGTGACCTGCTTGTTATCAGTGAACATTGAAAAAAACAAGTAGATATAGAAGGAAATAGCATATTATAAAGTGTACAACTTCTGTTATAGTTAATCCAGACTTCATATCACAAGATAATAAAGTATTTATAAAGTGGGAAAAAATAGGTTTTATAGGCACACTAAACAGGTTTTTCGTTTGCTTTTGCAATTGTCTAGTGGAAAATTGAGGCAATTATGAATTATATTTATATAAATCTTATGGAATATATTGTTGAATTTTCTAAAAAAATCCCCATTGATTGCTTTCATTGTCACAATAAAGGTGGCCATACATTACAAAGGTTATTTTAATTATAATGCGATCGTAACACTGACTATACTTTGATAGACAGATGTACAATGTTAAGTGTATGTAGATGTACCATTTGTATTGTTTAACATTCAATTAGTTTGGTCACTATTGATAATGTTGTCAAATGTGAGGTTACATTTACATTTAATTGGAACTTCAGAAATACTACAATCATTTAACCAATCGACTTAAAAAAAGGCTTTCCTGACCATATTACGAAATTTTAACAATCTAATATTGGCATTATAAGATCGAGAATTATACAATTCGGGGCCATCAATGGCAAGTTACGTATATACTCGAGTATAAGTCGAATTTTTCAGGCTTAAAAACTAGCCTAAGAACCTAACCTCGACTTATACTCGGGTCAAGTCCTAATTAGATCCAAATTCTGCAATTACAAATAGTAACCAGTAGGTGGCGCTGTGTTAATCTGCATAGAAAGTTACAAGGAGCTGATCTGCTTTACATTTCCGCTTCCTGTAGTCTGGTGCTGGACTCACTCAGCACTGTCACTGGATGCTGTAAATCTGATGGGTCTCCTCAGTTTGGGGCAAAAAACAGCTGCTAGTACAGTGCAAAGGAAAGCTTGAAACTACAACTCAGGTTACATTTTTAACTATTGGGGTCAGAGAATCCTTACTATATGGGGGTCAGAGTTCCCTTACTATATGGGGGTCAGAGAGAATTGTAAAGATGGTAAGCTTATTAATTTACTGAACCTTGCTTCTCCACAGTTTAGAAACTGAAACTCCCAGCAACAAAGCATGCTGGGAGTTGTAGTTTCCAAACATCTGAGTGCCAAAGAAATGGAGGTTACTGGTACTGGATTGGCTATTACTGTATGGGATTCATGTATGGGAATTGCTGTCATTTAAAGGGCAACTAAAGCCTAAAACCAACACAGAATCAGAAGGCAGAGTAGTGGTGATAATTTTACCCTCAAATTATACTCGAGTCAATCAGTTTTTACAAATATTTTTCAGGTAAAATAGGTACCTCGACTTATACTCGGATCGACTTATACTCGAGTATATACGGGTAAGTCCGTTTTTGAAAAAGGACCATTAAAGTCATGGGAGTCAAATAGTTCGAAAAGTTCTAATGAAATACAATTAAAATATCAATGGTGAAATGGTAATGGCTCTGGGAAATGGTCTGGGGAACACGTTTGAAAATCCAAATAATTATTGAAAGTTTGAAAGCCCAAGAAATCCGGGTCCGTTCGAACCCATGTTCAAGTTTGAGTTTGTCATCTCTAATTGCAATGTTACACACATGTCAGATTCATTGTAATATTGTCCTGGTTATGGGTACCTTAATAGTGGAACTTATATCAGCCACTTTCTTACATAAAAGCAAAAGTCAGTTAAGTTAAACCTTGTGTCAATGGGTTTCTGTGATCTAGCACCCAGCCATGCCTTCCATCTTAGAGAAGTGGAACCTAATGAAATTAATATTTTGGGGCATGGTCTACAGGGTTGAGGTATAAAAAGTCATCACTGAGCGAATGGGCCATCATCAAATTGTATTTTGACATCACTGAAAATCATTTTCACTGTACAGAGCATTCATAGATCATGCATGCATAAAAACTATACAGTACATAGCACGTGTATCATGTGATGCAGAATATAAAACTCAATTTAACAAAGGTCTTCTCTGTACTAAGGATTATTAGCAAAGGCATTTTTAAGCTTTATGCGCCTTTGACTATAGTACACATCAAATAGTATAATGATAAATCATAAGGTGTTACAATTTGCAGTAGACTAAAGTGTGTGCAGTGGGTGTTGTTCACTTCAGTTCAACAAAAGCTTATTTCTGTCAGATCTTATCACTGAAATTAGTCTCTAAAGCAATGAACAGTTTCTGTTTCCACCACTCTTATAGCGAGACAATTTGTTTTCATTTTCTTCCCCTTAGATCACAGAGAGCAAATTATTGGCAATTAATTACCATTTCTATCCAGCAACGGAAAGATCAAGCTAAAGTTTTTTTTCTATTGTAAAGATAATACATTTTGAGGTTTCAAAGCGAAGTTTTCCTCTTAGATAATTTGCTTGCACAGTTGATTATTGGGTTTGTAACCACAAGGTTATATTACTAATGACATTTCCACACAGAGTTCTCAAGACAAACATGGACTCAGCTATGTCCAACAATTTGTCCACGTGTTTCTGATAAAAAATGGGCCAGGGGATTTGCTGTTTTCACTGGCAAACCAATGCAAAGAGTAATATTGGTTATGAGTTAACTTTAAATTGCATTTGATATGGTAATTTTATCTTTGTTTGCAACTTAATGCTGTTTACCGTATATAATCGAGTATAAACCGACCCGAGATTAAACCGAGGTACCCAATTCCCCTAAAAATCCTAATAAAAGTTGGGACTCGAGTATAAACCGAGGGTAGAAACTTGGCATTCAAGATGTTTGGAAACTACAACTCCCAGCTAATAAAGCATGCTGGGAGTTGTAGTTCCCAAAACACTTGAATGCCCCCTCACCTCCACCCAGTTCAGTTTGTACCTGTCTCTTCTCCCTGTGGTCTCTTCTCCCGTGGGGCTCTCCTCCATCCAAGGTAGGTGCGGATATCGAGCATTGCAGGTAAGGTGCGGTATCATTGCAGGTAAGTATCATCTTGCGGTAAGGTGCGTACATCTGACGGTAAGTATCCATCTTGCAGGTAAGGTGCGGTATCCATCTTGCAGGTAGTATCCATCTTGCAGGTAAGGTGCGGTATCCATCTTGCAGGTAAGTATCCATCTTGCAGGTAAGGTGCGGTATCCTGAGCAGTCCGGAGCCACGCTGTGTACTGGCGCGCCGGCTGACGTCACTGCCCGGCGCCGGGCCTGGCGCCGGGCAGTGACGTCAGGCCGGCGCGCAGACAGAAAGATCGTGTGGTGCCGGAATGCTAGGTAAGGTACTGACTATAGTATAAACCGAGTCTGAGTTTTCAGGCTGATTTTCAGCCTGAAAACTCGGTTTATACTCGAGTATATACGGTATATCTCTTGTTACAGTAAGTAATATAGCAAAGTAAATGCAAAAAAAATATCTATTAAACATAATATTATGGATATTTACTGAAAATGGACAAAAATCTGATTTACATTTACAAGTGTAAATTCATGTCTCCTTACAGATAAGAAGCAATCTCTATATATAGCATTGTGCAGAATCAGCATTGATCAATTTACATGGCTTAGCCTGTTTGGCATCCTGTCACTTTCCTTACAGTCAGCTAGATTAACATGTTTCAACTTACCTGATTGTATTGATATGTTTCTGTGGGTGGGGCAATCTCGTCCACAGATCTATATATGTTTTTTATCTGTTATCTATCACTCTACTTTTAATAGGTGGGCATTGTGGAAAGGATAAAATAGTTCTATCTATCATCTCTCTCTCTCTCTATCTATCTATCTATCTACTATATAACTCTATCTATCTATCTACCTATCTATCTATATAATTCTATCTACTCTCTGTCTGTTGTCTGTCTGTTTGTCTCTATATCATCTATGTCAAAAAATAAGTAGGTGTTTTATGGCCTATTTGAACTAATATCTATCTATCATGTATACAATCAATCTATTTTTATTTCATCTAAATCTAAAACATATGAAATAATCTATCTATCCATTTTTTTAAACATATCAGCATTAAATGTAGCAAAACTATGTATGTTAACTAAATATATGAATAGACACATGTGTATAAGCCTACACGTCCACCCTTAAACAAAAAACTAGTCACAAGCATTTCAACTAGATATTTAATGATAATCATGCACAGGGCCGTTTCTAGCCATTTTAGTGCCCAGGCGCCCTCCCACCTATCTATCTAACTCTATCTACTAACGATATCTAACTCTATCTACATTATCTATCTATCCAACCATAGAACATGTAGAGCACTCTATGGACTGTTCAAACAATCTTTAACTTTATTCCAAAAGCAGCAAACAGATAGCTACTATCTATCTACCTAACGTAATATATCAACTAATGCTATCTATCTATCTATCTAACGCTATCTATCTAACGCTACCTATCTGGGAAGCGCATAGGAGGTTGCCTGTATTCCTTTGCGCCGGCGTTTGATTGATGTCACACGCTCGCGTGCGTGCGACGTCATTGTGCCGGTGCGACATCCGGAAGAAGGTTCGGGGCACTTGCAGGAGGAGCAGGCAGGTTAAAACATTCGGGGCACTTTGCCGAAACCCGGGGCACGTGCCCCGAATGTTTAACATAGATACGCCACTGGCCACAGACTTTACTATTAATATTTTCAGTGCCAGCAAACTTTACTATTAATACTTTCAGTGTCAGCACCTTTCCAGAGAATTGCTATTAACCTTCAGTGCCTGCAGACTTCCCCATAGTATGCCATTAACACTTCAGTGCCAGAAGAGTATTACTATGAACACATTCATGCCAACAGACTTTCCTATTAACACTTTCAGTGCCAGCATTGACATGATATACAATAAGTACCAAGTATTGCCATGATATAAGTACGTACCTGCTTTCCATGTCCCTCCATTGAATTGTTCACTCCTCACCCACTCTAAGTTCTAATTGGAGAGTTGAATGGAAGGAAGAAAGAGGCAGGGATAGGGATCTCATGGCTGCTAGTCACACGTGTCAATGTTATAAAGTCTGCAGCAGCTTTTACCTGGCATTTTAGAACTGTTCTCCTCAGTCCTATGAGCTGAGCTCATCCTCCCCCCTTCTTCCTTCACCTTCAGTTCATTTGTTGCTAAGTAGAGTGTGTGGAGTTCAGGCTCTGTACTAGATACAATGTTGCAGGTTACAGCTGAACAAGGAGAGCAGGTCTAACACAGCAAGTAACAGCTGACAGGGAGATGCCAGGGAGAAGAATAAGCTCCCTGGATCAACATAGGCGCCCTAGTTCTTTGCCTAGGTGGCCTATACCTAAAAACGGCCCTGATCATGCAACTATTCCCTCCTTTTCTGGCAGAAGTTGCCATCTCTTCCCCCTGCTCAGTAAACTTTAAGAAACCTGAGCATGTGCAGAGAAGGGGGCAGTGAAAAGAGCAGTCCATAACTGGCTGTGATGTAAACAGTCCCAACCTTGATTGGATGCATGGAGGGAAGAGCCAGCTTCCTTTGCCAGAATGGGAGAAATAATTATCCTTTAATATCTGGTTAGTAATACATCCTATAATACGCTGAATACATCAATTAGAATTGGGGTCAGGTAACTGACAGGTGGCGAGTTTTTTAGTTTTAAGAGTAGAAATGTCCTTTCAGCCTTAAGAATTTATGAAAGCAAATGTTTCAGAACAAAATAAACTGGTCTATCCTTATCTATCCGCATAGATATTGTTTTATCTAAATGTATTTTTTTTTTAATGTTGATGGCAACACAAGAAAGGAATTTAGAAAGAGTTACACTGAGCTGGAGGACTCAAACACTTTTATACTGAGCAAAAAAAAAAAATTTGACAATTAAAAGCCTAAAATGGATTATCTCTATTTATGCAAGTTACATAATAGCACATTTCAAGCATTTATTTCCAAGTTATGTCATAAATCAATACAGTTCCTTGGTTTACAGCCCAGAAATTCAATAATATGATTTATGTTTCAGCCAATAATGCTGTATGCAAATAACACCAATGAAGAAGTCATCCTAAAAAATACTATGTCATTTAAAATGAAAGGACTCCTTTAAAAACACTGGTTAAAAAAAATTAGAAAGATAAACATTTTTTTTTAGCAGAGTTATGATGGACCATTACAGTTGTTAAGTTTTAATCAGTAACATCACACTGTTTCCATATATTTCCTAAAAGAGAGCAGGCCTTGCAAGATATTGGCGTTTAATGCATTCCCACCATGTTGTTACCTAAGATATTCGATTTAGAGTACCAGAATTTGCTTTAAAAATAGACTTTCCAGCAGTACTCTCTTAAGCTGGGTACACATGGCAAATTATACATCCCGACAGACTGTTCCTCGCTAGTAAGCTATCGATATTTTCTAATTTGCTCAAGCTCAGTTGAATTTGGCCAACAGTTCGCCACAAACAATTGTGTGGTCCATGACAGCATGATCAGCTGAGATTTTCTGACAAGTCCGACATGTTTTCGTAACAAATTCTCTCAATATCTCAAAATCATAAAAATGTATATATTCTATTAAAATAAGATGGAGAAATGGAAAAGAAAATTGTCATTAACTTGTAAATTGTATGGTTTTCTTAACACAACAACAGTCCTGGAAGTACGATGGGCCATATCGCAAGTTGACAATCCCACACGTTATTGGTAATGTACAACAGCAGTCGTAAATTTATGTCTGCGATCGTATGTTAACAGCGAATGTTTGCTAATAAACTATGAGGTAGTAAAATACCGCAATGGTATTCTATGGGGGAGTAGTAAAATACCGCAATGGTATTCTATGGGGGATCGTAAATCTACGATCAGGGTTGTAGATCTATAATCGTTATCAGACATTTACAATAGCAATTGTAAATTAACGATTGTTTAAATATGGCCCTATATGCTCTCAGTAATAAATGGTTCTACTTCCAGTTCTGCAACCACATATAAAACAGTCAATCACATTGCTTATATGTCCAAAGCAAACATTGTTTGTCGAATGCAACCAGCATTGTAAACTTCTGTACTGATAACAAAAATATCTTTTGTGACCCATATTTATGGGAATTGGTCATATGGACAAAAAAAGCTACTTGATTGGGTAGTAAAACATTTTCTTGCTTGCTCTAGCACCATTGAATATGACCTACTGTGATTAAATTTGGTTTATTCATCATATACACATTATAAATGGCTTTCATAGATGTTTCACCAAAATATTGTACAAAGAGAAACACGAGGCACTTATTACAGATTGCGTTCCCCTAGTTACCAGCCTCACGATATGTACAGTATTAATATGTGAATGGTGAAAAAAGTTATGTTTTGTATCTAGCTGTACAATAAATATGTTTTGTCTGTGAAAGACAACCCTTAATTATACCCTAACCTGGAGAGCAATTACCTACCATCTTAAGATAATGAAGAGCAACTTGAGCCAAAAAATCATTGAAAGGGATTGCTGAAAACGCATTTGATGTTTCCCCTGTGGGTATTAAGTTTCATGGTTTCCTTCAACATTGATAATACACATTTATCAATGTATAAACGTAAATAGAAAAATATTGTCAGGTAAAGCTTTCCTATATATTTCCTGTCTACAGAAATTTTTTTTTAATTCTTACTGCACATGATGTAATTTATAGCATTAAACAACATATCTCAGAGCTGTTGTAAAGGGTATGTCCACCCCTAAAATAGATTTTTAATATTCTGCTCCCCATGTCCCCCAGCCCCAACCGCATGTTTTTTTTCTTTCAAAAGCTCCCCAAAACTCTTACTTACCTCCCCTCGATCCTCCGCCGCACTGCCGGCCCTTGCTTGCGAGAATGCAAGCAGAGGGGCGGGACGGCAGTCGCGTCTGTGATTGGCTGAGCGGCAGCCAATCACGGACGCGGCTGCGGTCATTCAGTGCAGCGGAGGAAAGCGGAGAGGTAAGTAGAGTTTGGGGAGCTTTTTGAAAAAAAAAACCACGCGGTTGGGGCTGGGGGACATGGGGGAGCAGCATATTAAGGGGATTAATGCTAGGGGGAGGGATAGTAGAACGGGAGGGGGAGGGAGGGGGGGAAGGGCTGCAGTGCGCATGGCAAATATCTACCGAGGCAAGATAGCAGGCAGAGCCCTGCTATCCTCCTGGTGGTTAGTTTGGTACTTGGGTTAGTTTTGGGGGGGGGGTTTACAGGAGAACCCTATGGAGCTGGGATGTGAGGTAAGGATTAAACTACACTACATGGTGGGGCCAGTAGTTGGGGGGGATTATAGTTTTGGGGGTGGACATGCCCTTTAAGTAAATCCCGGGCACACTGAATCCATATAAAATTTTATTATCAACGTTTCGACGACACGTTGGCCGTCTTCATCAGGAAGATGACCAACATGTCATCGAAACGTTGATAATAAAATTGTCATATGGATCCAGTGTGCCCAGGATAAGTGAAACTGTTTGGGGTTAACTAATGGAGTTACACAACCTGGTGGCACCTGAATGAAAGAAAAGGATAAGTGCAGAAACCTACATCATCAAATAAGAGCTGTGTTAAGATATTATGATCAGTTGCCTCTTGTAGGTATTATGTTTTGTTGTATTTTGTTGTGAATGGATTCAGTTTATTCCACCAAGTCAAAAATGGGACTTGATTGTGAAACCACTGTCTTTTATCCTTTTCTGAAATCTATTATTAGTGGCAGGGCATTCAACATGAACTTGTTATAATTACACAAGTCAAGTCTTGTGGTTAATGATCATATCAAACACATCATACTAAATTGCTGATATTTTGATGATAGGCCTTGACTCAGTAAAAAATAACCTTTCACGGAATCTTACAAATGACAATTGCGACAACAATGGAACAAAAATACTAAAAGATGCATGTAAAAAGTAGTCTACCATATTACCTTTAAAGGGCAACTGAAGTGAAAAAAACAACTTGGGCTAGAAACAAATGGATGATGGGAGGTATAGTTCAAACCAGGACAATTTTAAAATAGTTACTTAAGTAATATAAAAACTAAGGGGAACAATCATTATGTCACGAGAACACATGATAAAACAATCTTAATTGATTTTGAACTACAAATCCCAGTATCAATTACAATAAACTTAGTAACTTAGGTCACACTCAGTGACTAGATGGTAACGCACGTAAAAATTGCACGATTTAGGGCTAGGCCACACTAGCATGTTTTTGCGCATTTGCGCCCGTGTTTTCGCTCGCGATTGCGCCTGTATTTTTCACTAACATGGAAATCGTGGGAATGCGAACATTCCTGTGATTTCCTATGTGCATGTTATTGCGTGTCTGTTCGCATTTTGCATTTAAGCATTTTTTCGCGAAACAATGCGCGCAAAAGGACAGAAATCGTGCTCGCGATTGAGGGCACGATTTGGTGCGTTGTAGTGTGTCCTCAGCCTTAAGCAATTTTTCTTTATTGGAGCGAATGTGATTCGCAAAGAAAACAGTGATCACGTGCTCTGAAAAAGGAACACAGCACAGCACATGCAATGTGGTCACCCACACTGACATGCACTGCCATGCATTTCTCACATGCTAACGAATTGCAAAAAGTTTTATAAGTAGCTAGGAAACGTTCTAGTGTGGCCTAGCCCTTAAGAGGTATAAAAAATTGGTTTTTCAGTTTTAAATATGTAACAACACGCAATTGGATAGCATTTGTTGCCAATTAGCTGAACTACAGGTCCCATCATTTCTTACAATTTTTTTTTTTTTAAACCAGCATTCCCCTTTAAATAGGTACACTGGTGAGAAATGAATTGCTGAGCAGTTTCACTTCATACCCCTCCCTGGTGAACCAATATATCCCTCTATTAAAGTTTTTTTCTTTAAAGGGCATGTCCACCCCCAAAACTATAATTTCCCCCACAACTGGCCCCACCTACCTTTCATCCCAGCTCCAAATGGTTCTCCTGTAATGTCCCCCCAAAGTCCATAAAACTGACTACCAGGGAAATTGGTTCTGCCTCTGAGATGTCCTCTCAGAGGTTTTTGCCTTGCCCAGAGCAGCCCTTTATGTCCTCCCCCACCCCCCTCTTGTTTTGCTCTCCCTCCCCCCTGTGTAAAAACCCTTTGCCATATATAAGAGCTAGTTCCCCCAGCCCCAACCGCTATAATATATTTTCCATAAACTCCCCTGATCTTTACTTACCTTCCCTCTCTCCTCCAACGTTCTGAACTGCCGGCAGCCGTGTCTGGGATTGACTCCCTCTCAGCCAATCAGGGACGCAGCTGCCGGTCTCGCCCCCTGCTTGCAGTTTCATGCAAGCAGAGGGCCGGGTAGTGTGGTGGAGGAAAGAGGGGAAGGTAAGTAAAGATCGGGGGAGTTTCTGAAAAATATATTATAGTGGTTGGGGCTGTGGGAACTAGCCCTACTATATGGCAAAAATTGGGAAAAGGGGTGGACATGCCCTTAAAAAAAAAAAAAAAAAAAGCTGCAGTGTGTCCCTAAATGGTGTTAAAATGGTTAGTTAGCTCCAAAGTCCTGGGTTCATATCCTCTCTTGGACAAATCTGCAAGTGTCCTTTCCTCCAGGTTTCCCCCACAATAATAAAAACAAACTGATAGGTTGTTTGTGTAAAAAAGTGATTTGATTAGATGGGTTAAATTATTGTAAAGATATGCAGAATATGTATCGCTATAAAGAAAAGAAAATACATACATGATGAAACTACTTCTGCATAGGTCAGTAAATAAAGTGCAATATGATTTTTCCACTGAAGTTCCCCTTTTACGAGAGCCATACACACCATCTAAGGTGCAGGCAGACAGAGTTGTACAATGTAGTGATCATCTAATCCATGTAGAAAAAGCAGCAGATTCACTCATAAGAATGACATTGCTTTGCAATAAATATTTTCTCATAATAAAGATCAAGTTAGATGAGCAAAGTAACAAGTCAAGTTGCCAGCAACACATTTGATATACAAGTCTTAGTGACTCACTCCATAGGTGATGAGAAGCTAATTTAATCTTCTGTTAAGTGCCTTTTCAGTAATACAGTGGCATTCATTTCTGATATTATCCCTACCAGTTCATATCTTTCTCACCCAGTGTAATGTTTTGCAACAATGATCATTTTGTCTTGTCAAGTCAAGGAATACTTAGGCCTAATTTTCTTTAGTGAGTCACGTTAGGTTGTTTATAGTATTGAGTAGGTTGTTTGTGTAGTTTTCTCCTGTATTGTACTTTAAAAGGTATCTATTTTTTCCTGCCTTGCTTCTTCACAATTATAATCTTACAACATAATTTAAAGACCTCCCTCTAATTCTTGTCCTGATGTTACAACTGAAAAACCCATAGTGGCTCATTTACCCAGAGCCGCTAGGTATATATGGAGTTAAAGTAGCGAACAGGTTAGCGAGACTTAATTCCATATTAGCATTTTAATATCATGCTTGCGTTGATATTATGCCGGCTAATTCTTGACCGGTAAATCACAATGTGGGTAAATCCCTTTTGGGATGTGCACCAATGCAATATCGAATTTGCCCGGAGCGACAGCTCCTCAGCAAGTTGGATTTTTGTCCCTTTTGGGAAATGACCAAAAAGTATTTCTTTAATTGGCAGAGTAACATTAAATCAATGTAGTGTAGTTGACTATTTTTCATTCCCAAAGTTTTATGAAACAAACAGTTTTTAAATTTTTTTAGTCCTTTTTGGGGGTTTTAGGGTAAAAAAAAAAGACAACAGAATAAACTGCTAAATAAAGGAATTTGACTACATATACAAACAGAGAACGATACAAACTGATATCAAATTAATATTTGAATGTAACTCATTGTTTAGGTTAAAAAGATTATAGTTATAGATTAATCAAAATGTTTTGACAGGTTCCTGAAGAAGCCCCGCCCAAATTGTATTGAGGGTTGAAACGTGCATTGGACATCGGGAGTGGAACACTGCTAGTATTCTAGTGTGCTTTGTAGTGATGGCTAAGTTACAGTCTTATATCAGACCAGTGTGTTGCCTAGGGGGGCAGGAGGATCCGCTTCCCTGGGAGTCCACATTCATATCTGACGGTTGTGGTAGAGTCAATTGGAGTCGGCATCAATAGTAGTGCAGGAGAGGAACACGTGATGATGGTGTACTGAACAGATAGATTGATATTTGTCATTGAGCATTTCAGCCAGGTGCAGTGGCGACAATCATTATTACAGTCACTCAGGTGCGTCACTGAGTGACTGTAATAAGAATTCTCGCCACTGCACCTCTCCCCCTCCCTCTATACTCCATACAATTGAAGCTGTTATCCAGAATATAAAGGGTTAACCACACCATTTTGTATTGAAATGTAAAGGTACTTACCAGGTTACACTCTGTTCATCTCCCCCTCCCATCCGGATCCTGTTACTGATTGAACTGCACGGAAGATAAGGAGCAGCTCCAGCTGCCAGCCGAGTCAATATATGACTCATTGGAAGGTGCCGCTGTTCTCCTTGTCTTCCGTGCAGTTCAATCAGTCAGTGACAGGATCTGGATGGGAGGGGGAGATGAACAGAGAGTAACCTGGTCAGTACCTTTACATTTCAATAGAAAACGGTGTGGTTAACCCTTTATATTTCAGGAAAACAGCTTCAATTGTATGGAATATAGAGGGAGGGGGAGAAGTGGGGAGGTGCAGTGGTGTGAATTCTTATTACAGTCACTCAGTGATGCACCTGAGTGACTGTAATAAGAATTCTCACCACTGCACCTCCCCATTCATAGTATTAGAGCCTTATGTATTATATATGAATTACTAAATTAGATGTGATTATACTGTTTTTACGCTTTAATACATTTTGCACTAATGATTATCGCATGAATTCATTATTTGACCCCCAATAGTTTATGTGGAGAGTCATATAGATATGTATATGGATAAATTCAATTGTGCTGTATGGGATACTAAGGTGCTCTAGCCAATCGTTAAGCCAATGTTTTGACAGTATCTCTTCCACATAGCCAACACTCCCTTAGGATGAAGCTAATAAAATATTCTTCAGATATTATACAGCATAATATATACACATATAATACAAACACAGCACATTAGAAGATAAACAATGTAACTAAAAAATATTGCCAGTTACACAGCTGGGAATCTTTAATGATTAGTCACAGATATAAAACTGTCAGAGTGAAACATGCTCTTGCAAGTTTTTCTTAATCTCTCTATGTTAATAGCAATTTGGTTCTGAAGTCCTTTTTGCAAAGGCATAGGTACACACCATATACAGTATACACAAATAATTGGATCACAAGCAAGGCAAGGAAAAAAAGGACACAAGACCTTACCACTATTGTTAAAGTGCATGTCCAGCCACAAAACTAAAATTTAACCCCATACTGGCCCCACGGTGTAGTTTAAAAAAACTACATCTACAACTTTACATCTCTGCTCCTTATGGTTCTCCTGCAGTGCCTGTTCAAAGTCCAAGTAAGTGAAGAGTAGAAGCTGTCCCTGCTATTTCCCTAACCTCAACAAGGATTGTGTGACATGCGCAGGGGAGCCCTCCATCCTCCCCCCCACCATCCGGGACCATCCTATGCAGCCATGGCACCTAGTGTGAAATCCTTTTAGCATAATGTACCCATCCACCTACCTTATGTTAAAAGTTAATTTTCAGGGTGGACATGCCCTTTAATTCAATAACATCATTATGATCTTTTCTCCACCGCTAAAATAATAGGTGCCTTATACAATGCATAAATATTAAAATTAGTAGCAGGTTTGGTATTTTGAGCATGTTTTACAAATAAAGTTAGTTGCTAGGCAACAAATGTAAAATTATTATTATTGTGGATTATTGTGAAAATTAACATTTCAAAGAATAATTAATGTAAAAAAGAACCAGCTTACTGATACACTTTGCTCACTTTAATGCAAGTACTAAGAGTGCCCACTCCTAGGCTCATTAGTAAGACAGGGAGAGGGTTCAGTAACGAAGGGAGTGACCCTTGTTTTTGCTACTAGACCTGCAACTACTAGAAAAAGAAGATTGATTTTACAGTTTGTGGGAGAGGAAACAATTTTGGATCAGTGTGTTTTTAAATACGTGTTAAAAATGTTTTAATAGAAATTGAAAAATGAAAATAATGTATGTGTGTTGTAGAACGGGGATCTCTAAACAGCTTGTTAAAAATAAATGTTCTATAAAGGTGTTAAATGTGTGAACTATTAAAATGACAGGCGGTATTTATTAATGCTTCTGTGGGATTGTGCTTATGGCTCTAAAATGCTTATTTAAGCAGACATAGCTATAACATGGCAAAAGATAAACAAACAGTACAGGCACGATATTTACATATCCTTGCTTTGGGGAAGGAAAATAAAAGGAATTTATAAGAAATACATAATAAAAAATTTTAACAAGCTTTTTATTTTAGATTGAAGCACAAATTGAAGCTTATTATATTAATTCATGTTCTGGGAATCATTTAAACTGACACTATAAGCAGGCAATGCTTTCCCAATATTTGACCAGGTTATGTTAATGGACCTAGCAAACCTTGATATATGGGTTTTAATTTGAGCTGTCACAGTATAGACTTCTAAATTAATGAGCAGGTTCAGGTGCATCTGATAACACACTAATTTGTACAATTTCCAATAAGTTGAACTTCCCATTTTACATCTCATATTAGTTATAGATATACAAAAGGGGATAAACCAGATACTTTTTTTAATGCTTGCATTAAATCTTTCACAAGAGTTGGTTTGATCAGAAAAAAAGTGTTTAATGCAAAATAATTTTTTTTTAATTTAGCATTGATTACATCTCCAACTTCAAAGGTGGATGTCTTGCTAATTGCCCATTTCATTCTATGTTCTTATGTTTCATTAGACTCTCTTGCCCAAGCAGGAGTTTGAAAAACCAAAAAACATAAATTAGCTTTTAGGTAGGATGGAGCTAAATAATTTACATTGACAAACAAAAGCTAAATTATTATTTGAGTAAGAGAAAAATAGTAAAATACTGATTTCATATAATGTCTGATCATTTTAGATTTGTGTCACCGAGAAAAAGTTGATTACGGATGATGATAAAAAATCTTCAGCCTAAAACGCATAATCCATTGCTGGTCATACACTATTATACATTTCTAATGATTAATATTAAACTGCCTTGCCCAACTATTTTGCATTCAATAGAATCCTCCAATATTGGTAATAAATAAATGCTCTTGGTCCTAATATGGAAACAAAATGCTAATTTCTTTAATTGATTTTCAAGGTAAGGGCAGGCAACTTTTTAATGTCATCTTAACTTTCTCTGTTTAGAGCTGGTCTGTTCTTCTAGTTAAACCTTAAAAAAAAAAAACTTCAGTATGTTAAGCAACTTCAGTTTGCAACATTGTTGCTGAGTAGAGTAAACTGGACTTTGCGGCTACAATGTTGCAAACCGAATCAGCTCAACATTCTAGAGCTCAGCTAGAAGAACAGAGCAGTTCTAAATAGGGCAAGTAAAATCTACTGCTCACTTTTTAACAAGACTTAAAGTCTGCTGATACAGAAAAGTTATTGATAATACCGTGGGAAAGTCTGCTGACACTGAAAGAATTAATGGTAATACTGTGGGAAAGTCTGCAGGCATTGAAATTTCTAATGGTATACTGTGAAAAGTCTGCTGGCACTGAAACAATTAATGGCAATACTGTGGGGGACGCACGTAGCCGACGTACGTTTCGTCACTATCACGTGATAGTGACGAAACGTATGTCGGCTTGTTCTGGTGGAGGAGGTTGGGTGTTTCGTAAGCATGTCGGAGGACATGAGCGCCATTTCCAACTAAGACACTGAGATCGGAGACTCATGGATAAGGAAGGATAAGTGTGGGAATGTATTGTTTTGTGAAGGGAAGTTTGAAGTAAAAACGGGTGGGAAAGGTGTATGATGCACTGTGATAAGATATTGATAAATAACGGATTTCTGGTAGAAGTAATGGCTAGTGAAATTCGAGTTTCATGTAATGGAGATGTGTATTAAGATCAACATGAGACACTTATGTGATGCTTACTTTGTACTTGTATACATCCCGGCAAAGTAATTAATACACATAGAAGCGTTGAAAGTAATTAAGTAATTATGCACCCGTAAGGAAAAACAGAGTTCCCATTGAAACAGATAGAGTGACCATCTCTGTTTCTGGTCTATCTAACACAGTGAAGTTGTCAATTTCACATCAATCGATAACTAGGAGAATGTGTGTAGTGCTAAATTTCCAAAGAGTCCGGTAGATAGGTACAGCACAGAAAGTGCTGACCTGACACGTTACTTGATAAAGGTTTTTGTGCGCAATACTCTTCGAAACACCTAATCTATCCTCCATCACTTATGGTTATTGGTGTGTTTTAGGTGTTTTTAAGGGGTTTTATATAGTATTTTAGAGGTGAGACATTTCATGTGTAAGTTATTTCTATAGATGGTTAAATTGGATTATAGTGGATCTTTTGGTGTTGTTTGATTATGCCTTAGAAATACTGTAGGCATTTATAGATATCTACAAAATCGTCAGAATGATGATACTGTGCCTGTAAGTTGAAGTGAGCGCGAACAGGGGCACTACCCTAACAAGTATGGTATATACTGATGGGTATAATATCTGAACTGACGTAAAAATATAACAATAGTTGGTGCAAGTCTATATGTTCTTAAATTATCTAGTAACATTTCAAGGCTACAGTAAAAATGTTATGTAGCATATGGAAAGATGGCCTAGAAAGTGAACACATGATACAGCAGCAGGAACAGTTGGGAAGATAACCCAGAAAACACTCACAAGCTAGAGCATGGAACTCAACTAGGAACTGCTGTACTTCTTAATAATACCTGGCAGAGATATCCAGCCAAAAATACGTCCAACTCACAAATGTGATTCTTATTCCAAGTGTACCTGAAATAAATTTAATTTCAAAATTCTTAGTTAAAAGCAAGAATCCTGATTTACACAAACAAAAAAAGAATTATGGAAAAAAAAGGTAAAATATTTACTTGAAGTTGTCACAGACAAAAGCATTAATGCTTTCCCGCAAAAAAATATAATTTCTGTTCTCATTGAATATATTTATGCAAATGTTGCATTATTTTATTGTAAATTACATCACTTTTTTCATTAAAGTTTTTGACTGTAGATAAAATATTGATATGCTACACTGATTAATGTACTTTCGTGTACAGTAACTGATAATTAATGGAGTTAATTACAGGTGGTAAAACAGTCTTCAGTCCAGCGGGTCCATCTCCTTTGAAAAGTACATTTTTAATTTTATTTTTAATACATTTTGGGACCTATGATAAAACAGATAATATAAATGTGACAGGAGACATTTGTTCTGCTTTAACTGATTATCTAAAGGTGGCCAGATACTGACCCAATACCACTTGGAAATCTCATTCAGAAAAATGGTCCGTCATACTATTGCTACACTGATGATACCCAATTATATCAATCATTCAAACCTGGTGTAGCAGACCTAACTCCAACCATAAACGTTTGCTTAGCAGAGATACAAGATTGGAAGAGTGACAACTGATCTAAATGCTGACAAAACCAAAGTCCTTGTAGGCCAGACCATGGTAATAAAACAGCTCCACCTTCTACCATTTTCACTTACGATAGGGGGTAAAAGATCTACATAACTCTGAGCAAGTGTGCAGCCTGGGGTTATAATTAATGGAGTTTTAATTTCAGAACTCAGGGCCATATTTTTATCGATACGTAACTGTTGGGTTTTTATATAATCACGATAATCGCTTAATAGCAGACATCTTGTTTTCTAAACCGCCATTTTGTCTTATATTATTTTCATGTGTTTGCAGATGTTTTGTTTCCAAATGTTCTTTCTCATTTCATGGTATTGATAACACTTGAGCTTCCAAGTAAGCTCAAGGTCTTTTTCCTCCCACATTGTGTCAACCTGACTCTATCCTTGCATTCCAAGGGATGTTTTACTACCTCATCTGTAGACACGAAGTCTGGCAATGCCCCATTTTCTGGTTTGTTATATTCAAATGTACCAAACTAATAAACTGAGTTAGAGTTCTGCTACATCTTGTGTGTGGTGTAATTCTTTCTCCCGGCGCTGTAAGGGTCTCTTACTAGGTCTAAGAGAGGCATCAGTGTCTGGCGTGGCTAGTGCAGGATATTTATTCTAACAGTCACCTTAAACGATCATTATGGCGATCATTAATTTACAATCACTATTGTCAATTTACGTTAACAATCGTAAATTTATGATAGGGATAGTAAATCTATGACTGCGATCGTAGATTTACGAATGCCCATAGAATACCATTAAACTACTGCTGGTATTCTGCTTACAAACGTTAGCCACAGTCGTACAGTAACAATAACCCACCTTACCACAAACTTGCATCTCTGCTGTTGTGACATCATCATACTTTCACCTAAGCAACTAAATTAAACATTTTTACCCCCAGAAAATCTGCCAACACTAGTTCATGTTTTCATCATATCACAGCTGGACTACTATAATGCCCTCTAAACAGGCCTACCAAAAAAGGACCATCACCGCCTGCAGCTAGTGCAGAATGCTACTGACAGACTGCTAACAAATCAGCTGCGCCACTACCACATAACACCGATCCTGAACTCGCTTTACTGGCTACACATAAAGTCAAGGATGCTGTTCAAAATTTGCCTACTTACATATAAATTCCTGCAAAATTTAGGTCCCGGATACATGAAAGAGTTGCAATTGTTTTTCTCCTCCCGCAACCTCATATTAGTAGATTCAAATAAACTAGTCATCCCCAAATTCCACCTAAAAGCCTTTGGTTACAGAGCCTTCTGTCATGCCACATCCACTCTATGGAACTCCTTACTCCAGTCAGTCAGAACTGCCCCATCCTTGGAGGTGTTTAAATCCAGACTGAAAACCCAGCTGTTCATAACAGCATTTGCAGACCTGTAGATTGCATCCTCTGTGACAAAACTTCATCCTACCACCAATTACTAAACTCTGAGGCATATTAAGTGCTTTGAGTCCCATGGGAGAATTATATTGTATCGTATAATCTATAATTTAAAGTATATGAAACAGATATTGAAGGTGCCTTACCTACTACTTGCCATTATCGTGGTTTGTCCCTTTACAAGCTTAGGCAGAATTGGGCCTGTTTCATGCTCTTTGCAGATTGTTTGCAGGCAGTTTTTTAGTAGCAAGAGTAGCGAGTGTGGTCTGCTAGCTAACTGGTTCTCTGTTAATCTTGTAGGTGTTTGAATCAGTGACTGGCCAATCAAAATAATGGTTTGTTCTGTGGATTTTCCTCATTGGTTGTGCCTATTTAGAGCTCACTCTGATTTCCAAACCTTGACTTTTATAGTGTTTGGATAGTCCTCACTTTTTTGGTGTGCTTTATCGTTATTTGTTACCAACTTGACTTTTGACCTCTGATTGTTTGCTCCTTGGACCAACCCTGGAGAACCGTGTTTTGGCCCTTGGTTCTGTAATTTTGACTACGGTTCTGTTAGCACCTTTGTATGTTTACATTACTGTTAGCCTAGTCTTAATTTGTGTTCCTGGCATTTCCTTTGGCTTCATCACTGATATTTTGCGAATTGAAATCCTGTTTAAAACCATGTGTGGTAAAGTATTGCCAAACGGGGGCCTCTCCATAGGTAAAAGAAGTGCTGGAGATTGGGGTATCAGATGCCAGGACACCTGCCCCCTGGGAAAAAATGTTTTAACTTGCCTCATTCAAGCCAAACTCTGACACACCTCTCCCATTTGACCTAAAATGCTAGTCTAAGGCCCAGCCTATGGGAAGACATGCTCTATGGGAGGAGCAGGGATGAACCAGTTACCTTAAATTAAATAGGTAGGTTTTCTAGGAGAATTCATGCACAGCCAGAGATACAGACATAGATTTAGATCCTCCCACAGTGGGGGAGGGGTGTTTTGTAAAGTACAGTTGCACTTTAAAAATAATTTGGACAGCTGTGATAAATAATACAGCTCCATGGTTAAAAAAGATATGCCTGATATGCAGTATGTGTCTCTCACTCAAAATGTTCTTGCACACTCCCATAGCTATACAATTGAATACACTGATGCGCACACCCTATTATCATAAGAAGGCAGTGATGTTTTTAAAATAAATGTTGCTTTTAAGAACAAACATGCTGTTTGCAAACATACAAGTGTGGAGCAGGTACTGTGAAAATGGATGCACTTCTTTGAAACTGGGATACAGCTGTTAAACAACTACCCACAACAAATGCAAGGAGTCTGGCTGGAAAAACCGGTGAACTTGAGATAATAGCGTTAAAGGAAAGGTATGATGTAATTGGTATAGCAGAATCATGGCAGAATAATGTGTGAATAATAATGATTCACACGACTGGACAGTAAATATAGAAGGATACTCCTTATTTAGACATGACCAAGTTAATAAGAAAGGAGGAGGAGTATGTATGTATGTTAAACAGGAATTGAAGCCAAATTTAAAAGATGGAATAGATGGGGGAGCAAATGATGCGGCAGAAACATTATGGGTGGAACTGTGTACAGGAAGCAAGAAGGTAGGTAAATTAATTGTTGGAGTATGTTATAAGCCGCCAAATGCCGGGGAAGAGGTGGAAATGAATCTCCATATGCAGTTGGCGAAGGCTGCTGGTATGGGGCATGTTCTGGTTATGGGGGATTTTAACTACCCTGAAATAGATTGGAGTAATGGAACTGCCAGCACCTCAAAAGGTATAAAGTTCTTAAATTTCCTATATGAGCATTTTCTTTCACAGATGGTAGAAGTTCCTACTAGACAGAATGCGTTGTTGGATCTGGTGATATCTAATAACCCTGAGCTCATTTTGGAGATGAAGGTAATGGGAAGCTTAGGGAATAGTGACCATGATATAGTGTCATTTAATATAGGTTGCAAAAAACTAAAGTGCACTGTGATTAACAAAAACTTTTAACTTTAGGAAAGCTAATTTTATGCTTTTAAAGGAATCGCTCCTGCTCATAGACTGGGGGGAACTGTTTCTAGGTAAAGATACTGAGCAGATGTGGACCATTTTAAGGGATATTAAACTATTACATTTCAAATCGGTACCTTTTAGGTAACAAGTGTAAAAAAATTAGGTCCAGTTCTGCATGGTTAATGCTCAGGTAAAAAGGTAAATGGAAAAAAAGAAAAGGGCTTTTAAAATTTTGAAAACAGAAGGCACAGAACAGGCTTACAGGGAGTACAAAAGCGTAATAAAGAGTGCAAGAAAGCAATTAAACTAGCTAAAATAGAAAATGAAATACGGATTGCCGAACAAAGCAAGTCCAACCCCAAAATGTTTTTTAAGTAATAAATGGTAAAAAGATGAGGACTGAGAATGTGGGACCATTAAATAAAGGGCTGAGGTGGTTGAGAGATGCCAAAAAGGCTAATCTGCTAAACCGTTTTTTACATCGGTTTTTACTGTTGAGAATCTTGTCCTTACAGTAGGGATTGTAGCAATATGCAGGGAAGAAGAATGAAGAGTTTTCACATTGGATAACAGAGGATATGGTACGGAAACAATTAGACAAAGTTAATATCAATAAAGCGCCAGGACCAGATGAATTGCATCTAGGATTTTAAAAGAGCTTAGTTCAGTTCTAGCTAGACCACTGTTTCTCATATTTTCAGATTCGCTTTTGTCTGGGGATGTGCCGCTGGATTGGAAAAAAGCCAATGTAATACCATATTCAAAAAAGGTAGTCATTCACAGCCTGGTAACTATAGACCTGTAAGCCTAACATCAGTGGTAGGGAAGGTGATGGAAACTTTGTTAAGGGATCATATCCTTGACTTTGTCTCCAGAGATCATCTTATTAGTAGTAGTCAGCATGGATTTATGAGAAATAGATTATGCCAGACAATTGAATTGGTTTTTTATGAGAAGTGAGTAAGAAGTTGGACTCAGGCACAGCAGTGGATTGTGTGGTAATTTGGATTTTGCAAAAGCTTTTGATACTGTGCCACATAGGCGACTAATGTATAAACTGAGGATGTTGGCCTTGAAGAAAACATTGTTCAGGATAGAGAACTGGTGTTGGACAGCAAACAGAGAGGGGTGGTTAATGGAGCTACATCTATGTGGGCTAAAGTTCTAAGCGGAGTGCTCAGGGTTCTGTATGGGGCCGCTTCTGTTTAATCTGTTATAAATGACTTAGAAGGGGGCATTGAGAGCAAGGTCTCTGTGTTTGCTGATGACACTAAATTATGCAGAGCTTGGAAACTTCCAATGATGTGCAGTGCTGCAAACAGACCTAGATAGTTATCAAAGGGCAGCAGAATGGCAGATGAGATTCAATGTAGATAAATGTAAGGTAATGCATTGGGATTTAATAATCCCTATGCTATCTACCATAAATAAACTCTCTGTTAAGTTCATCTGTAATGGAAAAGATTTGGGGGTTTTTGGTAGATAACAGACTTAGCGTAGCAAACAATGCCAGGTAGCAACAGCTAGAGCTAGCATATTGTCTTGTATAAAAAGGGGAATAGATTCAAGAGAGAAAAATATTATCTCCTCTTTACAAGGCACTGGTAAGGCCTCATTTGGAATATGCGGTGCAGTTTTGGAATCCCATATACAAAAGGACATCTTGGAAATTGAGGCAGTTCAGAGAAGGGCAACTAAATATAAGGGGAATGGAGGGGCTTGAATATGCAGGCAGATTAGACAAGTTAGGGCTGTTTTACATTGGAGAAGCGGCGGTTGCGTGGGGACAGGATAACCTTATACAAATATATTAATGGTCCATACAATGAACTCTCTGGTGCATTGTTCACTAATAGGTCATATCAGAGGACACGTGGACATCCTTTAAGGTTGGAAGAAAAGAAGTTTCATCTTCAGGTTAGGAAAGGTTTCTTTACAGAGAATGGTGAAACTGTGGAACTGTCTTCCAGCAGATGTGGTAATGGCAAGTTCATTGAATAACTTAAAAAAGGCCTAGATAAGTTTCTAAAACTAAAAAATGTTGAGAATTACTGGTATTAATACATATAGATCTGGTTGATCCAGGGATACTTTCCGATTGCCGTTTGGAGTCAGGAAGGAATTTTTCCCCCCTTTTTAGCTGGGTTTTTTTGCCTTCCTCTGGATCACTGTTAGGTAGGGTTAAAAAAAAAAAAATAGGTTGGACTTGATGGAATTATGTTTTATTCAACCTTAATTACTGTAACTATGTACCCTAATTAGAATGCACGCTCAGCAAGACCTGCGTGTTCTCATTGGTCTGAAATTCCAACCAAGTTAGGGGGAGGTGCCCAGACAGGAATCTCTGGGGTCCGTTTAGATTGTCTGCCTGGGTACAGATACCTGTGAAAATATTGGCAAAAATCATACAACGGGCTCAAGCTAAATTGTTTTTATTGACCTTAGTAAACTTTAACAACTAATTACAGATGTATTCATTGGTATTACTTCCCATATAAATGGTGGGGTATTACATATCTTTATTTTGGAAGCTAGTACCCAAGGATTAGTTGGGGCAGAGTGCTAAGTGATTAAAACCTGCTTACTGCTTTAGCTGTTAACATGGAAAATGCTCCTTATTCTCTAAATCTGGGTACACACATTAACGATAAGAGAAGATTCAGATCGACGGAATTGTCCCTTCATCTGTAAATTGTTTACCTTGAAAACAAGCATTCTAGAGGCCAATGAGCGTTCACCATTGACTTTGAGAAGAATGATTATATTTGGAAACTTTCCTGCAGTCTGCCCTTTGTGTAGGGAACTGGCTGAGTAGAAGGGATGTGGCTGTCCTGAAAGATCACCCTATACTTATATTGGGAGGACCTGTGTAGCTACATCTTTGAAAGATGACAGACAGTATCTTACAGATCTATAGCTTTTATGGTTGACAAAGCTTTGTGTCGTCTGCAAACACAGAGACCTTGCTGAAAATACCTGCTTCCAAATCATTAATAAAGATTAAATAGAAGTGGCCCAAAACAGAACCCTGTGGCACCACATTATTCTTGTCCATACAAAGGATAATTTGAGGATAATTATTGTCCCCTTATGGCAGAGTAAGTTGCCTTCTGCCTCCATGCAGTCAATCAAGACTGTCACAACTGACATCACAGCCAATCAAGTGTTGTTTCACCTACTGCCTCCTCTGCACATGCTTAAGCATATAAAAGCTCTAAGTAGATGAAGGTAACCCACTAGATCAGGTGGTGCTGTGGTAACCAAACACTGTAGCCTCAAAACAGTGTATATATCCAAGGACAAGTATCAAGTAGAGGATGGTAAAAGAAGACTCAAGGGTCTTATTTACAGTGCATTTGCTGTGCTATACACCAACATTTGGACTGCACAGGGTCAAACAATTGAGAAATACCCGCGTGGTCTAAACAGGTGTAGCACAATAAATTCACTAAAAATAAGTTGCTTGGGTCTTCTCGTCTTGCTTACCATCCTCTACTTGATACTTGTCCTTGCATATAAAAAGCTTTAGAAGAGGGAGACGACCTTGCCAGAAAGGAATAGAACTTATCATAAAGAAAACTTTAATGATGAAGTGCATATAAACTTTTTTTCAAAAACAGTTCAAATGAAAAGTACCTGGGGAAGGGAGGTAGGTAGGTACTTTCTATGTTCCAATATCATTTCTACAAGTAGCGACAGCATAAAGAAAACTGCTTCTGCCAGGCTTCCTGAGTGCTTCATAGGTATCTTCAATACAGGAGGCCCAGGACTATAACTGCGATGGCGAGATGAAGCGTATGTGCAGTAGCTCCTAACGAAACAATATTGGGTGGTTGGAATAATTAATCTACCTTCATGCCTCAGGTACTTTTCATTTTTAAAAAGTTTATTTTTACAGTAGAGTTGTCTTTAGCTATCTGGTTACAAATGGATGTAATAAACTGGTTAAAATAGCAATTGGGGTTACAGGCAGATAACTGAAAAGTCACCAGTTTTTAAGCCGGATATGCCCTTTAATTATTAGTATTGTGGTCATACTGACATTACAAGTGATTTTATTGTAGCTATAAACGACTAATAGCTGTTTGCTTGGAAATGCTTCCCATTTTGTTAGAAAGAAATTGTTAAAAACAGTATCACTTAATATGCAATAAATTCATATGCAATACATTCCTTGATAAAGTGTTTATAATTAATATTTAAATGAACAATTAATGCATTGCTCATTAGGATTCTGAATGAATAAATCGATTTTGTCATCACTTTTACAACAAAGGGAAAGCCAGCTATGATAACAATATCAATGAATTTCTAATAAATCATGTTACTAACATTGGTGCCCTTAATATGTCCTTCTTCCTAAAGAATAAATGAGACGGATGTTTAATTTGCAACCGTATCCTGGTGAAAGTAGCTTTTAGAAATGACAAAACTGGATTTAAAAAATCAATCAAATCATATTATGAACATTTTGCCCCTGAGGGTTAATAATATGGAAAAGGAACAAAAGGTATATTTAATTGTTATTGTATTTTTTTCCCTACATATATGCAACACCTTACCAAGAGTTGCATCAGATCCTGCAATAAAGAGCTGAAAATGAGTCATTATGCAATATAAGAAGGCTTTATGCCGTCATATATTTCATGAACGTGAGTTTCATTTTAACTCTCATAGGTAATATCTGAATTGCAGATATACATTTTCAAATTATCCCACTTTATTGGCAGTGGCAAACAATATGGCAGCTCCACCTAATTCAACCCAGAGACACTCAGGGTGTTAAAAAGACTCTGTATTTATACAAAGTTCTCTTTATCTCTTTATCTTACAGAGGAACTGAGTCAGCAGGGTATATAAGGTTCAAAGGGGCAAAGTGTGAAGTCACTGTAAAATGCACAGACCTCTACACTTTTGGGCACAATGACAGCAGGAGGCCCATCTCTAAAATAAAGCTAAAGGAACAGATGCCATTCGGAGTCAGTTAATATTTTGTAATAATTCAGGGGAAGGAATTATGTATAATTGCCCAAAAAATGTCAGGTAATGCTGAAATCAAACATATCTGCCTATACCTTGTATCAGAAGATATCCTAAGGGGAACTTGAGAATTGTACTTCTTGGTACACAGCATCATATGTATATCGTGTGTTTGGTATCTTTGGATTGTATAAAATCAGTGGATCACAAAAATGTTAATATTTTGTATGTGAGACGTAAGGTACTTGCAGTTATAAACCACTAATATGCAGTATTATGAGGTGCACTCCCTAATCTCCGTGCCACAGACGGTAAGGGTAATGGACATAATTTCTGAAAGGGAGGCACACTCAAATGCTACAATAAGTATTTATTATGTGCTGAATAAACCAAATACACACAACGTTTCGGGTTATTCCACACCTGAGGAAGGGGGGAAACCCCTGAAACGTTGTGTGATTTGGTTTTTCAGCACCTAAAAATATTGTTATAGTTTAGGGGCATGTATATACCTCTTAGATATATTAGCAGGTCATTCCGCTGTCTTGGAATGTGGTGGCAGCTATGTTAGGTAATAAAGGGTATCTCCACACACAAATAAACTTTTTTCTTCCCAAAACTACTCTGCAGTTGGGGGTGGGATTGGGTTAGACTTCACATGGTAAAAAGGCTTTCAAGCTAGGGGATGCAGCAGACAAAAGGGACCAGAGGGAGGAAGAGGGGGTGGGGAGGGTTTCCCTGTGCATGTCACAAGCCCTTACTGAGGGACTGGATGGAAGCAGCGGGACTGGATGACTCATTGATGATTATTACTGAAGTAAGTTCAGGTTTTAGGTTAAGTACCCAGGGTGGTAAAGACTTAGCGGCTTAGGTCCATACTTTTGGCTGCCTCCAGGGAACTTCAAGTGTTCTGCTCAAGCACTCCAATATCTCTAGTCAAAGTGTCTGCCAAGTGCTATTTAATAAATAGCACTTAATAATAGCAGTTAATAAATAGCAGACAACTTTGTGTGTCCATTAGTCCTACCAATTTTTGTTGGTTTAGGTCCTCACCCTGGTACTACTAAAAAGATAAGGAATGGAGTGAATGGGAGGTGCGTATAACTGTCCCTTAATAGCACAGACAATCGTGCTCCTCTTGTTGAATAACTGCGTGTGTATGCGTAAATGCCACCCATAGTCCCTTGGTTACCCATATTTCAGGCCCAGGTCATTGATATAATACAGATAGTATCCAAATCCTTATGCATATGGTAAAACAAAAATGCGAAACTCTGCACTGGAAAACTGTAATTATGAATATGTCACACTCAACAGTTTTCTTTCTAATCCTGTTACCAAAGAGAAGGTTTTTTAGATGAACTGATTCATTTTACATCTAACTAAATGTTTGTGTAAGAAGTGATGGGATATAATGGTTTTCAAAGGGTCACGCATATTGCACATGAGATTAGTGTTTGGTTGTGCCGGAGAATAATAAGCATTTGTTATTTGTGCTTGAGTTGAGTTGGTCAACTTTGTACCCGACAGGCTTGAAAAATTTTTAATTAGGTTTTTGCATCCTCAAATAATTTATTGAACACAACATTCATTAAATAGATGTGGTATTTATTAAATGGCACTAATCTATTTTGTAACATTTATTACCACTTATCAATTTAAATTATCCTTCTTTGTAAATTATTGTGCTCTGTTGCAGAAAGCCTTTTCATTACTTTCTTTGTGTCCTGTGGGAATGTGGAAGTGTTGTTTTCTTTCTGGATTACTGTTAAATTTGAAGCTGTCTTATTCTTCCATTGTCACGACTCTACCCCCTCACCCTATCAGCCCATCTCAACAGAATAACTGGCATCACAGCTAGAAATAAATAAAAAGTCCACGCGAGAAATGTATAGAAAGCTAGAAATATGCAGCTGGCTATGTAGCTGCTAATAAAAATATGCAAATGGATAATAGATTAAAAGACCACTAAAGCCTCCGCAAAAGCTGATCAGAAGGCATGTTCATTGGAAGCTGCAGCTTTAAAAATACTGTTGCCATATTTTTTTTACCTATGCTGCTCCAGAGCTACCTTTGTGCCTTGAATAATTATAGTAAATTCAATAATTATCGAAATTGTGTACTGTTTGCTAACCTCGCCTTCGTCCATATCCCTCGAATGTTCTGTTTCACTGATAACCCTCAAAGATTGTTCGATGCAGTAACCCTCAAATATGGTTCGATTTCGGTAACCCCCAAATGTATGGTTCATTCGGTAACCCCCAAAGTATGGTTCGATTTCGGTAAGCCCCAAGTTATGGTTTGATTTAGGTAACCCTCAAATGTATTGTTCGATTTCAGTAACCCTCAAATGTATGGTTCAATTTCGGTAACCCCCAAATGTATGGTTCGTTTTGGTAACCTACAAATGTATGGTTGATTTCAGTAACCCCAAATGTATGGTTCGATTTCGGTACCCTCAAATGTATTGTTTGATTTTCAGTAACTCTCAAATTATAGTTCGGTAATGCTTTGAATTGACGGTATCCTCGAATGTACCATGCGGAAACCCGTCAATTGGCCGATCGTGGAATAAGTTAGTGTTTGAACAAGTTTTGGTGATATGGACATGTTCCCCAGGCCATTTCCAGGTGCAGGCCTTTTATAGAAAGTTACTATTACTACTTTCACTATAATTAACTAGAACTTTTTGAACTATTTTTCCCCATTGACTTAAATGGGTTTGTTTAACAACTTATAACTTTAGAATTTTTACAAACTTCTCTACTTAAGGCTTATAAACAAATGCAATTGTGTGGGGGGGTGATCAGAGAAGTGCCCTACATTGCATGATTGTCGGCCACATTGTGTGTCTCCGGTCGGCCTCCGTGATCACACGTGTATATGCACCCCTAGTTTATTTTGCAAACACTGCAAGCACAATGTTTTGGATAAACAACGCTTTTGTCAGGCACTTTATGTATTTATGTTTTCAAAAAACTGATTGATTGGATTTTCTATACAGTTTTTAAGGTAACTGGTCAAAATATTAAATACAAATAAAGCTTATACAGTCGCAAGGTGATCAATAGGCAGCAATTAGGTGAGCCATAATGTCAGCCATTTATTTTTACTTTCAACCAAAGGACTACTGATATCTGTTCAAATATTAGGTTTTCTCCACATAGTGTCTGGCATAGGTCCCTCCTATCATGCACCCTTTGAGATATAAATATTGATTATTTTGTATTGGCGCATTCAGTTTTGGGCAACATGGACGCTTTCTCACTTGGAAAGGCTCCATGTGGCACAAAACATGTCAGTTAGCATGGAAATAAGCAACCTTAGCAGTATAAAATGCTTTTTGCCTTACTGTATGTACCTCTGATTAAAATAATAAAGATTGAAGCACTACTGATATCTGTCCCATATGTACCATCCTTAAAATAAAAATTGGTGACAAAAAATACAGCCGGAATACAGATCTCCCTCATAAGGGAAAGTCAGTCCCTGTTACCAAGTCCATGGCTTAGTCTAGATAATCTGCTCCAACAGTCATTTATCACATTTTGTTATCGAGAGACAACACAGTAAAAAAAAAAAAAAAGGTAATGCTAAACTTTTGTGGAGATTAGCTGGCCCACAAAAGGTTAACTCAGTTGCAACGATTGGTATCTTACATCACAAAAGGCAATTTTGTCAGACAGCAGTTCCCAGTGCATTGCCCGATTTGTTTCTTGGAAACCAGAGGTGTAACTAGAAATCTCTGGGCCCCCCAGTAAAATATTAATAAGGCCCTGGCTTGTATCTGTCATAGGGAAAGTAAGAAATTGGTCCCCTTGCAGTCACAGGGGCTGCTCCACTGGTAGTTAAGCATTGTTTGCAAACTATTCCATCATCTGCACTCCTAGCAATGGAATTCGTAGTGACTGTCCCTAGTGTTAAAGGCTGTTTTCCACTCGTCACCTTTGCATATACGGATCTGATTGTATGCCCCACGAAGATTCAGTTGGTAAATATTTTAGCCCTTTATCTGGTCAAACAGTTCAGAGATGAGAGGAAGAGGATACCGATTTTTTACTGTGATTTTATTTAACCACGTAGTCGATGCAGGGTCGTAAACCTCCATCTTTTTTTTCAACAAAAAGAAACCCAGCTCAGCAGGGGAAGTGGAAGGTTGTATGAACCCCCGAGGCAATGTTCGTACTGTACTCTTCTGGCTGAGTTTCAGAGGGGGACAATGGGTATGTGCGTCCCCGAGAGGCATATGTACCTGAAGAAGATCGATGGGGCCTCGGCGCTGTATGGCAGGGATTGGTAGGCTTCTCAGCTCGCCTTTTACCCAACCACGGCTAGCCGGATGAAAGAGGAGGCGAGAATTCCCCACTGCTACACTCCACCAGCAACCCAACATGGGGGAAGTCATGGATGTCCGAACTACAGCGGTTGTCGATGTAGAAACTGAGGGCATCCAGAGAGCAGTGGGAGACAATCGTTTAACCGGTCCCGAGTTTCCCTTGTCCTCGAACAGTATTAGTGCACACAGAAGTGAGCAGAAATGAGTAGAATGAGGTATGTCAAAATAGAAAGGATCCAAGATTGAGTTCATTTTAGACCAATCTATAAGGTTGGTAATCTGAGCATGGAAGTCCGGAATCAGGGGAGTGGAGACTTTGGATGACAGAAACACAAAGTTCTGGTGAATATGCCAATGCAAAATAGGACTTCGATGTAGATTTGGAAATGAATCAAAGCCAAAGGGTATGTAATAGCCAGAACTCGAAAGAGGTTGCTGCAAAGTGAAGAAGAGAGAGGAAGCCCAATTGTGCTGCATAGGTAGAATCAATGAAGTTTCCAGCTGCACCGGAAACCAAAAGGCCTGCGGGAGAAAAAGTTTTACCATTTAAAGGTGATAGTTGCTGGTAGAAAGAGTTTCAGTGGTTCAAATTTGTGGAGACTGTAACATTACCTAGAAGGAGCTCCTCCTTAACTTCTAGGTCCTGGAGTTCCCGACTTCTGGGGACAATTTCTTACAAAGTGTCCTTGCCCAGCACAATAGAGACAAAGTCCAAGTAGTACGTCGGCGTGACTTTTCCTCAGGAGACAGATGAGTGCTCCACATTTGCATAGGTCTTCAACAAAGATATTGGTTGCGGAAAGGTCTGAGCAGGCCTGAGGAAAGGTCTTAGGGAAGCTGGAACAGAGCTGCAGACCTTTCTGCTTCCGTTCACAAAAGCGGGTATCAATCTGGATGCATAGAGTATCAAGGCTTCCAATGGGACAGGTAATTTCTAGATACTAATCACCTTGAGGTGGATCAGAGAGTCCCTGCCAAAAGTCTCTGTGACAAGGGTACGAAATCAATGCGTATTGTCCCACGGAAACGAGACCCTTGGCGGCAGCTGCATCAAATGGGAGGAGGCAGCAGAGGTTCTTCTGGAGCATCGAGACCTTACAAAAACATACTCAGGAAATCGGTAACATTTTGACTAGAGGATCGTCTTTTTCCATAGGGGAGAAGCCCAGGCCAGAGCATTGCCCTCCAAAAAAAACTTTTGGGGGGATTAGCTGGCCCACAAAAGGTAACTCCGGATTGCAACAATTGGGATCTTACATCACAAAGAGCAATTTGTCAAACAGCAATTCCCAGTGCATTGCCCGGTTGTTCTTGGAAACCAGAGGTTAACTAGAAATCTCGGGCCCCCAGTAAAATTATAATAAGGCCCCTGGCTTGTATTCTGCTGGAAAGTAAGAAAATGGTCCCCCTGCCAGTCAAGGTGGCCTCCACTGGTAGTTAGTAACTATTAAATCTGCACTCTAGCAATGGAAGTTTGATTTAGAAATATTAGACAGTACTTGGTGAAGAAAACAGACAGGCAATGCTTAGAGTTAGTTTTCAAAACTTCTGAAGGCCAGGAGGGTGGAGGAGTTTCTAATGTACAATGCCGTAAAATGACATTTAATATTCTGTGTCTGATATGATGACTCACACACAACGTAATGGGAAAGGTTTGTGTGTAGAAACCGGCAAAATCCTTAATAAGCTTTTCAGGGAAGTCTAAATAAAACAAAAAGTAGCATATATCAGGTATATTGGTATAAGTTCTTATTTGAAAAAAAAAAAAAATATTGGCCATCGCAAACAGAGTTTTGTGAGCCAAGATTTTTACCCCTTTTTTAAATGTTACTCCCCCTCAAGAACTCAGCTACAGGATAATACCATCTGGATGCCACTTCTTAATAGTTGTCAGAAAAGTGAAGTTTCTCTGAGTAAATCAGCGTCTCCGAGATTTAGGGAAAACAAACGCTACTTTTCAGGTAATGGTCTTGAAAAAAGAACGCAAAATGGCAAAAACAGGCTGCATGAATCAACAATCTTCATTGTACCTTTTTTCTTTGGATTTTAATGTGAATGATTAAAAAAAGAACGCCTATTTATTTCGTGTAAATATTATGTAAGGAAAATCTGGCACTCGTACATTGGAAAAAACATTCTTCTTCTGGGTTTACACGTGAACCATGTGCACTGTCTAACCATGTGCAATATTCATATCATGTAAAACACACTCACTTTACAATACAGAATGAATATATAGAATATATGTTTACAGTCTTTTTTTTTTTAAGCCCAACAATGGCCAACTAGATATTTGCATTTTATTTGCAAAAACAATCAGCTTAATCAAAATACAAAGAATGACTGGATTTTTTTCAAGCCAATGCATTTTTTGTGCAGCGAACAAAGCTATTATTCTCCGTATTCTCCTGCTGTTTGTTGTGTCTGTTCATACAGACCATCAAATAGATGGAGATAATTGTGACAGCCAATTACAAACAGCGACGAGAGACCCATGCTCTCCTGACACAAGAAAGGGGAGTTCCATGCAGTGTTTTGTGAAACCTATTTAAATGCTTCTGTCTGGAGATTTGAATATATGAACTCAAGGAGGTGTGGTTTCTAAGGAGGCATGTAAGACCAAGTATGGAAGTAAATCAATTGATAATCTAAAATGTATGTTTACAAATGCAAGAAGTCTGGCTGGAAAAAACGGGGAACTAGAACTAATAGCTTTAAAGGAAAGGTATGATGTAATTGGTATAGCAGAAATGTGGCTAAATGATTCACACGACTGGACAGTAAATATTGAAGGTTACTCCTAATTTAGACATAACAGAGTTAATAAGAATGGAGGAGGAGTATGTATTTATGTTAAACAGGAATTGAAGCCAAATCTAAAAGATGGAATAGATGGGGACATAAACGATATGGCAGAAACAATATGGGTAGAGCTGTTTACAGGAAGCAAGGAAGGTGGGTAAATTAATTGTTGGGGTATGTTATAAACCGCCAAATGCTGGTGAGGAGGTGGAAATGAATCTCCATATGCAGTTGGTGAAGGCTGCTGGTATGGGGTATGTTTTGGTTATGGGGGATTTTAACTACCCTGACATAGATTGGAGTAAGGGAACTGCCAGCACCTCAAAAGGTGTTTCTAGAATTGTTTCTAGGTAAAGATACTGAGCAGATGTGGACCACTTTTAAAGGGATATTAAACTATTACATTTATAAATTTGTACCTTTAGAACAAGTGTAAAAAAGTAGGTCCTCTCCTGCATGGCTTAATGCTCAGGTAAAAAGGAAAATGGGGAAAAAGAAAAAGGCTTTTACATTTTTGAAATCAGAGGTAACAGAACAGTTTTACAGGGAGTATAAAAGCTATAATAAAGAGTGCAAGAAAGCAATTAAACTAGCTAAAATAGAAAATGAAATACAGATTGCCGAACAAAGCAAGTCTAACCCCAAAATGTTTTTTTAAGTATATAAATGGTAAAAAGATGAGGACTGAGAATGTGGGACCATTAAATAATGGAGCTGAGGTGGTTGTAGAGGATGCCGATAAGGCTAATCTGCTAAACCGTGGAGTCAGGAAGGAATTTTTCCCCCCTTTTTAGCTGGGTTTTTTTGCCTTCCTCTGGATCAACTGTTAGGTAGGGTTAAAAAAAAAAAAAATAGGTTGGACTTGATGGAATTATGTCTTTATTCAACCTTAATTACTATGTAACTATGTACCCTAATTAGAATGCACGCTCAGCAAGACCTGCGTGTTCTCATTGGTCTGAAATTCCAACCAAGTTAGCAGGAGGTGCCCAGACAGGAATCTCTGGGGTCCGTTTAGATTGTCTGCCCCCTCCTGCTAAAACTTGGTGGGAATTCAGACCAATGAGAACACGCAGGTCTTGCTGAGCGTGCATTCTAATTAGGGTACATAGTTACATAGTAATTAAGGTTGAATAAAGACATAATTCCATCAAGTCCAACCTATTTTTTTTTTTTTAACCCTACCTAACAGTTGATCCAGAGGAAGGCAAAAAAACCCAGCTAAAAAGGGGGGAAAATTCCTTCCTGACTCCAAACGGCAATCGGAAAGATACCCTGGATCAACCAGATCTATTGTATTAATACCAGTAATTCTCAACATTTTTTAGTTTTGAAACTTATCTAGGCCTTTTTTAAAGTTATTCAATGAACTTGCCATTAACCACATCTGCTGGAAGACAGTTCCACAGTTTCACCATTCTCACTGTAAAGAAACCTTTCCTAACCTGAAGATGAAAAATCTTTCTCCAACCTTAAAGGATGTCCACGTGTCCTTGATATGACCTATTAGTGAACAATGCACCAGAGAGTTCATGTATGGACCATAATATATTTGTATAAGGTTATCCTGTCCCCACGCAACCGCCGCTTCTCCAATGTAAACAGCCCTAACTGTCTAATCTGCCGCATATTCAAGCCCTCCATCCCCTTATTAATTTAGTTGCCTTCTCTGAACTGCCTCAATTTCCAAGATGTCCATTTTGTATATGGGATTCCAAAACTGCACCGCATATTCCAAATGAGGCCTTACCAGTGCCTTGTAAAGAGGGAGAATAATATTTTTCTCTCTTGATCTATTCCCCTTTTTATACAAGACAATATCTTGCTAGCTCTAGCTGTTGCTACCTGGCATTGTTGCTACAGCCAGTTGTTATCTACCAGAACCCCCAAATCTTTTTCCATTACAGATGACTTAACAGAGAGTTATTTAGGTGTAGATAGCATGGGATTATTAAATCCAAATGCATTACCTTACATTATCTACATTGAATCTCATCTGCCATTCTGCTGCCCATTTTGATAATTATCTAGGTCTGTTTGCAGCACTTGCACATCATTGGAAGTTTCCAAAGCTCTGCATAATTTAGTGTCATCAGCAAACACAGAGACCTTGCTCTCAATGCCCCCTTCTAAGTCATTTATAAACAGTAAACAGAAGCGGCCCCAGTACAGAACCCTGAGGCACCCGCTTAGAACTTTAGCCCACATAGAGTAGCTCACATAACCACCCTCTCTGTTTGCTGTCCAACACAGTTCTCTATCCATGAACAAATGTTTTCTTCAAGGCCACAGTCCTCAGTTTATACATTAGTCGCCTATGTGGCACAGTATCAAAAGCTTTTGCAAAATCCAAATATACCACATCATGCTGTGCCTGAGTCCAACTTTTACTCACCTTCTTCATAAAAACCAATTCAATTTGTCTGGCATGACTATTTCTCATAATCCATGCTGACTACTACTAATAAGATGATCTCTGGAGACAAAGTCAAGGATATGATCCCTTAACAAAGTTTCCATCACCTTCCCTACCACTGATGTTAGGCTTACAGGTCTTAGTTACCAGGCTGTGAATGACTACCTTTTTTGAATATTGGTATTACATTGGCTTTTTCCAATCCAGCGGCACATCCCCAGACAAAAGCGAATCTGAAAATATGAGAAACAGTGGTCTAGCTAGAACTGAACTAAGCTCTTTTAAAATCCTAGGATGCAATTCATCTGGTCCTGGCGCTTTATTGATATTAACTTTGTCTAATTGTTTCCGTACCATATCCTCTGTATTCCAATGTGAAAACTCTTCATTTCTTCCCTGCATATTGCTACAATCCCTACTGTAAGGACAAGGACTTCAACAGTAAAAACCGATGTAAAAAAAGGTTTAGCAGATTAGCCTTTTGGCATCCTCTACAACCACCTCAGCTCCTTTATTTAATGGTCCCACATTCTCAGTCCTCATTTTTTACCATTTATATACTTAAAAAACATTTTGGGGTTGGACTTGCTTTGTTCGGCAATCCGTATTTCATTTTCTATTTTAGCTAGTTAATTGCTTCTTGCACTCTTTATTACAGCTTTTGTACTTCTGTAAGCCTGTTCTGTGCCTTCTGTTTTCAAAATTTTAAAAGCCCTTTTTTTTTTTCCATTTACCTTTTTACCTGAGCATTAAGCCATGCAGAACGGACCTAATTTTTTTACACTTGTTACCTAAAAGGTACCGATTTGAAATGTAATAGTTTAATATCCCTTTAAAAGTGGTCCACATCTGCTCAGTATCTTTACCTAGAAACAGTTCCCCCCAGTCTATGAGCAGGAGCGATTCCTTTAAAAGCCTAAATTAGCTTTCTAAAGTTAAAAGTTTTTGTTAAGCCGATGCACTTTATTTTGCAACCTATATTAAATGACACTATATCATGGTCACTATTCCCTAAGCTTCCCATTACCTTCATCCTCCAAAATGAGCTCAGGGTTATTGATATCACCAGATCCAACAACGCATTCTGTTAGTAGGAACTTCTACCATCTGTGAAAGAAAATGCTCATATAGGAAATTAAGAACTTTATACCTTTTGAGGTGCTGGCAGTTCCATTACTCCAATCATTTCAGGGTAGTTAAAATCCCCCATAACCAGAACATGCCCCATACCAGCAGCCTTCGCCCACTGCATATGGAGATTCATTTCCACCTTCCCCGGCATTTGGCGGCTTTATAACATACCCCAACAATTAATACCTACCTTCTTGCTCCTGTACACAGTTCACCCATAATGTTTCTGCCGTATCATTGCTCCCATCTATTCCATCTTTTAAATTTGGCTTCAATTCCTGTTAACATACATACATACTCCTCTCCTTTCTTATTAAATGGTCATGTCTAAATAAGGAGTATCCTTCTATATTTACTGTCCAGTCGTGTGAATCATTATTATTCACACATTATTCTGCCATGATTCTGCTATACCAATTACATCAACTTTCCTTTAAACGCTATTATCTCAAGTTCACCGGTTTCCAGCCGAACTCTTGATTTTTTGTGGGTAGTTGTTTAACAGCTGTATCCCAGTTTCAAAGAAGTGCATCCATTTTCACAGTACCTGCTCCACACTGTATGTTTGCACAGCATGTTTGTTCTTAAAAGCAACATTTATTTTAAAAACATCACTGCCTTCTTATGATAATAGGGTGTGCGCATCAGTGTATTCAATTGTATAGCTATGGAGTGTGCAAGAACATTTTGAGTGAGAGACAACATACTGCATATCAGGCATATCTTTTTTAACCATGGAGCTGTATTATTTATCACAGCTGTCCAAATTATTTTAAAGTGCAACTGTACTTTACAAAAACACCCCTCCCCCACTGTGGGAGGGTCTAAATCTATGTCTGTATCTCTGGCGTGCATGAATTCTCTAGAAAACCTACCTATTTAATTATAGGTAACTGGTTCATCCTGCTCCTCCCATAGAGCATGTCTTCCCATAGCTGGGCCTTAGACTAGCTTTTTAGGTCAAATGGGAGAGGTGTGTCAGAGTTTGGCTTGAATGAGGCAAGTTAAAACATTTTTTCCCAGGGGGCAGGTGTCCTGGCATCTGATACCCCAATCTCCAGCACTTCTTTTACCTATGGAGAGGGCCCCGTTTGGCAATACTTTACCACACATGGTTTTAAACAGGATTTCAATTCGCAAAATATCAGTGATGAAGCCAAAGGAATGCCAGGAACACAAATTAAGACTAGGCTAACAGTAATGTAACATACAAAGGTGCTAACGAACCGTAGTCAAATAACAGAACCAAGGGCCAAAACACGGTTCTCCAGGGTTGGTCCAAGGAGCAAACAATCAGAGGTCAAAAGTCAAGTTGGTAACAAAATAACGATAAAGCCCACCAAAAAAGTGAGGACTATCCAAACACTATAAAAGTCAAGGTTTGGAAATCAGAGGAGCTCTAAATAGGCACAACCAATGAGGAAAATCCACAGAACAAACCATTATTTTGATTGGCCAGTCACTGATTCAAACACCTACAAGATTAACAGAGAACCAGTTAGCTAGCAGACCACACTCGTACTCTTGCTACTAAAAAACTGCCTGCAAACAATCTGCAAGAGCATGAAACAGGCCCAATTCTGCCTAAGCTTGTAAAGGGACAAACCACGATAATGGCAAGTAGTAGGTAAGGCACCTCAATATCTGTTTCATATACTTTAAATATAGATTATACGATACAATATAATTCTCCCATGGGACCAAAGCACTTAATATGCCTCAGAGTTAGTAATGGTGGTAGGATGAAGTTTTGTCACAGAGGATGCAATCTACAGGTCTGCAAATGCTGTTATGAACAGCTGGGTTTTCAGTCTGGATTTAAACACCTCCAAGGATGGGGCAGTTCTGACTGACTGGAGTAAGGAGTTCCATAGAGTGGATGTGGCATGACAGAAGGCTCTGTAACCAAAGGCTTTTAGGGGGAATTGGGGATGACTAGTTTTATTGAATCTACTAATATGGGTTGCGGGAGGAGAAAAACAATTGCAACTCTTTCATGTATCCGGGACCTAAATTTTGCAGGAATTTAATGTAAGTAGGCAAATTTTGAACAGATCCTTGACTTTATGTGTGCCAGTAAAGCGAGTTAGGATCGGTGTTATGTGGTAGTGGCGCAGCTGATTTGTTAGCAGTCTGTCAGTAGCATTCTGCACTAGCTGCAGGCGGTGATGGTCCTTTTTGGTAGGCCTGTTTAGAGGGCAATAGTAGTCCCGCTGTGATATGATGAAAACATGAACTAGTTGTGCAGATTTTCTGGGGTAAAAATGTTTAATTTAGTTGCTTAGGTGAAAGTATGATGTGTCACAACAGCAGAGATGCAAGTTGTTGTGGTAAGGTGGGTTATTGTACTTTACGACTGTGGCTAACGTTTGTAAGCAGAATACCAGCAGTAGTTTAATGGTATCTATGGGCATTCGTAAATCTACGATCGCAGTCATAGATTTACTATCCCTATCATAAATTTACGATGTTAACGTAAATTGACAATAGTGATTGTAAATTAATGATCGCCAAATGATCGTTTAAGGTGACTGTTAGAATAAATATCCTGCACTAGCCACGCAGACACTGATGCCTCTCTTAGACCTAGTAAGGACCCTTACAGCGCCGGGAGAAAGAATTACACCACACACAAGATGTAGCAGAACTCTAACTCAGTTTATTAGTTTGGTACATTTGAATATAACAAACCAGAAAATGGGGCATTGCCAGACTTCGTGTCTACAGATGAGGTTAGATAAAACATCCCTTGGAATGCAAGGATAGAGTCAGGTTGACACAATGTGGGAGGAAAAAGACCTGAGCTTACTTGGAAGCTCAAGTGTTTCATACCATGAAATGAGAAAGAACATTTGGAAACAAACATCTGCAAACACATTAAATAATATAAGACAAAATGGCGGTTTAGAAAACAAGATGTCTGCTATTAAGCGATTTCGTGATTATTAAAAACCCAACAGTTACGTATCGATAAAAATATGGCCCTGAGTTCTGAAATTATAAAACTCCATTAATTATAACCCCAGGCTGCACACTTGCTCAGAGTTATGTAGCTTTTACCCCCTATCGTAAGTGAAAATGTAGAAGGTGGAGTGTTTTTTACCATGGTCTGGCCTACAAGGACTTTGGTTTTGTCAGCATTTAGATCAGTTGTCACTCTTCCAATCTTGTATCTCTGCTAAGCAAACGTTTATGGTTGGATAGGTCTGCTACACCAGGTTTGAGATGATATTTAATGGGTATCATCAGTGTAGCAATAGTATGGAACATTTTTGAATGAGATTTCCAAGTGGTATTGGGTCAGTATCTGGCCACCTTTAGATAATCAGTAAGCAGAACAAATGTCTCCTGTCACATTTATATTATCTGTTTTATCATAGGTCCCAAATGTATAAAAATAAAATTAAAAATGTACTTTTCAAAGGAGATGGACCCGCTGGACTGAAGACTGTTTTACCACCTGTAATTAACTCCATTAATTATCAGTTACTGTACACGAAAGTACATTAATCAGTGTAGCATATCAATATTTTATCTACAGTCAAAAACTTAATGAAAAAAGTGATGTAATTTACAATAAAATAATTGCAACATTTGCATAAATAATTCATGAGAACAGAAATTATATTTTTTTGCGGGAGAAAGATTAATGCTTTTGTCTGTGACAACTTCAAGTAAATATTTTACCTTTTTTTCCATAATTCTTTTTTTGTTTGTGTAAATCAGGATTTCTGCTTTTAACTAAGAATTTTGAAATTAAATTTATTTCAGGTACACTTGGAATAAGAATCACATTTGTGAGTTGGACGTATTTTTGGCTGGATATCTCTGCCAGGTATTATTAAGAAGTACGCAGTTCTAGTGAGTTCCATGCTCTAGCTTGTGAGTGTTTTCGGGTTATCTTCCAACTGTTCGTGTGCTGTATCATGTTTCACTTTCTAGGCCATCTTTCCATATGCTACATAACATTTTTACTGTAGCCTTGAAATGTTACTAGATAATTTAAGAACATATAGACTTGCACCAACTATTGTTATATTTTACGTCAGTTCAGATATTATACCATCAGTATATACCATACTTGTTAGGGTAGTGCCCCTGTTCGCGCTCACTTCAACTTACAGGCACAGTATCATCATTCTGACGATTTTGTAGATATCTATAAATGCCTACAGTATTTCTAAGGCATAATCAAACAACACCAAAAGATCCACATAATCCAATTTAACATCTATAGAAATAACTTACACATGAAATGTTCACCTCAAAATACTAATAAAACCCCTTAAAAACACCTAAAACACACCAATAACCATAAGTGATGGAGGATAGATTAGGTGTTTCGAAGAGTATTGCGCACAAAACCTTTATCAAGTAACGTGTTAGGTCAGCACTTTCTGTGCTGACCTATCTACCGGACTCTTGGAAATTTAGCACTACACACATTCTCCTAGTTATCGATTGATGTGAAATTGACAACTTCACTGTGTTAGATAGACCAGAAACAGAGATGGTACTCATCTGTTTCAATGGGAACTTGTTTTTCCTTACGGGTGCATAATTACTTAATTACTTTCAACGCTTCTATGTGTATTAATTACTTTGCCGGGATGTATAAAGTACAAAGTAAGCACACATAAGTGTCTCATGTGATCTTAATACACATCTCCATTACAGAAACTCGAATTTCACTAGCCATTACTTCTACCAGAAATCCGTTATTTATCAATATCTTATCACAGTGCATCATACACCTTTCCACCCGTTTTTACTTCAAACTTCCCTTCACAAAACAATACATTCACACTTATCCTTCCTATCCATGAGTCTCCGATCTCAGTGTCTTAGTTGGAAATGGCGCTCATGTCCTCCGACATGCTACGAAACACCCAAACCCTCTCCACCAACAAGCCGACTGTTTCGTCACTATCACGTGACTTCGTCAGGGCGTCGTCTCTTCTCTAACGTATCTGCTACGCCCTGACGAAGTCACGTGATAGTGATATCACGTGATAGTGACGAAACGTCGGCGTGGCTACGTGCGTCTCCCCACAGTATGCCATTAATTGTTTCAGTGCCAGCAGACTTTTACAGTATACCATTAAAATTTCAATGCCTGCAGAAGATTCCCACAGTATTACCATTAATTCTTTCCGTGTCAGCAGACTTTCCCACGGTATTATCAATAACTTTTCTGTATCAGCAGACTTTAAGTTTGTTAAAAAGTGAGCAGTAGATTTTACTTGCCCTATTTAGAAACTGCTCTGTTCTTCTAGCTGAGCTCTAGAATGTGAGCTGATTCGGTTTGCACATTGTAGCCGCAAAGTCCAGTTTACTCTACTCAGCAACAATGTTGCAAACTGAAGTGCTTAACATACTGAAGTTTTTTTTTTAAGGTTTAACTAGAAGAACAGACCAGCTCTAAACAGAGAAAGTTAAGATGACATTAAAAAGTTGCCTGCCCTTACCTTGAAAATCAATTAAAGAAATTAGCATTTTGTTTCATATTAGGACCAAGAGCATTTATTTATTACCAATATTGGAGGATTTATTGAATGCAAAATAGTTGGGCAAGGCAGTTTAATATAATCATTAGAAATGTATAATAGTGTATGACCAGCAATGGATTATGCGTTTTAGGTGAAGATTTTTTATCATCATCCGTAATCAAATTTTCTCGGTGACACAAATCTAAAATGATCAGACATTATATGAAATCAGTATTTTACTATTTTTTCTCTTACTCAAATAATAATTAGCTTTTGTTTGTAATGTAAAATATTTAGCCCATCCTACCAAAGCTAATTTATGTTTTTTTGGTTTTCAAACTCCTGCTTGGGCAAGAGAGTCTAATGAAACATAAGAACATAGAATGAAATGGGCAATTAAAGAAATCCACCTTTGAAGTTGGAGATGTAATCAATGCTAAATTAAAAAAAAAATATTTTGCATTTAAACACTTTTTTTCTGATCAAACCAACTCTTGTGAAAGATTTAATGCAAGCATTAAAAAAAGTATCTGGTTTATCCCCTTTTGTATATCTATAACTAATATGAGATGTAAAATGGGAAGTTCAACTTATTGGAAATTGTACAAATTAGTGTGTTATCAGATGCACCTGAACCTGCCATTAATTTAGAAGTCTATACTGTGACAGCTCAAATTAAAACCCATATATCAAGGTTTGCTAGGTCCATTAACAAACCGGTCAAATATTGGGAAAGCATTGCCTGCTTATAGTGTCAGTTTAAATGATTCCCAGAACATGAATTAATAATAAGCTTCAATTTGTGCTTCAATCTAAAATAAAAAGCTGTTAAAATTTTTTATGTGTTTCTTATAAATTCCTTTTATTTTCCTTCCCAAAGCAAGGATATGTTAATATCGTGGCTGTACTGTTTGTTTATCTTTTGCCATGTTATAGCTATGTCTGCTTATAATAAGCATTTTTAGAGCCAAAGCACAATCCACAGAGCATTAATAAATACCGCCTGTCATTTTAATAGTTCACACATTTAACACTTTAAGAACATTTATTTTAACAAGCTGTTTAGAGATCCCGTCTCAACACACATACATTTTTTCATTTTTCAATTTCTATTAAAACATTTTTAACACGTATTTTAAAAACACACTGATCCAAAATTGTTTCCTCTCCACAAACTGTAAAATCAATCTTCTTTTTCTAGTAGTTGCAGGTCTAGTAGCAAAAACAAGGGTCACTCCCTTCGGTACTGAACCCTCTCCTGTCTTACTAATGAGCCTAGGAGTGGGCACTCTTAGTACTTGCATTAAAGTGAGCAAAGTGTATCAGTAAGCTGGTTTTTTTTACATTAATTATTCTTTGAAATGTTAATTTTCACAATAATCCACAATAATAATAATTTTACATTTGTTGCCTAGCAAACTAACTTTATTTGTAAAACATGCTCAAAATACCAAAACTGCTACTAATTTTAATATTTATGCATTGTATAAGGCACCTATTATTTTAGCGGTGGAGAAAAGATCATAATGATGTTATTGAATTAAAGGGCATGTCCACCCTGAAAATTAACTTTTAACATAAGTAGGTAGTGGATGGGGACATTATGCTAAAAGGATTTCACACTAGGTGGCCATGGCTGCATAGGATGGTTCCGGATGGTGGGGGGGAGGAGGAGGGTCCCTGCGCATGTCACACAATCCTTGTTGAGGTTAGGGAAATAGCAGGGACAGCTTCTACTCTTCACTTACTTGGACTTTGAAACAGGCACTGCAGGAGAACCATAAGGAGCAGAGATGTAAAGTGTAGATGTAGTTTTTTTAAACTACACCGTGGGGCCAGTATGGGGTTAAATTTTAGTTTTGTGGCTGGACATGCACTTTAACAATAGTGGTAAGGTCTGTGTCCTTTTTTTCCTTGCCTTGCTTGTGATCCAATTATTTGTGTATACTGATATGGTGTGTACCTATGCCTTTGCAAAAGGACTTCAGAAAACAAATTGCTATTAAAATAGAGAGATTAGAAAAACTTGCAAGAGCATGTTTCACTCTGACAGTTTTATATCTGTGACTAATCATTAAGATTCCCCGCTGTGTAACTGGCAATATTTTTTAGTTACCTGTTTATCTTCTAATGTGCTGTGTTTGTATTATATGTGTATATATTATGCTGTATAATATCTGAAGAATATTTTATTAGCTTCATCCTAAGGGAGTGTTGGCTATGTGGAAGGATACTGTAAAACATTGGCTTAACGATTGGTAGAGCACCTTAGTATCCCATACAGCACAATTGAATTTATCCATATACATATCTATATGACTCTCCACATAAACTATTGGGGTCAAATAATGAATTCATGCGAAATCTAGTGCAAAAGTATTAAAGCGTATAAAAACAGTATAATCACATCTAATTTAGTAATTTCATATAAATACATAGGCCTCAATACTATGAATGGGGAGGTGCAGTGGTGAGAATTCATTACAGTCACTCAGGTGCATCACTGAGTGACTGTAATAAGAATTCACACCACTGCACCTCCCACTTCTCCCCCTCCCTCATATTCCATACAATTGAAGCTGTTTTCCTGAAAATAAAGGGTTAACCACACCGTTTTCTATTGAATGTAAAGGTACTGACCAGGTTACTCTCTGCATCTCATCCCCTCCCTCCATCCGATCCTGTCACTGAATGATGAACTGCACGGAAGACAAGGAGAACAGCGGCACCTTCCAATGAGGTCATATATTGACTCGGCTGGCAGCTGGAGCTGCTCCTTATCTTCCGTGCAGTTCAATCAGTAACAGGATCCGGATGGGGAGGGGAGATGAACAGAGTGTAACCTGGTAAGTACCTTTACATTCAATACAAAATGGTGTGGTTAACCCTTATATTTCTGGATAACAGCTCAATTGTATGGAGTATAGAGGGAGAGGGGAGAGGTGCAGTGGCGAGAATTCTTATTACAGTCACTCAGTGACGCACTGAGTGATGTAATAATGATTGTCGCCACTGCACCTGGCTGAAATGCTCAATGACAAATATCAATCTATCTGTTCAGTCCATACACCATATCACGTGTTCCTCTCCTGCACTACTTGATGCCGACTCCAATGACTCTACCACAACCGTCAGATATGAATGTGGATCCCAGGGAAGCGGATCCTCTGCCCCCTAGGCAACACACTGGTCTGATATAAGACTGTAACTTAGCCATCACTACAAAGCACACAGAATACTAGCAGTGTTCCACTCCCGATGCAATGCCACGTTTCAACCCTCAATACCATTTTGGGGGGCTTCTTCAGGAACCTGTCAAAACATTTTGATTAATCTATAACTATAATCTTTTTAAACTAAACAATGAGTTACATTCAAATATTAATTTGATATCAGTTTGTATCGTTCTCTGTTTGATATGTAGTCAAATTCCTTATTTAGCAGTTATTTCGTGGTCTTTTTTTTTTACCCTAAAACCCCCAAAAAGGACTAAAAAAATTAAAAACTGTTTGTTCATAAAACTTTGGGAATGAAAAATAGTCAACTACACTACATTGATTTAATGTTACTCTGCCAATAAAGAAATACTTTTGGTCATTTCCCAAAAGGGACAAAAATCCAACTTGCTGAGGAGCTGTCGCTCCGGGCAAATTCGATATTGCATTGGTGCACATCCCAAAAGGGATTTACCCACATTGTGATTTTAACGGCAGCTATTAGCCGGCATTAATATCAAGCAAGCATGATATTAAAATCGCTAATATGGAATTAAAGTCTCGCTAACCTGTCGCTACTTTAACTCCATATTATACCTAGCGGCTCTGGGTAAATGAGCCAATTGGGTTTTTAGTTGTAACATCAGGACAAGAATTAGAGGGAGGTCTTTAAATAGTTGTAAGATTATAATTGTGAAGAAGCAAGCAGGGAAAAAATAAGATACCTTTTAAAGTACAATACAGGAGAAAACTACACAAACAACCTACTCAATACTATAAACAACCTAACGTGACTCACTAAAGAAAATTAGGCCTAAGTATTCCTGACTTGACAAAGAAAAAATGATCATTGTTGCAAAACAATTACACTGGGTGAGAAAGATATGAACGGTAGGGATAATATCAGAAATGAATGCACTGTATACTGAAAGGGCACTTAACAGAAGATTAAATTAGCTTCTCATCACCTATGGAGTGGTCAATAAGACTGTATATCAAATGTTGTTGCTGGAACTTGAATTGTTACTTTGCTCATCTAACTTGATCTTTATATGAGAAATAATTATTGCAAAGCAATGTCATTCTATGAGTGAATCTGCTGCTTTTTCTACATGGATTAGATGATCACACATTGTACAACTCTGTCTGCTGCCACTTAGATGGTGTGTGAGGGCTCTCGTAAAAGGGGAACTTCAGTGGAAAAAAATCATTTGCAATTTATTTACTGACCTATGCAGAAGTAGGTTTATCATGTATGTATTTCTTTTCTAAGCGATAACATATTCGCATATCTTTACAATTATTAACCCATCTAATCAAATCACTTTTTTAAACAAAAACATACAGTTTGTTTTTATTATTGTGGGGGAAACCTGGAGGAGAAGGACAATTGCAGATTTGTCCAGAGAGGGATATGAACCCAGGACTTTGGAGCTAACTAACCATTTCAACACCATTTAGGGACACACTGAGCTTGTTTTTTTTTTTTTTTTTAAGGCATGTCCACCCCTTTTCCCAATTTGTGCCATATGTAGGGCTAGTTCCCACCAGCCCCAACCACTATAATATATTTTTCAGAAACTCCCCCGATCTTACTTACCTTCCCCTCTTTCCTCCACCACACTACCCGGCCCTCTGCTTGCATGAAACTGCAAGAGGGGGCGAGACCGGCAGCTGCGTCCCTGATTGGCTGAGAGGGAGTCAATCCCGGACACGGCTGCCGGCAGTAGAACGTTGGAGGAGAGAGGGAAGGTAAGTAAAGATCAGGGGAGTTTTGGAAAATATATTATAGCGGTTGGGGCTGGGGGAACTAGCTCTATATATGGCAAAGGGTTTTACACTAGGGGGGAGGGAGGAGAGCAAAACGAGAGGGGGGTGGGGGGAGGGACATAAAGGGCTGCTCTGGGCAAGGCAAAAACCTCTGAGAGGGACATCTCAGAGGCAGAACCAATTCCCTGGTAGTCAGTTTTATGGACTTGGGGGGGACATTACAGGGAGAACCATTTGGAGCTGGGATGAAAGGTAGGTGGGGCCAGTTTGTGGGGGAGGAAATTATAGTTTGGGGGTGGGACATGCCCTTTAAAGAAAAAAACATGTTTAATAGAGGGATATATTGGTTCACCAGGAGGGGTATGAAGTGAAACTGCTCAGCAATTCATTTCTCACCAGTGTCCTATTTAAGGGAAGTGCTGTGGTTAAAAAAAAAAAAAATAGTAAGAAATGATGGGGCCCTGTAGTTCAGATAATTGGCAACAAATGCTATCCAATGCGTGTTGTTCATATTTAAAACTGAAAAACCAATTTTTTTATACCTCTTAAGGGCTAGGCCACACTTAGAACGTTTCCTAGCTACGTTATAAAACTTTTTGCAATTCGTTAGCATGTGAGAAAATGCATGGCAGTGCATGTCAGTGTGGGTGACCACATTGCATGTGCTGTGCTGTGTTCCTTTTCAGCAGCACGTGATCACTGTTTTCTTTGCGAATCACACTTCGCTCCAATAAGAAAATTGGCTTTAAGGCTGAGGACACACTACAACGCACCAAATCGTGCCCTCATCGCGAGCACGATTTCTGTCTTTTGCGCGGATTGTTTCGCGGAAAAAATGCTTAAATGCAAAATGCAACAGACACGCAATAACATGCACATAGGAAATCACAGGAAGTTCGCATCCCAACGATTTCCATGTTAGTAAAAAACAGGCGCAATCGCGAACGAAAACACGGGCGCAAAATGCGCAAAAACATGCTAGTGTGGCCTAGCCCTAAATCGTGCAATTTTTACGTGCGTTACCATCTAGTCACTGATGTGTGACCTAAGTTACAGTTTATTGAATGATACTGGGATTTGTAGTTCAAAATCAATTAAGATTGTTTTTCATGTGTCTCGTGGGACATAATGATTGTTCCCCTAGTTTTATATTACTTAAGTAACTATTTTAAATTGTCCCTGGTTGAACTATACGTCGCCATCATCCATTTTTTCTAGCCCAGTTGTTTTTTTCACTTCAGTTGCCCTTTAAAGGTATAGGGTAGACTACTTGTTACTGCTATTTTTAGTATTTTTTGTCCATTGTGTCGCAATTGTCATTTGTAAGATTGCGTGAAAGGTTATTTTTTACTTTATGAGTCAAGCCTGTATCATCAAAATATCAGCAATTTAGATGAATGTGTTTGATATGACATTACCCACAAGACTTGACTTGTGTAATTAACAAGTTCATGTTGAATGCCCCTGCCACTAATATAGATCAAAAAGGAATAAAAAGAACATGTGGTTTCACATTCAAGTCCCAATTTTTTGACTTGGGGAATAAAACTGAATTCCAGTTTCACACACAAAAACAAACAAACATAATACCTAAAGAGGCAACTGATCATTAATATCTTAACAAGCTCTTATTGATGATGTAGGTTTGCTGCACTTATCCTTTCTTCATTCAGGTGCCACCGGTTGTGTAATCCATTATTAACCCCAAACAGTTTCACTTATCCTGGGCACCACTGGATCCATATGTGAAATTTTTATGTAAACGTTTCGATGACAGTTGGTCATCTTCCTGATGAAGACGGCCAACCGTGTCGTCGAAAAGTTGATAATAAAATTTTATATGGATCAGTGTGCCCGGGATTTACTAAAGGGCATGTCCACCCCAAAACTATAAGCCCCCCCACCCAAATACTGGCCCCCCCACCCTGTAGTGGAGTGTAATCATGTACCTCACATTCCCAGTCCATGGGGGCTCCATGTAAACCCCCCCCCCAAAACTAACCAAGTTACAAAACTACCACCCTGGAGGATAGCAGGGATCTGCCTGCTATCTTTGCATACGGTAGATATTGGCCATGGCAACTGCAGCCATTATCCCCTCCCTCCCCCTCCCGTTCTACTATCCCGCCCCCTAGCATTAATCCCTTAATATGTGGCTCCCCCAGGTCCCAGCCCCAACCGCGTGGTTTTTTTTTCAAAAACGCTCCCCAAACTTCTTACTTACCTCTCCGCTTTCCCCCGCGGCACTGAATGACGCAGCCGCGTCCGTGATGGCTGCCGCTCAGCCAAGCACAGACGCGACTGACGGTCCCGACCTCTGCTGCTTCTCGCAAGCAGGGAGGTGCCCAGACAGGAATCTCTGGGGTCCGTTTAGATTGTCTGCCTGGGTACAGATACCTGTGAAAATATTGGCAAAAATCATACAACGGGCTCAAGCTAAACTTGTTTTTATTGACCTTAGTAAACTTTAACAACTAATTACAGATGTATTCATTGGTATTACTTCCCATATAAATGGTGGGGTATTACATATCTTTATTTTTGGAAGCTAGTACCCAAGGATTAGTTGGGGCAGAGTGCTAAGTGATTAAAACCTGCTTCTACTGCTTTAGCTGTATAACATGGAAAATGCTCCCTTATTCTCTAAATCTGGGTACACACATTAACGATAAGAGAAGATTCAGATCTGACGGAATTGTCCCTTCATCTGTAAATTGTTTACCTTGAAAACAAGCATTCTAGAGGCCAATGAGCGTTCACCATTGACTTTGAGAAGAATGATTATACTTTTGGAAACTTTCCTGCAGTCTGCCCTTTGTGTAGGGAACTGGCTGCAGTAGAAGGGAATGTGGCTGTCCTGAAAGATCACCCTATACTTTATATTGGGAGGACACTGTGTAGCTACATCTTTGAAAGATGACAGACAGTATCTTACAGATCTATAGCTTTTTATGGTTGACAAAGCTTTGTGTCGTCTGCAAACACAGAGACCTTGCTGAAAATACCTGCTTCCAAATCATTAATTAACAGATTAAATAGAAGTGGCCCCAAAACAGAACCCTGTGGCACCACATTATTCTTTGTCCATACAAAGGATAATTTGAGGATAATTATTGTCCCCATTATGGCAGAGTAAGTTGCCTTCTGCCTCCATGCAGTCAATCAAGACTGTCACAACTGACATCACAGCCAATCAAGTGTTGTTTCACCTACTGCCTCCTCTGCACATGCTTAAGCATATAAAAAGCTCTTAAGTAGATGAAGGTAACCCACTAGATCAGGTGGTGCTGTGGTAACCAAACACTGTAGCCTCAAAACAGTGTATATATCCAAGGACAAGTATCAAGTAGAGGATGGTAAAAGAAGACTCAAGGGTCTTATTTACAGTGCATTTGCTGTGCTATACACAACATTTTTGGACTGCACAGGGTCAAACACTTGAGAAATACCCTGCGTGGTCTAAACAGGTGTAGCACAATAAATTCACTAAAAATAAGTTGCTTGGGTCTTCTCGTCCTTGCTTACCATCCTCTACTTGATACTTGTCCTTGCATATAAAAAGCTTTAGAAGAGGGAGACGTTACCTTTGCCAGAAAGGAATAGAACTTATCATTAAAGGAAAACTTTAATGATGAAGTGCATATAAACTTTTTTTCAAAAACAGTTCAAATGAAAAGTACCTGGGGAAGGGAGGTAGGTAGGTACTTTCTATGTTCCAATATCATTTCTACAAGTAGCGACAGCATAAAGAAAACTGCTTCTGCCAGGCTTCCTGAGTGCTTCATAGGTATCTTCAATACAGGAAGGCCCAGGACTATAACCTGGCAGATGAAAGCTGTATGTGCAGTAGCTCCTCAACGAAACAATATTGGGTGGTTGGAATAATTAATCCTACCTTCATGCCTCAGGTACTTTTCATTTTTAAAAAGTTTATTTTTACAGTAGAGTTGTCCTTTAGCTATCTGGTTACAAATGGATGTAATAAACTGGTTAAAATAGCAATTGGGGTTACAGGCAGATAACTGAAAAGTCACCAGTTTTTAAGCCTGGATATGCCCTTTAATTATTAGTATTGTGGTCATACTGACATTACAAGTGATTTTATTGTAGCTATAAACGACTAATAGCTGTTTGCTTGGAAATGCTTCCCATTTTGTTCAGAAAGAAATTGTTAAAAACAGTATCACTTAATATGCAATAAATTCATATGCAATACATTCCTTGATAAAGTGTTTATAATTAATATTTAAATGAACAATATAATGCATTGCTCATTAGGATTCTGAATGAATAAATCGATTTTGTCATCACTTTTACAACAAAGGGAAAGCAGCTATGATAACAATATCAATGAATTTTCTAATAAATCATGTTACTAACATTGGTGCCCTTAATATGTCCTTCTTCCTAAAAGAATAAAATGAGACGGATGTTTAATTTGCAACCGTATCCTGGTGAAAGTAGCTTTTAGAAATGACAAAACTGGATTTAAAAAATCAATCAAATCATATTATGAACATTTTGCCCCTAGAGGGTTAATAATATGGAAAAGGAACAAAAGGTATATTTTAATTGTTATTGTATTTTTTTCCCTACATATATGCAACACCTTACCAAGAGTTTGCATCAGATCCTGCAATAAAGAGCTGAAAATGAGTCATATATGCAATATAAGAAGGCTTTATGCCAGTCATATATTTCATGAACGTGAGTTTCATTTTAACTCTCATAGGTAATATCTGAATTGCAGATATACATTTTCAAATTATCCCACTTTATTGGCAGTGGCAAACAATATGGCAGCTCCCACCTAATTCAACCCAGAGACACTCAGGGTGTTAAAAAGACTCTGTATTTATACAAGTTCTCTTTATCTCTTTATCTTACAGAGGAACTGAGCTCAGCAGGGTATATAAGGTTCAAAGGGGCAAAGTGTGAAGTCACTGTAAAATGCACAGACCTCTACACTTTTGGGCACAATGACAGCAGGAGGCCCATCTCTAAAATAAAGCTAAAGGAACAGATGCCATTTCGGAGTCAGTTAATATTTTGTAATAATTCAGGGGAAGGAATTATGTAATATTGCCCAAAATAATGTCAGGTAATGCTGAAATCAAACATATCTGCCTATACCTTGTATCAGAAGATATCCTAAGGGGAACTTGAGATATTGTACTTCTTGGTCACACAGCATCATATGTATATCGTGTTTGGTATCTTTGGATTGTATAAAATCAGTGGATCACAAAAATGTTAATATTTTGTATGTGAGACGTAAGGTACTTGCAGTATAAACCACTAATATGCAGTATTATGAGGTGCACTCCCTAATCTCCGTGCCACAGACGGTAAGGGTAATGGACATAATTTCTGAAAGGGAGGCACACTCCAAAAGTGCTTTACAGCATAAGTAATTTATTATGTGCTGAATAAACCAAATACACACAACGTTTCGGGGTTATTCCACACCTGAGGAAGGGGGGAAACCCCTGAAACGTTGTGTGTATTTGGTTTATTCAGCACCTAATAAATATTGTTATAGTTTAGGGGCATGTATAACCTCTTAGATATATTTAGCAGGTCATTCCGCTGTCTTGGAATGTGGTGGCAGCCTATTGTTAGGTAATAAAGGGTATCTCCACACACAAAATAAACTTTTTTCTTCCAAAACTTACTCTGCAGTTGGGGGTGGGATTGGGTAGACTTCACATGGTAAAAAGGCTTTCAAGCTAGGGGATGCAGCAGACAAAAGGGATCCAGAGGGAGGAAGAGGGGGTGGGGAGGGTTTCCCTGTGCATGTCACAGCCCTTACTGAGGGACTGGATGGAAGCAGCAGGGACTGGATGACTCATTGATGATGATTATTACTGAAGTAAGTTCAGGTTTTAGGTTAAGTACCCAGGGGTAAAGACTTAGCGGCTTAGGTCCATACTTTCTGGCTGCCTCCAGGGAACTTCAAGTGTTCTGCTCAAGCACTCCAATATCTCTAGTCAAAGTTGTCTGCCAAGTGCTATTTAATAAATAGCACTTAATAATAGCAGTTAATAAATAGCAGACAACTTTGTGTGTCCATTAGTCCTACCAATTTATTGTTGGTTTAGGTCCTCACCCTGGGTACTACTAAAAAGATAAAGGAATGGAGTGAATGGGAGGTGCGTATAACTGTCCCTTAATAGCACAGACAATCGTGCTCCTCTTGTTGAATAACTGCTGTGTATGCGTAAATGCCACCCATAGTCCCTTGGTTACCCATATTTCAGGCCCAGGTCATTGATATAATTACAGATAAGTATCCAAATCCTTATGCATATGGTAAAACAAAAAATGCGAAACTCTGCACTGGAAAACTGTAATTATGAATATTTGTCACACTCAACAGTTTTCTTTCTAATCCTGTTACCAAAGAGAAGGTTTTTTAGATGAACTGATTTCATTTTACATCTAACTAAATGTTTGTGTAAGAAGTGATGGGATATAATGGTTTTCAAAGGGTCACGCATATTGCACATGAGCTTAGTGTTTGGTTGTGCCGGAGAATAATAAGCATTTGTTATTTGTGCTTGAGTTGAGTTGGTCAACTTTGTACCCGACAGGCTTGAAAAATTTTTAATTAGGTTTTCGCATCCTCAAATAATTTATTGAACACAACATTCATTAAATAGATGTCGGTATTTATTAAATGGCACTAATCATATTTTGTAACATTTATTACCACTTATCATATTAAATTATCCTTCTTTGTAAATATATTGTGCTCTGTTGCAGAAAGCCTTTTCATTACTTTCTTTGTGTCCTGTGGGAATGTGGAAGCTGTTGTTTTCTTTCTGGATTACTGTTAAATTGTGAAGCTGTCTTATTCTTCCATTGTCACGACTCTACCCCTCACCCTATCCAGCCCACTCTCAGAATAACTGGCATCACAGCTAGAAATAAATAAAAAGTCCACCGCAGAAATGTATAAGAAAGCTAGAAATATGCAGCTGGCTATGTAGCTGCTAATAAAAATATGCAAATGGATAATAGATTAAAAGACCACTAAAGCCTCCGAACAAAACTGAGTCAGAAGGCATGTTCATTTGGAAGCTGCAGCTTTAAAAATACTGTTGCCATATTTTTTTTTACCTATGCTGCTCCAGAGCCTACCTTTGTGCCTTGAATAATTATAGTAAATTCAATAATTATCGAAATCGTGTACTGTTTGCTAACCCTCGCCTTCGTCCATATCCCTCGAATGTTCTGTTTCACTGATAACCCTCAAATGTATTGTTCGATTTCAGTAACCCTCAAATATATGGTTCGATTTCGGTAACCCCCAAATGTATGGTTCAATTTCGGTAACCCCCAAATGTATGGTTCGATTTCGGTAAGCCCCAAATGTATGGTTTGATTTAGGTAACCCTCAAATGTATTGTTCGATTTCAGTAACCCTCAAATGTATGGTTCAATTTCGGTAACCCCCAAATGTATGGTTCGATTTTGGTAACCTACAAATGTATGGTTCGATTTCAGTAACCCCCAAATGTATGGTTCGATTTCGGTAACCCTCAAATGTATTGTTTGATTTTCAGTAACTCTCAAATGTATAGTTCGGTAATGCTTTGAATTGACGGTATCCCTCGAATGTACCATGCGGAAACCCGTCAATTGGCCGATCGTGGAATAAGTTAGTGTTTGAACAAGTTTTGGTGATATGGACATGTTCCCCAGGCCATTTCCCAGGTGCAGAGCCTTTTATAGAAAGTTACTATTACTACTTTCACTATAATTAACTAGAACTTTTTGAACTATTTTTCCCCATTGACTTAAATGGGTTTGTTTACAAACTATATAACTTTAGAATTTTTACAAACTTCTCTACTTAAGGCTTATAAACAAATGCAATTGTGTGGGGGGTGATCAGAGAAGTGCCCATACATTGCATGATTGTCGGCCACATTGTGTGTCTCCGGTCGGCCTCCGTGATCACACGTGTATATGCACCCCTAGTTTATTTTGCAAAACACTGCAAGCACAATGTTTTGGATAAACAACGCTTTTGTCAGGCACTTTATGTATTATGTTTTCCAAAAAACTGATTGATTGGGATTTTCTATACAGTTTTTAAGCGTAACTGGTCAAAATATTAAATACAAATTAAAGCTTTACCAGTCGCAAGGTGATCAATAGGCAGCATAATTAGGTGAGCCATAATGTCAGCCATTTTATTTTACTTTCAACCAAAGGACTACTGATATCTGTTCAAATATTAGGTTTTCCTCCACATAGTGTCTGGCATAAGGTCCCTCCTATCATGCACCCTTTGAGATATAAATATTGATTCATTTGTATTGGCCGCATTCATGTTTTGGGCAACATGGACGCTTTCTCACTTGAGAAAGGCTCCATGTGGCACAAAACATGTCAGTTAGCATGGAATAAAGCAACCTTAGCAGTATAAAATGCCTTTTTGCCTTACTGTATGTACCTCTGATTAAAATACTAAAGACTTGAAGCACTACTGATATCTGTCCCATATGTACCATCCTTAAAATAAAAATATGTGGTGACAAAAAATACAGCCGGAATACAGATCTCCCTCATAAGGGAAAGTCAGTCCCTGTTACCAAGTCCATGGCTTAGTCTAGATAATCTGCTCCAACAGTCATTTATCACATTTTGTTAATCGAGAGACAAACACAGTAAAAAAAAAAAAAAAAGGTAATGCTAAACTTTTGTGGGAGATTAGCTGGCCCACAAAAGGTTAACTCCAGATTGCAACGATTGGTATCTTACATCACAAAGAGCAATTTTGTCAGACAGCAGTTCCCAGTGCATTGCCCGATTTGTTTCTTGGAAACCAGAGGTGTAACTAGAAATCTCTGGGCCCCCCAGTAAAATTATAATAAGGCCCTGGCTTGTATCTGTCATAGGGAAAGTAAGAAATTGGTCCCCTTGCAGTCACAGGGGCTGCTCCACTGGTAGTTAAGCATTTGTTGCAAACTATTCCATCATCTGCACTCCTAGCAATGGAATTCGTAGTGACTGTCCCTAGTGTTAAAGGCTGTTTTCCACTCGTCACCTTTGCATATACGGATCTGATTGTATGCCCCACGAAGATTCAGTTTGGTAAATATTTTAGCCCCTTTTATCTGGTCAAACAGTTCAGAGATGAGAGGAAGAGGATACCGATTTTTTACTGTGATTTTATTTAAACCACGGTAGTCGATGCAGGGTCGTAAACCTCCATCTTTTTTTTCAACAAAAAAGAACCCAGCTCCAGCAGGGGAAGTGGAAGGTTGTATGAACCCCCGAGGCAAATGTTCAGTACTGTACTCTTTCATGGCTAGAGTTTCAGAGGGGGACAATGGGTATGTGCGTCCCCGAAGAGGCATAGTACCTGAGAGAAGATCGATGGGGCAATCGCAGGATTGTTGCGGTGGTAGCTTCTCAGCTCGCCTTTTACAAAACACATCAGAGAAATCACAATAACATTTAGGGAGATTTTTCGCAGATTCATTTTCACAGATAATGGTGGTGAAATGAGTTGAAAGAGTAGAAAGGCAATTTTCAAAATAGAAAGGACTCCAAGACTTGAGTTCATTGTTAGACCAATCTATAACAGGGTTGTGTAATCTGAGCCATGGAAGTCCGAGAATCAGGGGAGTGGAAGGACTTTGGATGACAAGAAAACACAAACGTTCTTGGTGAAATATGCCAATGCAAAATAGGACTTCGTATGTAGATTTGGAAATGAATTCAGAAGCCAAAGGGTTATTGTCAATAGCCAGAACTCGAAGAGGTTGCTGCAAGTGAAGGAGAGGAAGCCCCAATTGTGCTGCATAGGTAGAATCAATGAAGTTTCCAGCTGCACCGGAATCAACAAAGGCCTGGGAGGAAAAAGTTTTACCATTTAAGGTGATAGTTGCTGGTAGAAAGAGTTTCAGTGGTTCAAATTTGGTAGGAGACTTAACATTACCTAGAAGGAGCTCCTCCTTAACTTCTAGGTCCTGGAGTTTCCCGACTTCTGGGGACAATTTCTTACAAAGTGTCCTTGCCCAGCACAATAGAGACCCATTAGTACGTCGGCGTGACTTTTCCTCAGGAGACAGATGAGTGCCTCCAATTTGCATAGGCTCTTCAACCAAAGATATTGGTTGCGGAAAGGTCTGAGCAGGCCTAGGAAAGGTCTTAGGGAAGCTGGAACGAGCTGCAGACCTTTCTGCCTGCCGTTCACGAAAGCGGGTATCAATCTGGATGCATAGAGTATTCAAGTCTTCCAATGGGACAGGTAATTCTCTAGATACTAATTCATCCTTGAGGTGATCAGAGAGTCCCTGCCAAAAGTCTCTGTGACAAGGGTACGAAATTCAATAGCGTATTGTCCCACGGAACGAGACCCTTGGCGGAGCTGCATCAAATGGGAGGAGGCAGCAGAGGTTCTTCCTGGAGCATCGAAGACCTTACAAAACATACTCAGGAAATCGGTAACATTATTGACTAGAGGATCGTCTTTTTCCCATAGGGGAGAAGCCCAGGCCAGAGCATTGCCCTCCAAAAAAACTTTTGTGGGAGATTAGCTGGCCCACAAAAGGTTAACTCCGGATTGCAACAATTGGTATCTTACATCACAAAGAGCAATTTTGTCAAACAGCAATTCCCAGTGCATTGCCCGGTTTGTTTCTTGGAAACCAGAGGTGTAACTAGAAATCTCTGGGCCCCCCAGTAAAATTATAATAAGGCCCTGGCTTGTATCTGTCTGGAAAGTAAGAAAATGGTCCCCCTGCAGTCACAGGTGCTGCTCCACTGGTAGTTAAGTAACTATTCCATCATCTGCACTCCTAGCAATGGAAGTTTGATTTAGAAATATTAGACAGTACTTGGTGAAGAAAACAGACAGGCAATGCTTAGAGTTGTAGTTTTCAAAACTTCTGAAGGCCAGGAGGTTGGAGATTTTCTACTGTACATGCCAGTAAAATGACATTTAATATTCTTGTCTGATATGATGACTCACACAACGTAATGGGAAAGGTTTTGTGTAGAAACCGGCAAAATCCTTAATAAGCTTTTTCAGGGAAGTCTAAATAAAACAAAAAGTAGCTATATATCAGGTTATATTGGTATAAGTTCTTATTTGAAAAAAAAAAAAATTTTGGGCCACACAAAACGAGCTTTTGTGAGCCAAGATTTTTTTCCCCTTTTTTTTAAATGTTACTCCCCCTCAAGAACTCAGCTACAGGCATAATACCATCTGGATGCCACTTCTTAATTAGTTGTCAGAAAAGTTGAAGTTTCTCTGAGTAAATCAGGTCTCCGAGATTTAGGGGAAAACAAGATACCATTTTCAGGTAATGGTCTTGAAAAAAAAGAACGCAAAATGGCAAAAACAGGCTGCATGAATCAACAATCTTCATTGTAACCTTTTTTTCTCTTGGATTTTAATGTGAATGATTAAAAAAAGACTGCCTATTTATTTCCTGTAAATATTATGTAAGGAAAATCTGGCACTCGTACATTGGAAAAACATTCTTCTTCTGGGTTTACACTGTCTAACCATGTGACCACTGTCTCCATGTGCAATTTATTCCATATCATGTAAAAAACACATCACTTTACAATACAGAATGACATATATATGAATATATGTTTACAGTCTTTTTTTTTTAAGCCCAACAATGGCCAACTAGATTATTGCATTTTATTTGCAAAAACATCAGCTTAACATCAAAGAATGACTGGATTTTTTTCAAGCCAATGCATTTTTTTGTGCAGCGAACAAAGCTATTTATTCTCCAGTATCTTCCCTGCCTGTTTTTGTTGTCTGTTTCATACAGACCATCAAATAGATGGCAGATAATTGCATGACAGCCAATTACATAACAGCGCAGAGACCCTGCCTCTCCCTGACACAGATTAGGGATTTCCATGCAGTTTTTGTGTAAACCTATTTAAATGCTTCTGTCTGGAGATTTGAATATATGACCTCAGGATGTTTGTTTCTAAAACATTTGCTTAGACTAATGAGTCACCACTGCATGTGCAAAGAATATAGATACATTTAGAAGCTTTATCTAAGTCTTATCAGGGACTTCCATATTGTTGAGGAGATATCTATACAGGAAATACTCTATGCATAGAGACAGAGAATACTGGGGTCAGGGGAAGTGTCCAATAGGTGCTCATGTTCACAAGGCTCTTTATAGACTATGGGGCATATTTATAAAGGTTCATTAACTTTTCGCTGCCGTTATTCCCGCCATTTTCCGCGATTTATAAATGGGCAGGAAACGGCTGCGAAAAGTTAATAAAGCTTTATCTTTTCACAGCTGCCGCTTCTATTTATAAAGTGGCGGTAACTGTTACGCACCGCTAATCTTGGGCGTATTACTTCGAGATTCCCCCCTGGATCGCGGCGGGTGGTCGCACCCTCCCCGGGAGGCACGCCCACCTAGCTGCGGGTGGTCGCCACTGCGAAGGGCAGCCCCTTCCCAGCAGCTCCTCCCAACCCCATCCCCGCTCGTGGCGAACATATGTAACAGGAGGCTAGGAGGGGCTGCTGGGAAGGGGCCGCAGCAGGTGGTCACAACCACCCACCGTGCACCCCCTCCCCAGCAGCCCCTCCAAGCCCCCTGCCCCACCCCCATTTCGGAAAATCTAATTGGTTAATGTAAAGCATGTAAACCAAGCATTAAAAAATTGACCAATCAGAAATGGATTAGGGTTTTCTGCAAACCTATATAAATAGGTGCACTCCGCCGCAGACTTCAGATGCCATCACCGTAGATGGCTGAAGAAAGAAGATGGAGAGGGCCCTTCCCTTCCTCTCTCCACCAGCGGCGAGGCAGCAAGCTTGGAGGGGCTGCTGGGGAGGGGGTGGGGTGGGCGTATGCCCCGCCCCTTTAGCGAAGGCAACGGGAAGGGATTTTAAGTCCCTTTGCGGTGATATTGTACTTATCGCATTGCGCTAAGTGCAGTATCGCCACAAAGGGACTTAAAATTACCTCTGGACATTGCGGCCGCGATACATATTGCAGCAATGGCGCTCGCCATTACAAATACAGCGATAGCACTATTTTCGCGGCCTCGATGTGCGGCAGTAATTTTTGGGCGCTATTTTCGCACCTTTATAAATATGCCCCTATATCAGCGGTGAGTTTATATTGGCAACAACATGGAAGCCTTCTTAGTTACAGAATGTATTTCTCACATGTACTTACTTAAATGCAACTTACTAGAGAAGAATGTTATAGGTGTTTTGGGGAGAAAATCTTTCATGTAGGATTTTAAAAATTAAGCATAATTTTCCTTTAAAGGGGAACTGTGGTCTCCATACAAGGTATGTTTGAAGGCATGCTTGGCAACAGACAACCCCCCCCCAAAAAAAAAATAAGCAATACACTGAGAAAAACAGGTAGGAAGAACAAATAAAGGCAAATTTATACATGTATGGTATTCCTAGCAATACATTTTCTTACTGATTGTTAATAAAGTTGAAGATATATAGCACTTCTAAATGTAATTTCTAAATTTGGTGCCAGTACTAAGGTAAAAATGGACTGACGTTCCATGATTCTATAGAATCAAGAATTTTCTTCAGAGATAGACTTACCAGTTCCAAAAAAAAAAAAAAGCAAGAGCAGCTGTTATTTCATATAGCCATGTCGATTAGTGATTAGGTTGTGCATCATGAAAGTGGCATCTGACCCTCTTTATCAGTATGCCTGCAACCTTAATGTTTCATTTAAAATAATTAGTCTGGTTTCCGACAGAATTTACAGCTGCACAGAGACACTAGCACCAAATAAGTTAAAAATAAGTTAAATGTTGTATATACAAATTTTCCAAATATCTACTTAATATTAATTGCACCTATGGATTATATTAAATTTACTATTTAGTCACCCTTAGTCAAAAGGAGAAAGCCATTGATCAACCAATGTATGACTGCAAAACAGGAGGAAGAACTTGGTCATACTATATGTACACTTCCAGAATAGCAGCTCTGGTTTCCTCTGAGTCTGCTTCCACTACTCTATTGTTGGAAACTTAGGGGCATAGAATAGGCATGCTCACTGCATTGGATACATATAATTCCCATCACAAAACTGACAACAGCGACACCTTTCCATCATATCATAATTACGCTTGCAGTCAAAAACTAAAAATTACACATCTTTATTTCTTCATTTAACAACATGGCAAATGATGGCTAAACAAACAGGTGAATAGTGCACTGTTTGTCTTTAGAGATGACCGATTTCAGATTTTTAAGTCATTATCAAAAAAAAAAACTTTGAAAAGTTTGAATAAAATAAGGTTAAAATAGCAATGTGGGAAATGGTCTAGGGAACACGTTAAAATATCCAGAGAAACAAGATAGGTGGGGCTCCAGCCCATAAAGGAGTAGTCAGCAATACCGGCAATAGATTAAAATGTAACTTTAAATGCTTCAATAAAACCAGACAAGGTTCACCAGGGGGAGGAGTGTCATGGCCTGGCACATTTCACGGGAACACGTACAAATATCCAGAACTAGAAAAAAGTAACTTCCTTCACACACGCGCTACTTTCAAGCTCTCACATACGACGTTGAATCATTATACCGAAAATGCAATATTTTCAGAATATTCAATATTTATAGAATCTGTCTTTGAATTTTTTTATTCTTTTTTTATGTGCTCACTATTATACAAGAAGAATCACATCCAGCATGGAGTGTTGCATACCTGGGCAGCACTCAGCGGTTAGCACTGGTGCCTTGCAGTACTGAAGTCCTGAGTTTGATTCCACCCTTGGACACATCTGCAAGGAGTTTGTATGTTCTGCCTGTGTTTGCGTGGGCTTCCCCCAGGCACTCCGGTTTCTCTCACAATCAGAAAGACATACTGATAGGTTGTATGTGTCAACTAAATGTGCTTAGATTGTAAGCTCTTCAGGGCAGGGCCTGATGTGGATATGTAGTTGTAAAGTGCTATGAAAGATGTTGGCGCTATATAAGTTGACAATAATAATAATACCTCAACAAAAGTGGGTATAAATTATAAAAATATCTATTTTTTAAGGGAAAGTTCAGTGGAAAATATCCTTATTTTCAAAATTCTTAGTTTATATTATGCATACCTAGTTATCCTACATATTTTTATTCCCTGCTGTTAAGATTAGTGAGCTGACATTTCAGGTTCTGTAACGGTCCTTCTTCTTTCCAGAATACACACTACCTTGGAATGTTCCTAACAGTAATTTCCTCTTCCCCTTGGATAGGTCAATATCCAGGTGCTGGGTCAAGGGCAAGACCATAAAGGCCTCTATTAGGGGTCCAGCAAGCAGAAAATCCTTGAAATTTCAGAAAGTCCGAAGTCTGAAAAGTACGACTCATGAAATCTGATTTTGAACTCAGGTTCAAGTTTGAGTTCTAGTCCATCTCTAGTTGTCTTAGGTTTTTCCTGGAAAAAATTGCCCATTACTGGAAACTGCAGTATAATTCTTACCAACTGTCACTGTACATTTATTTGCTGTTGATCTGTCCCATATTTATTTTGATATTCAAACTCTGGCATGATTACACAATGCTGGCTCATTGTGATTATAGAGAATGCTTGCCCTCACAGATACTCAGGTCAGATAGAGGTGGAGTTAGTTAAGAGTAGGAGGGGGATGCTGAGCCTGAGCAAACAAGTACTGGATTAAAGGCATGTTGCAACTCAATACAGAGCACTGTTGTTATTTTATAGGTTAATATATGGCAAATTTATTATACTTATTCATACTATGTTCCATGTACAGCAAAATTGGTACTCCTTTCTTTAGAAAGTTATACTCACTAAAAAAGTGTCTTTGCTTCATCGTAATTTTTAATTAAATACATGTAAGTAGCAATTACTGTGAGGTGTGTTTTGCTGTCAATCTAGAACTTGTTTTGCTCAGCACAATATACCTCCCACTCTTAACCAGTGCCTCTTTTAACAAAACTGACTTTGTGAAATCAAGCATGCTCCGTAATCACTATAAGCCAGTGATAGGAGAGGGAATTTCACACCATGCAATTTACACATACCAACTGTAACTTTTCCAGCTACAGCAACAATGCACATAGCACAAGATTATATGATAGTAGGGCACTCAATTGACAGCTGAACTGTAAGATGTTAGATACTGGATATCTAAAGAAATAGGGGATGGACCAATAAATTAATGGTATAGTGGTGGATGGGAAGAATGGTGGCTTCCAGAAGTTTTCATGTGTAAATGCCCTATAACTGATCCTAGTTGCAATGAACTGATACAGATGTCCCACCCGGCAAAAACTAATTTCAAGTAGGTACACCAGCGGGGGTTTTCGCCCAAGCCCCCAAAGAAAATAAATAAAAAATAAAACCAGCAATATAAGAACAAAACTTTTGACAAATCTACTTCCCAATTAATAAAACAAATAAAGCAGGCTCTAGACTCTCTCTATTACACTTTCTAGTATTTCCATGTGTAGAGTGCTGATATTCATAAGGAGTGACATAACCATTAAAGGGCATGTCCACCCCTAAAACTATAATCTCCCCCACTACTGGCCCCACTGTTTAGTGTAATAAAATCCTTACCTTATATCCCAGCTCCAAATGGTTCTCCTGGAATCCCCCCCAAAGTCCCATATAGGACTCTGCCTCCTGTCTCCCCTCCGGGAGAAGTTTAGCATGCGCACTGCAGGCCTCCCTCCCCCTTCCTCTCCCTCCCTCTCCCACCCGATTTGGTCTCCCTCCCCCTAGCTCCAACCCCTTTTTATATCCTATAGGTATTGGTCCCCCAGCCCCAACCGCAATAATCTTATATCCAGAAACTCCCCCGATAGCTACTTACCTTGCCTTTCTTCTCCGCCGTTCTAAGCTGCCAGCAGCCGCGTTCGTGATTGGCTGCCTCTCAGTTTGGCTGATTGGCTGCCTCACTGCCTTGCAGTTCTGTGCAAGCAGAGGTCCGGGATTGTGCACCAGGGGAAAGAGGGAAGGTAAGTAACTATCGGGGGAGTTTCTGGATATAAGGTTATTGTGTTTGGGGCTGGGGGACCAATACCTATATCAAAAGTGGTAGGAAAGGATGGACATGCCCTTTAAATAAGTGTCTATATTACTCACTCTCTTCCAATAAGCTTTAGAACTGTTCCATCATGAAGTGGTTGAATTTTGCTGCATTTTTCATCAATATTTTGCTAACACTGATTATAAAGCAGCAAACTTTTGCCAAAAAGTAACATTGTTGCATTTTTCTTCACACTTTCATAAATTACTTTTTGCCAAAATCACGTGTGCAGAATTCTTATTCTAATAAAACAATAGTTACCCAGCTTTAAAAGTGGAATTAAAGTACCCCAATCTAGCATTGCTTCCTTTACTATAAGTTTGTTTTCACTCAGAATAGAAGGGGGAAATATAATAGTAAACCCCAAAGCCTTAAACAATAAGAAAACAGCCTTAATAAAGGTTTGAGGTGAGATACTGGTTATGAAGAGGTTTCCAACTCACATCAAAGGAGCATTCCACTTATATCCTGCAAAGCTGAATGCAAATGGTAGATGCGGTGAACCCAAAAAAGCACAGGCTATGCTGTGAATATATTTGTGTTTATTCAAACAACTGCACAAAAACACGACCTGTTTCGAGCAACAAGTGACATTTATCACATTTAATAGAAGGGTGCTTGCACAGGTCGTGTTTTTGTGCAGTTGTTTGAATAAATACAACTATATTCACAGCATAGCCTGTGCTTTTTTGGGTTCACCATATCTACCATTTGTACTCAAGAAAACAGCCTTACAATGCATAATATAGTATGTATTTTCAAGATAGGAATAGCCACTTTATAGTTGTTTTTGTTTATTACATATGGGAGTCAAATATATTTATTTGTCTTTTGAAGTATATTTTCAGTCATGTTAAAGGAACTATATCCCCTTTTATCATTATTTTCAGTCTCCAGTACTAAAGTTATGGGGTGTTGGCTAACTAATTCACTTGTTTACCTTACCTATGAAATCTACCAATCTCAGTTAATCTTTGCAAAAAAATCCGCCTGAATACATTTAAAACATCAACAGAATAAATTATACTCTCAGAATTATATTCTTCAAAACTCCCCTCAAACCCCAATGGTAAGCTGCACGCTACAAAAAGCCCATATTTCCATAGCTCAGTCCTGGAGTAATCCTGAGCCATGTGAAGGGGGCCAGACTAGGACTATGGGTGCCAATTCGGTTTCAGTTTTGCTGTAGGAAATAAACATTTTTAAAAATAAATAATACAGTCGGCATATTTTATATATGAATTCCAAGGTAAATGGTAAAACTTGTTTTGTTTAAATTTAAACTGTTTTCACATTACTGTATATACTCGAGTATAAGTCAAATTTTTCAGGCTTTATAGTTAGCATGAAAACCTAACCACGACTTATACTCGGGTCAAGTCCTAATTTAGATCCAAATTCTGCAATTGCGGATAGTAACCAGAAGGTGGTGCTGTGTTAATCTGCATAGAAAGTTACAGGAGCTGATCTGCCTTTACAATCATTCCTGCTTCCTGTAGTCTGGCTGCTGGACTCACTCAGCACTAGAGATGTCCGAACTTCGCAAAATCCGGTCCTCTTGAGGATCCGCGATTAAAATTTGAAAATTCGAAAATCCGCGAGCGGACCCATTAAAATGAAAAATTCCCTCGAAATTACAAGATTTTTCGTATTTTCGAAATTACGAGTTCACGTATTTTCGTGTTTTCGTGTATTTTTCGAAAATATGTATTTTCGAAAATACAAGTAATTCTCGTAATTTCGAAAATTTTCGAAAATATGTATGTATGGAAATAAGAGAAATCCTTGTATTTTCGAAAATACGTGTTTTCTCGTATTTTCGAAAATACGGGTTTTCTCGTATTTTCGAAAATACGAAAAATCCGCGAATCGGAAGTTCGGAAGGCGGAAAATCCGGAAAAATCCGCCGTTCGTGAACGGGATAAATCCTCTGCAGATCCGGGTTCAGATCCGCGAACCGGCCATCCCTACTCAGCACTGTCACTGCTCATCTGGATGCTGTAAATCTGATGGGTCTCCTCAGTTTGGGAAAAAAACAGCTGCTAGTACAATGCAAATGACAGCTTGAAACTACAACTCTCAGGTGACATTTTTAACTATTGGGATCAGAGAGTCCTTTACTATATGGGGGTCAGGGGGCCATTTACTATATGGGGTCAGAGGGCCCTTTTCAATATGGGGTACAGGAGAATTGTAAATGATGGTAAGCTTAATTAAAAGTTTACTGAACTTTGCCACTCCACATGTTTAGAAACAGAAACTCCCAGCAACAAATCATGCTGGGAGTTGTAGTTTCCAAACATCTGGAGTGCCAAGGAATTGGGGGTTACTGGTAATGGATTTGGCTATTACTGTATGGGATTCAAGTATGGGAATTCTGCTGTCCATTTAAAGGGCAACTAATTTCTACCCTCGGCTTATACTCGAGTCAATCAGTTTTTACAAATGTTTCACGTAAAAATAGGTACCTCGACTTATACTCGGATCGACTTATACTCGAGTATATACGGTAAATGTCTTGGATATCACTCTAGCAGCTGAAATATTGACACAACAGCAGCCTTTATATGGACATAACAGTAGATTGGCTTGAATCCAGGGTCTGGATAAATAATCTGCTAAATATTTATATATGCCATTCTGACAGTCAAGCATTTGCTGCTTATAGTCCTAAATCCCTTTTAGAAATTCCGTTGTTATTACTGTAATATTGGAATTTTAACAGATACTGGGGTTCATTTAATAAGAGGTGCAAAATTGTGCCTGTGTTCTTAAAGGACAACTATACTGTAAAAATTAACTATTTAGAAATGAAAAGTACCTGGAACAGGAAGGTAGGATTGATTTATTCCCACCTCGTTATATTGTTTCATTGAGAAGCTACAGCACATACAGTTTTCATTTGCCAGGTTATGGCCCTGGGCCTTCCTCTATTAAAGATAGGGCTGAAGCATTCAGGAAGCCTGGCAGAAGCAGTTTTCTTTCTGCTGCCGCTTCTTTTAGAAATAATATTTTGAGATAAAAAATACTAATCCTACCTCCCTGCCCCAGGTACTTTTCAATTTAACTTATTTTGAAAAAAAGTGTACACGCACTATAGTTCTCCTTTAATCTGCAGCAACCAACCAGATGTTGTGAAAATATTTTTAGATCAGGAAACATCTGATTGGTGGTGCAATTAGCAGCTTGGGCAAATGTTATACCTCCACAGAACCAGCAGAGAATATTTATCAATTTAGGGGATTATAGAAACTAATTTGGAAACGCCTGTTCATATTTCACACCCAGATATACAACTGTGCATAAAAATAATCATTGTCTTTTTTGCTTCACAAACTACAGCAGTTTGACCTAAATTGACACAACTGACAGCAACGTATAGATTGTATATGCTGTATATCTGTATAAATATGAACAGGTTTGTGTATTTCATTTACTTCAGTTTTTTTTCTCATTCCAAATTCTTTTCAATTCTTCCCCAAACACAGTGTGCACACAGAAATCCATTTTCCAGCCTAAACCATCACGTTGCTGATTCTCCTGTATGTTTTACTCTCTCCTTTACAAGCAGATAGGAAGTTGCGGCAGTCACATACATTTATCAAGCTGCTTTCCTCCTACAGTGGGATTTAGTTATACTTATCGCTTACTTTCTCTTTTCCTTTCCAAACCTGTTATCTGATCAGAAAGGCAATATTTATTGTGTCTGTTTGGGGTTTTTATAGTTTCAATTATATTGTATAGATACACACTCAAAGCACCATGTACAATGCACAAAACGTGTTCTATTTCTTGCCTACAGTCTCTATGTGCTGGGAAATAAAAAAAAAAACAAAAAACACTGCCACACTTTGTGACTGTAATTATTGTGTCGTCAGCAAGTTATTCACAAAATGGCGTCTGCAAAAACTGCAAGTTTAATTATGCCAATTCCAAAGTTATGTTAATGCATTTTGGAGACTTTTATGATAAGATAATAGGTTATTTTTGCACATGGATGCCAATACATATCTAATCTTAAACATTTGTAGCCTATATTATTGGATTTTCAGGAGACTTGTGCTGTGTGTTCAGTGACTGAACAATCAATTCCGAAATGCGATTTTACTATTAGGATAAATTGTTTGGTAGGTCAGTGAGGTTTGGAAACCTGCCTGTTATATAGTTTGAAAGTCTTGTCTGACCAATGGTAATGTAGGAGGGATGTTAGTCGTAAATTGTAAATCAAGAGCTGTACGAACAACAAATTTGCAAGTCTTTCTTAAATTTTTCATTTTAGATATTTATGATGTCATACTTCCAGTCATAATGATTTCTCTAAACTGCTTTACTATTTTTTTTCCCTTAAAAAAATGTCTTTTTCTATGGAAGGCTGACTGTCAATATAGGCATTATTGAATGATGCTGTACATAAGTATAAAAAAACCTGTGAGGCAGTTTGCATGGTCATAGTGGGACTAGTAAAACCAATGGGACTTTGTAGACCTATACCTACATGAGGATGGCATTTTGAGACTGAAAGTGGAACATTAGATATGTCACAAAATAGTGTATTTAGATTATCTGTTTTTTTCAAACAGCAATAATACTAATTAAACCAAGAAAAAAAACCGATTATATACATAGAAGTAAAAAATACAACAATCTGCAACTTGGAAGTCATGAAATCATGGCATTATGGTTTGTTGACATTTTAGCTTGAATTCTTAAAAAAGTACAGTTCTGATCATTTTTTTTAAAGATCTAACTCGGTAGTTGGGGGATCTTTAATTTATTAAAAATTAATATTTAAGGTTGACATGCCCTTTACGATTCCTCATGGGATAAGTAATGTGTGTTTTGTGTCTGTCATTTTACAGCGTCAATATTCAACAATTCAGGATGAATCAGAGAAAGTAGTTAAAATCTAACTCTAGGTAAGTATGCTTACACACAGCTTCCATACTACCTGATACATGAACAGCAAGGCCTATTAGGGATTTTTTTCTACCATATAATAAGCCTCACATAAGTTGCAAAGAGAAGTAAGGATTTGTTAAATTATGTAGAATATCCTAGAAAAGCCAAGGTTAAACTTTTAAAACTACAGTAGTGCAAAACTCGGTTTAATATTCAGTAAAAGTTGTGATTAATATCATGAACTTAGCAAGTGATTTCCAAGAGAAGTAAACAAGGATAAGAATGAAGTCATTACTTTTACTGATAAAAATAACCCCTTTCCTACCTATGCACATACAAATTACTATGCCCTGGCAAACAATAAAAACCTCATCATACCAAGATTGGATGTGTGTACAAGCCTTAAGGCTTGTACACATGTACAATGTTGAACCGGATGAATGACCACAACACATGCGGGTGTCGAATGGCCATTTCGGCAATAATCATATGTGTATGCATTTGAACGCATACACACGTATGATTATCGCCTAAAATACCCATTTATTGCCCGTGTGCATGTGCTCGGGGTCCTTCACCGGTAAAAAGATTAGGTGAAATTTCTCTAGACAGGATGTTTTGGGTTCCTAAAGCACACTCATTCATTCATTCATTTCTATTTGGAGTTCAGATAATGCCATTGGTTTAGATAAACTGATTATTTGGCTTTGGTAGCAATTTTAGTTCTATACACACTTTGTCACATCAGTATTAATAATTTATATATATAGTATGCATTTCAAAAGAACAGTATTTTGCTTAAATTAATCAATTGTAATGCTGTGATGACAAAAGATTATTTGCTAATTATAGGAAGTGCAAGAACTGAAGCAACATACAAAAGCACTGCTGGATATGTATAGCAAGTTCAAGCAATATCTTGTCAGTCACTTGTAATGGTTTATCTTATGTTAACAGATGCCTTGAGACAGGGCCTTTGTCAGAGCAGTGTTATGAGCATGAGATATTTCTCCTTTTTCCCTTTGTGGATGTCAGTCAAACTTTTTCTTGACTGTGATGGCAAATTACTTCAAAGAAAAACAGGACAGTTTCCCTATGACATACATATATATATATATATATATATATATTTATATATTTTTACTATAGTAACTGAAAGCTGTAAATATATAGAGGTAAGCAGAGGCCTTTCACAGAAGCCTTCTGCTGATGACATATGCCAGTCTGTGTTTGTATGACCATCTTCAAATCTCAAAAAGAAGGTATGATTGGTCTCATTAGGGTCATTGCAGCACATATGAAGAAGCATAAAAATGCAGCTGCTGTTTCTTTTTCTTTTTCCTGTGTTACCCATAATGCACATGCATTTACCTAGTAAGAAGAGTGCAGTGGAAATTACCACATGATGTTATCTGATCCTTACGACAAGCCATGTGCATTATGTAAATAGCAAATGGCATAGCAAATAACAGAACATTTAGGTCAATCTGGGGAATTGAACGTGCAACCTCATGTACCTCATGAGGAGCCACATGTCTTGCAAAGCAAATGTTTTAAGATACAGAGATACTATATGTATCATTACTACATGTAGAGTCTGTACCTTTTGCTAGGAATATAATGGAAACACAAATCTGGAGAATGGAACATCTGAACTCATGGGCTGTCTGTTTTCAAAACAAGCAATTTAGCAGGTGAGGAACCACAGCACATGCAAGATACACAGTTTTATCTTTTGCTTGGAAAAAATAATAATAAAAAGACAAAAAAGACATCACTATAATCAGTTGATTAGTATTTTCCCAAGAAGGCTGTATGTAACTTGTGCTGGCTGAAAAATAAACTTCAGGGTAACAAGCAGCTTTTAAAGTCTTATCATAGACTTCAATATTGGTGTGGAGACATCTGTAGACACTTTGTGCAGAGAGACAGTGAATACTGGGGTTAGGGGGTGTGGCATTTTGAAGCAACTCTTCTATGATTTATTTTAATATGATAATACTAATAAATAAGGAAATTAACCCAGACTTCAACCAGACTTACAATTTTTTTTTTTACTGAAATATTAATTTTCATTAGTAAAGTTTATTATTGTCCTGATGCGCTTTCTGGTAAAAAAGGTTTCACTCTTGCATACTTCCAAAACCTAGGTTTAAAAGTGTTCCTAAATATACTTACCAGTCCAGCACTCGTTCCTTTGCCTCTCAGCCATTCATCGATGCAACTGCTAGTCCGGCAGATCCCTTTTATGCTCTATGCCAGAAAAGGCACAAAGCAGCTGCAGAAGACAGCCCGAGGGAACGAGTGCTGGCAATTATATTTAGAAGCCTTGTACACACTTTTAAACCTACCAAGGTCTAGGTTTTGGTCAAGGTCTATAAGGATAGATTTCAATTTTTGTTTGGGGTGAATATGCCCTTTCTAAAAAATTTGCAAGCAAATAATTATTGTTCTAAGTATTACATTTTGGTATCTGACACATGTTTCTGGAAAACAAGACAAGTTTTAAGCCATGATTTTGCTTATTAGTATTTGCAAAAAGTCAATCAATCTGTAGATGTTTATATTTCTGGCATATGGCAATAGTTACAAAAATGATATCACATATTTGATCCCAAATGTATATAATATGTAACTTCTAGAGACTTCTAATAGAAGTTCAACTAGAAGCAATACACTGGAATTTTTTAAATATATTTCCTACTTTAAACATACCATAATAAAAATATGGCCTACCAGTCCAGCTAGGAGTAGTTTAATATAATAATTTATATATAATTTAATATTTTTCTATAATCGACAGGGGGTGATACACATGGTTTTGCTTTCCTTTAACCTCCTTTAGAGATGTTACATACTATGATTTTGTGAAAGGTAATATCCTAAAAATGTTTCCTTCAGATTGGGCCACTGGGAAGGACTATGAATTAGATTTTATCCTTAAAGCTTTATGAAAGTAAACTTTAGGCACAAATATGCAGAAATCTTATGGTAAGATGCTTTTAAAATGTATGGACACGCTATAATCCAAATATCTGCGTGCATTGAAAGAATAGATATCAATGTCAGACGTTGTTGTTTATGACAGTTACAGATATTGATTTACATCTCTTTCTAAACCTCTAAATTAAAATTCAATTCTAAAATTCAATAGTCTGTGTGATAGTAGATAGACATTACTGGTCAGTCATTTTAAAATACTTTATATATTTAGTCTACATCAATGTTGATTCTATGTATGAGATGTGTTATTCCAAATGTAATGTTTGGTAAAGCCAAGTTATTGTTCTACCATGTTTAATGTCAAATAAGACACTGGATTTTCCAGTATATGGGCATATCCTTATATATTAAATGGACCATAGAGATAACCTATACTTATGGTAAAAACATTCATAAGAGAATACTGGAAAAAGTATAGTATTTATCTTGTATCACAATGAACGAACAAATTGGTCTCTGCTGGTCATTGTAGCCCTTCTTTGACACTGATGCCAATTTAAGTTTGAGGTATTGATTATGAGTACAGTTATGTCAGACATCTCCCCAATTAGAGAGAAATAGGACAAATGACAAAGCTCACTATTCCATTCAGAGGTTATCAAACTTGGAGCTTTTCATCTTTAAATTAATATTATTATTATTAAACACGATATTTATCTTTTTCTACAACTACAGATGACTTTTAGGGAAAGAGTGAAATAGCAATGGAATTTGGTTAGTTAAAATATATGGTTTAATTTTTTTAATTACTGTAGTAATATTTTTCCTGAGGACAAATAACAGCAAAGTGACTAATCTTTATTTAATCAATCCAGATGTGTAACTGCATTTACACTGAGAACATATAGAAACATACAAAAATAGAAGTATCTTTAGATACTAATAATATGTTACATAAAAATGTCCTGCTTTTTTTAAAAAAAATCTACACTTTGCCTGTTAAAGTACAAAATCTTACCGGCAAGTCCATTTTCATTCTTCATTGACATAAAAAAAATAAAACCTTGTAAAAAAATCCTGCCTATAGCAGACTTATTATTTTTATTGAATGTAGAATGGTGTCACATTTTGTAACAGGAGTAGAGAAGAGAAGGGGCACAGTTTTTTTTTTTATGTTTTCAGTAGAGATGGACTTTTGATAATTATCAATAAAATGTCTGTTATACCTATACACGAGCATCAAACCTGCGTATAAAATGTCTATTATACCAATACGCGAGCATTAAATCTGCGAGTAAAATGTCCAATATAACTAGGCGCGAGCATCGAATCCGCAAGTAAAATGTCTATTATACCTAGAGACGAGCATCGAATCTGCGAGTAAAATGTCTATTATACCTAGAGACGAGCATCGAATCCGCGAGTAAAATGTCTATTATACCTAGAGACGAGCATCAAATCCATGAGTAAAATGTCTATTATACCTAGAGACAAGGATCGAATCCGCGAGTAAAATGTCTATTATACCTAGAGACGAGCATCGAATCCGCGAGTAAAATGTCTATTATACTTAGACGTGATTATCGAATTTGCGTGTAAAAATTATCGAATGTTCGAACGCGAGGGCTCAAAAGTAGCGAGTTCGAGTTCTAGTCCATTTCTAATAGTGACAAATAACAAATGCTGACATGTCTGATCCATTTTTTTGTCAAAAGAAAATGAAAAATGATGGTCAGTCGAAAAATGATGGTCAGTCGCAGGGACCATATTTGTTTGCTATTCTGTACCGACCAACTAAAATATCTTATCAGGTGGTCAGTCGGGTCAAAGCCTGAAATTGCCTTCTGTGGACTATAAGTGGGAATATCCTAAAAGTGTTCAATGGGCTTGATTGTTGTGCAAAATAGGTTTCTGTCTGCATTCATTTTGCAATCACTTTCATAAATCTTCTAGTTTATAGATTACGATACTTGATTTGTCACCATTATATATTTGGACTAAAGTTCCAATAACACCTCCCATATCATGTTTACTAGGAATTATATAAAGCTATTTTTTTTTTTTCAGATTTATGTATCTTAAATGAATATAGAGGAAAATAAGGATTTCCTGATCTAAAAATATTTTTAGTGCCACTTTAACATTTTAAAGGTTGCCCAGATACTAAAACAAACCCACACCGTCAATTGACCATTTGAAATAGACGTAAGAAGATAACAGCAGATAACTGAAGCATATGGAATTATTTTATTATCCAAGATAATCCTGCTCTTGCAGCTTGATGTCACATGCAAATTAATGTGTGGTTTGGAGAGATTAAGGTGCTGGCCAATAATCACCCCATGCATTAAACATAAATCATGTGCTGAACAGCTACATTTGCTAAGGTTACTTGATTTCAAGATAGGGAAACCAATATTCTATTGTTGCTTTATTTGTTAGGTAGATTTTTTCCACCCCTTAAATCTAGCATAGGAAGGGGTAGTCTTTTTATTGTTATCAGGGTAATAACTCACTTCTTGGATTATTCTTGATATGTGTTTTGTTATACCTATAAGAAAAGAATGTGCCAGTCCTAATATCCTCTTTATTCAGAATGTTGAAAGGGCAAAGCACATTTCTAATCAGGGTAGCTCTTTCTCCAATTCCCTGTCAGCTGTGATTCCCTTTGAGTGTCCAAGTAAAAGAGAAGCAATCTATGCAGTTCTATTGTTCCCAAATATAGCTCTCCTTTATTGAAATTCAGTGAAGTGCATTCATTTAATACAATAATTCAAGCATTATTTCCTCTCAGGGCGCTTTTAATGTGATTAACCTTTTTACATTAATACTTTCCTCTTGTCCCTGAAGAGAACATGTGATTGTAGAATTCAAGGCTGCTGTTACTTCTATTCTTTTAGTTAAATAAAAATGACCCCCTAAGCAGACACAATACAGAATTAAGTGGACTCCATATGCTTTTATAATAAGGAATAAATCAAACAGAATCAAGAACATAAAGGTAAAACAAATAGAACTAAAAATTGCCACAAAGGCATGTACGTTTGTAGGTTTACATGTCAGACTTTCCATGAAAAATTTCCTTTCATTGTTGAATATTATTTGATGAGGGTGAATCCTATATTATAGCAATGGTTCTCATACTGTGTGCTGGGACATGTCAGAGGGGCCTCAATATATTGTTAGATTATTTTGTATGGCTGAACAGTTGGTAATTTACAGCTGCGCCATAAAATCTTGACGTGATCCATAAACATTCACTGCATTGCTTGTTTCTGGTTCTGTGGGCATTTTAACATACCGGTATGTATGTATGTATTGATTTTCTTTTTTTTTTCTTAATGCATTTTTTACTGGCACTCTGACCATACAATTTGCAGTAGGCCAAGTCCTAAAAATTTCATTTTTACTCACCTCAGAACACTTTAGTTTTAATACCAATGCAAATTTCTCTGTAAGGGTGCTAACAACTTCTTCTAGAGTCCTTAAAGGAATAGTTCACGCGAAAAGTGAACATTTCCTTTAATGTATTGATTGAAGCCCGGGAGCCAGGGATGAAGGTAAGTATATGCTACAGTGGATTAGACCCAGGAAGAGGTTGGAGATTTTCATCTCTGCAGCGGTGGATTGTGCAAAAGTTAAATATACTCACCTTCGTCTCTGGTTCCTGCTTCAATCAATACATTAAAGGAATAGTTCACTTTTCATTTAACATTTTTTATAGGAGAAACCCTGTCCATGTGTAACAAAAGCAAACACGATGGTGGTGAAGTAGACATGCTTGAGCCCCAAACCCTTCTCCAATGTCGAACTGTTCGTAAATACATATAATCTGCTGATACTTATAATCCACTGATATAAAAAGGAAGCTGGTAAGTAAACTCACCAATTAGTACATTTAGTGTGGCACTACCTATCTTTTTATGGTCAGATCAGATAGCTCCAGGCACTACCCATTTGATATTGTATATATCAAAAAGTTAAGCTATATGATCTGACCATAAAAAGATAGGTAGTGCCACACTACATGAATTATTAATTGTAGTGGGTAGTGTGTAGCCCGCATTAATATATTTATTAAGTAATCTCAATGCCTATGTTGTACAGCCCGGGTGCATACCACCCCAGGCCCATCAGAAAAAAACAGCAAATCAGGTGGATGCACAATAACTGTATGATGAATCATATTGGACACATTCTTTCCTAAGTGGGTAAGGCTTTATTGAAATATGGCTTGATGTGTTTGGACCCCAAATTGTTTTTAATCACCTGCATTATTTGGAAGATCCGTGGGAATACTATGGTGTATAAGAGTAAATACATATGAGACAAAGTTGCAGCTACAGAAGCATTACTTGTGATGATATGTTTCGGCCTATTGGCAAAGTTGTCAAAACTGTGAAGCTTATGGATTATTTATGGCTCTAAATACAGAACCTGGGTTGTTAGGCCTCAGTCTATTCCAGTGGTGTCAAACTCAATCAAATAAGGGACCAAAAATAAGGGTGGTGGACCAAATTTTTAAGCATACTTAGCAGGTGCAGGATTGGGACTAATGTGAAATACCCACTTTACTCTTCTGGTGTGATAATGGAATGGACAACTCTAATGGAAGGCCCTTTGTCACAATTCCCTCCCCTCTCCAGCACCAGAAATGTGATTAGCTGTTACAATGGTGACTGAATTCAAGCCTAACTAAGCTTCTATGCATTTGTGCAAGTCATATTTGTGCCTGCTAGATACCACGATCAGCTTTATTTAAACAGATGAATATTGTATCTTACCAAAGGTTTGCACAATCAGCTGTTTAAAAACCAGGCCTTAAAAATGATAGCCTGCTGACTGTCTCAGATACAGAGACATAAAACTAAACCAAAATGCTCAGAACTCATGTTGATACATCATGCAAAGGCAATAAACAATAAACAATCTAAACTGCCAGGTTAGTAGCTTTTAAATTTAATACACCCAAATCATTCCCCCTCCTTTAAAGGGCATGTCCACCCTTTATACAAACTCTCTGTATTTTATAGTCCATGTTCCCCCAGCCCCAACCGCTATAATTATATTCTCAGAAAGTCCCCCAATCATTACTTACCTTTCCTCTCTCCTTCGCCACACTGCCCGGCCCTCTGCTTGCACAGAACTGCAAGCAGGGGGCAGGACCAGCAGCCACATCTGTGATTAGCATTAAGGTAAGTAACGATCGGTGGACATTCTGTGAATATAATTATAGCAGTTGGGGCTGGGGGAACATGGACTATAATATACAGAAAGGGATTTATGCTAGGGGGAGGGAGACCAAAGCAGATGGGAGAGGGAGTGGGTGAAGGGCTGCAGTGCGCATGCCAAACTTCTCCCGGAGAAGAGACAGGAGGCAGAATCCTATATGGACTCTGCTATCTTCCTGGTGGCATCTTTTTTTTTTTTTTACTTTAGGGGGGACTACAGGAGTACAATTTGGAGCTGGGATGTAAGGTAAGGGATTTACTATACTACAGAGTGGGACCAGTAGTGGGGGGGATTATAGTTTTGTTTGTGGACATGCCCTTTAATAACTATTTTCTCTTTTTATATTCCTTTACACATCCTTAAATGTCTCATCAGCCATCATGGAATTTCATGCAAGTTAGCCTTTATATGAGTTAATAAAGATTGATAAATCTCCAAAATACAAAACGTAAAAGAAAATCTAAAATATACTGTATATGTGAAAAGGAAATCTGAAACACAAATGTTTATAAGCAAAATATAGATATAACATTAAGAATTTACAGGTTAAAAAGCCTAAATATATACCTGGGTCAGTTATAAGAAGACCCTTTTTTTATGCAGAAAAAAGATGAATGGTTTTAAGACATAATCCCATTTGGTTTTTCTCCTAAAAGCATGCGAACAAATGGCCATTTCGTTTTGCATTTTCAAAAAGAATCCATCACATTACATTAGCTGCTTTTTGTGGTAGAACTAAAATTCCATCTAGCCTTATTAACATCATGCCATATTAACATTTATTTTTGCATCAGCTGAGGTTATGCTTGTAGAAAGCAGAGAAATTTGACTGGTAATTTGCAGCCTATTATGGCATTAAAACCCTTTTTATGTTATTTTAACAACAAATACACTTTTTCATTCAGTTATGATAGATGAAAATAAAGATTGCTAGTCATTAGTTAATTTCAACGTGTTTAATATCTAGGTTTGTTCCTTATTCTATTAAAAATGAAGAATAAAGAATATTTACTTTTGTAAAGTAATGTATGGTAGATGGAGCTTATTTTGTTTCTTTCAGGGCATTGTGGATTGCAATGTTATGAGATTATTTAGGCGTAATTAGCGAAAAGTAACAGTTTTAGGGACAAACTGTAATGTTTGCACACAAACTCTTAAGAAGATGTAATAGTGTACATGCCTAGTTATTGTTAGAGATGTAATATGGTTTCCAATAGAACCTGGTTTTAAATCGAAGTCCCGACAAAACTTTTGGAATTCCTGGGTTTCACGAAACCTGCATTTTCCGAATTTTCGTTTTTTTTTTTTAAATTTTGATAATCATCGAAAATAGATGATTATCAAAGATCGAAACAGCAAAAAGAAAGTAATGATCGATTTTGGTAACTCTTGAAAGTAATGACCGATTTTGGTAACCCTCGTAAGCAAGAAACAATTTCGGTAACCCTCCAATTTGTAATATCGGTAACCCTCGAAAGTAGCACTCGATTTTGGTAACTCTTGAAAATAGAATGCGGAAACTCGAAAAAAGCCCCAAACATGAGGAAAGATGGTTTTAAAATTTTTGGTTATATTTACAGGTTCCCCAGACCATTCCCTAGGTCTCTGTGTCATTTACAGTAGCCTATTATTACAATTTGTCCCTTAAAATGGACAGAAACTTTTGATTTTTTTCCTCATAAACTTCTATGGGTTAGTTTTCGAATTTCAAAATTTTCAAAAATTTGAAAACGGAACAAAACTCAATAGTTTCGAGCATCTCTAGTTATTTTATTGCCTTGAAAATAATAAATAAAAGTGAACTGAATGAATGCTACAAGGATCCAGTGCTTTTCATAAGTACTGATGCTCTGCTTTTACTAACAGTTGTTGTATTATTTGTATTTTGTAAAAGCTACGGTAATATTTTCCTACTTTTTTTATTTTTGCTTTTCTATTTAAGAGAACCTTCTCACTGGCAAGCCAAGGTTTTTTGTTCCTGTTTTGAATGGGTAACATGCTACAAAGTTCAGAGGTAAGAGAACAGCTACCAATAAAAATATAATAGAAACATTAAAAACAAATTGAGACTAGCAGATAATGAAAAAAAATAAAGAAATACAATTTAAAAAATGAATATAGTCTGTCCTTAAGGACAAAACACCTATTATTATAATTATGAACATCTTTCTTTGTACTTAGCAGTCTCAAACTCCATGTATTATAGTGGAAGGAGGTCCCAACGTTTTTGCGTATTTCTTAGCTAAATTCTCCCTTCCATCTATACCAATACTGCAACAACAACTGAACTTATTGCAACAACTGCAACAACTACTGAACTTATTCTTGTGAAGGCTCATCCAGGTCATGGTATGTCTTTTGTATTCAGTTCTGAATCAACTGGACTTGAAGTTTAGTTCTTGAAGATGTTTTGCTAGACATCTGACTCTTTTTTCTTAATTCAGAATGACTTGTACAAGAATCTGTTCCTTTTGGTGGATATTAAGGGTGATACCAGGGTTAAAATCCACCAGAAAGAAATACAAGCCTTCATAGAACACATCAATGCTGTGGACCAATACATCCAATTTACAAGGGAAGAGGTCCAAAACAACACACTGGCCTTCTTGGACTGCTTGGTAAAAGTCAGGGAGAATTTTAAACCGGAAGAAGAGGTTTACAGAAAACCAACTCACACAGATCAGTATTTGATGTTTGACTCCCACCACCCTTTATGTAACTAACACAGAGGTGAAAGCTAAAGGAATTAAACATCTCAGAGAATCCCTTAAAACTTGTGGATATCCAGACTGGGCCTTTGTCAATAGGGGTAGAAGGAAAGAAAAGAATATGAATACCAACAGTGAAGGGGAAAAGCAAGACAGGAGAAAGAACATGGTCATCCCATATGTAGCAGGGGTCTCCAAGAAATGAAGAAGAACTTTCAATAAACACCGTATCCCTGTTTGCTATAAACCAAACAAAATACTTAGGCAGCAACTGGTGCATCTGAAAGACCCAATAGGAAGAGCGAGATCATATACACAGTGCAATGCAATGAAGAGTGCGCTGATTTTTATGTGGGGGAGACCAATCAGCAGCTGCACTAACGTATGGCCAAGCACAGAAGAGCCAATTCCTGGGGTCAGGACTCAGCCGTCTACCTGCATCTTAAGGAAAAAGGACATACCTTTGAAGATTGTAATGTTAACATCTTCGAAAAGTAACACAATTGTTCAAGAGAGACGTCAAGTAGGCCATTTATGTGAAAATAAAGAAACCAATCCTGAAAAGAGGTGGGGGGGGGGGTTTCGACACCAACTGTCTGCCATGTACAATGCTGTTTTAACTCATTACCCTGGGCAGTTTTGATAACACTTCTTAGCTACAATGCAATCAACAAATTGCATTCAAAAGGTCCCTAAAACCTTGCTGCTATATGCTTATTGGGACCTGCCAGGGTACTTATTGTAACTCTGAATTTAGAAACCCAGTCGGATGTCTAGCTAAATGTCTTCACGAGCTAAAAGTCCAGCTAATCTAACTGAACACAACAGATATACTTAACTTATTGCACAAAATCAGAGGTTAATAGAGAGGATTGTTTATCATTGCTTTATCGAAACATATTTTATAAACTGTGGTGTATTAGTTAAACTAAAAATCTACAGTTTAATTTTTTTCATGATTTTTTTTTTTTTTTATATGCATACAAAAACATTTACTCCACCAATTATATTAAAAGTATCCAAGGTGAGGCCCCAAACAGCTAGTTCCTCCTATGGGTTTTTTCTAGATTCCCTTTACTGCTGTGTTAAATTTGTGTTGTCGTTGGTCCAGCTCCTCCCATACTCTGGGACTATGCTACGTCCATGGGAAGATACTTCTTAGAGCACGTAGAGCATGTTTTAACATAGAAAAAGTAAGTAAGGGACAGATTGGAAGCACATCAGGGCAGTGGTAGAGGAGATCTAGGGGAAGAAGGGAGTGGGAGTTTCCAGAGTATAATTTTTTAAGGGATATGTCCACCCACCCCAAAATAAAACATTTTCAGTAGTGTAGCTTGTAAAAAAAGATCCTCAGAAACTTACTTACGAACCAGGGATCCCTCGGCTTCACCCTTCAATGCAACTTCCGGGAAATGAGTTGCATTGGGGGCTTGGCCGGCAGCCACAAATGGTCAGACAATCACAGACCTGGCTGCAAGCTATTGATATAGCTGCGGGATCCCGGCTCGGTAAATACGTTTCTATGGACTTTTTTTTTACAAATAGACAAAGCAGTAAGGATTAAGAGGGGGATGGCTACATTACAGGAAAAGGGTGATAAGTAAAACCAAAAGTTCAGTGCAATGGATCTGGATGGGGGGATCAGCTCCACAGTGCATGCTCCCAGAGGACAGATAAGAGGCAGAAACCTTTTCACAGGAAGACAGGTTCCTACTATTTACTTTCCTGGACTTTGGACAAGCACTGCATGAGAACCATTTGGAGCAGAGATGTAAGGTAAGTATTTTTGAACACTACAGTGGGGCCATTATGGGCTACATTTTAGTTTTGGCCCTTTAAGTTAAGCAGTGGAAACCTTTTGTTTTTCTGATTTTTTTTTTTTTGTAGCTAATACAGCAATAGGAAGTAATTGCTTTACAGACATTTGCTAAGCATTGGTAAGGTTTGAGGGCAGAAAATGATGCTGATGAACTCTGCATCATGGCAGTTCATTTCGAATGGAAAATTTCCATTGGCCAGTAGTGGCTCACTTTACTTTAGTAGAGAAAGCCGATACAATTGTGCAAAGAAATAATCATTCCATATAATGTATATGCGGAACAATCTTGCCTTTTGTATTTGTAAATTAGGCTTATTCACAATCATATTCCAATGGAATGTGACATGAATTTGTGACCAAACCTGAATGTGTTTGGGCACTTCAGTGCAAATTATATTAATAAATATGATTAACAGATTCTACTATAGTTGAAGGGGGGAAAGAAAATAACAGTGCAATCTGTGCTGTAACTTTCTACTCTATAAATCTTCTGTTGCTCTAAAATTCATTGCCTGTCTTTTCAACACTTCAGGGACAAATATTTATTCACCAGATTTGACCAAGTTTTAAAGTTTTGATGCAATGCTTACAAATAAGTAGACTGCCAGAACCTCTTGAGGTGAAAAGGTTATCCGGGTTATCATAGAATATCACAGATAACACTTTTTAAGCTTGGTGTCATCTAGATTTTTATTTGTATTCTTCCTTACTCCAGATGAGTCACCTCTCTCACAAAGTGCTGTAGAGAAATACGGTTAGACAGACTGCAGCTGTTCGGCACGTCAGCTGAAAATCAAACAAACAAGAAAGGGGATTTGTTCAATTTACAGTAGGAATAGAAAATTAATTCAGATATGACATTGGATTAAGGGAGCTTTTGCCAAGATGGGAAACTTTCTTTGTCTGTGTTTACTTTTATTAAATGTATTTTTTTTACATTTGATATAGAATGAGCAATCAGCTGACAACACACTGGGTATTTTTAATGCTGCATTGTAGCTTATAGTATTGGCATTAATGGCAGTGTTGCTGATAAGATAAGGATGGAGCTGTCTGGAAAGCTGTCTGAAAAAATATCTTTTTATCATTGTAACATTTAATAGATGGTACATATTTATTAGAGATGGTCGAACTATTGAAAGTTCGATCCGTTTTCGAACTTTCGAACTATTGTAAAAGTTCGAAAGTTCGAAAACGGACCCATTAAAGTCTATGGGAGGCAAATAGTTTGAAAAGTTCGAGTCAAATACAACTAAAATATTAATGGTAACTTAATGTAAATGGCTGGGGGACCTGGGAAATGGTCTGGGGAGCATGTTCCAATATCCAGGACTTAAGTTAAACCGATTTTACTCTCACACGCGCTACTTTCGAGCTTTCGCGTTCGAACGTTCGAGGTAACATGGACATTTTACTCGCAGATTCGATACTCGCGTATAGGCTGTAATGGAGACTTTACTCGCAGATTCGATGTTCGCGCCTAAATACCATGTACATTTTACTCGCGAATTCGATACTCGAACATTCTCGAACATTCGATAAATCATCGAAAGTCCGGGAAATATCAAAAGTCCGCGTCCGAGATAGTTCGAGAAGTCCGGGTCCGTTCGAACTCGAACAGTTCGGCTCGAACTCGGGTTCGAGTTCCAGTTCTATGCCATCCCTAATATTTATAAGGGCACAGTATTATCAACAAAATGTAAGGTTCAAATTATATGCAAAATGTACAATTCCCAAGGACATTAGGCAAGTAATTCCATTTTACAACAATGGTCATTTGAAAAAAAAGGTGAACACAATAATTATTCTAGATGTTACTAATATTTAGCAAACTGTGTTTTAGATAATTTTTTGTAATATTCCTCTATTGAGTCAAGGGCCCATACACACAGAAACAATGAATTTGCTTTGTCAGCATTTTAATATTTTTGCTTGTGTACCGTATTATTCTAGCATAGACAGTCTGAAGTAGAAAGTCAGTCAATGTATAGTTAATAGGTCATCCTACAACTGTCACCTTCAAATTGCACATATGGGACACTCACAAATCATCAAGTTGTTGAGCTTGGTGGATATCAGAGGGTCTTTTGTATATTACACTGACTGTCCTGGTCTGTTGGTTTTCTTCCTTATTTATTGAAATGGCTTTGTTCAATTACTTCTTAACTTTTACCTATTACAGGATTACGTCGCTCATTATAGGATTACTTTACTCTAGTGTCTATAATGTGTATTACGGTAGTAATACTTATGAACTCATTTAAAAAGGTTACAAGTTAAGAGTCAGACAGGTAAATGACTTCCCTAACAATATTTTTCATTAAGGTGAGTCTGAGAGCTGCAATAATTTGAAGGCAAAACTTAAAAACAAATTAAATTTTTTATTTAATATTATATTTTTATAAAAAAAAAAAATTTTTTAATACAGATTTTTAACATTTAATATAAAAATCGATCGAAAACCAAAAGTAAAAATTACAAGGAGCATCATGATAGCTGGGAGAATAATTGCATTATTTACTTTCATATTAAATGCAGGCAAGCCATTAAAAGCCATTAAAAAGCAGGCCCACATAACTACTAATGAATAGGTCAACAGATTTGAATTTATTATTGCGAAGCGGAAAAATGGCACAAGCTCTGCATAATTGTTCTGATTCATTGGAGCATATGCTGACTGTGTATTAGACACCTTGAAATCTAAAGCTATAATTGCTGTATTGTTCTTTGCAATGTGATAGTAGTTAATATGATTGCACTTTAGTTAAATCATTTTATTACAGCATTGTTTTGGTTCCCATTGTGCTTCAACAAGTTAGTTCATATAATGTGTTTGTGATTCAGATCATTTATCTGTTGTTAAAAAAACATCCCAAGTGCTTATGAAAAGAAATGCTTGGTAAAAATTAGATTTTGTTTATATGTTTTTATGTTTTGTCTACATTAACGATATAAAATAAAGAAAACTGCGATTTAGTAAATTCTCATGGCTTGATGCAAATTTTACATTTAAAAGGCTAGAAAGAAGATGTAATATTGAGTAAAATGGAGTTAGCCCCACGCTTGGTGTTAAATCCATTTTTCTGGGGCCTGCACCATTTTGTATTAAAAGCACAGGCTCACTATGTAATACACCTAACCATTCTTTTTCCGCTACATAGTAGCACGAAAACGAATGCCTTTTAAATAGAGGTGTTACCCTCTGTGATCCTTACCTTTCAGGTTCCTGCAATGCAGTTACTCTAGGCTAAGTGATTTCTGCATTGTAAGAACCTGGAAGGAAGAGAAGCATGGAGGATATGTAAGTATTTCATCTCAGAACAGAAAGAGGAACTAGAATGCTACACGGATAAGCAGGTGATAAAAGGGGAGAACCCCTATACAGTTTATTCAGACAAAGCAATTCAACGTTCCGGGGATGCATCTAATTCGTTGGGGCAAAATTAACACCATTTTTAATGATAAGAACTTTTATTGAATAACCCTAATTGTTTTAAAATTTATTTAATGTATAACAATACAGATTATACCAACAAAATCAGAAAAATTAATCAAAAACATAAGACATTAAATACACGCATAATACATTTTTTTCATCATTGTTAAATTATGCTGGAATTAATGGGATGCTACTCCTTTTTGTTTTCTGTTCTATGTGTGGGCCGGATTCTCCTAGCCAAATTCATTAAACCACAAAACTGGAAAGTTCCGACACCGCAGGTTATTGTAAAAGTACGGCAACATTGTTATAACTGTTCAGCCATAAATTACCATGTATTAGTAGACTACAGCAATGGTATCGTATAGGTGATCATACAGTTAGGATTGTAAATGTACGACCACAAACATATTTGTTCAACAAATCGTTAAAGGCACAGTATAATGAAATAGTGATACCCGCCCTTATAAATATGGCCCAGTGTACCCAGAAATGCTAGTTTTCTGCAAGACTTAAGGTGCACACACACGGCACCAACCCGCAATGCACAATGTGCATGCACCGGCGTTTCGGGCGGCAATCTTCCCGTGTATGATCCGCCAAGCAGATCATCAAAGAGACCCGACCGAACGGCCACTTTGGCCGACAAAGCATCCATACATACCCCAATTGTCATCTGAAATGCCCGTGCATGCACATTTTGCACCACGGGTCATCCCCTATGATCACACATGCCTTAATTCCCCCAGATCATCTGAATAATAATTAATGCTGGTATATACATTTTGGTGAAATTGAGCGCCCTCCAGTATTATAATCACTGAAAACTACAAGCTTAGGCATGCTCACTGAAAGGAAAAAGCTATCTAATGCACTAATTTCCTATGCTTTCCTTAGTGCAGTGGCAGCAAATGCAAAGTTTTCTTTAATGATTTCAGTTTTCCTGTATATTTTTTCTCAAGCATTACTTGGAAAGGCAAATGCTACTTTTTAATCTGGCTCTGGGCTATAAATCCTGAAAAAAATATATCTGTGGTATACGGTTAGATCAAAGTTTAGTTTCACTAGTCATCCGACTGGCTATATCAATTCAAAATGACTTATACAACAATCTTTTGGCAATAAATACCCTAGAATGTGTCAGCATATAACAGCAAGGTGTCAGGGACCTCCTGAATGCTAGAAGAGATTGCATTGTGGCTAGGAGATGCTATCAAACTGTCCAGGGTAATGCGTTGAAAAAAAGTATGGCAGAAAATTGATGCTGAACCTCTACTCAGGCTTGGTTTGACTACCAAGGCAACATCTTTGCCAGTAGAATAGAACCCAGGTTTGTTCCCTACTGGACTTATGCCTGAATACCACCAAAGGAGCCCTTAAAACTTGTGGATACCTGGAATGAACCTCTTACAGGGCACCGCTCCTGTTCTGGAGTTTAAGTCATGCTAATCGATGTCCTTCATTGCAGCGGCTGTTCTGGTGTTAAAAGCGCCAAAATAGATACCTCCACTTAGTTATGCACCAAGAATTACTATTGGCATATAACATTGCCGGCAAGTTTGCACCGGGTTCCCGATAGCGGCTCTACAGCCCTGTTGTAGGTGCATCTGCTGCATCCAAAAGACCCAATATCAAAACGCAAGAAGAGCAACATCATTTACGCTGAGCAGTGCAGTGAAGAGTGCTCTGATTTGTATGTTGAGGAGACTACGCAGCAGTTGCACCAATCTATGGTCCAGCACAGAAGAGAAAATAGCTCTGGTCAGGACTCGGCCATGTACCTGCAGAAAAAAGGGTAGACGTTAATAATGTAAATTTTTGCCAAATAATAAAATTTATTCAAAAGAGGGTTCAGGAGGCCATTTATGTCATAATAATAATAAAAAACACAAGCCTAAATAGGAGTGAAGGAGTGTGTTGTGGGGGGGGGGGGTTACAATGCTGTAGCAACATGGGCAGTTTTGATAACACCTCTTAGCCACAATGCAATTACACCTTGCGTTGGCATTGGTAACAGATCCTTGTACAAGTCATTCTGAATTGAAAAAAAGCCAGTTGGATGTCTAGCCAAACGTCTTGAAAAACTAAACTTTCAGTTAATCTAATGGAATACAACAGGTATACTATGACCTAGATGAATGAGAACCTTCACAAGCACCCTGAAAAATATTTTAGACTAAACTTCTTCTTACATGCATTTAATTTCATAAAAAAATGTATTTTAAAATTTTTCTTTGTTGTTCTTGCCAGACTTTTTTGCATATGTTTGGTACATGTTACATTCACTTCCACTTATATTTTTTATGTCACTTTGTTCCTCTATGTGCTGGTCAAGGTAACAGCTTCTGTTATGCATGACTATACAAGCCAATATTATCTTTTAAAGAGTTTCCTTAAAAAACCTCTACAGCTTCATTTAATGTACTGTATATTACCATAAATCTCCCTTTGAAAATGTAAAGGACATTAAGTGCAAAGCTAGGATTCTTAAGCCTACACACTGGCTTCTGCTATAAAATAAAGTTTGAATAAATGTTCAAAAACCAATGACCTGCTTCTTTCTTTTTTGTGTTCCGGGCCACCTGCTGTATAGTGAAACTGATAAAATATATTGTGATTTCCATGGGCAAAAAGTAATAAGATGACCTAATGACATCCCTTTATTGCCCAATTTTCTACCATCGAAACAACCATTGCAACAATTCAGCTGTGCATTATTTTTTTATATATATTTTTTTTTTTATATAGTTGTAGATACAGTGCACGCAAATAGGGGTATCCATTCTCCCCAATATGTACAATGAACAAGACAAATAGGTGCAGCACTCCAAAATCTTTATTTTACATGTTTCTCATTGTTTTAGCAGCAACGTTTCAGGATACTCCAGTCACTTCATTAGGCTTAAACAAATGAGGTAAATTACCATCAAACTTATAAGGTCTGATTGGTATAACATCAAATCACATGATGGTCACATAACATCTTCATTTTCACAGGACTTTTATTATAACAACAATATATACACTATATACAGGATACAGTAGAGAAACAAGTTCCGTCGGTTCTGCACTAACTATATGGAGGGTACAGTATATGGCTGGCTGACCGGAAACGAATGCCAAAAGTTTACTCGCACCGAAGACCACGTGGCCGGAAGGAGAGGAAACAGAACACTGCTGATGCCCAGACTTCTGGCTCAGACTGTATCACGAAGGATTCGTCCGGAACGGATTCTGACTCCATGGTGCTTAGCAGCCAGTCAACAGGTCCCAGCCAGGTGGTTACCAGATTGGCTACACAAAAGGCCATGTCTTTGGCTTCTTTTTTGGCAGGCGGCGAAGGATCAGGAGGTGGAGGAGGTCGTCCAGTGCTCCAGAAACATCGGAACAAGTCATTTTTAACTTATCATCAGACACTCTTATGCCTAAGGAGAACTCTGTTTTAAGTAAAGGTCTATCGTTCCAGTTGGTGAACGGTTTTGATTGTTTCAGCTTTGAGGTGGAACTGTATAAACTTGAACATTCCCTTAAGCTGAAGAAATTTTTCAAGAATCAAACTGACTCTGTACCAGTTTCTCCATTCAGACTAAAAAGTCCCCCCCCCCCAGTTTTTTACCATGGAATTGATCACTTCTGTGACCTTATGAGATCTAATGTTGGCAATATGAAGGCAAATAGAATTTCTGATTATTTTACAAAAGCGGAAAAAGATGCACTTAATAATTTAGCACAAGATAAATCGCTGATATTAAAACCGTCTCATAAGGGCGGTTCAATTGTCCTTATGGACTACGCCTTCCATTGTGCCAACATTAGAAGACACGTTGTTGAGTCTGGCGCTTAGGTGCCTTTGAGTAGGGATCCTACTATTGAATTGATATCTAAAGTCAAAATGTTGATTAATACTGCTTTATTTGAAAATTGGATTGATCAGTCTACCAGTGAATTTCTGATGGAAGATTGCTCCCGGAGACCTGTGCTGTATGGGCTTCCCAAGATACATAAGAATAAGACTAACCCTCCCTTCTGACATATAGTATCAGCTATTGGGGCTATCTTTCAGCCATTGGCCCAGTTTGTGGATTTTTATTCGAAGTCTATTGTTTCCACATTGTCCTCATATATGAAAGATTTTCTTGGGAAGCTTCGCAGCACAGGTCTCTGGCAGCACAACTGGTATATGATCACTGGTGACATCTCTGTATACAAATATTGACCATTCCAGGGGTATGCAGGCAATACAGTATCATCTGACATTAAAATATAAAGGTAACTCTCCTGGTCATTTTTAATGGATTGTTTGCATATGATCTTGCATAACAGTTACTTCCATTTTGAAAGTGATTTTTTTTTACAGCTGGTTGGGACTGCTATGGGCTGTCCCGTAGCTCCGTTGTATGCAAATCTATTTGTCGGTTTTCTTAGAAAAGAGTCGTGTGTATCAATATCCATTGTTTTACACCCATATTATTAAGCTGTGGCGTTAGATTGATTCATCATCTGGTCGGGGGTCATTGGAGTTGGTCAATGACTTTGTCCAATTATTTAATTCCATGGGTGACCACATTGAGTTAAATGTAGAAATCTCCAACGAGATGGTACACTATCTTAACGTGCAGGTCAGGATTATTGATGGCGAGATACACATAACTCTCTTCACAAAACCGACAGACCGGAACACCTTACTTCACGGGAAGAGCTTTAACCCCAGACATGTGTTTAAGAGCTATCCAACTTCTTTGGTAACATAGGCTTCGGGGAATCTAGATTTGGGGAATCTAAGGAGCGTGTCTTTGTGGTTCCTTTTATTCAATGTTTTTCCACGAGCTTGAATATGGTCAGACAAAATCTGACCAGGTTTTGGCCCGCTGTTGGAGACACTTCACTTGGGATGGGATCACGCTGTACGCCCCTTTGCTCCTTTGTGTATATACTAAATGACATTCCTTATATACGACACTTGTTCAGGCTGATCTGGCTGATAAATATAAAAAAAGATCCTTTTCATTCTCAGATCGCTAGGGCTATTACAGGTGCAGTAATTGTAACATGTGTAACGCACTGATTGTCGGGGAGGGATTTATGCACCCTTATTGATGATGAGTGTTTAAAATTTCTGCTTATTTCAACTGTAACATGGAATATTGTGTTTACATATTGAAGTGTTCTTGCTCTCTTGTGGGCAAGACAGGAGGCCCATTAAAACACACATTTCAAGGTCACAGTAGTGAAATTTAACTAGCGCTGACAAAATCTGATTCTGGTGCAAATAAAAATGATGATCCACCAGTGGCCACTCATTTTAGAACGGGCAAACACCAGGTGGCTGATCTGCGTGGGATGGTGATCGATCATGTCCCACCATTACAGTGAGGTGGTGACTGCACAGAGAGGCATACTGGATTTTTACAGTCCCTTCACTCCAATGGCTGTATTCTCCTCTTTGCTAACCGGAAGCTGCAGAGAGGGGCCAGACTGGCAGCCACTTCTGTTATTGGCTGCCGGTTAGAAGACAGCTGCGGGATCAAAGGGATGCTAGTATGATCGGGAAACTTTTATTACAGAACTAATATGGGGTTGGGGGTAGGCAGGAGGGAGGAATATTATGGCCAAACGAATTTACACTACATGAAGGGCAGGCAGAGAGGTATTCGGATGGTGGGAGGGAGGGGGGTGGGGAAAGGGCTCCCCTGCACCTGTCACAAACAACTGAGAGGACAGATTAGAGGCAGAAACCTTTTGGATGGGAAGACAGCTCCTTCTTTCCAGTTTCCTGGACTTTGAACAGGCACTGCAGGAGAACCACCAGGAGCAGAGATGTAAGGTCAGGATATGCTTTCTCGAAAATGTGCCAATGTTGTTTCAAAAATCTTATTTTTGTATACACTATGTTCATTAAACTGTATAATGAGTCATTCATGGTATCCGTATTTTATGTGATTTCTTCTCTGATTCTATTTTCACCCTTGCCTTCTTCCCCCCTTGCACAGTTTCTGCACATCTCATCTATTTGTTCACTCTTTTTATATGGATCAGTCACTAATCTCTTAACTCGACAAAGATGACTATATGGTATTGATTTTTTTTAGATGACTAGGGTGGTGACTCTGATAAAGTAGTAATTGGTTTTTGTCTGTGGGTTTAGTATACAGTCACATTTCAATTCCTCCCATATCTTTCTTCAGTATTTTTCCATCCAAAAAATTGGGCTGAGTGTGTATCACTCATAATTGAGAATTTTATGGAGGGATGGAACTGGTTAACCAGTTCTTGGAACCACAATAGGATAGCCATGTCACCCCACCATAGGAGAAAAACATCATCGATAAATCTCCACCAGACTAAACAATGAGCCTGATTGAGATCATCTCTATAGATATGCTCCTTCTCAAAGCCTGCCATGAAGGCATCTGCATAGTGCGGGGTGATGTTCAACCTCATTGCGGTCCCACATAACTGCAGATAAAACTTTTCATCAAAAATGAAATAATTCATTGTTAGAATTAACTCCAGAGATTTTAAGAAGAAATTGACCTCTGCCTTCTAATATGAGGTGTTTTGTCAAAATAGTATTTAGGGATATTTCGGGTCCCTTGGAGATCTGCACCTCCTATATCCCATTCATAGTGCTGCTGCAACATTTGGTAACATTGTATGTGTGTTTTTTATATTATATTATATCTATCTATATTATAATATATATATATATATATATATAATATAATATAATATAAGCCCTCCTGGGATTTGAATCAGGAAACAATTTATTAATATAGTATTTGAGGTGGAATAAAGACATACGTCCATCCAGTCCAACCCATCTAGCAATATCCTCATTTCCTGCCTAACTGTTGATCCAAAGGAAGGCAAAAAAACCCACCAAATTTATGAAGGGGGAAAAAATTCCTTCCTGACTCCAAGTGGCAATCAGAAAATTTCCCTAGATCAACTCTACTTTATTTATCAATACCAGTAACTTGTAACATTCCTTGTTTGCAGAAACTCATCCAGCTTTTTTTTTAAACTGATCAATGAACCTACCATAACAACGTCCACTGGAAGACAGTTCCATAACTTTACCGTTCTCACAGTGAAAAACCCTTTCCGAACTAAAGCCTAAACCTTTTTTCTTAAGGTCTTAGGGGATGTCCACATGTCTTCTGTCATGCTCTATTGGTGAACAATGCCCCAGATTGTTTATTGTATGGCCCGTTAATGTATTTATACAAAGGGAGAATAACATTTTCCTCCCTTGAATCCATGCCTCTCTTTATACAAGACAATACCATGCTGGCTCTGGCTGTTGCCGTCTGGCACTGCTTGCTACCTTTAAGTTTGTTATCCACCAAAACACCAAGATACCTTTCCAACAGGGATTCACTTAACACAGAGCCATTTATAGTATAAGCAGCACAAGGATTTTTAAGTCCAAAATGCATCACCTTACATTTATCAACATTGAATCTCATCTGCCACTTAGCAGCCCAATGTGACAATCTATCTAGATCCCCCTGCAACAATTGCACATCTTCTGAAGTTTTTAATGGCGGACAAAGTATTGTGTCGTCAGCAAACACAGAAACCTTGCTGACAATACCCACTTCCAAATCATTAATAAATAGATTAAATAGAAGCAGCCCCAACACAGAACCCTGTGGCACCCCACTTACTACTTTAGTCCATAATGATGAAGCCCCATTAACAACTACACTCTGCATCCTATTCATTGACCAATTTTCTATCCATGTACAAATGTGACTCCCCAGACCAACAGACCTTAGCTTATACATTAGTCGCCTATGGGGGACTGTATCAAAAGCCTTTGCAAAATCCAGGTATACTACGTCTACTGCTATGCCGGAGTCTAAATTTCTACTTACTTTGTCATAAAAGCCAAGCAAATTAGTTTGACAAGATCTATTCCTCCTAAATCCATGCTGGTTACTACTTATAATGTCAGTCCTTGAAACATACTCTAGAATATGTTCCCTTACTAAACTTTCCAGTAACTTCCCCACCACTGAAGTTAAACTTACAGGCCTGTAATTACCTGGCTGTGATCGACTACCCTTTTTAAATATTGGAATAACATCAGCCTTTTTTCAATCCAGACATGAGGGAATCTGCAAAAATAAGAAACAATGGCCTAGATTAAGGACCGGGAGGTCTGAAACGCGTCAGGCGTATTGAGAATAAAGCTGTGATTTCATTCATTCATTTTCGTGTCCGGATTTCTCTTGTACTTTTCCCGGTCGATGCAGTGTTGCTTTTTCTTTTGTTGTGTCAATGGCCTAGATAAAGCTGAAGTTAGCTCCCTAAGGACCCTAGGATGTATTTTATCCGGTACAGGAGATTTATTAATATTAACCTTATTTAGTTGTTTCTCTACCATATCCTTGGTTAACCAAAGTGCACCTGCATCTTTTATACCATTATTGCTACTATACTCTATGATATCTGTACTTGCATCTTCTATAGTGTATACAGAGGGGAAAAAATATCTAAGACATAAACTAACTTATCCCCATTAATTAATGGTGCCACATTTTCAGTCCTCATCTTCTTACTATTAATATATATATATATATATCTTTTTTTAGGCTTAGTGATGCTTTGTTCAGCTATTCTAACATCATTATTAATTTTAGCTAGTTTGATTGCATTCTTACACTCCTTGTTACAGTAAGAGATGGTCAAACTTCATTAAGTTTTTACAACTTTCGAACTTCAGTAAAAGTTTGAATTCGGACCCATTAAAGTCAATGGGGGAGTGATAGTTTGAAAAGTCCCGGTGATTTGCAGCTAAACTAACAATGGTTGTAAATGGCTGTGGCATCTGGGAATGGTCTGAGGAACATGTCACTATCACCAAAACTTGTTAAAAAACATAAACACGAGTGGGCAATTGTAGGTTTTGCGCAAGTACCCGAGGGCTACAGGCAATTCAAGGGTTACCGAACGATACTTTCGAGGGTTAACGAAAATAGAACAATAAATTCAAGGGTTACCGAAATCAACAATACTTCGAGGGTTAGGGAAAGATACATTCTAGGGTTAGCTAAAATGATCCATACATACGAGGGTTACTGAAAACGAACAATACTTTTTGAGGTTTACCAAAAAATCAAAGGCTACATTTGAGGGTTAGCGAACAGCACATTCTGAGTTAGTGAAAATGATCTGTACATTTAAGGGTTATCGAAAATAAAGATACTTTCGAGGGTTATCGAACGATACAGTCTAGGGTTAGCGAACGGCCTGTATTCCGATAAATTATCAAATTTGATAATTATCGAAATACAGCCGGAGTCTGGCTTAAAGGGACTGTCCACCCCTCTTTCCAAAACTGATATAATGTAGATAACCCCCCAAAACCTTAACTTGTTTTAGTCACAATTTACAAATCAGCTCCCACACAGAGTTATTATACTCACAAGCTCCTCGCTCCACCGCCGCTTCCGGGTTCTTCTCCCAGTCTCCACTGTGGCTGCTCTGTTCTTTTTGTGTTCTTGATCAGCCGCAGTGGAGACTGCTCCGGAATGGCAGTCAGTGATTGGCCGTGACGTCACAGTCATGCCGACACTGACTGACTTACCCGGAAGTGCAGAGCCGCGGCGGTGGAGTGAGGAGGAGCATGTAAGTATAATATCTCTGTGTGGGAGCTGATTTGTAAATTGTGAATAAAACGAAGTTAAGGTTTTGGGGGGTTATCTACATTATATCAGTTTTTGAAAAGAGGGGTGACAGTCCCTTTAAAGGTTTTAAATGCCTTTTTTTCTTTCCATTTGCCTTTTATATAAAAATTCAGACAACGGTAATGATTTATTTTTTACATTTATTCCCAAGGGTATAAATTTAGATTTGAAATGGCTTAAAATCCCCTTAAACACAGTCCACTTCTGTTCAGTACCTTTACCTGATAATACTTTATCCCAGTTGACATTCTGAAGAGCTACTTTTAACCTGGTAAAATTTACTTTCCCAAAATTAAAAGTCTTTGTTTACCCAGCGCACCTTTCGATAACATACTCCAAATGACACTATTTCATGGTCACATACCTAAGCATCCAGTTACCTTTAATCTTAATAGGCTCCACGATATTAGATATTACCAGATCCAACAGAGCTCCTTAAGAGCAAGGTCCTTTACTTCAATGGACTTTGTCCACGTTTCACTCTAGTTTGTTTCCACTCACAGGAAACTTCTTTTTGTTAGGTCCAAACCACAGGTCCAACCAATGTAAATCCTATTTAAGTAATTGGCAGATAAACATGTCTGACATTGTCAGTTGATCAGTTACCTGATTCAAATTCCAGGAGTGTTCTGTGGACTTTCTCCATTACTGTGTTACTGTGACAGCACAGGGTGGTTACTGTTAGAAGTGTGAAATATATATATATAATATATATATATATATATATATATATATAATATATATATATAATATATATATATATATATATATATTACCAACAACTCCTCGGTCCAGACAACAGGTTTATTCAGCAAACAGTAGGTCTGGTTACCTACGTGTTTCAGCCCATGAGTTCGGGCCATCATCAGGGTTACTGACCAATCAAGGACGCTTCTTAAAACATGAACAAAGACTCCCCCACCGCCCACTCACCCACCTCCCACGTGGTGTGTGTGTCAAAACTAACCATGCAAGTGATCTCCCAACAAATCATAAATCAAGAGGCGGAGCCAAAGCAGTATGCCCTGCAATGCAATAGAAGGAAACACTGCTCAGTATTTAAAAATGTGCCATAGCTTATAGCTAAGAGCGAACATCAGGGAGCGGACCGCTCCTGAAGTAGGACTCAGACTTGGTAGGTGTCATCATTAAAACTTTTATTCAACCATATGTAAACATCAATCAAAGCTGTAAAAGCATCCAAAGGTGCAAACCAAACCAGTGGTCTGACGCGGTCATAATTTCACCCACATCTAGTTCCATGTCCCTGCTATTTTCCGCCCAGAAGTGCTGTTCTAATAGCCTGCTGTATTGGCCATCGGTTCAAGGAGAGTTGTAATTGTTTTACACTACGTAGTACTTACCGCAGGGACACGTAATAAAAATAAATAACATATTGGCTCAAGCAGTTCTACTTGCAACAAATACGGATTTGTTTTCAAGTGAGTGGAAAGTCAGAGCAGTAAGGGCACTCCTACATGCCAAGTGTCTGGCATTTAAAAAAGCCATTCTTAGGAGGCGGAAGCCAAGTTTGTTTCATTGGTAGGTAATTCCCTAAGATCAGTCCGCATAAGGATATTCTAAGGTTCTTAGCGCATTCTATGAGAAATAGCGGAGAGGAATCCAGAAATGGTAAATTTTTCACCAGCCAGTATTCCACATTTCTAATGCTCTGTTTTTAAATTCCTGCTGCATGGGGAATACGTGCAACAAAAGGGATAGATCCCTTCACTGTCGTTTAGACGGTGGTATATCCTACCCTTTTCATTTTATAAGGGCCGTTGTAGTTTGTCCTCAACTGTAGTTTGATCATAACTGTGTAAATGAATTTTACTTTAATTGGACCAATGTTCATGTGCCAAATCCTCATGGTATTGTTTCGGGGCCTTGGGAGAATATAATACCATTTTTCTGCTTTGTTGGATAGAAGCTATTGGCGTGCAAGAGTTATTCTTATGCATGCCAATAATCGGTGGGCTTGGTGTAAAGCGTGGAACACAAACGCCCTCATCTTTGTAAATAAGTAAATCCAGGAAATCCATTGATTCTTACTGCTGTCATGGTGGCTTAACCAGTGAACAGTTATTAAGGGTATCCACAAATTGGGTGCCTTCCTCCATAGTGCACCGCCACAGAAAGAGAGGTCATCAATGTATCGTTTAAGAGGAGGATTTGTCCCCCAGTGGAATAATATACGGGCCATCAGTCTTCAATAAATATATTAGCCAATGAGGGGCCTATATTTGACCCCATGGCCGTGCCGGCCGTCTATTGAAAAGACATCCTCAAATCTAACGTAATATTTCAGGATCCAAGTGGAGAATATATAAGATCCATCAGAAACTCTGTAGGTGGATCCTTGTTAGCCCGCTCGCACCATGGCCCTCCTACATATATCAACCACCTGTACCTGTGGTATGATGGTATATAGTTTTTTAACATCACAGGTCATAAATATAACATCAGGGGTCCCCTATCTCCAGGAGGAACCGTAACAGGTGCTGACTATCCCTAAGGTATGATTGGAGTCCTTTTGTTGGATATGATTTGTTTGTAAACCTTCTCCATTTGCATTTGAATAATGCTAGGCGAATATACATCAGGTCCTGACGGTGTATTCCAAATGACCCTCAACATTTGGGAAAAGATTATGCCTCTTTTTTGGGGTGGGGGATGATAACTCTCTGCATGTAAGATCGAGTTCCGATCTGTTGGTTTAGTAAAAGGGTCACAAACCTATTCTCCTTTGATTTTTAAAAATGTGAAGGTCCAGATATTCAATATGTCAGGGTCACATTTCATGTGAGCTTTATGGTGCTATTGAGACTTTGATGGTGACCAGAAATTGATCTACATCCTCTCTTGTTCTCTCCACAAGAAAAACATATCGTCAATATAATAATGTAAACAAACTTAGGCCCCTAGCTGATCTGATATTAATAGTTAAGAGATTTAAAGGTTATTCCCAATCTTATGAGATCCATGCTTAATGGGGGATATTAGTTAGAAGCAATTAGTTATAGTATAGTGATTTTATCATTTATCCTATTTATTAATTATACTCCAAGCATGTATTTTCTATTTCTGTAGATACACTTATACATTTGTACTATAGTAATGATTAATGGTATCATTTATAAGAAAACAAGTTTAATAGTTTTAATATTTATCGTTTTTATGTTGTCAGCACTTTAGCACTTTATGGGTTTCATATAAACATAGTGTTTCAGCACTGGACAGCTCCTCCACCTGTTAGCACTTTATGGGAGTTTTATATAATAATAGCTATTCAGCAATGGATAGCTCCACTGTGTAGCACTATGAGGAACCTCCCATAGAGCGAGGGAGCACCTGGAGGGGGAGGATATTCACCTATTTCAGCATGTGACACTTGTGTGACATCACTTCCTGAAGACGGCCTAAACATGGCCGAAACATGTTGATGCAGTGTGTTTATGCACAATAAATTTGTTATTAATTCAAGACCCTGGAGTGCTTCCAAGTATTTTCGTTATTCTACATTACCCACAGAGAAGCACCGGGCAGATGAAGTGGCAGAGTGGTGAGCGACCATCTATAACGTAAGGATATCCCTTATATTATTAAATACATTATAATTTCATGGGAAAACATTGGGTTTTTCGGAGGTACTATGTTGGTGGGGGGTGGGGTAAAAGTATATACATAGGGACAGTGTTTTGTGTGTTTAAGCACTAATAAATAGTTATATCAATATAACAAATATGCAGTAATGACATTAAAGTTTGTCGAAATGTAAATAAGGCAAAATATATAAATAAATAAAAGTATTAGAGTCCCCACTCCTGTTTGTAATGATACTTCAAAATGGACTGTTAAGCCACACCCAGGAAGTTTTACAGGGAAGCAATGGAAGCTTACAAAGAAAACATATTTCTCCATTCCCTTTTAGTGTTGATCCAAGGTGTGCTTAATATTAGATGACAGCAGTGTTAGTAGGAAGTTGGAAGTGTTAGTAGGAAGTTACAAGACTGGAGTTGTAGTTTGAATTTCCTAACTACAGAGTGCTTGAGAGGGAATGCTAGGAGTTGTAGTTTTCAAACATTTGGAAATCTACTGGTTGCTTATCCCTGCTCATATGATAGGGGGACCTAGGGGGACTAAAGGAAAAAAAATTCCGTGCCTATTTCTCTGAGACAATGAAGTGATTTTGTTAATGGTTTATTACATTATTTAAGCATAGACCCCATACGAACGCATGAACCCAGATATCTACCCTGCCAAAACCATTTCAGGGAGGGCACCCACAGATTTCAGAAGGATTTCCCACCCCCTAAAGCCCCAACCAAGAATTACACCACAATCATGCATACAGACACACAACATGTATACAGTTAGACACTTTTGCACAAATACAGTGCATCTCAACAGACACCCTCATGAAAACGTCAGACAACACACCATACAACAAGTATGTCACTATTAAGTGTTTGTACTTGAACCACTAAAAGACTCTGACATCATTGTGCTTCCTCACTCTAATTCAAAACAACACATTTCAGGGAGATGTATTATTTAGGGAGTCAAGGAATCTGCCATTAAAATCATGGAGACTCCCTAACTTCAGGGAGGGTGGGATGCCTGTGAATCGTGTGTCCTGAACTGATAAAATGTAATAAGATTGAAACATGATGTCTGGGTTTTTTAGGACCTCACATTTACCATAGTGATCCTCTTCTAAACAGTGACCAATAGTGATCCCTCTCTAACACAGTGACCAATAATGATCCCTCTCTAACACATTGACCAATAGGATCCCTCTCTAACGAATCCCTGATGACAGTGTGAGTTAATGGGGAGGGTGAGTATTGAAAGATATTTTGATAACTTTAATTATAGAATGATCCAATGGATCTGATATGATCTATTATTGGTGAAAATGTAAGGGGAATATACAGTAGATCAAATATTCATTTAGGGATTGAGATTAAATAGACAAGGTTTAGAGGATGTTTTATTTTTAACATCTGCCTTTATTTTTTTTTGTTAAAAATCCCTAAATTTCATAGTGTGTTTAAAGATTTTATATAATCTGTATCCACATATAGCTAAACATACACCCACATATTCCCACTGTGCACCAACTGGCACACTTTGCTAGTATATATATTATATATATATAAAAATATGACCTGATAGCCATCCACAGATCAATGGTCAACCACCCGGGGTTTTCCCTTTATATTCAGGAGCAATTGCGGTTTCTTTATTGGGTGACGCCAAGCATGTCACTTGGATTTCATGGGTTTTGGGCTGGGGGAATGGTTAATATATGTCATGTGATGTGATGTGAAGATGTGACGTGAAATGACCTCATTTCCTGTACTATGATTTAAATAGGGGTGTCTACTATTGTGTATTCCTATCTGTTCAGCTTAAGAAAGGGGTAATTCCCCAAAACATTGCTGCTACTTTGTGCAGGTAGCATGTAACATAATAAAGATTCTGCATACTAAAATCCTGAAGTGCTGTATACGATTGAATTTATATATATATATATATATAAAATATAAATCACTATAAGATAGTGATTGTTTTTCCTACATGTAGGATGTGGTTCGATAGGCATTGATTTTAATACTTACCTTCTAATGTTTATGACATAACCCCTGCTTATAAAAGTGTTTAATATAGAGAGTATGGTGCACCTTGAGGTGTGATGAGGGAGAATGTATGGTACGTTCTCAGCATGTTAAGGGGCAAGGATTCCATATCCCCTCGAGTGTCACACGGACCTGTTTTGCTACAGCTCAGGTCAGACTATTTAAGGTCTAAGGCTTAATTTATGAGTCTTTAACAATCCATGTCTTACTAATAGGTCTCTCCAGTTAGTTCTCATTTATTCATACCCGTTTTTCTATGCCATATCATTAGTGAGATTTATACCTGTATAAATTATACATAACACAGGATTTAGACTTTCGATACAGTTTTATTGTTACATATTAGGTTACATTGTTGTATATAGTTTTATGTTTATGTATTTTATTCCACACTTGGCACTTTAATGAGCACTTTGACACTTTATATTGTATGTTTCCAACCTCGCCCCGAGGGGCGGGCTTAAGCTGCGGTCATATTGATCCGCCTACCACACTCCTTCCAATTGGTTGAAGATCGGTTTTAAACTCTCACTGTGCACTGTTGCAGATGTTCTGAAGACGGCCCGAGTTTGGGCGGAAACATGTCAACCACCCGTTTGTGAATAAACGCATTTTATATATTTTCTTAAGACCCATGAGTGTGCTCAATTCCAATACCACTTATATATAGCGTGGTGAGCAGCACCTGGGCAGCTGACTAACAAGAGGAGTGCTCGCTGGTGAGAAAAAGTGTAATATATATTATATATATATATTAATAGAAGGAAAGGATCCAATGCACTCCGTTCGTGTAGAATGCCTGGGTGCAGCCAGAAAGATATCCACCAAAGTAGTTAGTCAGGCGCACTCCACGACTAATACACTTTATAAATTAAAATGGTAGGCCAAAGCAACCTATGCGTTTTCAGCCCGACGTTACTGGGCCGTCATCGGTATATCTGCAAACAGATTACCATGACCTGGATGAATGAGAAACTTCACAAGCGTCATACGTCCATGGCAAAAGTCAGATAGTATCCCTGGATCAACCAGAACTACATCAATGTGAAAAAGTACACTTTGTGAAAGTTTTTTTTCCAACATAAATCAGCATACAGACATTGATATTCTTTTAACAATATTGAATGATAAACATCAGTCAGTTAGTTAGCGAGGTCTCTTAGCAAGATGGTAATGGGCAAAAAACCCTCTGTTTAATAGTTGAAATTTTCTAGGCTGACTGCCATCTCTGTTTTCTCCTAGCTCGCTACAGTCAGTGTGATCTTCCCTGGTGGTTTTGGGATTTTTAATTTGCAGCTGACTGCATCATTATCTATGTGATGGTCTATGCTAATTAGCCACAAGGATCAATTTCTACAATGTTACAATGTTCTAATGGCATGAGATGGAGACAGGCCGATTTTAAGTATTTATAGTCTGATCAAATTTTTAAGGGTATCTACTTCTAAACCATAAATTCATGTAAAGCACCCCCAACCCTAAAAATTAGCTTTAAAACATCTAAATCAGCCCCTAAATGAATTTAGTGTTAGATGTTTTAAAGCTAGCATTTATTATTGAGTTGGCTTACCTTATAAGATTTTTTTTTATATATATATATATATATATATAAGACCTGTGTGTGGTGGTGTGTGTGTGTGGGGGGGGGTATGGGGAGCTCCACTGGGAACACCAGAGTCCTCTTAGAGGGGAATAAGATGGCAAGTACGGATTACACATAGACTCCTTCTCTTTATTATTTTGGACTTTCATCAGGTAGGATAACCATAAGGAGCAGAGAACAAAAAGGTAATCTTTTAACACTGAACAGTGGGGCCAACAGTGCGGCAAATTTTAGTTGGATATGCCCTTTAAATTCCACGTGTGTGCTGGTCCAAACACTATTAAGATTAAAACAGAAAACTAAAACATAATAATTAAAAACAATTTGGGGGGCGTGGCCGGTAGCCTAGAGGACAGCGCATGTCTGCTTAGCTCCTGCACAGCTACCTGAAACAAAGCACTTTCCTCAACAAATTGGGTCCACATCGCTCAGCGATACACACAAATACCCCAGACATGGGAAGGAACAAATCCGCCACACCAAACAAAGAAAAAGAAAACTTACCCACTTCTTCTTGGCAGCTCCAGTTCCCGCGAGGAAATCCAGATGGGTGGCGCCCATAGGAAAACTGCGAGTCCGCACCTACAGAGAGAAAAAAAACATAAAAATTAAAGGAAAATTGGATTCAGATGCAGAATCGTACAGCGGTACTCTACCCATCAAAACCCTATACATGAACATACTAGAGACTCGATACTTACCAGGAGAAGGGGGACACAAGCTCCTCATGGGATCCCCTCAATCCCAGAGGGATCCTAATAAAAACATACAAGAAAGGGATAACAAAAGATGAAAACACATCAGTACCAATACAGGTATGCAAAATTCTTATACAATTCCCTACTACTAATGTTCCCGTATCAGAGACCATATAAGGAAATGCTAATTTCCCAACATAAAGCATTAAGGCAGACGTCACAGAAATGGTTAACTCCATTAAAAAGTATAGAGGGGAAATTGCTGAAGAAACTTCCCACATAGAGAATAAAATGGCAGATTTCACCACCTCATTTAACGAACTTGTAGACGCCACACAATATTGGATGACACAGTCAATTCAATTAAAAATAAATCTCAGACCTAGAGGATAGGTCACGAAGAAACAATATCAAAATAAGAGGCATACCAGAAACTATAAGAACTCAGAACTAAACCAATATATGCAGTTTGCTAGAGGAAATAATACCAGATGTGGCACAATTAGAACAAACCCTTGATACATCACACAGACTGTTCAAAAACGAAAAATGCTCCCCCAACAGCACACTAGAGAGTAATCACCAGTTTCATTTCTTCAAACCAAAGAGATATTTATGTCTGCTACAAGAAATAAACATAATATTCAACACAATTTTCTTAGTACAATACTACGCTGATCTATCCCAGTCAACTATGCAAACAAGGAGACACTTTTCCAAACTTCAAACAGAAATCCTTAGATTTAATTCAATAAACTACAAATGGGGCTTCCCAGTACGTCTGATAACTACAAAGATGACAAAGTTTATGTTTTGAATACTCCAACAGAAGCCATCCAAAAGTGTCAAGAATGGGAACTGAAAATACCTAACTCCCTTAAAACACTTAGAAAAGACACACAAAGCGGTAATACAATTCCCAAGGAATGGAACTCTGTTTAAAAACTGATGGACTATTCCCAGTTAAGTAAAGACTTCAGACTTTATATCATCACTCTGGTTACACCCCTTTCAAACCAGATAAGTCTCCAAAGGGGAAAACACCCCTTAAAATCTAATAAGTAAAAAAGTTATATGTTTATTTGATACATGTTTACCATAAAAGTTGTTTACCATGTTCTTGTTTAGAAAATAAGGCTAAAACTATTATTTTACAGCAAATAAGTTTCCAAAGGGGAAAATCCCTCTATAAATCATATAATTAAAAAATTATATGATTATATTTTTATGATAAAGCTCCGCACCTGACATTATATAAGAATATAAGTATAAAAATATGTCTTCTATGTTTTATAGTACTTTGCTTTGCCATGACTGTGACAATGCTTTTCGTATTTTATCTAACCAGAAAAAAATATATCACTACTGTCTTAATATTGTACATATGTTTTATCAACAGGAAAAAAAAACAATATAAAACTAGCAAACAAAGTAACATAACTCACACATAATAAGGCTAAGTCTATACCAACACAACCATAAAGTAGTAACTTCCACACACCCACAAACTCCAAGCTTAACTACCCCACAACATGAAAACTACTCAACCACCTTACCCAAACTGTACATGTCTCTACTGTCCATTCACCTTAATACCTCAATACCTCAAAAACTAAACACTCCAGGGTAATATCTAAATCCAACATATATAAACTACTACAAGCTATTACCACAGATATAGCAATATACCTGAACACACCACAAGTTTAACTAACAACTACTGTGTTCAGAACTTCCCTATACTACAGTAACAAAAAATATACATATCCCCAAACTCTACGCAAAATCCATTTTAAAAGAGTTTTTGCTTCAAACTTAATAGCTTCATCTTCACACATAAGAATTAATTTTTGCTTCAAACAAATAGCTCATCTTCACACATAAGAACTAAGATAACCGAATTGTAATCCTTGTCAAACACATATCAACATACTCATAACTTAAGAAAACACACCACAAATAGACCTATTACACACATAAAATTCAGTGGCTACAAGCCCTTCTACCTAGCTATCATCTGGTGACTAGAAATGTTTTATTAACCTTTAAAGGTTATGTTTTTATTGTTTTTCACTTTACCATGTTTTGTTTTTTATGTGAATTGTTAATATTTATCCTATCCTTTTCCCTACCCATAATACCAACCCACATTTTGGTTGACGCTTGATTAGTTAGCCATTATCCTTTGATCTCTTCCAGTCAGCTCCAAAAACCTGGTATGACACATCCAATCTGTTTACCTAAACAGCATTACCTAAGATAATACCGAAAACAACCTCCACATCAAAACAAATAAACCCCAATGGTTATTAAAATTCAATCCTACAACATTAGAGGCCTGAACTCCCCTCCAAAACGTTACTCCTATGGAAAGAATTACTACTCAACAAAATTGATATTGCTTGCATCCAAGAACACATCTAAGGAAAGCCTCACCCCACTTCTCAAACACAGTTATTCAATAATATCTTTTACTCATCTTTAGACAAGAAAAAGAGGGTTACTATCGCCATAAACAACAATATCGCCTTTAACTCTACGAAGCAAAATAGACCCAAATGGTAGATATATTATCTTCTGTTCTATAAACAACCGCAACATAGTAATAGCCAAACAATATTTCCCCATAATCAAAAACAAACCAAATTTATAAAGAAATCATACTAATAGTCAAAGAATATCACCAAAAAAAATCATAATCTGTGGGACTCAACCAAACAATCACAGCAGAATTAGAGACTACAAAGCACCCATAAAAACAAAAATAACACTTTCTCTAACCTAATTACAAATAGAGATGGCCGGTTCGCGGACCCGAACCCGGTCCGCCGCGGGATTTTCCCGTCCGCGAACGGCGGATTACCGGACTTCCGGAATCCGAACTTCCGAACTTCCGAACTGCGGAATTTTTTTTTTACGAAAATTTTCGAAAATACGAGTATCTCCGTAATACGAGGATCTACGATATTTTCGGGATCCGGAAAAAACCGAAGATCCTCGTAATTACGAGGATTCGCGTAATTACGAGGATTACGTAATTACGGGTATTCTCGTAATTACGTAGAATACGCGTAAAAACGAGTAATTCGTGTAAATTTTTCGAAGACGTGAGCAAGCCACATGATCCAAATTAGCCAATGGCAGCATCATAGTTACGGAAAGCCTCGTTTTTTTACGGAAATCCTCGTTTTACGGGAATCCTCGGATTTTCGACAAAATACCGTTTTTTTTAAAGTCACGCTAGCGGACGTACTTTTTAGGTATTGTTGGCATTATACGTGCTTCTAAGGCCATTACCCAGGTCCCTGAGGGTTAAGTGTACGTTACAAGGCTATTTAGACCACTTTTAATGCGGATTTTGCCGAACTTTCATTTTAATACGTTTTAACGGGTCCGCTCGCGGATTTTCGAATTTTCGGATTTTTGAAAATCCGGGATCCTCGCGCGGCGGATTTTTCGAAGTTGGACATCTCTAATTAACAAAAGAAGATCTATTTGACCCCTGGAGAACAACCCATCCCACAGATAAAGAGTATACAATATTCCAATCTACAATGTCTATTCCAGATTGGATTATTCTTGTGGATAAATGGACACTACAGAAATTACCAAGATATACAAATACTTCCATTACATGGTCAGACACTGCCCCAATATCCTCTCCATCAGAATTCAACTCAAATACAAAAACCTGGAAACTTAATCCAACCCTACTCTCAAACGAACAACAAAAAAACAAAATTCAAATAGCAATCAAAGACTACTTCAAATTAAACGACACCCCAGAAACTAACCCCTTCACCCTATGGAATGCCCACAAGGCAGTATAAGAGGGGTTTGCATCCAACAAGCAGCTCATTAAACAGAATTGAAAACAAAAAAAAACTCGAAATTCTACAAAAAATAGGCAAAAACTAGAGACGTTGAACAAACAAAAATCCTTCACAACTAAAAGAACAAAGAAAAACTTCACTCCATAAATCTATACGAATATGAAGAATGCTTAGAAGGATGAAAGCCACATTCTATGCCCAAGGAGGAAGAGCTAACAGAAAACCTAGCTACAGACAACTAAAACAAAAAACCACCAAAACCAGAATTCCATTCATAATTGAAAATACAAGAAAATTATCAACCCGCAATATATTGCAACCAATTCAGTACATTTACGCAAATCTATACAATCTCACTGACACCAAGGAAATCAACCATCCAAATCCGGAACAATAAAATCCTTCCTTGGATCCATATCTTCAAACAACATCAAAAAACAAAATGAATATTTAGAACAAACCAATCTCACAAGAAGAAATAATAAAGGAAGTTAAAACACTAAAACTCAACAAATCCCCAGGAGAAAGATGGATTTATCAACGATATTATAGAACCTTTATACCACTCCAAACCCATATCTACAAATCATGTTTAATCAAGCTAGACAAGATCAATTGTTTCCCAAAGAAATGCTGAAGCGGTAATAATCCCATACCCAAAACAAGGAAGGATTGTAACTTTGATTGGAAACTTTAGGCCAATCTCCCTTCTAAACAATGACCTGAAAATATGCTCAAAAATAGCTGAAAGACTTAACACCATTCTCCCACAACTTATCCATCAAGACCAAGTGGGCTTCCTAAAAAACAGACAATCTATCGATAACACAAGGAGAATTACAGACCTAATAGATTGGTCCAATCAGAGAAATATATCATCTTTGTTCATAACTCTCGACGCCGAAAAGGCTTTTGACCGTCTAAACTGGTCCTATTTGAACCATGTCCTAGACAAATTTGGTTTTCGAAACCACTTCAAAAAAGCAATAATGGCACTCTACTCCAAACCCTCTGCAATAGTATTCATATCGAGCATGTTATCAAAGCCCTTCAACATATCCAACGGAACCAGACAAGGCTGCCCACTTTCCCCATTAATATTTGCCCTCACAATGGAACCCCTAGCTGAAAAAATCCGTACAGATACAAATATCAAAGGAATTCAAATCAAAACCCCAAACCACAAGATAGCTTTATTTGCAGATGATGTCATCCTAATAGTGACCCAACCAATAACCTCTTTAATCCATATTCAAAAACATATACTCCAATTTGTATATACAGATTCAACTGGGAAACAAATGAAATAACATATCTTGGATCAAATCTGACTAACCTGGAGGATCTAACAAAATTAACTTCCTACCACTTCTGGAAAAAACTAGAATCTAAAACAAAAAAATGGAAATTCCTCTGCTATCTTAATGGACGGAATAATGGCCTCCAAATGCTCATACTCCCACAATACTTGTTCAGATCCCTAATATAACCATACCAGACACCTTTTTCTCTAGCGCTCAATAAAATACCACCCAATTTGTATGGGGACAAAAAAACAGCTAGAATAAACAACCAATTCATGGCCAAACCAGCAGGATGGGAGATCTGGCAATACCAATACTAAAAGACTATTACCAAGCTACTATATCTGGATCAATAAGATTCTGGTGGAACAACAACTCAAACAACAAACTTTGGTGCCACCTAGAGGAACATAGTGTTCAACGGTCAAACCTACAAAAATCCTCGGAGCAACTCTCTTAGGAGACAAAAACACAAACTATACATTTATTATCCCCAGAGCATCAATCTCCAACTGGAGAAATCATACACAAAATCAAAAATCCTAGCCCCATTATATGACTGTATTCCAATTGAAAGCGTGGAAATGGTGATCCCCAACTACCAAAACCCAATGGAAACCAAATTTATTGTCAACAATAGATAACTATTCAAACAAGGAGAAACCATACCATTCCAAACACTACAAAAAAAAATACCATCTCAACCAGAAGGACCACTTCAAACATATCCAAGCAATATCCTACCTCTCTGCTTCAAAGCAACATGGAAAACATCAACGGAATCTACAGAACTACAGTTTTGTATATCCAAGATACCACCAAAGAATTACCACCTTCTACCCATGCTAAATAATAAAACACAATGACCAAATAAAACCATTTCTTAGATGGGAGGAAAGATTTGGGGAAATATTCCATGAAGAACAATGGTCAGATGCAGCAATCTTACCATTCCAATTATCAAATGCTCACAACACTGGGAAACAGCAAAAAAAAATATCACTAAGATATAGAACACCAACACTATTGGCAAAATGGAACCCAAAAAAATACTCACCTCTATGCTGGAGATGTGGAAAATCCCAGGGCTCCTGGTCCACATGTTCTGGTCCTGCAACAAAATCAGAAAAGTATGGTATAAGATCCAAAATTTCATAGCAACGCTATTCCATAAACATAATACTTACCCCGAACTAACACTACTTTTCTTGATCTACATTATTTCCCCTTAATCAAAGACCATAATGTTTCATCTATTCATCATCACCTTACAATACATCACATATGAAAAACAATATGCCTTAACGCAGTTCAAGTTCCATAAATTCTACAAACAGTGGGAGTACTGGTATGTGGATATAGATCCATGGGTCCTTTATGAAAAGATTCTACTAAACCTAACTAAGACTGGGAAGAGAGATCAAGAGTAAACCTAAATCCTGATTAAAAGTCGACCATACACATAAAGTAAACAACAATATTACTTCCCCCCTTCTATTGTTCCCTCCCCAAGTTATTGCATTATTTGTATACCTACAATACCATGTAACAGTATCTATTTATGATCTCTGAGTTTACATGCTATAATGGTATATATTATGATATAGATATTATTATTATTATATATATATATTATTATTAGTTTTATTTTTTATTTTATATATTATTATTATTATTATATTTTTTATTATTATATTTTATTTATTATTTTATTATTTTATTATTATTATTATTATTATTTTGAAGAATTTCTTGTAAAATTAAAAAACCGATTGATAAAAAAAAAACAATTTGAAAAATGTTAACTGATATTTCAACATTATTGGTAAAATAAAAGGAACATGATGATGGGAATATTTTCCATATATGTATGTATATATTTATTTCCTTTAAGCTCTACATTCCACAACAATTTACAATTAAATATTACATCACATTAGGCCCTGCCCCAAAGAGCTAACATCTAATCTATAATAGTATGTCTTTATAATGTGGGGGGGAACCAGAGGAAACACAATATTCAACATATCTAATTGGATCCAACAGGATTCATTCATATTGGTCATTTGTAGTCCCAGCAGAAGTTTTTTTTGCTAATAAATCATATGGGATACTGCACTATGTTTCTCTCATAGAAATGTGGTCAATGATTGAAGTTTTTCCATAGTCCCTTAGGAACTAGAAACCAAGGATATCTAAGCCAATGAGCATGTCTTAAGCTGAAAAGGAGATCCTTTGGTGCAACTTTAAACTCATTTAGTGGCTGTATTTTTACTTTCAAACTGCTGCTGCATAGAGTACAAGATTTCTAGATCCTAGTCTAATTTTTCTTTTACACTGTAGTTCCCCTTTGATTACATTGCATTATTTGTTGTGGGCATTGTAAAAACCATGTAACAAAATGCTCTTCAAAGTCAACATGAAAAATATTTATTGTGTTTGGTATAAATGGCAAAAGTGCACAATCGGGCACTAACAGGGCATTGTGAGTGGCAATTAACATTTTTAAAACAGTAAAGCAATATTTGGCATTTTTAAAAAATGCCACATGCTGGCACTGAAAGGTCAGTGGAAAGGAGCCTAAACAGCGTATGATTTATAGAAAACCTTGTGATTTTTGCTTGTTTGAATAAAGTTGAAGGGTATATATACATATATATATATATATATATATGATATATATATATATATATATATATATATTATATATATATATATTTGTGCTTAGTCAGGCACTCACTTCACCAGTTGTGTTGCCTCGTGTACTGGGGACAGTTCATAATATAATTGGTAGATCCAGGCACACAAGAGGTCTTTTCTTTTTCTAAAAAAGAAAAGACCTCTTGTGTGCACTGGATCTACCAATTTAATATATATATATATATATATATTCAATTGAGAATTACAGCAGCACAAATAGCAAGTAAAAAAATGCTTTATAACATACGCCGTATCATGTATCAGCATCAAACTGTGTCCATAAATAACGTGACGTTTCGGGCTGTGGCCCTTTCTCAAGCAAAGAATCACAGCATGTACTGTATACATCTATTACAAATCAGCTAGTTAAATAGCAACAAACGGAAATGGAAACAATGGAATACAAACTAATACAATGTTACACACTGCCCTCCCTGGTCTGCTGGGGGAACAGCTCCATCCAATGTCCTATGCTCATAAATATACATAAGGTCCCTGTTCAAACCTCTAGGTGACAGGGAGCCCAATCTCTGTACCCACCAAACTTTTCTCTGTTTAAGTAATAATGTTTGTCACCCCCTGCTCTTGCATCCATTTTGACATGTTCAACATTGTCTCCCTGCTCTTGCATCAATTTTACATGTTAACATGTTCAACATTTAAGTGTGTCATGGCAACCATCGCTCCTTCATCAGCAGGCTTTAGCTGTAAGTGACATTGCTTCGGTGACAACTAAATATGGTCGGTTGCCAGACATTTTTTAAAAATGTCCCATCCTTTCACTAGACGTAAGTGTATTGACGATGGCCTACAGGCTTTACTTTAAAACCAAATATGGACAGGGAGAACAATTGGATACATCAGGGCTATGTACAGAGAACCGCTATTGTTACAGCAGTTGTGTGAATGCCGTTAGTTGCATCTTAAAGTCACGTTGGGTAAATGGACTTTAAACACATATAGCATATAGCGTCTCTCAGTACATAGCCCTAGTTGTTTGGAAACCCAGGCACCGCATGGGCTTAATGAGCAATGGTCCCTGCATTGTTTCTAGTAAGCAATAGCAATCTTGCAAAAAAAAGTATTCAAAATGTATCCACTATTTTATGGTTTGATATCTATGGTACAGATAATATGTGATTGTACCATTTGTGATAATCATAGCAAGCTTCAGAAGATTCTAGTTCCTTTTTCATGTTGATCACAATGAAGCTGTGGTGTTCTCAGATATATGCAACATTAGCTCATAGATCAAATTACCAGAAAAAATGATATCTGTGTGGAAGGTGTTAACAAATTTTAATATGAGGGGTCTGCAGGACAAACAGATAAGGTAATGTGGATCAAAGTGGCTTGATATAAATTAGGGTAAGTTACTGATGTGTGAAGTAAAAGAACTCCATGTGATAAATTGGCCCATGTCTCTACAGATGTTTGTAGTGCTGGCTTGGTGAGGCAGTTCTAATCAATACAATTTGCCATAAATCCAAGGCTTCAGTCCCTTCTCCAGAGAGTTGATAGTTGTTATTAATTTGTACTCCCATACCTACCTTTCATTCTCTGTTTTAAAGTTTCCCTTAAGGACCAAGATTTTTAGATGGTTTATGAAGTGATGAGGGATGTTAAATACTGGCGTGTCCAGTTTTTTATTTGTACACTAAGGGTTGAAACACGTAGAGCAAGTACCTCTACCAATAAAATTTATCTTTTATGTTTAAAGAGTATCTCCTTTTTTCTGATGGAGTATTTCCTTTTTTAGATGGATGGTCATAGACTCTAAACTGAAGGGAATGCAAGGTCCGAAGTGAGGCCCTATTACAGCGAGAGGCAAGATGGATTAGATGCCTAAAAGGCTTAATGAACAGCTGTTTTATTATGCTTCCTGTAAAGATTCCTTAATAACTATCCTGTAAGCCCTATTCCCTTTGAATAATACATACTGCCATTGTGAAATGGAATCTATTTTACTCTTATTAGCCCTTTTTCCATATTTCCAAGCCACCACCTGATAGGATTAATTAATACATATATAGTTTTAGAAAATAATGTATTATATTTGATTTTATCTATTTTGAAGTGATATTTATTCTCTACTTTTAATTACTCCACTTCTATCACTTACATCACTGTTAGCACTTAAGTTAGGGATTATGAGTTATTACGGTGTCTAAGCAGGATCTTTGGGCACTAGAACTTTCAGCAATGGGACAGTGCCTCTAGAATATGGTACTAGGTTAAGCATTAGCATTTTCAGCACTTGACAGCGTCCCCAGTATAACGGCTCCCGGTTCAGCAACTATCTTATCTGTGTACTCTGGACAGAGCCCATGGTTTTTTCTTATTGATTACCTTAATTAACTAACTATAACAGGATACCACTGCATAAAGGGACACTATACTGAAAAAAAAGATTTGCTTGTGCTGCGTGCATGCCTTCAATCCAGCACACTTTTGTTTCGGAGCAGTATCCCCTCCCTCTTTTAACCACTCCCACTTCCATCCAACCTGACTTTTTTCTCACAAACCAATGTGTTAAGCCTGCACACAGCATACAGCATTCCAACTGTCAAAACTCTGTCACCATTCCAGCTACAGTAAAACTACTCACAGAAGAAATAGGTTTTAGAGCAAGGAAATCGATTGACAGCTGAACTATAAAACGTTGTAGATGGATATCTAAAGAAATAGGGGGCAGATCAACAAAAATGATACAGTAATGGTTGGAAAGAACTATAGTTTCCAGTTATGGTCAATTTTAAAATAACCTATTTTTTGGTATAGATGCCCTTTATACAAACCCACATTTAAATAACTAGCTCCAAGGTATTAATCATCAGTACAGGCAACCTTATGTAAGCATTTTTAAGCCCTTTAAATGTAGCCAAAAACATACACATGTAAATTGTTGGCCATACACTGGCACAATATTATAGTAATTTAAGCATTAAGACCATCGAATTTCTAGGCAAGTCTTGACTTTATACTCAAAAAAAACCAAAGATCTCAAAGGGATTTCATCATTATAAGGTTTCAATCAGGGCAGGGATACAAAAATGGATTAAAGGATTAATTAAAAGCATCCATGGATCAATAGATCAGAAAAAAGCCTCTGAACTGATCGTTTATGATTAATATTTGATTGTAATTAGAGATTTATATATACCTGAGAAATCAGGCATAGCTTGGATCAGACAACCGTCTAAACTAAGTCTGTGTATGGCCAGCATTGCTTACAAAGAAAACATTCACGTCCAGCTAAATTTTCTAAAAAGGAGAGCTGGAACTGGTGCTTTAGTCAAAGTGGATAAAATCCAGAAAACCAATCGTGTGTCTATTAACTAGCATCTGCTAGAAGCTGGAGATAAAAAAAGGACCTACGGTCACCTTTCAACATAAACAATGACTAAAGCATGAATGAATCCACTACAAAGAAGGATCAATGTACTAGAATGCCCAGACAGCAGCCAGACCTAATCTGCAGGATTATTATTTTTTAAAAGTAGTGGGCACAATATGCCATGTCCATGTATTCCAACAGATAGACTTTTATTAAAATCACCATGTGCTCTAATAAGGCAGGGATCTCAAATGGTTGTGCCTCCAGATTGAAAAACTTCAACTACAGGGGAAGCTGGGAGTTGCAGTTTTGAAACATATGGAGGCAAACCATTGAGGATCCCTGGTTAAAAGGATGCACATACTAATGAAACCAGGATTTTATAGCAGTTGCTGTTCACTAAATTAATTCCGATTTGATTGTGCAATAGAAAAGATTTCAGAAAGTATTTGTCTTAGTTTCTTTTTTTTTATTCTTGTTTATAAAATAAAACTCTGCCTTTGCAGGTTGAGTAGACTTTTTTTGAATCAAACTGTATCCCACATAGTTTACACACAAATAATTTCAGTGCACACTAATGCCACAATTTGCATTATATAATCACTGCAATGCTTTGCATAATCACTGATTTCTTCATCCAACCTGCCACCTCACCCACCCTCACCCCCCGTTTTGTTGTCGGCTAATGCAAGGCTTAATTGAAATTAATGCAGTTTAAATGCTATGCTAGTATCTTCCATTTTGTTGATCAGTAGTCCTGTAGGAACAGACATTTCCACTTATTTAATGCCAAAAGATTCTTTTACAAGTCATTCTGAATTGAGAGATCCAGTCGGATGACTAGGAAGGAGAATAAATTTTCAAGTCCAGCGATCTAGCTTAATACCACAGATTTTTTTTATTTATATTTAGCTTTTACGTCTCAAAAAAGAGTTTACTATATAATGTCAAAGGGAATACTATTAATGTATTTAATCCAAAAGTTTAGTAACGTGACTGTAAGTTGATATACCAGGAAAAACCCAGATTTCAATTGGTTTTATATCTTGCCTGTAACTAAAGGGGCAGCACATCTACTGTTAAATAGCTAAAAGCCTTGTCTGTGATTAAAAGAAGCTGATCTAGCACATTTATGCAGAGTGTTTTCAATAAATCCTGCTGAAAACATTACATGGTTCATTCAACAAGAGATGCTGGGCAAAATCTACAGAGAATTCCTGTGTGAAATTCTCATTTGGTTCAGTTATAAACTTGGTCCTCACATCCAATCTCTCTATTTAACACCATACGTACAGCTAAAAAAAAGGTGGTTCACATCAAAGGAATGAAAAAAAATACATTATGCCTCATAAAAATAAATGTACTTACAATTATGAAAGCTAGGGCTTATAATTTCTTAGAACGTCTTACTGAAGTCAAACTTGTTTTTTGAAGCTTTGAAAAAACACATAACTAAAAATCCAACTTTCAAAAGATCCTTTAACTATAACTAAGCTACTTTCTAAAGAAACACTAATTGATATGAAAATTGTGAAAACTGATGTCCTTAAAATAATTAAAATATTTCAGTCATAGAAAAAATGTGCCCAAGCCCAAATTTAGAGGCTTTAGTTTCAAACTTTTAAGCTAAATGCAGCTTCTATACACATTAAAAATGAATCAAAACATTGAAGAAGAAAAAACAGTAAAAAAAAATTTTTTGTGTGTTTTATTTTGGATATGAAGTGTTACCTGATAGAGGGCCAGTCTTTTGAAGGATGGGACAACACAGTGAGAATATTGTGTCCATTTCCTTGTAGGACACTGAAGTAAACCCAGTAATGACAACATTTGTCACAAATAATTACAAATTGATTTTAACATGCACAACAAAACGCTGGGCATGATCTGCTCCTATAATCAGATCGCAAACAATAAAGTAGCTTAATAAAAGTTCATCCGTAGTTCTGATCAAAGGGCCATATTATAAAGCATGCGGTATGTTAGTTAATTTACAATGCGGTCGTAAAATGTACGATCGTGATCGTACATTTAAAAACGACTGTTAGTTAATTAACAACGTCGATCATAGGAACACCGTGCGGTAGTAAACTACCGCAATGGTATTCTATGGGGATCGTAAATATATGATTCCGTTATCGTAAGATTTACGATCGGTATCGTAAAATTTATGATTGTTAAACCGATATTAATCTCCGTCAGTAAACAATCGCAATTTATGATACCGACGATACCGATTTTTTTAGTGATACCGCAGCTTTATAAATATGGCACAAAGAATACATTTTTGCTTTGAAATTAGGTAAAAATGAACATGTCATCTGTTCCTAAGCAATAAAAAGATTTTCTAGGACCAGTGTCTAGCAAAAGTAAACCTTTATACTTAAAGCAAAATATACCTAATGCGAGGCTGCTGGAGCCAGAAGATGTCTGAGTGTAAAAAAGGGTTATAGATTCAGAAAATTCTCTCCTTTACGAAACAATGGTAAGGCCGATCCAGTATATGCAGCGCAGGTTAGATATTACTATCCAAAAGGATATATAGGTTAGAAAAAGCTCAGAGAATTTAAAGGCACATCGCTATTAATACAAGCTAAATGTAAAAAATATTTGGAGGAATATACTGTTGACCATGAGGTAATTTCACCTGACCATAAGATAAAAAAAAAAAGGTTTTTCATCTTCAGGTGAGAACAACTACATTGGTTAAAATGCTGAAAATGTCTTTAACATTTTAGAGTTGAAGAGAAGGTTGAATGCCCTTTCTAGCCCCCCAAAAATATACAAAATTTACGAATAAACTAAATATTTAATCTATCTTTCTCTCCACCAATCTATGATTTTCATGTAGCAATGTGGATGGAAATTTTGCCTTAACAGTTTTCAAATATGTAAGAGATAACCTCTGTTTCAATTAAGACTGCAAAAGCAGAAAATGAGTATCATGTCTGTTACCCTGGTCCAGCCTGATATTACTATGACCTGAAGACATAAAGGGGGTTGTCTGACAGAGGAAGCAAGCACCCTGCAGGGAACAAAGTTTTTATTTAAATGGCATGCCACCCCCAAAACTATAATCCCCCACTACTGGCCCCAATTGTAGTGTATAAAAATCCTTACTTACATCCAGATCCAAATGGTTGCCCTGTAATCCCTCCCCAAAGTCCCCAAAACTGGCCACAGGAGTACTGCAGAGGCCATATAGGACTTGCCTCCTGTCTCCCTTGCGGAGAATTTTGCCATGCGCAGAAGACCCTCCCTCCCGATTTGGTCTCCTCCCCCTAGCATTACACCTCTTTGCCATAATTAGTTATGGTCCCCCAGCCCAACCGCATTACGATTATAGCAAGAAAGTCCCCCACTTTTAATTACCTTACCTCTCTCCTGTCCCTTCAAACACTACCTGCCTCTCAGCAAATCCGGGAAGCGGCTGTGGTCCGCCCGCTTGCAGGTCTATGGCAAGTAGAGGGCCAGAATTGTGCGGTGAAGGAGAAAGGTAAGGTAAGTAAAGATCGGGGGACTTTCTTGCTATAATAGTAATGTGGTTGGGCTGGGGGACCAATAACTATAATATGGCAAAAGTTAGTTTAAAGGGTGGACATACCCTTTAAGATCTAAAAACAATTGAAGTCAAAAATGGACTTAGGGCTGCACACAATATCGGTTAGTTTGTGTGTTTTGGAGATTTTGTGTTAAAGGGCAAGTCCCAGCACCAAAATGAAAACTTAATTACAAGTAATCACTCCCAAAACCCTAAACAGTAATAGTTTGAAACCTGGAAATGTATAAGTCTAACCTAAAAATTTGCACAATGTCCGTTTTCCCCGTTTCGCATCTGGTTCTTCCAGTTAGTAACCTGTCAGTTTATGGATTTACAGGTGGCATCACAAGCCAAAGGACTAATGTTAATCCCCTGGCTGCCTCTGATGAGCATGCACAAGTCTCAGTAAGGATTCTTAATTGCTCAGTTTCCATGAGGCATCCAGAAGCATAGCAGGCTACACTAATGAATCATAGGACAAAGTATGATATATCAACATATTTTAAAGAGGCCATCTGTCTAAAAGATGTTCTTATGAGGTTGGAGTGTCCTTAAGTTTACCGTTAATATATAAGTTACCAAAATGATCCAGGGATTCTTCTTATTGTTCTTATTCTTAAGTTTGTACCACGCAAACCTTTTTGTAAGGATATACATATGGGTGGTAATATAAAATACACCATGTCTAGTTTTAAAACTTTACAATGAACAAAATGTTTTATGAGATTTCATTATCCTCATGATCTCACTATAATATGTTGCAAGGGATTCATGGGAAACGAGTATGCTAATACATAAAGAGAGTGCAAATACATTTTAAATTTGTAAAATCTTGGAATCACTGTGGATCAACAATGAGCCGCAATATAAAACAGAAGGAGGCAACATAAGTCATTGCATTACGGGTGTATCATTTCCTATACAAGTTTCAGATAATGTAGGTTCTTCTAAGCTGATAAAATGAGGGATTCTTAATTGCCAATTTATTCTGAGTAGATCTGTCTGGTGGAAGTGGCTTTTTCAAAACGTAGCTCTAGCACTGTTCTGCAATCTAGGAGAAATATAATTGATTTGAAAAATTAATTAAAAATTGAGCATCAGCAACAGAAAATGACAGTTCTCATATATTGTAGAACACCTTCAACATATTCACGGAATAAAACAAAAACCAACCTTAAAACCATTTAACGATTAGTTTAACAGAAAATGGGAATGGAGAAACACCTTCTTATATAACAGAAGGAATTTGCAGTCTCATGCTATATGAATAACATTGCCACAAAATGTAAGCAACAAGAAGCAATTTCCCCAGAGTAAGGGGCAGAGATATGCAAAATACTCCTTTATGTCTCTTAGCTTATGCATGTGTGTCCAGAACCGCTGGCTTAACAACATGCAATATAGCCTAATATATTGAGTCAATCATCTGATCTGCAGACATGACATGTTTTGATCTTGTTAGATCTCGTCAGTGCAAGATACAGATTCATGGCTCTATGGTGTGTTTTTTGGGTGTACTTACTGTACAAGGCAGCTAAAAGCTTAAGGAGAGGGGGCAAAAAGGAGCAAAAAGCCCTCCACTGAGCATAAAAATGGAGAAACACCTTCTTATAACAGAAGGCATTTGCAGTCGATCGCTATATGAATAGCAGTGCCCACAAAATTCTAAGAAACAAGAAGCAATTCTTACTACTCCAGGTTCCCCAGAGGGGGGGAGTGGAGGAGTGGGGAGATAAGCAAAATTACTCCTTTATGTCCCTTAGCTATTGCATTGTCCGAACCGCTGGCTTAATAACATGCAATATAGGAAGGTGTTTCCTATTTTATGTCAGTGGAGGGCTTTTTGCTCTTTGCGCCCTTCCCAAGCTTTCTAGAAAATGGAGAAGCTCTTTTTTAAATAATTCATAATGAACAATGATCAAGTACTTATTATCCTGCCTTTAAAGTAGAGGCCAAACTAAGATCCTGTGTATTTTAAAACAAAAATTCATGTACACAGTACTACTATTTATTGGTTAGATTACAGCCAAATTATTTTTATTTTATTTATATATATATATATATATATAGATATATCTATATATATATATTATATATATATATTATATCTCCTTCCTTTTTACACACACATAATATATATATATTATATATATATATATATATTACAGAGATAAACCCAATTGATCTGAAAAAAAAAATCAAACAAACATAGCTGAAGAAAGCTAAGAAAAACCCACTGTACTCCTTTAAGGCACTCATTCAGTATGTATTTATCTAATAGGGAAATAGGAGGTCTCCAAACAAAGGGCCATATTTATAAAGCTGCGGTATATGTGTGTTACCGACCTAAGTAGATTGTAAGCTCTAAGGGGCAGAGACCACTTTGCTCATGTTACATGTTTTTAAGCACTTGTATCCGTATAAAAGCAAGCATTCCTACTTCCTGTTATTCATTTACCAACATAGAACTATTGGTAGATCCCTATGATTCTATACTGTATTAGAAGGGTGTAGAGTGGAACAGATTAACCTTAAAGGTCATGTCCACCCCCAAAACTACAATTTAACTCACTACTGGCCATACTGTGTAGTGGAAAAATCCTTACCTTACATCTCTGCTCCAATGGTTCTCCATATGTCCCTCCAAAGTCCAAAAAAGTGACCACCGGAGCTGGACGGTTCACTAAGGAGCCGTTTCTCCGTGTCTCCTCTGGGAGAATTATTGCATGCACAGTGCAGCCCTCCCCCCCCCCCCCTCCCTCTGCCCTCCCGTCTATCCTCCCTCCTCATCCTCCCGCACTCCTCCACTCAAACTACACAACCAATCTCCCCCCCCCTTTTCTGTGGAGTTAGGGCCCATCCCAACCCCCAAGCGCTATAAGGTATTTGCACAATCTCTACTTAATTTGCCTGTTTCCCCCCCCCGACGTTCAGACAACGGGAAGCCTTGTCCGTATTGGCTGCCTCTCGCAAATCACGGGATTCAGCTCCAGTCGGCCCCTGCTTTCCAGTTTTAATCAGCAAGGGCCGAACTGAAATGTCAAGGGAAAGAGGCAATGTAAGTAGTTCGGGGGGAGTTTATTCTCTGCAACTCCTATAGCGGGTTAGGTTGGAGGAGGGGCCCTACAACACAGACAAAGTTCTAAAAATGGTGGGCATTGCCCTTTTAAGTGAAAGGACAACTCCACCCTGTGATTAACATCTTGTAGAAAAGAATGGTCTCTTTAAAATTGTTGGTATAGCCTACTTGTGTCCTCTGAATCATTACTGTATTCTGCTATGCTTCTGGATGCCTCATGGGAAACTTGAGCAATTAAGTATCTTATACTGAGACTGTGCAGTGCTCATCAGAGGCGACCAGGGGATTAACATTTAGTTCTTTGGCTGTGGATTGCCACCTGTCAACCTAACACTGACAGTTAATAACTGGAAGAACAGGATGTGCAAGAAACAGGGAACAGGTACATTGTGCAGGATTTAGGTAGACTTATACAGTTTCAGGTTTTCAAAATTATTACTGTTTTAGGTTTTTGGGAGGGAGATTTACCTGTATATTAGTTTTCATTTTGGTGCTGGACTTCGCCCTTTAACCAAAAAATCTCCAAACACACAAAAACTAAAACTATAATTGTGGCAGCCCTTAAGTCCATTTTTGACTTCAATTTGTTTAGATCCTTAAATGGTAGCGTCCACCCTGTTAACCTAACTTGTGCCATATTATAGTTATTGGTCCCCCATCCCCAAACCGCCATTACTGATTATAGCAAGAAAGTCCCCCGTCTTTACTTACCTTACCTTTCTCCCTTCACCGCAACAATTCTGGCCCCTATAACTTGCATAAACTGCAAGCAGGGGGCGGGACCAGCAGCCGCTTCCCTGATTGCTGAGACAGAGGCAGGATATGTTTGAGGGCAAAAGGAGAGATGGTAAGTAATTAAGATGGGGGGACTTTGCTATAAAGTAATGCGGTTGGGGTCTGGGGGACCTAATACTTATTTATGGCAAAAGAGTGTATGCTAGGGGGAGGAGGACCAAATCGGGATGGAGGGCTCTTTCGGCGCATGGCAAAATTCTCCAGGAAGGGAGATGAGCAATTTAGAAGCTGTACGGATCCGGGGCTGCTCAGTAGAGGCAGGACAGGGGATTAACATTCATCATTGGCTTGTGCCACCTGTCAAATCCATAAATGACAGTTGCTAACTGGAGAACCAGGAAGCAGAAAACAGGGGAAACATGGACAATTGTACCATTTTCAAGTTGAGACTTATAATTCCGTATTTCAAACTATTACGTTTGGGTTTGGGGATGGATTTACCTGTAGTAAGTTTTATCTTTTGGTTGTGAGACTTGCTATTTAACCCGAAACAACATTAACACAGAAGTAATGAACAATTACCGTATTCCTTGGTACGTAATAAACTGAGTTATTTCAAGGCTGAAAAATCAGGCCTGAAAAACCTCGGACTGCGGTTTATACTCGAGTCAACCCCTACCTGGGCCATTCGGCACACGCGTATCTTTTTCTGTAACTGGCGCACCGGTCCTGAGCCCACTGCCCGGCGTCCAGGCCGGGGCCGGACAGTGACGGTCAGCCGGCGCGCCAGTACACGGAATGCGCGCACGGCTGCCGGAATGCCGGCACAGAAGCCGATACAGGGAGAAGGAGACCCAAGGTAGCAAGAGAGTCCAGAGAAGCGCGCCACAGGGAGAGAAGCCAGAGCAAGGAGAAGAAGAGCCCCAGGGGAAAAGAGAGCCCACAGGTACAAATCAACTGGTGGGAGGGGGAGGGGGGGCATGTCAGATTGTTTGGGGAAAACTCAACACTCCCAGCATGCTTTATTAGCTGGGAGTTGGCAGTTTCCAACATCTTGAAGTGCCAAGTGAGGGTGGCATAATTCAAGATGTTTGGAAACTTACAAACTCTCCAGTCTAATAAAGGCATGCTGGGAGTCTGTAGTTCCAAACACTCTTGAATGCCACCCTCACTGGCATTCAAGATGTTTGGAAACTGCCAACTCCCAGCTAATAAAAGCATGCTGGGAAGTTGTTAGTTTCCAACACTTGAATGCCAAGTGAGTTGCATTTCTACCTCGGTTTATACTCGGGTGTCACAACTTTTATTAGATTTTGCTGAAATTGGTACCTCGGTTTTATACCGGGTCGGTTTAACTCGAGTATATATAGGTATACTAACTACAGAAATAAGATGTATAATCTTAGGAAACAACCAGGGAGATTCAAAAAATTTCTTATTGTCAACAATGGTGCTAATTTGTCCCAACACATCACGATGTATGCTTAATGTTAAACAAGATTTAATGGGGCTGCGTGCACAATTAGCACCTTTAAACGATAAAACTTTTGACATCTCCTGAACATTTTAAATGTTGGTGGGAGAGCCAATTACATTCTCTATTTTCTTCTTCTCTTTTATTCTTCCTATTTTTTTGCTATTGCCTAAGGAATTTGTGAAAGATCAAGTTATTGTCGAGTGTACAATCCAGGGAATGCTGGGAGTCGTGGTTTTCAAGCACTGGAGCACCAGTTTGAATATGCTTGGTGTATCGCACGCACACGAGTTACCTGCCCTCCCGATTGATTATGCTTTGAGCAAATCTAATCAGCTTTGATTGCTCTTGATTACATTAAGCTGCTGTGCCACAGGCAAATGCAGGTTAACTCCAGCACACTAGATGAAATAAAGCTTTTTGGCAGACTTTTTTACTCCAAATTCAAAGTTTATATAACTTAAATCTTAAAATTCCTCTTTTTATTCTCTCAATGCTGCATAGATGTCGAAAAGGTTTGAGTTTCCTGTTTTTCTATTGTCTAAGAAGTTTCGAAAATTCGAGTTTCATTTTAGAATCGGCTACTTTCAATTTTCGATAAAATATAAAATCGAAAAAATCCAGGTTCCGTGAAATTTGGGAGGTTCCGGAATTTTAGTGTGGGACGTCGAAACCACTCAGATTCGATTCAAACTGGGTTCTATTAGAAACCACATTACATCTCTAATTGGCTGCATACGCTACTGGTGTGCAAGCTTGCAGACCTGGAAATCCTAATATACTGTAGTAGGATGGTTTGTGGTGGCTGAAAAAACAGATATTCTGGACTAGAATCACTCTCTGAAGTCTGTCTGCTCTCTGCTTAAGTTAATTTGTATTTTCTGCTGCTTTAGAGCTGTATGTTTGTCTTGGATTTAATGTCAAACCAATGTGAAGTTAGTACAACTGAGTAGTATATGTTTTCATCTTTAACTGCCTCTAGTTAATGATGACATTGTTCTATGTTTTGACACAAACAGTAATTTATCCATTATAGCTCTGACACATGAGCTTAACAATTCCTCACATTTGAAATGCATAGAGATCTTTTTCTTTAGGTATGATATGAAACATGCTGGTATCTGGACAAGTGCAGCACTTAATAGATGACTACAAGCCTAATAGGATATTGATTAATAAATTAACCCAGGAGTCATAGCTGCATAGTAGCACATACTTTGAATATCAATTATGTTCCTTAATTAGTAATAGCATTATATTAAAAGTATTATAGATCATAAACATTCTTCTTTTCAAGCTATTTGCCCTTTCCTTAAAGTGATAAAAACCAAATGGAAAATGTTAAGATTACAATTTATAGGATTTAAATAACATGCAACACCAGTGATTATTATAAATAACAATAATTATTTATTGAATTACTGATCTGTGCATTGATTGAACAAAATGCAATTAAAACAGTATCAATTTTAGTAATACAATTGTAAACTATGAAAAAAGAATGCAAACATGTAGAGTAGCAAGCCCTACCCACAAAATGGGCCAAATTCAAATTTGTATTCTTTTCTTTGGCCAACAAAAAAAGGTTTGCATGGTTTTTTTTTAAAGCGTTAACCAAAGCATGCTATCTTAATAAAGTTGTTTGGGCAAGCAATTTGTTTGTAAGGTGCTTTAAGTCATTGGTCGTGTTTTATTACCGGGTTGGATCACTAACGAGGTCCACTCAAAATATGTTGGCAATCATCTTGTACTTATCAACAGTCTGTATCGTGTCAGTATGCTGTGGTGGAGCCTCGTGGTGACAGGTTGGTAGTCACTTGTCTGAGTTGCAGTACTCATTAGGTGAAAAAAGCGTTCCAGGACTCAGGTTTAGGGTAAGAGTGTTCCGGTAAGCATAAGGAGGCAAATACAGGGAACAGTCACGGGTTAATATAATAAGGGTAGCGTACCAGTATCTTGAGCAAGGAGGTGATTTGTTCTGGAGTCTGGATGGGGCTGATGAGGTATGTGAGCAGGGACATGTGGAGCGGTGGATGGTAGATGATAGATAAGGATAAGTCGTGTTGAAGACTGAACAGCGGAGGCAAATATTGGTGCAGTTGAGACTAGAGCAATGGATTGATCAGGACGTTGTCAGTACGGAACAACAGACAGTATGTTTGGGAAACTGGAACCAACAGGAGGTTTGCAGTGTAGCTGGAAACAACCGGTACGTATGCTGTAGCGGAATAGCGAGTAGGGAAAGTGTGCTGGTAACAGAACTACAGTAGGTATGAGTGGAGAAAATGAAATAGGAAGTAAGAACTGACACCTGGAAACAGCCAGGGCTGGAAGTTAGAAACTCTGGAACAGGACTAAACGACCAGTGAGCGAATCATCTAGAGTAAAATAAAAATGGTCAGCACTTACCTGCTCGAAATCCAAGATTTCCAGGAAAGACATCGCCATGCACACAGGTACGTTTGGCATGCGATGTTACTACTTGAGCTGGGGCGTGTGACTTCACCACCTGCGCTGGAGAAAGTGTATGTAACACACCTGGCCCACCTTCCATTGCCTACGGAGGCAGACTGAGGAGGTTTCCTGCCGGACCCTGACAGTACCTAGCTTAACTTTGAGCAAACAAAGCATGCTGGGAGTTGTAGTTTCCAAACATTTGGAGTGAGAACAAATTTTGGGTTAGTGGATTTGGATTATTACGTATATTGGCACCAATAAGTTAGGGTCAATTTAAAGGGCAACTGAAGCCTCAAAAACACTGAATCAGAAGCAGTAGTGGTCATAATGTTCCTGCTGGGCCCGGTTTCCTCACAAGGAATTTCTCCACAAACCCCCAATAAAACACTTCCCTCCTCCCAGCTTAAAAACCATGTCTCTCTTGCTACTACCCTACCTGGCTTTGGAACCATCCTTCCGTCTCCCTCTTCGCTCGCCAGGTGACTCCATATAATACTTTCAAATCTAGCCTAGTTATATAACCTTTCTGAGCACCACACAAACAAATGGATTGTTATCCATTCAAGCAACCCATCCCCCCACTTGCATCAGTTATGTTATCTACACCCATCTAAATTGTAGTTTCTCCAGGCTGGGCTCTATTCACTGTTTTGTCAAGGCTAGCTGACATATCAATTATCCATAAATAGAATCTGTATTCATACACCTAGTAGAAATGTGTATTTCATTTTTATTTATCTGTATAATTACTTGCCATATGCCCTTGCTTGTATCTCGCTTGTATATTGTATATTTGTATTTTATAAGGTACAGCGCTGGTACCCAAGTGGCGCTTTATAAATAAAATTAACCATACTAGTAGACCAGTTCAAAAGCTAAAGTTTAATTGTTTCTGCAGATTAATGCACAGACCAAATATGCACCTATTCTTCAATAAGCCCTTAAGCATTTACATAACAACTACATGAAGCACTGCACATGTACACATAAAATACTGCTAATTTCAATTTAGACCTTTAAAGCAACCCAAACCCCCCACTTTAGGAAACGAGTTTATGTTAATATACACGCAAAAGAAAAAACTAAAAAACTATAAAAATAAAATGTTTCCAATCTCTTGAGTCTAGTCAGAACTAAATTGCTCCCCTGATGTTGCATTTCCTGTCCCCCCCGTTTTTTTCTTTTAAAATTGTAAATGGTGACCTAAAAAGACACGGCTCTCCATCATTGAGGGATTGACGGTGGACAACCTGAAGGCATTTGGGTGGGGGGAAAAAGACACAGAGATCCAAAAACTGCAACGAGGACAACCAATAGACGAACAGACCTCACTAGTTAACAGGACTCTTTAGACGTTTGTTGTGGATAACAAGTAAATAAAATCCCAAGGAATATGCCTGATCGCACGAGATAGGCCCAGGAACTTGTAGCCCTATTGGTGTATTAGATAGTGGATAAGAGCACCCCCAACTAAAATGATAAGGATACTGAAGTGCACCAGACGTTTCAGTGACCATATAAAAGCCGGAGGCCGCAGGCCGAAGTACATTTATACAGGGCACGGAACTCCAAGTACTTCTAATATCCCATTAATAGTTTTCGTGAATCCCGGGTTGAGGATACCTAGCGGTTCCAGGTCCTCACCTGGGTAAAAGTTATACGCAAGAAGATGTGGAGCGGAGGGAGGTGAGTAATCAATTTGTACTTAAAAGACTTAAATAAAAAAAAGATATCATATTGTGTGAAAATTCACTATAAATGCAAAAATCAACATCTGGCAGCTCCCAAATTCATATTACAATTGCTGTTTTATTGATTGGGACCCACATCACACAAATAACCCCTGTTATAATACATGGATGCCGTATACCATAGTATATGTAAATAGACCCTTCTGACCTAAAGGCTTCAGCTAGGAAGCATCACAGGGCGGGTGTTAACTTGTTTACCATTTGAATGAAAACGAGCAGTGTGTGATTCCTACCTGTGTGAGCCAATGTCCATGCGTGAGAATCTTACTTGTGGACCAACGGGTCTGGGGCTGCTGCACCCAGACCATTTTTCATAAGCGGTAAACTGTAAAAAAATTCTCTGTTCTTCCATTCCATAAAGTACTAAGAAGGCTAACTAAAAAGGTTCCTACTTGATATTGTGTGGAAATGGTTATAGAGATGGGTCTGGGGAAAAGCACCCAAACCAGACTTATAGATATCATTGAAGTAATACAGCCACTGAACCAAATAGACTGTATCCATTACCTTACAGTAACAAACTGTCTTTTAGGTCGCTTATTAGTAAGGGGGAACGTGGTCCAAAAAGGACTTTGGTAAATTGCTAGGAATTGCTCTTCTGAAGAACTTTTGTAATTTTGTAATTTATTTTCATTGTTTATTTTGTAAGTTTTGAAGAATTTGACATGTTTTCTGTTGGATTGGCAGCAGCATCCACCAGGTCCCGGCACTCCTGCTTACTGACTTCTGAAAAACCATGCCATCAATCTGCCCTGTGTTTTCCTCCTCCCCTTGTCAGCCCCCCTGGTCCCTCCCACTTCATGGACCGCCATGGTCCTTCACAGTGCAAGCCCCCCTTGGCATTCTCTTACAGCCCACATATGTGGCCCCGCCCCCATCATGGGTGCATAGACCCTTGCCCACTCGTGGTGCCATGGGCCACTCCCCTCTACAGAACTTTGTTGGAAAAGCCTTTTCAGCAGACTGAGATACTCTGCCTGAAAGGCTTTTTCACATAGTGGAAAGAAGGCTGTAGATTCACATACCTACTCGGTACGGCTGAGGAGTCTGGAGGAACGTGCTCGCCAGTGGCACTGTGCAGCAGACATCCTTACAAGAAGACTTGTACAAGTCATTCTGAATTGATAAAGCCAGTCGGAAGACTAGCAAACTTCTTCAAGGAAACTAAACTTAAGTCCAGTTCATCTAATTGATACAACAGATACTTCCATGACGGATGAATGAGAACCTTCACACAGGACAGTAAGAATGGTTACTGTTTAGTTTGAGCAACACACACTTGTGGCAGGATTGTCTGGGTTAATCTCAGACTGTCCTGTTATTCTATTTGTTTTCCCCTGGATGCTGACGGTTTTATAGCCACTGAATCTACACCATAGCAAACATACACGCATGAATTTCACTGTGCCCCAACAGGGCACCACTTTTGCAGGTGTTTTTAAAAGAAATAAGCCAACAAAATCAAAGTGGTACCAACTATTTTTTATTTAAGTTACAAGGATATAATGGGATAGGACTATCATATTTGGTCCAGGTCCTATCCTTGCTAACCATTTGTCTTCATTTAGTTTTATTCCTTGTTTTGATAAGACTAAAGTGCCTGAATTAGAAATACCAACTGTTTACCACCTGTACATTAACAGCTTCTCACAGCTGTTGGAAATAAATTAAAAGAACCCAGCAGCTCATTATCATGCTATTCAATGAACCATTAGTTTGTTCTCCTGGTTTTACTGTAGAAAATGTCTTTTAATCTGCTAGCAACAGAGTATATTAACCCTTTGCTACACCAAACTCCACTCCACCACTGTTACAATCAAAGATGAGTTTTTATTGTCAATCACATACACCTTACTGGAAATATTTTAATGTAGTATATCATATGTGATTTTTTTAATGATGAAAATGAATACAAATGGCTGGTTTTAACTGTTTGAACATGCTTTTTGTTCCTGTCTTTTTGTAGCACTCTACTCTAATGTTCTCTGTCACATGCCTAATTTAGCACAATATGCACAGCAAAATCCTGTGTTAATATTAAAGGACTCTCAATTTATTGTCCCTGGTCAAAAATTGCCAACTAGTCCTTCTTGGGATTGCTGTTAAGGGTATATATACTTACCACAATCAAATATAAGATCCATTTGCCGATAGCACCAAATGGTAATGTTTCCTCAAAACAACCCATCCCAATGCCAAGTCACTTTCGGTGGTACATAGTAAAACATAGTCAAACTGAGGCTGAAAGAATAGACATAGGGTCCATCAAGTAAAAAACGTTTTTCATCACCCTCACTTTTTAACCAACTAGACAGTTCATCAACAGAAAACAGGGAAGGGCAACAAAAAAAACAGCTTAAAAAAGGGAAAAAAAATTTCCTTCCTGATCCAAGTATCCAGGTCAACAGGAAAATGCAGTAATGTATTAATCCAGTAATTCTCAATATTTTTTAGTTTTAGAAATTGGCTGGCCTGCTTTAAAGCATTTAAATGAACTTAACATTAACACATCTGTGGAAGACAGTTCCACATTTTAAAACATTTCACTGTAAAGAAACCTTTCCTACTAAGATGAAACTTCTTTTCTTCCAACTTAAAGGATCTGTTTCCTCGCTATGAGACGATGTAGTAACAATGCACAGAGAGGTTTTATGTATGGCCATAATATTAATTGTAACCGTGATCAATCCCCATGCAAACGTCACTTTCTCTAATGTTAAAGCCCTAACTTGTCTAATCTGCCCTGCATAGTCATGCTCCAATTTTCCAAGATGTCCCTTTGTATATGGGATCCAAAAATGCACTGCTATTCCAAATGAGGTCTTACCTAGAGGGAAGTATGGTGTTTTTCTCTTGAATCTCTTCCCAACTTTGTACAAGACAATATCTTTGCTAGCTTTAGCCATGCTGCACTGGCATTGTTCTACACTAAGTCTGTTATCTCCAGGGACCCCCAAATCGTTTTCTAGTCGGACTTCCACGTAACACAGGTTATTTATGGGTAGGTGGCCACAAGGAATGCATCACCAACATATCTCATGTTTCCATAACGCTTGCCCATTTTTGATAATCTATTAGGTAGCTTGCAGCAATTGCACATTATTTGAAGTTTCCAAAGCTCTGCATAGTTTAGGTCTTCATCAGCAACCACGAGACCTTGCCTAATGCCCGCTTCAAGGCATTATATAACAGATTTAAAAGAGTGGCGCCCAGTAAACGACCTGAGGCACTCCACTTTAGAAACTTTAGCCCAATAGATTTACCCGCCCCATTGACCAACACTCTCTGTTTGCGACTAATAACATATTTCTCTAATATCTCTATCCACGTACAAATGTTTTTTTTCTAGGCCAACAGTCCTCGTGTTATACATTATCCGCCTAATGTATCAAAAGCTTTAGCAAAATCCAGTATACACACTACTGCTATGCCAGAATCAAAATTCTTACTCACTTAAATTTGTCTGTAGATCTATTTCTCATAATTCCCATGCTGACTATACAATAAGAAAAGTTCTGGAGACAAAAACAAGGATATAATCCCGTAACAAGTTTCCGTCACCTTCCCTAATGTTAGGTTTACAGGCACAGGTCTATAGTTAGCAGTTGGGAAGACTGCCTTTTTTAAATATGTATTATATTGGCTTTGTTCCAATCAATTCACCCAGACAAAAGTGAATCGAAAAGATAAGAAACAGTGGTCTAGATAAAGAACTAAGCTGGTACACACACATTAACGATAAAGCCCCTATACGTCGGTTATCGGTGGCTTGTATCGTTACTGTTGTGTACGCCTCGGTTTCCATTTCTCATGAGCGCGTTGCGGCCGCCCGAACGACTGACGGGTTGATACTTATGTTCCAATAATTCTTCATCGGCCGCGCTAGACTTTACACCTATATTGAGGAGTCATTGCGTGGCGCGATGGAAACACACCGTCCCGAGAGTATCTCTGTTGAGATAGTGAAGGGGAGATATTCTAGGAGTTAATGCTTTTCTTTTGTTTTTGGGTTGACTGTGTGATGCAGATCTTTGAAAGTTTTGGCAGACCGGATTCGTTGCAGATCCTGTCGCCATACTTTCAGAAATCTGTACTGTGTGAACTATTTTGGCTAAGCTCTACATCCGAGATTCGAGGATGCAATCCACCAGTCCGGGGATTTATTGATGTTTCTGTTGTCTAATTGTTTCTGCACCTATGCCCTTTGTCGCCAGAGTGAAATTATTCAAGTCCCTACTTATATTTTGTAAGTACAGGATTCTCTAAAGTGAATACAGAGGGAAGGAAAAATGGTTTAGACATTAGCCTACTCTGCATCCTCTAAAACCATCTCAGCCCCATTAGTTGTTGTATGGTATTCCACATTCTCAGTCCTCAGCTTTTTTAACTATTGATATGTTTTAAAAAACATGTGGTTTTGTTTAAACTTGCTTTGTTCGCTTTGTGCTGTGTTTTTCTTCTATTTTATAGTAGTTTAAATTGCTTTCTGCTACTCATTTAGTTTAACAGTGTTTCTTTATACTCCTTGTAATGTTCCTTGTTCGTTCCCTTCGTTTAAAGTTTTTTAAAACCTTTTTCTTTTTTTCCATTTCCCTTTTACACCTGGCATTAGCCAGGAGGCCGAGAGGACCGGCACTGGTGGCCTCAACGAGGCCGATAGTTACCGCGTCTTGATCTGATCAACGTCTTCGGGATAGCGACACCACCACACCACTGAGGTCGCCGATGCCAGGCAGCAAAAAACATCAGAAAATCTGAATGGTTACATGTAAACCATGTAAACCAAGCCTCGTTGAGGCCACCCTGTGGCTGGAGGGAGGTACCCCTGGCGGCCACAGGGGTACTTTCAGGGCCAGTGGCCTCAGCGGAGCTGGTGGTCACCGAATGGAAGAAAGAGATGCCCAAGGGCAGGGAGGTCCAGGTTTGAGCTGCGGGACTGACCCCTTACCCCCAAAGGGCCCTTGTCACAGGGCTACAAGGACACTTATAAGAAACTTATTCAGTTTTCGTCCAAACTCATAAATTTCAGCTCAAACTCAAGTTCGAGTTCTAGTCCACCACTACTCAATATCCTTACCTAGATCAAATCTCCCGATTAATGAGCAGGAGTGATTCCTTCAACAACATAAACTAGCTTTCCTAAGTTATACGTTTTTGTTGTCACCCGTGCACTTTTTTTTTTTGCAACTTATATTAAATGACACTTTATCATGATCACTATTCACTAAGCTTTCCATTACATTCATCTCTACACACCAACCAGATTGAGAACCACTTAACAAGATTCTAGTCAAGCATACTTATTGGTATAATATCATTAACTGTTTTATCCAAAGGTTTGTATTCACTTGTAAAGGTTCTCATTCATCCAGGGTCATGGTATATGCTGTTGTATTCCAATTGATAACTGGACTTGAAGATTTAGTTTTTGAAGACGTTTCACTAGTACCATAACACTGGCCGCTGCTTCCAACTTCTTCACAATCATTTGAATTGAGTAAAGCCAGTCGGATGACTAGCGAAACGGTATCAAGACTAAACTTCAAGTCCGTTGATCGTAATTGATCCAACAGATATTTTGTATACAGTTACAATAAGATTTTAGACCATTATTATACAATGATTGAGATTAAAGAACTTTACTGTCAATCTTCAAAATCACAGTCCATGATGTTCAACACAAACTTCTGAACAGTCGAACGACTGGGACAATTTTGATGAAGACTTTTACAAACACACCCCCATTTTGGATTGTTGTATAAGTTAATGGTAAAAAGTAGAGTACTGTGATCTGTTAATGATTAACGTTTATTTTAGTAGATTCAAGCTTTCGAGGGATCCACCCCTCTTCTCAGGTCAGAGCAGTACTGATTGACAACAAAGTTAACAGAACGTAAGGACGATTACATTAGATACAAGATATAAACCACACAAAAGGGAAAAAAATAATGAGGGGGGGGGATGCTGGCTGAGAGAAAAGCAGACACTGAGAGATGCAATCTGCCTTGTTGGCTTTTGGTGGTGTATCAAGTGATTGCCCATCACAAAACCCAAGGCAGAGATTCATATCTTCATATCTTTAGGGAGCCTGTGTCAGAAGAAGAAGCACAGGACCAGTGGCATAAAAGTACAGACCTAAGGCCCTGGTGCAGGAATTTTGATGGGGCTCTACTTTCCCAACCCTGCCGCAAACACACATCCACACCCATATACTTGTGGCACACAGTCTCCTTCCCTCTAGCATCAGCTGATAATCCTAAAATAAAATAGAGTGCTAAGTTGGCATACAACATTGGATTAAATAGTTGGCATATTGGCAGTGAAAAATGGCACTTCATACACCGAACAAGCAGACCCTGTACAGCTGCCAATTTGCCACACTATTTTTGATTTATGTTGGAAATTGGCACGTGGATAAATGGTTGGCATTGTCTGTGCATCAAGACTTGATGGACACATTACCATAATATTAATTAATACATACGTAAGAGTTTTCGTATTATCCTAATAACATGCAGTTTAAGTAGTTCCAGATAACTGAACATTAAAGTAAGTAGATCTTTTATAATAAAATCAGCAAGGCAGAAATGCATACTTCTCTATGTGCCCTTGGGCTCATGACAAATTACGAGTAGAGATAAGAATCTCCGGTTCCTTTGGCATTTTTTCAGCCTCCCCAGATTTCAAGTTCACGCTTCATAAAGACTAGTTTATAAAACTAAATAAGGTAGTCAATTTGATTATTCTTCTCATTGAATGCATTCGGGTTCTTAGTGGGCCAGAGGGACAATACACAGAAGGGCTGCGAATGCATCAAAATGCTGAGGAAACAGCTGTGGGGCTGGGTCGTTAACTGTAATGTGTTGACTAGAATCCATTCATAATCTGGCCATTTTTATTAAAACTTACCAGATGCAAAGTATTTTCTGTCCAGATAGGGGGCAATATTTTTAATCATGTTTCTCATGTAACTGCTCTTATTTATGTTTTAATAGTGTATGCAAATTCCACATGTATTCATGTGTAGAAATAATATGGCAACATCCAATTACAAGCAAGCACTCGCCTTTGGCCCCAAGGATTAGAAGCACTGTTTGTAATCACTTTAATTAGCCCTTTCCTGCAGATTAAACAGATTACAGCAGGGCTTAAAAGTTTTCATCAAGAAATTTCTTCTATACCTCATTTTAATACAAGTCTCTAGGAATGTGAATTAAACTGTAAATGCCTTTTTTTTTGTTTGCTATTCCGCTATTTCATATGACTTAAGGGCAGTCTTTCTCTTATCATTTTGATTATGATTTTATTATTATATTAAACACACTCCTAAAAACAACTGACTCAATTACAATTATAGTAGTAGAGAATTGCTTACCTGTTAGCCATGATGAAAGTGAAGACATCTTGGATATAAAATAATACCTTTTATGGCTACACTAAATGATGAAAATGCAAGCTTTCGAAGCACTAGGTCTTCTTCCTCAGGCATGATCAATACTGAATCTTGTGAGTCACTCACATATACATCTAGAACCAAAGACTTTTTGACTTATTACGCTGTATCTTTGTCCCCATGTTTGTTGCAATGGCGATTATAAAAAACCAGTAAATACCCATTCAATGATCACAGGGCAGTAATAAAGAGTTAGCAGGGTATACATTTTTCCCTTTCAATACAATTTTATAACAGAACAAAAGTAACAGAATGCTTAATCAGAGTCTACTTACAGTAGATGTTTGGAGTCATCTGAGAACTTCAATACAAATTTTTTTTATTTACATTTTTTTGCAACTTTTATTTCTTTCATTGATTTGTTTTATATAAACTCATTGCACAATATAGTGCTTCGTCTTAATTCTCTGATCAGCTTGTTTATCACTATTTTCAGATTTTTAATCAGTATGTTATATTTTTCATTTGTAAACACAGGTACGGTAACATGCCAATATCCCAAAAGTTATTGGACTGCATAACCAGTGTTTTTTTCAAACGTTTGATCACCTTTGCACTATATTTGGCTAATGAGTGTCGTTCGAAGAGATGCATGATCCATGTGGAAAGGGGACAGTTTAAAATGGAATGCCTTGAAAGATTGCTACATTTTAACACAAAACTGAAAATAGTCAATGGTTTCGACAGTGAAATTTGGAAATTCTTTATGAAAGTTTGGCCGTAGGTATCAGGCAGTTTCGATAGCAAAACCAGTATAGTTTCAAATACAAAATCAGATTGATGGTTGAAACTAGTCCCTAATCTTATTGTACCAGAAGATGAAGGCATTCTTCCATAGGGTATACAATTCATTGGAAAACAGTAATTTATTATATAGAATTTTATCACTGCATTCCATACAACTTGGTGCCTTTGTTCGAACACTCTGTAATTTCAAAAATGTGAGAAAAAGTTGTAACTTTAGGAAGTTCACATAAAATGCACCTCTGGTTTAGACCCGATGTTCTATTTGCAAGCTTTAAGCAAAAGATAATCAAGGTTTGAAGAATCTAACCTAAAAAATCTGTGAAATGTAGGAAATAATGCGCGCACCATAAGTTTCAGAAGCGACTTGATGCCATGATTTTTACAGTATTAAACAAATACTTATTTTCAATTCACCTATTTTTTCTTTGCAAAGTCTGCATACTTTCCCTTGTAAATGCTGTGAATGGACCCGTCAGAAATGTTTGGAAAATTCTCTCAATTCCCATTGCCTACATAAAAATCATTGAGACCACAAAATTATAGGAGACTGTGAACTCATTAAATTTGCACATTTTTTTGGCATTACACTTAAACCCACCACATCGCTAGATAAGTTTTGGCAAAAGGGTGTGATTAAAGATACCATTGGCAAAACAATCTAGCAAACAGACAAGCACCCACCTCACAAAAATGAGTTGTGAAGCAAAAGGTGTTTTTCTCCTGTGCCATATAGGGTCTCCCGTTGCTCCCTCTTCAATTCGCTTTTAGAACACGAACAAAGCTGTCCCTCTACTTTTAAACAGCCTGTTTTTGTATGTTCAACAGTGTTGCAGTCATTACACTACAGATTAATTTTAGACCAGTTACTCAATTAACAAACCTCATATACCAATTATCTGGAGAACCATATTTCAAACTCACTATATTATTATATGAAACGTTCCCCTGTATGCATATACACTGTCATCAGATGATGCAATTGTGCATAAGTTTAAAAGCTGTACAACGTCTACACGTCTTACGTTGACACCAAATTCCAACAAATTATTAAACATCTGGAGAACAGAACTATGGATTCATTCTTTTTAAACAGTTATTGTACTACCTATAATAATATTTTCTACCTCTTATTTTTAAATTCCCATGTACAACTAGTTTTCAGTTCTGGCTCTATAGTTTTCAATCTATGATTCATTTCACAAGTTTAAACAAATTGTTTTAAGGAAAAGACTATTGTTTTCTTCTTGTAAACCTCTTCACTCATCACGTGCAATTCTCTGGTGTTGTCTTTCTAAACTACTTTACCTCTCATGACATCTGCTCCCAGATCACTTTGTATCTGCTTCCAGTCAAAACACTGGGGCATCTCCATTGAGTATCTTAACAACTGTAAGTATTTATGCATGTGTTCAGCCTTTGTCATGTTAATATGCTCTTCTACTTTATCACTGTATCTATCTGATTGCAAATGAATGTTCTTTTAACAAGGTTTGTCTAACACTATGTACTACTGTTAATGTATTTTCCTTCATTGTGCTATCTCTTTATACATACCATTATAATTACATTAATAATTATTATACACTATTACATATCTATTCACAGTGGATTTACTAAACAAATTAAAACTCATTTAAAACAGGCTTTGCCACATTACCTTATCTGATGTATCTAATGGCCATGTTATTGATGTATTTCTAACTGTGCTTTATGCCATGTATCTCATACCATTGTCTCTATTGTATTGAGTCCACTCTGCAATAGTGATGCAGATATATATACAATTACACATCCATCTGTACAATGCTGTATCTAGTCAATTCAACAAAACAATACAATTCACATAACTTAATGGTGCTCAGTTTAAGAGTATTTTATTGCATTTAAATGTAAAACACAGATTGGAAATGTAACTTTATACAATATTTGTGAATCTAAATAATTTAGACTGTTTTGGAATCATAACCATATGGGAACTTAAACCACAAACATGGCCTGGGACTATTCTACATATGAAATTTTTTAGAATAGCCAATTTTTTTTTTTTTTTTATATGAAATTTAAAGTAAAATAGTTTTTGTTTCCAGCGTGACATAGAGATTGGAAAACAAAGTTCACAGTTTTTTGAGTTAAAAAAATTCACATCTTTTACACACTCAAGTTCAACTTTTCACTCAACCCGCCCTCCCAACTCAACAAAAAAAAGCACAGTATCTTCCACTCGGAATATATATGCCCATCAGTACAACAACAAATATAAAAGGATACAACAAAAACCATCATGTCCACACAAGATCCAGTCACCCAACGATAAACCTGGATTTCTACCTCCCAAGAAAAATCCAATCCAAGCCTCCTTTAAATAGTGTTTCAGAGATTCAAGACCAACATTACATTTTTCAGGCAATGCTATTTCCACACCCTAAATGCCTTACAGTACAGAACCATTTAGTTGCTTAAGGACACTTATACTCAACTTTGCCGCGTTTCATACTTGCATAGTACCCAGGATGAGGACCTTATATTGCCAACCTAACCTACGTCCTAACCCAGGGTTTTTAACTAAACAGCTTTTAAATGTTTATCTACCTTTCCTCTAACCTACAGTCTGTTCCACCCCACCTGCCAGTGAATCCACAATGTAGTCACATGGAAGAACGGATTCTTTGCAGTGCATGCCTTGAAACTAATGTAACTAAATACAACATGCTAATTAAAAGGACGCCTATGTTAAGACTCTGGGTAATTTGGGGTAGTAACAGAGAGGAGCAATAGGGGAAGTGAGTATAATGTCCTTTTGTATATGAAATGGCTGTTCCCCAGTCTAAAGGGATGACCTCTTGTCTTTTGCTCCACCTACGAGAGAATTTGACTTGTAGTTTTAACTAAAATATTTGTAATAGAGTTATCATATCCCTTTGCAAGCCCCTTTTCCAGGAAAACAAACCCAATTTGATAATCTCTCTAATAAACACAATTGCTTCATCTGTTTAAATCAGTTTAGCTGTGAGTCCTCGTGTTACTCTTTCTATTCATTATGTTTTTATGTGAGTTGGTTGCCCAAACTGCACTGTATCTCAAGAGATGCCTAAGCTGGACATACATCTTGCAAACTTATCTCTAGATGCTCATTCAATGTTCCACACCATTTTAACTGATGGTAACTATGAATCTGCCAAGGAACAACATATCTAATCAGTGTAATTTCGAGGGTAGTGTATTCAACTGCTCTATACAGAGGCAGAATTATGTCCCTGCTTCTTTAATACAGGAAATAATTTTATTTGCTTTGAGCAATACGGCATGACAAACCTGCTTAGTTAGCACTACTAAGCCTTTTGTCCATCTTACTTGAGTTAACTCCTAACACCATTAGCTTATTTATTTATTTATTTATTTTGTTTTGCCCAAATGCATAACTTTGCAGTACTCGAACAACTCATTGACCAGTTTATTATTTTAAATCAGGTGTAGCCACTTTTTAAGGATAAAATTATAATACACACACTGAAAACAACTGATCAATGGCCTTTACTTCTCTTCCTGTCACTTAAACCTGCATAGGTAATACTAGTAATTATGGTGGATAATTCCGGTTTACAAACAAACCTGGTTTTGATTCAGAACGCCGATTTCAAAAATCTGGAATCTGTGAAAATCAAATTGTTAATTTTAGATTAAAGAAGAAAATTTGGGTATACAAACTAAAAAAATAGTCAATTGGTTGTGTTAAGTCAAATGCGTTCCAATCAGATTTTGAAAATACAGGAACGTTATTCAAAAGGGAAAAAAAAAGTATTTGTGTATTTTGATTGCATGTACGGCTCTCCTTGGCTGGGTAAACACGGAGGGACTTTTTGTCCAAACGAGCGCGCTGTAGTTGACAAATGTCGATAGGAACCATAGGGAACGCCACGATCGATCTGAATTTCGACATGCCGATTGTCAGATGCAGCCGGCCCACCCACAAACAGCCGATTATTTGGCCGCTTTCAACCGAAAGTGCCGTGAAGCGGTCGGTTGGCCGAAAATATCTGGTCTAGTGTGTAATTGGTTCTATTAATCTCACATCCCCTAAATGAATATTTTGATCTATTGTATATTCCCCTTAAATTTTCAACCAATAATAGATCAATAGCAGATCCATTGGATCATTCTATAATTAAAGTTATCAGTCTGTCTTTCAATAGTCACCCTCCCCATTAACTCACAACTGTCATCAGGGATTCTGTTAGAGAGGGATCACTATTGGTCAATGTGTTAGAGAGGGATCACTATTGGTCAATGTGTTAGAGAGGGATCATTATTGGTCACTGTGTTAGAGAGGGATCACTATTGGTCACTGTGTTAGAGAGGGATCACTATTGGTAAATGTGAGGTCCTAAAAAGAACCCAGACATCATGTTTCAATCTTATTACATTTTATCAGTTCAGGACACAGATTCACAGGCATCCCACCTCTCCCTGAAGTTCAGGGAGTCTCCATGATTTTAATGGCAGATTCCTGACTCCCTAAAATAATATACAATCTCCCTGAAATGTGTTGTTTTGAATTAGAGTGAGGAAGCACAATGATGTCAGAGTCTTTTAGTGGTTAACAAGTAACAAAAACACTTAATAGTGACATGACTTGTTGTATGCGTGTGTGTCTGACTGTTTTCATGAGTGTGTGTCTGTTGAGATGCATGTATTTGTGTGCAAAAGTGTCTAACTGTATACATGTGTGTGTCTGTATGCATGGATTGTGTGTAATTCTTGGGGTGGGGCTTTAGGGGGTGGGAATCCTTCTGAAATCTGTGGGTGCCCTCCCTGAAATGAGTTTTGGCAGGGTGAGATATCTGGGTTCATGGCTTCTATGGGGTCTATTGCTTAAATAATGTAATAAACCATTAACAAAATCACTTCATTGTCTCAGAGAAATAGGCACGGAATTTTTTTCCTTTCAGTCCCCCTAAGTCCCCCTATCATATAGAGCAGGGATAAGCAACCAGTAGATCTCCAAATGTTTGAAAACTACAACTCCTAGCATTCCTCTACAAGCACTCTGTAGTTAGGAAATTCAAACTACAACTCCCAGTCTTGTAACTTCCTACTAACACTTCCAACTTCCTACTAACACTGCTGTCAATCTAATATTAAGCACACCATTGGATACAACACTAAAAGGGAAGTGAGAAATATGTTTCTTTGTAAGCTTCCATTGCTTCCCTGTAAAACTTCCTGGGGTGTGGCTTAACAGTCCATTTTGAAGATACCATTACAAAACAGGAGTGGGGACTACTAAGTACTTTTATTTATTTATATATTTTGCCTTATTTACATTTCGACAAACTTTAATGTCATTACTGCATATTTGTTAATATTGATATAACTATTTATTTAGTGCTTAAACAACACAAAACACTGTCCCTATGTATATTACTTTTACCCACCCCCACCAACATAGTACCTCCGAAAAACCCAATGTTTTCCCCATGAAATTATAAATGTATTTATATAATATATGGGATATCCTTACGTTATATGATGGTCGCTCACCACTCTGCCACTTCATCTGCCCGGGTGCTTCTCCGTGGGTAATGTAGAATAACGAAAATACTTGGTAAGGCACTCCAGGGTCTTGATACTAAATAACAAATTTATCAACATGTTTCGGCCATGTTTTAGGCCGTCTTCAGAAAGTGATGTCAAACAAGTGTCACATGCTGAAATAGGTGAATATCCTCCCCCTCCAGGTGCATCCCTCGCTCTATGGGAGGTTCCTCATAGTGCTAACAAGTAGGGAGCTATCCATTGCTGAATAGCTATTATTATATACAACTCCCATAAAGTGCTAACAGGTGAGGAGCTGTTCAGTGCTGAACAGCTATGTTTATATGAAAATCCCATAAAGTGCTAAAGTGCTGACAACATAAAAACGATAAATATTAAAAACTATTAAACTTGTTTCTTATAAATGATACCATTAATCATTACTATAGTACAAATTGTATAAGTGTAATATATCAGAAATAGAAAATACATGCTTGGGGTATATATTAATAAATAGGATAAATGATAAAATCACTATACTATAACTAATTGCTTCTAACTAATATCCCCCATTAAAGCATGGATCTCATAAGATTATGGGAATAACCTTTAAATCTCTTAACTATTAATATCCAGATCAGCTAGGGGCCTAAGTTTGTTTACATTATTATATTGACGATATGTTTTTCTTGTGGAGAGGAACAAGAGAGGAGGTAGATCAATTTCTGGTCACCATCAACAGTCTCAATAGCACCATAAAGCTCACAATGAAATGTGACCCTGACAATATTGAATATCTGGACCTTCACATTTTTAAAAATCAAAGGAGAATAGGTTTGACCCTTTTTACTAAACCAACAGATCGGAACTCGATCTTACATGCAGAGAGTTATCATCCCCCAGCCCAAAAAAAGAGGCATAATCTTTTCCCAAATGTTGAGGGTCATTTGGAATAACACCGATCAGGACCTGATGTATATTCGCCTAGCATTATTCAAATGCAAATGGAGAAGGTTATACAAACAAATAGCATATCCAACAAAAAGGACTCCAATCATACCTTAGGGATAGTCAGCACCTGTTACAGTTCCTCCTGGAGATAGGGGACCCCTGATGTTATATTTATGACCTGTGAGGTTAAAAACTTATATACCATCATACCACAGGTACAGGGGGTTGATATATGTAGGAGGGCCATGGTGCGAGCGGGCTACAAGGATCCACCTTTCTGAGTTTCTGATGGATCTTATACTATTCTCCCTTGAGAATAATTACTTTAGATTTGAGGATTCGTTTTTCCAATAGACGGCCGGCACGGCCATGGGGTCAAATATAGGCCCCTCATTTGCTAATATATTTATGGAAGACTATGAGGCCCGGTATATTATTCCACTGGGGGGGGACAAGATCCTCCTCTATAAACGATACATTGATGACCTCTTCTTTCTGTGGCGTGGCACTATGGAGGAAGGCACCCAATTTGTGGATACCCTTAATAACCTGGATTCACTGGTTAAGCTCACCATGACAGCGAGTAAGGAATCAATGGATTTCCTGGATTTACTTATTTACAAAGATGGAGGGCGTTTGTGTTCCACGCTTTACACCAAGCCCACCGATTATTGGCATGCATAAGAAATACTCTTATGCACGCCAATAGCTTCTATCCAACAAAGCAGAAAAATGGTATTATATTCTCCCAAGGCCCCCGAAACAATACCAATGAGGATTTGGCACATGAACAATTGGTCCAATTAAAGTATAAATTCATTTACAAGGGTTATGATCAAACTACAGTTGAGGGACAACTACAACGGCCCTTATGAAATGAAAGGGTAAGGATATACCACCGTCTAAACGGACAGTGAAGGGATCTATCCCTTTTGTTAGCAAGTATTCCCCATGCAGCAGGAATTTAAAACAGAGCATTAAAAAATGCTGGGAGATACTGGCTGGTGAAAAAAACTTACCATTTCTGGATTCCTCTCCGCTGTTTGCATATAGATGCGCTAAGAACCTTAGAAATATCCTTATGCGGACTGATCTTAGGGAATTACCTACCAATGGAAACAAAACTTGGCTTCCGCCTCCTAAGAATGGCTTTTTTAAATGCCAAGGACACTTGGCATGTAGGAGTGCCCTTACTGGCTCTGACTTTCCACATCCACATAATGGAAAACAAATCCGTATTAGTTGCAAGTAGAACTGCTTGAGCCAATCTGTTATTTATTTTATTACGTGTCCCTGCGGTAAGTACTACGTAGGTAAAACAATTACAACTCTCCGTGACCGATTGGCCAATCACAGGCAGGCTATTAGAACAGCACTTCTGGGCGGGGAAAATAGCAGGGACATGGAACTAGATGTGGGTGATAAGTATGGTGAACAGTCCGTGGCTCGCCACTTCCGAAAAATGACACATCCCCTGGCCACCTTTAATGGATGTCTATTGACTGGACCCCCCCCCCCCCCCGGAGGGACTGAAAAAAAGCACTCCTTACACAGTGTGCCAAATCCAATGGATCAGGAGGTTGGACACTATGTCCCCTATGGGACTCAACAAACAATTGACCTTATCCTGCTTCCTATAGAACTGACCCTCAGTGGTATACCCACTGGGTACATGATGCTGCTCCCCTTGACTTTTTTGCATAAATGACCTTTTTACTAGCTTTTTAGTGTAATATTGGGCTGTATGTGCCCTTATTTGTCCCTTCTTTAGCCCAGTTTGGTCTTACCAGGAGGCCATGTATCTACATTGAGTAGTTTTAGTTTATCCTAACGTGTTGTTTTTTATATGTTTTATCAGGCATTGACACTTTAATATCACCGTTTGGCACTTTACCTGGCTCCTCTTGGGGGGTGGTCCCGGGATTCCTTGCCTTTCTTAACTCTGGGATGTTAGCTGCTATTTTCTCTAGTGGACATAGATATGGTTCTCACTTGGCACATGGCACTTTTTGCACGCACGCAAAAAGTGGGCATGTAGCACTTTTAGATGGTGCTCTTTAAGGGTGGGTAGTTTCCTTACCTTATATTGTCTTGTTCCCAGTTGGCTATAAGCTATGGAGATAAATAGAAAAACACATACCAGAATCCAGATTAGGAGCGCTCACCAGTGGTATCCGTGTTGATTCCACACTATGCTGCGTCCTGTCGTGCAGGTCACTTCTCCCAAAACGAGACCTCAGCGGGGTCTCACAATACTTAGTACAAAGAGCGAACATCAGTGGGCGGACCGCTCCGGAATTAGGACTCAGGGAGAGGGTCTCTGATGAAGCGGCAGAAACGCCGGGAAACGCGTCAGACCACTGGTTTGGTTTGCACCTTTGTGATGCTTTTACAGCTTTGATTGATGTTTACATAGGGTTGAATAAAATTTTTACGATGACCCCTACCAAGTCTAGTCCTAATTCCGGAGCGGTCCGTTCCCTGATGTTCGCTCTTTGCTATAAGCTATGGCACATTTTTGTTTTGACACCACACACACGTGGAGGCGAGTGGAGTGGGCGGTTTGGGGGAGTCTTTGTTCATGTTTTAGGAAGCGTCCTTATTGGTCAGTAACCCTGATGATGGCCCGAACTCATGGGCTGAAATTCGTAGGTGACCAGACCTACTGTTTGCTGAATAAACCTGTTGTCAGGACCGAGGAGTGCTTGTGTATATATATATTATATATATATATATATATATATAATATATATTTCACACTTCTAACAGTAACCACCCGGTGCTGTCACAGTAACACAGTAATTGGAGAAAGTCCACAGAACACTCCTGGAATTTGAATCAGGTAACAATTTATCAACAGCAGATCAACGACAATGTCAGACACATTGATCTGCAATTAGGATTTCATTGGTTGGACCTGTGGTTTGGACCTAACAAAAAGGTTTCCTTTGAGTGGAAACAACTAGAGTGAAACGTGGACAAAGTCCATTGGTAAAGGACCTTGCTCTTAAGGAGCTCTGTTGGATCTGGTAATATCTAATATCGTGGAGCCTATTATAGATATAAAGTAACTGGAGGCTAGGTAATAGTGACCATAAATAGTGTCATTTGGAGTATGTTATCGAAAGGAAAGTGCGGTGGGTTAACAAAGACTTTTAATTTTGGGAAAGTAATTTTACCAGGTTAAAAGTAGCTCTTCAGAATTCAACTGGGATAAGTATTATCAGGTAAAGTATTACAGAAGTGGACTGTGTTTAAGGGGATTTTAAGCCATTTCAAATCTAATTTATCACCCTTGGGAAATAAATGTAAAAAAAATAAATCCATGACCGTGTGGCTGAATTTTTATATAAAGAGGCAAATGGAAAGAAAGAAAAAGGCATTTAAAACCTTTAAAGGGACTGTCCACCCCTCTTTTCAAAAACTGATATAATGTAGATAACCCCCCAAAACCTTAACTTCGTTTTATTCACAATTTACAAATCAGCTCCCACACAGAGATATTATACTTACATGCTCCTCCTCACTCCACCGCCGCGGCTCTGCACTTCCGGGTAAGTCAGTCAGTGTCGGCAGTGACTGTGACGTCACGGCCAATCACTGACTGCCATTCCCGGAGCAGTCTCCACTGCGGCTGATCAAGAACACAAAAAGAACAGAGCAGCCACAGTGGAGACTGGGAGAAGAACCCGGAAGCGGCGGTGGAGCGAGGAGCTTGTGAGTATAATAACTCTGTGTGGGAGCTGATTTGTAAATTGTGACTAAAACGAAGTTAAGGTTTTGGGGGGTTATCTACATTATATCAGTTTTTGGAAAGAGGGGTGGACAGTCCCTTTAAGCCAGACTCGCGGCTGTATTTTCGATAATTATCAAATTTGATAATTATCGGAATTACAGGCCGTTCGCTAACCCTAGACTGTATCGTTCGATAACCCTCGAAAGTATCTTTTATTTTCGATAACCCTTAAATGTACAGATCATTTTCACTAACTCTAGAATGTGCTGTTCGCTAACCCTCAAATGTAGCCTTTGATTTTTTGGTAAACCTCAAAAAGTATTGTTCGTTTTCAGTAACCCTCGTATGTATGGATCATTTTAGCTAACCCTAGAATGTATCTTTCCCTAACCCTCGATAGTATCGTTGGATTTCGGTAACCCTTGAATTTATTGTTCTATTTTCGTTAACCCTCGAAAGTATCGTTCGATAACCCTTGAATTGTCTGTAGCCCTCGGGTGTAGCTTGCGCAAAACCTGACAATTGCCCACTCGTGTTTATGTGTTTTAACAAGTTTTGGTGATAGTGACATGTTCCTCAGACCATTTCCCAGATGCCACAGCCATTTACAACCATTGTTAGTTTAGCTGCAAATCACCGGGACTTTTCAAACTATCACTCCCCCATTGACTTTAATGGGTCCGAATTCAAACTTTTACTGAAGTTCGAAAGTTGTAAAAACTTAATGAAGTTTGACCATCTCTTACTGTAACAAGGAGTGTAAGAATGCAATCAAACTAGCTAAAATTAATAATGATGTTAGAATAGCTGAACAAAGCATCACTAAGCCTAAAAAAAAAATATATATATTAATAGTAAGAAGATGAGGACTGAAAATGTGGCACCATTAATTAATGGCCCACCTCGTTATATTGTTCATTGAGAAGCTACAGCACATACAGTTTTCATTGCCAGGTTATGGCCCTGGCCTTCCTCTATTAAAGATGGGCTTAGCATTCAGGAAGCCTGGCAGAAGCAGTTTTTCTTTCTGCTGTTGCTTCTTTAGAAATAATATTTTGAGATAAAATACTAACCCTACCTCCCTGCCCCAGGTACTTTCACTTTAACTTATTTTGAAAAAAAGTGTACACGCACTATAGTTCTCCTTTAATCTGCAGCAACCAACCACGATGTTGTGAAAATATTTTTAGATCAGGAAAACATCTGTGGTTGTGCAATTAGCAGCTTGCAAATGTTACACCTCCACAGAACCAGCAGAAATATTATCAATTTAGGGGATTTATAGAAACTAATTTGGAAACGCCTGTTCATATTTCACACCCAATATCCAACTGTGCATAAAAATAATCATGTCTTTTTGCTTCACAAACTACACAGTTGACCTAAATTGAGACAACTGACAGCAACGTAAGATTGTATATGCTGTATTCTGTAAAAATATGAACAGTTTGTGGCTTTCATTTACTCAGTTTTTTTTCCATTCCAATTCTTTCAATTCTTCCCCAAACCCAGTTGTCAACAGAGAAATCCATTTTCCAGCTAACCAATACGTTGCGATTCTCCTGTATGTTTTACTCTCTCCTTTACAAGCAGATAGAAGTTGCGGCAGCCACATACATTTATCAAGCTGCTTTCCTCACTACAGATGGGATTTAGTTATATACTTATCGCTTACTTTCTCTTTTCCTTTCCAAACCTGTTTATCTGATCAGAAAGGCAATATTTATTGTGTCTGTTGGGGTTTTTTAGTTTCAATTATTGTATAGATACACACTCAAAGCACCATGTACAATGCACAAACGTGTTCTATTTCTTGCCCTACAATCTCTATGTGTCTGGGAAATAAAAAAAACAAAAACATTGCCACACTTTTGACTGTAATATTGTGTCGTCAGCAAGTTTTCACAAATGATGGCTTCTGCAAAAACTGCAAGTTTAATTATGCCAATCCAAGTTTATGTAATGCGTTTTGGAGACTTTTATGTAAGATAATAGGTTATTTTTGCACATGGTGCCAATACATATCTAATCTTAAACATTTTGACCTATATTATTGGATTTTCAGGAGACTTGTGCTGTGTGTTCAGTGACTGAACAATCTCGACAATGCGATTTCACTAATAGATAAATTGTTTGGTAGGTCAGTGAGGTTTGGAAACCCTGCCTGTTATATAGTTTTGAAAGTCTGTCTGACCAATGGTAATGTGGAGGGATGTTTAGTCTAAATTGTAAATCAAGAGCTGTACGAACAAACAAATTTGCAAGTCTTTCTTAAATTTTTCATTTTAGAGGTATTTATGATGTCATACTTCCAGTTCATATGATTTCTATAACTGCTTTACTATTTTTTTTCCTTAAAAAATATGTCTTTTTCTAGGAGCTGACTGTCAATATAGGCATTATTGATGATGCTGTACATAAGTATAAACAAAACCTGTGAGCAGTTTGCATGGTCATATGGGACTAGTAAAACAATGGGACTTTTGTAGACCTATACCTACATGAGGATGGCATTTTGAGACTGAAGTGGAACATTAGATATGTCACAAAAATAGTGATTTAGATTATCTGTTTTTTTCAAACAGCAATAATACTATTAAACCAAGAAAAAAAAAACGATTATATACATAGAAGTAAAAAATACAACAATCTGCAACTTGGATCATGAAATCATGGCATATGGTTTTGTTGACATTTTAGCTTGAATTCTTAAAGTACAGTTCTGATCATTTTTTTAAAAGATCTAACTCGGTAGTTGGGGGATCTTTACTTTATTAAAATTAATATTTAAGGTTGACTCGCCTTTACGATTCCTCTGTGGATAAGTAATGTGTGTTTGTTTGTGTCTTCATTTTACACGTCAATATCAACAATTCAGGATGAAATCAGAGAAGTAGTTTTAAAATCTAACTCTAGGTAAGTATGCTTACACACAGGCTTCCATACTACCATGACATGAACAAAGGGCCTATTAGGGATTTTTCTACCATATAATAAGCCTCTCACATAAGTTTGCAAAGAGAAGTAAGGATTTGTTAATTATGTAGAATATCCAGTAAAAGCCAAGGTTAAACTTTTAAAACTACAGTAGTGCAAAACTCGGTTTAATATTCAGTAAAAGTTTGTGTTAATATCATGAACTTAGCAAGGTATTTCCAAGAGAAGTAAACAGAAAGAATGAAGTCATTCTTTTACTGATAAAAATAACCCCTTCCTACCTATGAGCATACAAATTACTATGCCCTGGCAAAATAAAAACCTCATCATACCAAGATTGAGTGTGTACAGCCTTAGGCTGTACACATGTACAATGTTGAAAACCTGATGAATGACCACAACACCAGCGGGTGCAATGGCCATTTCGGCAATTCATGTGTTGCTTTGAACGCATACACACGTATGATTATCGCCTAAATACCCATTTATTGCCCGTGTGCATGTGCTCGGGTCCTTCACCGGTAAAAGATTAGGTGAAATTCTCTAGACAGGATGTTTTGTGGTTCCTAAGCACACTCATTCCATCTTCTTTCTATTTGGAGTTCAGATATGCCATTGGTTTAGATAAACTGATTATTTGGCTTTGGTAGCAATTTTAGTTCTATACACACTTTGTCACATCAGTATTAATATTTATATATATAGTTGCATTTCAAAAGAACAGTAATTTTGCTTAAATTAATCAATTGTAATGCTGTGATGACAAAAGATTATTTGCTAATTATAGGAAGTGCAAGAACTGACGCAACATACAAAGCACTGCTGGATATGTACAAGTTCAAGCGCATTCTTGTCAGTCACTTGTAATAGGTTTATCTTATGTAACAGATGCCTTGAGACGGCCTTTGTCAGAGCAGTGTTATGAGCATGAGATATTTTCTCCTTTTTCCCTTTGTGGATGTCAGTCAAACTTTTTTCTGACTGTGATGTGCAAATTACTTCAAAGAAAAACAGGACAGTTTCCCTATGAACATACATATAATATATATTTTTACTATAGTAACTGAAAGCTGTAATAATAGAGGTAACAGAGGCCTTTCACAGAAGCCTTCTGCTGATGACATATGCCAGTCTGGTGTTGTATGACCATCTTCAATCTCAAAAGAGGTATGATTGGTCTCATTAGGGTCATTGCAGCACATATGAAGAAGCATAAAAATGCAGCTGCTGTTTTCTTTGTTTTTTTCCGTGTTAGCCATATGCACATGCATTTTACCTAGGTAAGAAGAGTGCAGTGGGAAATTACCACATGATGTTATCTGATCTTCCGACATATGCATTTTTGTAAATAGCAAATGGCATAGCAAATAACAGAACATTTAGGTCAATCTGGGGAATTGAACGTGCAACCCTCATGTACCTCATGAGGTGCCACATGTCTGCAAAGCAAATGTTTTAAGATACGAGGATACTATATGTATCATTACTACATGTGAGTCTGTACCTTTTGCTAGGAATATAATGGAAACACAAATCTGGAGAATGTGAACATCTGAACTCATGGGCTGTGCTGTTTTCAAAACAAGCAATTTAGCAGGTGAGGAACCACAGCACTGCAAGATACACAGTTTTATATCTTTTGCTTGGAAAAATAATAATAAAAGACAAAAAGACATCACTATAATCAGTTGATTAGTATTTTCCCCAAGAGGCTGTATGTAACTTGTGCTGGCTGAAAATAAACCTTCAGGGTAACAGCAGCTTTTAAAGTCTTATCATAGACTTCAATATTGGTGTGGAGACATCTGTGACACTTGTGCAAGAGACAGTGAATACTGGGGTTAGGGGTGTGGCATTTTGAAGCAACTCTTCTATGATTTATTTTAATATGATAATACTAATAAATAGGAAATTAACCCAGACTTCAACCAGACTTACAATTTTTTTTTACTGAAATATTAATTTTCATTAGTAAAGTTTAGTATTGTCCTTGCATACTTCCAAAACCTAGGTTTAAAAGTGTTCCTAATATATCTTACCTAGTCCAGCAACTCGTCTCTTTGCCTCTCAGCCATTCATCGATGCAACTGCTAGTCCGGCAATCCCTTTTATGCTCTATGCCAGAAAAGGCACAAAGCAGCTGCAGAAGACAGCCCGAGGGAACGAGTGCTGGCAATTAATATTTAGAAGCCTGTACCACTTTAAACCACCAAGGTCTAGGTTTTGGTCAAGGTCTATAAGGATAGATTTCAATTTTTGTTTGGGGTGAATATGCCCTTTCTAAAAATTTGCAAGCAAAATATTATTGTTCTAAGTATTACATTTTGGTATCTGACACATGTTTCTGGAAAACAGACAAGTTTTAAGCCATGATTTTGCTTATTATATTTGCAAAAGTCATCAATCTGTATGAATTTTTATATTTCTGGCATATGGCAATAGTTCAAAATGATTATCACATATTTGATCCCAAATGTATATAATATGTACTTCCTAGAGACTTCTAATAGAAGTCAAACTAGAAGCAATACACTGGAATTTTTTAAATATATTTTCCTACTTTAAACATACCTAATAAAAATATCCTACCAGTCCAGCTGAGTTATTTATATAATAATTTATATAAATTTAATATTTTTCTATAATCGACAGGGGGTGATAACACTGGTTGCTTCCTTCCTTACCCTCCTTTAGAGATGTTTACAACTATGATTTTGTGAAAGTATATCCTAAATGTTTCCTTCAGATTGGGCCACTGGGAAGGACTATGAATTAGATTTTTATCCTTAAAGCTTTATGAAAGTAACTTAGGCACAAATGCAGAAATCTTATGGTAAGATGCTTTTAAAATGAATGGACAAGATAATCCAAATATCTGCGTGCATTGAAAGAATAGATATCAATGTCGAACGTTGTTGTTTATGCAGTTACATATGATTTGATTTACATCTTCTTCTAAACCTCTAAATTAAAATCAATTCTAAATTCAATAGTCTTGTGATAGTAGATAGACATTACTGGTCAGTCATTTTAAAATACTTTATATATTTCTACATCAATGTCGATTCTATGTATGAGATGTGTTATCCAAGTAATGTTTGGTAAAGCCAGTTATTGTTCTACCATGTTAATATATGTCAAATAAACACTGACTGGGATTTTCCAGTATATGGGCATATCCTTATTTATTAATGGACCATAGAGATAACCTATACTTAGGTAAAACATTCATAAGAATACTGGAAAAGTATAGTATTTATCTTGTATCACAATGAACGAACAAATTGGTCTCTGCTGGTCATTGTACCCTTCTTTGACACTGATGCCAATTTAAGTTTGAGGTATGATTATGAGTACAGTTATGTCAGACATCTCCCAATTAGAGGAAAGAGACAAATGACAAAGTCCACATTTCCATTCAGAGGTTATCAAACTAAGAGCTTTCATCTTTAAAAATTATATTATTATTATTAACACGGTATTTATCTTTTTTCTACAACTACAATGACTTTTAGGGAAAGAGTGAAATAGCAATGGAATTTGGTTATTGTAAAATATATGGTTAATATTTTTAATTACTGTAGTAATATTTTTCCTGAGGACAAATAACAGCAAAGTGATAATCTTTATTTAATCAATCCAGTGTAACTGCATTTACACTGAGAACATATAGAAACAAAAATAGAAGTATCTTTAGATACTAATATATTGTTACATAAAAATGTCCTGCTTTTTTAAAAAAAATCTACACTTTGCCTGTTAAAGTACAAAATCTTACCGGCATCCATTTTCATTCTTCATTGACATAAAAAAAATAACACCTTGTAAAAAAAATCCTGCCTATAGCAGACTTATTATTTTTATTGAATGTAGAATGGTGTCCACATTTTGTAACAGGAGTAGAGAAGAGAAGGGGACAGTTTTTTTTTTTTTATGTTTTCAGTAGAGATGGACTTTGATAATTATCAATAAATGTCTTGTTATACCTATACCAAGCATCACCCTGCACGTAAAATGTCTATTATACAATACGCGAGCATTAAATCTGCGAGTAAAATGTCCAATAACTACGGCGCGAGCATCGAATCCGCAAGTAAAATGTCTATTATCCCTAGAGACGAGCATCATCCGCGAGTAAATGTCATTTATACCTAGAGACAAGGATCGATCCGCGAGTAAAATGTCTATTATACCTAGAGACGAGCATTCGAATCCGCGAGTAAAATGTCTATTACCTTAGACGAGATTATCGAATTTGCGTGTAAAATTATCGAATGTTCGAACGCGGGGCTCAAAAGTAGCGAGTTCAGTTCTAGTCCATTTCTAATAGTGACAAATACAAAGCTGACATGTCTGATCCATTTTTTTGTCAAAGAAAATGAAAAATGATGGTCATCGAAAAATGATGGTCAGTCGCAGGGACCATATTTGTTTGCTATTCTGTACCGACCAACTAAAATATCCTATCAGGTGGTCAGTCGGGTCAAGCCTAGCCTGAAATTGCCTTCTGTGGACTATAAGTGGGAATATCCTAAAGTGTTCAATGGGCTTGATTTTTTGCAAAAAGGTTTCTGTCTGCATTCTTTTGCAATCACTTTCATAAATCTTCTAGTTTATAGATTACCGATACTTGATTTGTCACCATTATATATTGACTAAAGTTCCATAACACCTCCCATATCATGTTTACTAGGAATTATATAAAGCTATTTTTTTTTCTTCAGATTTATGTATCTTAAATGAATATGAGGAAAATAAGGATTTCCTGATCTAAAATATTTTTTAGTGCCACTTTAACATTTTAAAGGTTGCCCAGATACTAAAAACAAACCCACACCGTCAATTGACCATTTGAAATAGACGTAAGAAATAACAGCAGATAACTGAAGCATATGGAATTATTTTATTATCCAAGTAATCCTGCTCTTGCAGCTTGATGTCACATGCAAATTAATGTGTGGTTTGGAGAGATTAAGGTGCTGGCCAATAATCACCCCATGCATTAACACTATCATGTGCTGAACGCTACATTGCTAAGGTTACTTGATTTCAAGATGGGAAACCAATATTCTATTGTTGCTTTAATTGTTAGGTAGATTTTTTCCACCCCTTAAATCTAGCATGGAAGGGGTAGTCTTTTTTATTGTTATCAGGGTAATAACTCACTTCTTGGATTATTCTTGATATGTGTTTTGTTTATACCTTAAGAAAAGAATGTGCCTTCCTAATATCCTCTTTATTCAGAATGTTGAAAGGGCAAGCACATTTCTAATCAGGTAGCTCTTTCTCCAATTCCCTGTCAGCTGTGATTCCCTTTGAGTGTCCAAGTAAAGAGAAGCAATCTATGCAGTTCTATTGTTCCCAATATAGCTCTCCTTTATTGAAATTCAGTGAAGTGCATTCATTTAATACAATAATCAAGCATTATTTCCTCTCAGGGCGCTTTTAATGTGATTAACCTTTTAACATTAATACTTTCCTCTTGTCCCTGAAGAGAACAGGTGATTGTAGAATTCAAGGCTGCTGTTACTTCTATTCTTTTAGTTAAATAAAAATGACCCCCTAAGCAGACACAATACAGATTAAGTGGACTCCATATCTTTTAAATAAGGAATAAATCAAACAGAATCAAGAACATAAAGGTAAAACAAATAGAACTAAAATTGCCACAAAGGCATGTACGTTTGTAGGTTTACCTGTCAGACTTTCCATGAAAATTTCCTTTCATTGTTGAATATTATTTGATGAGGGTGAATCCTATATTAAGCAATGGTTCTCATACTGTTGGCTGGGACATTTCAGAGGGGCCTCAATATATTTAGATTATTTTGTATGGCTGAACAGTTGGTAATTTACAGCTGCGCCATAAAATCTTTGACGTGATCCATAACAATTCACTGCATTGCTTGTTTCTGGTTCTGTGGGCATTTAACATACCGGTATGTATGTTTGTGATTTTTTTTTTTTCTTATGCTTTTTATTACTGGCACTCTGACCATACAATTGCAGTAGCCAAGTCCTAAAATTTCATTTTTACTCACCTCAGTACACTTTATTTTAATACCAATGCAAATTTCTCTGTAAGGGTGCTAACAACTTCTTCTAGAGTCCTTAAAGGAATAGTTCACTCGAAAGTGAACATTTCCTTTAATGTATTGATTGAAGCCCGGGAGTTAAGGAGCCACCTTACCTCCCATTCTTCACTCAATTGAGCAGGACCAGGATGAAGGTAATATATGCTACATGGATTAGACCCGAAAGGTTGGAGATTTTCATCTCTGCAGCGGTGGTTGTGCAAAAGTTAAATATACTCACCTTCGTCTCTGGTTCCTGCTTCAATCAATACATTAAAGGAATAGTTCACTTTTCGTTTAACATTTTTTATAGGAAACCCTGTCCATGTGTAACAAAGCAAACACGAGGGTGGTGAAGTAGACATGCTTGGCCCCAAACCCTTCTCCAATGTCAACTGTTCGTAAATACATTAATCTGCTATACTTAAATCCACTGATATAAAAAGGAAGCTGGTAAGTAAACTCACCATTATACATTTATTGTGGCACTACCTATCTTTTTTATGGTCAGATCAGATAGCTCCAGGCACTACCCATTTATATTGTATATACAAAAAGTTAGCTTATGATCTGACCATAAAAAGATAGGTGTGCCACACTACATGAATTATTAATTGTAGTGGGTAGTGTGTAGCCCGCATTAATATATTTATAAGTAATCTCAATGCCTATGTTGTACAGCCCGGTGCATACCACCCCAGGCCCATCAGAAAAAAACAGCAAATCAGGTGGAGGCACAATAACTGTATGATGAATCATATTGGACACATTCTTTCCTAAGTGTGTAAGGCTTATTGAAATATGGCTTGATGTGTTTTGGACCCCAAATTGTTTTTAATCAACTGCATATTTGGAAGATCCGTGGGAATACTATGGTGTATAAGAGTAAATACATATGACAAAGTTGCAGCTACAGAAGCATTACTTTTGATGATATGTTTCGGCCTATTGGCAAAGTTGTCAAAACTGTGAAGCTATGGATTATTTATGGCTCTAAATACAGAACCTGGGTTGTGTAGCCTCAGTCTATTCCAGTGGTGTCAAACTCAATCAAATAAGGGACCAAATAATGGTGGTGGACCAAATTTTTTAAGCATACTTAGCAGGTGCAGGATTGGACTAATGTGAAATACCCCACTTTACTCTTCTGGCGGTAATGGAATGGACAACTCTAATGGAAGGCCCTTTGTCAAAATTCCTCCCCCTCTCCAGCACCAGAAATGTGATTAGCTGTTACATGGTGACTGAATTCAGCCTAACTAAGCTGCTATGCTTTTGTCAAGTCATATTTGTGCCTGCTAGATACCCGCGATCAGCTTTATTTAACAGATAATATTGTATCTTACCAAAGGTTTGCACAATCACCCTGTTTAAAAACCAGCATTAGCCTGCTGACTGTCTCAGATACAGAGACAAACTAAACCAAAATGCTCAGAACTCATGTTGATACATCATGCAAAGGCAATAAACAATAACAATCTAACTAAACTGCCAGGTTAGTAGCTTTTACATTTAATACAACCCAAATCATTCCCCCTCCTTTAAAGGGCATGTCCACACTTTATACAAACTCTCTGTATTTTATAGTCCATGTTCCCCCAGCCCCAACCGCTATAATTATATTCTCAGAAAGTCCCCCGATCATTACTTACCTTTCCTCTCTCCTTCGCCGCACTGCCCGGCCCTCTGCTTGCACAGAACTGCAAGCAGGGGGCGGGACCAGCAGCCACATCTGTGATTAGCATTAAGGTAAGTAACGATCGGTGGACATTCTGTGAATATAATTATAGCAGTTGGGGCTGGGGGAACATGGACTATAATATACAGAAAGGGATTTACGCTAGGGGGAGGGAGACCAAAGCAGATGGTAGAGGGAGTAGGTGAAGGGCTGCAGTGCGCATGCCAAACTTCTCCCGGAGAAGAGACAGGAGGCAGAATCCTATATGGACTCTGCTATCTTCCTGGTGGCATCTTTTTTTTTTTACTTTAGGGGACTACAGGAGTACAATTTGGAGCTGGGATGTAAGGTAAGGGATTTACTATACTACAGAGTGGGGCCAGTAGTGGGGGGGATTATAGTTTTGTTTGTGGACATGCCCTTTAATAACTATTTTCTCTTTTTATATTCCTTTACACATCCTTAATGTCTCATCAGCCATCATGGAATTTCATGCAAGTTAGCCTTTATATGAGTTAATAAAGATTGATAAATCTCCAAAAATCAAAACGTAAAGAAAATCTAAAATATACTGTATATTGAAAAGGAAATCTGAAACACAAATGTTTATAAGCAAAATATAGATATACATTAGAATTTACAGGTTTAAAAAGCCTAATATATACCTGGGTCAGTTATAAGAAGACCCTTTTTTATGAGAGAAAAAGATGAATGTTTTAAGACATAATCCCATTTGTTTTTCTCCTAAAAGCATGCGAACAAATGGCCATTTCGTTTTGCATTTTCAAAAGACCCATCACATTACATTAGCTGCTTTTTGTGGTAGAACTAAAATTCCATCTAGCCTTATTAACATCATGCCATATTAACATTTATTTTTCATCAGCTGAGGTTATGCTTGTAGAAAGCAGAGAAATTTGACTGGTAATTTGCAGCCTATTATGGCATTAAAACCCTTTTATGTTATTTTAACAACAAATACACTTTTTCATTCAGTTATGATAGATGAAATAAAGATTGCTAGTCATTAGTTAATTTCAACTTGTTTAATATCTAGTGTTTGTTCCTTATTCTATTAAAAATGAAGAATAAAGAATATTTACTTTTGTATAATGTATGGTAGATGGAGCTTATTTTGTTTCTTTCAGGGCATTGTGGATTGCAATGTTATGAGATTATTTAGGCGTAATTAGCGAAAAGTAACAGTTTTAGGGACAAACTGCAATGTTTGCACACAAACTCTTAAAGATGTAATAGTGTACATGCCTAGTTATTTTTGAGATGTAATATGGTTTCCAATAGAACCTGGTTTTAAATCGAAGTCCCGACAAACTTTTGGAATTCCTGGGTTTTCACGAAACCTGCATTTTCCGAATTTTTTTCGTTTTGTTTTTTAAATTTTGATAATCATCGAAAATAGATGATATCAAAATCGAACACAGCAAAAAGAAGTAATGATCGATTTTGGTAACTCTTGAAAGTAATGACCGATTTTGGTAACCCTCGTAAGCAAGAAACAATTCGGTAACCCTCCAATTTGTATACGGTAACCCTCGAAAGTAGCACTCGATTTTGGTAACTCTTGAAAATAGAATGCAGAACTCGAAAAAGCCCCAAACTGAGGAAAGTGGTTTTAAAATTTTTGGTTATATTACAGGTTCCCCAGACCATTCCCTAGGTCCCTGTGTCATTTACAGTAGCCTATTGTTCAATTTGTCCCTTAAAATGGACAGAAACTTTTGATTTTTTTCCTCATAAACTTCTATGGGTTAGTTTTTCGAATTTCAAAATTTCAAAAATTTGAAAACGGAAAAACTCAATAGTTTCAAGCATCTCTAGTATTTTTATTGCCTTGAAAATAATAAATAAAATTGAACTGAATGAATGCTACAAGGATCCAGTGCTTTTCATAAGTACTGATGCTCTCTTTTAACTAACAGTTGTTGTATTATTTGTATTTTGTAAAAGCTACGTAATATTTTCCTACTTTTTTTATTTTTGCTTTTCTATTAAGAGAACCTTCTCACTGGCAAGCCAAGGTTTTTTGTTCCTGTTTTGAATGGTAACATGCTACAAAGTTCAAAGGTAGAGAAAGCTACCAAAAAATATAATAGAATAAAAACAATGAGAACAGCTATAAAAACAAGAGAGATAATGAAAAAATTAAAGAATACAATTAAAAAAATGAATATAGTCTGTCCTTAAGGACAAACACCTATTATTGTAATTATGAACATCTTTCTTTGTACTTAGCAGTCTCAAACTCCATGTATTATAGTGGAAGGGGTCCCAACGTTTTTGCGTATTTCTTAGCTAAATTCTCCCTTCCATCTATACCAATACTGCAAACAACAACTGAACTTATTGCAACAACTGCAACAACTACTGAACTTATTCTTGTGAAGGCTCATCCAGGTCATGGTATGTCTTTTGTATTCAGTTCTGAATCAACTGGACTTGAAGTTTAGTTCTTGAAGATGTTTTGCTAGACATCTGACTGTTTTTTCTTAATTCAGAATGACTTGTACAAGAATCTGTTCCTTTTGGTGGATTATAAGGGTGATACCAGGTTAAAATCCACCAGAAAGAAATACAGCCTTCATAGACACAATCAATGCTGTGGACCAATACATCCAATTTACAAGGGAAGAGGTCCAAAACAACACACTGGCCTTCTGGACTGCTTGGTAAAAGTCAGGGGAAATTTTAAACCGGAAGAAGAGGTTTACAGAAAACCAACTCACACAGATCATATTTGATGTTTGACTCCCACCACCCTTTATGTAACTACCACGAGGTGAAAGCTAAAGGAATTAAACATCTCAGAGAATCCCTTAAAACTTGTGGATATCCAGACTGGGCCTTGGCAATAGGGGTAGAAGGAAAGAAAAGAATATGAATACCAACAGTGAAGGGAAAAGCAAGACAGGAGAAAGAACATGGTCATCCCATATGTAGCAGGGGTCTCCAGAAATGAAGAAGAACTTTCAATAAACACCGTATCCCTGTTTGCTATAAACCAAACAAATACTTAGGCAGCAACTGGTGCATCTGAAAGACCCAATAGGAAAGAGCGAGATCATATACACAGTGCAATGCAATGAAGAGTGCGCTGATTTTTATGTGGGGGAGACCAATCAGCAGCTGCACTAACGTATGGCCAAGCACAGAGAGCCATTCCTGGGTCAGGACGCCCGTCTACCTGCATCTTAGGAAAAAGGACATACCTTTGAAATTGTAATGTTACATCTTCGAAAGTAACACAATTGTTCAAGAGAGACGTCAAGTAGGCCATTATGTGAAAATAAAGAAACCAATCCTGAAAAGAGGTGGGGGGGGGGGGGGGGGTTTCGACACAACTGTCTGCCATGTACAAGCTGTTTAAACTCATTACCCTGGGCAGTTTTGATAACACTTCTTAGCTACAATGCATCACAAATTGCATTCAAAAGGTCCCTAAAACCTTGCTGTTTATATGCAATTGGGACCTGCCAGGGTACTTATTGTAACTCTGAATTTAGAAACCCAGTCGGATGTCTAGCTAAATGTCTTCACGAGCTAAAAGTCCAGCTAATCTAACGTGAACACAACAGATATACTAAACTTATTGCACAAAATCAGAGTGTTAATAGAGAGGATTGTTTATCATTGCTTTATCGAAACATATTTTATAAACTGTGGTGTATTAGTTAAACTAAAAATCTACAGTTTAATTTTTTTCATGATTTTTTTTTTTATATGCATACAAACATTTACTCCACCATTATATTAAAAGTATCCAAGGTGAGGCCCCAAACAGCTAGTTCCTCCTATGGGTTTTTTCTAGATTCCCTTTACTGCTGTGTTATTTGTGTTGTCGTTGGTCCAGCTCCTCCCATACTCTGGGACTATGCTACGTCATGGAGATACTTCTTAGAGCACGTAGAGGCAGTTTTAACATAGAAAAGTAAGTAAGGGACAGATTGGAAGCACATCAGGGCATGGTAGGTAGATCATAGGGAAGAGGGGGGGGAGTTTCCAGAGTATAATTTTTTAAGGGAATGTCCACCCACCCCAAAATAAAACATTTTCAGTAGTGTACTTGTAAAAAAAGATCCTCAAAACTTACTTACAAACCAGGGATCCCTCGGCTTCCACCCAATGCAACTTCCGGGAAATGAGTTGCATTGGGGGCTTGGCCGGCAGCCACAAATGGTCAGACAATCACAGACCTGGCTGCAAGCTATTGATATAGCTGCGGTATATCAATAGCTTGCTCGGTAAATACGTTTCTATGGACTTTTTTTTTTACAAATAGACAAAGCAGTAAGGATTAAGAGGGGGATGGCTACATTACGGAAAAGGTTGATAAGTAAAACCAAATTTCAGTGCAATGGATCTGGATGGGGGGTCAGCTCCACAGTGCATGCTCCCAGAGGACAATAAGAGGCAGAAACCTTTTCACAGGAAGACAGGTTCCTACTATTTACTTTCCTGGACTTTGGACAAGCACTGCATGAGAACCATTTGGAGCAGAGATGTAAGGTAAGTATTTTTGAACACTACAGTGGGGCCATTATGGGCTACATTTTAGTTTTGGCCCTTTAAGTTAAGCATGTGGAAACCTTTTGTTTTTCTGATTTTTTTTTTTTTTGTAGCTAATACAGCAATAGGAAGTAATTGCTTTACAGACATTTGCTAAGCATTGGTAAGGTTTGAGGGCAGAAAATGATGCTGATGAACTCTGCATCATGGCAGATCATTTCGAATGGAAAATTTCCATTGGCCAGTAGTGGCTCACTTTACTTTAGTAGAGAAAGCCGATACATTATTGTGCAAAGAATAATCATTCCATATAATGTATATGCGGAACATCTTGCCTTTGTATTTGTAAATTAGGCTTATTCACAATCATATTCCAATGGAATGTGACATGAATTTGTGACCAAACCTGAATGTGTTTGGGCACTCAGTGCAAATTATATTATAAATAGATAACAGTTTCACTATAGTTGAAGGGGGGAAAGAAAATAACAGTGCAATCTGTGCTGTAACTTTCTACTCTATAAATCTTCTGTTGCTCTAAAATTCATTGCCTTGTCTTTTCAACACTTCAGGGACAAATATTTATTCACCAGATTTTGACCAAGTTTTAAAGTTTTGATGCAATGCTTACAAATAGTAGACTGCCAAACCTTTGGTGAAAAGGTTATCCGGGTTATCATAGAATATCACAGATAACACTTTTTAAGCTTGGTGTCATCTAGATTTTTATTTGTATTCTTCCTTACTCCAGATGAGTCACCTCTCTCACAAAGTGCTGTAGAGAAATACGGTTAGACAGACGCAGCTGTTCGCACGTCAGCTGAAAATCAAACAACAAGAAGGGGGATTTGTTCAATTTACAGTAGGAATAGAAAATTAATTCATATATGACATTGGATTAAGGGAGCTTTTGCCAAGATGGGAAACTTTCTTTGTCTGTGTTTACTTTTATTAAATGTATTTTTTTACATTTGATATAGAATAGCAATCAGCTGACAACACACTGGGTATTTTTAATGCTGCATTGTAGCTTATAGTATTGGCATTAATGGCAGTGTTGCTGATAAGATAAGGATGGAGCTGTCTGGAAAGCTGTCTGAAAAAATATCTTTTTATCATTGTAACATTTAATAGATGGTACATATTTTTAGAGATTGGTCGAACTATTGAAGTTCGATCCGTTTTCGAACTTTCGAACTATTGTAAAAGTTCGAAAGTTCGAAAACGGACCCTTAAAGTCTATGGGAGGCAAATAGTTTTGAAAAGTTCGAGTCAAATACACTAAAATATTAATGTAACTTAATGTAAATGGCTGGGGACCTGGGAATGGTCTGGGGAGCATGTCCCAATATCCAGGACTTAAGTTAAATCGATTTTACTCTCACGCGCACTACTTTCGAGCTTTCGCGTTCGAACAGTTCGAGGTAACATGGACATTTTACTCGCAGATTCGATACTCGTGTATAGCTGTAATGGAGACTTTACAGATTCGTGTTCGCAGATTATGTTCGCGCCTAGATACCATGTACATTTTACTCGCGATTGATACTCAAACGTTCTCGAACATTCGATAAATCATCAAAGTCCGGGAAATGTCGAAAGTCCGCGTGCCGAGATAGTTCGAGAAGTCCAGGTCCGTTCGAACTCGAACAGTTCGGCTCGAACTCGGGTTCGAGTTCGAGTTCTATGCCATCCCTAATATTTATAAGGCACAGTATTATCAACAAATGTAAGGTTAAATTATATGCAAAATGTACAATTCCCAAGGACATTAGGCAAGTAATTCCATTTTACACAATGGTCATTTGAAAAAAAGGTGAACACAATAATTATTCTAGATGTTACTAATATTTAGCAAACTGTGTTTTAGATAATTTTTTGTAATATTCCTCTATTGAGCAAGGCCACAACAACATACGAAACAATGAATTGCTTTGTCAGCATTTTAATATTTTTTGCTTGTGTACCGTATTATTCTAGCATAGACAGTCGGAAGTAGAAGTCAGTCAATGTATAGTTAATAGGTCATCCTACAACTGTCACCTTCAAATTGCACATATGGGACACTCACAATCATCAAGTTGTGTGAGCTTGGTGGATATCAGAGGGTCTTTTGTATATTACACTGACTGTCCTGGTCTGTTGGTTTTCTTCCTTATTATTGAAATGGCTTTGTTCAATTACTTCTTAACTTTTACCTATTACAGGATTACGTCGCTCATTATAGGATTACTTTACTCTATGTCTATAATGTGTATTACGGTAGTAATACTTATGAACTCATTTAAAAAGGTTCACAAGTTAAGAGTCAGACAGGTAAATGACTTCCCTAACAATATTTTTCATTAAGGTGATCTGAGAGCTGCAATAATTTGAAGGCAAAACTTGAAAACAAATTAAATTTTTTATTAATATTATATTTTTATAAAAAAAAAAAAAATTTTAATACAGATTTTTAACATTTAATATAAAATCGATCGAAAACCAAAAGTAAAAATTACAAGGAGCATCATGATAGCTGGGAGAATATTGCATTATTTACTTTCATATTAAATGCAGGCAAGCCATTAAAAGCCATTAAAAAGCAGGCCCACAAACTACTAATGAATAGGTCAACAGATTTGAATTTATTATTGCGAAGCGGAAAATGGCACAAGCTCTGCATAATTGTTCTGATTCATTGGAGCATATGCGGACTGTGTATTAGACCCCTGAAATCTAAAGCTATAATTGCTGTATTGTTCTTTGCAATGTGATAGTAGTTAATTGATTGCACTTAGTTAAATCTTTTATTACAGCATTGTTTTGGTTCCCATTGTGCTTCAACAAGTTAGTTCATATAATGTTTTTTGTGATTCAGATCATTATCTGTTGTTAAAAAACATCCCAAGTGCTTATGAAAAGAAATGCTTGGTAAAAATTAGATTTTGTTTATATGTTTTTATGTTTTGTCTAATTAACGATAATAATAAAGAAAACTGCAATTTAGTAAATTCTCATGGCTTGATGCAAATTCTACATTTAAAAGGCTAGAAAGAAATGTAATATTGAGTAAAATGGAGTTAGCCCCACGCTGGTGTTAAATCCATTTTTCGGGGCCTGCACCATTTTTATTAAAAGCACAGGCTCACTATGTAATACCCTAACCATTCTTTTTCCGCTACATAGTAGCACGAAAACGAATGCCTTTTAAATAGAGGTGTTACCCTCTGTGATCCTTACCTTTCAGGTTCCTGCAATGCAGTTACTCTAGGCTAAGTGATTTCTGCATTGTAAGAACCTGGAAGGAAGAGAAGCATGGAGGTAAGTAAGTATTTCATCTCAGAACAGAAAGAGGAACTAGAATGCTACACGGATAAGCAGGTGATAAAAGGGGAGAACCCCTATACAGTTTATTCAGACAAAGCAATCCAACGTTTCGGGGACGCATCCACCCTTCCTCAGGGGTATCCCTGCTGTAAAAGTCTCATAGAACGTGTAGTTTTCCTTCAAGAGCTACCATGTAAACATGGATAATTCCCAGAGGTTTCTCCTTCCCTTTTTGTGGACCAAAAAATCAAATCAAAATGTACTTCATAGTAAATATATTGATGAATTTACCTACAGCTAAGTAACCTTAATTATTCCTGCCATTGAGTTCTTTTTAAAGAACAGAATGACAATAAAGTTAATGCTTTATATAGACGAGGAAATAAGAGAATCAGATGAGAAATGAAGCGAAATCGCAGATCAAATGTGTTTTTGAAAGTGTCGAGAAAGTAATGAAAAGGCAAGATGATAGTTTATTTATATTGTTCTGCAGCAGGCAGAACTATATTCTGGTAACTTGCCTCCTATAAAGGGCAAAAAGTTCTGGGTTTAACTTCCTGCTGATTATATGCCTCGTATCTTCATTTCCTGGACTATAAGGCAATTATAAGCAATCAAGGTGTAATTTACAGAAACAAAACAGTATCCCAAACTGATATGTGCATAGTATGTACAGTATGTACATATTCTGGGAAATTCAATAAAAGTTCTTATCGTTAAAAATGGTGCTAATTTTGCCCCAACCAATCAGATATTATTTAACATTTGAAAGCTAGCATCTAATTCGTTGGGGCAAAATTAACACCATTTTGTAATGATAAGAACTTTTATTGAATAACCCTAATTGTTTTAAAATGTATTTAATGTATAACAATACAGATTATACCAACAAAATCAGAAAAATTAATCAAAAACATAAGACATTAAATACACGCATATACATTTTTTTCATCATTGTAAATATGCTGGAATTAATGGATGCTACTCCTTTTTGTTTTCTTTTCTATGTGTGGGCCGGATTCTCCTAGCCAAATTCATTAAACCACAAAATGCGAAAGTTCCGACACCAGCAGGTTATTGTAAAAGTACGGCAACATTGTTATAACTGTTCAGCCATAAATTACCATGTATTAGTAGACTACAGCAATGGTATCGTATAGGTGATCATACAGTTAGGATTGTAAATGTACGACCACAAACATATTTGTTCAACCAATCGTTAAGGCACAGTATAATGAAATAGTGATACCCCCCTTATAAATATGGCCGTCGGTACCCAGAAATGCTAGTTTTCTGCAAGACTTAAGGTGCACACACACGGCACCAACCCGCAATGCACAATGTGCATGCACCGCGGTTTCGGGCGGCAATCTTCCCGTGTATGATCCGCCAGGCAGATCATCAACGAGACCCGACCGAACGGCCACTTTGGCCGACAAAGCATCCAACATACCCCAATTGTCATCTGAAATGCCCGTGCATGCACATTTTGCACCGCGGGTCATCCCCTATGATCACACATGCCTTAATTCCCCATCATCTGAATAATAATTAATGCTGGTATATACATTTTGGTGAAATTGAGCGCCCCCAGTATTATAATCACTGAAAACTACAAGCTTAGGCATGCTCACTGAAAGAAAAAGCTATCTAATGCACTAATTCCTATGCTTTCCTTAGTGCAGTGGCAGCAAATGCAAGGTTTCTTTAATGATTTCAGTTTTCCTGTATATTTTTTCTCAAGCATTACTTGGAAAGGCAAATGCTACTTTTTAATTCTGGCTCTGGGCTATAAATCCTGAAAAAAAATATATCTGTGGTATACGGTTAGATCAAAGTTTAGTTTCACTAGTCGTCCGACTGGCTATTCAATTCAAAATGACTTATACAACAATCTGTTGGCAATAAATACCCTAGATGTGTCAGCATATAACAGCAAGGTGTCAGGGACCTCCTGAATGCTAGAAGAGATTGCATTGTGGCTAGGAGATGCTATCAAACTGTCCAGGGTAATGCGTTAAAAAAGTATGGCAGAAATTGATGCTGAACCTCTACTCAGGCTTGGTTTGACTAAAGCAACATCTTTGCCAGTAGAATAGAACCCAGGTTTGTTCCCTACTGGACTTATGCCTGAATACCACACAAGGAGCCCTTAAAACTTGTGGATACCTGGAATGAGCCTCTTAAGGGCATCACTCCTGTTCTGGAGTTTAAGTCATGCTAATCGATGTCCTTCATTGCAGCGGCTGTTCTGGTGTTAAAAGCGCCAACATAGATACCTCCACTTAGTGATGCACCAAGAATTACTATTGGCATATAAAATTGCCGGCAAGTTTGCACCGGGTTCCCGATAGCGGCTCTATAGCCCTTTGTAGGTGCATCTGCTGCATCAAAAGACCCAATATCAAAACGCAAGACGAGCAACATCATTTACGCTGAGCAGTGCAGTTGAAGAGTGCTCTGATTTGTATGTTGAGGAGACTACGCAGCAGTTGCCACCAATCTATGGTCCAGCACAGAAGAGAAAACTACTCGGTCAGGACTCGGCCATGTACCTGCAGAAAAAAGGGTAGATGTTAATAATGTAAATTTTTGCCAAATAATAAAATTTATCAAAAGGGTTTCAAGGAGGCCATTTATGTCATAATAATATAATAATAATAATAATAATAATAATAAAAACACAAGCCTAAATAGGAGTGAAGGAGTGTGTGTGTGTGTGTGTGTGTGTGTGTGGGGGGGGGGGGGTTACAATGCTGTAGCACAATGGGCAGTTTTGATAACACCTCTTAGCCACAATGCAATTACACCTTGCGTTGGCATTGGCAACAGATCCTTGTACAAGTCATTCTGAATTGAAAAAAAGCCAGTTGGATGTCTAGCCAAACGCTTGAAAAACTAACTTTCAGTTAATCTAATGCAATACAACAGGTATACTATGACCTAGATGAATGAGAACCTTCACAAGCATCCTGAAAATATTTTAGACTAAACTTCTTCTTACATGCATTTAATTTCATAAAAAAATGTATTTTAAAATTTTTCTTTGTTGTTCTTGCCAGACTTTTTTGCATATGTTTGGTACATGTTACGTTCACTTCCACTTATATTTTTATGTCACTTTGTTCCTCTATGTGCTGGTCAAGGTAACAGCTTCTGTTATGCATGACTATACAAGCCATATTATCTTTTAAAGAGTTTCCTTAAAAAACCTCTACAGCTTCATTTAATGTACTGTATTTACCATAAATCTCCCTTTGAAAATGTAAAGGACATTAAGTGCAAAGCTAGGATTCTTAAGCCTACACACTGGCTTCTGCTATAAAATAAAGTTTGAATAAATGTTCAAAACCAATGACCTGCTTCTTCTTTCTTTTTTGTGTTCCGGGCCACCTGCTGTATAGTGAAACTGATAAAATATATTGTGATTTCCATGGGCAAAAAGTAATAAGATGACCTAATGACATCCCTTATATACCCAATTTTCTACCATCGAAACAACCATTGCAACAATTCAGCGCTGGCATTATTTTTTTATATTTTTATATTTTTTTTATATATTTGTAGATACAGTGCACGCAAATAGGGGTATCCATTCTCCCAAATGTACAATGAACAAGACAAATAGGTGCAGCACTCCAAAATCTTTATTTTACATGTTTCTCATTGTTTTAGCAGCAACGTTTCAGGATACTCCAGTCACTTCATTAGGCTTAAACAAATGAGGTAATTACCATCAAACTTATAAGGTCTGATTGGTATAACATCAAATCACATGATGGTCACATAACATCTTCATTTTCACAGGACTTTTAATAAACAACAATATATACACAATATACAGATACAGTAGAGAAACAAGTTCCGTCGGTTCTGCACTAACTATATGGGGGGTACAGCATATGGCTGCTGACCGGAAACGAATGCCGAAGTTTACTCGCACCGAAGACCACGTGGCCGGAAGGAGAAAACAGAACACTGCTGATGCCCAGACTTCTGGCTCAACTGTATCACGAAGGATTCGTCCGGAACGGATTCTGACTCCATGGTGCTTAGCAGCCATCACACAGGTCCCAGCCAGGTGGTTACAGATTGGCTACAAAAGGCCATGTCTTTGGCTTCTTTTTTGGCAGGCGGCGAAGGATCAGGAGGTGGAGGAGGTCGTCCAGTGCTCCAGAACATCGGAACAAGTCATTTTTACTTATCATCAGACACTCTTATGCCGAGGAGAACTCTGTTTTAAGTAAAGGTCTATCGTTCCAGTTGGTGAACGGTTTTGATTGTTTCAGCTTTGAGGTGGAACTGTATAAACTTGAACATTCCCTTAAGCTGAAGACATTTTTCAAGAATCAAACTGATCTGTACCAGTTTCTCCATTCAGACTAAAAGTCCCCCCCCCCAGTTTTTTACCATGGAATTGATCACTTCTGTGACCTTATGAGATCTAATGTTGGCAATATGAAGGCAAATAGAATTTTCTGATTATTTACAAAAGCGAAAAAGATGCACTTAATAATTTAGCACAAGATAATCGCTGATATTAAAACCGTCTCATAAGGGCGGTTCAATTGTCCTTATGGACTACGCCTTCCATTGTGCCAACATTAGAAGACACGTTGTTGAGTCTGGCGCTTAGGTGCCTTTGAGTAGGGATCCTACTATTGAATTGATATCTAAAGTCAAAATGTTGATTAATACTGCTTTATTTGAAAATTGGATTGATCAGTCTACCAGTGAATTTCTGATGGAAGACTGCCCCCAGAGACCTGTGGCTCTATGGGCTTCCCAAGATACATAAAATAAGACTAACCCTCCCTTCTGACATATAGTTCAGCTATTGGGGCTATCTTTCAGCCATTGGCCCAGTTTGTGGATTTTATTCGAAGTCTATTGTTTCCACATTGTCCTCATATATATGAAAGATTTTCTTGGGAACTCACGCACAGGTCTCTGGCAGCACAATTGGTATATGATCACTGGTGACATACATCTCTGTATATAAATATTGACCATTCCAGGGGTATGCAGGCAATACAGTATCATCTGACATTAAAACATAAAGGTAACTCTCCTGGTCATTTTTAATGGATTGTTTGCATATGACTTGCATAACAGTTACTTCCATTTTGAAAGTGATTTTTTTACAGCTGGTTGGGACTGCTATGGGCTGTCCGTAGCTTGTTGTATGCAAATCTATTTTCGGTTTTCTTAGAAAAGAGCGTGTGTATCAATATCCATTGTTTAACACCCATATTATTAAGCTGTTAGATTCATCATCTGGTCGGGGGTCATTGGAGTTGGTCAATGACTTTGTCCAATTATTTAATTCCATGGGTGACCACATTGAGTTAAATGTAGAATCTCCAACGAGATGGTACACTATCTTAACGTGCAGGTCGATTATTGATGGCGAGATACACTAACTCTCTTCACAAACCGACAGACCGGAACACCTACTTCACGGGAAGAGCTTTAACCCCAGACATTGTTTAAGAGCTATCCAACTTCTTTGGTAACATAGGCTTCGGGGAATCTAGATTTGGGGAATCTAAGGAGCGTGTCTTGTGGTCCTTTTATTCAATGTTTTTCCACGAGCTTGAATATGGTCAGACAAAATCTGACCAGGTTTTGGCCCGCTGTTGAAGGAGACACTTCACTTGGGATGGGATCACGCTGTACGCCCCTTTGCTCCTTTGTGTATATACTAAGGACATTCCTTATATACGACACTTGTCAGGCTGATCTGGCTGATAAATATAAAAAAGAATCCTTTTCATTCTCAATCGCTAGGGCTATACAGGTGCAGTAATTGTAACATGTGTAACGCACTGATTGTCGGGGAGGGATTTATGCACCCTTATTGATGATGAGTGTTTAAAATTTCTGCTTATGCCCCCCATTACAGTGAGGTGGTGACTGCACAGAGAGGCATACTGGATTTTTACAGTCCCTTCACTCCAATGGCTGTATTCTCCTCTCTGCAAACCGGAAGCTGCAGAGAGGGGCCAGACTGGCAGCCACTTCTGTGATTGGCTGCTGGTTAGAAGACAGCTGCGGGATCGAAGGGATGTTAGTATGATCGGAAAACTTTTATTACAGAACTAATACGGGTTGGGGGTAGGCAGGAGGGAGATATTATGGCCAAGAATTTACGCTACTGAAGGGCAGGCAGAGAGGGATTTGGATGGTGGGAGGAGGGGTGGGGAAAGGGCTCCCTGCCCCTGTCACAAAACTGAGAGGACAGATTAGAGGCAGAAACCTTTTGGATGGGAGACAGCTCCTTCTTTCCAGTTTCCTGGACTTTGAACAGGCATTGCGGAGAACCACAAGAGCAGAGATGTATGTAAGGTCAGGATATGCTTTCTCGAAAATGGGCCAATGTTGCTTCAAAAATCTTATTTTTGTATACACTATGTTCATTAAACTGTATAATGAGGCATTCATGGTATCCGTATTTTATGTGATTTCTTCTCTGATTCTATTTTCACACCCTTGCCTTCTTCACCCTTGCACAGTTTCTGCACTCTCATCTATTTGTTCACTCTTTTTATATGGATCAGTCACTAATCCCTTAACTCGACAAAGATGACTATATGGTATTGATTTTTTTTAGATGACTAGGGTGGTGACTCTGATAAGTAGTAATTGGTTTTTGTCTGTGGGTTTAGTATACAGTCACATTTCAATTCCTCCCATATCTTTCTTCAGTATTTTTCCATCCAAAAAATGGGCTGATGTGTATCACTCATAATTGAGAATTTTATGGAGGGATGGAACTGGTTAACCAGTTCTTGGAACCACAATAGGATAGCCATGTCACCCCCACCATAGGAGAAAAACATCATCGATAAATCTCCACCAGACTAAACAATGACCTGATTGAGATCATCTCTATAGATATGCTCCTTCTCAAAGCCTGCCATGAAGGCATCTGCATAGTGCGGGGTGATGTTCAACCTCATTGCGGTCCCACAAACTGCAGATAAAACTTTCATCAAAAATGAAATAATTCATTGTTAGAATTAACTCCAGAGATTTTAAGAAGAAATTGACCTCTGCCTTCTATATGAGGTGTTTTGTCAAAATAGTATTTAGGGATATTTCGGGTCCCTTGGAGATTTGCACCTCCTATATCCATTCATAGTGCTGCTGCAACATTTGGTAACATGGTATGTGTGTTTATATATATATATATATATATATATAATATAATTATATAAGCCCTCCTGGGATTTGAATCAGGAACAATTTATTAATATAGTATATTGAGGTGGAATAAAGACATACGTCCATCCAGTCCAAACCATCTAGCAATATCCTCATTTCCTGCCTAACTGTTGATCCAAAGGAAGGCAAAAAAACCCACCAAATTTATGAAGGGGGAAAAAATTCCTTCCTGACTCCAAGTGGTAATCAGAAAATTTCCCTAGATCAACTCTACTTTATTTATCAATACCAGTAACTTGCAACATTCCTTGTTTGCAGAAACTCATCCAGCTTTCTTTTTAAACTGACCAATGAACCTACCATAACAACGTCCACTGGAAGACAGTTCCATAACTTTACCGTTCTCACAGTGAAAAACCCTTTCCGATCTAAAGCCTAAACCTTTTTTCTTAAGTCTTAGGGGATGTCCACATGTCTTCCGTCATGCTCTATTGGTGAACAATGCCCCAGATAGTTTATTGTATGGCCGTTAATGTATTTATACAAAGGGAGAATAACATTTTCCTCCCTTGAATCCATGCCTCTCTTTATACAAGACAATACCATGCTGGCTCTGGCTGTTGCCGTCTGGCACTGCTTGCTACCTTTAAGTTTGTTATCCACCAAAACACCAAGATACTTTCCAACAGGGATTCACTTAACACAGAGCCTTATATATAAGCAGCACAGGATTTTTAAGTCCAAAATGCATCACCTTACATTTCAACATTGAATCTCATCTGCCACTTAGCAGCCCATGTGACAATATATCTAGATCCCCCTGCAACGATTGCACATCTTCTGAAGTTTTTAATGGCGGACAAAGTATTGTGTCGTCAGCAAACACAGAAACCTTACTGACAATACCCACTTCCAAATCATTAATAAATAGATTAAATAGAAGCAGCCCCAACACAGAACCCTGTGGCACCCCACTTAGTACTTTAGTCATATGAATGAAGCCCCATTAACAACTACACTCTGCATCCTATCATTGACCAATTTTCTATCCATGTACAAATGTGCCTCCCCAGACCACAGACCTTAGCTTATACATTAGTCGCCTATGGGGGACTGTATCAAAGCCTTTGCAAAATCCAGGTATACTACATCTACCTATGCCAAGTCATAATTTCTACTTACTTTGTCATAAAAGCAAGCAAATTAGTTTGACAAGATCTATTCCTCCTAAATCCATGCTGGTCTACTCTATAATGTCAGTCCTAGAAACATACTCTAGAATATGTTCCCTTACTAAACTTTCTATAACTTCCCCCCACTGAAGTTAAACTTACAGGCCTGTATATACTGGCTGTGATCGACTACCCTTTTAAATATTGGAATAACATCAGCCTTTTTTCAATCCAGACATGAGGGAATCTGCAAAAATAAGAAACAATGCCTAGATAAGGACCGGGGTCTGAAACCGTCAGGCGTATTGAGAATAAAGCTGTGATTTCATTCATTCATTTTCGTGTCCGGATTTCTCTTGTACTTTTCCCAGTCGATGCAGTGTCGCTTTTTCTTTTGTGTGTCAATGGCCTATATAAGCGTGAACTTAGCTCCCTAAGGACCCTAGATGTATTTATCCGGTACAGAGATTTATTAAAGGGTATGTCCACCCTTAAATCTTTTAATATAGGCTTCCCCCTGGTCCCCCAGCCCCACCACCGCATTATTTTTATTTTAAGAAAGCTCCCCAAACCCTTACTTACCTCCCCTCTTTCCTCCCGCCGTCCCCCGGCCCTCTGCTGCGAGAAATGCAAGCAAGGGCGGGACCGGCCCGCGTCTGTGATTGGCTGAGTCTGCAGCCAATCACGACGGGGCTGCCGGCAGCTCACTTCAGCGGAGGAAAGAGGAGAGGTAAGTAAGAGTTTGGGGAGCTTTCTTAAAATAAAAATGAGCGGTTGGGGCTGGGGGACCAGTGGAAGCCTATACTAAAGGGTTAAACGCTAGGGGAGGGAATCGGAGAGGGAGGGGGAGGGAGGGGGAGAGGGCTGCTAGCGCATGGCAAAATCTACCTGAGGCCAGGTAGAGGCAGAGTCCTATATGGACTCTGCTAGCCTCCTGGTGGGCAGTTTTGGGACTTTGGGGGGGACTACAGGAGAACCCTATGGAGCTGGGATGTTAGGTAAGGATTAAACTACACTACATGGTGGGGCCAGTAGTTGGGGGGATTATAGTTTTGGGGGTGGACATGCCCTTTAATATTAACCTTATTTAGTTGTTTCTCTACCATATCCTTGGTTAACCAAGTGCACCTGCATCTTTTATACCATTATTGCTACTATACTCTATGATATCTGTACTGCATCTTCTATACAGAGGGGAAAAAATATCTAAGACATAAACTACTTACTCCCGGCATTATTAAGGTGGTGTTTAGCTATATGTGGATACAGATATATAAAATCTTTATACACACTATGAAATTTAGGGATTTTTACAAAAAAAAATAAAGGCAAGATGTTAAAAATAAAAGAAATCCTATGAAACCTTGGTTCTATTAATCTCACATCCCCTAAATGAATATTTTGATCTACTGTATATTCCCTTAAATTTTCAACCAATAATAGATCAATAGCAGATCCATTGGATCATTCTTAATTAAAGTTATCAGTGCTTTCAATAGTCACCCTCCCCATTAACTCACAACTGTCATCAGGGATTTGTTAGAGAGGGATCACTATGGTCAATGTGTTAGAGAGGGATCACTATTGGTCAATGTGTTAGAGGGGATCATTATTGGTCAATGTGTTAGAGAGGGATCACTATTGGCCTGTGTTAGAGAGGGATCATATTGGTAAATGGAGGTCCTAAAAAGAACCCAGACTATCCTATCATGTTTCAATCTTATTACATTTTATCAGTTCAGGACACAGATTCACAGGCATCCCACCTCTCCCTGAAGTTCAGGGAGTCTCCCTGATTTTAATGGCAGATTCCTGACTCCCTGAAATAATATACAATCTCCCTGAAATGTGTTGTTTTGAATTAGAGTGAGGGAGCACAATGATGTCGAGTCTTTTAGTGGTTAACAAGAACAAAAACACTTATAGTGACATGACGGTTGTATGCGTGTGTGTCTGACTGTTTTCATGAGTGTGTGTCTGTGAGATGCATGTGTTTGTGTGCAAAAGTGTCTGACTGTATACATGTGTGTCTGTATGCATGGATTATGTGTTATTCTTGGGGTGGGGCTTTAGGGGGTGGGAATCCTTCTGAAATCTGTGGGTGCCCTCCCTGAAATGAGTTTTGGCAGGGTGAGATATCTGGGTTCATGGCTTCTATGGGGGTTCTGCTTAAATAATGTAATAAACCATTAAAAAATCACTTCATTGTCTCAGAGAAATAGGCACGGAATTTTTTCCTGGGGGGTGGCTTAACAGTCCATTTGAAGATACCATTACAAAACAGGAGTGGGGACTACTAAGTACTTATTTATTTATATATTTTGCCTTATTTACATTGACATACGGTACTTTAATGTCATTACTGCATATTTGTTAATAATGATTATAACTATTTATTTAGTGCTTAAACAACACAAAAACACTGTCCCTATGTATATTACTTTTACCACCCCCCACCAACATAGTACCTCCGAAAAACCCAATGTTTTCCCCATGAAATTATAAATGTATTATATAATATATGGGATATCCTTACGTTATATGATGGTCGCTCACCACTTGCCCACTTCATCTGCCCGGGTGTTCTCCGGGGGTAATGTAGAATAACGAAAATACTTGGTAAGGCACCAGGGTCTTGAATAAATACAAATTTATCAACATGTTTCGGCCATGTTTTAGGCCGTCTTCAGAAAGTGATGTCAAACAAGTGTCACATGCTGAAATAGGTGAATATCCTCCCCCTCCAGGTGCATCCCTCGCTCTATGGGAGGTCCTCATAGTGCTAACAAGTAGGGAGCTATCCATTGCTGAATGCTATTATTATATACAACTCCCATAAAGTGCTAACAGGTGAGGAGCTGTTCAGTGCTGAACAGCTATGTTATATGAAAATCCCATAAAGTGCTAAAGTGCTGACAACATAAAAACGATAAATATTAAAACTATTAAACTTGTTTCTTATAAATGATACCATTAATCATTACATAGTACAAATTGTATAAGTGTAATATATCAGAAATAGAAAATACATGCTTGGGTATATATTAATAAATAGGATAAATGATAAAATCACTATACTATAACTAATTGCTTCTAACTAATATCCCCCATTAAAGCATGGATCTCATAAGATTATGGGAATAACCTTTAAATCCTTAAATTAATATCCAGATCAGCTAGGGGCCTAAGTTGTGTTACATTATTATATTGACGATATGTTTTTCTTGTGGAGAGGAACAAGAGAGGAGGTAGATCAATTTGGTCACCATCAACAGTCTCAATAGCACCATAAAGCTCACAATGAAATGTGACCCTGACAATAATGAATATCTGGACCTTCACATTTTTAAAAATCAAAGGAGAATAGGTTCGACCCTTTTTACTAAACCAACGATCGGAACTCGATCTTACATGCAGAGAGTTATCATCCCCCAGCCCAAAAAAAGAGGCATAATCTTTTCCCAAATGTTGAGGGTCATTTGGATAACACCGATCAGACCTGATGTATATTCGCCTAGCATTATTCAAATGCAAGAGAGGGTTATACAAACAAATAGCATATCCAACAAAAGGACTCCAATCATACCTTAGGGATAGTAGCACCTGTTACGGTTCCTCCTGGAGATAGGGGACCCCTGATGTATTATATTATGACCTGTGAGGTTAAAAAATATATACCATCATACCACAGGTACGGGGGTTGATATATGTAGGAGGGCCATGGTGCGAGCGGGCTACAAGGATCCACCTTTTGAGTTTCTGATGGATCTTCTAATTCTCCCTTGAGAATAATTACTTAGATTTGAGGATTCGTTTTTCCAATAGACGGCCGGCACGGCCATGGGGTCAAATATAGGCCCCTCATTTGCTAATATATTTATGGAAGACTATGAGGCCCGGTTATTATCCACTGGGGGGGGACAAGATCCTCCTCTATAAAGATACATTGATGACCTCTTCTTTCTGTGCGTGGCACTATGGAGGAAGGACCCAATTTGTGGATACCCTTAGTAACCTGGATTACTGGTTAAGCTCACCATGACAGCGAGTAAGGAATCAATGGATTTCCTGGATTTACTTATTTACAAAGAGGAGGGCGTTTGTGTTCCACGCTTTACACCAAGCCCACCGATAGAAATACTATTATGCACGCCAATAGCTTCTATCCAACAAAGCAGAAAAATGGTATTATATTCTCCCAAGGCCTCCGAAACAATAAAAATGAGGATTTGGCACATGAACAATTGGTCCATTAAAGTATAAATTCATTTACAAGGGTTATGATCAAACTACAGTTGGGACAACTACAACGGCCCTATGAAATGAAAGGGTAAGGATATACACCACCGTCTAAACGGACAGTGAAGGGATCTATCCCTTTTGTTAGCAAGTATTCCCCATGCAGCAGGAATTTAAAACAGAGCATTAAAAATGCTGGGAGATACTGGTGGTGAAAAAACTTACCATTTCTGGTTCCTCTCCGCTGTTTGCATATAGATGCGCTAAGAACCTTAGATATCTTATGCGGACTGATCTTAAGGGAATTACCTACCAATGGAAACAAAACTTGGCTTCCGCCTCTGAAGTGGCTTTTTTAAATGCCAAGACGCCTTGGCATGTAGGAGTGCCCTTACTGGCTCTGACTTTCCACATCCACATAATGGAAAACAAATCCGTTAGTTGCAAGTAGAACTGCTTGAGCCAATCTGTTATTTATTTTACGTTGCCCTGCGGTAAGTACTACGTAGTAAAACAATTACAACTCTCCGTGACCGATTGGCCAATCACAGGCAGGCTATTAGAACAGCACTTCTGGGCGGGGAAAATAGCAGGGACATGGAACTAGATGTGGGTGATAAGTATGGTGAACAGTCCGTGGCTCGCCACTTCCGAAAAATGACACATCCCCTGGCCACCTTAAATGGATGTCTATTGACTGTGACCCCCCCCCCCCCGGAGGAGACTGAAAAAAAGCACTCCTACAAGTGAAATCCAATGGATCAGGAGGTTGGACACTATGTCCCCTATGGGACTCAACAAACAATTGACCTTATCCTGCTTCCTATGAACTGACCCTCAGTGGTATACCACTGGGTACATGAGCTGCTCCCCTTGACTTTTTTGCATAAATGACCTTTTTACTAGCTTTTTAGTGTAATATTGGCTGTATGTGCCCTTATTTGTCCCCTTCTTTAGCCCAGTTTGGTCTTACCAGGAGGCCATGTATCTACATTGAGTAGTTTTAGTTTATCCTAACGTGTTTGTTTTTATATGTTTTATCAGGCATTGACACTTTAATATCACCGTTTGGCACTTTACTGGCTCTCTTGGGGGTGGTCCCGGGATTCCTTGCCTTTCTTAACTCTGGGATGTTAGCTGCTATTTTCTCTAGTGGACATAGATATGGTTCACTTGGCACATGGCACTTTTGCACGCACGCAAAAAGTGGGCATGTAGCACTTTTAGATGGTGCTCTTTAAGGGTGGGGTAGTTCCTTACCTTATATTGTTTGTTCCCAGTTGGCTATAAGCTATGGAGATAAATAGAAAAAACACATACCAGAATCCAGATTAGGAGCGCTCACCATGGTATCCGTGTTGTCCACACTATGCTGCGTCCTGTCGTGCAGGTCACTTCTCCCACAACGAGACTCAGCGGGGTCTCACAATACTTAGTACCAAGAGCGAACATCAGTGGGCGACCGCTCCGGAATTAGGACTCAGGGAGAGGGTCTCTGATGAAGCGGCAGAAACGCCGAGGAAACGCGTCAGACCACTGGTTTGGGTTTGACCTTTGTGATGCTTTTACAGCTTTGATTGATGTTTACATAGGGTTGAAATAAAAATTTTTACGATGACCCCACCAAGTCTGAGTCCTAATTCCGGAGCGGTCCGTTCCTGATGTTCGCTCTTTGCATAAGCTATGGCACATTTTTAGTTTGACACACACACCACGGGGAGGCGAGTGAGTGGGCGGTTTGGGGGAGTCTTTGTTCATGTTTAAGGAAGCGTCCTGATTGGTCAGTAACCATGATGATGGCCCGGAAACTCATGGGTGAAATGCTAGGTAACCAGACCTAATGTTTGCTGAATAAACCTGTTGTCAGGACCGAGGAGTGCTTGGTATATATTATATATATATATATATATTAATATATATATATATAATTTCACACTTCTAACAGTAACCACCCGGGTGCTGTCACAGTAACACAGTAATTGGAGAAAGTCCACAGAACACTCCTGGAATTTGAATCAGGAACAATTTATTATTACACAAACAGCAGATCAACTGACAATGTCAGACAATTGATCTGCCATAGGATTTACATGGTTGGACCTGTGGTTTGGACCTAACAAAAAGAGTTTCCTGTGAGTGGAAACAAACTAGAGTGAAACGTGGACAAAGTCCATTGTGGTAAAGGACCTGCTCTTAGGAGCGTCTGTTGGATCTGGTAATATCTAATATCGTGGAGCCTATTATAGATTAAAGGTAACTGGAGGCTTAGGGAATAGGGACCATGAAATAGTGTCATTTGGAGTATGTTATCGAAAGGAAAAGTGCGGTGGGTTACACAAGACTTTTATTTTGGGAAAGTAAATTACCAGGTTAAAAGTAGCTCTTCAGAATGTCAACTGGTGGATAAGGTATTATCAGGTAAGGTACTTAACAGAAGTGGACTGTGTTTAAGGGGATTTTAAGCCATTCAAATCTAAATTTATACCCTTGGGAAATAAATGTAAAAAAATAAATCCACGACGTGTGGATGGTTTTTTACATAAAGAGGCAAATGGAAAGAAAGAAAAAGGCATTTAAAACCTTAAAGGGACTGTCCACCCCTCTTCCAAAAAACTGATATAATGGTGATAACCCCCCAAAACCTTAACTTCGTTTTATTCACAATTTACAAATCAGCTCCCACACAGAGATATTATACTTACATGCTCCTCCTCCCTCCACCGCTGCGGCTGCGACTTAGGTAAGTCAGTCAGTGTTGGCAGTGACTGTGACGTCACGGCCCAATCACTGACTGCCATTCCCGGAGCAGTCTCCACTGCGGCTGCTCAGAACACAAAAAGAACAGAGCAGCCACAGTGGAGACTGGGAGAAGAACCCGGAAGTGGCGGTGGAGCGGAGGAGTTGTGAGTATAATAACTCTGTGTGGGAGCTGATTTGTAAATTGTGACTAAAACGAAGTTAAGGTTTTGGGGGGTATCTACATTATATCAGTTTTTGGAAATAGGGTGGACAGTCCCTTTAAGCAGACTTGCGGCTGTATTTTCGAATTATCATTAAATTTGGATATTATCGGAATTACAGGCCGTTCGCTAACCCTAGACTGTATCGTTCGATAACCCGAAAGTATCTTTTATTTCGATAACCCTTAAATGTACGGATCATTTCACTAACTCTAGAATGTGCTGTTCGCTAACCCTCAAATGACCTTGATTTTTGGTAAACCTCAAAAAGTATCTTTCGTTTCAGTAACCCTCGTATGGTATGGATCATTTTCGCTAACCCTGAATGTATCTTTCCCTAACCTCGATAGTATCGTTGGATTTCGGTACCCTTGAATTTATTGTTCTATTTTCGTTAACCCTCGAAAGTATCGTTCGATAACCCTTGAATTGTGCTGTAGCCCTCGGTGTGCTTGCGCAAACTGACAATTGCCCACTCGTGTTTATGTTTTTAACAAGTTTTGGTGATAGTGACATGTTCCCAGACCATTTCCCAGATGCCACAGCCATTTACAACCATGTTAGTTAGCTGCAAATCACCCGGACTTTTCAAACTATCACTCCCCCATTGATTTATAGAGTCCGAATTTGAACTTTTACTGAAGTTCAATTTGTAAAACAGACCAAACTTAATGAAGTTTGACCATCTCTTACTGTAACAAGGGTGTAAGAATGCATCAAACTAGCTAAAATTAATATGATGTAGAATAGCTGAACAAAGCATCACTAAGCCTAAAAAAAAATATATATATTAATAGTAAGAAGATGAGGACTGAAAATGTGGACCATTAATTAATGGGGATAAGTTAGTTTATGTCTAGATATTTTTTTCCCCTCTGTATAGAAGATGCAGTACAGATATCATGAGTATAGTAGCAATAATGGTATAAAAGATGCAGGTGACTTTGGTAACCAAGGATATGGTAGAGAAACAACTAAATAAGGTTAATATTTAAAGGGCATGTCACCCCCAAAACATTAATCCCCCAACACTGGCCCCACCATGTAGTGTAGTTTAATACTTACCTAACATCCCAGCTCCATAGGGTTCTCCTGTAGTCCCCCCAAAGTCCAAAAACTGCCCACCAGAGGACTAGCAGAGTCCATATAGGACTCCCTGCTCTAACGGCCTCAGGTAGATTTTTGCCATGCGTACTGCAGCCCTTCTCCCCCCCTCCACCCTCCCTCTCCCGATTCCCTCCCCCTAGCGTTTAACCCTTTAGTATAGGCTTCCCACTGGTCCCCCAGCCCCAACCGCATCATTTTTATTTTAAGAAAGCTCCCAAAAATCTTACTTACCTCTCCTCTTTCCTCCGCTGAAGTGAGCTGCCGGCAGCCGCGTCCGTGATTGGCTGCAGCTCAGCCAATCACAGAGCGCGGCTGCCGGTCCCGCCCCTCTGCTTGCATTTCTCGCAAGCAGAGGGCCGGGAGCGCGGCGGAGGAAAGAGGGGAGGTAGTAAGGGTTTGGGGAGCTTTCTTAAAATAAAAATAATGCGGTGTGGGGCTGGGGGACCAGGGAGGGAAGCCTATTAAAGATTTAAGGGTGGACATACCCTTAATAAATCTCCTGTACGGATAAAATACATCCTAGGGTCTTAGGGAGCTAAGTTCAGCTTTATCTAGGCCATGACACAACAAAAGAAAAAGCGACACTGCATCGACTGGGAAAAGTACAAGAGAAATCCGGACACGAAAATGACATGAATGAAATCACAGCTTTATCTCAATACGCCTGACGCGGTTCAGACCCCCGGTCCTTAATCTAGGCCAGTGTTTCTTATTTTTGCAGATTCCTCATGTCTGGATGAAAAAAGGCTGATGTTATCCAATATTTAAAAAGGGTAGTCGATCACAGCCAGGTAATTACAGGCTGTAAGTTTACTTAGTGGTGGTGGGGTTAAGTTACTAGAAAGTTTAGTAAGGGAACATATTCTAGAGTATTTTCTAGGACTGACATTATAAGTAGTAACCAGCATGGATTTAGGAGGAATAGATCTTGTCAAACTAATTTGCTTGGCTTTTATGAAAGTAAGTAGAAATTAGACTCGGCATAGCAGTAGATGTAGTATACCTGGATTTGCAAAGGCTTTTGATACAGTCCCCATAGGCGACTAATGTATAAGCTAAGGTCTGTTGGTTGGGAGGCACATTTGTACCTGGATAGAAAATTGGTCAATGAATAGGATGCAGAGTTGTGTTGTTAATGGGGCTTCATCATTATGGACTAAAGTACTAAGTGGGGTGCCACAGGGTTCTGTGTTGGGGCTGCTTTTATTTAATCTATTATTAATGATTTGGAAGTGGGTATTGTCAGTAAGGTTTCGTGTTTGCTGACGACACAATACTTTGTCCGCCATTAAAAACTTCAGAAGATGTGCAATCGTTGCAGGGGGATCTAGATATATTGTACATGGGCTGCTAAGTGGCCGATGAGATTCAATGTTGATAAATGTAAGGTGATGCATTTGGACCTTAAAAATCCTTGTGCTGCTTTTACTAAAATGGCTCTGTGTTAAGTGAATCCCTGTTGGAAAGGTATCTTGGTGTTTTGGGGATATAACAAACTTAAAGGTAGCAAGCAGTGCCAGACGGCAACAGCCAGAGCCAGCATGGTATTGTCTTTGATAAAGAGAGGCATGGATTCAAGGGAGGAAATGTATTCTCCCTTTGTATAAATACATTAACGGGCCATACAATAAACTATCTGGGGCATTGTTCACCAATAGAGCATGACGGAAGACATGTGGACATCCCCTAAGACCTTAAGAAAAAAAGGTTTAGGCTTTAGATCAGAAAGGGTTTTTCACTGTGAGAACGGTAAAGTTATGAACGTCTTCCAGTGACGTTGTATGGTAGGTTCATTGGTCAGGTTAAAAAGAAAGCTGGGATGAGTTTCTGCAAACAAGGATGTTGCAAGTTACTGTATTGATAAATAAAGTAGAGTTGTATAGGGAAAATTTTGATTACCACTTGGAGTCAGGAAGGAAAATTTTCCCCCTTCATAAATTTGGTGGGTTTTTGCCTTCCTTTGGATCAACAGTTAGGCAGGAAATGAGGATTTGCTAGATGGGTTGGACTGGATGGACGTATGTCTTATTCCACCCAAATACTATATTAATAAATTGTTTCTGATTCAAATCCCAGGAGGGCTTATATTATATATATATATATATATATATATATATATATAACACACATACAATGTTACCAATGTTCAGCAGCACTAGAATGGATATAGGAGGTGCAAATCTCCAAGGGACCCGAAAATCCCTAAATACTATTTTGACAAAACACCTCATATAAGAAGGCAGAGGTCAATTTCTTCTTAAAATCTCTGGAGTTAATTCTAACAATGAATTATTTCATTTTTGATGAAAGTTTTATTGCAGTTATGTGGGACCGCAATGAGGGTTGAACATCACCCCGCTATGCAGATGCCTTCATGGCAGGCTTTGAGAAGGAGCATATCTATAGAGATGATCTCAATCAGGCTCATTGTTTAGTCTGGTGGAGATTTATCGATGAGGTTTTTCTCTAGTGGGGGGTGACATGGCTATCCTATTGTGGTTCCAAGAACTGGTTAACCAGTTCCATCCCTCCATAAAATTCTCAATTATGAGTGATACACACTCAGCCCAATTTTTTGGATGGAAAAATACTGAAGAAAGATATGGGAGGAATTGAAATGTGACTGTATAATAAACCCACAGACAAAAACAATACTACTTATCAGAGTCACCACCCTAGTCATCTAAAAAAAAATCAATACCATATAGTCATTTTTGTCGAGTTAAGGGATTAGTGACTGATCCATATAAAAAAGTGAACAAATAGATGAGATTGCAGAAAACTGGCAAGGGGTGGAAGAGGCAAGGGTGAAAATAGAATCAGAGAAGAAATCACATTAAATACGGATACCATGAATGCCTCATATACAGTTTAATGAACATAGTGTATACAAAAATAAGATTTTTGAAGCAACATTGGCCATTCGGAAGAAAGCATATCCTGACCCTTACCTAAACTTCTCCTTGTGGTTCTCCTGCAATGCCTGTTCAAAGTCCAGGAAACGGAAAGAAGGAGCGTCTTCCCATCCAAAAGGTTTCTGCCTCTAATCTGTCCTCTCAGTTTGTGACAGGTGCAGGGGAGCCCTTCCCACCCCCCTCCTCCCACCATCCAAATCCCCTCTGCCTGCCCTTCATGTAGCGTAAATTCGTTTGGCATAATATTCCCCCTCCTGCCTACCCCCAACCCCGTATTAGTTCTGCTAATAAAAGTTTTCGATCATAATAACATCCCTTCGATCCCGCAGCTGTCTTAACCAGCAGCCAATCACAGAAGTGCTGACCAGTCTGGCCCTCTCTGAGCTTCGGTTTGCAGGAGGAGAATACAGCCATTGGAGTGAAGGGACTGTAAAAATCCAGTATGCCTCTCGTGCAGTCACCACCTCACTGTTATGGGGGGCATAAGCAAAATTTAAACACTCATCATCAATAAGGGTGCATAAATCCCTCCCCGACAATCAGTGCGTTACACATGTTACAAATACTGCACCTGTAATAGCCCTAGCGATCTGAGAATGAAAGGATCTTTTTTTTATATTTATCAGCCAGATCAGCTGAACAAGGTGTCGTATATAAGGAATGTCATTTGTATATACACAAAGGAGCAAGGGGCGTCCAGCGTGATCCCATCCCAAGTGAAGTGTCTCCTTCAACAGCGGGCCAAAACCTGGTCAGAATTTGTCTGACCATTTCAAGCTCGTGGAAAAACATTGAATAAAAGGAACCACAAAGACACGCTCCTAGATTCCCAAATCTAGATTCCCCGAAGCCTATGTTACCAAAGAAGTTGGATAGCTCTTAAACACATGTTGGGGTTAAAGCTCTTCCCGTGAGTAAGGTGGTTCCGGTCTGTCGGTTTGTGAAGAGAGTTTGTGTGATCTCGCCATCAATAATCCTGACTGCACGTTAAGATAGTGTTACCATCTCGTTGGAGATTTCTACATTTAACTCAATGTGGTCACCCATGGAATTAAATAATTGGACAAGTCATTGACCAACTCCAATGACCCCCGACCAGATGATGAATCTAACAGCTAATAATATGGGTGTTAAACAATGGATTTGATACACACGACTCTTTCTAGTAAACCGACAAATAGATTGCATACAACAAGTACGGGACAAGCCCATAGCAGTCCCAACCAGCGTAAAAAAAATCACTTTCAAAATGGAAGTAACTGTTATGCAAGATCATATGCAAACAATCCATTAAAAAATGACCAGGAGAGTTACCTTTATGTTTTAATGTCAGATGATACTGTATTGCCTGCATACCCCTGAATGGTCAATATTTATATACAGAGATGTAATGTCACCAGTGATCATTATACCAATTGTGCTGCCAGAGACCTGTGCTGTGAAGCTTCCCAAGAAAATCTTTCATAATATGGGACAATGTGGAAAAATAGACTTCGAATAAAAATCCACAAACTGGGCCAATGGCTTGAAAGATAGCCCCCATAGCTGATACTATATGTCAGAAGGGAGGGTAGTCTTATTTTATGTATCTTGGGAAGCCCATAGAGCACAGGTCTCTGGGGGCAGTCTTCCATCAGAATTCACTGGTAGACTGATCAATCCAATTTTCAAATAAAGCAGTATAATCAACATTTTGACTTTAGATATCAATTCAATAGTAGGATCCCTACTCAAAGGCACCTAAGCGCCAGACTCAACAACGTGTCTTCTAATGTTGGCACAATGAAGCGTTTTAGTCCATAAGGACATTGAACCGCCCTTATGAGACGGTTTTAATATCAGCGATTATTCTGCTAATATTAAGTGCATCTTTTCGCTTTTGTTAAAATAATCAGAAATTCTATTTGCCTTCATATTGCCAACATTAGATCTTCATAAGGTCACAGAAGTGATCAATTCCATGGTAAAAAACGTGGGGGGGGACTTTTAGTCTGAATGGATGAAGGAGAAACTGGTACGAGTCAGTTTGATTTCTGAAAAATGTCTTCAGCTTAAGGGAATGTTCAATTTATACAGTTCCACCTCAAAGAGATGTTGAAACAATCAAAACCGTTCACCAACTGGAAGATAGACCTTTACTTAAAAACAGAGTTCTCCCAGGCATAGAGGTCTGATGATAAGTAAAAATGACTGTTCCGAGTTTTCTGGAGACTGGACGACCTCCTCACATCCTGATCCTTCGCCGCCTGCCAAAAAGAAGCCAAAGAAGGGCCTTTGGTGTGCAATCTGATAGGTTCTACGGAGTGAGTATACTAAAGACCACCTTAGTAGATAAGATGTGGAGAACATTATTACTATCAGGGTTGACTGTAGGGAGTACGCAGACCGCTACACATGTGAGTACTACAAGAATCACCGTATAGGTTCCGCCACATACACCCACATATTTCCCACTGTGCACCAACGGGCACACTTTTGCTAGTATATATATATATATATAAACATATGACCTGATAGCACTCCACAGATCAATGGTCATCCACCCGGGTGTTTTCCCTTTATTATTCAGGAGCGTATTGCGGTTTGCTTTATTGGGTGACGCCAAGCATGTCACTTGAATTTCATGGGTTAATTGGGCTGGGGGAATGGCTAATATATGTCATGTGATGTGCATGTGAAGATGTGACGTGAAATGACCTCATTTCCTGTACTATGATTTAAATATGGGTGTGTCTACCTATTTGTGTATTCCTATCTGTTCAGCTTAAGAAAGGGGTAATTCCCCAAAACATTGCTGCTACTTTGTGCAGGTAGCATGTAACATAATAAAGATTCTGCATACTAAAAATCCTGAAGTGCTGTATACGATTGAATTTTATATATATATATATATATAAAATATAAAATCACTATAAGATAGTGATGTTTTTTCCTACATGTAGGATGTGTTCGATAGGCATTGATCTTTAATACTTACCTTCTAATGTTTATGACATAACCCCCTGCTTAATATAAGTGTTTAATATAGAGAGTATGGTGCACCTTGAGGTGTGATGAGGGGAGAATGTATGGTACGTTCTTCAGCTATGTTAAGGGGCAAGGATTCCATATCCCCTCGAGTGTCACACTGACCTGTTTTGCTACAGCTTCAGGTCAGACTATTTAAGGTCTAAGGCTTAATTTATGAGTCTTTAACAATCCATGTCTTACTAATAGGTCTCTCCAGTTAGTTTGTCATTTATTCATACCCGTTTTTCCTATGTCATATCATTTAGTGAGATTTATACCTGTATAAATTATACATAACACAGGATTTAGACTTTCGATACAGTTTATATTGTTACATATTAGGTTACATTGTTGTATATAGATTTTATGTTTATGTATCTTTTTATCCACACTTGGCACTTTAATGAGCACTTTGACACTTTATATTGTATGTTTCCAACCTCGCCCCGAGGGGCGGGCTTAAGCTGCGGTCATATTGATCCGCCTACCACACTCCTTCCAATTGGTTGAAGATCGGTTTTAAACTCTCACTGTGCACTGTTGCAGATGTTCTGAAGACGGCCCGAGTTTGGGCGGAAACATGTCAACCACCCGTTTGTGAATAAACACGTTTTATATATTTTCCTTAAGACCCATGAGTGTGCTCAATTCCAAATACCACTTATATATAGCGTGTGAGCAGCACCTGGGCAGCTGACTAACAAGAGGAGTGCTCGCTGGTGAGAAAAAGTGTATATATATATATATATATAATAGAGGCAAGGATCCAATGCACTCCGTATCGTGTAGAATGCCTGGGTGCAGCCAGAAAGATATCCACCAAAGTAGTTAGTCAGGCGCACTCCACGGACTTAATACATCTTTATTAAAGTTAAAATGGTAGGCCAAAGCAACCTATGCGTTTCAGCCCGACGTTACTGGGCCGTCATCAGGGTATATCTGCAAACAGATATACCATGACCTGGATGAATGAGAAACTTCACAAGCTGTCATACGTCCATGGCAAAGTATCAGATAGTATCCCTGGATCAACCAGAACTACATCAATGTGAAAAAGTACACTTTGTGGAAAGTTTTTTTTCCAACATAAATCAGCATACAGACATTTGATATTCTTTTTAACAATATTGAATGATAAACATCAGTCAGTTAGTTAGCGAGGTCTCTTTAGCAAGATGGTAATGGGCAAAAAACCCTCTGTTTAATAGTTGAAATTTTCCTAGGCTGACTGCCATCTCTCTTTACACACTAGCCAGATTTTCGGCCAACAGACCGCTTCACGGCATTTGGTGAAAGCGGCCAAAATATCGGCTGTTTGTGGGTGGGCCGGCTGCATCGACATCGGGCATGTCGGAAAATTCAGACGATGTGGCGTTCACCTATGGTTCCCTATCGAACATTTGTCAACTGACGAGCGGCGCTAGGTTGGACAAAAGTCCCTCCGTGTTTACCCAGCCTAAGGAGAGCGTACATGCAATCAAAATACACAAATACTTTTTTTCCTTTTGAGATAACGTTCTGTATTTTCAAAAATCGTGATTGGACAGCATTTGACTTAAACACAACATTGACTATTTTTTAGTTTGTAATACACCAAATTTTCTTCTTTAATCTAAAATTTAAATTTGATTTCACAGATTCCAGATTTTTGAAATCGGCGTTCTGAATCAAAACCAGGTTTGTTTGTAAACCGGAATTATCACCACTAATTACTAGTATTACCTACTGTCAGGTTTTAAGTGACAGGAGAGGTAAAGCCATTGCATCAGTTGTTTTTTCAGTGTGGTATATAATTTTATCCTTAAAAAGTGGCTACACCTGATTTTAAATAATAAACTTTGGTCATAGAAGTGTCGAGACTGCAAAGTTATGCATTTGGGCAAAACAAAATAAATAACATAAATAAATAAGCTTAATGGTGTTAGGAGTTAACTCAAAGAGATGCGACAAAAGGCTGAGTAGTGCTATACTAAGCAGGTTGTATGCCGTATTGCTCAAAGCAAATAAAATTATTTCCTGTATCTAAAGAAGTCAGGACATAATTCTGCCTCTGTATAGAGCATTGAATCACTACCCTCGAAATTACACTGATTAGATATGTGTCCTTTGGCAGAATCATAGTTACCATCAGTTAAAATGGTTGTGGAAACATTGATGAGGCATCTAGAGATAAAGTTTGCAAGTGGTATGTCAGCTTAGGCATCCTCTTGAGTATACAGTGCAGTTGGGCACCAACTCACATAAAACATAATTGAATAGAAAGAGTAACAGAGAACTCACAGCTGAAACTGGATACAACAGATGAAGCAATTGTGTTTATAGAGAGATATCAAAATTGGGTTTGTTTTCCTGGAAAAGGGCTGCAAGGGGATATGATTAACTCTATACCAAATATTTTAGTTTAAAACTACAGTCAAATTCTCTCGGAGGTGGAGCAAAAGACAAGAGGTCATCCCTTTTAGACTGGGGAACCAGCCATTTCAGCTACACAAAAGGACAATTATACTCACTTCCCTATTGCTCCTCTTCTGTTATACCCCACAATTACCCAGAGTCTTAAATAGCAGTCCTTTTAATTAGCATGCTGTATTTAGTTTACATTACGTTTCAGGCATGCCTGCAAGAATCCTTTCTTCCCATTGACTACATTGTGTGACTTCCACTGCAGGGTGGGGTGGAACAGACTGTAGTGATAGAGGAAGGTAGAACATTTAAAGCTTTAGGTAAAAACCCTGGGTTAGGACGTAGGTTAGGTTGGCAATATAGGTCCCTCATCCTGGGTACTATGCAAGTATGAAACGCGGACAAAGTTGAGTTATAAGTGTCCTTAAGCAACTTAAATGGTTCGTCGTACTGTAAGGCCATTTAGGGTGTGGAAATAGCTTGCCTGAAAATGTAATGTTGCTGAATCTCTGAACACTATTTAAGGAGGCTTGGATTTGATTTTTCTTGGAGAGGTAGAAGATCCAGGTTTATCAGTTGGGTGACGGATCCTTGTGTGGACACTGGTGTTTTGTTGTATCCTTTTATATTTGTGTTGTACTGATGGGCATATATCATTCAGTGGAAGATACTGTGCTTTTTTTGTTTGAGTTGCGGGAGGCGGGTTGATAAAAGTTAACTTGAGACTAGTGATGTAAAACTGTTAATTTTTTTAACCAAAAATAACTGTGCAACTTTGTGTTTTCAATCTCTATGTCCGAGGAAACAAAAAACTATTTTACTTTAAATTTCATAATAAAAAAAAAAAAAAATTGGGCTATTCTAAAAAATTTCATACTGTACGAATAGTCCCAGGCCATGTTTGTGGTTTGAAGTTCCATATGGTTATGAATTCCAAAACACTAAATTATTTAGATTCACAAATATTGTATAAAGTTACATTTCCATCTGGTGTTTTACATTTTAAACTGAATAAAATACTCTTAACTGAGTCACCATTAATTATGGAATGTATTGTTTTGTTGAATTGCTAGATAAGCATTGTAAGCTGGATGTGTAATTGGTATATATAATCTGACATCACTATTGCAGAGTGGACTGCAATACAATAGAGACACATGGTATGAGATACATGGCATAAAGCCAGTTAGAAATACATACAATTAATCATGGCCATTAGAATACATAGATAAATGGTAATGTTGGCAAATCCTGTTTTTAAATGAGTTTTAATCTTTGTTTAGTAATATCCACTGTGAATAGATATGTAATATGTATAATAATTATTAATGTAGATATATAATGGTATGTATAAAGAGATAGCACAAGTGAAGGAAAATACATAACACGTATCAATAGTGTTGAGACAAACTTGTTAAAGAACATTCATTGCAATCAGATAAAGATACAGTGATAAAGTAGAGAAGCATATTAACATGCAAGGCTGAAACATGCTAAATACTTACAGTTGTTAAGGTATCAATGGAGATGCCCATGTTTTTTGCTGGAAGCAGATACACAAGTGATCTGGGAAGCAGTGTCAACTTGAGAGGTAAATAGTTTAGAAAAGACAACACCAGAGAATTGCACGTGATGAGTGAGGAAGGTTACCAGAAGAAAACAATAGTCTTTTCTTAAAACAATTTTTTAAAACTTGGAAATGAGATCATAGATTGAAACTATAGAGCAGAACTTGAAAACTAGTTGTACATGGGAATTTAAAATAAGAGGTAGAAAATATTATATAGGTAGTACAATACACTGTTTAAAAAGAATGAATCCATAGTTCTGTGCTCCAGATGTTTAATAATTGTTTGGAATTGGTGTAACGTAAGACGTGTAGACGTTGTAGCTTTTAAACTTATGCACAAGTTGCCACATCTGATGATCATGTATATGCATTACAGGGGAACGTTTCATATAATAATATAGTGAGTTGAAATATGGTTCTCAGATAATTGGTATATGAGGTTTTATTGAGTAACTGTCAAAATTACATCTGTAGTGTAATGACTGCAACACTTGTGAACATACAAAAACAAGCTGTTTTAAACAGTTAGAGGGACCAGCTTTGTTCGTGTTAAAAGCGAGGAAGAGGAGCAACACGGGAGACCCTACTATGGCACAGGAGAACAAACACCTTTTGCTTACACAACATACATTTTGTGTGAGGGGGCTTGTCTGTTTGCTAGATTGTTTGACAATGGTTATCTTAATCACACCCTTTTGCCAAAACTTATCTAGCTGTGGTTGCGGTTTAAGGTGAATGCCAAAAAAATGTGCAAATTTAATGAGTCACAGTCTCCCTATATTTGTGGTCTCAAATGATTTTATGTAGGCATGGGAATAGAGACACTTTCCACAACATTCTGACGGGCATTCACAGCATTACAAGGAAAGTATGCAGACTTTGCAAAGAAGAATAGGTGAATTGAAAAATAAGTATATTTTTAATACTGTAAAAATCATTGGCAAGATCGCTTCTGAAACTTATGGTGCGCGCATATTTCTACATTTCAAGATTTTTTTAGGTAGATCTTCAAACCTTGATTATCTTTTGCTTTAAAGCTTGCAAATAGAAACATCGGGACTAAACCAGAGGTGCATTTTATGTGAAACTCCTAAAGTTACAACTTTTTCCTTCACTTTTGAAATTACAGAGTTTGCGAACAAAGGCACCAAGTTGTTATGAAATGCAGTGATAAAATTCTATATAATAAATTACTGTTTTCCAATGAATTGTATACCTCATGGAAGAATGCTTCATCTTCTGGACAATAAGAGTAGGGATAGTTTCAACCAAATCTGATTTTGTATTTGAAACTAACTGGTTTTGCTATCGAACTGTCCCTGAAACCATACGGCCAAACTTTCATAAAGAATTTTCCAAATTTCACTGTCGAAACCATGACTAATTTTACAGTTTTGTGTTAAAATGTAGCAATCTTTCAAGGATTCCATTTTAATGCCACATTTCCACATGGATCATGCATCCTTGAACTGACACTCATTAGCAAATATAGTGCAAAGGGATCAGACGTTTGAAAAAAACATGGTTAATGCAGGTCACAATCAATATTTTGTGGATATTGGCATGTACCGTACCTGTTGTTTACAAAGTGAAAATATAACATACTGATTAAAATCTGAAAATAGTGATAACATGCTGATCCAGAGAATTAGACTGAAAAGCACTATATTGTGCAATGAGTTTATATAAACAAATCATGAAGAAAAAAAGTTGCAAATAAAAGTAAATAAAAAAAATTTGTATTGAAGTTCTCAGATGACTCCAAAAATCTACTGTAAGTAGACCTCTGATAAGCATGTCTGTTACTTTGTTCTGTTATAAATTGTATTAAAGGGAACAATTGTATACCCCTGCTAACTCTTATTACTTGCCTGTGATCATTGAATGTGTATTTACTGTTTTTTATAATAGCCATGCACAAACATGGGGACAAAAGATACAGTCGTAATAATGTCAAAAGTCTTGGTTCTAGATGTATATGTAGAGTGACGTCACAAGATTCAGTATTGATCTGCCTGAGGAAGAAGACCTAGTGCTTCGAAAGCTTGCATTTTCATCATTGTAGTGAGCATAAAAGGTATTATTTTATACTCCAAGATGTCTTCACTTTCATCAATGGCTAACAGGTAGCAATTCCTACTACTATAATTGTAATTGAGTCAGGTTGTTTTTAGGAGTGTGTTTAATAATAATAAAATCATAATCAAATGATAAGAGAGATAGACTGCCCTTCAGTCTATGAAATAGCAGATAAGCAAACAAAAAAAAAGTGCATTTACAGTTTAATTCACATTCCTAGAGACGTGTGTATTAAAAAAACTGAGGGATATAGAAGAAATTTCTTGATGAAAACTTTTAAGCCCTGCTGGTAGATGCTGTTTAGTTCTGCGGAAAGGGCTTAATTTAAAGTGATTCAAACAGTGCTTCTAATCCTTGGGGCCAAAGGCATGCATTGCTTGTAATGGAATGTTTGCCATTTATTTCTACACATGAATACTATGTGGTATTAGCATACACTATTAAACAATAAATAATGGAGCAGTTACATGAGAAAACATGATTAAAAATGATGGTGCCCCCATCTGACAGAAAATACTTTGCATCTGGTAGTTTTAATAAAAATGGCCAGATTATGAATGGACTTCTAGTCAACACTACAGTTAACGCCCTAGTCCCCCAGCTGTTTCACTCGCATTTGATTCATTCCGCAGCCCTTCTGTGTATTGTCCCTCAGGCCCAACTAAGAGCCCGAATGCATCAATGAGAAGAATTTCAAATTGACTACCTTATTGTATTTTATAACTAGGCTTATATGAAGCTGAACTTGAAATCTGGGGAGCGCTGAAAAAATGCACAAGGAACCAGGAGATTCTTATATCTACTGTGAGATTGTATGGAGCCCAAGAGCACATAAGAGAAGTATGCATTTCTGCCTTGCTGGATTTTATTATGCAAAAGATCTACTTACTTTTAATGTTCAGTTATTGGAACTATTACGCATGTATGTAGGATAGAAACGAAAAACTACTTGTATATATTAATTAATATTATGGTTATGTGTCCATTCAAGTCTTGATGCACAGACATGCCAACCATTTTCCACGGCCATTGCCAACATAAATCAAAAATAGTTGGCAAATTGGCAGCTGTAAGGTCTGCTTGTTCGGTGTATGAAGTGCCATTTTTCACTGCCAATATGCCAAACTATTTTTAATCAATGTCTTGTATGCCAACTTAGGCACTCTTATTTTATTTAGAGATTCATCAGCTGATTGCTAGAGGGAGGGAAGAGCTGGGCCAAACAAGTAGTATGGGTGTGGATGTTGTTGCGGCAGGGTTGGGAAAGTAGGCCCCATCAAAATTCCTGCACCAGGGCCACTTAGGTCTGTAGCTTTATGCCACTGGTCCTGTGCGTTCTCTTCTGACACAGACGCTCCCTAAAGATATGAAAGATATGAATCTCTGCCTTGGGGTTTTGTGATGGGCAATCACTTGATACACCACCAAAAGCCAACAAGTCAGATTGCATCCTCTCGTGTCTGCTTTTCTCTCAGCCAGCATCCCCCCCCCCTCATTATTTTTTTTCCCTTTTTGTGGTTTATTATCTTGTATCTTAATGTAATTCGCTCCTTACTTTCTGTTAACTTTGTTTCAATCAGTAATGCTCTGACCGAGGAAGAGGGGGTGGATCCTCGAAAGCTTGTCTACTGAAATAACTGTTAATCATTAAAGATACACAGTCCTTCTACTTTTTACTCATTAACTTATACAACAATCAAAAAAATGGGTGGTGTGTTTGTAAAAGTCTCATCAAAATGTCCCAGTCGTCGACTTCAGAAGTTTGTTGTTGAACATCATGGACTGTGATTTTTGAAGATTGGACAGTAAAGTCTTTAATCTCATCATTGTATAATAATTGGTCTAAACATCTTATTTAACCATGTATACAAACAATATCTGTGCTGATTCAATTAGATCAACTGGCTTGAAGTTTAGTTCTTGATACCGTTTACGCTTAGCATCCGACTGGCTTTACTCAATTCAAATGATTGTAGAAGTTGAGAAGCATCGGTCCAGTGATATGGACTAGTGAAACGTCGTCTCAAAATACAAATTCAAGTCCGTTGTATCAATTGGAATACAACACTATCACCATGACCCTGGATGAATGAGAACCTTTACAAGATGAATACAAACCTTTGGATATAAACAGTAATGATATTATACCGAATAAATATGCATTGAAACTAGAATCTCTGTTAAGTGGTTCTCTAATTTGGTGTGTAGAGATGAAGTAATGGGAAACTTAGTGAATAGTGATTCATATATAAGGTCCATTTAAATGAAGTTTTGCAAAAAACAAAAGTGACTGGGTAGACAAAAAAACTATAACGTTAGGAAAGCTAGTTATGTTGTTGAAGGAATCACTCCTGCTCATAACGGGAGAATTTGATCCATAGGTAGGATATTGAGTAGGATTGACTAGAACTCGAACTTGAGTTTGAAGCTGAAATTTATGAGTTTGGACGAACTCAGATAATTTCTATCAGTGTCCTTGTAGCCCTGACAAGGGCCCTTTGGGGCTAAGGGGTAGTCCCGCAGCTCAAACCTGGACCTCTCCTCCCTTGGCATCTGCTTTCTTCCATTCGGTGGACACCACTCCGCGAGGCCACTGGCCCTAAAGTACCCCTGTGGCCGCCAGGGGTACCTCTCTCAGCACAGGGTGGCCTCAACGAGGCTTGGTTTTACATGGTTTACAGTAACCCTTCAGATGTTTCTGATTTTTGCTGCCTGGCATCGGCGACTCAGTGGTGTGTGTGTCGCATCCACGAAGACGTTGATCAGATCAAGACGCCGGTAACTTCCGCCTCGTGAAGGCCACCAGTGCGGGTCTCTCGCCTTGCTGCTAATGCCAGGTAAAAAGAAATGGAAAAAAAACGAAAAAAGGTTTTAAAAAACTTTAAATCGAAGGGAACGAACAGGAACATTACAAGGGAGTATAAAGCCTTTTAAATAATGAGATTGCACGAAAGCAATTAAACTACTATAAAATGAAGAAATCACAGCCAAAGCCGAACAAAGCAAGTTTAAACAAAACACATGTTTTTTTAAAAACATATCAATGTTAAAAAGATGAGGACTGAGAATGGTGGAATAACCATAAAACACAAAAACTAATGGGGGCTGAGATGGTTTTAAGGATGCAGAGTAGCGCTAAATGGATCTAAACCATTTTTCCAATTTCCCCTCTGTATTCACTTTAGAGAAATCCTAGTACTTAACAAATATGTAGGGGGACTAATAATTTCACTCTGGCTGACAAAGGGATAGGTGCAGAAACAATTAGACAAAGTAAACATCAATAAATCCCCAGGACTGGATGGATTGCATCCTCGAATCTACGGATGTAGAGCTTAAGCCAAAATATTACACAGTACAGAATTTCTGAAGATGGCGACAGGATCTGCAACGATCCGGTCTGCACAAACTTTCAAAGTCTAGGCATACACACAGCAACCACAAAAAAAAAAAGAAGCATAAAAACTCCAGAATTACTCCCCTCACCTAATCCAAGAGAACGTCTCGGGACGGGTGTTTCCATGCGCCACGCTGAATCACTCAATACTAGGAAGTACTAGCTCGGCCGATGAACAAGTTATTGGACATAAGTATCACCGAGTCGTTCGGGCGGCCGCAACAGCGCTCATGGGGATCGTGAAAACCGAGGGCGTACACAACAGTAACGATAAAGCCCCGATAACGACGGTATTATAGGGGCTTTATCGTTAATGTGTGTTACCCAGCTTAGTTCAGTTTATCTAGACCACTGTTTCTATCTTTCAGATTCACTTTGTCTGGGTGATTGATTGGAGAAAAGCCAATATAATACCACTATTTAAAAAACGGCAGTCTTTCCCAACCTGCTAACTATAGACCGTGCCTGTAACCTAACATTAGGGAAGGTGACGGGAAACTTTGTTACGGGATTATATCTTGTTTTTGTCTCCAGAACTTTTCTATGTGTATAGTCAGCATGGAATTATGAGAAATAGATCTACAGACAAATTTAAGTGAGTAAGAATTTTGATTCTGCATAGCATAGCTGTGAGTATACTGGATTTGCTAAAGCTTTTGATACATTAGGCGGAACTAATGTATAAACTGAGGACTGTTGGCCTAGAAAAAAAAACATTTGTACTGGATAGAGATATTAGAGAATATGTATTAGTCGCAAACAGAGAGGTGTTGGTTCAATGGGCGGAAATCTATGTGGGCTAAGTTTCTAAAGTGGAGTGCCTCAGGGTTCCGTTTTACTGGGCCACTTCTTTTAATCTGTTATATACATGCCTGGAAGGGGGCAATTGAGCGCAAGTCTCATGCGTTGCTGATGAGACTAAACTATGCAGAGCTTTGGAAACTTCAAATAATGGTTGCAATGCTGCAAGCTGACCTAATAGATTATCAAAAATGGGCAGCGTATGGAAATGAGATAATGTTGGTGATGATTCCTTGTGGCCCCTTACACCCATAAAAACTCTGTGTAGTGGAATCCGACTAGAAAACGATTTGGGGTCCTGGTAGATAACAGACTTAGTGTAGTCAACAATGCCAGGCAAGCAATGGCTAAAGCTAGCAAAGATATTGTCTTGTACAAAGTTGGGAAGAGATTTCAAGAGAAAAAACACCATACTTCCCTCTAGGTAAGACCTCATTTGGAATAGCAGGCATTTGGATCCCATATACAAAGGGACATCTTGGAAATTGGAGCATGACTATGCAGGGCAGATTAGACAAGTTAGGGCTTTTAACTTAGAGAAGTGGACGTTTGCATGGGGATATGATCACGTTCAATTAGATATTATGGGTCCATACATAAAACTCTCTGTGCATGTTTACTACATCGGTTCATGCGAGGAAACAGTGATCCTTTAAGTTGGAAGAAAAGAAGTTTCATCTTCAGTAGGAAAGGTTTCTTTACAGCTGAATGTTTTAAAATGTTGAACTGTCTTCCACAATTGTGTTAATGTTAAGTTCATTTAAATGCTTTAAAAGCAGGCCAGCCAAGTTTCTAAAACTAAAAAATATTGAGAATTACTGGATTAATTACATTACTGCTTTCTTGTGACCTGGATACTTGGAGTCAGGAAGGAATTTTTTTTCCCTTTTTTAAGCTGTTTTTTTTTGTTGCCCTTCCCTTTTTCTGTTTGATGAACTGTTAGGTAGTAGCGCTTAAAAAGATGAGGGTTGAAAAACGGTTGTACTTGATGGACCTATTCTTTCTTTCAGCCTCAGTTACTATGTTTTACTATGTACCACGAAAGTGACTGGTCATTGGGATTGGTTGTTTTGAGGAAACATTACCATTGTGTGCTATCGGCAAATGGATCTTATATTTGATTGTGGTAATGTATATATACCCTTAACCAGCAATCCCAAGAAGGACTAGTTTGGCAACGTGACCAGGGACAGATAATTAGAGAGTCTTATATTAACAAGGATTTTGCTGTGCAATTGTGCTAATGAGGCATGATGACAGGTAGCCAACATTAGAGTAGGATCGACAAAAGAAGGAACAAAAGCATGTCAACAGTTAAAACCACCCTTTGTATTCATTTTCATCATTAAAAAAATCCATTCATTGATAACTAACCATTAAAATATTTTCCAGTAGTTTACTGATCTTGACAATATAAACCATTCTTTGATTGTAACAGTGGTTGGAGTGGAGTTTGGTGTAGCAAAGGGTTAATTACTCTGTTCTTGCTAGCAGATTAAAAGGACAATTTTCTACAGTATAAAACCAGGAGACAACTAATGGGTCATTGATAGCATGATAATGAGTGCTGGGTTCTTTTATTATTTTCCAACAGCTGGTGAGAATCTGTAATTGTACAGGTGGTAAAACGTTGGATATTCTAATTCAGGCCTTTAGATTCTTTCAAAACAAGGGATAAAACTAAATGAAGACAAATCGTAGCTGATATGACCTGCGAACCAAATATGATAGTCCTTACTCCATTATATACTGTAACCTAAATAAAAAAATAGTTGTACACTTTGAGTTTGTTGGAATATTTCTTTTAAAAACACCTGCAAAAGTGTGCCTGTTGGTGCACAGTGGAAATTATGCGTGTATGTTTTGCTATGTGTAGATTCAGTGGATATAAAACGTCAGCATCCAGGGGAAACAAATAGAATAAACAGGACAGTCTGAAGATTAGCCCAGACAATTCCGCCACAAGTGTGTGTTTGCTCAAACTAAACAGTACCATTCTTATGTCCTGGTGAGGTTCTCATTATCCAGTCATGGAAGTATCTGTGGTATCAATAGATTAATGGACTTAAGTGTTAGTTTCTTGAAAGAAGTTTGCTAGTCTTCCGACTGGCTTTATCAATCAGAAATGACTTGTTACAAGTCTCTTGTAAGGATTCTTCTGCACAGTGCCACTGGCGAGCACGGTCCTCGATCCTCAGCCGGACGAGTAGGTATGGAATCTACAGACCTTCTTTTTCCACTATGTGAAAAAGCCTTTCAGGCAGAGTATCTATTCTGCTCTGAAAAGGCTGTTTCCAACAAAGTTTCTGTAGAGGGGAGTGGCCCATGGGCACCAACGCAGTGGGCAGGGTCTATGCACCCAGATGGGGGCGGGCACATATGTGGCTGTAAGAGAATGGCCAAGGGGGGCTTGCAACTGTGAAGGACCATGTCGGTCCATGAGTGGGAGGGACCAGGGGGGCTGAAAGGGGAGGAGGAAACACAGGGCAGATTGATGGCATGGTTTTCAGAAGTCAGGTAAGCAGGAGTGCGCGGGACCTGGTGATGGCTGCTGCCATATCCAACAAGAAAACTGTAAATTCTTCAAAAACTATACAAATAAACAATGAAAATAAATTACAAAATTACAAAAGTTCTTCAGAAGAGCAATTCCTAGCAATTTACCTAAGTCCTTTTTGGACCACAGTTCCCCTTTATTAAGGACTTAAAAGAAAGTTTGTTCACGTAAGGTAAATGGATACAGACCTATTTGGTTCAGTGTGCTGTATTACTTCAATGATATCTATAATACTGGTTTTGGGTGCTTTTTCCCCAGACCACATCTCTATAACCATTTCCCCACATATCAAAAGTAGGAACTTTTAAGTTAGCCTTCTTGTACTTTATGGAGGGAGAAACCAGAGATTTTTTATTTACAGTTTACCGCTTTGAACAAATGGTCTGGGTGCAGCAGCCCCAGACCCCGTTGATCACAAGGTAAGATTCTCACGCATGGACTTGGCTCACACTGTAGGAATCCCACACTGCGCTCGGTTCTTCATTCAAATTGGTAAAAGTTAAACCCGACTCCTTGATGCATTTCTAGCTGAACAATTTAGGTCATAAGGGTCTATTTTCACATATATTATGTATAGGCATCCATTTATTATAACAGGGGGGTCATTTGTGTGATGTGGCCCAGATTCAATAAACAGCATATGTAATATGAATTTGGGAGCTGCAGATGTGATTTTGCATTTATATGAATTTTCACACAATATGTATATTTTTCTTTATTTAACTTTTAAGTACAAATTTACTCACCTCCCTCCGCTCCACATCTTCGTTGCAGTAGAACTTTTACCCAGGGTGATGGACCGAACCGCTAGGTTATCCTCAACCCGGGATTCACGAAAACTATTAATGGGATATTAGAAGTCACTTGAGTTCCGTGCCCTGTATAAATGTCCTTCGGCCTGCGGCCTCGTGCTTTTATGATGGCACTGAAAACGTCTTGGTGCCTTTCTAGTTATCCTTCATCATTTCAAAGTTGGGGGTGCCTTATCCACTATATAACTACCACATAGGGCTAAAGTTCGTGGGCCCCTATCTCTGTGCAGATCATGCGCATATCCTTGGGATTTTATTACTGTTGATTAGCCACAACACAACGGTTCTAAAGCAGTCCTGTTAACAGTGGGTCTGTTCGTACTTTGTTGTCCATCAGTTGAAGTCATTTGTGATCTCTGTGTTTTTTCCCCCCCATGATTTCAGGTTCAGTCCCCAGTATCCTCCATGAATTGCCGAGAGCCAGTCTTTTAGGTCACCATTTACAATTTTAAAAGAAAAAGAACGGGGGGGCAGAAATGCACATCAGGGGAGAATTTATTCTGACTAGACTCAAGGAGATTTGAAAACATTTTATTTTTATAGTTGTTTTTAGTTTTTTCTTTTCTGCATGTCATATTAACATAAACTCGGTTCCTAAAGTAGGGGGTTGGGTTTGGGCTTTAAACAGGTCTAAATTGAAATTAGCAGTATTTTATGTGTACATGTGCAGTGCTTCATGTAGTTGTTTATTGTAAATGCTTAAGGGCCTTATTGCAAGAAGAGGTGCATACTTTGGTCTGTGCTATTAATCTGGCAGAAACCAATTAAACTTTTAGCTTTTGACTGGTTCTACTATGTATGTATAATTTTATTTATAAAGCGCCACTTGGGTACTCAGCGCTGTTACACTTATAAAATACAAATATACAATTACAAGCGAGTATACAAGCAAGGGCATATGTTCAAGTAATTATACAGATAAATAAAAATGAATATACATTTCTACATAGGTGTTAGATACAGATATATAAATTATGGATAATTGATATGTGCAGCTAGCCTTGACAAAACAGGAATAAGAGCCCAGCCCTGAAGAACTTACAATTTAGATGGGTGAGATAACATACTGATGCAAGTGGGGGGATGGGTGCTTGAGATGGATTAACCAATCATTTGTTGTGTGCTGGTGGCTCAGAAAGGTTATATAACAGGCAGATTTGAAGTATTATATGGATGTCACCTGGCGAAGCGAAGAAGAACGAGGTGGATGGTTCAAAGCCAGGTAGGGTAGTAGCAAGAGAAGACATGGTTTTTAAAGCTGGGAGGAGGAAGTGTTTTATTGGGGGTTTTGTGGAGAAGTATTCCTTGTGAAGGAACGAGGCCCAGCCAGGAACATATGGACCACTACTGCTTCTGATTCAGTTGTTTTTAGGCTTCAGTTGCCCTTTAAATTGACACTAAACTTTGTGTGCCAATAACGTAAATAATCCAAATCCCACTAACCACAAATTGTTTCACTCCAAATGTTTGGAAACTACCAACTCCCAGCATGCTTGGTTTGCTCCAAGTTAAGCTAGGTTACTGTCAGGGTCCGGCAGGAACCCAATCCTCATCTGCTCTGTTAGGCAATGGAAGGTGGCCAGGGATGTGTTACATACACTTTCCCAGCGCAGGTGGTGAAGTTCCACACGCCCCAGCTCAGTAGTAACTCCGCACTGCCAACGTACCGTGTCTGGCGATGTCTTTCCTGGAAATCTTGGATTTCGAGCAGGGTGTTAAGTGACTGACCATTTTTTATTTTACTCTAGATGATTACGCTCCTGGTCAGGCTTTAGTCCTGTTTTCCAGAGTTCTAACTTTCCAGCCCTGCTGTTCCAGTTGTCAGTTACTTACTTGCTATTTCAGTTTCCACCATACCTACCTGTAGTTCCTGTTACCAGCACACTTTCCTACTCGCTATTCCAGTCTTTCGAGCATACGTACCGTTGTTTGTCAGCTACATGCAAACCTCCCTGTTTGGTCCAGTTTCCCAAACATACTTGTCTGTTGTTCCGTAACTGAACGTATCCTGATCAATCCATTGCTCTAGTCTCAACTGTCACCAATTCCTGCCATCCGCTGTTCAGTCTTCAACACGACTTATCCATTATCTATCATCTACCATTCCACCGCTCCAATGTCTGCTCACATAACCTCATCAGCCGCCATCCAGATCTCCAGAAACAAATCACCTCCGTCCTGCTCAAGATACTGGTACCGCTACCTAGATTACCTATTACCCGTGCTGTTTCCCCTTATTGCCTCCTTATGACCTTACCGGACACTCTTACCCTATCCGATGAGTCCTGGAACGCATCTTTTTCCACCTATGGAGTTACCAACTCAGGACAAAGTGACTACCAACTCACCACGGAGGCTCCACCACAGCATTACTGACACATACAGACTGTGTGATAAGTACAAGATATTGCCAAACATTTTGAGTGGACCTCGTTAGTGATCCAACCCGGTAGATAAACTACGACCAATGACTTAAAGCCCTTACACAAACAAATTGCTGCCCAAAACTTTATTAAGATTAGCAATGCTTTGGTAAAGCTTAAAAAAAAAACCATTGCAAACCTTTTTTGGTTTGGCCAAAGAAAAATACAAAATTGAATTTTGGCCCATTTGTGGGTAGAGGGTGCTACTCTACATGTTTCATTCTCTTTTTCATAGTTTACAATTGTAATTACTACAATTGATACTGTTTTTAATGCATTTTGTCAATCAATGCACAATCAGTAATGCAATAAATAATTACTGTTTATTATAATATCAGCTGGTGTTGCTGTATTTAAATCCTATAAAGTGTTAATCTTTAACATTTCCATTTGGTTTTTATTACACTTTAAGGAAAGGGCCAATAGGCTTGAAGAAAGAAGTAATGTTTAATGATCACTATAATACTTTTAATATACTGCTATTACAAATTAAGGAACATATGATATTCAAAGTATGTGCTACTATGGCTGCAAAGCTATGAACTCCTGGGTTAATTTTAATCAATATCCTATGTAGGATTGTAGTCAATCTATTAAGTGTGCACTCTGTCCAGATAGCCCAGCATGTTTCATATCATACCTAAAGAAAAAGATCTCTATTGCTTTCAAATGTGAGGAATTGTTAAGCTCATGTGTCAGAGCTATAATGGATAAATTACTGTTTGTGTCAAAACATAGAACAATGCATCTTCAGCTAGAGGCAGTTTAAAGATGAAAGCCATATCTACCAGTTGTACTAACTTCACATTTGGTTTGACATTAAATCCAAGACAAACATTACGCTCTAAACAGCAGAAAAAACAATAATTAAGACAGAGAGCGACAGACTTCAGAGAGTGATTCTAGTCTCAGAATATCTGTTTTTTTTCAGCATCACAGCAACAACCATTCCTAATAACAGTATATTAGGATTTCAGGTCTGCAAGCTTGCAACCAGTAGCGTATGCAGCTTAGAGATGTAATGTGGTTTCTAATAGAACCCAGTTTCGAATCGGAATCTGAGTGGTTTTCGAATCGTCCCAACTAAAATTCCGGAACTCCCCCAAATTTCACGGAACCTGATTTTTTCGATTTCATTTTTATCGAAAATTGAAAGTAGCCGATTATTCTAAAATTGAAACTCGATTTTCGAAATTCAGACAATAGAAAAAGCGGAAACTCAAACCTTTCTCGAACATCTATGCAGCATTGAGAGAACTAAAAAGAGAATTTTAAGATTTAAGTATAATAAACTTTGAATTTGGACTAAAAAAATCGGCCAAAAGCTTTATTTCATCTGAGTGTGCTGGAGTTAGACCTGCATTTGCCTGTGGCAAGCAGCTTAATATTAATCAAGAGCCATCAAAGCTGATTAGATTTTGCTCAAAGCATATCAATCGGAGGGCAGGTAATCGTGTTGCCGTGCGATACACCAAGCATATTCAAACTGGGTGCTCCAGTGCTTGAAAAACCACGACTCCCCAGCCAATCCCTGGATTGTACACCGACAATAACTTGATCTTACACAAATCCCTAGGCAATAGCAAAAAAATAGGAAGATAAAAGAGAAGAAGAAAATAGAAAGAATAATCTAATTGGCTCTCCAGACCACATTTAAAATGTTCAGGGAGATCATCAATAAGTTTTATGTTTTAAAGGGTGCTAATTGTGCACGCAGCCCATAAATCTTGTTTAACATTAAGCAACATTCTGATGTGTTGGGACAAAATTAGCACCATGTTGAACAATAAGAATTTTTTGAATCTCCCTGGTTGTTTCCTAAGATTATACATCTATTTCTGTAGTTAGTATTACCGTATATAATCGAGTATAAACCGACCCGGTATAAACCGAGGTACCAATTTCAGCAAAATCCTAATAAAAGTTGTTGACCCGAAGTATAAACTCGAGGTAGAAATGCAACTCACTTGGCATTCAAGTGTTGGAACTAAGAACTCCCAGCATGCTTTTATTGCTGGGAGTTCAGTTTCCAAACTCTGAATGCCAGTGAGGGTGGCATTCAAGAGTGTTGGAAACTACAGACTCCCAGCATGCCTTTATTAGTGGGAGTTTGTAGTTTCCAAACATCTTGAATTTATGCCACCCTCACTTGGCCTTCAAGAATTTGGAAACTGCAACTCCCAGCTAATAAAGCATGCTGGAGTGTAGTTTTCCCCAAAAATCTGACAGCCCCCCCTCCCCCTGCCCACAGTTGTTTGTACCTGGGGCTCTCTATTTCCCTGGGGCTCTTCTTCTCCTTGCTTCTTCTCTCCCGTGTGGCGTCGCTTCTTGGTCTCTTCACCTTGGGCTCTCCTCTCCCTGTATCGGGCTTCTGTGCCGGCATTCCGGCAGCCGTGCGCGCATTCCGTACTGGCGCGCCGGGCTGACCGTCAACTGTCCGGCCGCCGGGCTTGGCGCCGGGCAGTGCTTCAGACCGGTGCGCCATACAGAAAAAGATGCGCGTGATGCCGGAATGCCCAGGTAGGGGTTGACTCGAGTATAAACCGAGTCCGAGTTTTCAGGGCCTGATTTTTCAGCCTGAAATAACTCAGTTTTTACACCAAGTAGAGACGGTAATTGTTCAGTACTTCTGGTGATTAATATGTTGTTCGGGTTTAAATAGCAAGTTTCAGCAACCAAAAAAGTAAAACTTATACAGGTAAATCCTCCCAACCAAACCCAACGTGTAATAGTTGAAATACTGAATATAAGTCTAACTGAAACATCCGTACAATTTCCATGTTTCCCCTGTTTTCTGCTTCTGGTTCTTCCAGTTAGCAACTTGTCATTTATGGATTTGACAGGTGGCACAAGCCAATGACTGAATGTTAATCCCTCCTGTCCTGCCTCTATCTGAGCAGCCCAGGTCGTAAGCTTCTAAATTGCTCATCTCCCCTTCGCTGGAGAATTTTGGCCATGCGCAAAGAGCCCTCCATCCCGATTTGGTCCTTCCTCCCCCTACATACACCTCTTTTGCCATAAATATGTATTTGGTCCCCCAGACCCCAACCGCATTACTACTTATAGCAAAGTCCCCCCATCTTTAATTACCTTACCCTCTCCTCCTTTTGCCTTCAACACCTACCCTGCCTCCTCTCGCCAATCAGGAAGCGGCTGCTGGTCCACGCCCCCTGCTTGCAGTTCTATGCAAGTTATAGGGCCAGAATTGTGCGGTGAAGGAGAAGGTAAGGTAAGTAAGACGGGGGACTTTCTTGCTATAATCATTAATGGCGGTTTGGGGACTGGGGACAATAACTATAATATGGCACAAGTAGTTTAAGGGTGGACTGTACCATTTAAGGATCTAAAACAATTGAAGTCAAAAATGTGACTTAGGGCTGCACCACAATATAGTTTAGTTTTGTGTGTTTTGGAGATTTTTTGGTTTAAAGGGCGCGAAGTCCAGCACCAAAATGAAAACTTAATTACAGGTTAATCTCCCTCCCAAAAACCTAAAACAGTAAAGATTTTGAAAACCGAATGTATAAGTCTACACTAAATCCTGCACAATGTACCTGTGTCCCTGTTTATTTGCACATCCTGGTTCTTCCAGTTAGTAACTGTCAGTGTAGGTTGACAGGTGGCAATCACAGCCAAAGAACTAAATGTTAATCCCCTGGTCTGCCTCTGATGAGCATGCACAGTCTCATACAGGTACTTAATTGCTGCAGTTTCCCATGAGGCATCCAGAAGCATAGCAGGAATACGGTAATGTTCAGAGGACAAAGTAGGCTATACAACAGTATTTTAAAGGAGACCATCTTTCTAACAAGATGTTAATCATCAGGGTGGAGTTGTCCTTTCACTTAAAAGGCATGCCCACCCATTTTTAGAAACTTTGTCTGTGTTGTAGGGCTCCCCCTCCAACCTAACCCGCTTATAGGTTATTGCAGAGAATAACTCCCCCGATTACTACTTACATTGCCTCTTTCCCTTGACATTCAGTTCTGGCCCTCTGCTTGCTTAAAACTGGAAGCAGGGGGCCGGACTGGAGGCTGAATCCGTGATTGGCTGAGAGGCAGCCAATCACGGACAAGGCTTCCAGCTGTACTGAACGTCGGGGGAAACAGGCAAATTAAGTAGAGATTGTGCAAATACCTATAGCGCTTGGGGGTTGGGATGGCCCTAACTCCACAGAAAAGGGGGGGGAGATTGTTGTTGTGTTGAGTTTTAGTGCGAGGAGTGCGGGAGAGGTGAGGAGGAGGAAACGGGAGGGAGAGGGAGGGGGGGGGGGGGAGGGTGCACTGTGCATGCAATAATTCTCCCAGAGGAGACACGGAGAAGAGCGCCTTAGTGAACCGTCGCAGCTCCTGGTGGTCACTTTTTTGGGACTTTGGAGGGGACATATAGGAGAAACCCATTTGGAGCAGAGATGTAATGTAGGATTTTTCCACTACACAGTATGGCCATAGGTGAGTTTAAATGTGGAGTTTTTGGGGGTGGCAGTGACCTTTAGTTAATCTGTTCCCTCTACACCCTTCTAATACATGATAAGAATCATAGGGTTCTACCATAGTTCTTGTTGGTAAATGAATAACGGAAGTAGGAATGCTTTCTTTATTACAGGTTACAAGTGCTTAAAAACTGTAACATGGAGGCAAAGTGGTCTCTGCCCCTTAGCAGCTTTACCATTCTACTTAGGTCGGTACACACAGATACCGCAGCTTTATAATTATGGCCTTTGTTTGGAGCCTCCTATTTCCCATTGATAAATACATACTGAAGAGGCTTAAAAGGAGTACCAGTGGGTTTTTTCTTAGCTTTCTTCAGCTATGTTTGGTTTGATTTTTTTTTTGTCAGATCAATGGGTTTATCTCTGTACATATAATATATATATAAAATATATATATATATGTTGTGTTGTAAAAAGGAAGGAAGGTATAAATATATAATATAATATATATATATAGATATATTATATATATAGATATTATATATAGTAAATAAAATAAAAGTATAATTTGGCTGTTAAATCTAACCAATAAAATAGTAGTACTAGTTGGTACATGAATTTTGTTTTAAAAATACACAGATCTTGAGTTGCCTCTACTTTAAAGGCAGGAAATAAGTACTTGATCATTGTTCATTATGATTATTTAAAAAAGAGCTTCTCCATTCTAGAAGCTTGGGATAGGGTTGCCAAAGAGAGCAAAAAGCCCTCCACTAGCAATGAAAATAGAGACCCGAAACAACCTTCCTATATTGCAGTATTAAAGCCAGCGGTTCTGGACAATGCAAAGCTAAGGGACATAAAGGAGTATATTTTGCATATCTCCCCACTCCTCCACTCTCCCCCTCTGGGGGGAAACCTGGAGTATAAATTGCTCTTGTTTCTTAGATTTGTGTGGGCATGCTATTCATATAGCGTCGACTGCAAATGCCTTCTGTATAAGAAAAGTGTTCTCTCCATTTTATGCTCAGTGGAGGCTTTTGCTCCTTTTTGGCCCACCTCTCTAGCTTTTAAGCTGCCTTGGACATAAGTACAAAACACACAAAAACCACCATAGAGCCATGAATCTGTATCTGCACTACGAGATCTAACAAGATCAACACATGTCATGTCGCAGACAGGATGAATTGGCTCAATAATTAGGCCTATATGCATGTTGGTTAGCCAGCGGAGTTCTGGATCAATGCATAAGCTAAGAGACATAAAGGAGTATGGTTTGCATATCTCGCCCCTTACTCTGGGGAAATTGCTTCTGTTGCTTACAATTTTGTGGCAATGTTATTCATAGTAGCATGAGACGCCAAGATGTACTTCTGTTATAAGAAGGTGTTTCTCCATCTCCCATTTTCTGTTATAACCTTGAATCTTTAAATGGTTTTAAGCTGGTTTTTGTTATTTCCGTGAATGATGTTTGTGAAGGATGTTTCACAATATATGAGAATCTGTCATTTTTGTGCTGATGCTCCAATTTTAATTATTGTTCAAATCAATTATATTTCTCCTAGATTGCAGACGTGTAGAGATACGTTTTGAAAAAAAGCCACTTCCAGACCGATTACTCAGAATAAATTGGCAAATTAAGAATCCCACTCATTTTAATCAGCTTAGAAGAACCTACATTAGTCAATGAAACTGTATAGGAAATGATACACCCTAATTGCCAATGACTCTATGATTGCCTCCTTCGTTTATATTGCGGCTCATTGTTGATGTCACACAGTGATTCCAAGATTTACAAATTTAAAATGTATTTGGCTCTCTCTTATGTATTACAGCATACTCGTTTCCCATGAATCCCTTGCCAAACATATTATAGGGAGATCATGGGATAATGAAATCTCATAAAAAATTTGTTCATGTACAAGTTTTAAACTAGACATGGTGTATTTTATGTTACGCACATATGATATCCTTACAAAACAGGTTTGACGGGTACAAACTTAAGAATAAGAACAATAAGAAGAATCCCTGGATCATTTGTAACTTAGATATTAAACGGTAAACTTAAGGACAACTCCAACCTATAAGAACATCTTTTAGACAGATGGCCTATATAAAAATGTTGATATATCATACTTGTCCTATGTCATTATTAGTCGATGCCTGCTTATGCTTCTGGATGCCTCATGGAAACTGGAGCAAATTAAGAATATGCTTACTGAGACTTGTGCATGCTCATTCAGAGGCAGCAGGGGATTAACATTAGTCTTTGGCTGTGATGCCCCACTGTCAAATCCATAACTGACAGGTTACTAACTGGAAGAACCAGATGCAGAAGGAAACAGGGGAAAAACACGGACATTGTGCAGAGTTTAGGTTGACTTAATACATTCATTTCAAACTGATTACTGTTTAGGGTTTTGGGACTGTGATTTACTTTAATTAGTTTTCATTTGTTGGTGCGTGGACTGTGCCCTTTAACACAAAAATCCCAAAACACAACAGACTAACCTAAAGATATTGTGTGCAGCCTAAGGTCCATTTTGATTCAATTGTTTTAGATCTTAACAGGTATGTCCCACCCTTAAACTAACTTTTTGCCATATTCAAGTTATTGGTCCCCGCCAGCCCAACCACATTACTATTATAGCAGAAAAGTCCCCGATCTTTACTTACCCCTTACCTTTCTCCTTCACGCACAATTCTGGCCCTCTACTTGCCATAGAGCTGCAAGCAGGTGCGGGGACCAGTCAGCCGCTTCCTGGATTTGCTGAGAGGCAGGTAGGTGTTTGAAGGGAACAGGAGAGAGGTAAGGTAATTAAAATGGGTGGGACTTTTTCTTGGCTATACTCGTAATGCGGTTGGTGTGGGGGACCATAACTAATTATGGCAAAGAGGTTGTATGCAGGGGGAGGAGACCAAATCGGGAGGGAGGGTGCTTCGCGCATGGCAAAAATTCTCCTGAAGGAGACAGGAGGCAGAGTCCTATATGGGCTCTGCAGTACTCCTGGTGGCCAGTTTTGGGGACTTTGGGGAGGGATTACAGGGCAACCATTTGGAGTCGGATGTAAGTAAGGATTTTTATACACTACATATTGGGGCCAGTAGTGGGGGATTATAGTTTTGGGGGTGGCATGCCATTTAAATAAAAAAACTTTGTTTCCCTGCAGGGTGCTTGCTTCCTCTGTCAGACAACCCCCTTTATGTCTTCAGTAAAGTAGTATATATCAGGCTGGACAGGGTAACAGACATGATACTCATTTCTGCTTGTTGCAGCTTAATGAAACAGAGGTTATCTCTTACATATTTGAAACTGTTAACGGCAAATTCCATCCACAGTTGCTACATGAAATCATAGATTGGTGGAGAGAAAGATAGATTAAAATTTAGTTTATCAGTAAGTTTGTAATATTTTTGGGGGGCTAGAAAGGGCATTCCAACCTTCTCTTCAACTCTAAAATGGTTAAAGACATTTTCAGCATTTTAAACCAATTGTATTTGTTCCTCACCTGAAGATTGAAAAACCTTTTTTTTTTTTCTTATGTCAGGTGAAATTACTCATGGTCAACAGTATATTCCTCCAAATTTTTTTACATTTAGCTTGTTATTATAGCTGATGTGCCTTTAATGCTACTGAGCTTTTTCTACCTTTATATATCCTTTTGGATAGAATATTCTAACCTGCGCTGCATATACTGGATCGGCCTTACCATTCGTTTCGTCAAAGGAGAGATTTCGTGAATCTATAACCCTTTTTTTACACAGACTCTTTCTGGTCTCCAGCAGCCTCGCATTAGGTATATTTTGGCTATTAAGTAATAAAGGTTTACTTCTTTGCTAGGACACTGGTCCAGAAAATCTTGTTTATTGCTTAGGAAACAGATGACAATGTTTCATTTTTACCTAATTTCAAAGCAAAAATGTATTCTTTGTTCCATATTTATAAAGTTTGCGGTATCACTAAAAAAGATCGGTATCGCTCGGTATCATAAATTGCGATTGTTATAACTGATCGGAATTAATGATCGGTTTTTCTTAACAATCAAAATTTTACGATACCGGATCGTAAAATCTTCGATAACGAATCATAGATTTACGACCCTAGAATACCATGGCGGTAGTTTACTACGCACGGGTGTTCCTAGATCGAAACGTGTGTTAATTAACTAACATCGTTTTAAATGTACGCATCACGTCGTACATTTACGAACGCCATTGTAACATTAACGAACATACCGCAGCTTTATAATATGGCCTTTGATTTCAGACAGCTACGGATGAACTTTTATTAGCTACTTTATTTTTGCGAGTCTGATTATAGGAAGCAGTCAGCCCAGCGTTTTGACTTGTGCATGTTTAAAATTCAAATTTGTAACTTATGTGACAAATTTGTTGTCATATGGGTTTACTTACAGTTTCCTACAAGGAAATGGACACAATATTCTCACTGTGTTGTACACCATCCTTAGAAACGGGGACTGCCCTCTATCAGGTAAACCACTTCATATCCAAATATGTAAAAAAAAACACACAAAAAATTTTTTTTATGTTTTTCTTTTCAATTGTTTGATTTTTTCAATTTTTATGTGTATAGAAGCTGCATTTAGCTTAAAAGGTTTGAAACTAAAAGCCTCTAAATTTGGGCTTGGGCACATTTTTCTATAGACTGAATATTTTAATTATTTTTTAAGGACATCAGTTTTTCACAATTTTCATATCAATTTTAGTGTTTCAGTCTTAAAAGTAGCTTAGTTATATTAACAGGATCTTGTTGAAAGTTTGGAATTTTTAGTTTGTGTTTTTTCAAAGCTTCAAAAAACAAGTTTGACTTCAGTAAGACGTTCTAAGAAACTTATAAGCCCTAGCTTTCATAATTGTAAGTACATTTATTTTTATGAGCATAATGTTAATTTTTTTCATTCCTTTGATGTGAACACCTTTTTTTATTAGCTGTACGTATTGGTGTTAAATGAGGATTTTTGGGATTTGAGGACCAAGGTTTATACACTGAACCCAAATGAGAATTTCACACAGGAATTCCTCTGTAGCGTTTTGCCCAGCATCTCTTGTTGAATGGAACCATGTAATTTTTCAGGATTTATTGAAAACACTCTGCATAAATGTGCTTAGATCAGCTTCTTTTACATCACAGACAGGCTTTTAGCTATTATAACTTAAGATGTGCTGCCACCTTTAGTTACAAGGCAATGGATATAAAACCAATTTGAATCTGGTGTTTTGCAGTGGTAGTTAGTCAACTTACATCACGTTATAACTTTTTGGATAATACATTATAGTATTCCCTTTGACATTATTAGTAACTCTTTTTTGAGACGTTAAAAAGCTAATAATAATAAAAAAAATCTGTGGTATTTAAGCCCTAGATCGCTGACTTAAGATTTATCTCTCCTGCTAGTCATCGACTGGACTCTCTCAATTCAGAATGACTTGTAAAAGAATCTTTTGGGCATTAAATAAGTGGAAATGTCGTTCCTACAGGAATACTGATCAACAAAATGGAAGATACTAGCATAGAAAGCATTTCAAACTGTCATTAATTTCAATTAAGAACCTGCATTAGCCCGACAACAAAACGGGGGGTGAGGGTGGTGAGGTGTGTTGAGGCAGGTTGGAGGGAAGAAATCATGATTATGCAAAGCATTGCAGTGATTATCTATAATGCAAATTGTGCCAGTAGGGCCACTGAAATTATTTGTGTGTATAGACTAGTGTGGGATACAGTTTGATTCAAAAAAAAGTATACTCAAACCGGAACAAAGGCAGAGTTTTATTTGATAAACAAGAATAAAAAAAAAAGAAACTAAGACAAATACTTTCTGAAATCATTTCTATTGCACAATCAAATCGGAATTAATTTAGTGAACAGCAACTGCTATAAAATCCTGGTTTCATTAGTATGTGGCATCCTTTTAAACCAGGGATCCCAATGGTTTGCCTCCATATGTTTCAAAACTGCAACTCCAGCTTCCCTGCTGTAGTTGAAGTTTTCAATCTGGAGGCACAACATTTGAGATCCTGCCTTATTAGAGCACATGGTTGATTTTAATAAAAGTCTATCTGTTTGGAATACATGGACATGGCATATTGTGCCCAATCTACTTTTAAAAAATAATAATCCTGCAGATTAGGTCTGGCGCTGTCTGGGGCATTCTAGTACATTATCCTTCTTTGTAGTGGATTCATTCATGCTTTAGGTCATTGTTATGTTGAAAGGTGACCGTAGGTCCTTTTTTTATCTCCAGCTTCTAGCAGATGCTAGTTAATAGACACAGATTGGTTTTCTGGATTTATCCACTTTGACTAAAGCACCAGTTCCAGCTCTCCTTTTTAGAAAATTTAGCTGGACGTGATGTTTTCTTTGTAAGCAATGCTGGCCATACACAGACTTAGTTTAGACGGTTGTCTGATCCAAGCTATGCCTGATTTCTCAGGTATATCACTCAATCTAATTACAATCAAATATTAATCATAAACGATCAGTTCAGAGGCTTTTTCATCTATTTGATCCATGGATGCTTTTAATCCTTTAATCCATTTTGTATCCTGCCTGATTGAAACCTTATAATGATGAAATCCTTTGAGATCTTTGGTTTTTTTGGAGTATAAAGTCAAGACTTGCCTAGAAATTCGATGGTCTTAATGCTTAAATTACTATAATATGTGCCAGTGTATGGCCAACAATATTTACATGTGTATGTTTGTGCTACATTTAAAGGGCTTAAAATGCTTACATAAGGTTGCCTGTACTGATGATTAATACCTTGGAGGCTAGTTATTTAAATGTGGGTTTGTATAAAGGGCATCTATACCAAAAAATAGGTTATTTTAAATTGACCATAACTGGAAACTATAGTTCTTTCCAACCATTACTGTACAATTTTGTTGATCTGCCCCCTATTTCTTTAGATATCCATCTACAACGTTTATAGTCAGCTGTCAATCGATTTCCTTGCTCAAACCTATTCTTCTGTGAGTAGTTTCTGTTAGCTGGAATGTGACAGAGTTTTGACAGTTGGAATGCTGTATGCTGTGTGCAGGCTTAACAATTGGTTTGTGAGAAAAAAGTCAGGTTGGATGGAAGTGGGAGTGGTTAAAAGAGGGAGGGGGGATACTGCTCGAAACAAAATGTGTGCTGGATTGAAGGCATGCCGCAGCACAAGCAAATCTTTTTTTTCAGTATAGTGTCCTTTAATGCAGTGGTATCCTGTTATAGTTATTAATTAAGGTAATCAATATAGAAAATAAAATACCAATAGCAGGCTTGTCCAGAAGTACACAGATAAGATAGTTGCTGAAAACCGGGAGCCTTTATACTGGGGACGCTGTTCAAGTGCTGAAAATGCTAATGCTTAACCTGTACCATATTCTAGAGGCACTGTCCCATTGCTGAAAGTTCTAGTGCCCAAAGATCACTGTTAGACACCGTAATAACTCATAATCCCTAACTTAAGTGCTAACAGTGATGTAAGTGATAGAAGTGGAGTAATTAAAAGTAGAGAATAAATATCACTTCAAATAGATAAAATCAAATATGTAATACTATTATTTTCTAAAACTATATATGTATTAATTAATCCTATCAGGTGGCTGGCTTGGAAATATGGAAAAAGGGCTATAAGAGTAAATAGATTCCTTCACAATGGCAGTATGTAGTTATCAAAGGGAATAGGGCTTACAGGATGAAGTTATTAAGGAATCTTACAGGAGCATAATAAAACAGCTGTTCATTAGCCTTTTAGGCATCTATCCATCTTGCCTCTCGCTGTAATAGGGCCTCACTTCGGACCTTGCATTCCTTCATGTTTAGAGTCTATGACCATCCATCTAAAAAAGGAGAATACTCCATCAGAAAAAAGGAGATAACTCTTTAAACATAAAAGATAAATTTTATTGGTAGAGGTACTTGCTCTACGTGTTTCAACCCTTAGTGTAACAAATAAAAAACTGGACACGCAGTATTTAACATCCCTCATCACTTCATAAACCATCTAAAAATCTTGGTCCTTAGGGAAACTTTAAAACAGCGAATGAAAGGTAGGTATGGGAGTACAAATTAATAACAACTATCAACTCTCTGGAGAAGGGGACTGAAGCCTTGGATTTATGGCAAATTGTATGATTAGAACTGCCCACCAACCAGCACTACAAACATCTGTAGAGACATGGGCCAATTTATCACATGGAGTTCCTTTACTTCACACATCAGTACTTACCCTAATTTATATCAAGCCACTTTGATCCACATTACCTTATCTGTTTGTCCTTGCAGACCCTCATATACTGAAAATTGTTAACACCTTCCACACAGATTTCATTTTTTCTGGTAATTTGATCTATGAGCTGAATGTTGCATATATCTTGAGAACACACAGCTTCATTGTGATCAACATGAAAAAGGAACTAGAATCTTCTGAAAGCTTGCTATATTATCACAATAGGTACATCACATATTATCTGTAATCATAGATATCAAACCATAAAAACTGTGGATACATTTTGAATACTTTTTTTTGCAGATTGCGTATTGCTTACTAGAAACAATGCAGGGACCATTGCTCATAAGCCCATGCGGTGCCTGGGTTTCCAAACAACTAGGGCTATGTACTGAGAGACGCTATATGCTATATGTGTTTAAAGTCACAGTTACCAACGTGACTTTAAGATGCAACTAACGCAGTCACACAACTGCTTGTAACAATAGCGGTTCCTCTGTACATAGCCCTGATGTATCCAAGTTGTTCTCCCTGTCCATTTGGTTTTAAAGTAAAGCCTGTAGGCCATCGTCAATTACACTTACGTCTATGAAAGATGGGACATTTTTAAAAAATGTCTGGCAACCGACCATATTTAGTTGTCACCGAAGCAATGTCATACAGCTAAAGCCTGTCTGATGAAGGAGCGATGGTTGCCATGAACCTTAAATGTTGAACATGTTGAACATGTTAAAATTGATGCAAGAGCAGGGAGACAATGTTGAACATGTCAAAATGGATGCAAGAGCAGGGGGTGACAAAAACTTATTACTTAAACAGAGAAAAGTTGGTGGGTTACAGAGATTGGGCTCCCTGTCACCTAGAGGTTTGACAGGGACCTTATGTATATTTATGAGCATAGGACTTGGATGGAGCTGTCCCCCAGCAGACAGGGGGGGCAGTGTGTAACATTGTATTAGTTTGTATTCCATTGTTTCCATTTCCCGTTTGTGCTATTTAACTAGCTGATTTGTAATAGATGTATACAGTACATGCTGTGATTCTTTGCTTGAGAAAGGGCCACAGCCCGAAACGTCACGTTATTTATGGACACAGTTTGATGCTGATACATGTACGGCGTATGTTATAAAGCATTTTTTTACTTGCTATTTGTGCTGCTGTAACTTCTCAATTGAATATATATATATATATATATATTAAATTGGTAGATCCAGTGCACACAAGAGGTCTTTCTTTTTTAGAAAAAGAAAAGACCTCTTGTGTGCCGGATCTCCAATTATATTATGAATGTCCCCAGTACACGAGGCAACACAACTGGGTGAAGTGAGTGCCTGAACTAAGCACAAATATATATATATATATATATATATATATATATATATATATATATATATATATATATATATATATGTATATATACCCTTCAACTTTATTCAAACAATGCAAAATCACAAGGTTGCTTCTATAAATCATACGCTGTTTAGGCTCCTTTCCACTGACCTTTCAGTGCCAGCATGTGGCATTTTTTAAAATGCCAAATATTGCTTTACTGTTTTAAAAATGTTAATTGCCACTCACAATGCCCTGTTAGTGCCTGATTGTGCACTTTTGCCATTTATACCAAACACAATAAATATTTTTCATGTTGACTTTGAAGAGCATTTTGTTACATGGTTTTTACAATGCCCCACAACAAATAATGCAATGTAATCAAAGGGGAACTACAGTGTAAAAGAAAAAATTAGGACTAGGAATCTAGAAATCTTTGTACTCTATGCAGCAGCAGTTTGAAAGTAAAAATACAGCCACTAAATGAGTTTAAAGTTGCACAAAATGGATCTCCATTTTCAGCTAAGACATGCTCATTGGCTTAGATATCCTATGGTTTTCTAGTTTCCTAAGGACTATGGAAAAACTTCAATCATTGACCACATTTCTATGAGAGAACAATAGTGCATATCCCATATGATTTATTAAGCAAAAAAAACTTCTGCGGGACTACCAATGACCAATATGAATGATCCTGTTGGAATCCAATTAGATATGTTGAATATTGTGTTTCCTCTGGTTCCCCCCCACAATTATAAGACATACTATTATAGATAGAGTTAGCTCTTTGGGGCAGGGCCTAATGTGAGTAATATTTAATTGTAATTGTGTGGAATGTAGAGTTAAAGGAAATAAATATATACATACATATATGGAAAATATTCCCATCATCATGTCCTTTATTTTACCAATAATGTTGAAATATCAGTTAACATGTTTTCAAAATTGTTTTTTTTTTATCAATCGGTTTTTTATATTTTACAGAAAATTCTTCAAAATAATAATAATAATAATAATAAAATAATAAAAATAAATAATAAAAACTATAATAATAATGAAGAATATAATAATAATAAAATATATAAAATAAAATAATAAAAATAATAAATTAATACTATATATAATAATAATAATAATAATAATAACTAATATAATCATAATATATACATTATAGCATGTAACACTCAGAGATCATAAATAGAATACTGTTCATGGTATTTGTAGGTATACAAATAATGCAATAAATTGGGGAGGGACAATAGAAGGGGGGAAGTAATATTGTTGTTTACTTTATGTGTATGGTCGACTTTTAATCAGATTTAGGTTTACTCTTGATCTCTCTTCCCCAGTCTTAGTTAGGTTTAGTAGAATCTTTTCATTAAAGGACCCATGGATCTATATCCACATACCAGTATCCCACTGTTTGTAGAATTTATGGAACTTGAGTCTGCGTTAAGGCATATTGTTTTTCATTGTGATGTATTGTAGGTGATGATGAATAGATGAAACAGTATGGTCTTGATTAAGGGGAAATAATTGTAGATCAAGGAAAGTAGTGTTAGTTCGGGGTAAGTATTATGTTTATGGAATAGGCGTTGCTATGAAATTTTGGATCTTATACCATACTTTCTGATTTTGTTGCAGGACCAGAACATTGGACCAGGAGCCCTGGGATTTTCCACATCTCCAGCATAGAGGTGAGTATTTTTTGGGTCCATTTTGCCAATAGTGTTGGTGTTCTAATATCTTAGTGATATTTTTTTTTGCTGTTTCCCAGTGTTGTGAGCAATTTGATAATTGGAATGGTAAGATTGCGCATTGACCATGTTCTTCATGGAATATTTTCCCAAATCTCTTCCTCCACTAAGAAATGGTTTTTTTTTGGTCATTGTGTTTTATTATTTAGCATGGGTAGAAGGTGGTAATTTTTGGTGGTATCTTGGATAATACAAAACTGTAGTTCTGTAGATTCCGTTGATGTTTCCATGGCTTTGGAAGCAGAGAGGTAGGATATGCTTGGATATGTTTGAAGTGGTCTTCTGTTGAGATGGTATTTTTTTTTGTAGTGTTTTGGAATGGTATGGTTTCTCCTTGTTTGAATAGTTATCTATTGTTGACAATAAATTTGGTTTCATTGGGTTTGGTAGTTGGGATCACCATTTCCACGCTTTCAATTGGAATACAGTCATATAATGGGGCTAGGATCTTTTGATTTTTGGTATGATTTCTCAGTTGGAGATTGATGCCTGGGGATAATAAATGTATAGTTTGTGTGGTTTTGTCTCCTAAGAGAGTTGCTCTCGAGGATTTTTGTAGGTTTGACCTTGAACACTATGTTCCTCTAGGTGGCCACCAAAGTTTGTTGTTTGAGTTGTTGTTCCACCAGATCTTTTGATCCAGTATAGTAGCTTGGTAATAGTCTTTTAGTATTGGTATTGCCAGATCCTCCCATCCTGCGTGGTTTGGCCATGAATTGGTTGTTTATTCTAGCTGTTTTTTGTCCCCATACAAATTGGGTGGTATTTTATTGAGCGCTAGAGAAAAAGGTGTCTGGTTGGTTATATTAGGGATCTGAACAAGTATTGTGGGAGTATGAGCATTTGGAGGCCATTATTCCGTCCATTAAGATAGCAGAGGAATTTCCATTTTTTTGTTTTAGATTCTAGTTTTTCCAGAAGTGGTAGGAAGTTAATTGTTAGATCCTCCAGGTTAGTCAGATTTGATTCCACAGATATGTTATTATATTGTTCCCAGTTGAATCTGTATATACAAATTGGAGTAATATGTTTTTGAATATGGATTTAAAGAGGTTATTGGTTGGGTCACTATTAGGATGGACATATCTGCAAATAAAGCTATCTTGTGGTTTGGGGTTTTGATTTGAATTCCTTTGATATTTGTATCTGTACGGATTTTTTCAGCTAGGGGTTCCATTGTGAGGGGCAAATATTAAGGGAAAGTGGGCAGCCTTGTCTGGTTCGTGGATATGTTGAGGGTCTTGATAACATGCTCGATATGAATATATTGCAGAGGGTTTGTGAGTAGAGTGCCATTATGCTTTTGAGTGGTTTCGAAAACCAAATTTGGTCTAGGACATGTTCAAATAGGGACCATTTAGACGGTCGAAACGCCTTTTCGGCGTCGAGAGTTATGAACAAAGATGATATATTTCTTGATTGGACCAATCTATTAGGTCTATAATTCTCCTTGTGTTATCGATAGATTGTCTGTTTTTTAGGAAGCCACTTGGTCTTGATGGATAAGTTGTGGAGAATGATGTTTATCTTTCAGCTATTTTTGAGATATTTCAGGTCATTGTGTTAGAAGGAGATTGGCCTAAGTTTCCAATCAAAGGTTACATCCTTTCCTTGTTTTGGGATTGGGATTATTACACGTCTTCAGCATTCTTTGGGAAACAATTGATCTTGTCTAGCTTGATTAAACATGGATTTGTAGATATGGGTTGGAGTGGTATAAAGGTTCTATAATACTCGTTGATAATCCATCTTTTCCTGGGGATTTGTTGAGTTTTAGTGTTTTAACTTCCTTTATTATTTCTTCTTGTGAGATTGGTTGTCTAAATATTCATTTTGTTTTTTTGATGTTGTTTGAAGATTATGGATCCAAGAAGGATTTTATTGTTCCGATTTGGATGGTTGATTTCCTTGGTGTCAGTGAGATGTATAGATTGCGTAAATGTTACTGATTGTGCAATATATTGCGGGTTGATAATTTTCTTGTATTTTCAATTATGAATGGAATTCTGGTTTTGGTGGTTTTTGTTTTAGTTGTCTGAGCTAGGTTTCTGTTAGCTCTTCCTCTTGGGCATAGAATGTGGCTTTCATCCTTCTAGGCATTCTTTGCATATTCGTATAGATTTATGGAGTGAAGTTTTTCTTTGTTCTTTTATTGTGAAGGATTTTTGTTTGTTCACGTCTCTAGTTTGCCTTTGTTTTGTGAATTGCAGTTTTTTTTTGTTTCAATTCTGTTTAATTATTTTTTTTTTTTTGAGCTGCTTGTTGGATGCAAACCCTCTTATACTGCCTTGTGGCATTCCATAGGGTGAAGGGTTAGTTTCTGGGGTTGTCGTTTAATTGAAGTAGTCTTTGATTGCTATTGAATTTTGTTTTTGTTGTTTCGTTTGAGAGTAGGGTTGGATTAAGTTTCCAGGGTTTTTGTATTTGAGTTGAATTCTGATGGAGAGGATAATTGGGGCATGTGTCTGACCATGTAATGGAAGTATTTGTATTTTGGTATTTCTGTAGTGTCCATTTATCCACAAGAATAATCCAATCTGGAATAGACATTGTAGATTGTGAATATTGTATACTCTTTATCTGTGGGATGGTTGTTCTCAGGGGTCAAATAGATCTTCTTTTGTTATTAGAGATGTCCGAACTTCGAAAAATCGGTCCGCGCGAGGATCCGCGGATTTTCGAAAAAATCCGTAAAATCGAAATCCGCGAGCGGACCCGTTTAAAACGTATTAAAATGAAAGTTCGGCAAAATCCCGCATTAAAAGTGGTCTAAATAGCCTTGTAACGTACACTTAACCCTCAGGGACCTGGGTAATGGCCTTAGAAGCACGTATAATGCCAACAATACCTAAAAGTACAGTCCGCTAGCGTGACTAAAAAAAACGGTATTTTGTCGAAAATACGAGGGATTCCCGTAAAACGAGGATTTCCGTAAAAAAACGGGCTTTCCGTAACTATGATCGCTGCCATTGGCTAATTTGGATCATGTGGCTTGCTCAGTCTTCGAAAATTTACACGAATTACTCGTTTTTACGCGTATTCTAGTAATTACGAGAATACCGTAATTACGTGAATCCTCGTAATTACGCGAAACCTCGTAATTACGAGGATCTTCGGTTTTTTCCGGATCCCGAAAATATCGTAGATCCTCGTAATTACGGAGATACTCGTATTTTCGAAAATTTTCGTAAAAAAAAAAATTCCGCAGTTTCGGAAGTTCGGAAGTTCGGAAGTCCGGAAAGTCCGGAATAATCGCCGTTCGCGGACGGGAAAGATCCCGCGGCGGAACCGGGTTCGGGTCCGCGAACCGGCCATCTCTATTTGTAATTAGGTTAGAGAAAGTTTATTTTTGTTTTTATGGGTGCTTGTGTATCTCTAATTCTGCTGGATTGTTTGGTTGAGTCCACAGATTATGATTTTTTTTGGTGATATTCTTTGACTTTAGTATGATTTTCTTTATAAATTTGGTTTGTTTTGATTATGGGCAATATTGTTGGCTATTACTATGTTGCGGTTGTTATAGAACAGAAGATAATATATCTACCATTTGGGTCGATTTTGCTTCGTAGAGTTTAAAGGCGATATTGTTGTTTATGGCGATAGTAACCCCTCTTTTTTCTTGTCTAAAGATGAGTAAAAGATATTATTGAATAACTGTGTTTGAGAAGTGGGGTGGGCTTTCCTTAGATGTGTTCTTGGATGCAAGCAATATCATTTGTTGAGTAGTAATTCTTTCCATAGGAGTAACGTTTTGGAGGGGAGTTCAGGCCTCTAAGTTGTAGGATTGAATTTTAATAACCATTGGGGTTTTATTTGTTTTGATGTGGAGGTTGTTTCGGTATTATCTTAGGTAATGGCTGTTTAGGTAAACAGATTGGATGTGTCATACCAGGTTTTTGGAGCTGACTGGAAGAGATCAAAGGATAATGGCTAACTAAGTTCAAGTCAACCAAAATGTGGGTTGGTATTATGGGTAGGGAAAAGGATAGGATCAATATTAACAATTCACATAAAAACAAAACATGGTAAAGTGAAAAACAATAAAAACATAATCCTTTAAAGGTTAATAAAACATTTCTAGTCATCAGATGATAGCTAGGTAGAAGGGCTTGTAGCCACCTGAATTTTATGTGGTGTAATAGGTCTATTTGTGGTGTGTTTTCTAAGTTATGAGTATGTTGATAGGTGTTTGACAAGGATTACAATTGGTTAATCTAGTTTTAGGTGAATGCAGCTATTTGTTAAGCAAATCATTAATTCTTATGTGTGAAGATGAAGCTATTAAGTTTGAAGCAAAAAACTCTTTTAAAAATGGATTTTTGCGTAGAGTTTGGGATAGTGTATATTTTTTGTTACTGTAGTATAGGGAAGTTCTGAACACAGTAGTTGTTAGTTAAAACTTGTGGTGTGTTCAGGTATATTGCTATATCTTGTGGTAATACTTGTAGTAGTTTATATATGTTGGATTTAGATATTACCTGGAGTGTTTAGTTTTGAGGTATGAGGTATTAAGGTGAATGGAAGTAGAGACATGTACAGTTTGGGTAAGGGTGGTTGAGTAGTTTAGTTGTGGGGTAGTTAAGCTTGGAGTTTGTGGGTGTGTGGAAGTTACTACTTTATGGTTGTGTTGGTATAGACGTTAGCCTTATTTGTGTGAGTTATGTTACTTTGTTTGCTAGTTTTATATTGTTTTTTTCCTGTTGATAAAACATATGTACAATATTAAGACAGTAGTGATATATTTTTTCTGGTTAGATAAAATACGAAAAGCATTGTCACAGTCATGGCAAAGCAAAGTACTATAAACACATAGAGACTTTTTTATACTTATATTCTTATATAATGTCAGGTGCGGAGCTTTTATCATAAAAATATAATCATATAATTTTTTAATTATAGATTTATAGAGGGTATTTCCCCTTTGGAAACTATTTGCTGTAAAATAATAGTTTTGCCTTATTTTCTAAACAAGAACATGGTAAACAACTTTTATGGTAAACATGTATCAAATAAACATAAACTTTTTTACTTATTAGATTTTAAGGGGTGTTTCCCCTTTGGAGACTTATCTGGTTTGAAAGAGGGTGTACCAGAGTATGATATAAAGTCTGAAGTCTTTACTTAACTGGGAATGAGTCCTCAGTTTTTAAACAGAGTTCCATTCCTTGGGAATGTATTACCGCTTTGTGTGTCTTTCTAAGTGTTTTAAGGGAGTTAGGTATTTTCAGTTCCCATTCTTGACACTTTTGGATGGCTTCTGTTGGAGTATTCAAAACATAACTTTGTCATCTTTGTAGTTATCAGACGTACTGGGAAGCCCCATTTGTAGTTTATTGAATTAAATCTAAGGATTTCTGTTGAAGTTTGGAAAAGTTCTCTTGTTTGCATAGTTGACTGGGATAGATCAGCGTAGTATTGTACTAAGAAATTGTGTTGGAATATTATGTTTATTTCTTGTAGCAGACATAAATATTCTTTGGTTTGATAGAAATGAACTGGTGATACTCTCTAGGTGTGTGTTGGGGGAGCATTTTTGTTTTTGAACAGTCTGTGTGATTATCAAGGGTTTTCTAATTGTGCCACTCTGTATTATTTCCTCAGCAAACTGTCCATAATTGGTTTAGTTCTGAGTTCTTAATATTTCTGGTATGCCTCTTATTTGATATTGTTTCTTCGTGACCTATCCTCTAGGTCTGAGATTTATTTTTAATTGAATTGACTGTGTCATCCAAATTATTGTGTGCGTCTACAAGTTGTTAAATGAGGTGGTGAAATCTGCCATTTTATTCTCTATGTGGGAAGTTTCTCAGCAATTTCCCCTCTATACTTTTTAATGGAGTTAACCATTTCTGTGACGTCTGCCTTAAATGCTTTATGTTGGGAAATTAGCATTTCCTTATATGGTCTCTGATACTGGGAACATTAGTAGTAGGGAAATTGTATAAGTTTTGCATACCTGTATTGGTACTGATGTGTGTTTCATCTTTTGTTATCCCTTTCTTGTATGTTTTTATTAGGATCCCTCTGGGATTGAGGGGATCCCCTGAGGAGCTTGTGTCCCCCTTCTCCTGGTAAGTATCGGAGTCTCTAGTATGTTCATGTATAGGGTTTTGATGGGTAGAAGTACCGCTGTACGATTCTGCATCTGAATCCAATTTTCCTTAATTTTTATGTTTGTTTTCTCTGTAGGTGCGGACTCGCAGTTTTCCTATGGGCGCCACCCATCTGGATTTCCTCGCGGGAACTGGAGCTGCCAGAGAAGAAGTGGGTAAGTTTCTTTTTTGCTTTGGTGTGGCGGATTTGTTCCTTCCATGTCTGGGTATTTGTGTGTATCGCTGGAGCGATGTGGACCCAATTTGTTGAGGTAAGTTGCTTTGTTTCAGGTAGCTGTGCAGGAGCTAAGCAGACATGCAGCTGTCCTCTAGGCTAGCCGGCCACGCCCCCCAAATTGTTTTTAATTATTATGTTTTATTTTCTGTTTTAATCTTAATAGTGTTTGGACCAGCACACACGTGGAATTTAAAATACAATAATTTGCCGCACTGTTGCCCCACTGTTCAGTGTTAAAAGATTACCTTTTTTTCTCTGCTCCTTATGGTTATCCTACCTATGAAAGTCCAAAATAATAAGAGAAGGAGTCTATGTGTAATCCGTACTTGCCATCTTATTCCCCTCTAAGAGGACTCTGGTGTTCCCAGTGGAGCTCCCCATACCCCCCCCCACACACACACACCACACACACACAGGGTCTTATATATATATATATATAAAAAAAAAATCTTATAAGGTAAGCCAACTCAATAATAAATGCTAGCTTTAAAAATCTAACACTAAATTCATTTAGGGGCGATTTAGATGTTTTAAAGCTAATTTTTAGGGTTGGGGGTGCTTTACATGAATTTAGGTTTAGAAGTAGATACCCTTAAAAATTGATCAGACTATAAATACTTAAATCGGCCTGTCTCATCTCATGCCATTAGAACATTGTAACAGTTGTAGAAATTGATCCTTGTGGCTAATTAGCATAGACCATCACATAGATAATGATGCCATCAGCTGCAAATTAAAAAATCCCAAAACCACAAGGGAAGATCACACTGACTGTAGGTGAGATTAGGATGAAAAGAGAGATGGCAGTCAGCCTAGGAAAATTCAACTATTAAACAGAGGGTTTTTTGCCATTACCATCTTGCAAAGAGACCTCGCTAACTGATTGATGTTTATCATTCATATTGTTAAAAAGAATATCAAATGTCTGTATGCTGATTTATGTTGAAAAAAAAACTTTCCACAAAGTGTACTTTTTCACATTGATGTAGTTCTAGTTGATCCAGGGATACTATCCGATACTTTGCCATGGACGTATGACAGCTTGTGAAGTTTCTCATTCATCCAGGTCATGGTATATCAGTCATGGTATATCAGTTTGCATTCAGTTAACCCCACTAAGACTTATAGTCAGCAGCATTAACTATGTAACATACAAGGTGGCAAAATACCTAGCCAACACCCTAAGGCCCTTGGTTGGAAGTTCTAAGCATCACATTCAAAATTCAAGATTAAGGTGTAGTACTCAGTGCAGAAGAAAACTATGTGACATTCCTCCTTATCTGTATACCCACCACAGAGGCTGTTGAAATGAATGAAAAAAATGGATGTGCCAAGACAACACCATTACCAGCACAACAAATCTTACCCCAGAACAGATGTGTCCCTACTGGACTTATGCCTGACACATATTTCAAATATAAGAATAAGTTCTACGAGCAAAAATATGGATGTACTATTGGACCATGGTGACAAACATTTACATTACAAGTGAAACAAAGGCTCTCTTTCTGTAGTGGACCCTATCTTACCCCCCTGCCATATTTGTTTACACAAATAATAATCAGAAAGGTACTTACAGCGCTTCGTTCCCCGGCATTCTGATCCACCCCTTTGCTTGCAGGAAATTTAAAGCAGGCAATCACAGAGGCAGCCAATACAGAAGCAGCTGCTGGCAGTGCAGAATGCTGGGGAACTAAGCTCTGTAAGTACATTTTCAATTATTTTTTTTGCAAACAAATATGGCGGTTGGGGGTGGAAAGGGTCCACTACATTACAGAAAAAGGATTTAATGCTAGGGCAAAGGGCAGAAAATAGGGATCGGGAGGGATGGAGGGGGGGTGGGTGGTGGAAGGGTTCCAGTGGGCAAGCCAGAAACCTCTCAGAGGAAAGGCAAGAGGCAGAAAACATTTTTACTCACAGCCATGCTCCTATTCTTCACTTTTGGGACTTTGGACAGACATTGCAGGAGAGCCATTTGGAGCAGAGGGGCCAGTAGTGGGGGAAATTTAAGTTTTTGGACAGGCCCTTTAAAGCATATCATATCAACATTCCCTTAACTTTAAAAGGTATGATATCAACTTCCCCTTTAACTTTAATTTTCCCCAAAATTTTAAGATTAAAAAAATTACACATTTCAAAGAAAAAACACTAAACCACATCCAAATTCCGGTGTTGTTGACGGTCTTTTAAACAGCTGATGGTGCAATGTTTACTTCATACGTGCGAACAACTGTTTAAAAGTAGGCGATTGTGGAAGTTTGGAGAGATGATCGGGGGCCCTCTTACCTCCAGCCTTATATAATATATATATATATACCAAAGTAGTTAGTCAGGCGCACTCACGGACTTAATACATCTATTAAAGTTAAAATGGTAGGCCAAAGCAACCTAGCATTTCAGCCCGACGTTACTGGGCCATCATCAGGGTCATCAATCCTGATGACGGCCCGAGTAACGTCGGGCTGAAACGCATAGGTTGCTTTGGCCTACCATTTTAACTTTAATAAGATGTATTAAGTCCGTGGAGTGCGCCTGACTAACTACTTGGTGGAATCTTTTTGGCTGCACCCAGGCATCTACACACGATACGGAGTGCATTGGATCCTTGCCACTATTATATATATATATATATTATATATATATATATATATAATATATTATATATAAACTTTTTCCACCAGCGAGCACTCCTCTTGTTAGTCAGCTGCCCAGGTGCTGCTCACACGCTATATATAAGTGGTATTTGGAATTGAGCACACTCATGGGTCTTAAGGAAAATATATAAAACGTGTTGTATTCACAAACGGGTGGTTGACATGTTTCGCCCAAACTCGGGCCGTCTTCAGAACATCTGCAACAGTGCACAGTGAGGTTTAAAACCGATCTTAACCAATTGGAAGGAGTGTGGTTGGCGGATCAATATGACCGCAGCTTAAGCCGCCCCTCGGGGCGAGGGTTTGGAAACATACAATATAAAGTGTCAAAGTGCTCATTAAGTGCCAAGTGTGGTAAAAAGATACATAAACATAAAATCTATATACAACAATGTAACCTAATATGAACAATATAAACTGTATCGAAAGTCTAAATCCTGTGTTATGTATAATTTATACAGGTATAATCTCACTAAATGATATGACATAGGAAAAACGGGTATGAATAAATGAAACTAACTGGAGAGACCTATTGTAAGACATGGTTGTTAAAGACTCATAAATAAGCCTTAGACCTTAAATAGTCTGACCTGAAGCTGTAGCAAAACAGGTCAGTGTGACATCGAGGGGATATGGAATCCTTGCCCCTTAACATAGCTGAAGAAACGTACCATACATTCTCCCTCATCACACCTCAAGGTGCACCATACTCTCTATATTAAACACTTATATTAAGCAGGGGGTTAGTCATAAACATTAGAAGGTAAGTATAAAGATCAATGCCTATCGAACACATCCTACATGTAGGAAAAAACATCACTATCTTATAGTGATTTTATATATTTATATATATATATATATATATATAAATTCAATCGTATACAGCACTTCAGGATTTTTAGTATGCAGAATCTTTATTAGTTACATGCTACCTGCACAAAGTAAGCAGCAATGTTTTGGGGAATTACCCCTTTCTAAGCTGAACAGATAGGAATACACAATAGGTAGACACACCATATTTAAATCATAGTACAGGAAATGAGGTCATTTACGTCACATCTTCACATGCACATCACATGACATATATAGCCATTCCCCAGCCCAATTAACCCATGAAATTCAAGTGACATGCTTGGCGTCACCCAATAAAGCAAACCGCAATACGCTCCTGAATAATAAAGGGAAAACACCGGGTGGATGACCATTGATCTGTGGAGTGCTATCAGGTCATATGTTTTATATATATAATATATACTAGCAAAAGTGTGCCCGTTGGTGCACAGTGGAAATTGTGGGTGTATGTTTAGCTATAGTGGATACAGATATATAAAATTTATACCACTATGAAATTTAGGGATTTTTACAAAAAAAAATAAAGGCAAGATGTTAAAAATAAAAGAAATCCTATGAAACTTGGTTCTATTAATCTCACATCCCCTAAATGAATATTTGATCTATTGTATATTCCCCTTAAATTTTCAACCAATAATAGATCATAGCAGATCCATTGGATCATTCTATAATTAAAGTTATCAGTCTGTCTTTAATAGTCACCCTCCCCATTAAATCACAACTGTCATCAGGGATTCTGTTAGAGAGGGATCACTATTGGTCAATGTGTTAGAGAGGGATCATATGGTCATGTTAGAGAGGGATCATTATTGGTCACTGTGTTAGAGAGGGACACTATTGGTCACTGTGTTAGAGAGGGATCACTATTGGTAAATGTGAGGTCCTAAAAAGAACCCAGACTATCCTATCATGTTTCAATCTTATTACATTTTATCAGTTCAGGACACAGATTCACAGGCATCCCACCTCTCCCTGAAGTTCAGGGAGTCTCCCTGATTTTAATGGCAGATTCCTGACTCCTAAATAATATACAATCTCTGAAATGTGTTGTTTTGAATTGAGTGGGGAGCACAATGATGTCAGAGTTTTTAGTGGTTAACAAGTAACAAAAACACTTAATAGTGACATGACTTGTTGTATGCGTGTGGTCTGACTGCTTTTTGAGTGTGTGTCTGTTGAGATGCATGTGTTTGTGTGCAAAAGTGTCTGACTGTATACATGTGTGTGTGTATGCATGGATTATGTGTTATTCTTGGGGTGGGGCTTTAGGGGGTGGGAATCCTTCTGAAATCTGTGGGTGCCCTCCCTGAAATGAGTTTTGTGCACGGGTGAGATATCTGGGTTCAGGCTTCTATGGGTCTATTGCTTAAATAATGTAATAAACCATAACAAAATCCACTTCATTGTCTCAGAGAAATAGGCACGGAATTTTTCCTGGGTGTGGCTTAACAGTCCATTTGAAGATACCATACAAAACAGGGTGGGGACTACTAAGTACTTTATTTATTTATATATTTTGCCTTATTACATTGACATACGGTACTTGTAATGTCATTACTGCATATTGTTAATATTGATTATAACTATTTATTTAGTGCCTTAAACAACACAAAAACACTGTCCCTATGTATATTACTTTTACCCACCCCACCAACATAGTACCTCCGAAAAACCCAATGTTTTCCCATGAAATATTAATGTATTTATATAATATATGGGAATCCTTACGTTATATGATGGTCGCTCACCACTCTGCCACTTCATCTGCCCGGGTGCTCTCCGTGGGTAATGTAGAATAACGAAAATACTTGGTAAGGCACTCAGGGTCTTGTACTAAATAACAAATTATCAACATGTTTCGGCCATGTTTTAGGCCGTCTTCAGAAAGTGATGTCAAACAAGTGTCACATGCTGAAATAGGTGAATATCCTCCCCCTCCAGGTGCATCTCGCTCTATGGGAGTTCCTCATAGTGCTAACAAGTAGGGAGCTATCATTGCGAATAGCTATTATATATACAACTCCCATAAAGTGCTAACAGGTGAGGAGCTGTTCAGTGCTGAACAGCTAGTTTATATGAAAATCCATAAAGTGCTAAAGTGCGACAACATAAAAACGATAAATATTAAAAACTATTAAACTTGTTTCTTATAAATGATACCATTAATCATACTATAGTACAAATTGTATAAGTGGTAATATATCAGAAATAGAAAATACATGTTGGGGTATTATATAATAAATAGGATAAATGATAAAATCACTATACATAACTAATTGCTTCTAACATACCCCCATTAAAGCATGGATCTCATAAGATTATGGGAAACCTTTAAACCTTAACTATTAATATCCAGATCAGCTAGGGGCCTAAGTTTGTTTACATTATTATATTGACGATATGTTTTCTTGTGGAGAGGAACAAGAGAGGAGGTAGATCAATTTCTGGTCACCATCAACAGTCTCAATAGCACCATAAAGCTCACAATGAAATGTGACCCTGACAATATTGATATCTGGACCTTCACATTTTTAAAAATCAAAGGAGAATAGGTTCGACCCTTTTTACTAAACCAACAGATCGGAACTCGATCTTACATGCAGAGAGTTATCATCCCCCAGCCAAAAAAAGAGGCATAATCTTTTCCCAAATGTTGAGGGTCATTTGGAAAAACACGATCAGGACCTGATGTATATTCGCCTAGCATATTTCAAATGCAATGGAGAGGGTTATACAAACAAATAGCATATCCAACAAAAGGACTCCAATCATACCTTAGGGATAGTCAGCACCTGTTACAGTTCCTCCTGGAGATAGGGGACCCCTGATGTTATATTTATGACCTGTGAGGTTAAAAACTTATATACCATCATACCACAGGTACAGGGGGTTGATATATGTAGGAGGGCCATGGTGCGCGGGGCTACAAGGATCCACCTTTCGAGTTTCTGATGGATCTTCTACTATTCTCCCTTGAGAATAATTACTTTAGATTTGAGGATCGTTTTTCCAATAGACGGCCGGCACGGCCATGGGGTCAAATATAGGCCCTCATTTGCTAATATATTTATGGAAGACTATGAGGCCCGGTATATTATCACTGGGGGGGACAAGATCCTCCTCTATAAAAGATACATTGATGACCTCTTCTTTCTGTGGCGTGGCACTAGGAGGAAGGCACCCAATTTGTGGATACCCTTAGTAACCTGGATTACGGTTAAGCTCACCATGACAGCGAGTAAGGAATCAATGGATTTCCGGATTTACTTATTTACAAAGACGGAGGGCGTTTGTGTTCCACGCTTACACCAGCCCACCGATAGAAATACTCTTATGCACGCCAATAGCTTCTATCCAACAAAGCAGAAAAAAAATGGTATTATATTCTCCCAAGGCCTCCGAAACAATAAAAATGAGGTTTGGCAAGAACAATTGGTCCAATTAAAGTATAAATTCATTTACAAGGGTTATGATCAAACTACAGTTGAGGGACAACTACAACGGCCCTTATGAAATGAAGGGTAAGGATATACCACCGTCTAAACGGACAGTGAAGGGATCTATCCCTTTTGTTAGCAAGTATTCCCCATGCAGCAGGAATTTAAAACAGAGCATTAAAAAATGCGGGAGTACTGGCTGGTGAAAAAAAACTTACCATTTCTGGATTCCTCTCGCTGTTGCATATAGATGCGCTAAGAACCTTAGAAATATCTTATGCGGACTGATCTTAGGGAATACCTACCAATGGAAACAAACTTGGCTTCCGCCTCCTAAGAATGGCTTTTTTAAATGCCAAGAACGCTGGCATGTAGGAGTGCCCTTACTGGCTCTGACTTTCCACATCCACATAATGGAAAACAAATCCGTATTAGTTGCAAGTAGAACTGCTTGAGCCAATCTGTTATTTATTTATTACGTGTCCCTGCGGTAAGTACTACGTAGGTAAAACAATTACAACTCTCCGTGACCGATTGGCCAATCACAGGCAGGCTATTAGAACAGCACTTCTGGGCGGGGAAAATAGCAGGGACATGGAACTAGATGTGGGTGATAAGTATGGTGAACAGTCCGTGGCTCGCCACTTCCGAAAAATGACACATCCCCTGGCCACCCTTAAATGGATGTCTATTGACTGGGACCCCCCCCCCCCCCCGGAGGAGACTGAAAAAAAGCACTCCTACAATGTGAAATCAATGGATCAGGAGGTTGGACACTATGTCCCCTATGGGACTCAACAAACAATTGACCTTATCCTGCTTCCTATAGAACTGACCCTCAGTGGTATACCACTGGGTACATGATGCTGTCCCCTTGACTTTTTTGCATAAATGACCTTTTTACTAGCTTTTTAGTGTAATATTGGCTGTATGTGCCTTATTTGTCCCCTTCTTTAGCCCAGTTTGGTCTTACCAGGAGGCCATGTATCTACATTGAGTAGTTTTAGTTTATCTAACGTGTTTGTTTTTTATATGTTTTATCAGGCATTGACACTTTAATATCACCGTTTGGCACTTTACCTGGCTCCTCTTGGGGGTGGGGTCCCGGGATTCCTTGCCTTTCTTAACTCTGGGATGTAGCTGCTATTTTTCTAGTGGACATAGATATGGTTCTCACTTGGCAATGGCAATTTTGCACGCACGCAAAAAGTGGGCATTAGCACTTTTAGATGGTGCTCTTTAGGGGGGGTAGTTTCCTTACCTTATATTGTCTTGTTCCCAGTTGGCTATAAGCTATGGAGATAAATAGAAAACACACATACCGAAATCCAGATTAGGAGGCTCGCTCACCAGTGGTATGTGATTCCACACTATGCTGCGTCCTGTCGGGCGGTCACTTCTCCCAAAACGAGACTAGCGGGGTCTCAAAATACTTAGTACAAAGAGCGAACATCAGGTGGCGGACCGCTCCGGAATTAGGACTCACGGGAGAGGGTCTCTGTGAAGCGGCCAGAAACGCCGGGAAGCGTCCGACCACTGGTTGGGTTGCACCTTTGTGATGCTTTTACAGCTTTGATTGATGTTTAACATGGTTGAAATAAAATTTTTACGATGACCCCACCAAGTCTGAGTCCTAATTCCGGAGCGGTCCGTTCCCATGAGTGCGCTCTTTGTATAAGTATGGCACATTTTTAGTTTGACACCACACACCACGTGGGGGGCGAGTGAGTGGGCGGTTTGGGGGAGTCTTTGTTCATGTTAAGGAAGCGTCCTTGATTGGTCAGTACCCTGATGATGGCGGAAACTCATGGGCTGAAATGCGTAGGTAACCAGACACTACGTTTGCTGAATAAACCTGTTGTCAGGACCGAGGAGTGCTTGGTATATATATATATAATATATATATATAATATATATATATATTATTCCACTTCTAACAGTAACCACCGGGTGCTGTCACAGTAACCACGTAATTGGAGAAAGTCCACAGAACATCCTGGAATTTGAATCAGGTAACAATTTATTATTACACAAACAGCGATCAACTGACAATGTCAGACACATTGATCTGCGCAATTAGGATTTACATTGGGTGGACCTGTGGTTTGGACCTAACAAAAAGAAGTTTCTGTGGTGGAAACAAACTAGAGTGAAACGTGGACAAAGTCCATGTGGTAAAGGACCTTGCTCTTAAGGAGCTCTGTTGGATCTGGAATATCTAATATCGTGGAGCCTATTATAGAATAAAGGTAACTGGAGGCTTAGGGGGATAGTGACCATGAAATAGTGTCATTTGGAGTATGTTATCGAAAGGAAAAGTGCGGGGGGTTAACAAAGACTTTTATTTTGGGAAAGTAAATTTTACCAGGTAAAAGTGCTCTTCCGAATGTCAACTGGATAAGGTATTATCAGGTAAGGTACTTAACAGAAGTGGACTGTGTTTAAGGGGATTTTAAGCCATTCAAATCTAAATTTATACCCTTGGGAAATAAATGTAAAAAAATAAATCCACGACCGTGTGGTGGTTTTTTACATAAAGAGGCAAATGGAAAGAAAGAAAAAGGCATTTAAAACCTTTAAAGGGACTGTCCACCCCTTTCCAAAAAACTGATATAATGTGATAACCCCCCAAAACCTTAACTTCGTTTTATTCACAATTTACAAATCAGCTCCCACACAGAGATATATATACTTACATGCTCCTCTCCCTCCAACGCTGCGGCTGCACTTCCAGGTAAGTCAGTCAGTGTTGGCAGTGACTGTGACGTCACGGCCAATCACTGACTGCCATTCCCGGGCAGTCTCCACTGCGGGCGTCAGAACACAAAAAGAACAGAGCAGCCACAGTGGAGACTGGGAGAAGAACCCGGAAGTGGCGGTGGAGGGAGGAGCTTGTGAGTATATAACTCTGTGTGGGAGAGGATTTGTAAATTGTGACTAAAACGAAGTTAAGGTTTTGGGGGGTTATCTACATTATATCAGTTTTTGGAAATAGGGTGGACAGTCCCTTAAGCCAGACTTTGCGGCTGTATTTTCGATATTATCATAAATTTGATAATTATCGGAATCAGGCCGTTCGCTAACCCTAGACTGTATCGTTCGATAACCTCGAAAGTATCTTTTATTTTCATAACCCTTAAATGTACGGATCATTTTCACTAACTCTAGAATGTGCTGTTCGCTAACCCTCAAATGTAACCTTTGATTTTTGGTAACCTCAAAAAGTATCTTTCGTTTCAGTAACCCTCGTAGGTATGGATCATTTTCGCTAACCCTAGAATGTATCTTTCCCTAACCCTCGATAGTATCGTTGGATTTCGGTAACCCTTGAATTTATTGTTCTATTTTCGTTAACCCTCGAAAGTATCGTTCGAAAACCTTGAATTGTCTGTAGCCCTCGGGTGTAGCTTGCGGCAAACCTGACAATTGCCCACTCGTGTTTATGTGTTTTAACAAGTTTTGGTGATAGTGACATGTTCCAGACCATTTCCCAGATGCCACAGCCATTTACAACCCTTGTTAGTTAGCTGCAAATCACCGGACTTTTCAAACTATCACTCCCCCATTGACTTTAATAGGTCCATTTGAACTTTTACTGAAGTTCGAAATTTGTAAAACAGACCAAACTTAATGAAGTTTGACCATCTCTTACTGGTAACAAGGAGTGTAAGAATGCAATCAAACTAGCTAAAATTAATATGATGTAGAATAGCTGAACAAAGCATCACTAAGCTAAAAAAAAAATATATATATTATAGTAAGAAGATGAGGACTGAAAATGTGGCCACATAATTATGGAGGATAAGTTAGTTTATGTCTTAGATATTTTTTTCCCCTTGTATAGAAGATGCAGTACAGATATCATAGAGTATAGTAGCAATAATGGTTATAAAGATGCAGGTGCACTTGGTTAACCAAGGATATGGTAGAGAAACAACCTAAATAAGGTTAATATTAAAGGGCATGTCCACCCCCAAAACTATTAATCCCCCAAAACTGGCCCCACCATGTAGTGTAGTTTAATCCTACCTAACATCCCAGCTCCATAGGGTTTCCTGTAGTCCCCCCAAAGTCCCAAAAACTGCCCACCAGGAGGCTAGCAGAGTCCATATAGGACTCTCGCTCCTACCTGGCCAGGTAGATTTTGCCATGCGTACTGCAGCCCTCTCCCTCCCTCACCCTCCCTCTCCGATCCCTCCCCTAGCGTTTAACCCTTTAGATAGGCTTCCCATGGTCCCCCAGCCCCAACCGCATCATTTTTATTTTAAGAAAGCTCCCCAAACTCTTACTTACCTCTCCTCTTTCCTCCGCTGAAGTGAGCTGCCGGCAGCCGCGTCGTGATTGGCTGCAGCTCAGCCAATCACAGACGCGGTGCCGGTCCCGCCCTCTGCTTGCATTCTCGCAAGCAGAGGGCCGGGAGCGCGGCGGAGGAAAGAGGGGAGGTAAAGTAGGGTTTGGGGAGCTTCTTAAAATAAAAATAATGCGGTTGGGGCTGGGGGACCAGGGGGAAGCCTATATTAAAAGATTTAAGGGTGGACATACCCTTTAATAAATCTCCTGTTACCGGATAAAATACATCCTAGGGTCCTTAGGGAGCTAAGTTCACGCTTTATCTAGGCCATGACACAACAAAAGAAAAAGCGACACTGCATCGACTGGGAAAAGTACAAGAGAAATCCGGACACGAAAATGAATGAATGAAATCACAGCTTTATTCTCAATACGCCTGAGCGTTTCAGACCCCCGGTCCTTAATCTAGGCCATTGTTCTTATTTTGCAGATTCCTCATGTCTGGATTGAAAAGGCTGATGTTATTCCAATATTTAAAAAGGGAGTCGATCACAGCCAGGTAATTACAGGCTGTAAGTTTTAACTTCAGTGGTGGGGGAAGTTACTAGAAAGTTTAGTAAGGGAACATATTCTAGAGTATGTTTTTAGGACTGACATTATAAGTAGTAACCAGCATGGATTTAGGAGGAATAGATCTTGTCAAACTAATTTGCTTGGCTTTTATGACAAGTAAGTAGAAATTAGACTCGGCATAGCAGTAGATGTAGTATACCTGGATTTTGCAAAGGCTTTTGATACAGTCCCCATAGGCGACTAATGTATAAGCTAAGGTCTGTTGGTCTGGGGAGCACATTTTACATGGATAGAAAATTGGTCAATGAATAGGATGCAGAGTGTAGTTGTTAATGGGGCTCATCATTATGGACTAAAGTACTAAGTGGGGTGCCACAGGGTTCTGTGTTGGGGCTGCTTCTTTTAATCTATTATTAATGATTTGGAAGTGGGTATTGTCAGTAAGGTTTCGTGTTTGCTGACGACACAATACTTGTCAGCCATTAAAAACTTCAGAAGATGTGCAACGTTGCAGGGGGATCTAGTATATTGTACATGGGCTGCTAAGTGGGCAGATGAGATTCAATGTTGATAAATGTAAGGTGATGCATTTTGGACTTAAAATCCTTGTGCTGCTTATACTATAAATGGCTCTGTGTTAAGTGAATCCCTGTTGGAAAGGTATCTTGGTGTTTGGGGTATAACAAACTTAAAGGTAGCAAGCAGTGCCAGACGGCACAGCCAGAGCCAGCATGGTATTGTCTTGATAAAGAGAGGCATGGATTCAAGGGAGGAAATGTTATTCTCCCTTTGTATAAATACATTAACGGGCCATACAATAAACTATCTGGGGCATTGTTCACCAATAGAGCATGACGGAAGACATGTGGACATCCCCTAAGACCTTAAGAAAAAGGTTTAGGCTTTAGATCCGAAAGGGTTTTTCACTGTGAGAACGGTAAAGTTATGGAACTGTCTTCCATGGACGTTGTTATGGTAGGTTCATTGTCAGTTTAAAAAGAAAGCTGGATGGTTTCTGCAAAAAAGGAATGTTGCAAGTTACTGTATTGATAAATAAAGTAGAGTTGATCTAGGGAAATTTTGATTACCACTTGGAGTCAGGAAGGAATTTTTTCCCCCTTCATAAATTTGGTGGGTTTTTTTGCCTTCCTTTGGATCAACAGTTAGGCAGGAAATGAGGATATTGCTAGATGGGTTGGACTGGATGGACGTATGTCTTTATTCCACCTCAAATACTATATTAATAAATTGTCCTGATTCAAATCCCAGGAGGGCTTATATTATATTATATTAATATATATATATATATATATATAAACACACATTACAATGTTCAAGTTTGCAGCAGCACTAGAATGGGATATAGGAGGTGCAAATCTCCAAGGGACCCGAAAAATCCCTAAATACTATTTTGACAAAACACCTCATATAAGAAGGCAGAGGTCAATTTCTTCTTAAAATCTTCTGGAGTTAATTCTAACAATGAATATTTCATTTTTGATGAAAGTTTTATCTGCAGTTATGTGGGACCGCAATGAGGTTGAAACATCACCCCGCACTATGCAGATGCCTTCATGGCAGGCTTTGAGAAGGAGCATATCTATAGAGATGATCTCAATCAGGCTCATTGTTAGTCTGGTGGAGATTTATCGATGATGTTTTTTCTCTATGGTGGGGGGTGACATGGCTATCCTATTGTGGTTCCAAGAACTGGTTAACCAGTTCCATCCCTCCATAAAATTCTCAATTATGAGTGATACACACTCAGCCCAATTTTTTGGATGGAAAAATACTGAAGAAGATATGGGAGGAATTGAATGTGACTGTATACTAAACCCACAGACAAAAAACCAATTACTACTTTATAGAGTCACCACCCTAGTCATCTAAAAAAAATCAATACCATATAGTATCTTTGTCGAGTTAAGGGATTAGTGACTGATCCATATAAAAAGATGAACAAATAGATGAGATTGCAGAAACGTGGCAAGGGGTTGAAGAAGGCAAGGGTGAAAATAGAATCAGAGAAGAAGAAATCACATAAAATACGGAACCATGAATGCCTCATTATCATTTAATGAACATAGTGTATACAAAAATAAGATTTTTGAAGCAACATTGGCACATTTCGAGAAGAAAGCATATCCTGACCTACATACATCTCTGCTCCTTGTGGTTCTCCTGAATGCCTGTTCAAAGTCCAGGAACTGGAAAGAAGGAGCTGTCTTCCCATCCAAAAGGTTTCTGCCTCTAATCTGTCCTCTCAGTTTGTGACAGGTGCAGGGGAGCCCTTCCCCACCCCCCTCCTCCCACCATCAAATCCCTCTCTGCCTGCCCTTCATGAGCGTAAATTCGTTTGGCATAATATTCCCCCTCCTGCCTACCCCCAACCCCGTATTAGTTCTGTAATAAAAGTTTTCGATCATACTAACATCCCTTCGATCCCGCAGCTGTCTTCTAACCAGCAGCCCAATCACAGAAGTGGCTGCCAGTCTGGCCCTCTCTGCAGCTTCCGGTTTGCAGGAGGAGAATACAGCATTGGAGTGAAGGGATGTAAAAAATCCAGATGCCTCTCTGTGAGTCACACACTCACTGTAATGGGGGGCATAAGCGACATTTTAAACACTCATCATCATAAGGGTGCATAAATCCCTCACCGACAATCAGTGCGTTACACATGTACAATTACTGCACCTGTAATAGCCCTAGCGATCTGAGAATGAAAAGGATCTTTTTTTTATATTTATCAGCCAGATCAGCCTGAACAAGTGTCGTATATAAGGAATGTCATTTAGTATAATACACAAAGGAGCAAAGGGGCGTACAGCGTGATCCCATCCCAAGTGAAGTGTCTCCTTCAACAGCGGGCCAAAACCTGGTCAGATTTTGTCTGACCATATCAAGCTGTGGGAAAAACATTGAATAAAAGGAACACAAGACACGCTCCTTAGATTCCCAAATCTAGATTCCCCGAAGCCTATGTTACCAAAGAAGTTGGATAGCTCTTAAACACATGTCTGGGGTTAAAGCTCTTCCCGTGAAGTAAGGTGGTCCGGTTCTGTCGGTTTGTGAAGAGAGTTTGTGTATCTCGCCATCAATAATCCTGACTGCACGTTAAGATAGTGTACCATCTCGTTTGGAGATTTCTAATTTAACTCAATGTGGTCACCATGGAATTAAATAATTGGACAAGTCATTGACCAACTCCAATGACCCCCGACCAGATGATGAATCTAACAGCTAATAATATGGGTGTAACAATGGAATTGATACACACGACTCTTTTCTAGAAACCGACAAATAGATTGCATACAACCAAGTAGGGACAGCCCATAGCAGTCCCAACAGCTGTAAAAAAAATCACTTTCAAAAGGAAGTAACTGTTATGCCAGATCATATGCAAACATCCATTAAAAATGACCAGGAGAGTTACCTTTATGTTTTAATGTCAGATGATACTGTATTGCCTGCATACCCCTGGATGGTCAATATTATATACAGAGATGTATGTCACCAGTGATCATATACCAATTGTGCTGCCAGAGACCTGTGCTGTGAAGCTTCCCAAGAAAATCTTTAATATTGAGGACAATGTGGAAACAATAGACTTCGAATAAAAATCCACAAACTGGGCCAATGGCCTGAAAGATAGCCCCATAGCTGATACTATATGTCAGAAGGGAGGGTTAGTCTTATCTTATGTATCTTGGGAAGCCCATAGAGCACAGTCTCTGGGGGCAGTCTTCCATCAGAATTCACTGGTAGACTGATCAATCCAATTTTCAAATAAAGCAGTATTAATCAACATTTTGACTTAGATATCAATTCAATAGTAGGAACCTACTCAAAGGCACCTAAGCGCCAGCCTAACAACGTGTCTTCTAATGTTGGCACAATGGAAGGCGGTATAGTCCATAAGGACAATTGAACGCCTTATGAGACGGTTTTAATATCAGCGATTTATCTTGTGCTAATTATTAAGTGCATCTTTTTCCGCTTTGAAAAATAATCAGAAATTCTATTTGCCTTCATATTGCCAACATTAGATCTCATAGGTCACAGAAGTGATCAATCCATGGTAAAAAACTGGGGGGGGGGACTTTTTAGTTGAATGGAGAGAAACTGGTACAGAGTCAGTTTGATTCTTGAAAATGTCTTCAGCTTAAGGGAATGTTCAAGTTTATACAGTTCCACCTCAAAGCTGGAAAACAATCAAAACCGTTCACCAACTGGAACGATAGACCTTTACTTAAAACAGAGTTTCCTCAGGCATAAGAGGTCTGATGATAAGTTAAAAATGATTGTTCGGGTTTCTGGAGCACTGGACGACCTCCTCCACCTCCTGATCCTTCGCCGCCTGCCAAAAAGAAGCCAAAGCATGGCCTTTTGTGAGCCAACTGGTAACCACCTGGCTGGGACCTGTTGACTGGCTGCTAAGCACCAGGAGTCAGAATCCGTTCCGCGACGAATCCTTCGTGATACAGTCTGGCCAGAAGTCGGGCATCAGCAGTGTTCTGTTTCCTCTCCTTCCGGCACGTCGTCTCGGTGCGAGTAAATTTCGGCATTCGTTTCGGTCAGCCAGCCATATGCTGTACCCTCCATATAGTTAGTGCAGAACCGACGGAACTTGTTTCTTACTGTATCCTGATATATTGGGTATTATGTTGTTATGTTAAAAGTCCTGTGAAAAGAGATGTTATGTGACCATCATGTGTATTATTGTTATACCAATCAGACCTTATAAGTTGTGTGTAATTTACCTCATTTGTTTAAGCCTATGAAGTGAAGGAGTATCCTGAAACGTTGCTGCTAAAACAATGAGAAACATGTAAAATAAAGATTTTGGAGTGCTGCACCTATTTGTCTGTTCATTGTAATATTGGGGAGAATGGATACCCCTATTTGGTGCACTGATACTAACAACTAATAAAAAAAATATAAAATATAAAAAATAATGCACAGCTGAATTGTTGCAATGGTTGTTTCGATGGTAGAAAATGGGTAATAAAGGGATGTCATTAGGTCCATCTTATTATTTTTGCCCATGAAATCACAATATATTTATCAGTTTTACTATACAGAGGTGGCCCGGAACACAAAAAAGAAAGAAGAAGCAGGTCATGGTTTGAACATTTTTATCAACTTTATTTTATAGCAGAAGCCAGGTGTAGGCTTAAGATCCTAGCTTTGAATTAATGTCCTTTACATTTTCAAAGGAGATTATGGTAATATACAGGTACATTAATGAAGCTGTAGAGGTTTTTTAAGGAAAATCTTTAAAAGATAATATTGGCTTGTATAGTCTGCATAACAGAAGTGTTACCTTGACCAGCAAATAGGAGAACAAAGTGACAAAAAAAATATAAGTGGAAGTGAACGTAACATGTACAAACATATGCAAAAAAGTGGCAAGAACCACAAAGAAAAATTTTAAAAACATTTTTTTATGAAATTAAATGCATTAAGAAGAAGTTAGTCTAAAAATTTTTCAGGATGTTGTGAAGGTTCTATCATCTAGGTCATAGTATACCTGTGTATTGGCATTAGATTAACTGAAAGTTTAGTTTTCAAGACGTTTGGCTAGACATCCAACTGGCTTTTTTTCAATTCAGAATGACTTGTACAAGGATCTGTTGCCAATGCCAACGCAAGGTGTAATTGCATTGTGGCTAAGAGGTGGTTATCAAAACTGCCCATGTGTCTACAGCATTGTAACCCCCCCCCCCCCACACACACACACACACACACACACACACACACTCCTCACTCCTATTAGGCTTGTGTTTTTATTATTATTTATTATTATTATTATATATTATTATACATAAATGGCCTCCTTGAAACTCTTTTGAATAAATTTATTATTGGCAAAAATTTACATATTAACATCTACCCTTTTTTGCAGGTACATGGCCGAGTCCTGACCAGAGTTATTGTCTCTTCTGTGCTGGACCATAGATTGGGGCGAACTGCTGCGTAGTCCCTCAACTACAAATCAGAGCACTCTTCAATGCACTGCTCAGCGTAAATGATGTTGCTCGTCTTGCGTTTTGATATGGGTTTTTGATGCAGCCGATGCACTACACAGGGCTATAGAGCCGCTATCGGGAACCCGGTTGCAAACTTGCCGGCAATTTATATGCCAATAGTAATTCTTGGTGCATCACTAAGTGGAGGTATCTATGTTGGGCTTTTAACACCAGAACAGCCCGCGCAATGAAGGACACGATTAGCATGACTTAAACTCCAGAACAGGAGTGATGCCCTTTAAGAGGCTCATTCCAGGTATCCACAGTTTAAGGGCTCCTTTGGTGGTATTCAGGCATAAGTCCAGTAGGGAACAAACCTGGGTTCTATTCTACTGGCAAAGATGTTGCCTTGGTAGTCAAACCAAGCTGAGTAGAGGTTCAGCATCAATTTTCTGCCATACTTTTTTTTAACGCATTACCCTGGACAGTTTGATAGCATCTCCTAGCCACAATGCAATCTCTTCTAGCATTCAGGAGGTCCCTGACACCTTGCTGTTATATGCTGACACATTCTAGGTGTATTTATTGCCACAGATTGTTGTATAAGTCATTTTTTGAATTGAAAAGCCAGTCGACGATAGGTGAAACTAAACTTTGACTTAACCGTATACCACAGATATATTTTTTTTCAGGATTATAAGCAGAGCCAGATGATTAAAAAGTAGCATTGCCTTTCCAGTAATGCTTGAGAAAAAATATTCAGGAAAACTGAAATCATTAAAGAAAACTTGCATTTGCTGCCACTGCAAAGGAAAGTAGGAAATTAGTGCATTAGATAGCTTTTTCCTTTCAGGAGCAGGCCTAAGCTTGTAGTTTCAGTGATTAATACTGGAGGGGTCCAATTTCACAAAATGTATATACCAGCATTAATTATTATTCAGATGATCTGGGGGATTAGGCATGTGTGATCATAGGGGATGACCCGCGGTGCAAATGGCATGCACGGGCAGTTCAGATGACAATGGGGTATGTATGGATGCTTTGTCGGCCAAGTGGCCGTCGGTCGGGTCGTTGATTGATCTGCTGGCGGATTCATACACGGGAAGATGCCGCCCGAAACGCCGGTGGCATGCACATGTGCATGGCGGGTTGGTGCCGTGTGGTGCACCTTAGTTCTTGCAGAAAACTAGCATTTCTGGGTACACTGGGCCATATTTATAGGGGGGTATCACATTTCATTAATACTGTGCCTTTAACGATTTGTTGAACAAATATGTTGTGGTCGTACCTTTACAATCCTAAAGTTATGATCACCTATACGATACATTGCTGGTAGTCTACTAATAAATGGTAATTTATGGCTGAACAGTTAATAACATGTGCCCGTACTTTTACAATAAACTGCGCCCCGATCATCTCTCCAAACTTCCACAATCGGCTACTTTTAAACAGTTGTTCGCACGTATGAAGTAAACATATGCACCATCAGCTGTTTAAAAGACCGTCAACAAACCGGAAATTTGGATGTGGTTTAAGTGTTTTTCTTTGAAATGTGTAATTTTTTTAATCTTAAAATTTTGGGGAAAATTAAAGTTAAAGGGGAAGTTGATATCATACCTTTTAAAGTTAAAGGGAATGTTGATATGATATGCTTTAAAGGGCCTGTCCCAAAAACTTAAATTTCCCCCACTACTGGCCCCTCTGCTCCAAATGGCTCTCCTGCAATGTCTGTCCAAAGTCCCAAAAAGTGAAGAATAGGAGCATGGCTGTGAGTAAAAATGTTTCTGCCTCTTGCCTTTCCTCTGAGAGGTTTCTGGCTTGCCCACTGGAACCCTTCCACCACCCACCCCCCTCCATCCCTCCCGATCCCTATTTTCTGCCCTTTGCCCTAGCATTAAATCCTTTTTCTGTAATGTAGTGGACCCTTTCCACCCCCAACCGCCATATTTGTTTGCAAAAAAAATAATTGAAAATGTACTTACAGAGCTTAGTTCCCCAGCATTCTGCACTGCCAGCAGCTGCTTCTGTGATTGGCTGCCTCTGTGATTGCCTGCTTTAAATTTCCTGCAAGCAAAGGGGTGGATCAGAATGCCGGGGGAACGAAGCGCTGTAAGTACCTTTCTGATTATTATTTGTGTAAACAAATATGGCAGGGGGGGTAAGATAGGGTCCACTACAGAAAGAGAGCCTTTGTTTCACTTGTAATGTAAATGTTTGTCACCATGGGTCCAATAGTACATCCATATTTTTGCTCGTAGAACTTATTCTTATATTTGAAATATGTGTCAGGCATAAGTCCAGTAGGGAACACATCTGTTCTGGGGTAAGATTTGTTGTGCTGGTAATGGTGTTGTCTTGGCACATCCATTTTTTTCATCATTTCAACAGCCTCTGTGGTGGGTATACAGATAAGGAGGAATGTCAATATACTCCAATTTGTATATACAGATTCAACTGGGAAACAAATGAAAATAAATATTTTTGAATAAAAATTCTGGAGGATCTATACAAAATTAACTTCCTATCACTTCTGGAAAAACTAGAATCTAAAACCAAAAAATGGAAATTCCTCCTGCTATAATGGCCTCCAAAATGCTCTCCCACAATACTTATACATGTTCAGATCCCTAACTATAACCATACCAGACTCCTTTTTCTCTAGAGCTCAATAAAATACCACCCAATTTGTATGGGGACAAAAAACAGCTAGAATAAACAACCAATTCATGGCCAAACCACGCAGGATGGGAGGTCTGGCAATACCAATACTAAAAGACTATTACCAAGCTACTATACTGGATCAAATAAGATTCTGGTGGAACAACAACTCAAACAACAAACTTTGGTGCCACCTAGAGGAACATATGTGTTCAATGTCAAACCTACAAAAAATCCTCGGAGCAACTCTCTTAGGAGACAAAAACACAAACTATACATTTATTATCCCCAGAGCATCAATCTCCAACTGGAGAATCATACACAAAAATCAAAATATCCTAGCCCCATTATATGACTATATTCCAATTGAAAGCGTGGAAATGGTGATCCCCAACTACCAAACCCAATGGAAACCAAATTTATTGTCAACAATAGATCAACTATTCAAACAAGGAGAAACCATACCATTCCAAACACTACAAAAAAAATACCATCTCAACCAGAAGGACCACTTCAAACATATCAAAGCAATATCCTACCTCTCTGCTTCCAAAGCAACATGGAAAACATCAACGGAATCTACAGAACTACAGTTTGTATTATCCAAGATACCACCAAAAGGAATTACCACCTTCTACACCATGCTAAATAATAAAAACACAATGACCAAAATAAAACCATTTCTTAGATGGGAGGAAGATTTGGGGAAAATATTCCATGAAGAACAATGGTCAGATGCAGCAATCTTACCATTCCAATTATCAAATTGCTCACAACACTGGGAAACAGCAAAAAAAATATCACTAAGATATTATAGAACACCAACACTATTGGCAAAATGGAACCCAAAAAAATACTCACCTCTATGCTGGAGATGTGGAAAATCCCAGGGCTCCTTGGTCCACATGTTCTGGTCCTGCAACAAAATCAGAAAAGTATGGTATAAGATCCAAAATTTCATAACAACGCTATTCCATAAACAAATAAATAATACTTACTCCCGAACTAACACTACTTTTTCTTGATCTACAATTATTTCCCCTTAATCAAAAACCGTAATGTTTCATCTATTCATCATCACCTTACAATACATCACAATATGAAAAACATATGCCTTAACGCAGCTCAAGTTCCATAAATTCTACAAACAGTGGGATAGGTATGTGGATAATAGATCCATGGGTCCTTTATGAAAAGATTCTACTAACCTAACTAAGACTGGAAGAGAGATCAAGAGTAAACCTAAATCCTGATTAAAAGTCGACCATACACATAAAGTAAACAACAATATTACTTCCCCCCCTTCTATTGTCCCCTCCCCAATGTTATTGCATTATTTGTATACCTACAATACCATGTAACAGTATTCTATTTTATGATCTCTGATGTTACAATGCTATAATGGTATAATTTATGAGATTATTTTTTATTATTATTTATTATTATTATTATTATTATTATTTATTATTATTATATTTATATTATTATATTATTATTAGTTATTATTATTATTATTATTATTATTATTATTATTATTATTATTTTGAAAGAATTTTCTTGTAAAATATAATAAAAACCGATTGATAAAAAAAAAAACAATTTGAAAATGTTAACTGATATTCAACATTATTGGTAAAAATAAAAGGAACATTGATGATGGGAAATATTTTCCATATATGTATGTATATATTTTATTTCCTTTAAAGCACTACATTCCACATCAATTTACAATTAATATAATTGCATCACATTAGGCCCTGCCCCAAAGAGCTAACAATCTAATCTATAATCAGTATGTCTTTATAATTGGGGGGGAAACCAGAGGAAACACAATATTCAACATATCTAATTGGATCCAACAGGATTCGTTCAATATTGGTCATTTGTAGTCCCAGCAGAAGTTTTTTTTGCTTAATAAATCATATGGGATACTGCACTATTGTCTTCTCTCATAGAAATGTGGTCAATGTATTGAAGTTTTTCCATAGTCCCTTAGGAACTAGAAACCTAAGGATATCTAAGCCAATGAGCATGTCTTAAGCTGAAAATGGAGATCCATTTTGTGCAACACATTTATGTGGCTGTATTTTTACTTTCAAACTGCTGCTGCATAGAGTACAAGATTTCTAGCATCCTAGTCTAATTTTTCTTTTACACTGTAGTTCCCCTTTGATTACATTGCATTATTTGTTTGTGGGCATTGTAAAAACCATGTAACAAAATGCTCTTCAAAGGTCAACATGAAAAATATGTATTGTTGTTTGGTATAAATGGCAAAAGTGCACAATCAGGGCACTAACAGGGCATTGTGAGTGGCAATTAACATTTTTAAAACAGTAAAGCAATATTTGGCATTTTAAAAAAATGCCACATGCTGGCACTGAAAAGGTCAGTGGAAAGGAGCCTAAACAGCGTATGATTTATAGAAGCAACCTTGTGATTTTTGCATTGTTTGAATAAAGTTGAAGGGTATATATACACACATAATATATATATATATATATATATATATATATATATATATATATATATATATATATATATATTTGTGCTTTAGTCAGGCACTCACTTCACCAGTTGTGTTGCCTCGGTGCTACTGGGGGACAGTTCATAATATAATTGGAGAGCCAGTGCACACAAGAGGTCTTTTCTTTTTCTAAAAAAGAAAAGACCTCTTGTGTGCACTGGATCTACCAATTATATATATATATATATATATATATATTATATATATTATATTTAATTGAGAATTACAGCAGCACAAATAGCAAGTAAAAAATGCTTTAATACATACGCCCTGTATCATGTATCAGCATCAAACTGTGTCCATAAATAACGTGACGTTTCGGGCTGTGTGCCCTTTCTCAAGCAAAGAATCACAGCATGTACTGTATACATCTATTACAAATCAGCTAGTTAAATAGCAACAAACAGGAAATGGAAACAATGGAATACAAACTAATACAATGTTACACACTGCCCTCCCCTGGTCTGCTGGGGGAACAGCTCCATCCAATGTCCTATGCTCATAAATATACATAAAGGTCCCTGTTCAAACCTCTAGGTGACAGGGAGCCCAATCTCTGTACCCACCAAACTTTTCTCTGTTTAAGTAATAATTGTTTGTCACCCCCTGCTCTTGCATCCATTTTGACATGTTCAACATTGTCTCCCTGCTCTTGCATCAATTTTGACATGTTCAACATGTTCAACATTTAAGGTGTGCATGGCCAACCATCGCTCCTTCATCAGACAGGCTTTAGCTGTAAGTGACATTGCTTCGGTGACAACTAAATATGGTCGGTTGCCAGACATTTTTCAAAAATGTCCCATCCTTTCACTAGACGTAAGTGTATTGACGATGGCCTACAGGCTTTACTTTAAAACCAAATATGGACAGGGAGAACAATTGGATACACTCAAGGCTATGTACAGAGAACCGCTATTGTTACAGCAGTTGTGTGACTGCCGTTAGTTGCATCTTGAAGTCACGTTGGTAAATGTGACTTTAAGACACATATAGCATATAGCGTCTCTCAGTACATAGCCCTAGTTGTTTGGAAACCCAGGCACCGCATGGGCTTAATGAGCAATGGTCCCTGCATTGTTTCTAGTAAGCAATAGCAATCTTGCAAAAAAAAGTATTCAAAATGTATCCACTAGTTTTATGGTTTGATATCTATGAGTACAGATAATATTGTGATTGTACCATACTGTGATAATCATAGCAAGCTTTCAGAAGATTCTAGTTCCTTTTTCATATTGATCACAATGAAGCTGTGGTGTTCTCAGATATATATGCAACATTCAGCTCATAGATCAAATTACCAGAAAAAATGAATATCTGTGTGGAAGGTGTTAACAAATTCATATATGAGGGGTCTGCAAGGGACAAACAGATAAGGTAATGTGGATCAAAGTGGCTTGATATAAATTAGGGTAAGTTACTGATGTGTGAAGTAAAAGGAACTCCATGTGATAAATTGGCCCAATGTCTCTACAGATGTTTGTATTGCTGGCTTGGTGCAGGCAGTTCTAATCAATACAATTTGCCATAAATCCAAGGCTTCAGTCCCTTCTCCAGAGAGTTGATAGTTGTTATTAATTTGTACTCCCATACCTACCTTTCATTCTCTGTTTTAAAGTTTCCCTTAAGGACCAAGATTTTTAGATGGTTTATGAAGTGATGAGGGATGTTAAAATACTGGCGTGTCCAGTTTTTTATTTGTTCACTAAGGGTTGAATCACGTAGAGCAAGTACCTCTACCAATAAAATTTATCTTTTTATGTTTAAAGAGTATCTCCTTTTTTCTGATGGAGTATTCTCCTTTTTTAGATGGATGGTCATAGACTCTAAACCTGAAGGGAATGCAAGGTCCGAAGTGAGGCCCTATTACAGCGAGAGGCAAGATGGATCAGATGCCTAAAAGGCTTAATGAACAGCTAGTTTTATTATGCTTCCTGTAAAGATTCCTTAATAACTTCATCCTGTAAGCCCTATTCCCTTTGAATAATACATACTGCCATTGTGAAATGGAATCTATTTTACTCTTATTAGCCCCTTTCTCCATATTTCCAAGCCATCCACCCTGATAGGATTAATTAATACATATATAGTTTTAGAAAATATGTATTAATATTTGATTTTATCTATTTTGAAGTGATATTTATTCTCTACTTTTAATTACTCCACTTCTATCACTTACATCACTGTTAGCACTTAAGTTAGGGATTATGAGTTATTTACGGTGTCTAAGCAGGATCTTTGGGCACTAGAACTTTCAGCAATGGGACAGTGCCTCTAGAATATGGTACTAGGTTAAGCATTAGCATTTTCAGCACTTGAACAGCGTCCCCAGGATACGGCTCCCGGTTCAGCAACTATCTTATCTGGTGTACTCTGGACAGAGCCATGGTTTTTCTATTGATTACCTTAATTAACTAACTATAACAGGATACCACTGCATTAAAGGGACACTATACTGAAAAAAAAAGATTTGCTTGTGCTGCTGCATGCCTTCAATCCAGCACATATTTTGTTTCGGAGCAGTATCCCCCCTCCCTCTTTTAACCACTCCCACTTCCATCCAACCTGACTTTTTTCTCACAAACCAATTGTTAAGCCTGCACACAGCATACAGCATTCCAACTGTCAAAACTCTGTCACCATTCCAGCTACAGTAAAACTACTCACAGAAGAATAGGTTTTGAGAGCAAGGAAATCGATTGACAGCTGAACTATAAAACGTTGTAGATTGGATATCTAAAGAAATAGGGGGCAGATCAACAAAAAATTGATACAGTAATGATTGGAAAGAACTATAGTTTCCAGTTATGGTCAATTTAAAATAACCTATTTTTTGGTATAGATGCCCTTTAATACAAATCCACATTTAAATAACTAGCTCCAAGGTATTAATCATCAGTACAGGCAACCTTTATGTAAGCATTTTTAAAGCCCTTCTAAATGTAGCCAAAACACATACACATGTAAATATTGTTGGCCATACACTGGCACAATATTATAGTAATTTAAGCATTAAGACAATCAGAATTTCTAGGCAAGTCTTGACTTTATACAAAAAAAACCAAAGATCTCAAAAGGGATTTCATCATTATAAGGTTTCAATCAGGGCAGGGATACAAAAATGGATTAAAGGATTAAAAGCATCCATGGATCAGAATAGATCAGAAAAACGCCTGAACTGATCGTTTATGATTAATATTCTGATTGTAATTAGAGATTATTATACCTGAGAAATCAGGCATAGCTTTGGATCAGACAACCGTCTAACTAAGTCTGTGTATGGCCAGCATTGCTTACAAAGAAAACATTCACGTCCAGCTAAATTTACTAAAAAGGAGAGCTGGAACTGGTGCTTTAGTCAAAGTGGATAAAATCAGAACTAACCAATCTGTGTTTATTTTAACTAGCATCTGCTAGAAAGCTGGAGATAAAAAAAGGACCTACGGTCCACCTTTCAACATAACAATGACCTAAAGCATGTAAGTAAATCCACTACAAAGAAGGATCAATGTACTAGAATGCCCCAGACAGCAGCCAGACCTTAATCTGCAGGATTTATTTATTTTTTTAATAAGTAGTGGGCACAATATGCCATGTCCATGTATTCCAAACAGATAGACTTTTATTAAAATCAACCATGTGCTCTAATAAGGCAGGGATTCTCAAATGCTGTGCCTCCAGATTGAAAACTACAACTCCCAGCATTCCTCAACTACAGAGGGAAGCTGGGAGTTGCAGTTTTGAAACATATGGAGGCAAACCATTTGAGGATCCCTGGTTAAAAGGATGCACATACTAATGCAACCAGGATTTTATAGCAGTTTGCTGTTCACTAAATTGATTCCGATTTGATTTTGCAATAGAAAAGGATTTCAGAAAGTATATTCTTTTTTTTTATTCTTGTTTATTAAAATAAAACTCTGCCTTTTTGCAGGGTTGAGTAGACTTTTTTTGAATCAACTGTATCCCCACATAGTTATACACACAAATAATTTTCAGTGCACACTAATGCCACAATTTTGCATATATATAATCACTGCAATGCTTTGCATAATCACTGATTTCTTCATCCAACCTGCCACCTCACCCACCCTTACCCCCCGTTTTGTTGTCGGCTAATGCAAGGCTTAATTGAAATTAATGCAGTTTAAATGCTATGCTAGTATCTTCCATTTTGTTGATCAAGTAGCCCTGGTAGGAATAGACATTTCCACTTATTTAATGCCAAAAGATTCCTTTACAAGTCATTCTGAATTGAGAGATCCAGTCGGATGACTAGGAAGGATGACTAAATTTCAAGTCCAGCTGATCTAGCTTAATACCACAGATTTTTTTTATTATTATTTAGCTTTACGTCTCAAAAAAGAGGTTTACTAATAAATGTCAAAGGGAATACTATTAATGTATTTATCCAAAAGTTATTAGTAACGTGACTGTAAGTTGATCATACCAGGAAAACCCAGATTTCAATTGGTTTTATATCTTGCCTGTAACTAAAGGGGCAGCACATCTTACTGTTAAATAGCTAAGAAGCCTTGTCTGTGATTAAAAGAAGCTGATCTCAGCACATTTATGCAGAGTGTTTTCAATAAATCCTGCTGAAAACATTACATTGGTTCCATTCACAAGAGATGCTGGCAAAATCTACAGAGAATTCCTAGTGTGAAATTCATCATTTGGTTTCAGTTATAACCTTGGTCTCACTATCCAATCTCTATTTAACACCATACGTACAGCTAAGAAAAAAGGGTGGTTCACATCAAAGGACTGAAAAAAAATTACATTATGCCTCATAAAAAATAAATGTACTTACAATTATGAAAGCTAGGGCTTACAATTTCTTAGAACGTCTTACTGAAGTCAAACTTGTTTTTTGAAGCTTTGAAAAAACACATAACTAAAAATCCAACTTTTCAAAAAGATCCTTTTAACTATTAACTAAGCTACTTTACTAAGAAACACTAAATTGATATGAAAATTGTGAAACTGATGTCCTTAAAAAATAATTAAAATATTTCAGTCTATAGAAAAATGTGCCCAAGCCAAATTTAGAGGCTTTTAGTTTCAAACTTTTAAGCTAAATGCAGCTTTCTATACACATTAAAAATTGAATCAAACAATTGAAGAAGAAAAAACAGTAAAAAAAAAAATTTTGTGTGTTTTATTTTGGATATGAAGTGTTACCTGATAGAGGGCCAGTCTTTTTGAAGGATGGGGACAACACAGTGAGAATATTGTGTCCATTTCCTTGTAGGAAACATGTAAGTAAACCAGTAATGACAACCAACTTTGTCACAATAATTACAAATTGATTTTAACATGCACACAAAACGCTGGGCATGATCTTGCTCCTATAATCAGATCGCAACAATAAAGTAGCTTAATAAAAGTTCATCCGTAGATTCTGCATCAAAGGGCCATATTTATAAAGCTGCGGTATCGTTAGTTAATTTACAATTGCGGTCGTAAATGTACGATCGTGATCGTACATTTAAAACCGACTGTTAGTTAATTAACAAACGTTCGATCATAGAACACCGTGCGGTAGTAAACTACCGCAATGGTATTCTATGGGGATCGTAAATCTATGATTCCGTTATCGTAGATTTACGATCGGTATCGTAAATTTATGATTGTTAAACCGATCATTAATCTCCGATCAGTTAAACAATCGCAAATTTATGATACCGATCGATACCGATCTTTTTAGTGATACCGCAGCTTTATAAATATGGCACAAAGAATACATTTTTGCTTTAGAAATTAGGTAAAAATGAACATGTCATCTGTTCCTAAGCAATAAAAAGATTTCTAGGACCAGTGTCTAGCAAAAGTAAACCTTTATCTACTTAAGCAAAATATACCTAATGCTAGGCTGCTGGAGCCAGAAAGATGTCTAGTGTAAAAAAAGGGTATAGATTCAAGAAAATTCTTCCTCTTTACGAAACAATGGTAAGGCCTGATCCAGTATATGCAGCGCAGGTTTAGAATATACTATCCAAAAGGATATTATAGAGTTAAAAAAAGCTCAGAGAATTTAAAGGCAATCAGCTATAATAACAAGCTAAATGTAAAAAATATTTGGAGGAATATACTGTTGACCATGAGGTAATTTCACCTGACCATAAGATAAAAAAAAAAGGTTTTCATCTTCAGGTGAGAACAACTACAATTGGTAAAATGCTGAAAATGTCTTTGAACATTTTAGAGTTTGAAGAGAAGGTTGAATGCCCTTTCTAGCCCCCCAAAAATATACAAAATTACTGAATTAAACTTAAATATTTTAATCTATCTTTCTCTCCACCAATCTATGATTTCATGTAGCACTGTTGGATGGAAATTTTGCCTTTAACAGTTTTCAAATATGTAAGAGATAACCTCTGTTTCAATTTAAGCTGCAAAAGCAGAAATGATGTATCATTGTCTGTTACCCTGGTCCAGCCTGATATACTATTGACCTGAAGACATAAAGGGGGTTGTCTGACAGAGGAAGCAAGCACCCTGCAGGGAACAAAGTTTTTATTTTAAATGGCATGTCCACCCCCAAAACTATAATCCCCCACTACTGGCCCCAATCTGTAGTGTATAAAAATCCTTACCTTACATCCCAGATCCAAATGGTTGCCCTGTAATCCCTCCCCAAAGTCCCAAAAACTGGCCACCAGGAGTACTGCAGAGTCCATATAGGACTCTGCCTCCTGTCTCCCTTCCGGGAGAATTTTGCCATGCGCAGAAGAGCCCTCCCTCCCGATTTGGTCTCCCTCCCCCTAGCATTACACCTCTTTGCCATAATATAGTTATTGGTCCCCCAGCCCCAACCGCATTACTATTATAGCAAGAAAGTCCCCCCATCTTTAATTACCTTACCTCTCTCCTTTGCCCTTCAACACTACCTGCCTCTCAGCCAATCACGGAAGCGGCTGCTGGTCCCGCCCCCTGCTTGCAGTTCTATGCAAGTAGAGGGCCAGAATTGTGCGGTGAAGGAGAAAGGTAAGGTAAGTAAAGATCGGGGGACTTTCTTGCTATAATAGTAATGTGGTTGGGGCTGGGGGACCAATAACTATAATATGGCACAAAGTTAGTTTAAAGGGTGGACATACCATTTAAGGATCTAAAAACAATTGAAGTCAAAAATGGACTTAGGGCTGCACACAATTATAGGTTAGTTTGTGTGTTTTGGAGATTTTTGTGTTAAAGGGCAAGTCCAGCACCAAAATGAAAACTTAATTACAGGTAAATCACCTCCCAAAACCCTAAACAGTAATAGTTTGAAACCTGAAATGTATAAGTCTAACCTAAAATCCTGCACAATGTCCTGTTTCCCCTGTTTCTGCATCCTGGTTCTTCCAGTTAGTAACTGTCAGTTATGGATTTGACAGGTGGCATCACAGCCAAAGACTAAATGTTAATCCCCTGTCTGCCTCTGATGAGCATGCACAGTCTCAGTACAGGATTCTTAATTGCTCAGTTTCCATGAGGCATCCAGAAGCATAGCAGGCATACACTAATGAATTCATAGGACAAAGTATGATATATCAACATATTTTAAAGAGGCCATTCTGTCTAAAAGATGTTCTTATGAGGGTGGAGTTGTCCTTTAAGTTTACCTTTAATATATAAAGTTACAAAATGATCCAGGGATTCTTCTTATTGTTCTTATTCTTAAGTTTGTACACGCAACCTTTTTGTAAGGATATACATATGGTGCTGTACATAAAATACACCAGGTCTATGTTTAAAACTGTACAATGAACAAAATGTTTTCATGAGATTTCATTATCCTCATGATCTCACTATAATATGTTGCAAGGGATTCATGGGAAACGAGTATGCTTAATACATAAAGAGATGCAAATACATTTTAAATTTTGTAAATCTTGGAATCACTGTTGAATCAACAATGAGCCGCAATATAACAGAAGGGAGGCAATCATAAAGTCATTGCATTAGGGTGTATCATTTCCTATACAGTTTCAGATAATGTAGTGTTCTTCTAGCTGATTAAAATGAGGGATTCTTAATTGCCAATTTATTCTGAGTAGATCTGTCTTGGTAAGTGGCTTTTTCAAACGTAGCTCTAGCACTGTTCTGCAATCTAGGAGACAATATAATTGATTTTGAAAAATAATAATTTAAAATTGAGCATCAGCAACAGAAATGACAGTTCTCATATATTGTAGAAACATCCCTTCAACATATTCACGGAAATAAAACAGAACCAACTTAAATGCCCATGGCTACTAGTATATAAAAAAATTCCCATGGCTACCAGTATGTGATAAAATTCCCATGGCTACCTGTGTGTAATGAAATGCCCATTGCTACCATTTTGTAATGAAATTCCCATGGCTACCAGTATGTAATAAAATGCCCATGGCTAACAGTATGTGGTAAAATTCCCATGGCTACCAGTATGTAATAAAACGCCCATGGCTACCAGTATGTAAGGAAATCCCCATGGCTACCAGAATATAAGGAAATTCCCAGGGCTACCAGTATGTAATAAAATGCCTATGGCTACCAGTATGTAATAAAATGCCAATGGCTACTAGTATGTGATGAAATGCCCATGGCTACCAGTATATGAAATGTCCATGGCTACTAGTATGTGATCAAATTCCCATGGCTACTAGTATGTGATCAAATTCCCATGGCCACCAGTATGTGATAAAATTCCTATGGCTCCTGTGTGTAATTAAATGCCCATGGCTACCATTTTGTAATAAAATGCCCATGGCTACTGGTATGTGATTAAATGCCCATGGCTACCAGTATGTGATAAAATTCTGATGGCTACCAGTATGTAATAAAATGTCTAGGGCTACCAGTGTATGATAAATTCCTATGGCTACCAGTATTTAAGGAAATGCCCATGGCTACTAGTATGTAAAAAAAATTCCCATAGCTACCAGTATGTTATAAAATTTGTATGGCTACCTGTGTGTAATGAAATGCCCATCGCTGCCAAGATCGTTATCATTAATAATGCTAATGACTGTGAATTAATGATAATATTCATAAATCTCTGATAACGCATTTGTAGATTTACAATCCCCATAGAATACCATTGCGGTAGTTTACTACAAACGAATGTTCGTTAATTACAGAACGTTCCGTGTAAATGTACGACCGCAGACATACATTTATGCCCGTTGTTATACATTACCGATAACGCACGGTATCGCTAAATTGCAATACCGCGCTTTATAAATATTTCCATGGTGTATATTTTCATATGGGTTATGGAGATCTGAAGTCAAGGGACATCGATTTGAATGTTCAATAATTATCGAAAATGTAATAATCATTGAAAGTTTGAAAGTTCAAAAGTGCTAGTCCACCACCCTGAAATTCACGCACAGAAAGCTCAAAAATGCCATCTGTCTAGCTGCCTTTTATACCCAGGGGGTTGGCATTGATAAAAATAACTGCCATTGGTGAATTTGGGACATGTGGCTTGATTGGTTTTGAAAATTCAAAAAATCCTTGAAAATTCATACATTTTTGAAAATTACAAAATTCTCGAAGGCGGGTTCAGAAAAACCCAGAAAGCAGAATTCCAGAAAATCCTATAGTTCTGCGGATTCATGGATCTCGGAGATCTGCATTGGAACCTTGTTTGGATCCACGATTCGGTCCATGTCTAGTTATAAGGTCTTTGATTAGATGTGTGTGTGTTTGTTAGTTGTAAGGTGTGTGATTACACGTGTATGTTAGTCATACGGTGAGTGATTAGGTGTTTGTGTGTGTATGTTAAAAGGTATAATACATTGAGAAAAAATCCCCCCCAAACCTAGACCTTGCTAGTTTTAAATTTGTCAGATCGTCCACTTTCTGCTGCATCTTCCGCAGCAGTGATTGTCTCAAGCTCTGTGGTGGGCTCTTGGGTGAATTGGGGGCAGGTCTTGGCCAGATTGGGGACAGGGCTATACCTGTGGCCCTGCCAATGCATGAGGCCACTAGTCTGGCCCCCAATATGGCTCAGGTTGGGCACCCCTGAACTAAACAACCCATGCATTCGTCAGGGCCTGTCAGATTACGAGGCAGAGGAGAGAGCAATCGGGTAAGTACCTTACCTTCTCTACTGGCTCCTGCAGGTTTATGGAAGAACGGGAGGTAAGAAACAGCTCCTTTACCTCCCGATCGTCAATAAAACTAAACGCCAATTTTCTTTTTCGCAGTGGAGATATCCTTTAAAAATAAACCCTCTAATATATATATTTTGGAATCTATACACTTTTAGCTATGTAATGGTGATATTTTTCATAGACACATGCAGAATTCTGCACACAGTTTATTTTAGAAATTTGCAATTTAAGGAGATTTTCTGAAAAAGCAAGGTTCAAACTTAGAAATCTTGAACAAACCTCCAACAAATATAAATTTTCACTACAAATTGATCTTCTACAATTGATAGTTTACATCCGAATAAAACACTATCCTACTTGCCTCAGAACACACAGAGACACGGACAATAAATTGGCTCTAAAATTGAATATGTCATGCTTCACCTACTGTAAACCCTCTGCTTCACCCCTGTCCATGGGGTCTGTTCACTGAAGATTTAAAAGGCAACTAAAGGATCCCCCTTCTAATAATGTTCAGGGTCTCTAATGGGAAGTTGAACTTCTCCAGTGAATCTTCCTATTAACGTAGGGTGTAACGATGTTACGATCAAAAATAATAAGAAGAATGTAATGGAAATGCAATGTTCTTTTTTTCTATTTTTTTTTCTTTCTCTTTTCTTATATATATATATATATATATATATATATATAAGAATATATATTTTGTATATATATATACGGAAAATAATAATAAACAAATATTGAACACTAACTTAGGGTGTAAGAGAGGGAGGAATGACACTGGCAGTACAAGCCAAAAAATGGTGGAATTCCTTGAACCCAAGGGTCAAGACCTAGCAGTTTAGGTCATCGATCTGTGTACTATTAGAAAATGGGTGTTTTGGGGAGTCAGAACAGGGTATAGTTTTCCTTTAATGGTGGGAAAATAGGAAGTCCCTGCACTGTTAACTTATGATTCGGCATAGCTAAAGACCTTTATTTACCTTGTTTGGGTTCATTGCAATGCAGCACAAGGTAATTGCATGACAACCTAGACATACTGTGTTGAGGATAAATAGGCTTCTGCTTTATTAGAGCTATTTACAGTACTTTAAGCTTTGTGCTGCTGCACAACATGACAAACTTGTATACATAGGTTGAAGTAATGTGCACACTAAAATCTATGTCTTGTTTCGTATCCAAGGAGATGATCTATGCATGTCCGTGCACACAGCCAATAATAATTAAAGGAAACTTTTCAAATAACTTAATAGCAGGGCATGACTGTATGAATCAGTGGGTCCCAATGGGCGGGACATGCATAGAAGAGTGAAAGAGAAGAATTTCATCAGAACTGTGTGACAATTATTGGCCACATTCCCCTTTTCCCCTAAGAACAGGCAAGCACATCAAATCTTTATTGCTTATTGGAGTAAAGGCATGCAGCAACACACACACATCAGAGTATGGACTACTTTCATATAGTAATTTAAATACCTGAAAAAAGAATGCAGAAACTGCTGCAGGTTAAAAAAGTTAACAAGTCAAAATCAGATACTGTATATATACAGGTTTAGAGCCAAAGGCAATAAGTTATATAGGCAGTTTAAGTCTCATTACTCCTTCTTGAATTATGGTAAGAAATGCTTGAGAATGCAGGAAATAGAATTCTATTATGATTGTCATTATGACATGGCAAAATCATTATTTCAATGTAACCCAGGGATAACTTGAGAAATGTATGTTCTATTTTCAAACATTAATATCAATGACAATCTAAACTGTAAATCTAAACCAAATCAACATTTTGTGAAATTTAAACTTGAAGGCTATTGACAGCTTTCTATAAGGCTGAACAATTTCCCAATTCAATCCATTAACACAATAAACTAGTTAGCAATGTTTGTCTTTAATTTGTTGAATTTTGATCAGTTTAGCACATGTCCATAAAGTAGACTTGTCTAGCACTTATTGTTAAAGCTGGCCAAACATAAGGAAACCTACCTACTAACATTTCTGTAATATTTATTAACAGCCTATTAAATAGCTCCAATAATTGTATGATAAATCTTTCATTTATTTTAGTGAATAACTGCTGATTATGACATCATCATTCCCTTAGGTCCCTTACCAGTAGGTTCTGCTTTGCTCTGTGTTTTTATGGAGATGCTGTAAAGTAATAAATATAAATGTATAAATATAAATATATATATATTATTTATATTATTAATTATCAGTCTCCAAAGTTAATAAGAAATAGTAAAGCCGAAATCTCTCACAATTTTGAGTGTGAGAGGACTTGGATCTAAAGGATCACTTAAAATAGGTAAGTATACAAATAGTTGGGCTATCGTACAGTATATTAAGATAGTCATAGAAGAAGAGCCACATTAAACATCACCACGCTGAACCAGAATGATAGAGGAATCAGGACAGATGTATCAACGATCTACATTTTTTTTGTACAGCGATCCTTTGAGCCCAGTCCATTCTCTTTATCATGACCTTTGTTATATTACTTAAAAATCCCTTCACTCTTATATTATACACTATGAACTATTATAAAAAAGGTATCAATTACATTTGGAATCCATCAGGTTTCATACTCCGATACTTATAGATCAATCTTTGCTCTAGTTTTAATAATTCTTTATTTAAGTCCCCCACCCTGTATGTTGAAATTATTGTTAATTCCCCCCCAGGACCACAAAACTGCTACCTTCAAATGATGCCAAGTGATTCTCTAAATAGGCTACACGTTTTTTGAGATGGAACCATGACATATCCACCCTCAAGTTCATTGGGGTTGATCATATCCCGGTTCTAAGATGAGGGGGAGATAAAGCAAAACTGCTATGACAGAGAGAAGTCTACTGGATAAAAAAACTAGAGACTCTGACACCTTCTGGACTTAATGAATCAGTTTCTCTGAGATGTTTTTTTAAAAGAAAGATAATCTTTTGTTTATTACTTAAATATCATATATTTACATTTACATATATATTGCACAGGGTTGATATTCTGACAGCAGAGTATCATTACTTAATAACTCTGGGGGGACCCAGTCGGGTATTTAAGTGGTGTATTTAGTTTGTTTGCAGTCACTGGAGTAATAGATCTGCATATCCAATTGTACAGTTATTTGAAGCGTGTCACATAGAGTAAATAATTATGTTCTGCCAGGTACACTCATTTTTTAGATAGTAATCAGTCTATATGTCTATGATGTATGAATTAGAATAATTAATAATCACTATATTTAAAACACTATTTATATTTTTATATAACATTTAATATTTAAGGTTAAATAGACAAAACACCAGCACTTTAAGAAGTTTTAATAGTATGTTATGTAACAATCTGCAATGTATTTATCACATTATGTTTTGTCTTCACATATGGTTAAGAATTAGGGATTATAAACTTAATCTTGAGCACTAGCACTTTAAATACCTTGGAACTGTTTGATGATGTCACAATTGGAGGAGTGGTATATGTTATGTTTAAATTTGGAACTGTTCTACACACGTTTTTTATTTGGCTTGAGAAAGGGACCTAGAAAGATACCGAAACGTTACCTACACAGTGATGTATTGAACACAATAAATGTTTTGGATGAATAATATGCCCATGGCTACTAGTATATAAAAAAATTCCCATGGCTACCAGTATGTGATAAAATTCCCATGGCTACCTGTGTGTAATGAAATGCCCATTGCTACCATTTTGTAATGAAATTCCCATGGCTACCAGTATGTAATAAAATGCCCATGGCTAACAGTATGTGGTAAAATTCCCATGGCTACCAGTATGTAATAAAACGCCCATGGCTACCAGTATGTAAGGAAATCCCCATGGCTACCAGAATATAAGGAAATTCCCAGGGCTACCAGTATGTAATAAAATGCCTATGGCTACCAGTATGTAATAAAATGCCAATGGCTACTAGTATGTGATGAAATGCCCATGGCTACCAGTATATGAAATGTCCATGGCTACTAGTATGTGATCAAATTCCCATGGCTACTAGTATGTGATCAAATTCCCATGGCCACCAGTATGTGATAAAATTCCTATGGCTCCTGTGTGTAATTAAATGCCCATGGCTACCATTTTGTAATAAAATGCCCATGGCTACTGGTATGTGATTAAATGCCCATGGCTACCAGTATGTGATAAAATTCTGATGGCTACCAGTATGTAATAAAATGTCTAGGGCTACCAGTGTATGATAAATTCCTATGGCTACCAGTATTTAAGGAAATGCCCATGGCTACTAGTATGTAAAAAAAATTCCCATAGCTACCAGTATGTTATAAAATTTGTATGGCTACCTGTGTGTAATGAAATGCCCATCGCTGCCAAGATCGTTATCATTAATAATGCTAATGACTGTGAATTAATGATAATATTCATAAATCTCTGATAACGCATTTGTAGATTTACAATCCCCATAGAATACCATTGCGGTAGTTTACTACAAACGAATGTTCGTTAATTACAGAACGTTCCGTGTAAATGTACGACCGCAGACATACATTTATGCCCGTTGTTATACATTACCGATAACGCACGGTATCGCTAAATTGCAATACCGCGCTTTATAAATATTTCCATGGTGTATATTTTCATATGGGTTATGGAGATCTGAAGTCAAGGGACATCGATTTGAATGTTCAATAATTATCGAAAATGTAATAATCATTGAAAGTTTGAAAGTTCAAAAGTGCTAGTCCACCACCCTGAAATTCACGCACAGAAAGCTCAAAAATGCCATCTGTCTAGCTGCCTTTTATACCCAGGGGGTTGGCATTGATAAAAATAACTGCCATTGGTGAATTTGGGACATGTGGCTTGATTGGTTTTGAAAATTCAAAAAATCCTTGAAAATTCATACATTTTTGAAAATTACAAAATTCTCGAAGGCGGGTTCAGAAAAACCCAGAAAGCAGAATTCCAGAAAATCCTATAGTTCTGCGGATTCATGGATCTCGGAGATCTGCATTGGAACCTTGTTTGGATCCACGATTCGGTCCATGTCTAGTTATAAGGTCTTTGATTAGATGTGTGTGTGTTTGTTAGTTGTAAGGTGTGTGATTACACGTGTATGTTAGTCATACGGTGAGTGATTAGGTGTTTGTGTGTGTATGTTAAAAGGTATAATACATTGAGAAAAAATCCCCCCCAAACCTAGACCTTGCTAGTTTTAAATTTGTCAGATCGTCCACTTTCTGCTGCATCTTCCGCAGCAGTGATTGTCTCAAGCTCTGTGGTGGGCTCTTGGGTGAATTGGGGGCAGGTCTTGGCCAGATTGGGGACAGGGCTATACCTGTGGCCCTGCCAATGCATGAGGCCACTAGTCTGGCCCCCAATATGGCTCAGGTTGGGCACCCCTGAACTAAACAACCCATGCATTCGTCAGGGCCTGTCAGATTACGAGGCAGAGGAGAGAGCAATCGGGTAAGTACCTTACCTTCTCTACTGGCTCCTGCAGGTTTATGGAAGAACGGGAGGTAAGAAACAGCTCCTTTACCTCCCGATCGTCAATAAAACTAAACGCCAATTTTCTTTTTCGCAGTGGAGATATCCTTTAAAAATAAACCCTCTAATATATATATTTTGGAATCTATACACTTTTAGCTATGTAATGGTGATATTTTTCATAGACACATGCAGAATTCTGCACACAGTTTATTTTAGAAATTTGCAATTTAAGGAGATTTTCTGAAAAAGCAAGGTTCAAACTTAGAAATCTTGAACAAACCTCCAACAAATATAAATTTTCACTACAAATTGATCTTCTACAATTGATAGTTTACATCCGAATAAAACACTATCCTACTTGCCTCAGAACACACAGAGACACGGACAATAAATTGGCTCTAAAATTGAATATGTCATGCTTCACCTACTGTAAACCCTCTGCTTCACCCCTGTCCATGGGGTCTGTTCACTGAAGATTTAAAAGGCAACTAAAGGATCCCCCTTCTAATAATGTTCAGGGTCTCTAATGGGAAGTTGAACTTCTCCAGTGAATCTTCCTATTAACGTAGGGTGTAACGATGTTACGATCAAAAATAATAAGAAGAATGTAATGGAAATGCAATGTTCTTTTTTTCTATTTTTTTTTCTTTCTCTTTTCTTATATATATATATATATATATATATATATATAAGAATATATATTTTGTATATATATATACGGAAAATAATAATAAACAAATATTGAACACTAACTTAGGGTGTAAGAGAGGGAGGAATGACACTGGCAGTACAAGCCAAAAAATGGTGGAATTCCTTGAACCCAAGGGTCAAGACCTAGCAGTTTAGGTCATCGATCTGTGTACTATTAGAAAATGGGTGTTTTGGGGAGTCAGAACAGGGTATAGTTTTCCTTTAATGGTGGGAAAATAGGAAGTCCCTGCACTGTTAACTTATGATTCGGCATAGCTAAAGACCTTTATTTACCTTGTTTGGGTTCATTGCAATGCAGCACAAGGTAATTGCATGACAACCTAGACATACTGTGTTGAGGATAAATAGGCTTCTGCTTTATTAGAGCTATTTACAGTACTTTAAGCTTTGTGCTGCTGCACAACATGACAAACTTGTATACATAGGTTGAAGTAATGTGCACACTAAAATCTATGTCTTGTTTCGTATCCAAGGAGATGATCTATGCATGTCCGTGCACACAGCCAATAATAATTAAAGGAAACTTTTCAAATAACTTAATAGCAGGGCATGACTGTATGAATCAGTGGGTCCCAATGGGCGGGACATGCATAGAAGAGTGAAAGAGAAGAATTTCATCAGAACTGTGTGACAATTATTGGCCACATTCCCCTTTTCCCCTAAGAACAGGCAAGCACATCAAATCTTTATTGCTTATTGGAGTAAAGGCATGCAGCAACACACACACATCAGAGTATGGACTACTTTCATATAGTAATTTAAATACCTGAAAAAAGAATGCAGAAACTGCTGCAGGTTAAAAAAGTTAACAAGTCAAAATCAGATACTGTATATATACAGGTTTAGAGCCAAAGGCAATAAGTTATATAGGCAGTTTAAGTCTCATTACTCCTTCTTGAATTATGGTAAGAAATGCTTGAGAATGCAGGAAATAGAATTCTATTATGATTGTCATTATGACATGGCAAAATCATTATTTCAATGTAACCCAGGGATAACTTGAGAAATGTATGTTCTATTTTCAAACATTAATATCAATGACAATCTAAACTGTAAATCTAAACCAAATCAACATTTTGTGAAATTTAAACTTGAAGGCTATTGACAGCTTTCTATAAGGCTGAACAATTTCCCAATTCAATCCATTAACACAATAAACTAGTTAGCAATGTTTGTCTTTAATTTGTTGAATTTTGATCAGTTTAGCACATGTCCATAAAGTAGACTTGTCTAGCACTTATTGTTAAAGCTGGCCAAACATAAGGAAACCTACCTACTAACATTTCTGTAATATTTATTAACAGCCTATTAAATAGCTCCAATAATTGTATGATAAATCTTTCATTTATTTTAGTGAATAACTGCTGATTATGACATCATCATTCCCTTAGGTCCCTTACCAGTAGGTTCTGCTTTGCTCTGTGTTTTTATGGAGATGCTGTAAAGTAATAAATATAAATGTATAAATATAAATATATATATATTATTTATATTATTAATTATCAGTCTCCAAAGTTAATAAGAAATAGTAAAGCCGAAATCTCTCACAATTTTGAGTGTGAGAGGACTTGGATCTAAAGGATCACTTAAAATAGGTAAGTATACAAATAGTTGGGCTATCGTACAGTATATTAAGATAGTCATAGAAGAAGAGCCACATTAAACATCACCACGCTGAACCAGAATGATAGAGGAATCAGGACAGATGTATCAACGATCTACATTTTTTTTGTACAGCGATCCTTTGAGCCCAGTCCATTCTCTTTATCATGACCTTTGTTATATTACTTAAAAATCCCTTCACTCTTATATTATACACTATGAACTATTATAAAAAAGGTATCAATTACATTTGGAATCCATCAGGTTTCATACTCCGATACTTATAGATCAATCTTTGCTCTAGTTTTAATAATTCTTTATTTAAGTCCCCCACCCTGTATGTTGAAATTATTGTTAATTCCCCCCCAGGACCACAAAACTGCTACCTTCAAATGATGCCAAGTGATTCTCTAAATAGGCTACACGTTTTTTGAGATGGAACCATGACATATCCACCCTCAAGTTCATTGGGGTTGATCATATCCCGGTTCTAAGATGAGGGGGAGATAAAGCAAAACTGCTATGACAGAGAGAAGTCTACTGGATAAAAAAACTAGAGACTCTGACACCTTCTGGACTTAATGAATCAGTTTCTCTGAGATGTTTTTTTAAAAGAAAGATAATCTTTTGTTTATTACTTAAATATCATATATTTACATTTACATATATATTGCACAGGGTTGATATTCTGACAGCAGAGTATCATTACTTAATAACTCTGGGGGGACCCAGTCGGGTATTTAAGTGGTGTATTTAGTTTGTTTGCAGTCACTGGAGTAATAGATCTGCATATCCAATTGTACAGTTATTTGAAGCGTGTCACATAGAGTAAATAATTATGTTCTGCCAGGTACACTCATTTTTTAGATAGTAATCAGTCTATATGTCTATGATGTATGAATTAGAATAATTAATAATCACTATATTTAAAACACTATTTATATTTTTATATAACATTTAATATTTAAGGTTAAATAGACAAAACACCAGCACTTTAAGAAGTTTTAATAGTATGTTATGTAACAATCTGCAATGTATTTATCACATTATGTTTTGTCTTCACATATGGTTAAGAATTAGGGATTATAAACTTAATCTTGAGCACTAGCACTTTAAATACCTTGGAACTGTTTGATGATGTCACAATTGGAGGAGTGGTATATGTTATGTTTAAATTTGGAACTGTTCTACACACGTTTTTTATTTGGCTTGAGAAAGGGACCTAGAAAGATACCGAAACGTTACCTACACAGTGATGTATTGAACACAATAAATGTTTTGGATGAATAAGACCTGAGAGTGCATTGAATCCTACAACTAATGTTTATGACCTTTGATAACCTCAACAGCACCTAGGCTTCTAAAGAGGGTGGTGAACTGAGTGCCTGTACTACTGCATATTATTATATATTATATATATTTATATATATATATAATATATATATATATATATATATTTATCAGTCCCACCAGAGTCCTCGCACTCCCCCTCCGTTTTCACTATCCCGTGTGCCCCCGAAGGATCATAATACGGGAAAGTCAATTGCCGGTGCACACGTGGGATTTTCAAACTGCAAATTATTATTTAAATATAGATCGTGATCAAGAAATCAACGCGTTTCAGCCATCTTTAGTCAGGCCGTCATCAGCATTACAGACAACATACAGGTGAGTTATATACAAACATTGTGATCAAAACCAATCCCTCTCCCGCCCACCTCCCCCCCCACAGAAGTTAACCCCTGTTTATCCCAGCCCCACACACCCTTCTTGGTCTGCTCGTATAGATATATCTAAAGTCACAATACCCTACAAAATAGGTGTCAAATGTATTAAAACACGTTTAAAACCCAAAGTCAGGGAGTACTATTCCCACCCACCTAAGTAAGGGAAAGTGCAACAGTGCATAAATATATATCACAGTGCCAACGGAATAAAGTGTCTAAGAGCCTACGGACCGAAGCAGCTATAAAAATAATGTGGAATATAACAGTGATAAAACCTTAACAAATACGGCGTCCATATATAACCCAATTTTGGGGAACCGTATACGTACAAGAATAAGGGTGTGCAATATAAAGTTAAAATTAGCATCCTACTGCCATATTAGGTGAATTTATAACTATATAAAAGTTGTGGCCAAGTGAGGTAAAACCAAGTGTAAAAGCCAAAATATATTATATAATAAAAACATAGTAACAACATGATAAAACCAAGAACAGCACCAGAGCTAGTGTGTTAAGAGTACATTCTAATGCATTAGCCAACCAAGGAAACTAATCTCTTCTTTTAATTAAAGGCACTGATCTCTGGTTACAATGTTTAAGTAACCAAAGTAACTAAAGAAGTACAAATGTAGCTCATTAGATTCCCATATTTATTTGTATGACCAACGCAAGGGTGTGTGGGGCTGGGATAAACAGGGGTTAATTTCTGTATAGCCGTGTCCTGTAATCCTGATGACGGCCTGAATAAAGATGGCTGAAACGTTGATTTCTTGATCACGATCTATATTTAATAAATATTTGCAGTTTGAAAATCCCCACGTGTGCACCGGCAATTGACTTTCATATATATATTATATATATATATATAATTATATATATATAACTCGATACAGGAATGCAGCGCACCACAAACATCCAGACAGCCCCGGGTGTGGATCTCTGGGGTATTCCAGCTTAAACCCCTTGCATAAATAGCGATGAAGTAAGAGCTCACATCAAAATATTGCAGTTGATAAGGCTTTATATAATCAAAAATGCAACATCTGCCACACACCACCAGCGAGTTTCGAGAGACATAGCTCTCTTCTCAAGATACGGGCATACTAATTAAACAGTATTACAACAACATTTTATATCCCATCCCCCAGGAATTACATCACCCAGAGAGAGCACGTATTATATCACATAGTTTGCAACAGAGGTAGAACCAGGCAACGGTGGCTTTCATGTTCAAAATATGTCACAATGCATTTAATACTTAACAGAAATGGAGACAGATTTTCACAAAAACAAAAATAAGTCATAATCCCTGTTTAGGCCCCCAGGGGCCAACGTCTGTAATTTGTTGACCCACCACACCTCTTTCTTTTTAGGTCTCAGTTCCCTGTCACCTTGTCCCATGACAGGTTATGACTTCCAAAACCTAAAATTTAAGGTCTTCAGCCGAATGACCCAAGTCTACAAAATGGCGGGGACTGAAGAGAGACTTGTTTATGGTTAATTGAGGACTTGTGCTGAGAAATCCTGGCCTTTACTTTCTGTGTGGTTTCTCCTATATATAGGAGATAACACGGGCACCACAAGAACATAAATGCATATCTCAATTACAAGTGAAAGAACCCCTTAACGTAAATTGCACCCCAGTTTTTCGGATTCGTGAAAGTGGAACCACTTACAACTGACCGACATTGTACACAATTATAGCAAGGCATCATCCCCTTCTTACTACCCTTTCATTTCACATTTTCTCATTGGTTTCTTTCGTCATTCTCCTCCTTCACTGTAGTAGTGTTAAGCATAGTGCCTAACGTTTTACCCCCGTCTATTATAATAACGGTACATTATTCATCAGAAATATTGGGGTATAGCCTTCAGTATATTCCAATGGCGCATAATAATCTTTTAATTTGAGCACTTTGTTGATTATAGTCCGTGACTAGAGTAATCTACCCCTGTCCATTCTAACCATGCTTCTCTTTTCTGGACTACCTCTCTGTTCAAGCTTGCTTTTTGCTCCTTCCAAAATAAACTCAGGGTACCTCGTTCCCTAAATTTGTCACACTATTGGGTGATTTGTTGATCCCTACGCTTCCTGTTGCTCACCAATCTGTCTACTCTACATAGTTGACTAAATGGAATGGACTTTTCAATATGAGTGGGTGTTGACTAGTATAATGTAAATTTGATTACGATCATAGCTTTTACATACACATCTGTTGTTCGTGTCTTTCTTAGTTACTAAAACATCCAAGAAATGTATATTGTCAATACTGCTATTCAAGTCAAACCTAATGGAAGGATGGGTCCATTAAGCCTAGCGTGGAACTGCGATAAGGTAGACTCGTCACCCCCGCCAGAATGAACACGTCATCGATATATCTCCACCATGCTAACATGGGCATGGTAGAGATCATCACGATAGACCCCATCCTCAAAGCCCGCCATAAAGGCATTGGCATAAGCCGGGCGACGTTCGACCCCATCGCAGTTCCACGCACTTTGAGGTAGAATTCTTTTTTGAATTCAAAATAGTTTTTCGTCAGTATAAATTCCAAGGCTTCCATGAAAAACTGTACCTCCAGTGGCGTATACATGCCTTTTTCACACCAACAATTTACGTGCCTAATAAGACCATCAGCATGTGGTATTGAGGTGTACAAACTGGCCACATCCATAGTGGCCAGCCTAACCACCCTAATTTTCCACAGCCAATTAATAAGTTTATTTAAGAAGTCTGCTGTGTCTCTCACATATGATTGAGTACTAGTCAATCCCCGAGACAATTGGACGTCCTGGGGGTTGTCTCATATCCTTATGAATTTTCGGAAGTGTATATAGCTTAGGGATGCGAGGGCAGTTCACCACCAACGTATAGTTCATCAGAGATCGTCCCTTGTGCAACATACCCTTCAAGAAAATTAGACAGACATTTTCTATAGCAACTGTAGGTCACCCTGTAATTTAATATACACATTAGAATCAAACAGTTGTCCAAAATTTCAGTTTCATAATATGACCGATCAAGTATAACACTGCTGCTCCGCCCTTGTCAGAGGATCTAATCACAAGATCTGTTTGGATACTCATTGTTTTGAGGGCCAAAGACTCCTCTCTGGTCAAATTATGAAACTTTACATGATGAAATTCTGTATTCTGAATAATTGTTTGGTAAATCAGACTGTACTAGTCTGACAAATGTTTCAACAGGTGGATATGTAGTAGGTGGTACATATTTTACTTTTTACGTTTCAACCCACATCTCCAGTTGTAAGACAAACTGCTGTATCGGAACATACGAATCACCACTTTTTTTCTGAAAAATGAACCTTAAGACGAATCATCCGGTAGAATCTGTGCAAGTCTATGTCCAGTCTAAATGGATCACAAATGGACGTCGGACAAAATTAAGTCCTTTAGAAAGTACCTTTATATCAGTGTCAGAGAGCTGATGTTGAGACAAGTTAAACACATTTGTTCCTGCGATTGACTCCTCTCCGTCTGTTGGAGCGCTTTCCTCTCTGTCTGGCCCTTCGATATGGCGTCCTCCCCGCCTCCTGTGGCATCTGGCGGGCTTCCCTGCAAAAAAGTTGACTAGTAGGACCACCATCTGGCCTCCATCTGCGCCTGCATTGAGATCCGGAGCTGAATACGAGCGTCTGGATATATTCCATCCACCACGACCTTGGCCTTCTGTCGCAAGTCTGTGCTCGCCACCTGTAACATGACCATTTTATAATTCTGCTGCCTCCATCTCTATCATTTTACGTTGTTTCATAGTTTCCCCTTTCCTTATGATATATTGCAATTTATCTCTATGTCCAGTCATATACAATTATATTCATCCTCAGGCATATATTCTTTAGCTCTGACTCAGTCTGTGTAATATCACTGTGGACAATTTTCAATTCTAATTTAATATGCATTCCACTAAGTATCATAAGGTCCATGGAGCATTTGTTAGGAATTTGTAAAAAACTACCCTATAGTCCTCATTATTGGGGAACAGTGTAGGTCTCAAGTTTACCCTAAGGCCTCGGGGATACGTTTTTCTTTAAAGTACTCACTCAGCATTAAGCATGTAGCTCCAAATCCACCGACACGTTTCCATAAGGCCTCCCAATTACGTTGAGGTTGAGATGTTACAGGGACGGTAAGGAAATCATTTGCTTCAATGAAATCACCGATCACACTCTGTGCATCGACCCCGTGTAGCCTGAACATAACCACATCCATGTTGGCGTCCCAGCTCCGGTCCACTTGGTGTCTCACTTTGCGTGTCGTCATCAACTGAGGACGTGCGGTTGCAGATAAAAGCTACTGATCGTAATCAAATTTTACCATTATACTAGTCAAACACCCACCTCATATTAAAAGTCCATTCTATTTAGGTCAACTATGTAGAGTAGACAGATTGGTAAGCAACATGAAGTGTAGGGTCACAAATCACCATATGTGTAACAAATTAGGGAACGAGGAACCGCTGGTTTTTTTTTGGAAGGAGCAAAAAGCAGCTCGAACAGAGAGGTAGTCCAGAAAAGAGAGCATGGTTAAGAATGGACAGGTGGTAGATTAGCTCTAGTCACGGACCTATAATCTACAAAGTGCTCAAATTAAACAGATTATTATGCGCCATTGGAATTACTGAAGGCTCATACCCCATATTTTCTGAATTGAATAATCTACCGTTATTATCATCTAGACGGGTAAAATGTTTAGGCACTATGCTTAACACGTACTACAGTGAAGGAGAGACTGATGAAGGAAACCAATGAGAAAATGTGGTTAAAGGGTAGTAAGAAGGGGATGATGCCTTGCTATAATTGTGGTACAATGTCGGTCAGTTGTAAGTGGTTCCACTTTCACGAATCCGAAAACTGGGGTGCAAGTTTACGTTAGGGGTTCTTTCACTTGTAATTCGAGATATCAATTTATTGTCTTGTGGTGCCCGTGTTATCTCCTATATATAGGAAACCACACAGAAACCTACACAGTGATGTATTGAACACAATAAATGTTTTGGATGAATAAGACCTGAGAGTGCATTGAATCCTACAACTAATGTTTATGACCTTTGATAACCTCAACAGCACCTAGGCTTCTAAAGAGGGTGGTGAACTGAGTGCCTGTACTACGCATATTATATATATATTATATATATTTATATATATATATAATATATATATATATATATATATATCTTATCAGTCCCACCAGAGTCCTCTGCACTCCCCCTCGTTTTCACTATCCCGTGTGCCCCGAAGGATCATAATACGGGAAAGTCAATTGCCGGTGCACACGTGGGATTTTCAAACTGCAAATTATTTATTAAATATAGATCGTGATCAAGAAATCAACGCGTTTCAGCCATCTTTAGTCAGGCCGTCATCAGGATTACAGACACACTATACAGGTGAGTTAATATACAAACATTGTGATCAAAACCAATCCCTCTCCCGCCCACCTCCCCCGCTCACAGAAATTAACCCCTGTTTATCCCAGCCCCACACACCCTTGCGTTGGTCATACGTATAGATATATCTAAAGTCACAATACACCTACAAAATAGGTGTCAAATGTATTAAAACACGTTTAAAACCCAAAGTCAGGGAGTACTATTCCCACCAACCTAAGTAAGGGAAAGTGCAACAGTGCATAAATATATATCACAGTGCCAACGGAATAAAGTGTCTAAGAGCCTACGGACCGGAAGCAGCTATAAAAATAATGTGGAATATAACAGTGATAAAAACCTTAACAAATACGGCGTCCATATATAACCCAATTTTGGGGAACCGTATACGTACAAGAATAATGGTGTGCAATATAAAGTTAAAATTAGCATCCTACTGCCATATTATGGTGAATTTATAACTATATAAAAGTTGTGGCCAAGTGAGGTAAAACCAAGTGTAAAAAGCCAAAATATATTATATAATAAAAACATAGTAACAACATGATAAAACCAAGAACAGCACCAGAGCTAGTGTGTTAAGAGTTCTCTACTACTATGATCATCGATCTCGTATCCTACTATCTAAATCCTATCTCTATCGATCTCTCTCTATCTATCTACTATCTATCTATCAGCATCTGTCTATCGATCCTCAATCTATCATCTATCTATCATCATCTACTAGCTCTTTATCTATCTCATCTATCTATCTATCTATCTATCGATCTACTAGCTATCTTTCTATTCATCTATCTAATCTATCTATCTATCTATCTATCTAGCCGATCTAGCATCATTATCTCTTGAATCTACTTCTTATCTCTTCTATCTATCTATCTATCATCTATCTATCTATCTATCTATTATCTATCTATCTATCTATCTATCATCATCTATCTAAGCTGAATCTATCTATCTATAATCTATCTATTCCTATATCATCTATCTATCTATCTCTCTATCTATCTATCTATCTATCTATCTATCTATCATCTACTATCATTATACAACATGTGTTAGGTGGCAACACACAAGGTCTAGAGCCGGAGTACGTACATCTATAAACAAAAAAACTACAAGGGATGTACAAGACAGTGCATACTGGTCGAAGGAAATTCGGAATTAACGGGTCATACATCAAGTTCAATCATCTATCTATCTCTATCATCTATTATCTCTTACTATCGAGATCTGTCCCGCTATCATCTTCTATCAGCTAGATATCTCTCTATCTATCTAACCTACTTCACTAGCGAGCATGACTGCAGACTAGGATTTCGCGTATCAGTACACAAATACTTTCATGTACCAAGACATGTCTGTACTACACATACATACTCCAATGACACATATATAGGAAGTGACGTGTCTAAGACCTCGTTATCGACTATCTATCCCAGCACGCTAATAATAGTTATCTAGCCGGCTGGCTGCTCCTCACTAGCCCTAGTCACACTATATATTAATGTTGGTGGTTTAGATGATCTTGCCACATTGCTACACCAGCAGGCGATCAAGCTCCCGTGCCACATGGCAGCACCCCTCATATCGATAGAACAGCACACAACCCCCCCCCCCCCCATCCCCCCCAGCCTCCCCAGGCCCAGCCATCCTATAAAAGTAAAAATAAGTGCTTGTTTGCCTATTATATTATTATTAGGAATAGATAGGAATAGGATTAGGGAGGATTCAATTCAATAATTCATAATTTCATTCTGATTTATACATTATTATATATTTTATCCCAATCTCACTCACTGTCTGTCACTGTGACTGAATCCAAATCAGTGCAGATCGACGGGACGCACGGGGCCGGACGCCGGAGGACACACTGACACAATAACTTCTTCGACTTCACAGCAGTCAGTCAACTTGACAACACTGTGTCACACACTCACACTGTCACTGACGGACGGTGACGGTCAGGTCACGGACACACACTGGACTGGACGGGCTGGGCAGCGCAGTGCAGTCTCGACCAGTAGCCTGTCCTGGGTGGGATGGTCTGCCGCGGGTGAACTCGCGCTTTTCAGCGCTGACGTCACGGCTCACGGGCGACGAAGCGCATGCAAATGAGGATGGTCTGGCAACTTGCGGTTCGGGATGGAGGCGGAGTCAGGACTTCGGTCTTCTCTTCAGAGTCCGGAGTCTCCGGACAGTTGTAACTTGAAGCGCTGAAGTTCTCTGGACTGGTGGCGCTGTGCTGGTAATGTAACAAGTCCGGTGCCATGCTCACCCCCCCCACCCCAGATTAGGGAGCGAGTTGGGCAGCCGGAGGATGCCGGCTTCCATTTAAAAAAAAAAAAAAAAGTGTGTGACTGTGACAGTGCGGCAGTGCCGCTTCCCTACAGGGTGCCGACTCTGCAGTGTGCTGCACCCTGCTTCATTATTGAGGCGGCCCTGTCTGTGTCAGGTGTGAGTGAGTTGCCTGTTTGGAAGCTGAGGTGGAGAGTGTAAGGGGGCAGCTTACAGCATTGCAGGGACAGCCAGTGCCTGCTGGGGGGACAGCAGGCACTGGCTGGGGCCAGTATAGAGGTAGTTGGAAGTGGGACAGGGAGGGTTGAGGGGGGAGGTAGTTTTGTTAAGGTTACTTGGGGAAGTGGGGGCCGGAAGGGTAGGGTTGCTTCTTCCCAGATTGCCCATCCCAACAGATTTGCCGACTTTGGATGATGAAGTGAGGAGGACAGCTTGGAATTAGCATGTATGGAGGGGGCTAGTCCCTTGAGCACCAGGGGACTCCATCTCTGATACAAGGGAGGGGGGGACTTAGAATCAGGAATGCTAGGCAGGTGGTAGTGGTAGGGGACTCCATTATAAAAGGTAGATAGGGTAATCTGCGGCCAAGACCCTACATGCCAAACGTGTGTTGCCTGCCTGGCGTCTAGGGTTCGGCATGTGGTATTGTGTAGACAGATTATTGAGTGGGGCTGGGTGTGACCCGGCAGACTTGGTTCACATTGTTGCCATGACAAAGATAAAGGAGGAGGTTGAGGTCCTTAAAACATGATTTCAAGAGCTAGGGGCCAGTTAAAAGCAAAGAACCTCCAGGGTAGTGCTTTCAGAAATACCGCAGCCACAGTGTAGGCCAGGTAGACAGCGGGAACTAAATTGGGGAAATTGGGGGAGCTTGAATATGAATAGAGACTGGAAAAGTTACAATTATGTACGCTGGAGAAAGGGCACTTGAATGGGGATATGATTAATGTGTACAAATACATTAACAGGCCATACAATAAACTATATGGGGCAATGTTCACCAATAGAGCATGTCAGACTTGAAGAAAAAAGGTTTAGGCTTTAAGTCGGAAAGGGTTTTTTCACTGTGAAACGGTCAAGCTATGGAACTGTCTTCCAGTGGACGTTGTTATGGCAGGTTTCAGTTTAAAAAAAAGCTGTTGTGTTTTCTGCCAACAAGGAATGTTGCAAGATACTGGTATTGATACATTAAGTAGAGTTGATCCAGGGAAATTTCCACATGCCACTTGGATCAGGAAAGAATTTTTTTCCCTTCATAAATTTGGTGTGTTTTTGCCTTCCTGGATCAACAGATTAGGCAGGAAATTAGGATATTGCTAGATTGGGTTGGACTGGATGGACATATGTCTTTATTGAACCAAAAACTATACTAGATATAAATTCTTCACAAAAAAAAAACCCCAAAACCACAATCATTTTCATTATGGCTCAGGAGAATGTCTTGGAGCCAAATTTTTTCTCACTGAGATTTTGGTGGGGTAATCTGGTAATAAAATCCCATAACTACCCCCACACACACACACACTCACCTTTTAAGTGGTTATTGAGTGAAAACAGTTGGTAACTGAGAGACACACACTTTTGCACATTTTAATGATCTGAAAAATTCAATTCTGCTCTTTTTGGCACCTCTGCAAAATTTTGCAATAAAGGCTTAGTTTCCTTTGAAATAAATTATTTTTATGTGCATTTCCTTTTTTTTTATTATTTTCAAAGATAATCATCAGATTATCTTGAGGAATGATACAAACTTAAATGCCCATTTCAAAGTCAAAATACAATCAGAAAAATCTCTTCCTGGAAATCATTTTCCAGAAGTCCATTTTCATTCAGAACTAATCATCTAATGATCTCTGCCTTGTTTTTTTTACTACAGCTTGCACTGTGATTGAATGGAGATTGCAGTGCAGTACCCCAACTAGACCACCAAGGGCATACAGGGGAAGCCTTAGGAAAGCAGGAAATCCTGTGATGTCACTGGGGTCTCCCTTACTGCACAGACAGGAAGTTCCTTGAGTGACAGCTGCTCTTGTACGGTCACAGTAAAAAAGTATGTTATCTCCCAATCCCCCCATCGGATTTGGACAAAACCGATGAGATCGAGGGGGCTAGGGGGTATTTGAATGCTTCCCCCTAATTGCCCCTTGCACAACACATATATATTTTTTAAAGGTACAGCCACAGACACGTATATATACATTCGTGGAAGTTTGGTCCTTTTATACACAGATCGTAGATATAGGTTTTATAGCAGTTAAAGGGTTAAGCTATTAGTTCTTGTTCCCCAGTTTTTCTAGCAGCAGACTTCTGCATTTATAACATACATTTTGACTATCAATTAATTTACTTCTTTTTGGAAATACATGTTTCCTTATTCTCTATGCTTCCCCATCCCCCATCTTCTCCCTCCATTACTCTTATTAGCCCCTGATTCATAATCCCTCTATATACCCCTGTGTAGTCCAATGTACCATCCCAGCAAGCTATAGAGGAGAGGCGCACACTACTTAGGTGATGAATTCATTTATTTAGTGCAAAAGCATAAAATACAATGTTTTCCATATACCATGTATACCATATACCTGAGGAAGGGCCATGAGTCCTGAAACGTTGTATGTTATGTTTTACAAATAAATTAATTCATCACTTCAGTAGTGTGCTCCTCTACTCTATACCTTGCTTGGATTCTGTAGCCCTGGAAGAGGGGGCTGAGAAGATTTGCACCTACCAACTTGTCTGGCTAATAGCCAACAGTGTGCCATGTACATCTTGAATTTGCAATGTATCATGCCCCTATTGAACAAATCCAGGGAAAAACAGGGAAGACGCAATAGACATTTACTGAAATTACAACCCACGAACACCAATCAACAAACTCGACTGACAACGTTTGGGGGACACGCCCCTTCCTCAGGTGCATAATCAAACCCTCCCAGTGTGTACAATAAATACTGTTGGTGATTGGACTCCACCCTTCAGGTGGGAGATTGTCCATTACTCCAAAAGTGCTTGTGCAATAAATAACATGAATATCAATAAATACATTCCAATCAACATGTGTACCAATATAAAGAGCCAAAAATGTAACATTCAATATCATATAACAGCAAATATATTAAAAATCTATATGTGGGAGTGATATTACCTGGTAACAAATCCGTGTGTATTAATTCATCCCCCAAATTTTTTGATCTTCTATAGGAAAATAAGGGTGGGTTTTGAAATAACTGGCCATACTGGTAATATCACTCCCACACAGATTTATCATGTTTTAATCACTTTTATAACTAAGTACATTGTGAACTATTTATATATATATATATGACTATTACTATTTACTGCACATGTTTTTAATATATATATATCTGCTGTTATATGATATTGAATGTACATTTTTGGCACTTTATATTGGTACACATGTTGATTGGAATGTTATTTATTGATATTCATGTTATTTATTGCACAAGCACTTTTGGAGTAATGGACAATCTCCCCACCTGAAGGGTGGAGTCCAATCACCAACAGTATTTATTGCCTCACACTGGGAGGGTTTGATTATGCCACCTGAGGAAGGGGCGTGTCCCCCAAACGTTGTGCATGTGAGATGGTTGAAGTGAAATAAAAGTTTAAATTGGTTCTGCAGTGTGCTCTTCCCTGTTTTTCTCCCTGGATTTGTCCATTTGGTGTGGGAAACCCTTGGGTGGAGACGGCACCTGCTACGGCGACATTTCCCTATGTGCACAGGTAACCCGATCTGCAAATCATACTCCCTATGCCTAGTTTAAAATATCCTCCAACCCCCTAGCATCTTCTTCCTCAAAACAGCTTCAAGAGCATGTTTATGGTGCAGTCCATCTCCACTAAGAGCCTGAAGCCAACAGAAATATCATCCCAGTTTCTCTAAAATCTCAAACACTATCTCACCAAATTACACACCAACCTCTTAGCCCGCATTATTACTCATAAGGTCCTTGCCTCTTGAGGTCCTTACTTTAACTTGGACCCTAGCTCTAGAAATCATTTTTAGGACCTCGCCTCCTCTCAACTTTGTCATTGGCACCAATGTGAACCAAGAACCAAGAGGTCACACCCATAATCTATCTGCACAATCCACCAACACACTGTTTGGCAGTAGTGCATTAGAGTTACAGTTCCTTCTGTCTGGATGGCCTATATTGAGATATAGCTGCTGTGTGGAATCTTAAAGCAATTAGTTCTACTGTCCTGTTTCTGTAGGACAAACCTATCACCTTAGTAAAAATAATGCTGGTATAATATACTTTGTACAGTAGTTGTTAGAGCACAAGTGAATTTATTACGGTAAATAAGTTTACATACTTACAAAAGCAATCTAGCTTTTATATTTTTCTATATTAGAACAAACTTCTATAAAGGGCTGTGCCAATTTTAAACCTTTGCCATCATTTAAAAAATTTTCAATGCATAAATGAATACATACCAGCACTACATTATGTAGAATACAAGGGCAAATATGATGACTAGACAATGGTTTTCCGAAGGATGTCCTTTGTATTAACCAGAGTGCCGATTGTTTACTGAATCCACCGTCTCTCAACACCAACTCATTCCCTTGGTCTTTCAGCTCTTAACCAAGGGATTGCGACACTATTGTGGCCAAAATGTGTATTGTGGCACAGTAGGAATAATGAAAACAATGTTCTGTTTAATGATTTTTGTAAAACCCCTTAACCGTTGATTAAAACCTGTATACAATGTTATCACTATAGCAATAACAGACAACACTTGGGCCAAAAAGCATCTGCGGAAAAAAACACTTTTAATTATAAATGCGTTGCGTATCTAGAATTGTTTAGTTACTGTATGTTAACAAGGTTTTCAAGGAGATACCTACCCTTTATAGTTCTCAAGCACGACAGATCCCCTGTGTTATGGTTTTTCTTTCTTTACTGTAACAAACTCAGGTAGTATGTTAATATGCCTGGTATGAACATATTGCAGGTTACTTAAAAGTATAATTAACACTCAATTTAGTTTTTGAAAAATACTAGGAACAGCAGCAAACCCTGAACATAAAAATATTGTAAACCAAGTAAGATCTAAGAGAATACATAGTCTAAAACTCAACATAGAATAAAAAATTAACATTTTTACAATGAAAGAAATAATTCCTACAAGTGAAATAGTCACTGAGTTTTAACAACATGCACTCACTACTGGATACTGGAGGTCAATAAACATTGGGAACTAAAATGAGTCATTTCGTATTCGAAGGCAACTGTGAGCATTTTCAAGCAATAAACCATTATAATTATTTATTATTCAAGAAACACTATAGATCTACAATAAAGCTACTCATCAAAAATGTTCTCTCCTGATTGTAATCACAGGGCTAGAAACATTTTGTTTTACACATGGAAAAGTAAAAAGAAAAATACTGTAATAAAAAGAAAAAGAAACCTTAATAATTACTAGCTGATAAGGACTGTGGCCTGGTGTTGTGTCATGAACACTGTGGCCCTGTGTCACTTTGCTGAGCACGTTTCTGACCACTTAAATGGTAATTTGCTGCTGCCACCCCACATTTAAGGCCTTGGGGACACCACACAATCTTGACCTTTCAGGGTTGCCAGACGTCCTCTATTTGGACTGTAGGGACAAAATCCGAGTCTGCATCAGGGGCGAAATCCGGGGTCCTTCTCTGATTGTCCTCAAAAGGTTAGTGGGCACTTATCTTTCCAGCAGAGCTGCTTCATATTGAGAGACACAGTGAAGGTAGAGCTGGATGGGAGACAGGAACACAACACAGCAGCTTTTGCCATATATGAAAGGCTGTTTGTGTGTGTTAGTTTTTATGTGTTTGATTAGATGTGTGCGTTTGTTAGTTATAAGGTGGGTGATTAGACATGTATGTTAGTTTATACGGTGGTGATTAAATGTGTGTGTGTTATCCTATATAATAAAATTTTAAGCATGCTTCGTGCCTTCGTGTGCGGTGTCCCTTGGCACTTCTGCGCAGGTGTAAACTAGAGACCCCCGCAATGCCATAGCAAGTCCTCCAGCTCCTTGATCCCCCGACATACAGTAAGTTTCCCACCCCAAGTTGCCCAAGTCCAGGCTCTGTAACCTTTTCCAGTGCAGATGCGGGTGTGTGGAGATTAAGGCAGCATCCCGCTGTCATCTGAGAGCTGCCGGTGTTGTGTATGTGTGTATGTGATGCATGTGTCTGCATGTGTGTATCCCTATGTATGTGTTGTCTCCTTGCATGCCTAACTAAACTATAAAACACTGGGTAATAAACTGGGGGGCTGACTAGTGGAATCGTCTACCCCTATGCCTGGCACTATGTCCCTATTCTTGGGTGGCATACCCAAGATTCTAGTCCTTACTAAATCTCCTTGTTGGGCTCAGGCTGCTTACTAGCTACCCTACTCTATCTATCAAGCCTAAATGATCATAACAGAATCTTATTTCACACTAACTGGGTTGACCTTATCTAAGGTCCCAGGCTTGTCCCCTCTCCTCTGGGGAAACTCCAGGAAATAGAAAGAGAGCTGAGCACATGGTTGCTCTCCCTTTAATACTTTTACACAGTGGCCCTACCGTCCAAATTCCCAGAAACATAAAGACTAATGGATACTAGTTTATGTTCCCTATATACTATGTGCAGCCTTAGTAGTTAAATATTAAAAGCGACAGTGTCTCCCAACCCACATAACTGAGTTTCGCCTCCCATACAGAAGGAGGACAACCCTACTCCAGTCCTCAGCGGCAGAGGAAAACCACTTGCTACTGGCTGGCAGTGTCAGGTATGAATAAAGTTTTGTTTTAAAAATGTAACTTCCATTTTTAAAAAAATTAGTTATACCTGACACAGCTGGCAGGGTCAATGCAGAGCAAAATGGGAGTTAGACAGAAATCCAGGACAATCACAGGCGATCAGGGACAGTGGTACCCAAGTAAAATTTGTGACTGTCCCAACAATCCAGGACAGTTGGGAGGTATAGCAAGGTGAGGTAGGCTTTAAGGATGAAAAAGCACTCTGCAGATCATAAAACAAAGGTATGTCACAGTCTCATCCTATTAAATTACCAACATTCTCAGAGAAATAGGCAGAGACATGCAAAGCATTCTGTATAAACAACTGAACGTGCATTTGCTAAATGAATCGAAATTTAACTTAAATGTTATAAATGGTAAACCACAATCTAAAACTATAAAGTCCATTTGATAAATATAAATTAACCTTCCAATTATGGCATATATCAAATTCTGGGGCAAAAGACATGTCACGAGGTGGGCCAGGTGGACACCACCCTGACCCATGCACCACAGACAATGTATTTTTTTAAGTTAGAAACAGCAGCTCACCGATCCCAGTGGGTAGTGCGGGTGCGTATAGGCCTGGACCCCTCGCAAGGTCCAAGTTTAGGAAAGAAAATCACTAGGTAGGGAGCAGTGAATATGCCACACATGCATATACACCTTTACTTTATGTAATATTAAAACCCCCATCTGATTGGTAGCTCCTAAAAACTCAAGCAATCTCTGCAAAAATATAAATATTATAATATATAGGAGGGATTACTTTGTAGTAAAGACTATGACTCTTACCTTCTAACTGTCACGGATTGGCCAGGATAATTCTGATTTTCGGACATGTATACTGCTGTCCAAGCCAGCAGTTTGTTGAAACCCCAGTCACATCGTCTTTCAATAACATTTTTACTCTTTCTCCTAACTTCAAAGTTTAAATTTCCTTATTCCCTTCACTCATTATCTCTCAGCTCTGTAATATGTTGTGAAACTATTTAAGGGGAACATTCAAGCTTATGCAGTAGAATGCAATCTGTGGAGAGACTGTGGTAAATTTAAAGCAATCAAAGCAAGGTTTCATCCTCCTACCTGCCCCTCATTCACACATTCAGATGTTGGGAAGTATGCTACCATGCCATTGTTTTTATCCTTCTGGATATGCTTTAAGACCTGTGTTTTGACTTTTTTTTGTCAACGTTTAGGTAGACATTGTAGGTAGGGTGAAATGGTTGAACTAGATGTCTTTAAGTGTTTTTTCAATCTGTAATAGTGTATACTAGGACATTATTCTATTTTATGAGACACTCTCCAGCTTCTCTGTCTAGCTGTTTAGTTAAACTGATTGCCTTGCCAAATATATAGAATAAACCTTTAGTAATATAATAGAAGACTGTATTCTTAGCTGTGGTACAGCACTTGACATTTGCTTTTTCTCTAATAATATCTAGCCTAAGGCACAGTGCTGTATAAATCTGAGAAACTGGTTATGTTGTCAATGAGTGTTTACTGCACAACATTTGTGAAAGTGGATATGAAATTATTAGCCACTTGTCAGGGACAATTTCTCTGCTGTGTTTTTCTGCGAAAGCTTTGAGCTGTATTTGACAAATGCATGTAGATTATCCTAAGGGGTACCAGCAAAATAATTAAAATAAAATTATAACCAATCAATCTATTATACTGGTACATTAAGAAATACCTAAGAAATTACATTCTATAATATGAGTGAAAGTTTGTGATATTGGAACAGTGTGCTGGTAGAATGAAAAAGGAGGTGCTCTATAGGGATGGCTACAAGGGCGACAGTGCAGTACGAAGATAAGGCAAAGGCACAGCAGAATTTGCCTTAAGACACAAACTTCACCAACCCCTCTGTGCCTGGATGGGTCCTCTGTTCCTCTCGAAGCCTTCTTTCTACAAACTAAATACTAACACTGCCTCCTTCAATGCCTAATGTTTCTGTCTTGTTGTTTCTTGTAGTTGGAACTCTATCCATCTCTTCCTTCACAATGACACATCCCAAAGGCTTGTTCTTGCTATAAAATGTTACTGGAAGTTTCATTGCAACCAGGAACACTATTGTTTCCACTAGTGTGTTGTGTTTAATATGCACTGCACATAGTTGTATGTGTGTGGAGACCAAGGGTACATGGGTATGTGAATAAATTAAATACCCAATAACCTTACTTATTAATATAAATCTGACTGTATTTAAATTCCTGCTGTGTAGAGGGTCAGAATATATTTCCTTACTTTGCCAGAGTGAAAGTTTACTGCATCCATAAAACATTTTGGGGGAGCTGCAGTAATTTTTCCATTGCAGCTTAGCTGCCCATACTACCATCTAGGGATGGCCGGTTCCGCCGCGGATTTATCCCGTTCGCGAACGGCGGATTTTTCCGGATTTTTCGCCTTCCGAACTTCCAAACCGCGGATTTCTCATACTTTCGAAAATTTTCGAAAATACGTATTTTTGGAAATTTTCGAAAATACGTATTTTCGGACATTTTCGAAAATACGAGGATGTCTCTTATTTTCGTAAATAAGTATTTTGAAAATTTCAGAAATTACGAAGATTACTGTTTTTTTGAAAAATACGTTTTTCGAAAAATTTTGAAATTACGAGATTTCTCGTATTTTCGAAAATTTCGAAAAACCTCGTAATTTCGAGAATAGTTTTTATTTAACGGGTCCCCTCTCGCGGATTCCCATTGGTATATCATCTGGCCTCGGTCTCAAAAGGATATTTTCGGTGTTATCTTTTGTGTGGCATTTGTAGGTAAAGCATCTATAATTATCCAGCGCAAACTACTGATATGAATTTAGAATCTTGCAATGTTTGGCCACGGCCATGTCACCATATTTGCTGTGAATGTGACTGCCCTTGTCCGCCATCGCCTGTCTAATTGATGTGCGGTGGTTGGCCATGCGTTCTCTGGGTAAGTAGTCGTTTTCCCAATGTAGAACAGTCCACAAGGCATTACAATGTAGTATGTTGCGACTGGCACACGTGAATCTCCCCTTAATTTGTATACGTCTACCCGTGCTGTGGGTGGGGAAACGAATTCCCTTTTAGAGCACAGTTTCAGAGTTCTGATGACGGCCCCGCTCTTGGGGCAGAAACATGTAAACCCACTTTGTTGAATAAACACTTGATTGCTTGTGAAGTTCTGTGTGTGCTCCGTTTATACAGACTGTACTTACTTTGGATTGTGCACCCAGGCAAGCGATGATTAGGAGTCCCACTGACTACCATATTGCTATATATATATATACATATATATATAGCGATGAAGTAAGAGTCGCAACACCAACAATATTGCAGTTGATAAGGCTTTATATCATCAAAAAATGCAACGTCTGCCCACCACACCAGCGACGTTTCGAGAGACACAGCTCTCTTTCTCAAGATATGGGCAGTACTAATTAAACAGTAATACAACAACATTTTATATCCCATCCCCAGGAAATGACATCACACCAGAGAGAGACACGTATTTATCACATAGTTGCAACAGAGGTAGAACCAGGACAACGGTGGCTTTCATGGTTCAAAAATCTCAACAATTTTAATACTTAACAGAAATGGAGACAGATTTTCACAAAAAAAAATAAGTCATAATCCCTGTTTAGGCCCCCAGGGGCAACGTCTGTAATTTGTTGACCCACCACACCTCTTTCTTTTAAGTCTCAGTTCCCTGTCACCTTGTCCCATGACAGGTATGACTTCCAAAACCATAAATTTAAGGTCTTCAGCGAATGACCAAGTCTACAAAATGGCGGGGGACTGGAAGAGAGACTTGTTTATGGTTAATTGAGGATTTGTGCTGAGAAATCCTGGCCTTTACTTTCTGTGTGGTTTCTCCTATATATAGGAGATAACATGGGCACCACAAGACATAAATTGCATATCTCGAATTACAAGTGAAAGAACCCCTTAACGTAAATTGCACCCCAGTTTTCGATGCGTGAAAGTGGAACCACTTACAACTGACGACATTGTACACATTTAAGACATCATCCCTTTCTACTACCCTTTACCACATTTCTCATTGGTTTCTTTCGTCATTCTCTCCTTCACTGTTGTAGTGTTAAGCATAGTGCCTAAGTTTTACCCGCGTCTATTTAAAGTTAATATTCAATTCAAAAAAGGGTATAGATTTAGGTGGGTATGACCACCACACCTCTTTTCTTTTAAGTCTCAGTTCCCTGTCACCTTGTCCCATGACAGGTATGACTTCCAAAACCATAAATTTAAGGTCTTCAGGCGAATGACCCAAGTCTACAAAATGGCGGGGGACTGGAAGAGAGACTGTTTATGGTTAATTGAGGATTTGTCTGAGAAATCCTGGCCTTTACTTTCTGTGTGGTTTCTCCTATATATAGGAGATAACACGGGCACCACAAGACATAAATTGCATATCTCGAATTACAAGTGAAAGAACCCCTTAACGTAAATTGCACCCCAGTTTTCGGATTCGTGAAAGTGGAACCACTACAACTGACCGACATTGTACACAATTATAGCAAGGCATCATCCCCTTCTTACTACCCTTTAACCACATTTTCTCATTGGTTTCCTTCTCAGTCTCTCCTTCACTGTAGTAGTGTTAAGTATGTGCCTAACATTTTACCCCGTCTATATGATAATAACGGTAGATTATTCAATTCAGAAATATTGGGGTATGAGGCCTTCAGTATATTCAATGGCGCATAATAATCTGTTTTTTGAGCACTTTGTAGATTATAGTCCGTGACTAGAGCTAATCTACCACCTGTCCATTCTTAACCATGCTTCTCTTTTCTGGACTACCTCTCTGTTCGAGCTTGCTTTTTGCTCCTTCCAAAATAAACTCAGGGTATCCTCGTTCCCTAAATTTGTTACACATATGGGTGATTGTTGATCCCTACACTTCCTGTGCTTACCAATCTGTCTACTCTACATGAGTTGACTAAATAGAATGGACTTTTTAATATGAGGTGGGTGTTGACTAGTATAATGTAAAATTTGATTACGATCAGTAGCTTTTATCTGCAACCGCACGTCCTCAGTTGATGACGACAGCAAAGTGAGACACCAAGTGACCGGAGCTGGGACGCCAACATGGATGTGTGTATGTTCGAGCTACACGGAGTCGATGCACAGAGTGTGATCGGTGATTTCATTGAAGCAATGATTTCCTTACCGTCCCTGTAACATCTCAACTTCAACGTAATTGGGGAGGCCTTATGGAAACGTTCGGTGGATTTGGAGCTACATGCTTATAGCTGAGTGAGTACTTTAAAGAAAAACGTATCCCCGAGGCCTTAGGGTAAACTTGAGACCTACACTGTTCCCCAATAATGAGGACTATAGGGTACGTTTTTTACAAATTCCTAACAAATGCTCCATGGACCTTATGATACTTAGTGGAATGCATTAAATTAGAATTGAAAATTGTCCACAGTGATATTACACAGACTGAGTCAGAGCTAAAGAATATATGCCTGAGGATGAATTAATGTATTATGACTGGACATAGAGATAAATTGCAAATATACATAAGGAAGGGGAAACTATGAAACAACGTAAATATGATAGAGATGCGCAGAATTATAAAATTGGTCATGTTTACAGGTGGACGAGCACAGACTGCGACGAGAAGGCCCAGGTCGTGGTGGATGGAATATATCCAGACGCTCGTATTCAGCTCCGGATCTCAATGCAGGCGCAGATGGAGGCCAGATGGTCCCTACTAGTCATACTTTTTTGCAGGGAAGCCCGCCAGATGCCACAGGAGGCGGGAGACGCCATATCGAAGGGCCAGACAGAGGAAAGCGCTCCAACAGACGAGAGGAGTCAATCGCAGGAACAAGTAGTGTTTAGAACTTGTCTCAACATCAGCTCTCTGACACTGATATAAAGGTACTTTCTAAAGGACTTAATTTTTGTCCGACGTCCATTTGTGATCCATTTAGACTGGACATAGACTTGCACAGATTCTACCGGATGATTCGTCTTAAGGTTCATTTTTCAGAAAAAAAGTGGTGATTCGATGTTCCGATACAGCAGTTTGTGTCTTACAACTGGAGATGTGGGTTTTAAACGTAAAAGTAAATATGTACCACCTACTACATATCCACCTGTTGAAACATTTGTCAGACTATACAGTCTGATTTACAAACACTATTCGAATACAGAATTTCATCATGTAAAGTTTCATAATTTGACCAGAGAGGAGTCTTTGGCCCTCAAAACAACTGATATCCAATACAGATCTTGTGATTAGATCCTCTGACAAGGGCGGAGCAGTTGTATACTTGATCGGTCATATTATGAAACTGAAATTTTGGACAACTGTTTGATTCTAATGTGTATATTAAATTACAGGGTGACCTACAGTTGCTTATAAAAATGTCTGTCTAATTTTCTTGAAGGGTATGTTGCACAAGGGACGATCTCTGATGAACTATACGTTGGTGGGAACTGCCCTCGCATCCCTAAGCTATATACACTTCCGAAAATTCATAAGGATATGAGACAACCCCCAGGACGTCCAATTGTCTCGGGGATTGACTAGTACTCAATCATATGTGAGAGACACAGCAGACTTCTTACATAAACTTATTAATTGGCTGTGGAAAATTAGGAGTGTGTTAGGCTGGCCACTATGATGTGGCCAGTTTGTACACCTCAATACCACATGCTGATGGTCTTATTACGGCACGTAAATTGTTGGTTGAAAAAGGCATGTATACGCCACTGAGGTACAGTTTTTCATGGAAGCCTTGGAATTTTATAGACGAAAACTATTTTGAATTCAAAAATGAATTCTACCTCCAAGTGCGTGGAACTGCGATGGTCGAACGTCGCCCGCTTATGCCAATGCCTTTATGGCGGGCTTTGAGGATGGGCACGTCTATCGTGATGTATCTCTACCATGCCCATGTTAGCATGGTGGAGATATACGATGACGTGTTCATCCTCTGGCGGGGTGACGAGTCTACCTTATCGCAGTTCCACGCTAGGCTTAATGAGACCCATCCTTCCATTAGGTTTGACTTGAATAGCAGTATTGACAATACATTTTTGGATGTTTTAGTAACTAAGAAAGACACGAGAAACACAGATTGTATGTAAAAGCTACTGATCGTAATCAAATTTTACATTATACTAGTCAACACCCACCTCATATTGAAAAGTCCATTCCTTTAGTCAAATGTAGAGTAGACAGATTGGTGAGCAACAGGAAGCGTAGGGATCAACAAATCACCCATATTGTGACAAATTTAGGGAACGAGGATTACCCTGAGTTTATTTTGGAAGAGCAAAAAGCAAGCTTGAACAGAGAGGTAGTCCAGAAAGAGAAAGCATGGTTAGAATGGACAAGGTGGTAGATTATCTCTAGTCACGGACTATAATCAACAAAGTGCTCAAATTAAACAGATATTATGCGCCATTGGAATATACTGAAGGCTCATACCCCAATATTTCTGAATTGAATAATGTACCGTTATTATCATATAGACGGGGTAAAACGTTAGGCACTATGCTTAACACTACTACAGTGAAGGAGAGAATGACGAAAGAAACCAATGAGAAAATGTGATTTAAAGGGTAGTAAGAAGGGGATGATGCCTTGCTATAATTGTGTACAATGTCGGTCAGTTGTAAGTGGTTCCACTTTCACGAATCCGAAAACTGGGGTGCAATTTACGTTAAGGGGTTCTTTCACTTGTAATTCGAGATATCAATTATGTCTTGTGGTGCCCGTGTTATCTCCTATTTATAGGAGAAACCACACAGAAAGTAAAGGCCAGGATTCTCAGCCAAGTCCTCAATTAACCATAAACAAGTCTCTTCCAGTCCCCGCCATTTGTAGACTTGGGTCATTCGGCTGAAGACCTTAAATTTATGGTTTTGGAAGTCATACCTGTCATGGGACAAGGTGACAGGGAACTGAGACCTAAAAAGAAAGAGGTGTGGTGGGTCAACAAATTACAGACGTTGGCCCCTGGGGGCCTAAACAGGGATTATGACTTATTTTTGTTTTTGTGAAAATCTGTCTCCATTTCTGTTAAGTATTAAATGCATTGTGACATATTTTGAACCATGAAAGCCACCGTTGTCCTGGTTCTACCTCTGTTGCAACTATGTGATATAATACGTGTCTCTCTCTGGTGTGATGTAATTTCCTGGGGGATGGGATATAAAATGTTGTTGTAATACTGTTTAATTAGTACTGCCCGTATCTTGAGAAAGAGAGCTATGTCTCTCGAAACATCGCTGGTGTGTGGGCAGATGTTGCATTTTTTGATTATATAAAGCCTTATCAACTGCAATATGTGTTGATGTGGACTCTTACTTCATCGCTATTTATGCAAGGGGTTTAAGCTGGAATACCCCAGAGATCCACACCCGGGCTGTCTGGATGTTTGTGGTGCTGCTGCATTTCCTGTATCGAGTTTATATATATATATATATATATATATATATATATATATATATGAAAGTCAATTGCCGGTGCACACGTGGGATTTTCAAACTGCAAACTATTTATTAAATATAGATCGTGATCAAGAAATCAACACGTTTCAGCCATCTTTATTCAGGCCGTCATCAGGATTACAGACACGCTATACAGAAATTAACCCCTGTTTATCCCAGCCCCACACACCCTTGCGTTGGTCATACAAATAAATATGGAATCTAATGAGCACATTTGTACTTCTTTTATTCTTGGTTACTAAACATTGTAACCAGAGATCAGTGCCTTTAATTAAAAGAGAGACTAGTTTCCCTTGGTTGGCTAATGCATTATAATGTATTGTCTGATGACGGCCTGACTAAAGATGGCTGAAACGCGTTGATTTCTTGATCACGAACTATATTTAATAAATAATTTGCAGTTTGAAAATCCCACGTGTGCACCGGCAATTGACTTTCCCGTATTATGATCCTTCGGTGGCACCGGGGTAGCTGAAAATGGAGGGGGAGTGCAGAGGACTCTGGTGAGGACTGTGTATGGTATTCTGTCCAGACTGCACCCTGTGGAATTACCTGTAACCCGTCACATATCATCTTGCCCTCATCTCCTATCGCAGCTGATTATGGCAGAGGAGGCAGGAACCTTGATACACAAGGGGACTTTTACTTTACGCAAGAAGACGTTAATAACATACTCTTTCAGGACTCAGCTATAGCACTGAGCCCGGACGCAAACAATAGGGATAACTTCTTCAAATTACTCAGACTCAAGCGCAAGGAAATTGATTTACACCTACACGGGGTCTTTTTATCGGACTACCATAGAGCTAGAAAACTACCGTGGGGCTTTAGGGTACGAAATGTCCCCACTATTGGCCGTTATGACCCGGATTTCTGTGTTAAATGGTGTGGTATACTCAATCGATGTTCGTTCGACTTGCTACTCCTTGTAATTGAGCAAGTGGGTAAGGAGCTCCCGAAAGTCAAGGAGGAGGTAAAGAGTTTTGAATCCACATACCAAGAGAGCCTTAACAAAGATCCAACATGTAACTGGCTTGAGAAGCTGGACACCCAAATTCGGAAATATAAAGATGACTTATTATCCTTCAAAAAGAAAAAAATGTCCTGAGTGGACCTCGATTACACACAGAAACGAGTCTACGGTTGGCTCTATGGAAATAATAGTGAGTTTTCATGCCCAAGTCAGTGTAGATATCGCAGGACATTCAAAACAGTGGATAGTTCCGAAGATTCCAACACTTCGGACATTGAAAAGGAAGGAACAAATAAGAGTTCCCCACATAGAGATAAATCAAGTCATGATACTCATTTTTTAGGAGTAACCACAAGAGCCACCACAAAAATAAAAAAAGGGGACACACAAGAAGGGGAAGGGGCAATAAGAAAAAGAGACTTGCCTCCCAGACCCCCGAGGAGAAGGTAGTGTACAACCTCAGCAAGCACGTTCTGACCCCGTTTGAACATTCAGTACTCAATAGGGGCTTATCATTTATTCCAATTCCGAAACATGACCATCTTATGGATGAGGTTGACATATATAGGTTCCAACGAAACCTTAAATTAAAAGATCTGTATAGGAACAACAATCACTCTACCTACCCTTTTCGTTCCAAAAGCTATTAGGACCCCCCAAATACGCCCCCATTCATTAAGGTTTTTGGGGAAATGGTCAAAATGGATATCAAGGAGGATTCATAAACCCCCCAACATGGTGCCTCTAAATGGTCTAACCTATCCAAAAATGAGGCACATGCCATACAAACCCTCAGAGACGATCACAATTTAGTCATACGTCCCGCTGATAGTTATGTTGGACTTGGCTTACTATAAGGAGGAACTTCTTAACCAACTTAATGATCCTGCCACATATAAACGGCTGTCCAGTGACCCTACAGCTAGCTTAAAAAAAGCTTTACACGGGAGACTACAGACAGCTGTCTCCAGTGGGTGGATCACTGAAGGTGTAAGTGGATACCTATATTGTGAGAATCTGAAAGTGCCCATCATCTATACGGTCCCGAAGATTCACAAATCTGTTACAACACCACCCGGGAGACCTATTATAGCAGCCTGTGGCTCATTATTAAAACCAGTCTCTACCTATATAGACTATTACCTACAACCTGTGGTCAAAGACATGAAGTCTTACCTGCGAGACAGTGGCCAACTACTCGACATCCTTAAACAATATAAGGGCCCAGCAGAGGGAACTGTTTTAATGTCTTGTGACATAAAGAATCTCTATACTGTGATACCACACGTGGATGGAGTCTCGGCATGTAGGGAAGCTCTCATCAATTCAGGACACAATGAACCACCGATAGAATTTCTGATGGACCTTCTATTATTTACTCTTGGAAACAACTATTTCAGGTTCGAGTCCACATTCTATCAACAAATAGCAGGGCCGGCCATGGGGTCAAATGCCGGACCATGCTTGGCTAATTTATTTATGCAAAGATGCGAGGAACAACATATCCTACCTTTGTGTAGAGAGAAGATCCTCATTTACAGAAGGTACATAGATGATTTGTTCATCTTGTGGAATGGGACAGAGATGGAGTGTACAAGATACATGGAAAAATTGAACTCCTTGGAGAGCCCAATCCGCCTTACCTATAAAACCAGCTTGGAATCCATTGAATATTTGGAATTAAAGATATATAAGGAAGGGGGCAGGTTACGTACAACTTTATATAAAAAAACTACTGACCGTAACACTTTGATGCACGCCACCAGTTGCCTCACAGTATCCCAAAAAAAGGGCATTATTTACTCACAAATGTTAAGAGTAATAAAGAACAACACAAATAGTACCAATGCATGGATATGATATTAACATCATTGAGGAACAAATGAAACGAGCCCTCGAACACATGGGAGGTATACCATTCATCAGTCAATATACTCCACAGAGTAAGGTCCTTACGGACAGTATAAAATCAAGATGGGAGATAATTAAAAATGATACACACTTGCCCTTTAATAACAGCAAACCATTATTGGCATTTAGAAGAGGCAAGAACCTAAAAAACCTGTTGGTCAGAACAGACTTCCAAAATAAATATACCAAGGATTCAATAACATGGTTACCTACTATGAAAAAAGGATGTTTTAGATGCAATGGATGTCTGGCTTGCCGTTATGTAATAACGGGCCAAGATTTCCCCCACCCTCAAAATGGGCAAAGGATTAAGATTAGACACAGACTGAACTGCCTCAGCCAGTACGCCATTTATTTCATCACGTGCCCATGCGGCAAATATTATGTTGGGAAAACAACTACAACGATCCGTGAACACATGTCTAACCATCGACAAGCAATCAGGAGCGCATTGGGCACAACTAATACTAGCAGGACTATGGACTTGAATAATACCAAGTATGGCGAACAGTCCGTGGCTAAACACTTTGCATTAATGGGACACCATTAATTTTAGCCATTAGCCACCTTCAAGTGGTTGGCAATCGACCATCAAATATCGGAAGGAGGCGAGGACCGTAATCGAGCCCTATTGCGTATGGAAGCACGTTGGATAAGGTCCCTGAATACTGTGTCACCAATAGGCCTGAATGAACAACTGTCACTGTCATGTTTCCTTTAATAGGCTGTACTGTCTAGGATAGCTAGTCCAAATAATTAACATAGGTAGAAAAAAATAGCCAAATATTAAGCCTTGGAATTGAAAGATTTTAATGCCCCCTGCATTTAAATGTTATGTGTACTTCTTATCTTCATGGCTCTAAAAATGAATGGGAATCTAAATGAGCTACATTTGTACTTCTTTAGTTACTTTGGTTACTTAAACATTGTAACCAGAGATCAGTGCCTTTAATTAAAAGAAGAGACTTAGTTTCCCTTGGTTGGCTAATGCATTAGAATGTACTCTTAACACACTAGCTCTGGTGCTGTTCTTGGTTTTATCATGTTGTTACTATGTTTTTATTATATAATATATTTTGGCTTTTTACACTTGGTTTTACCTCACTTGGCCACAACTTTTATATAGTTATAAATTCACCATAATATGGCAGTAGGATGCTAATTTTAACTTTATATTGCACACCATTATTCTTGTACGTATACGGTTCCCCAAAATTGGGTTATATATGGACGCCGTATTTGTTAAGGTTTTTATCACTGTTATATTCCACATTATTTTTATAGCTGCTTCCGGTCCGTAGGCTCTTAGACACTTTATTCCGTTGGCACTGTGATATATATTTATGCACTGTTGCACTTTCCCTTACTTAGGTTGGTGGGAATAGTACTCCCTGACTTTGGGTTTTAAACGTGTTTTAATACATTTGACACCTATTTTGTAGGTGTATTGTGACTTTAGATATATCTATACGAATGACCAACGCAAGGGTGTGTGGGGCTGGGATAAACAGGGGTTAACTTCTGTGGGCGGGGGAGGTGGGCGGGAGAGGGATTGGTTTTGATCACAATGTTTGTATATTAACTCACCTGTATAGTGTGTCTGTAATTGTACACAATTATAGCAAGGCATCATCCCCTTCTTACTACCCTTTAATCACATTTTCTCATTGGTTTCTTTCGTCATTCTCTCCTTCACTGTAGTAGTGTTAAGCATAGTGCCTAACGTTTTACCCCGTCTATATGATAATAACGGTACATTATTCAATTCAGAAATATTGGGGTATGAGGCCTTCAGTATATTCCAATGGCGCATAATAATCTGTTTAATTTGAGCACTTTGTTGATTATAGTCCGTGACTAGAGATAATCTACCACCTTGTCCATTCTTAACCATGCTTCTCTTTTCTGGACTACCTCTCTGTTCAAGCTTGCTTTTTGCTCCTTCCAAAATAAACTCAGGGTATCCTCGTTCCCTAAATTTGTCACACATATGGGTGATTTGTTGATCCCTACGCTTCCTGTTGCTCACCAATCTGTCTACTCTACATAGTTGACTAAATGGAATGGACTTTTCAATATGAGGTGGGTGTTGACTAGTATAATGTAAAATTTGATTACGATCAGTAGCTTTTACATACAAATCTGTGTTTATCGTGTCTTTCTTAGTTACTAAAACATCCAAGAAATGTATATTGTCAATACTGCTATTCAAGTCAAACCTAATGGAAGGATGGGTCTCATTAAGCCTAGCGTGGAACTGCGATAAGGTAGACTCGTCACCCCGCCAGAGGATGAACACGTCATCGATATATCTCCACCATGCTAAACAATGGGCATGGTAGAGATCATCACGATAGACGTGCCCATCCTCAAAGCCCGCCATAAAGGCATTGGCATAAGCCGGGGCGACGTTCGACCCCATCGCAGTTCCACGCACTTGGAGGTAGAATTCATTTTTGAATTCAAAATAGTTTTTCGTCAGTATAAATTCCAAGGCTTCCATGAAAAACTGTACCTCCAGTGGCGTATACATGCCTTTTTCAACCAACAATTTACGTGCCGTAATAAGACCATCAGCATGTGGTATTGAGGTGTACAAACTGGCCACATCCATAGTGGCCAGCCTAACACACTCCTAATTTTCCACAGCCAAATTAATAAGTTTATGTAAGAAGTCTGCTGTGTCTCTCACATATGATTGAGTACTAGTCAATCCCCGAGACAATTGGACGTCCTGGGGGTTGTCTCATATCCTTATGAATTTTCGGAAGTGTATATAGCTTAGGGATGCGAGGGCAGTTCACCACCAACGTATAGTTCATCAGAGATCGTCCCTTGTGCAACATACCCTTCAAGAAAATTAGACAGACATTTTCTATAAGCAACTGTAGGGTCACCCTGTAATTTAATATACACATTAGAATCAAACAGTTGTCCAAAAATTTCAGTTTCATAATATGACCGATCAAGTATAACAACTGCTCCGCCCTTGTCAGAGGATCTAATCACAAGATCTGTATTGGATATCAGTTGTTTGAGGGCCAAAGACTCCTCTCTGGTCAAATTATGAAACTTTACATGATGAAATTCTGTATTCTGAATAAGTGTTTGTAAATCAGACTGTACTAGTCTGACAAATGTTTCAACAGGTGGATATGTAGTAGGTGGTACATATTTACTTTTACGTTTCAAACCCACATCTCCAGTTGTAAGACCAAACTGCTGTATCGGAACATACGAATCACCACTTTTTTCTGAAAAATGAACCTTAAGACGAATCATCCGGTAGAATCTGTGCAAGTCTATGTCCAGTCTAAATGGATCACAAATGGACGTCGGACAAAAATTAAGTCCTTTAGAAAGTACCTTTATATCAGTGTCAGAGAGCTGATGTTGAGACAAGTTAAACACTACTTGTTCCTGCGATTGACTCCTCTCCGTCTGTTGGAGCGCTTTCCTCTGTCTGGCCCTTCGATGATGGCGTCCTCCCCGCCTCCTGTGGCATCTGGCGGGCTTCCCTGCAAAAAAGTATGACTAGTAGGGACCATCTGGCCTCCATCTGCGCCTGCATTGAGATCCGGAGCTGAATACGAGCGTCTGGATATATTCCATCCACCACGACCTGGGCCTTCTCGTCGCAAGTCTGTGCTCGTCCACCTGTAAACATGACCAATTTTATAATTCTGCGCATCTCTATCATATTTACGTTGTTTCATAGTTTCCCCTTCCTTATGATATATTTGCAATTTATCTCTATGTCCAGTCATATACACATTATATTCATCCTCAGGCATAATATTCTTTAGCTCTGACTCAGTCTGTGTAATATCACTGTGGACAATTTTCAATTCTAATTTAATGCATTCCACAGTAAGTATCATAAGGTCCATGGAGCATTTGTTAGGAATTTGTAAAAAACGTACCCTATAGTCCTCATTATTGGGGAACAGTGTAGGTCTCAAGTTTACCCTAAGGCCTCGGGGGATACGTTTTTCTTTAAAGTACTCACTCAGCATTATAGCATGTAGCTCCAAATCCACCGAACGTTTCCATAAGGCCTCCCAATTACGTTGAAGTTGAGATGTTACAGGGACGGTAAGGAAATCATTTGCTTCAATGAAATCACCGATCACACTCTGTGCATCGACCTCCGTGTAGCTGAACATACCACGATCCATGTTGGCGTCCCAGCTCCGGTCACTTGGGTGTCTCACTTTGCTGTCGTCATCAACTGAGGGACGTGCGGTGCAGATAAAAGCTACTGATCGTAATCAAATTTTACATTATACTAGTCAACACCCACCTCATATTAAAAAGTCCATTCTATTTAGTCAACTATGTAGAGTAGACAGATTGGTAAGCAACAGGAAGTGTAGGGATCAACAAATCACCCATATGTGTAACAAATTTAGGGAACGAGGATACCCTGAGTTTATTTTGGAAGGAGCAAAAAGCAAGCTCGAACAGAGAGGTAGTCCAGAAAAGAGAAGCATGGTTAAGAATGGACAAGGTGGTAGATTAGCTCTAGTCACGGACTATAATCTACAAAGTGCTCAAATTAAACAGATTATTATGCGCCATTGGAATATACTGAAGGCCTCATACCCCAATATTTCTGAATTGAATAATCTACCGTTATTATCATATAGACGGGGTAAAATGTTAGGCACTATGCTTAACACTACTACAGTGAAGGAGAGACTGATGAAGGAAACCAATGAGAAAATGTGGTTAAAGGGTAGTAAGAAGGGGATGATGCCTTGCTATAATTGTGTACAATGTCGGTCAGTTGTAAGTGGTTCCACTTTCACGAATCCGAAAACTGGGGTGCAATTTACGTTAAGGGGTTCTTTCACTTGTAATTCGAGATATGCAATTTATGTCTTGTGGTGCCCGTGTTATCTCCTATATATAGGAGAAACCACACAGAAAGTAAAGGCCAGGATTTCTCAGCACAAATCCTCAATTAACCATAAACAAGTCTCTCTTCCAGTCCCCCGCCATTTTGTAGACTTGGGTCATTCGGCTGAAGACCTTAAATTTATGGTTTTGGAAGTCATACCTGTCATGGGACAAGGTGACAGGGAACTGAGACTTAAAAAGAAAGAGGTGTGGTGGGTCATACCCACCTCATACCCCAATATTTCTGAATTGAATAATCTACCGTTATTATCATATAGACGGGGTAAAACATTAGGCACTATGCTTAACACTACAACAGTGAAGGAGAGAATGACGAAAGAAACCAATGAGAAAATGTGGTTAAAGGGTAGTAGAAGGGGAGATGTCTTGCTATAATTGTGTACAATGTCGGTCAGTTGTAAGTGGTTCCACTTTCACGCATCCGAAAAACTGGGGTGCAATTTACGTTAAGGGTTCTTTCACTTTCATTGTAATTCGAGATATGCAATTTATGTCTTGTGGTGCCCATGTTATCTCCTATATATAGGAGAAACCACACAGAAAGTAAAAGGCCAGGATTTCTCAGCACAAATCCTCAATTAACCATAAACAAGTCTCTCTTCCAGTCCCCGCCATTTTGTAGACTTGGGTCATTCGGCTGAAGACCTTAAATTTATGGTTTTGGAAGTCATACATGTCATGGACAAGGTGACAGGGAACTGAGACTTAAAAAAGAGGTGGTGGGTCAACAAATTACAGACGTTAGCCCCTGGGGGCCTAAACAGGGATTATGACTGTTTTTGTTTTTGTGAAAATCTGTCTCCATTTCTGTTAAGTATTAAATGCATTGTGAGATATTTTGAACCATGAAAGCCACCGTTGTCCTGGTTCTACCTCTGTTGCAACTATGTGATATAATACGTGTCTCTCTCTGGTGTGATGTCATTTCCTGGGGGATGGGATATAAAATGTTGTTGTATTACTGTTTAATTAGTACTGCCCATATCTTGAGAAAGAGAGCTGTGTCTCTCGAAACGTCGCTGGTGTGTGGGCAGACGTTGCATTTTTTGATGATATAAAGCCTTATCAACTGCAATATTGTTTGGTGTGCGACTCTTACTTCATCGCTATATATATATATGTATATATATATATAGCAATATGGTAGTCAGTGGGCACTCCTAATCATCGCTTGCCTGGGTGCACAATCCAAAGGTAAGTACAGTCTGTATAAACGGAGGCACACACAGAACTTCACAAGCAATCAAGTGTTTATTCAACAAAGTGGGTTTACATGTTTCTGCCCCAAGAGCGGGGCCATCATCAGAACATCTGAAAACTGTGCTCTAAAAGGGAATTTGTTTCCCCACCCACAGACGGGTAGACGTATACAAATTAAGGGGAGATTCACGTGTGCCAGTCGCAACATACTACATTGTATGCCCTTGTGGACTGTTCTACATTGGGAAAACGACTACTTCCCCAAGAGAACGCATGGCCAACCACCGCACATCAATTAGACAGGCGATGGCGGACAAGGGCAGTCACATTCACAGCAAATATGGTGACATGGCCGTGGCCAAACATTGCAAGATTCTAAATTATCATATCAGTAGTTTGCGCTGGATAATTATAGATGGTTTACCTACAAATGCCACACAAAAGATTGACACCGAAAATATCCTTTTGAGACGCGAGGCCAGATGGATATACCAATTGGGAATCCGCGAGAGGGGACCCGTTAAAATTAAAAACTATTCTCGAAATTACGAGGTTTTTCGAAAATTTTCGAAAATACGAGAAATCTCGTAATTTCAAAATTTTTCGAAAAACGTATTTTTCAAAAAAAACGAGTAATCTTCGTAATTTCTGAAATTTTCCAAAATACGTATTTACGAAAATAAGAGACATCCTCGTATTTTCGAAAATTTCCGAAAATACGTATTTTCGAAAATTTCCAAAAATACGTATTTTCGAAAATTTTCGAAAGTATGAGAAATCCGCGGTTTGGAAGTTCGGAAGGCGAAAAATCCGGAAAAATCCGCCGTTCGCGAACGGGATAAATCCGCGGCGGAACCGGCCATCCCTAGATGGTAGTATGGGCAGCTAAGCTGCAATGGAGAAAATTACTGCAGCTCCCCCAAAATGTTTTTATGGATGCAGTAAACTTTCACTCTGGCAAAGTTAAGGAAATATATTCTGACCCTCTACACAGCAGGAATTTAAATACAGGTCAGATTTATATTAATAAGTAAGGTTATTGGGTATTTAATTTATTCCACATACCCATGTACCCTTGGTCTCCACAACACATACAACTATGTGCAGCTGCATATTAACACAACACACTAGTGGAAACAATAGTGTTCCTGGTTGCAATGAAACTTCCAGTAACATTTTATAGCAAGAACAAGCCTTTGGGGATGTGTCATTGTGAAGGAAGAGATGGATAGAGTTCCAACAACAAGAAACAACAAGACAGAAACATTAGGCATTGAAGGAGGCAGTGTTAGTATTTAGTTTGTAGAAAAGAAGGCTTCGAGAGGAACAGAGGACCCATCCAGGCACAAGAGGTAATGGTGAAGTTTGTTGCTTAAGGCAAATTCTGCTGCCTTTGCCTTATCGATTGACTGCATGTCCCCTTGTAGCCATCCACCTAATGAGCACCTGTATGTTTTGATTTTTTCTAATTTCAGCACACCTGATTCATATCCACAGATATTCTACTCATATTATAGAATGTAATTTCTTAGGTATTTCTTAATGTACCAGTATATAGATTGATTGGTTATAATTTTATTTTATTCATTTTGCTGGTACCCCTTAGGATAATCTACATGCATTTGTCAAATACAGCTCAAAGCTTTTCGCAGAAAAACACAGCAGAGAAATTGTCCCTGACAAGTGGCTAATAATTTCATATCCACTTTCACAAATGTTGCAGTAAACACTCATTGACAACATAACCAGTTCCTCAGATTTATACAGCACTGTGCCTTAGGCTAGATGATTATTAGAGAAAAAGCAAATGTCAAGTGCTGTACCACAGCTAAGAATACAGTCTTCTATTATATTACTAAAGGTTTATTCTATATATTTGGCAAGGCATCAGTTTAACTAAAACAGCTAGACAGAGAAAGCTGGAGAGTGTCTCATAAGAATAGAATAATGTCCTAGTAATACACTATTACAGATTGAAAAAACACTTAAAGACATCTAGTTCAACCATTTCACCCTACCTACAATGTCTACCTAAACGTTGACAAAGAAAAAGTCAAAAACACAGGTCTTAAAGCATATCCAGAAGGATAAAAACAATGGCATGGTAGCATACTTCCCAACATCTGAATGTGTGAATGAGGGGCAGGTAGGAGGATGAACCTTGCTTTGATTGCTTTAAATTTACCACAGTCTCTCACAGATTGCATTCTACCTGCATAAGCTTGAATGTTACCCCTTAAATAGTTTCACAACATATTACAGAGCTGCAGGAGGAGGATAATGAAGTGAAGGGAATAAGGAAATTTAAACTTTGAAGTTAGGAGAAAGATAAAAATGTTATTGAAAGACGATGTGACTGGGGTTTCAACAACTGCTGGCTTGGACAGCAGTATCATGTCCGAAAATCAGAATTATCCTGGCCAATCCGTGACAGTTAGAAGGTAAGAGTCATAGTCTTTACTACAAAGTAATCCCTCCTATATATTATAATATTTATATTTTTGCAGAGATTGCTTGAGTTTTTAGGAGCTACCAATCAGATGGGGGTTTATAATATTACATAAAGTAAAGGTGTATATGCATGTGTGGCATATTCACTGCTCCCTACCTAGTGATTTTCTTTCCTAAACTTGGACCTTGCGAGGGGTCCAGGCCTATACGCACCCGCACTACCCACTGGGATCGGTGAGCTGCTGTTTCTAACTTTAAAAAAATACATTGTCTGTGGTGCATGGGTCAGGGTGGTGTCCACCTGGCCCACCTCGTGACATGTCTTTTGCCCCAGAATTTGATATATGCCATAATTGGAAGGTTAATTTATATTTATCAAATGGACTTTATAGTTTTAGATTGTGGTTTACCATTTATAACATTTAAGTTAAATTCGCATTTAGAATGCATTTCGTGTTACTACAGAATCTTTGCATGTCTCTGCCTATTTCTCTGAGAATGTTGGTAATTTAATAGGATGAGACTGTGACATACCTTTGTTTTATGATCTGCAGAGTGCTTTTTCATCCTTAAAGCCTACCTCACCTTGCTATACCTCCCAACTGTCCTGGATTGTTTGGGACAGTCACAAATTTTACCTTGGGTACCACTGTCCCCGATCGCCTGATGATTGTCCTGGATTTCTGTCTAACTCCCATTTTGCTCTGCATTGACCCTGCCAGCTGTGTCAGGTATAACTAAAATGGAAGTTACATTTTTTAAAACAAAACTTTATTCATACCTGACACTGCCAGCCAGTAGCAAGTGGTTTTCCTCTGCCGCTGAGGACTGGAGTAGGAGTGTCCTCCTTCTGTATGGGAGGCGATAACTCAGTTATGTGGGTTGGGAGACACTGTCGCTGTTTAATATTTAACTACTAAGGCTGCACATAGTTATATAGGGAACTATAACTAGTTATCCATTAGTCTTTATGTTCTGGCTGAATTTGGACGGTAGGGGCCACTGTGTAAAAGTATTAAAGGGAGAGCAACCATGTGCTCAGCTCTCTTTCTATTTCCTGGAGTTTCCCCAGAGGAGAGGGGACAAGCCTGGGACCTTAGATAACAGGTCAACCCAGTTAGTGTGAAATAAGATTCTGTTATAGATCACTTTAGGCTTGATAGATAGGAGTAGGGTAGCTAGTAAGCAGCCTGAGCTCCAACAAGGAGATTTAGTAAGGACTAGAATCTTGGGTATGCCACCCAAGAATAGGGACATAGTGCCAGGCATAGGGGTAGACGATTCCACTAGTCAGCCCCCCAGTTTATTACCCAGTGTTTTATAGTTATAGTTAGGCATGCAAGGAGACACACATACATAGGGATACACACATGCAGACACATGCATACACATACACACATACACACACACCGGCAGCTCTCCAGATGACAGCGGGATGCTGCCTTAATCTCCACCACCCGCATCTGCACTGGAAAAGGTTACAGAAGCCTGGACTTGGGCAACTTGGGGTGGGAAACTTACTGTATGTCGGGGGATCAAGGAGCTGGAGGACTTGCTATCGGCATTGCGGGGGTCTCTAGTTTACACGTGCGCAGAAGTGCCAAGGGACACACACACGAAGGCACGGAAGCATTGCTTAAAATTTTATTATATAGGATAACACACACACATTTAATCACCCACCGTATAACTAACATGCATGTCTAATCACCCACCTTATAACTAACAAACGCACACATCTAATCAAACACATAAAAACTAACACACACAAACACAGCCTTTCATATATGGCAAAAGCTGCTGTGTTGTGTTCCCTGTCTCCCATCCAGCTCTACCTTCACTGTGTCTCTCAATATGAAGCAGCTCTGCTGGAAAGGACTAAGTGCCCACTAAACTTTTGAGGGAACTCAGAGAAGGACCCGGATTTCGGCCCTGACTGCAGGACTCGGGATTTTGTCCCTACAGTCCAAATGAGGACGTCTGGCAACCCTGAAAGGTCAAGATTGTGTGGTGTCCCCAAGGCCTTAAATGTGGGGTGGCAGCAGCAAATTACCATTTAAGTGGTCAGAACACGTGCTCAGCAAACGTGACACAGGGCCACAGTGTTCATGACACAGGGCCACAGTCCTTATCAGCTAGTAAATTATTAAGGTTTCTTTTTCTTTTTATTACAGTATTTTTCTTTTTACTTTTCCATGTGTAAAACAAAATGTTTCTAGCCCTGTGATTACAATCAGGAGAGAACATTTTTGATGAGTAGCTTTATTGTAGATCTATAGTGTTCTTGAATAATAATAATTATAATGGTTTATTGCTTGAAAAATGCTCACAGTTGCCTTAGAATACGAAATGATGCTCATTTTAGTTCCCAAATGTTTATTGGACCTCCAGTATTCAGTAGTGAGTGCATGTTGTTAAAAACTCAGTGACTATTTCACTTGTAGGAATTTATTTCTTTCATTTGTAAAAATGTTAATTTATTATTTCTATGTTGAGTTTTAGCTATGTATTCTCTTAGATCTCTTACTTGGTTTACAATTATTTTTCATGTTCAGGGTTTGCTTGCTGTTCCTAGTATTTTTCAAAAACTAAATTGAGTTTTAATTATACTTTTTAAGTAACCTGCAATATGTTCATACCAGGCAATATTAACATCTACCTGAGTTTTGTTACAGTAAAGAAAAACCATAACACAGGGGATCTGTCTGCTTGAGAACTATAAAGGGTAGGTATCTCCTTTGAAACCCTTGTTAACATACAGTAACTAAACAATTCTAGATACTGCCAGGTTTATAATTTAAAAAGTGTTTTTTTCCAGAGATGCTTTTTGCCCAAGTGTTGTCTGTTATTGCTATAGTGATAACATTGTATACAGGTTTTAATCAACGGTTATAGGAAGGTTTTACAAAAATCATTAAACAGAACATTGTTTTCATTTATTCCTACTGTGTCCACAATACACATTTTGGCCACAATAGTGTCGAATCCCTTGGTTAAGAGGCTGAAAGACCTAGGGAATGATGTTGGTGTTGAGAGACGGTGATTCAGTCAAACATCGGCACTCGGTAATACAAAGGACATCCTTCGGAAAACCATTTGTCTAGTCATCATATTTGCCCTTGTATTCTACATAATGTAGATGCTGGTATGTATTCATTTATGCATTGAAAATTTTTAAATGAATGAGCAAAGGTATTAAATTGGCACAGCCCTTTATAGAAGTTTGTTCTAATATAGAAAAATATAAAAGCCTAGACTGCTTTTGTAAGTATGTTTAACTTATTTACCGTAATCAATTCACTTGTGCTCTAACAACTACTGTACAAAGTATATTCATACCAGCATTATTTTACTAAGGTGATAGGTTTGTCCTACAGAAACAGGACAGTAGAACTAATTGCTTTAAGATTCCACACAGCAGCTATATCTCAATATAGGCCATCCAGACAGAAGGAACTGTAACTCTAATGCACTACATGCCAAACAGTGTGTTGGTGGATTGTGCAGATAGATTATTGGGTGTGACCCCTGTGGTCTTGGTTCACATTGGTGCCAATGACAAAGTTAGGAGGCGAGGTCCTAAAAATGATTTCTCAGAGCTAGGGTCCAAGTTAAAAGTAAGGACCTCAAGAGGCAACGGGACCTTATGAGTAATAATGCGTGGCTAAGAGGTTGGTGTAAGGAGATAGTGTTTGAGATTTTAGAGAACTGGGATGATATTTCTGTTGGCTTCAGGCTCTTTAGTGGAGATGGACTGCACCATAAACATGCTCTTGAAGCTGTTTTGAGGAAGAAGATGGCTAGGGGGTTGGAGGATATTTTAAACTAGGCATAGGGAGTATGATTGCAGATCGGGTTACCTGTGCACATAGGGAAATGTAGTCCAGGTAGCAGGTGCCGTCTCCACCCAAGGGTTTCCCACACCCAAATGGACAAATCCAGGGAGAAAAACAGGGAAGACGCACACTGCAGAACCAATTTAAACTTTTATTTCACTTCAACCATCTCACATGCACAACGTTTCGGGGGACACGCCCCTTCCTCAGGTGCATAATCAAACCCTCCCAGTGTGTGGCAATAAATACTGTTGGTGATTGGACTCCACCCTTCAGGTGGGAGATTGTCCATTACTCCAAAAGTGCTTGTGCAATAAATAACATGAATATCAATAAATACATTCCAATCAACATGTGTACCAATATAAAGTGCCAAAAATGTACATTCAATATCATATAACAGCAGATATATATATATTAAAAACATGTGCAGTTAAATAGTCATATAGTCATATATATATAAATAGTTCACAATGTACTTAGTTATAAAAGTGATTAAAACATGATACATATCTGTGTGGGAGTGATATTACCAGTATGGCCAGTTATTTCAAAACCCACCCTTATTTTCCTATAGAAGATCAAAAAATTTGGGGGATGAATTAATACACACGGATTTGTTACCAGGTAATATCACTCCCACATATAGATTTTTAATATATTTGCTGTTATATGATATTGAATGTACATTTTTGGCTCTTTATATTGGTACACATGTTGATTGGAATGTATTTATTGATATTCATGTTATTTATTGCACAAGCACTTTTGGAGTAATGGACAATCTCCCACCTGAAGGGTGGAGTCCAATCACCAACAGTATTTATTGCTACACACTGGGAGGGTTTGATTATGCACCTGAGGAAGGGGCGTGTCCCCCAAAACGTTGTGCACGTGAGATGGTTGAAGTGAAATAAAAGTTTAAATTGGTTCTGCAGTGTGCGTCTTCCCTGTTTTTTCTCCCTGGATTTGTTCAATAGGGGGCATGATACATTGGCAAAATTCAAGATGTACTATGGCACACTGTTATTGGCTAATTAGCCAGACAAGTTGGTAGGTGCAAATCTTCTCAGCCCCCTACTTCCAGGGCTACAGAATCCAAGCAAGGTATAGAGTAGAGGAGCACACTACTGAAGTGATGAATTAATTTATTTAGTGTAAAAGCATAACATACAACGTTTCAGGACTCATGGCCCCTTCCTCAGGTATATGGTATAGCATGGTATATGGAAAACATTGTATTTTATGCTTTTGCACTAAATAAATGAATTCATCACCTAAGTAGTGTGCGCCTCTCCTCTATAGCTTGCTGGGATGGTACATTGGACTACACAGGGGTATATAGAGGGATTATGAATCAGGGGGCTAATAAGATAATGGAGGGAGAAGATGGGGGATGGGGAAGCATAGAGAATAAGGAAACATGTATTTCCAAAAATAGAAGTAAATTAATTGATAGTCAAAAATGTATGTTTATAAATGCAAGAAGTCTGGCTAGAAAAACTGGGGAACAAGAACTAATAGCATTAACCCTTTAACTGCTATAAAACCTATATCTACGATCTGTGTATAAAAGGACCAAACTTCCACAGAATGTATATATACGTTCTGTGGCTGTACCTTTAAAAAATATATATGGTTGTGCAAGGGGCAATTAGGGGGGAAGCATTCAAATACCCCCTAGCCCCCTCGATCTCCCATCGGTTTTGTCCAAATCCGATGGGGGGATTGGGAGATAACATACTTTTTTACTGTGACCGTACAAGAGCAGCTGGTCACTCAAGGAACTTCCTGTCTGTGCAGTAAGGGAGACCCCAGTGACATCACAGGATTTCCTGCTTTCCTAAGGCTTCCCCCTGTATGCCCTTGGTGGTCTAGTTGGGGTACTGCACTGCAATCTCCATTCAATCACAGTGCAAGCTGTAGTAAAAAAAAACAGAGGCAGAGATCATTATTAGATGATTAGTTCTGAATGAAAATGGACTTTCTGGAAAATGATTTCCAGGAAGAGATTTTTCTGATTGTATTTTGACTTTGAAAATGGGCATTTAAGTTTGTTATCATTCCTCAAGATAATCTGATGATTATCTTTGGAAATAATAAAAAAAAAGGAAAATGCACATAAAAAATTATTTATTTCAAAGGAAACTAAGCCTTTATTGCAAAATTTTGCAGAGGTGCCAAAAAGAGGCAGAATTGAATTTTTCAGATCATTAAAATGTGCAAAAACGTGTGTGTCTCTCAGTACCAACTGTTTTCACTCAATACCACTTAAAAGGTGAGTGTGTGTGTGTGTGGGGGTAGGTTATGGGATTTATTACCAGATTTCACCCACCAAAATCTCAGTGAGAAAAATTTGGCTCCAAGATATTCTCCTGAGCCAATAATGAAATGATTGTGGTTTTGGGGTTTTTTTTTGTGAAGAATGTTATATCTAGTATAGTTTTTGAGGTTCAATAAAGACATATGTCCATCCAGTCCAACCCATCTAGCAATATCCTAATTTCCTGCCTAACTGTTGATCCAGAGGAAGGCAAAAAACCCACCAAATTTATGAAGGGGAAAAAAATTCTTTCCTGACTCCAAGTGGCATGTGGAAATTTCCCTGGATCAACTCTACTTAATGTATCAATACCAGTATCTTGCAACATTCCTTGTTGGCAGAAACACATACAGCTTTTTTTTAAACTGAAACCTGCCATAACAACGTCCACTGGAAGACAGTTCCATAGCTTGACCGTTTTCACAGTGAAAAACCCTTTCCGAACTTAAAGCCTAAACCTTTTTTCTTCAAGTCTGACATGCTCTATTGGTGAACATTGCCCCATATAGTTTATTGTATGGCCTGTTAATGTATTTGTACACATTAATCATATCCCCATTCAAGTGCCCTTTCTCCAGCGTACATAATTGTAACTTTTCCAGTCTCTATTCATATTCAAGCTCCCCCAATTTCCCCAATTTAGTTCCCGCTGTCTACCTGGCCTAGCATGTGGCTGCGGTATTTCTGAAAGCACTACCCTGGAGGTCTTTGCTTTTAACTTGGCCCCTAGCTCTTGGAAATCATGTTTAAGGACCTCACCTCCTCCTTTATCTTTGTCATTGGCAACAATGTGAACCAAGTCTGCCGGGTCACACCCAGCCCCACTCAATAATCTGTCTACACAATCCACCACATGCCGAACCCTAGCGCCAGGCAGGCAACACACAGTTTGGCATGTAGGGTCTTGGCCGCAGATTACCCTATCTACCTTTCTTATAATGGAGTCCCCTACCACTACCACCTGCCTAGCATTCCTGATTCTAAGTCCCCCCTCCCTTGTATCAGAGATGGAAGTCCCCTGGGTGCTCAAGGGACTAGCCCCCTCCATACATGCTAATTCCAAGCTGTCCTCCTCCACTTCATCACCAAAGTCGGCAAATCTGTTGGGATGGGCAATCTGGGAAGAAGCAACCCTACCCTTCCGGCCCCCACTTCCCCAAGTAACCTTAACAAAACTACCTCCCCCCTCAACCCTCCCTGTCCCACTTCCAACTACCTCTATACTGGCCCCAGCCAGTGCCTGCTGTCCCCCCAGCAGGCACTGGCTGTCCCTGCAATGCTGTAAGCTGCCCCCTTACTCCACCTCAGCTTCAAACAGGCAACTCACTCACACCTGACACAGACAGGGCCGCCTCACTAATGAAGCAGGGTGCAGCACACTGCAGAGCGGCACCCTGTAGGGAAGCGGCACTGCCGCACTGTCACAGTCACACACTTTTTTTTTTTAAATGGAGGCCGGCATCCTCTGGCTGCCCAACTCCCTCCCTAATCTGGGGGGGGGGGGGGGGGGGGGAGCACGAGCGCCGGACTTGTTACATTACCAGCACAGCCAGCACCAGTCCAGGAACTTCAGCTTCAAGTTACAACTGTCCGGAGTCTCCGGACTCCGAAGAGAAGACCGAAGTCCTGACTCCGCCTCCATCCCGAACCGAAGTTCCAGACCATCCTCATTTGCATGCGCTGCGTCGCCGTGACGTCAGCACTGAAAGAGCGCGAGTTCAGCCCGCGCGCAGACCATCCCACCCAGGACAGGCTACTGGTCGAGCTGCACTGCGCTGCCCAGCCCTTGTTGTGTCCAGTCCAGTGTGTGTCCGTCACCGTCCGTCAGTGACAGTGTGAGTGTGACACAGTGTTGTCAAGTTGACTTGACTGTGAAGAAGTTATTGTGTGTGTGACAGTGTGTCCCTCCGGCGTCCGGCCTCCGTGTGCGTCCCGTCCGATCTGACTGATTTGGATTCAGTCACAGTGACAGACAGTGAGTGAGATTGGGATAATAAATATATAATAAATGTATAAATCAGAATGAAATTATGAATTATTGAATTGAAATCCTCCCTAATCCTATTCCTATCTATTCCTAATAATAATAATAATAAGGCAAACAAAACAACTTACTTTTTACTTTTATAGGGATGGCTGGGCCTGGGGAGGCTGGGGGGGTCTGTGTTCTGTTCTCTCTCTGAGGGCCCAGTCAGTGACTTGCAGCCTGCTGCCTGCAGGCAGCAACCACCAACCAATAATATAATGTGCCCAGGCAGTGAGGCAGCAGGCCTAGCATAAATTATTATATAGCCAGATGATGAGATAGATAGATGATATAGACAGATAGGTGATAGATAGATAGATAGATAGATAGATAGATAGATATATGATAGATAGATAGATAGATAGATAGATATTATATATATGATAGATAGATAGATGATATAGACAGATAGATAGATAGATAGATAGATAGATAGATAGATAGATAGATAAAGAGATAGATAGATGATAGATAGATAGATAGATAGATAGATGATAGATAGATAGATAGATAGATAGATAGATAGATGATAGATAGATAGATAATAGATAGATATATGATAGATAGATATATGATAGATAGATATATGATAGATAGATGAGATAAGATAGATTATAGATAGATAGATGATAGATAGATAGATAGATAGATAGATAGATAGATAGATAGATGATCGATATATGATAGATAGATATATGATAGATAGATGATAGATTAGATAGATAAGATAGATGATAGATAGACAATAGATAGACTGATGCTGATAGATAGATAGATAGATAGATAGATAGATAGATAGATAGATAGATAGAGATAGCTAAAGAGATAAATAGATAGATAGATAGATAGATAGATAGATAGATAGATAGATAGATAGATAGATAGATAGATAGATAAGAGATAGATAGATCATAGATAGATAGACATGATGATAGATAGATAGACAGATGAGATGATGATAGAGAGATAGATAGATCATAGATAGATAGATATATGATGATAGACAGATGATAGATTTTATATTATTAAATAAATAATTAATATAATTATTAATTGCGGCACTGCCCAGGCCTAGTCCAACAGATATAACATTATGTGCCTGCCCAGTCAGTCATAATAATTAAAATAATGTGCCCAGGGCCCAGTGCCTTGCAGGCAGCAACCATAAATAATATATATAATGTGCCCAGGTGGCAGGCCTAGCATAAATAATTAGACAAATAAATAGCCAGATGATGATAGATATATAGATAGATAGATAGATAGATAGATAGATAGATAGATAGATAGACAGACAGATCACAGATGATAGATTATTAGATAGATAGACAGACAGACAGACAGATGATAGATTATTAGATAGATAGATGATAGATAGATAGGTAAAAAGATAGATGATAGATAGATGATAGATAGATAAAGAGATAGATAGATAGATATCATAGATAGACAGATGATAGAGAGATAGATAGATAGATATATGATAGACAGATGATAGATAGATAGGTAGACATGATGATAGATAGATAGATCATAGATAGATAATAGATAGATAGGCAGATGATGATAGAGAGATAGATAGATAGATTATAGATAGATAGAAAGATGATAGATAGATAGATAGAAAGATGATAGATAGATAGATAGATAGACAGGCAGATGATGATAGATAGATAGACATATGATAGATAGATAAATAGTTGTTATATAGATAGATAGACAGATGATAGATAGATAGATGATAGATAGACAGATTATAGGGTGATAGATTATATAGATAGATAGACAGATAGATAGATAGACAAATGATAGATTGATAGATAGACAGATAGATAGATAGACATATGATAGATATATAGATAGATAGTTGTTAGATAGATAGATAAACAGATGATAGATAGATAGTTGTTAGATAGATAGTTGTTAGATAGATAGTTGTTAGATAGATAGACAGATGATAGAAAATTAGACAGATGATAGATAGACAGACAGACAGATAGATAGATAACAGACAGATTTTTTTTGCCTTCATTTTTTATTTTATCTTTGTTCTGATTTATTTTCTTTTCACAATAAAGGAAAATGTCTGGACGCAAGAGAATCAAGCTGTCTGGAGCAGCGTATAAAAAAAAAGGCTTGCTAAAGAGGCTGCTTTATCCAAACAAAAAGGAGCTATCCTGAAGTTTCTTTCAGAGGCAGAGCCATGTGAACATAAATCTGTAGAACCTCTAGAGCCGAGAGCAGGTTGTAGCCATGATTTGGTCAGTGAATCAACAACAACTGTTGCAGATTCTCCTCCTGGTAGCACAACATTCCCTATATTACTATCAGAAGAAAGTTCAAGCAATGCCAAGGAAACTTCACTAATAGAAGTGGAAATGGAACCAGGAGCTACAGCTACAGCTATGGAAGTTGAGCAAAGCCTGCCCGAGGAGGAAATAAATGAGCCAGTTAGTCGCCCATGCAAGTTCAGTCCATCCCTACTGAGAGACCCTGGCCTATGGATGAATATGACTAATGAACTAAGGCATTTCCTTGTGTCACATGGTCCACAGCAGGTTAACAGATTTAACTTTCCAAAGGACCAGCACAAAAGAGGTTTTAACCGTAAATATTATCGACGAGAATTGCCAAATTCAGAGATAACCAACAGACCATGGCTCCTGTACTCTGAGAGCAGAGATGCTGTATTTTGCTTCTGCTGTAAAATATTTCCAACTAATGCTGCAGTTTCAGTCTTGTGCACAACTGGGTATAACGACTGGAGGAATATAAATAGAGCTTTGGCCAATCATGAGAAAACAGATTACCACACGAAGGCATGCTTTAAATGGAAAGACCTGGAGACAAGATTACATCTGCATTTGACGATTGCTGACACAAATAGAGAACAACTCAAATCAGAAACTCAGCACTGGAGAAATGTTTTAACAAGACTAATCATACTTATCCGAACTCTGGCTACACAGAACATTGCCTTCCGTGGAACATCTAGCAAGCTGCATGAAAGAAATAATGGCAACTTTCTTAAATTTGTTGAGGCAATAAGTGAGTTTGATGTTGTTCTTGAAAAGCATGTAAAAATGGTTACCAACAAGGAAACACACATACACTATCTTGGCCCTGGTACCCAAAATGAGATCATTAATTTACTGTCTCTGCAGATCAGAGAGAAGATTTTAGTGCAGCTCAGTGTTGCCAAGTATAATTCCATCATATTGGACTGCACTCCGGATATAAATCATATGCAACAGATGACACTGATGGTGCGCTTTGTTACTGCAACAGAATTTCCTGAAAGTGGTTCTGAAAGAATTTCCATTAAAGAGCACTTTTTGTCGTTTATTGATATAAATGACACAACTGGAGCAGGAATGACAAAGGTGCTGCTCGAGAACCTAGAAGCTTTCAACATTGACATTAAAGATATGCAGGGCCAATGCTATGATAACGGGTCCAACATGAAAGGTAAAAACAAAGGAGTGCAGGCTCAGGTTCGTGAGTTAAACCCTAGAGCTTTCTATGTGCCTTGCAATGCACATTCTTTAAATCTGGTTGTTAGTGATGCAGCATCCTGCGCTATTGAGACAGCAAAGTTTTTCAATATAATTCAAAGTTTATATGTGTTCTTCTCTGGCTCAACACATCGATGGAATACTTTGAAGCAACACATGTCAACAAATCATCAGTGGCTTACACTTAAACCATTAAGTGCCACTCGCTGGGAAAGCCGCATCGATGCTGTTATAGCTGTCTGCAACCAGATTGGCAAGATAGATGATGCCCTCTCTGCTGTGATTGAAGATACTACTTCAATACCTAATACTATTGCTGAACCAAGCGTCATACAGGACAACATTTGCAACTTTCATTTCTTGTGTGGATTAGTACTCTGGTATGACATATTATTTGTAGTTAATATCACAAGTAAAAGACTCCAGGGAATTGAGGAAGACTTACATGGTGCAGTGGAACAGCTAGAAAGAGCAAGGTTGTACCTGAGAAATTATCGATCAGATGAAGCATTTGAAAATGTTATCAAGACTGCACAAAACCTGGCTGTAGAATTGGGCATTGATGGCAATTTCCCACCTGAACAAAATGCTAGAATACGTCACAAGAAGAGACAATTCGACTATGAAGCACGGGATGAACCGATTGCAGATCCACAGCAAAAGTTTAAGGTGAACTTTTTCTACAAAGTTCTAGATTGTGTGTGGAGGTCATTAGAAGATCGTTTTGAGCAGATAAAGGAGCACAGCAGGATGTTTGGATTCCTGTATTCAATTCCAAATGTCACAGAAATCTCAAGGGAAGAAGTTAAACAGCAATGTGATCAGCTGGAGAAAGCACTTTCGCATGGCGAACAACGAGATATTGATGCTGCCGATTTGTGCTATGAGCTGTGTGTGCTCAGTAGTCATTTACCAACAAACTGTAACACACCAAAGACAGACAGATAGATAGATAACAGACAGATTTTTTTTGCCTTCATTTTTTATTTTATCTTTGTTCTGATTTATTTTCTTTTCACAATAAAAGGAAAATGTCTGGACGCAAGAGAATCAAGCTGTCTGGAGCAGCGTATAAAAAAAAAAAAAAAAAGGCTTGCTAAAGAGGCTGCTTTATCCAAACAGAAAGGAGCAGAGCCATGTGAAGGAAAATCAGTAGAACCTCTAGAGCCGAAAGCATGTTGTAGCCATGATTTGGTCAGTGAACCAACAACTACTGTTGCAGATTCTCCTCCTGGTAGCACAACATTCCCTATATTACTATCAGAAGAAAGTTCAAGCAATGCCAAGGAAACTTCACTAATAGAAGTGGAAATTTAACCAGGAGCTACAGCTACGGAAGTTGAGCAAAGCCTGCCCGAGGAGGAAATAAATGAGCCAGTTCAGTCTATCCCTACTGAGAGACCCTGGCCTATGGATGGATATGACTAATGAACTAAGGCCTTTCCTTGTGTCACATGGTCAACAGCAGGTTAACAGTTTTAACTTTCCAAAGGACCAGCACAAAAGAGGTTTTAACCGTAAATATTATCGACGAGAATTGCCAAATTCAGAGATAACCAACAGACCATGGCTCCTGTACTCAGAGCAGATATGCTGTATTTTGCTTCTGCTGTAAAATATTTCCAACTAATGCTGCAGTTTCAGTCCTGTGCACAACTGGGTATAACGACTGGAGGAATATAAATAGAGCTTTGGCCAATCATGAGAAAGCAGATTACCACACGAAGGCATGCTTTAAATGGAAAGACCTGGAGACAAGATTACATCTGCATTTGACGATTGCTGACACAAATAGAGAACAACTCAAATCAGAAACTCAGCACTGGAGAAATGTTTTAACAAGACCAATCATACTTATCCGAACTCTGGCTACACAGAACATTGTCTTCCGTGGAACATCTAGCAAGCTGCATGAAAGAAATAATGGCAACTTTCTTAAATTTGTTGAGGCAATAAGTGAGTTTGATGTTGTTCTTGAAAAGCACGTAAAAATGGTTACCAACAAGGAAACACACATACACTATCTTGGCCCTGGTATCCAAAATGAAATAATTAATTTACTGTCTCTGCAGATCAGAGAGAAGATTTTGGTGCAGCTCAGTGTTGCCAAGTATTATTCCATCATATTGGACTGCACTCCGGATAACACTGATGGTGCGCTTTGTTACTGCAACAGAATTTCCTGAAAGTGGTTCTGAAAGAATTTGCATTAAAGGAGCACTTTTTGTCGTTTATTGATATAAATGACACAACTGGAGCAGGAATGACAAAGGTGCTGCTCGAGAACCTAGAAGCTTTCAACATTGACATAAAAGATATGCGGGGCCAAGGCTATGATAACGGGTCCAACATGAAAAGGTAAAAACAAAGGAGTGCAGGCTCAGGTTCGTGAGTTAAACCCTGGAGCTTTCTATGTGCCTTGCAATTCACATTCTTTAAATCTGGTTGTTAGCGATGCAGCATCCTGCCCTATTGAGATAGCAAAGTTTTTCAATATAATTCAAAGTTTATATGTGTTCTTCTCTGGCTCAACAAATCGATGGAATACTTTGAAGCAACATCTGTCAACAAATCATCAGTGGCTTACACTTAAACCATTAAGTGCCACTCGCTGGGAAAGCCGCATCGATGCTGTTAAAGCTGTCCGTAGCCAGATTGGCAAGATAGATGATGCCCTCTCTGCTGTGATTGAAGATACTACTTCAATACCTAAAACTATTGCTGAAGCAAGCGTCATACAGGACAACATTTGCAACGTTCATTTCTTGTGTGGATTGGTTCTGTAGTATGACATATTTGTAGTTAATATCACAAGTAAAAGACTCCAGGGAATTGAGGAAGACTTACATGGTACAGTGGAACAGCTAGAAAGAGCAAGGTTGTACCTGAGAAATTATCGATCAGATGAAGCATTTGAAAATGTCATCAAGACTGCACAAAACCTGGCTGTAGAATTGGGCATTGATGGCAATTTCCCATCTGAACAAAATGCTAGAGTACGTCACAAGAAGAGACAATTCGACTATGAAGCACGGGATGAACCGATTGCAGATCCACAGCAAAAGTTTAAAGTGAACTTTTTCTACAAAGTTCTAGATTGTGTGTGGAGATCATTAGAAGATCGTTTTGAGCAGATAAAGGAGCACAGCAGGATGTTTGGATTCCTGTATACAATTCCAAATGTCACAGAAATCTCAAGGGAAGAAGTTAAACAGCAAAGTGATCAGCTGGAGAAAGCGCTTTCGCATGGCGAATGAGATATTGATGCTGCCGATTAGTGCTATGAGCTGTGTGTGCTCAGTAGTCATTTACCAACAAACTGTAACACACCAAGGACTGTTCTGGATTACATATACAAAAACAAAATGAGTTCAATGTTTCCAAATATGTGCATTGCTCTTCGTATACTACTTACACTTCCTGTTACTGTTGCAAGTGGTGAACGTAGTTTCTCCAAGTAAAAACTAATAAAAACCTATTTACGATCAACGATGTCACAGGAGAGACTTGTTGGCCTTGCTACTATATCCATTGAGTGTAAGTTAGCCCACAGCTTGGATCTGGATAAAGCAATAAAAGCATTTGCTTCTCAGAAGGCAAGGAGGGCACCTTTGTAATAACTGCAAGACAATTCAAGTATTCAAGTTTGTTTTAAAGTTCTAAAGTTTCAAAAGTTTTTAAAGTCGCCATTGTTCCGGCATATATTTAAAAAGTTAAAGAAGTTAGAGACACCTCTGCAATTACCATCTGCGATCTACCTGACTCCCTTTCAAGTCTTCTTGGTAAGTAGTATTCTGCTTTTTTTTTTAATCCTTGTTATTTCTTTCAGTTGCATTTAATCTGTAAAATGACATTGTAAGATTGTGCTTGGAGTTGGACTTTTTCATTATTAGCATTATGCATAACCCTTCTACCTTAACAGGTTTGTATAAATGTTAGTCATTTTAATTCTAATAGTATGTGTTTATGTTACTAAAAGACATTTCATATGCTAGCTTCAGATAGAGTTTGTTAGGTTAAGGTAGGTTTTAGGTAGGTTAGTTAGGGCCCTGCTGTCTGAAAGTGTCTACATTGACGTGGTGGCAGCTTACAGGCTTACAAATCTTTTGGCCAAAACATTTTAATTCCACAGGAAGTATGGTTGATCTGGGATGGGAAAGGGAATACTATTCTAGAGGGTGGGTCCTTCAATGTATTGTAAATAAATGGAGGAATGATATGTAAATACAATGATAATGACACAAGTTAAATCAAAGTGTATAAAGCCCCTCCCACTTCTGGACAAGCCACATCCCACTTCCAGACAAAGCACCACCCACTTTCAATTATAAAACCACACCCCTTCCGGCGATGAGGGGGGTGGCATTTGGAATTTTGTGTCAGGTGGTAAAAAGTCTAGAGATGGCCCTGCCTGACAGCACACTTTCTGCAACATTTTAGAGAATCAGCAGAGGAAAGACAGCAGGGGGGAAGGAGGGGGAGCTGTGTAAGCAGAGCAGTGTCTATAGTGAGGCTGTGCAGAACACAAGTGTTGCAGACACTAAAAGAAGGCAGTGAGTAAGGGAGGGTGGGGGGGGGAAAAAGGAGTACTCACTAAACATTAATAATTTAATGACAAAACAAGCACAGATAAATATGTGAGTACCATCATTTTACTTGTCTCAAATTGTAGTTTCAGAAAATGTAAAGTTGTTTTAGTGAGTATAGTGACTCTTTAAGATTAATAAATCACCTGGACCGGATAAATTACATGGGTCCTTAGGGAACTAAGTTCAGTTTTATCTAGGCCATTGTTTCTTATTTTTGCAGATTCCCTCACGTCTGGAAGTGTGCCTCTGGATTGGAAAAAAGATGATGTAATTCCAATATTTAAAAAAGGTAGTCGTTCACAGCCTAGTAATAACAGGGCTGTAAGTTTAACTTCAGTGGTGGGGAAGATACTGAAAAGTTTGTTTCAAGCTCTGACCTTATAGGAAATAATAAACATGGATTTAGGAGGAATAGATTTTGTCAAACAAACTTGCTTGGCTTTTATAAGTAAAGGAGTAGGAATTTAGAGTCTGGCATAGAAGTAGATGCAATACTTGGATTTTGTTAGGGCTTTTGATACAGTCCCCCATATTCTACTAATGTATAAGCTAAGGTCTGTTGGGCTGGGGTGGCATATTTGTGCATGGATAGAAAGTTGGTTGATGGATAGGATACAGAGAATAGTTGTTCATTAATATTAATATAACTAAAGTTGTAAGTGGGGTGCCACAGGGTTCTGTGTTGGGGCCACTTCTATTTAATCTGTTTATTAATGATTTGAAAGTGGGTATTTTCAGCAAGGTTTCTGTGTTTGCCGACAACACAAAACTTTATTGACCATTTAAAACTTTAGAGGATGTGCAATCATTGCAGGAGGATCTAGATCTGCTAAGTGGCAGATGAGATTCAATCTTGATAAATGTAAAAGGGGATACATTTTGGACTTAAAAATCCTTGTGCTACTTATACTATTAATGGCTCTGTATTAAGTAAATCCCTGTTGGAAAAGGATCTTGGGTTTTGGTGTATAACAAACTTAAAGGTAGCAAGAAGTGCCAGGCAGCCACAGTTAGAGCCAGAAAAATAATGTCTTGCATAAAGAGAGGTATGGATTCAAGGGAAAAATGTTATTCTCCCTCTTTTCAAAGCATTTGGAATATGCAGTGCAATCTTGTTACAAGTTACAATTATGTACATTAGAGTAAAGGCGCTTACAATACATTATCTGGGGCATTGTTCACCAAAAGAACATGTCAAAGGACACGCGGACATCCATTTAGAAAATAATTTTAGGCTTCAAGTTCAGAAAGGGTTTTTCACTGTGAGAACGGTAAGGGCTCGTTCACACTACATCAGTTTGTATCCGTTTTTCAAACGCAGGTGCGTTTAAAAACATGGACAGACAGTAAAACCCCATAGGATTTCATATCGTTCACACCTGCTGCATTATAATCTGTTCCGTTCCAGTCTGTTTAAAAAATGCACTGCATGCAGCATTTCTGTCTGTTTTTTCTTGCATTTTCTATAGAAATCTATGGAATAAACATTGTTAAAAAATGTATACAAATGTACGAAAAAAATGGATACAAACGGACACACATGCTGTGCGTTACTGTCAGTTTGTCAGTTTCTAGTGCAAACGAGCCCTAAAACTATGAAACACTCTTCCATTGGACGTTGTGATAAAAGGTTTGTTGGATAGTTTCAAAAGAAAGATGGATGAGTTTCTGAAAACAAGTAAAGTTGCAGGTTACTGGTATTGATACATAAAGTAGAGTTGATCCAGGGATATTTCTGATTGCCACTTGGTGTCAGGAAGGATTTTTTTTTCCCCTTCATAATTGTGGTGGGTTTTTTTTGCCTTCCTCTGAATCAACAGTTTGTCAGGAAATGTGGGTATTGCTGAATAGGCTGGAATGGATGGACGTATGTCTTTATTCAACCACAAATACTAAACTATACCTAAAAAACATTCCTCTATCAACCCTGAGTAGCCCTATCTTATCAAACTGTTAATATACCCACTGATTGGTGGAACATAACCAATTCAACCCCCCAGATTCCAGAACTGACCCAAGTACCTGGAAATTAGCAGCCAATGGAAAAATTGGAAGTCATTGGGAGCCCCATACAAGGAGGGAATACCCTGTAGACTAAGTTGTGGACCTCTTTTTGACCCATAGACTCTCACCCATATGGTTATTTCCCTGTTATGTTTGTTAGACATATTTGCAGGTTTACACTATGTTTTATATGTCAAATTGTTTACTCGGACTACCTGCCTTTTACTCCTTTGTATCCTCCTTATCTGTGATACTAGTCCTGAAGATAACAAATTACAAACAAAAACAAATTACATGCAGACATCACCCTATTGCAGGAAACTCACCTCAAGGGGGGAAAATTGTATGGATCATGGGCCCAAAAGAGCAAAGCTGGTGTCATAATCCTTGATACTAAACATTGATACTAAAATTCTTTCCAAATTAATGGCAGGCAGGTTGGGTCTGTCAAAGGACAATCTAGCACATTTAATATCAGATAAGTCTTCACAACCCTGGAACGTATCCACTTGCAAAATGACAACACGGAAAAAGGCTCACTCACTATAGTGGCAGAGAAGGATTGGGACTGGATTTTCTTTGACTCAAAAACCACACACTTTCCTGAGGGTCTCTATAAATCTTGCAGCCCTAGGTAGACACATAACGGACTGGATTAATGTCACCTCCTACTTTTCCCAATACTGATTTTGAATCTGAGCTGGCAGCAACATTCTCTTAGGTTGTACTCCTTCATTCTTATCTATGCCATATTCCCACAACCCACCAATTTGCCCTTATACTAAGACTCCATATTAACTTGAAGGGCCCTCTGAAAGATTTACTCTCTTCCATCCCTTTAATACCCAGATATGCCTATTCATAATCACCCAGCATTCCTACAGGGGATCAGCTATCTGGTCTCCAGCTGTAAAAATCTAAGCACATCTTCCACATTCAAGAAATTCCAATTGCCACCCTTTCATTTTCTCGACTATGCATAAATAGGAACTATTGCAAAACCCCTAGTGAGAAACCGGTCCAATAGCCTACTTCAAGGTCCTTTTGATGTCCTGATCCACAGCCTTCAGAAAGGGTCAGCATCTTAAAGGGCATCTATAGTGGGAAAATGAACTCCCCCCCCCCCTTTCTTTCCATGTGTTCTATAATTCCCCCCAACCCCCAGAGTGTCTTCACTTTCTTCAGTTTCCAATTCTGTCCTGAGACAGATGTAAGAAGATGTAACTGCATTCCTCTACTACTACTTGTACTGTCAATCAAATCCCTGTGACATGACCCTCTTCCCTGCTCAAGTCCCTCCCTCCTACCTGTTCTGTTACAAACAGAGCATTAGCAGGGGAGAAAGGTAGCTTTGACTACAGAGATAAGGTTGCACTTGACCCCCCTTCTTGATAACTTTCACTGTTTGATGATGGGTCACAAAGAGAGAGATTGTATTGTAGCAGTAAACTACTGTTCTCCCTTCTCTTCCGTGTCTCCAAGACACTGTGTTTGGGTGTGTTTTTCAAGATGTTGAACTTTTAACTCCGGCTGCCCGACAAGCTTATCATTTGAAGCAGGAGTTAAGACATGAGGAGGGGGAAGTGCTGCAGAGAGATTTAACACCATGGAAAAACACTGACAGAGGTAGGAGAAAGGCAGCACAGTACATGAATTTAACTTTGCAATGGGGCAATTTGTTTTTTTCACTATAGATGCCCTTTAAGGTTGGTTCGTACACACATGCTATAGTGTGTGTACAAATTAGTCAATCCAACAATACCTAACCCAATTACCTCATCCAACCTAAACAATTGGGAAAAGTAACTGGGATCTGAATTTTTTTTTCCTTACCAGACTGTTGATACAATAGGGGAGAGGATATCCCCAGGATGTGGATGCACACCAGGCTGACAGAAGAACCTCCGGGAGGTGAGACCAGAGCCACTGATTATTTTTCTATGTGTATAAGCAATTCCCGGGGCACACTGCTCTCATAAATATGAATTTATTTAAATGTTTCGGTGACACAGGTCATCTTCATCAGGACAATAAAATTGTTGTCCTGATGAAGACGACCTATACTTCGCAGAAACATTGAAATAAATTCATATTTATGAAGTGTGCCCGGGAATAGCTTATATACAATTGGAACAGTTTGGTGTAATGGATGGAGTAACACGATGTGGTGGCACCTGTAAAAATCTTTAGATGAGTGCAGAAACCCTCAGAATACAATTTCTATGTATATGTAATAACACGTGGATATGTAAAACTAAACAATTATTTTGTTACCAATAAAAACAATTTGGGGGGCGAGTTTGCAATGGGGAAACACAGGATTCAAGCGAGTTTGCTGAAATTCTTTTATATTCAAAAATGGAAGCCTTACCATTTACAATTCTAAAATATGAAAGTAGCCATCAGGAATGGTCAGATCATACAAAGACTTCAGTCCAAAACAGATTTTATTAAAAGTAGCAATGACATCAGAGCTCAAAGAGTAATTTCCAAATTTAGACAAACTAGCTATTATTGAGCTAGTGATCCCAATAAGCACAGCTAAATGTAAAAGGGGTTTTCCTGCCCTTAAAAAGGATGAAGACATGTCTGTGAAATCGCATGAGTCAAAGCACTAAATAGACTCATGCTGATCTCCTTGGAGGGCCCAGGTCCTGGGGACTTTGATTATGAAACGGCTGTAGACAACTGGGCCTCTAGAAGAAAAGAAGAATAAATAATTAAGACACTAGGTGACCTTCTGCATGTGCAAGTTCAAGTTGGCTTTGAAGATGTTAATGCTATTAGAAAATTTACTTTATTTAGTCTCAAAAGAATATAATGGATTTTTTCAAAAACTATTACAATGAAAGGTACCTAGGAAATGGAGCTAGCATTGGTAATTCCTACCTACCAAAATTATTTCTGAGTGGCACTACTACAAGAAAAATTCTTCTGCCAAGCTTCCTCCTGGCTTCAGCAAAATCTTAAATATAGGATATCCAGATATCACTTTATATGCATCTCAACAAAACAATATTGGAAGGTAGGAAGTATCAATCCTACCTCCCTGCCCCAGGTACTTTCATTTTTAAAGGAGAATCATGGCTAAATTAATAGCAGAATCATGGCTAAATGATTCACATGACTGGACAGTAAATATTGAAGGATACTCCTTATTTAGACATGACAGAGTTAATAAGAAAGGAGGAGGAGTAAGTATGTTTGTTTAACAGGAATTGAAGCCAAATTTAACAGATGGAATAGATGGGGGCGTAAACGATACGGCAGAAACAATATGGGTGGAACTGTGTACAGGAAGCAAGAAGGTAGGTAAATTAATTGTTGGAGTATGTTATAAGCCGCCAAATGCCGGGGAGGAGGTGGAAATGAATCTCCATATGCAGTTGGCGAAGGCTGCTGGTATGGGGCATGTTTTGGTTATGGGGGATTTTAACTACCCTGACATAGATTGGAGTAAGGGAACTGCCAGCACCTCAAAAGGTATAAAGTTCTTAAATTTCCTATATGAGCATTTTCTTTCACAGATTGTAGAAGTTCCTATAGACAGAATGCGTTGTTGGATCTGGTGATATCTAATAACCCTGAGCTCATTTTGGAGATGAAGGTAATGGGAAGTTTAGGGAATATTGACCATGATATAGTGTCATTTAATATAGGTTGCAAAAAACTAAAGTGCACTGGGTTAACAAAAACTTTTAACTTTAGGAAAGCTAATTTTATGCTGTTAAAGGAATCACTCCTGCTCATAGACTGGGGGGAATGGTTTTCTAGGTAAAGATACAGAGCAGATGTGGACCACTTTTAAAGGGATATTAAACTATTACATTTCTAAATCTGTACCTTTAGGGAACAAGTGTAAAAAAACTAGATCCACTCCTGCATGATTTAATGCTCAGGTAAAAAGGGAAATGGAAAAAAAGAAAAAGGCTTTTAAAATTTTGAAAACAGAGGGAACAGAACAGGCTTACAGAGAGTACAAAAGCTGTAATAAAGAGTGCAAGAAAGCAACTAAACTAGCTAAAATAGAAAATGAAATACGGGGTGCCGAACAAAGCAAGTCCAACCCCAAAATGTATATAAATGGTAAAAAGATGAGGACTGAGAATATGGGACTATTAAATAATGGGGCTGAGGTGGTTGTAGAGGATGCCAAAAAGGCTAATCTACTAAATGGGTTTTTTACATCGGTTTTTACTGTTGAGAATCCTTGTCCTTATACAGCAGGGATTGTAATAATATGCAGGGAAGAAATGAAGAGTATTCACATTGGCTAACAGAGGATATGGTACAGAAACAATTAGAAAAAGTTATTATCAATAAAGCCCCAGGACCAGATGGATTGCATCCTCAGATTTTAAAAGAGCTTAGTTCAGTTCTATCTAGACCACTGTTTCTCATCTTTTCAGATTCACTTTGGTCTGGGGATGTACCGCTGGATTGGAAAAAAGCCAATGTAATACCAATATTCAAAAAAGGTAGTCGTTCACAGCCTGGTAACTATAGACCTGTAAGCCTAACATCAGTGGTAGGGAAGGTGCTGGAAACTTTGTTACGGGATCATATCCTTGACTTTGTCTCCAGAGATCATCTTATTAGTAGTAGTCAGCATGGATTTATGAGAAATAGATCATGCCAGACAAATTTAATTGGTCTTTATGAAGAAGCTAGTAAGAAGTTAGATTCAGGCACAGCAGTGGATGTGGTATACTTGGATTTTGCGAAAGCTTTTGATACTGTGACACATAGGCGACTAATGTATAAACGGAGGACCGTTGGCCTTGAAGAAAACATTTGTTCATGGATAGAGAACTGGTTATTGGATCGCAAACAGAGAGTGGTGGTTAATGGAGCTAAATGACTTAGAAGGGGGCATTGAAAGCAAGGTCTCAGTGTTTGCTGATGACACTAAACTATGCAGAGCTTTGGGAACTTCCAATGATGTGCAAGTGCTGCAAGCAGACCTAGATAAATTTTCAAAATGGGCAGCAGAATGGCAGATGAGATTCAATGTTGATAAATGTAAGGTGATGCATTTAGGATTTAATAATCCCTGTGCCACCTACACCATAAATAACGGTGTTAAGTGCATCTGTAATGGAAAAAGATTTGGGGGTTCTGGTAGATAACAGACTTAGCTATAGCAAACAATGCCAGGTAGCAACGGCTAGAGCTAGCAAGATATTGTCTTGTAAAGAGGGGGAATAATATTTTTCTCTCTTGAATCTATTCCCCTTTTTATACAAGGCACTGATACATACATTGAACTCTCTGGTGCATTGTTTACTAATAGGTCATATCAGAGGACTCCTTTAAGGGTGGAAGAAAAGAAGTTTTATCTTCAGGTTAGGAAAGGTTTCTTTGCAGTGAGAACGGTGAAACTGTGGAACTGTCTTCCAGCAGAAGTGGTAATGGCAAGTTCATTGAATAGCTTTAAAAAAAGCCTGGATAAGTTTCTAAAACTAAAAAATATTGAAAATTACTGGTATTAATGCATATAGATCAGGTTGATCCGGGGATACTTTCCGATTGCCGTTTGGAGTCAGGAAGGAATTTTTCCCCCCCTTTTAGTCGTTTTTTTTTTTTTTGCCTTCCCCTGGATCAACTTTTAGGGGGGGGGGTGAAAAAAAAAAAAAAAAAAGAGGGTGAATAGGTTGGACACGATGGACGTATGTCTTTATTCAACCTTAATTACTATGTTACTATGAGAACTTCGTAAAGTTTCAGTTTGGGGGGGGGGTGGTTTTGGACATGTTTAGAGTGTATTTTTCCTTTAACCCTTTCAGTGCCACAGAACGTGAATACACGTTCTCCATTGAAAAGGCTTAAACTGCCACAGAACGTGTATTCACGTTCTGTGGCTTCCTCTTTAAAAAAAAAAAAATATTTGAGTGGTATGGGCAATCGGGGGGCAGTATTTAGGTGCCCCCCTAGCCCCCTCGATCCCCCAACGGTTTCATGAAAATCCGATGGGGGGATCGGAAGATAGCACCCTTTGAAGTTCTTACCGGCAGCAGAGCAGAGCAGGAAGGAAGTTCGGCGATAAGTGAGACCCCGGTGACATCACTAAACTTCCTCCTTCACCGGGGTCTTCCCTAAGAGTGGTAGGATGCTGCCCCTGGTGGTCTAGTTGAGGTACTGCACTGTGATCTCCATTCAGATCACGCTGCAGTACCTAGTATAGTAAAAGCTGTCATGCTGACAGCTTTACTATACATTTTGTGAATGGAACTCAAAGTTCCATTCACAAATAGGATTTTTTCTAAGTCTTTGCTACTTAGAGAAGACTTAGAAAAAAAACGGGGACAGAGATCAAAATTTGGTGATCACTTCTTGTGGGGTGGGTTGTGGCGTTTTTTTATTTTTTCTTGTAATTGCAATTGCGCATGGATCCCATTTGAGCTAGTTGGTGGCCCCGTCTCTGTTTGCACCCACCCATATGGCATACCGTTTGATTCAGGACATGTGGGAGATTGCCATTTAGTGGGTTTTTTTACTTGCCAAGTGGGTTTAGGTAGGATTTTAACCATTGAGTCCTCTTATTTTATTTTTTCACAAAATCTCCTAAAAGCACAGAGTTCTATGAATAACAGCGTCTGGAATTCTTCATGTGTATACGAAAGCATGATACCATCACGTAGCTGAAGGTGTGTAGCTTCCAAAAATATATAGTTTGTGGGGGGTATTTCCAAGTTGATTAGGCTGTTCAAATTACAGAACACTTTGATTTTTTTCTTGTAATTGGACTTGTGCATGCATCCCATTTGAGCTAGTTGGTGGCCACGTCTCTGTGTGCACCCACACATATGGCATACCGTTTGATGCAGCATATTTGGGAGATTGACATTTAGTGGTTTTTTTTGCTTGTCAAAAGGGTTTAGGTAGGATTTCAACCCTTGAATCATCTTATTTTATTTTTCACAAAACCTCCTAAAAACAAAACAAAAACAAACAAAACACAAAAGTTCTTTGGATAACTGGGTCTGGAATTCTTCATGTATGTATGAAAGCTTGGCATTGTAACGTAGCTGAAGGTGTGTAGATTCCAAAAATATATAGTTTGTGGGGGGAATTTCCATGTTTCGGGACTGTTTCCTTAGAAAAAAGGTAGGCTGTTCAAATTACAGAGCACTTTGATTTTTTTCTTGTAATTACACTTGTGCATGTGTCCCATTTGAGCTAGTTGGTGGCCACGTCTCTGTGTACATCCACACATAGGGCATACCGTTTGATTCAGAACATGTGGGAGATTGATATTTAGTTGGGGGTTTTATTTGTGGGGGGCATTTCCAAGTTTTGGGGCTGTTTGAAATTACAGAGCACTTTGATTTTTTTCTTGTAATTACACTTGTATATGGGTCCCATTTGAGCTAGTTGGTGGCCACGTCCCTGTGTGCATCCACGCATATGGCATACCCTTTGATTCAGGGCATTTGGAAGATTGATGATTGACAAGTTTTTTGACATGATTTTTAACTTTGAATTGTATTTTTATACATTTTTCCTGAAAATCTGGTAAAAAAGCGAAATTTTATATGAAACTGCGCCCACACCATTGGTGGTATGCATAAAGGAATCAGACCATTGTGTATCTGAAGGTGTGTAGATTCCAAGAATATATAGTTTTGGGGGGTATTGCTAATATAGAGGGGTGTTTAGTCTGACAAATCTGAAAAGTTACTGTAATTGGGCCATTGTTCATTGGCTCACTTTGTGGCTAGTTGATTCCACGTTTGCGTGTGTAACCATACATAGGGCATACCGTTTGATTCAGGACATTTGGGAGATTGATATTTGGTAACTTATTTTTACATTACTTGGGATTTTGGCAATTTCTACCTTTGAGAGTGGTTTTTTTCCAATTTTTTAGAAAATCTGGTAAAACTGCGAACTTCTACGAAGAACTGCGCCCACACCATTGATGGTACGAATAATCAAACTACAGAATTACGTAGATAAAGGTGTGTGGATTCGAGAAATATATGGTTTGTGGGGGGTGTTTTGTGGAAAAAACTGCAGACTGTCCAAATTCAGAGTTGGCTAAATATTTTTGCTGTTTTTGAGCCATTGTGCATTGTCTCACTTCGTGGCTTTTTGCTTCCACGTCCGCGTGTGTAACCACACATATGGCATACCGTTTGATGTTTGTTGGGGTTATTTCTAAGTTACGGGGGTGTTTTGTGGAAAAAACTGCAGACTGTGCAAATTCGGAGTTGGCTAAATATTTTCGCCGTTTCTGAGCCATCGTGCATTGTCTCAATTTGTGGCTTTTCGCTTCCACGTCCGTGTGTGTAACCACACATATGGCATACCGTTTGATTCAGGACATTTGGGAGATTGATATTTGTTAACTTTTTTTTACATTCCATGGGGTTTTGGCATGATTTCTACCTTTTAGAATGTTGTTTGATGTTCATTTTTTTGGAAAATCTGGTAAAAGTGCAAACTTCTACAAAGAACTGCGCCCACACCATTGATGGTATGAATGAACGAACTACAGCGTTACATAGCTGAAGGTGTGTAGATTTCAGGAATATATAGTTTATGGGGGTATTTCTGAGTTGGGGGGGTGTTTTTTGGAAAAACTGCAGACTGTTCAAATACAAAACTGGCTAATTTTTTTTTTGCTGCTACTGACATTATGCACTGGTCACGCTCTGGGTTAGTTGGTAGCCATGTCTCTGGGTACACCCATGAATGTGGCATACTGTTTTATTCGGGAGGGGTTAGGCTTTCATATTTGAGATGCGTTTGAACTTTCCTCCACAGTTTTTAGCTGAAATTCGCATTTGATTTGGTCTCTGATTTTACAGTTGAGGAAAAAAAGGAAAATGTGATAAAATAACTTACAATTGGACGAAGAGCTGCGTCCGGGTATCTGCATTTTGAAACTTACCTCACTCATAAAATCCTGCGGGTGTGTAGTTTCTAAAAATATCTCACTTGTGGGGATATTTTAGTTAATTTGGAAGATATTCTATGTTAACTGTCAGTAGTGGTTATACATTTCAATTTGGTGTAATATTCTTGCAGTTTTAGTTTGGGGGGGTCTCCTGTACAGGAAAAGTTGGGTACCTACATATATCTGGTATCGTTGTACTCGGGAGTATCAGAGCTTTTAGAAACAGTAAGATTTGTGTGCGTAACCTTAAGATAACTATAAGTAAAAATGGGAAAAATCCATGAAAATTTTCAAATTTTTCATTTTTTTTTTACATATTTTACCCATAATTCCAGTAAAATTTCCGGAAAAGTTACAAAATTCTGTTACCATGTTAAAGTACACTTTGTGCTGAAAAAAAACAATGTATAATATTCCTGATTTACTGCAAGGTTTCCTACTTTAAAATTAGTCTAAAGCAATTAAGGGCAAAATCCTGAAAATTCTTCTGGCAGTTAACACAAAAAAAATTGAAAAGGGTTAAAGTAAAATAATTGATGAATAATAAAATTTAATTTTCCCTACCACCAAAATTTCCCTGTCCCACCCAGCAACTTTTTGATGCCATCCAGCTGAAAAAAAAATTCTTGGGAAAACGCTATAATTTTTCCACTCAATTCAATAACGTGAACTTGACCGGTGCGTGGCCAAAATGGCGTGCTGAGCAGACGTAGGGACAGGAGCTCTCCCGGTTAAAATATCCCGATAACAATATACAGCTGGTACAATGGTCGTAACACAGCCAAACCAATGCTGATCTCCAGCACAAACACTAAACACGGCAACCAGCAAAACAAAAAAGGTGTATATGTGAAAAAACTGGGGAAATTTGCTCACCAGCAGCAAGAACAGGCCGCAACCTCAGATCCGCAACTGAAACACGTAGAGCCAGATGCGGCCCATGGCTCTAACGAACAACAATCGGCTACTGCAACAGCCAACCCATCTCCAGCACAAATCCTAGCTGCCATTCAGGAATCATAAGCCTCCCTCACCGTTCTAATCTAGGAGGTGAGAGTCGATTTTGGTCTGCTGGACCTGGATGGATGAGTCTTGGCGATTGACACCCTGCACCCACTACCAGACAAACTAGAGACCTGCAGCGGCAACTTGTTAGGGAATTAAGTAGAGCCACACCAGTATTGAAAGTCGATAGTAGAGATTTATTGCATATGCATATAAACACATGTGCTGGTCACTCAACTGGATAGTGAGTAACCAAGACCCCTTTCTTATACACAATCTTGACCATACGTCACAAGCCCATCCTATAGAAAAGGACTTTTCCGTCCCTTTTTACTTAAGACATGTAACCTTATATGGCCATTTGTTACCTTACACAACTTTAACAAGAAACAAATGTTATCCAATTGTGACTAGAGATCCCAGAGGTCCATGTTACATATATATCTCATATTCATGTCACGTCTACACAGTCATTGCATAATGCATGTAGCCAATACAGTTTCTATACAATGATAACATTGATAAATTATATTTTTAACAAACTCCAAGTGCAACAAGCAAAAGCTGATGACATGAAGAATAGATCCCGCCAACAGAATATCAGGCTAGTGGGTCTACCTGAAGGGATCAAGGGAAAACACCCTAGTGGCTCCTAGACACTTTTGGCGCCAATAATATGTCTCCAGTATTCACAGTAGAACGTGCCCATCGGGTCCCTGCTCTGCCTCCTTGCCCAGGCTCAAGGCCACTATCTATGCTGGCCAGACTGTTGAATGCAAAGGACAGAGACACCATCCTACGTCTTGCCAGACAGAAAGCCCAGATACAACTGGAAAACTCCACGATTATATTGTTTCCAGACTATTCTATCGACCTTCAAAAAAATAGGGCAACTTTTTTTGGCAGTCAAACAAAGCCTTAGAAGCCTAAATCTCCCCAATGCCATGATGTACCCAGCACGCATGCGGATCCAACACGAGAACAGGACCAAATTCTTTGACTCCCGGTGGAGACGACACACTGTCTGGATACCCAATTTGGCCCAACTCACAGGGCCTGATCTGACCTGCACATGCAACTCCCATCACCCAAAGGTGGACCTTTGGGTAACAGGTACTATCACCTCCCCCAGTTAGCGTTCCCCACCTGAAGGGCCTAATATATCTTTCACCATAGATATGAAACAAAACTATAATATGAGGACACCCCTCAGGGGAAACCCAAAGAGATATCCACCGACCACAATACCCCATTACTCTCGCCTGATGGACTTACCATAATCCAGGTTAGGGCTACACCCCTTGGAAGTGGGAAAAGAGGGGGGAAACAGGAAAAGAAAGGGGGAACATTTTATTTATATATCTTATGGACTGAAAGGTGCACCCCATCATGTTCATAACCAAACAGTTTAGTAACCCTGTTGAATGTTTATGACTATAAGCACACCATAACCCAAACTGCTGATGGAAGAAAACAATGCTCAGAGAACTTTGAATTACTGAAACTAAACCCCCCCATCTACGCTATCATAAAGGAGCAACCTTTACCAACAGGCCATGAAATGGTCACCAGCCCCATGCATGTCTAGCCCCCAGCTAGAAACTCCGCACACCCCCAGACCTACTTCATATGATGGAATGAACAGATCTAAAACTATGAATATGTTGAAACTAATATAAGTATATATTGCTGATATAATGAGTAATGCAGATTAATACTGAGGGTATATGGAAAGAATAACATGTTAAACCTATGCATAAAACTAAGCATGTGAAATTGAATAATAATGTATAACTATATGTTATGTATGCATAATACAGTATGATATGAAATCACAACTCTGAACAACTGATAAGGTAGACTGTACCAGCAAAAACTAATATATTTCATCTCCTATCTATGCTATCCCTTCTCCATAACATATATGGCTCCATCTCCTTCTTTCCTCTACATTCACTTCTCCAGCTATACCCTATGCAAGAATACAACAAAACTGTATATATGAGAAATCATGTAGAACATATGCATAACTTGTAATAAACATGAGCCTATAAACCTGGAAAACTATTACTATTAGAATGTATAAGCAAACGAACAATATATTCCCTCTACCATCTATCCTATCCTTTCACCATATCATGTATGACTCAACCTCCTCTACTCTATACTTACCTCTCCATCTATACTCTATGCTAAGAACCGATGAACTATAAACAATGGAGAAATCCACTCAACTATAAGCAAACCAAGCAGACCCAAAACAACCAACTATATTGGACCCCTATAAACATCCAAAAGGTTACCGCTACAATGATATCATAAATGGGCTGAACCAAAACAATACAATGTGTAATACTTAAAGGGTATCTCCACTGATGGAAAAACATATTTTTTTTTAATCTATCTGATAGTACACCTTCCCCCAACCCCCCTCCTACCTTTATTATCTCTAAAAACTCCTCTGTTTCTTTGCAGCAGCCAGGGGAAGTCCTGTTTGTTTCTGCTACTGTGCTGGGCAGGCTGTCAGTCAATGTGCATCATCACATGCATATTCATGCTTATGAAGGTTCTCATTCATCCAGGTCATGGTATATCTGTTGTATTCAATTAGATCAACCGGACTTGAAGTTTAGTTCTGACCTATAGTCAGCAGCATCAACTCTAACATACAAGGTGGCAAAATACCTAGCCAACATCTTAGGACCATTGGTGGGAAGTTCTAAGCATCACATCCAGAACTCTCAGGATTTCACCAACAAGATTGAAGATATAGTACTCGGTGCAGAAGAAACTATGGTGTCCTATGATGTGACATCTCTCTTCATCTGTATACCCACCAAGGAGGCTGTTGTCATGGTGAGAAAATGGCTAGGCCAAGACAGCACTCTCACCAGCAGAACTGATCTCAACCCAGAACAGGTGTGTGCCTTACTGGACTTGTGCCTGAATACCACCTATTTCAAATACAGGGATACGTTCTATAAGCAAAAACACGGATGTGCTATGGGATCTCTAGTTTCACCCATTGTAGCCAACTTTTACATGGAGGAGGTAGAAAAACTGGCGCTTAATACCTTTAAGGGCATAGCACCCAGCCACTGGTTCAGATATGTGGATGACACCTGGGTTAAAATCCACCAGAAGGAAGTACAAGCTTTCACAGAACACATTAATGCGGTAGACCAAAACATCAAATTTACAAGGGAAGAGGTACAAAACAACAAACTGGCTTTCTTGGACTGCTTGGTGGAAGTCAGGGAGAATGGTAAACTGGAAGTAGAGGTTTACAGAAAACCAACACACACAGATCAGTATTTGATGTTTGACTCCCACCACCCTTTAGATCACAAGCTGGGTGTCATCAGAACCCTGCAACACAGAGCTGAGAACATCCCCACTAGCACAGAGGCGAAGGCTAAAGAAATGAAACATCTCAGAGGAGCCCTTAAAACTTGTGGATATCCAGACTGGGCCTTTGTCAAAAGCAGAAGGAAAGAAAAGAACACGAATACCAACAGTGAAGGGGAAAAGCAAGACAGGAGAAAGAACATGGTCATCCCATATGTAGCAGGGGTCTCCGAGAAATTAAGAAGAGTTTTCAAAAAACACCGTATCCCTGTCTGCTTTAAACCGAGGACATGGGGGAGCAGAATATTAAATTTCTATTTTAGGGGTGGACATAGCCTTTAAGGAGGCCATTAATGTGAAAATAAAGAAACCAAGCCTAAATAGAGGTGGGGGGGTTCGACACCATCTGTCTGCCATGTACAATGCTGTTTTGACACCTTACTCTGGGCGTTCCTATAACACCTCTTAGCCACTATCTAATCACGCCCTTAACACCTGGCTGTGATATGCTAATTGGATTTTCCAGGGTACATAATTGCCACAGATTCTTGTACAAGTCATTCTGAATTGAGAAAGCCAGTCGGATGACTAGCGAAACGTCTTATTCAAGAACTAAACTTCAAGTCCAGTTGATCTAATTGAATACAACAGATATGCATATTCATGATTTCTGCCACTCCCCCTTGACCCCAGTGAAGCCAAATGTAAACAAAGCCTTTCCTTCCTGTCTCTGCATGATCTATTCACAGCTGAGAGACAAAGGAAAGATAGAAGCTTGTAACACACTGATGTAAGAAGGCTCGTGTGTTTTTTAATATATATATTTATGTATAAAAATTTAATAAGCTTTATAAAAATCATATTGGGGGATAGATGGAAGATATATGATTTATATCAGAGGGGATGCTCGGAGTTTCACACGCTGTATTGCAGTGCTTGCTGGGAGTGTCACAGAAGATTTATTTTACAGGGCATGCTGGGAGTTTCATAGTTTCATAAGCTGTAATGCAGTGCTTGCTGGGAGTGTCACAGAAGGTGTATTTTACAGGGCATGCTGGGAGTTTCATAGTTTTATAAGCTGTATTGCAGTGCTTGCTGGGAGTGTCAGAGGTGGTGTATTTTTCAGGGCATGCTGGGAGTTTCATAGTTTCATACACTGTACATGACTTAATAAACAAATTTTATGTTGTTATAAATTGTATAATAGTTAAATTATTTTTAGTTTATTCATAAGTAAGGAGTCTTTATTAACATAAAAAAAATAACTATTTCAAAAATAACTTTTTTTTAAACTTTTCAATACAGCTTACCGTAATAAATCTTTAAAGGGCATTTCAACATATGAAACAAAATTTTAAATACTGATGCAGCAAACTATTTTAATTATACTAATGTACCGAAAAGAAAAACCTGCTTATACTTACTAGACATGGTACTTTGCCGCTCTATTTCCAGGTCGCTACAGTCATTCAAATAGCTCATAGACACGACCATTAAACGTGTCACTGCTGCTGGATGAGGCGACACACAAGTGTCAAGGGACCATGTCTTGTTAGCATATTCCTAAATTAGTTTAATTATTTACAAGATATAGAAAATGCAACAAGAATGAAAACATAACTATTCAATAAAATAAAAATTTAGATTAAACAACTATGAAAAATAAGTACGAATATATTTTACAAAGTGCATATGTCATCAAATAATAATCTTCAGGTAGACAGTTGTATGAGGTATTTGAATTTGTTTTTAAGTCATGTTATTTTAAAATCTTGACTTGTGCTTGGCAATCACTAGTTCACGAGCAGGTCTTTCTACCAATGCAATATTCTTGGGTGTCTGTGAGGAAAGTGATCTCCAATCAGTTTCTAAAGTGCCTTCAAGAATACGCAGTGCTTTCCTCATAATGTCCATCACATGGGCATCATTAACCTTTTCATAAATTGGTTTCGCTAGCCAGTCTTTTTTTTGTTTGGGAAAAACAATGCGAAATCTTTTTTCTCCAATCGCAAGAGAACTATCTGTTGGATGTTTTACAACTGCTTGTTCTCTTTCCACATTTTTATTGTGTGATAGAGCAGCAAGAATTGTTCGTGCCATCATGGCATCCATGCCATAGGCTACTCTCTTTGTTCTAAATTTTAAAATCTTGCTGTGGTATACCTCCAATGACCCAGTGTGACAGAACTGATCAATCATTCTTATGTCCTTATTAACTTAGGAGAAGACACTTTCTTTGATGAGAACATGTGCCATGTCTCCTTGACGTATTCATGGGGTCTCCTTGATCTTAATTCAGGAATATCTTTTGTGGTCGCATTTCTTGCAAAGTGGGTTTTTTGGAAAACTGTGTTTGTTGGATATGTGATCCAATAGTGACTCCCATTTGGCTACTAACAAATCGGCATTCCCTTGACAGGACTTGGGGCAGAACCAGAGATGATTAATGATAGGAGTTATCCATCTTGATATAATAGAGCAGTTAGCCTTTCTACTTGCTGCTAGAAGTTTTTTTCTAATACTTTTTGATAGGTGCCATGTGTCGAATTGATGACAAATGACAGAGTATTTTTCTTTCATCACCTTTCTTATACCAACATGCCGATCAGTTGCAATCAAAGCAATTGTAAATTTTTGTGAAAGTATATCGGAAACACAAAGGTGCTTTTTTCCATACCCACTGATGACTTTCCAGGGCCTACCTAACTGGTCAATTCTGAAATGGATTATTTTTTGGCTAACTAAATCCATGAGACTGTATGTACAGAATTTGGCACAGTGTCCTGGACTGTCAAACTGGCCATCGCCGGCTAGTACTAGTGACTTATCCAAAAAATAATTTTTCAAATGTTGTTGTTCAATTTTCCATTCAAGATGAACAGCAGGAAAAAGGTAACTTTTTTGATATTTGTAGAATAAAGATTTGGATATTGCTTGAACTCCAAATATCTCATACATTTCAGACACCTTTTGATACCAAGTTCGGTATCATTCCCTAAGATGATTTGATGATCATCTTTGGGAATGATCCCCAAAAAAAAAGGGGAAATGCACACAAAAAAAATCTTAAAGTGATACACACACCTTTTTTTTTTTTTACCCTAAAACTATAAATTAGCAAAAAACTTTGTCTTCTCCAAGCTCCCCAATGTCCCCGGTGATATCGGTAAAGTAAACGCGGATCATTTATTTGTTGGATTTCAAGGGAAACTAAGCCTATTTTAGTAGGAAATTTTGCAGAGGTACCAAAAAAAGACAGTATTGATTTTTTAGGATCAGTAAAGTGTGCAAAAACTTGTGTGACTCTCCGTACTAACTGGTTTTCCACTAAAAGGGGGAGTGGGGATAGGGGTGGGGGGTGGGTTGTGGCGTTTTTTTATTTTTTCTTATAATTGCAATTGCGCATGGATCCCATTTGAGCTAGTTGGTGGCCCCGTCTCTGTTTGCACCCACCCTTATGGCATACCGTTTGATTCAGGACATGTGGGAGATTGCCGTTTAGTGGGTTTTTTACTTGCCGAGTGGGTTTAGGTAGGATTTCAACCATTGAGTCCTCTTATTTTATTTTTTCACAAAATCTCCTAAAAGCACGGAGTTCTATGGATAACAGCGCCTGGAATTCTTCATGTATATACGAAAGCATGATACCATCACGTAGCTGAAGGTGTGTAGCTTCCAAAAATATATAGTTTGTGGGGGGGTATTTCCAAGTTGATTAGGCAGTTCAAATTACAGAACACTTTGATTTTTTTCTTATAATTGGACTTGTGCATGCGTCCAATTTGAGCTAGTTGGTGGCCACGTCTCTGTGTGCACCCACACATATGGTATACCGTTTGATGCAGGATATGTGGGAGATTGACATTTAGTGGGTTTTTTTGCTTGTCAAAAGGGTTTAGGTAGGATTTCAACCCTTGAATCATCTTATTTTATTTTTTCACAAAACCTCGTAAAAACACGGACTTCTTTGGATCAGTGGGTCTGGAATTCTTCATGTATGTATGAAAGCATGGCATCGTAACGTAGCTGAAGGTGTGTAGATTCCAAAAATATATAGTTTGTGGGGAGAATTTCCATGTTTCGGGACTGTTTCCTTAGAAAAAGTGTAGGCTGTTCAAATTACAGAGCACTTTCATTCTTTCTTGTAATTGCATTTGTGCATGCGTCCCATTTGAGCTAGTTGGTGGCCACGTCTCTGTGTGCATCCACGCATATGGCATAACGTTTGATTCAGAACATGTGGGAGATTGATATTTAGTGGGGGTTTTATTTGTGGGGGGCATTTCCAAGTTTTGGGGCTGTTTGCTTGGTAAGTAGTATTCTGCTTTTTTAATACTTATTTCTTTCAGTTGCATTTAATCTGTAAAATGACATTGTAAGATTGTGCTTGGAGTTGGACTTTTTCATTATTAGCATTATGCATAACCCTTCTACCTTAACAGGTTTGAATAAATGTTTGTCATTTTAATTCTAATAGTATGTGTGTATGTTACTAAAAGACATATCATATGCTAGCTTTAGATAGAGTTTGTTAGGTTAAGCTAGGTTAGATTAGGTAGGTTAGTTAGGGCCCTGCTCTCTGAAAGTGTCTATTGATGTGGTGACAGCTTATAGGCTTGCAAATCTTTTGGCCAAAACCTTTTATTCCACAGGAAGTATGGTTGATCTGGGGTGGGAATGGGGATACTATTCTAGAGGGTGGGTCCTTCAATGTATTGTAAATAAATGGAGGAATGATATGTAAATACAATGATAAAGCAAAAATGACAAAGCACCACCCACTTTCAATTATAAAACCACACCCCTTCCGGCGGCGAGGGGACGGCATTTGAAATTTTGTGTCAGGTGGCAAAAACTCTAGAGACGGCCCTGGACACAGACATAGGTCCCCTGGAACATCTGCTCCAGGTTCCTATGTATGTGGCAGGATGCACATTGCATGGTACTGACAAAACTGTCCCTTCTAATACACAACACAATATCTACCCAATATTTATTTGCTGTGGAGTATTTTCTATCAAATCTAGTAGTTATGATATTTCATAACCAACAGGGGCTTTACTAAGTAAAATAGATTGATTGAGTTTGAAGAATGACCTTAAGGGTGCAGCCGCAAATATTAAACTTTGTCTCATTTTGAGTTTATTTGATGGCAGTGTTTTGGGGACAATATTTAGAGGGCTGTTACAGTTTTACTGGGGGTTGTTCAAGATTTATATGTTTCATTTTTCTTTTTCACATTTTTCTTGAAAATCTACTAAAAAGCACACATTTCTAAAAAGAATATGTGCAGAATATGTGCAGAATTCTGCATGTATTTGTAAAAGCACGGAGTTCTATGGATTACTGCCGAGGCCACTCCCACCTTAAAGCAATCTGAAAAGACTGCTTATGGCGCACCCTCTGGGATTTCTACAAAGGTGGCAGTCTTTGATATGTGTGGGTTTTTTGGGGTTTTTTGCATTTGTGTTGCAACTCTTTATCTTTACCTTGGCTAGCAGCCAGAGGATGAGGAAGAAGCTGCAGTGGACTCCTCTGCATCTCCCTGGCTGATTGGTTCCATTGAGCTCCGTTAAGTGTTACGTCACTTATGTGACTGGAGCTTAATGGGACCAATCATTGAGCTTCAGTCGCATAAGTGACATAAGACTTGCGCCTGCGTGTAAGTGTTATGTAACTTATGAGACCAGAGCTCACTGGGACCAATCATTGAGCTCCGGTCGCATAAGTGATGTACGACTTATGCACAGGTGTAAGTCTTAAGTCACTTATGCGATCGGAGATGAGTGATTGGTCTCATTAAGATCTGGTTGCCTAAGTGATGTAACACCAGAGCTCAATGGAACCATTGACCAGAGCTCAATGGAACCAATCAGCCCGGGAAGACAAGACCACTGCAGCCTTTTCCTCATTATTAGGCTGACAGCCAAAGTAAAGTGCTGGGACCTGTGGGGGAAGAGAGGGTGTGTTTGTTGCTGTGTCTGTCTGTCTGTCTGTGTGTCTTGTCTGTATGTTTGTCTGTGTGTTTGTCTGTGTTTCTGACTGTCTGTAGGTGTCTGTCTGTGTATCTTTATGTCTGTCTGTGTGTCTTTGTGTCTATCTCCCTGTCTGTGTGTCTGACTGCCTGTGTGTCTGTCTGTGTCTGTCTGTGTGTCTGTCTGTGTGTATATGTCTATGTGTCAGTCTGAGTATTTGTGTGTGTGTGTGTGCACAGGCAGGGCCCATCTTTTGTCCAGGGCCAATCTTTTGCTCAAGGCCCTTCTTGTGTGCAGGGCCCATCTTGTGCGCAGGGCCCATATTGTGTGCAGGACCCTTCTTGTGTGCAGGTACCATCTTTGTGTGCAGGGCCCATCTTTGTGTGCAGGGCCCATTTGTCCAATTGTGCGCAGGCCCACAATTTAACTTGCTGCCCTCTTGCTGAAAAAAGAGAAAATAGCAACAGATAAGAATGGATTTTAACTTATTTTTTTTAATAGTTGCTTTTTAATGAACTAGTAAAACACTTTTTTTTCACCTTTTTTAGTTTTACTGTTTTACTGTTTTTTTGCTTTTTTCGTGTGGGGAGTATGTGGGGGGTATTTCCAAGTTTCAGGGCTGTTTCCTTTGAAAAAGAGTAGGCTGTTAAAATTATAGAGCACTTTGGTTTTTCTTGTAATTGCACTTGTACATGTGTTCCATTTGGGTTAGTTGGTGGGCGTGTCTCTGTGTGCACCCACGCATATGGCATACCGTTTGATTCAGGACATGTGGGGGATTAACATTTAGTGGGTTATTTTACTTGCCAAGTGGGTTTAGGTAGGATTTCCAACTTTGAATCATCTTTCACAAAATCTTCTAAAAGCACTGAGTTCATGGATTATTGTGTGTGAAAATCTTCATGTATGTTTGAAAGCATGGCACTGTTATGTAGCTGAAACCACTTTGTGGCTAGTCGATTTCACATCCACGTATATAACCAGGCATATGGCATACCGTTTGTTTAAGGACAATTGAAATATTAATATTTGGTAACTTTTTTTTACATTCCAGTTTTGTTTTTGCATGATTTCAACCTTCAAATTTTTTAAACATTTTTTCAGAAAATCTGCCAAAAGTGTGAACTTCTATGAAGAACTGCGCCCACACCATTGATGGTATGAATGAATGAATTAAAGCATTACATAGCCAGGAATATATAGTTTGTGGGGTTTTGTTCTGAGTTAGTGGGGTGTTTTGTGGGAAAAACTGCAGACTGTTCAAATTCAAAGTTGGCTAAATATTTTCATTTTTTTTGAGCCATCGTGCATTGTCTCAATTTGTGGCTAGTCGCTTCCACATCCACCTGTGTAATGAACTACAGTGTTATGTAGCTGAAGATATGTGGAAGCCAGTTTGTGGTGGGTACACCCATGAATGTGGCATTTTCAGAACTTTCCTCTACAGTTTTTAGCTGAAATTTGCATTTGATTTTGTCGCTGATTTTACGGTGGAGGAAAAAAAAGAAAATATGAGAAAATACAATTGGACGAAGAGCTGCGCCAGGGTATCTGCATTTTGATCAAAACTTACCTCACTCATAAAACCCTGTGAGTATGTAGCTTCAAAAGATATCTAGTTAATTTGGTAGATATTCTAAGTTAACCGTCAGGAGTAGTCATACATTTCAGTTTGGTGTAATATTCTTATATAATATATATTATATAAGTGCTGTTTTAGTTCGAGGTATTGGTATTGTAATCAGAGCTTTTTGAAACAGTAAGATTTTTGTGCGTAAGATAACTATTAATAAAAATGGGAAAATCCATGAAAATTTGCAGAGGTTACATTTTTTAAAATATATTTTACCCAAAAATTCAGTAAAATCTCCCAAAAAGTTTCTGATGAAAAAAAAAAACCATCTATAATAAGAGATGGCCGAAACTCACCAGTTTCGTTCCGTTTTCCGATTCCCGAATCTCGGGAAAATCCCGAAGATCCAAAAATCCAAAAAATACAGATAATATTTTTGATAATTTTCTAAAATAGCCTCAAACATTCAATAATCCTTGAAAATACGATTTGAGACTACTTTCGACTTTCCGATTATATTTTCGAGGATTATCAAATGTTCGAGGCTGTTTTAGAAAATTATCGAAAAACAGCCTCGAACATTCGATAATAATCGAAAATGCGTGCCGAAGTCCCAAAATCAAAACGATCCGTCCGGATTCAGATGGATCATTCGGATTTCGGAGCCGGATCCCATCTCTATCTATAATTCCCTATTTACTGGAAGATTTCTATTGTAAACATTGTCTGAATCAAATGTGTATAAAATCCTGAAAATTCTTCTGGCAAAGAACACTTTCAAAGTGGGGAATTCTGCTGGCAGTGAAAGGGTTAAAGGAAAGGTATGATGTTATAGGTATAGCAGAAATATGACTAAATGATTTACATGACTGGACAGTAAATCTTGAAGGATACTCCTTAATTAGACAGGACAGAGTTAATAAGAAAAGAGAGGGAGTATATATGTATGTTAAACAAGAATTAAAGCAAAATTTAAATGATGAGATAAGGCAGAAACAGATAAGGCAGAAACAATATGGATGGAGCTGTTTACAGGAAGCAAGAAGGTGGGTAAATTAAAGGGTATGCCCACCCCCAAAACATATTTTAATATGATGTTAGTCAATTTATTAGCTTTAAAACGAGCCATACCATGTCCAAATCCGTCCAGCCATTCATGAGTGTCATGTTGAAGAGCAGGAGGAATTCAGCTTAAATGAAAGCATGGCTACGTCACCTCATTTCCATGCCTTTTCTGTTCATGAGCAAGCTGGATGCTGTCTCTAAGCGCCAGGACAAGAACTCATTTTCAGTGATATACATTTATTGACGTAAGTGGGTGGACCCCATAGGTCCCAAGTTTGTCTGTTGCCTGACCAATCCATACTTAGCAAGCAGTGATTACAGAAGATATGCAGAAATATTCAAGCAGGTCGGACACATGCCCGAAGTCCATTCCTCCATATTAGTCCTCACAAACTGAGGACCCTTTGTGAGACACCCTATTTAAGCTGCTCTTGGTTGCAACAAAGTTAATAACATAAAGGATACTCGATAATATCTTCTTTAAGTCATGACTCCATGAGACAACAAAGTATCAAAAAGTACCCCAGGTGCTTCCACGCTAATCACTTTAACCGGGAGAAATCCTGTTCTAAACAGAACTTCTCTCTTCACCTGGCTCTCAATGAAGGTGCTGCGGGGGATGCAGAAGATAGGCAGATCCTAAAAGGCGCATCATTGTTTTGTGCTGGGATGATGAGCGGGGTCAGTGGATATTAAATCTACATGCTCTAAAACTGGATGTGCATGTTTTGTGCGGCCTACTGATAAACATACTCTATAACTGGAAAAATGTACCAATTTTTAAAGTTTAACAATGGCTGTTTAGGTCAGTGGGTAGTAAAATTTGGGGGTGGGTATACCCATTAATGGTTGGTGTATGTTATAAACCACCAAATGCCAGTAAGGAGATGGAAATTAATCTCCATATCCAGTTGGTGGAGGCTGCTGGTATTGGGCATGTTCTGGTTCTGGGAGTTTTCAATTACCCTTGCATTGATTGGAGTGAGGGTACTGCCAGTAGATCAAAAGGTATCAAGTTCTTAAATTTTCTATATGAGCATTTTCTTTCACAGATGGTAGAAAATCCTACTTGACAGGATACGTTGTTGGATCAAATAGTGATCATGATATAGTGTAATTTAATATAGGTTCCAAAAAACAAAAGTGCACTGGGTTAACAAAAAGTTTTAACTTTAGCAAAGCTAATTTTATGTTATTAAAGGACTCACTCCTGCTTATAGACTGGGGGGATTTGTTCCTATGTAAAGATATTGAGCAGAAGTGGACTGCTTTTAAAGGGATTTTAAACTATAACATTTCTAAATTTATACATTTAGGAAACAAGTGTTCAAAAATTAGGTCCACTCCTGCATGGCTTAATGCTCAGGTATAAAGGTATATAGAAAAATGAAAAAGGCTTTTAACGTTTTGGAATCGTAGGGAACAGAACAGGCTTACAGGGAATATAAAAGCTGTAATAAGGAGTGCAAGAAAGCAATTAAACTAGCTAAAATAGAAAATGAAAAAAGCAAGTTTAACCCCAAAATGTTTTTAAAGTATATTAATAAAAAGAGATGAGGACTGAGAATGTGGGACTATTAAATAATAGGGCTGAGATGGTTATAGAGAATGCCAAAAAGGCTAATGGACTTTTCATCTCACCTCATCTGGAATATGCCGTGCAGTTTTGTAATCCCATATACAAAAGGGGCATCTTGGAAATTAAAACAGTTCAGAGAAGGGCAACTAAAATAATAAAGGGAATGGAGGGGCTTGACTATGAAGGCAGATTAGACAAGCTATGGCTGATTAACTTGGAGAAGTGATATTTGTTTGGAGATATGATCCCTTTATACAAATATATTAATGGGCCATACATTGCATTGTTCACCAACAGGTCATATCAGAGGACTTGTGGACAGCCTTTAAGATTAGAAGAAAAGAAGTTTTCTCTTTATGTTAGGAAAGGTTTCTTTACAGTGAGAATGGTGAACTGAACCGTGGAACTGTCTTCCAGCAGATGTGGTAACGTCAAATTCATTGAATCGCTTTAAAAGTGGGCTAGATAAGTGTCTAAAACTAAAAAATATTTGGAATTACTGGTATCAATACATATACTGTAGTTCTGGTTGATCCAGGGATAGTTTGCGATTGCCCTTCGGGGATTAGAAAGAAATCTCCCACCCAACCCCCCCCCTTTTTTTTTCTTCTTAGCTTTCCTCTGAACCGACTGTTAGGCAGGGTTAAAAAGGAGGATACAAATATTGGTTATGATGGACGTATGTCTTTATTCAACCTCAATTACTATGTTACTATGTAAAAGGTATTTAAGTTATACAGTGTATTTTACTTATAGGGACCTGCGCAAGGGTAAGAACATCACATATTCAGCTCAGAGAACGAAAGCATTTTTAAATATATATAGAGAACAAATAAATAACAATAATTAACAAAACCATACTACAGTAGGTATTTTCACATCACGTTGTCCTTGGTCCACAGGGGAGGCTTCATGATTCTTGTGGGGCATCTAAAAGGTTTATTTCCCTCATCCCTAACTGCTGCTATTGTGTAAAGTGTCCTTCATCAAAAGGATATTGTGCAAAGTTCTGTCTTAGTCAAATATGGACATTTGATAATTCAAAAGTTTGATCCTCTTTGCTTTCAAACTCTCAATGGCATAGTAAATTTGGATTGGCTCAGTATCAGTAATCCAGGTTTCTGGCTTTTTGTCTGTAATTTGTTGATATTTCATAACTTTAGCAGTAGGAAAATGTAAAGGTACAGGTTTTGATTGAATGTGTATGTCTCTCAGAAAGCGTGCAAAGTCAGTCAAAACAAACTGTGATCCTTTGTCTGAGAAAAATGAGTAATAAATGAATGCAGTGAGGTCTCTACTTTCCTCATGTAGCAATACTTGATGGTAGGCACTCTGTAAATCCAAGGTAGAAAAGAATTTAGCTCGATAACTGTCAATATCAACTGCCTTATAAGTTCTATGAGGTTTGCACATAATCAAATTCCTCCAATTTTCTTTATTATTACCACTGTGAGGGAACCCATTTAGAAAAATCATTTTTTTCAATTACATCTAATTCTAGAAGCTTCTTAAGTTCCCAGTAGAAAGCATGTGATGTTCTGATTTGATATCTGGTCGCACTTTTAATTCTGTGTACATTTCCAGCACTGTGCACTTTTTATAGGGCATGGAGCATAATTTGCAGTGTGTTGTGCTGAACCAGACCTCTAGCAAAGTTTGTGCTGCATATGTTGATCTGTTAACCAGTGTAGGTAACTTTTTTTTAACTATGCACTTAGCCTGAGGAAATAACGGACTAGCAGCCTGCACATTTCCAGCTGATTGAGAGTTTGCGCCTCTGCCACAGCATTGTCTTGGGAAGGGTTAAATTATGTTCTAATAGCTTTTTCTCCATAGTACAATGTGAATTTGTTTTTTCCACTAGCAGATCTCTTAGCTTTACATCTGTTAGCTACCCAAAATCACAGGTAGCCACCAGGTCTCTTAAAGCTGCTACATATTGCTCCGTGTATCTGCCATTGCGCAGTCAACGTTAGCAGAATCTAAATTGTTCAGCATCCATGTTTACTTTAGTGCTGTCCAAGCTGATTCGTATGTCATCAGCTATAGGAAGGGTATAGAATATACACTGACTTCTCTGCTCCCAGACAATGAATAAGTAAACCGCTTTCTAGCAGTAGATAGCTTACCTTGGTTAGAATCAATCAGGTTATTTTCAAACATGCAGATCCAAGAAGTAAAAGACATAGCAGGCTCACCATAATGTGGCCAAAAATATTGGTTGTAGCAGCTATAAATGTGCCATCCTCATTGCCAATTTGTTGTATCTTGCAGTTAGAGAAATAGGATGGTAGAACTGATTGCCTTATTAAACATTTCAAACAGCAACTATATCTCTATACAGGCCATCCAGCCAGCAGGAGCTTGCTTATAGCGACCTCTGCAGGACAGGAATAGGAACATCACACTCTTACAAAAGAAAATAGGGCTGTGAAGGAAATATTTACTATGTGTGTAAGGTGTGCTCAATATGGATACAGCTTGCAGAGTGGAGAAAAGGGGAAAAGGCCTGGTAAAAAAAAGTACAGAGATTTCATATCAATTTAAGATACAATTAATGTTAAGCTTTAAAGAAGATGATCAGTGGGACAAAATGTGACTTTGTTTAAATATTTTTTTTAATCTATATACTGTTCATCAATAATATATTCTACTACAATAATTCTACATATTCTATTTTTATTTTATTTTAAATTAAATTATTTATTTCCCTTTGTTATGCCATGCTATGTTCAGTAATTGTCTATGTTTAGATCCTTCAACTTTTTTTCTTCCAAAGATACGGTACCTTCTTTATCGGAATGTTCATAAAAGTAATTTCCTTTTTATTGGCTGCTTGGTTCACACATTCCATAACTCTTGGTAATAAGTCTGAGGAGGGAATTTAACTCTTTCAGTGCCTGTATAATTTATCATTTGTGTTATTCTCAGTGACAAAAGAATTTTAAGGATTTTGACTCAATTGGTTTAGACAAATTTTACAATAGGAAATCTCCTTGTAAATAGCAACTATTTATTTATAATTTTTTTCAGCACAAAGTGTATTATAACAAAATAACTGAATTTTGCAACTAGATTTTTGTGTGAAATATGGAAAAAATGCATGAAATTTTAATATTTTAGCAAGTTTACACACAAAAATCTTATTGTTTCTAAATGCGTTAACTCTTCTGAGTATGGTGATGCCATACATTGTAGTAAATCTACTGTCCCTGTCCAGGAGACTCCTTGGTACTAAAACAGCACAAGAATGATTGGTTTTGCATTTAGCTTGTGGAATGCTGTAAAAATCTGTTTAAGAGCTTTAGATATAGCATTCCTAAGAGCTTCCATGGAAACATGGTAAATTCCCAGAAGTCTTTGTTTCTTATTTGCATATTGCTGTATTCTCTCCCTATCCTATTTAATTTATTGGTGACGTCTGTCCATAGGCACTTCACACTGCAAAACCAGAGGCCTGCACTACACTGATGATGGCTCAATAAAGCCGAAACCGGTCTGTAGTTGGCACTCTGGTTTTGCATTTAGTTTGTGGAATGCTGTAAAAAACTTTTTAAAGATAAAGCTTTCCTAAGAGCTTCCATGGAAACATGGTAAATTCCTAGAAGTCTTTGTTCCTTATTTGCATATTGCTTAAAAGGGAGTTTCAAAGCCTGTATTCTCTCCCTATCCTATTTAATAGAATTATATGCCAAATTGAAATGTATAAGCCCTTCTGGTGGTTAATGTAAGATTACCCCAGTTTTTTTGGGCCTGGGAAAGACAGAGTTTTTTTCTTATATTTTTCTTATTTACATAAAATATAACAATTTGAGACAAGATTAAATGTGAATTTCACACAAAAAATTTAGCAAATAGTTTGAAACCAACATAAACCAAACTCTACTGAATAAAACAGTATGCCCTATGTGTGGGTGTACACGAGTGTGGGTGTACACAATACTTGGCCACCAAATAATTCCAAAGGGGACCTAGGCATAAGTGCAAATACAGAAAAAAGTGCTCTGTATTGTGAACATGACTTACAGTCAGATACATAATGTTATAATTCTTTCATGCTTACATGCAATTTTCTTGACGCAGTTCTCCATAGAACTCCAGGCTTTTAGAAGATAAGTGACCAAAATAAAAGGAAAAGATGATTCAAAGTAAGAAACCTTACCTAAATCCTCTAAACAGAAAAAAATATCAATCTCCCATATGTCCTGAACCAAACGGCATGCCACATGTGTGGATGGACTTAGAGAGATGGCAAATGACTAACTATAAATAGGACATGTGCAAAAATGCAATTGCAAGCGAAAAAAATGCTCCCTGGTTTGAACAGTTTCTCATTCAAAGAAACACCCTCAAACTTGGAAAAATCCCCTACTAACTTCAAAGTTTAGGAATCAATCTTTCACATATGCATGCAGATTTTCAGATTTTTTTTTCTCCATAGAACTCTATAATTTTAGAAGATATGTGAAAAATGAAAAATATGATTCAAAGTTAGAAATCTTACTTAAACCATCTTAAACCAAAGTAAAAATCCACTAAATATCATTTTCCTACATGTCCTGAATCAAACGGTATGCCATATGCAAGGGTAACTACAGAGACATGGGCACAAAATGTCAAAAGTGCAATTATAAGAAAACAAAAAAAAACAGTGCCCTGAATTTTGAATAGCTTCCACTTTTTCAACTGAAACACCCCACAAAATGTATATATTCACTCCTTTAGATAGGTAACAATGCCATTCTTTCTTACATACTGTACATGTACATGATTTTCAGATGCAGTTCTCCATGCTTTATGGAGATTTTTAGAAAAATTAAAGAAAAAGATGATTCATGGTTAGAAATACTACTTAGGAAGTAAAAAAAACAACACTAAATATAAATCTCCCACATGTCCTAAATTAAACAGTATTCCATATGCATGGGTGTACACAAAGACCAGCAATCCCAGGCAATGAGAAGGCATTTTTCTACAAAGAGTGTCTTGTCATCGACCAGAGTCGCAGACTGAATGGAGGACAAAGCCGCAAAGCAAATTTTAAGTAAGTATTCCAGAAGATAGAAGGCAAAACCAGCGGTGAGGACTTGGCAGTTTAGGTCCACATCTAACCCCCTGGTGGACAGTGGGTAAGGTGAATATAGCTGCTTTTTCATGCTTTTAGGAAATTTAGGAAACTTCTAAATTTTAGAAAGCTAGAAATGTCAGAGAAGATTAGGGGCACTTTCGGGTGGGAATTTTTAGGTCATGCCCCCTTACCCGCCCCAATTAAGCTTCACCCAGTAGGTACATAATAGAGATAGAAAGAGAGACAAACAAAGAGACAAACTGAGAGATAGATACACAGCCAGAAAGTTATGAATTATTAAAAAAGACAGAGAAATAGACAGACAGAGGTGTAGACAAAGATACACAGATATGACAGGCATATTATTCCATTATACTGGTAGTAAACTGGAAATTTCAGTATATACTACTAGAAAACTGGAAATGTCAGTATATACTGGTAGAAAATTCAAAATTTCAGTATATACCGCTAGAAAACTATCATTTTCATTATATACTGGTAGCAAACTGGCAATTTCATTATATACTGGTAGCAAACTGGCAATTTCATTATATACTAGTAGCTATGGGCATTTCATTACATACTGGTAGCCATGAGAATTTCATCACTTACTGGTAGCCATGGGCATTTCATTACATACTGATAGTCATGGGAATTTTATCAACTGTTAGCCATGGGAATTTCTTCATATACTGGTAGCCATGGGCATTTCATTACATATTAATAGCCATGGGCATTTCATTACATAATGGTAGACATGGGCTTTCCTTTCCTTACTGGTAGTCATGGCAATTTTTTCACAAACTGGTAGCCATGGACATTTCATCACATACTGGTAGCCATGGGTATTTCATCACACACTGGTAGCCACGTACATTTCATTACATAATGGTAGCCATGGGCATTTCATTGCATACTGGTAGCCATGGGTTGTGTTTCCTGTCTTGGTTCATAGTCCTGATCCTGTTCTTAAGCCTCCTGTCCTGGTTTCTTATCTTGATCTCGTGGTATCCTGCTTCAGTTCCTGCCCCTGTTGCCCAGTTCTTAGTCTTTTCATTGTCCTGTTGTCTCTTGTCTTCCCTTGCCTTTTATCTGTTTATCCTTGTTACCATTTATCTTGTCTCTTGCCATTCTTATTCTCATCTGTATATTTTTTTGTTCATATTATATTAAGTTATATTATACTAAAGGGGAGATTCAATATGGCTCAAATTCTTCTAAAACCCACGTTAACCCAAAGAAATTTCGGGTTAACGTGGGTTGTAGATGGATTTTAGAGCACAGTGCCATTTCCAAATGTTTTTGAAAATAGCACTGTGCTATCGACCACTACCGTTTTGCGCCACTTGGTACTTAACGGTACTATGTGGGAGGCTTTAAAGTCGCGTTACTTACCTTAGCCCAATCCAGCGATGCAATACCTGATATAATCTCGTTTATGTCAGGTATTGTATCCTGGCTAAGGTAATTTACTCGACTTCCCGAAATTGAATCTCCCCGTAAGAGTTTTTAGTTAGTTAGCTAGCCAGCTTGTTTGGTTTTTGGGTTTGGGTTATCAAAATGGTCACTTTTTTGTTTGTTTTGCTTTATTGTAATAAACCTGTTTTCATCACTCATCTCTGGCCTCAGCTTTCAGTCTTTACCTTGTTTCAAGCTGTGTTGCAGCAAGAGGCATTATAAAACCACATACCACTAAATATCAATCTTCCACATGTCCTGAATGAAACGGTATGCCACATCCGTGGGGGTGCACAGATACATATCCGTGGGGGTGCACAGATACATAGCCAGCAACTAAACCCAAAGGGTACCAATGAAAGCAAAAATTAACCATCTCTGTCATTTTAATATCTTTCAAAACAACCCTCAAACTTGGAATAAACCCCCAAAAGCTATATATTTTTAGAACTTACACACCTTCCACCCTTGGACACATCTGCAAGGAGTTTGTATGTTCTCCTCGTGCTTGCGTGGGTTTCCTCCAGGCACTCCATTTCCCCCCACAATCATTAAGACATATGTGTAAAATAAATGTGCTTAGATTGTAAGCTCTTCCGGGCAGGGCCTAATGTAATTGTATACATTTAATTATAAAGCACTGCGGAAGATGTTGACGCTATATAAATCCATAATAATAATAATATAATGGTGCAATTCTTTCTTTTATATATGCAGAATTCCAGCCGCAATTATTTGTAGAAATGTCCACTTTTAGTAGGTTTGCTGAAAAAAGCAGTAGTTCAGAATTATTGACGAAACTATCAGTACAAATACAAGTTCACCCTAAATATCAACCTTCTACATGTCCAAAATAAAATGGTAGCCCACTCGCATAACTGCACACAAATATGCAAGGGGTATACCAATAAAAATCAGTGCTAAGAATTTCACAGTTGTCAAAAAACTCTGTGTCTAATTTAATGCCTTCCAATGCCCAATACTAAAGTAATATCAGTGTATCATAAAGTTTTTAAAAGCAAATACTCTAAATAAGAAAAAAATTTGGTAGATATGCCATTCAGTGGAAAGTGAGTTCAACTTACAGATACGGCAGTTATGTGTATTTTACTGAATTGCCCAGGACAGATAAACCTACATGGAGGCCTCCACTTGTGTCACTGGGTGTGTTTTTATAGGAGAGGGAGTATGTGTCACTTTATGATTTTTTTATGTGAAGTAAATATGTTTTTTTACAGAAGTAAATATGATTTTCAGGAGGTGCTATTGGTTTCTTGATATCTCATTGAAGGTGCTTTTAAAGACATTTACACTCTATTAGTGACTTATTATTGTCATAATTAGATAAGGCAGAGCACACTTTACACTGCTGCATTTGATGGATTAGCCTTGCAATAAAATAGATTATTATCAGCCCTACAAGATAAGTGGCATATAAACTTACAACATAGGTATGTTAGAAACCAATTGTTGATTGCACAAAGCAGATTAACTTTGTGATGGCTTGCATATGCTATCGGCCTGGGTCCAAAAGCTATTATAAAAAGATATTTTGAGCGTTCATATCCAGAAAATAAATATATGATTATGAATATGGGTGCAGCCAAAGGACAAGGTATTTTGTGTGTGAAATTGCTGTTTAAATGTCACTCACTTTAATTTATTTTCAGGACAATCCCAGTTGCAGTGCAGTATTTTTATTATTTTTTTTTAGCATTTTATCAATGTAAAATATTAACAGGGAGATTCATTAAACGTTCTTATTGTTAAAAATAGTGCTAATTTTGGCCCAACCAATCAGATCTTATTTAACATTTGAAAGCTAACATCTGATCGGTTAGGGCAAGATTAGCACCATTTTTAATAAGAACTTTTATTGAATAACCCTGTAAATATTTATCATTTTAATGTATTTAACAAAACCGGATTTTGCATTTGCTAGTTGCTATGGTTAAATAAAGACATACGGTATCTTTTAGGTGAACTTTTTCTCCTAATAATTTATCCAGAACAAAGCAATAACTTTTCTGAAGGTGTAGTTAATTAGTACCAATAGGAAACAAATATCTGTTATTATACTAGTAACTTTTGCAAAGTTGCAGTACAGGTTGCAGAGCTCCTAATGCATTGCAGGAGCGTGGAATATAAAATGAGCATGCACCTGTTCCTCATCTCTTACTTATTGTGCTGAATGTCACATAAAAATGATGTGCTTTGGACCCTAATCTACATTTGTAGTAGTAGTACTATGGACCTGAGTAGACTGGTTGCCCCAAGTATATATCAAACTTTTTGGTAAAACCTTAGTAACATTTATAGGAGAACTAATGTTTTCGTTTAAAGGATAACTGTATTGCCTCAATGCAGTAAAGGTATGCGGCCCTCCCCATACATTTTTTTCCTGATTTTAAGCTTCTCTCTGTCTTGAATTAGCCACACTGTGAAGGGGGTGTAACAATTCTGTCTGCCTCTAACTGTCACTCAAAGTTAGCATGCGAGAAAACACTCCTCCACCCATCAGCTTGATTATCTAGGCTTTACATCCTAGCAACCGAACAGTTCAAGTTTGTTTGACTGGCAGATGAGGAGGAGAGATGTTGTAGCAAACATTCCTACCAGCCAATGGCAAGTGATATGTTAATGATGGCCCTGCGCCTTCTTGGAGGCGTGCTTTTAGCACTCATTTTTGCCGTGTGAAGGGAGAGCAGCATGGTTGTAAATATGAGTAAGCCATTTCAGCTGCTCGAAGTGTGGACATGTAATGGGGGTAATGTTATTTTTTTATATTGTTGTCCTTTAATTTATATGTCAGGGCCTTCCACTGCTCCCTTACCAGTCAGTCTCCTCATCCAATGGGAGATGACCGGGAAGGACTTCCGGTGACACCTACCGATCAGTCTCCAGCTCCAATTGAATCAGGAAGAGGATTAGATATTCCGGCTAGTGAAAAAGTCCATTTTGTGTGGACAAAACGTATTTAGTGGTGCTTGTTTTAATCTGTTTTAATCACTGCATGCCATCACACACTGCTCCCGTATTATATTTCATATTATTTAAGAGATCTTCATTTCATAGTAATATTGCATGTGTCTTTTAGGATTCATGATGTTCCTTGAATGTAGGGGGATACGCTTGGATGATTAAGGGTCCATGATATGGGTGACTATGACTGTCCCCTGACTGGTATACCAGTATAACTTTAAAGTTATTTATTTATTTATACAAGGTCACAGATTCATGCTAGGGGGATGTGTTTTTATGTGTGTTTTTTTGGTTTCTCTTACCTGTACTTTAAATATATATGTACCTTTACTCCCAGTGTGTAAATACTTAATAAAGGAGCTTTTATATATATATTTTGATATATGCTGTGCCCGTTTTTTATCCCCTACTGTTTTTCCATCAATAATATTTATGCATTTTTTTGTTGGATGGAGCACTCTCTTTGTTCTTTATTATAATTTGAGCTAGTGCCCTCGTAAATATATGTTAACTTTTCCGGGCATGTGTGTCACAGGTAGTGATGTAACCTGCCATGTGAACATCCTGCTGACACTCCCAGAAGTGTTGCTGTATATCTCGCGCCGATTACTCCCCAAGGTAGGTGCTGTTCATTGTTTTCCTATAAGCTGTCTATGTTTCCTGTACATTTAACTCAGTGCATGTTCTGGTGTCCTTTGCTTATCTAGTTCCTGGTCCCTGTGGCTGTGTCCCTCTTTTTAACTTCAGCCACTCCTGGGTTGCTACTAAAGTCCCACTTACCAAACTTTCTGCTGCTCTTTTTTTGTTAGACATAATTGAAGTTGCCTTGTCTAATGGGTTTAATTACTCCTAAAATTTTGGGATCCCCCTAAAGTGTATTTATTTATTTTTGAAAATGTAAGATAAGAGTTGATCCTACTCAGTGGGTCAAATCGCATATATTTTTTTTTTAAAGTGACCTTATTTGAACCTGCATTTCTTTAAATGTTATTCTAAAAAGAAAGAAAATGCTTGTATTCACTACATAATGCATCAGATTCTCTACAGGCTACAATATTAAAATGACTACCACATTATGGAATCATTATAAAGTAATATGTTTATAATATTCTGGCCTTAAAGTCATTTAGCTTTAGCAACCTGCAGAGAAGCAACTTAATGAACAATATTTACTATGGATTTTCCATGGTAACAACCTTTTCTATACTGGGGTATAGCACAGAAACATTTTTAAATGTTGCTTATATAGTCTTAATCACACAATCATTCAGTTCAAAAGGCACAACTAGTATTTTATTTGAAAGATAGTCAGAAGTGCATTAAAAGACAAAATACAAGTAGAAATAAACATTGTTTCACAGCTTCCAGACAAACTTAAGCATCATTTTGTCATGAAAACCTTTTTCTGGTACAGTTTGGAGTTTTGGAAGAAGAATTTCACATTGATGTCAGAGAAAGGACTGCAAAGAATGTATAACACAACTAGCTAGAAACAAAAGAAATGAACAGTGGCACACACCACATACAGCTCAATTGATAACATTAAAGGACCATTATTTTTAAAGACTAGCTGTTTTCTCCATCACAACCTGTTAGCTACCTGGATGGGTGGTAGAAGTGAGTATTTTTACTTTCCATTCTTCTTGGCTGCCACATGCTGGACTATAATCATCAATACCATAATAAGAAGATTGGCCTAAAAAAACCTAATCAATTATATAAGAGAACGAACGACTTCGTACAACATGCTTGGATTAAACTTTGGCCAAAGCTTTATTGGCAAAACAACTTTTAATAACTAAATATAATAATACTATGACTCTCTGCACCAATGAACGGGATATGAGGGAACTTGCCATGGGCTTCCATCCCTTTCCCCCCTTTTGGCACTTAACTCACGAAAGAACCATTCCTGGCTCCCATGCGTAATATATCCATTGAAGGAATGCGCTATTCACAGGGTATGAAGATACAAATATAGAGGCTGCCTCTGAGAAAGTGGGAACTCTCACAAAATGCGTCAGGCGGGTGGCCTGTCTCTCTTGTTGTTTGTTGGAGTACCCTGCATCTCCACATGTTTGATATGATATATCTTCAATAAAGTGAATATTTTATCTTCATACCCTGTGAGTAGCGCATTCCTTCAATGTCTATATGAATAAGTACCTGGAACTGGGAGTCAACGCCTTTGGAATATGCGCACCACAAGGACTGTCTGTATAAGGTACGAGTGCTGCCATTATTGTACTCTGTGTTTAACATCCCATGCATAATACACCAATAAACTGTGGCTAGAAAGAATGAAAAATATTAGTGAAAAATTACACAATGATAGTGAATACAATGAGGGAAATAAGAAAAAAATGGGAGGGCAGGTGGGAGAAATTAGCTGAACTGCCTGTCTGGCTGGAATGATTCCTCTATGTCAGGGGTGTCCAACCCAGCCGACGCTAGTGGCACTGAGCACTGTGAGCGGGAAGTAGCTCCGCCTTGGCCAACCTGGTTACACCCCCGAAACGCCCCCACCTCTTTCCATGCCACTACCGTTTCTCCTTGCAGGCCATGAAAAAATGCGGCCGGGCCACGGGTTGGGCATCACTGCTCTATGTGTCTAGTAAGGGAACTCTTAGCTTTTGCCCCTCCCCTCACAATTCTTAAGAATTATTAACTCCTTCCTACCATATTGCTGAAAGCCTGCATGTCTACCAAAACCCGTCTATAGAAGGCTTGCCAGGTATTCTTGGCTGCCTAATGCTGGACTTTAATTGTCAATACCATAATAAGAAACAGGGCCTAAAACCTAATGACATATAATAGAACAAATGACTTTGGACAACATACTTTGGCCACATCTTTATTGCCAAAATAACTTTTAATAATGAAATATAACAATACTATGCCATCTGTTATTAGTCTCTGCACTCTGCGTATGACGGAACTTGCCGTAGGCTCCTGCCCCCCCATTTGGCACTTAACTAACCAAAGAATCATTCCTGGCTCTAAGTAGGATGGTACAATGAAAAAATGTCTGTGAGCGAGGTGCTGGCCAAAAATGGTGTTCCTTGAAGTGAGCAGATATTTGTTTCTATTTATATTCATTTTAGCTTTTAATTCCTGGTTAAATATGATATTAGGTTTAATAAAAAGATAATTTTCTAGGTAATTTTAATGTTTTCATGGTAGTCTCTCTGTTGGGCATTTAGAGCATTTACAGTGCAAAACCTGAACAAATGGACTCTGCTGAATCTTCTTAATAGAAAGTAGGCAATTCTGATCCTTTTATAAAGACAGTATAACATGCTGTTCATTTAAATAGGAAACCCTGACTTTCCCACTGTATTTAAAATGTGATGGTTTACAAGAAGGATGTAAACTACCCACTACTTTACTTCTCATTTAGAGGTTCTATAGCTTCAATAGCAATGATTTTTATTTAAAGGGCATGTCCACCCCCAAAACTATAATCCCCCCAACTACTGGCCCCATCATGTAGTGTAGTGTAATCCTTACCTCACATCCCAGCTCCATATGGTTCTCCTGTAGTCCCCCCCAAAGTCCCAAAAACTGCCCACCAGGAGGATAGCAGAGTCCATATAGGACTCTGCCTCCTACCTGGCCTCCGGGAGAAGTTTGGCATGTGTACTGCAGCCCTTCTTCCCCTCCCTCCCCCTCCCTCTCCCTCCCTCTCCCGATTCCCTCCCCCTAGCGTATAACCATTAAAGTATACGATTCCCCCTTGTCTCCCAGCCCCAACCGCTCTATTTATATGTTTAGAAAGCTCCCCAAACTTTACTTACCTCTCCTCTTTCCTCCGCCGAAGTGAGCTGCCGGCAGCCGCGTCTGTGATTGGCTGCCGCTCAGCCAATTTTCTCTCAAGCAGAGGGCCGGGAGCGTGGTGGAGGAAAGAGGGGAGGTAAAGTAGAGTTTGGGGGGCTTTCTAAACATATAAATAGAGCGGTTGGGGCTGGGAGACCAGGGGGAATCTTATATTAAAAATATAATTTAGGGTGGACATACCCTTTAATCTTTCACAGAAACAAACTTGCACATCTGCAAAAAGATAGAAAATCTAATTGTAGATATCAATCTGTATTTACTGAAAAATGTGTAACAACTGCTTTATTTAATAGCTTTTGGAATTGTTCTAGCAGCTTTTCCTCTTAGCGGGAAATGCACTGCTGTGAAAGGTAGGTACTCAGCAGGCCTAGCTACTAAAAAATTCTTGAATAGGCCTTTTCTCCTTCGCATCGCTTCAAGTTAACCTTGACATGCTGTGAAATTTCCCCTTTACTTGCAAATTTATGCAGGACCAGAATAAAAGTTATTGAATTTTAAGTAAAAAAAAAAAAACCACAACCCTTAATTAATTTAAATTTTAAACCTTATAGAAAGTAATCCATCCAGCTTTCCAGTTTGTAAATCATAAGCCATACTCATATGTGGCCACAGAGACCAATCAATAAATAATAACATTCTTAACAAAGATGGTTTACTGTTATAAAGATAAAACAACAGAAAAAAAAGAATACAGTTTCCTAATTATTTACCGTTTATAAGCCATGAATATTTTAATTTTATTTTACAGGAAAGAAACAATTTTAAATTTGTGGATCAAATCCTCATATGCTATCAGGCATGGAATTATCAGATGATCATAACTCTTGTTGGGTTTGTTCTTTTGTTGACACTATCTATCTATCTATCTATCTATCTATCCATCTATCTTGTTCTTGTTATAAATATATACTTAGATTGTAAGCTCTCTGGGGCAGGGACTTCCAGTTGTGCTGCACTTGATCACTTAATATATATATATATATATATATATATATTATATATATATATATATGTGTGTGAGTGTTCTAAACAGATGTATGAAATTGTGTTAAAATTGAATTTATCTGTATAATTGCTTGCACTTATCCCCATGTCTGTATACTCTCAGGGAGATTCGATAAAAGTTAACAGGTGACCCAGGACTCAGCAGAGCAAGATTTCCGGAAAAAGGTTTACTGCAGAGAAGCACTACTGGAAGTCTCTAGGCAGATAGGAGTGGTCCAAGGGCAAAAGAAAAGAGACATCAGGATTCAGGACCAAGTTGAATATGATATGAGACTAAAATGTAGCAACAGGAGATCAGGAGTAACAGAGCAGGGATGAACAGGCAGGAATGTTGATGTAGGTGGTGGTGTTGGTTGTGTTGGCATAGGAGACCAAAAGGTCAAAAGTTTGTTTCTGGTTGAAACATATATTAAAAACATCCAGAGAGACATTAAGGGGTCAGTTAATACCCTTGAGAAGAATAAAAATAGAAAACATAATTGTTCCAAGGAGGAGAGGTGGTTTTGGACAAACTGGCACTGGATTCCAGTATATCAATCAAACCATCCGATAAGGGAGGTGCGATCGTTATACTAGACACTGATTTTTATGAGAATTAAATTATGGGTCAACTATCTGATGTTGAGGTATATTGTAAACTTCACGGGGATCCTTTGAAAAATATTACTGATGACATTGAAGTTATGCTAAATAAATATATGGAAAAGGGTGTGATTACAGCTAGTTTAAAAAAAGCCTTAGTGGTTAGGGATTCCAGGATCCCCACTTTATATACCATATATATACCAAAGGTTCATAAAAGTTTAACAGCACCACTGGGATGCCCAATTGTGGTGGGGATTGATTATTTTATTTTAGTTATGCTGGACAAGGTATTGAGACCCCTAACACATAAAAAACCTTCATATATAAGGGATAGTTTGGATTTTTTAGAAAAACTAAACATGATCGACATTGGTAAAAATAGATAATAATCTAGATAATTCTCTAGAGGCTATATTACTGGTGACCTTTGATGTCGCCAGTTTATATACCTCTATCCCACATGTCGATGGTATGGCTGCTATCAAATGGTTATTGCAAATGGAGGCCTTTTATGATGATAATTCTTTGGACTTCTTTTTGGAGGTACTGAAGATTATTCTGACCAGGAACTACTATTCTCGCTACACCCTGCGGGTCTTAACCGCGATTACTATTTGCACCTATTTTTGTAAAAACAGTCTGGGTCTGTATGCCCTGGACAAAATTTCAGTGCAGCCTTCCGATATAGGGGACACTTTCAGGGAGATTCAATAAGTGAGAGCCGCGTTACTTACCTTAGCCCGATCCCGTGATACAATAACTGACGTAAATGGTACTGACGTAAGGTAAGGAGCGCGAACTTAACGCTCCACAGCCTTTACCGTTAAGTTTTGGGCTACGAGGTATCGCAAAACTTAACGGCAGGGGTTTTGGATCGTTAGCACATCGCTATTTCCAAAAAACATTCGGAAATGGTGCTGTGCTCTAAATTCTGTCTAAAACCCACGTTAACCCGATTTTTTTTCAGGTTAACGTGGGTTTTAGACGGAAAAGGGGCATATTGAATCTCCCCCTTTGTCTATTGTGATTTATGTATATTATAACAAGTAGAACAATGTTATAATGTTTATTAACAGGATGATTTGATAACAGGGTAACGTATGAAGTATATTATAAAACCATATAGTATCCAGCGCTAATGTACAATAAAATTGCCTTTATGTACATTAAACTAAAAAAAACATTTATTAATATACTGATATATAAAAAGACTGATATATAAAAAACCACAAGCTTATAATAATCAAAAACCTCTCAATATGAACGTCCTCCAAGTACACACACACATGAACCTCACAATATAAACTAGTTAAAAGATGATCCTTGCCTTATATATACTGGATGATATACCAACAAATCTTATGACTGATATAAGTAATATAGTCCCCAGCATAAAGTCCTTTGGGTGCCCCCAATTATAGATATTGAAGGTGAGTAATCCGGATCATACCCTGTGGTCCCAATTATGTAAGATGGTATTATATAGTAAACAATCCCCTGCTGGGTGGAAACTTTAATTATAAGCCAAACTCATATAGTAAACGGTGCTATACGACTCCTGATCCAGTGGGCGAACTCCACAGATTGTATTTTTATCAGCGTGTTGGGTGAGTTGCGTATCCAGCCATCAGTCCCGGCCGACTGCCTATATTGTTTTTAGCGGATTCAATGAGCTGCGGCTCTGGCCCAATGGTGTACTGGAATCTGACGTCTCGGGTATTATGTAGTGGAGCATCACCGTGGGTGGCCTCGGCTGCTCTTGCGGACTTGCATAAATACTGTGCTTTGGATGATATTCAGTTCTATCTCACTTCACGCTGCTGTGTTTGCCTGTAACCACGTGGCTTCGAGCTGGGGAATGTTGGGGGAGTGTCCTCCTACGCGTTTCGGCTTGATGCCTTCATCAGGGATGTCCCTCCCTGTGTTTCTATTTTGCAGATGTATAAGAAATAATTCAGATCCATTTAATACTGAGAAGCAATTACAGGACATGCATAACGGAGTCGAGGAAAGGGGGTACCCCAAACGGATACTACGGAGAGCATGGGAACGAGCTATACAAAAGAGTTTAACATGTAATACTCTAGGAACTTTTATGTGTAAAAGCATACAAAGGAACTGGAAAATTTTGACAAATGTGAATCTTGTAAATTTATGAAGGTTGGGAACAAATTCACTCACCCACATACTGGAGCATTGATGGAGATCAAACACTGTATCACATGTACTACATCCCATGTTATATACATGATAGTTTGTGCATGTGGTTTGGCCTATATAGGCAAAACAGATCTAAATCTGAGATTACGTATAGATGGCCACAGGTCTGCTATAAAAAACGCATATAGGGATGGTAGGACAGATAAGCCTGTGGCAAAACATTTTCTACAATTTAAACATCAACTTACTGATTTTCAATACATGGGTATTGACAACATCCCCCTCAATAGATGAGGTGGTAATAAAAAAAATTGCTGCAGCGAGAGACTTGGTGGATTAAAAAACTTGATAGGGTGAACCCACACAGGCTTAATGAATATGTGTCTTTTAAGTGATTCCTTAATGAAAGATAATTAGCGATGTTTCAGATTTAGACAATTACATTGTTGTTCCTTTACTTAGGTCTCATGTATTTATAGATTTGTGATATTTATAACTACACATTGTTGAAGTTTTTCTTTGTTATACTGATATTATTTCTCGGACTTCATATAGGAGCTTTATATATAATGTTTAGTTTTATGTCATTTAACATAGGGGATATTATGTTTTATAATTTTTATATCATTAGCACTTTTTAACCTCTTTATTTTATTTTATCTTATATTATAAACTACAGTGATATTTTAGTCACACATATATATATATATATATATATATATATATATTATATTGTACTTTACATTAAGCACTTTATATTAGTATTAGTTACCATCAGAATTTATATCTGGCACATTTGTATTTATGAATGTATGTATGCACTTTATTGAAACTTGTCTTGAAAATGTTAATGTCAATAACATTGGAGAATCAGTTATACTTTGAAGATGTCACTGAAAATGGGAAGAAGCACTGCTTGATAAAGGTTGGAGGAACACGACCAAATTTTTTTTCGTATATATTGTATATATATATATATATATATATAATGGGCCTGCCTACTGACTACTGACTCTAATCTGTATCTTAGTTGGTAAGTTGGGATTCATGGTGAAATGCCTCCACAAAATATTTAGCTACAGGGAGTTTTACATCTTTAAGTCTTATTGATGACCTGTTTTCTGAAATTCTTGATTTCACAGCTTGTAAGGTCTCCCCCACTTATAATAATTTACATGGGCACCACAACACATGTACTACTGATTGGGTATTACATGTGTAGTGTTCCCTAATAGTATATCTTTTTTGCATAGTTAGATGAATAAACGTGTCCCCTTTGTGTACACACTGAGCACATCCTAAGCAGGGAAACATCCCCATCTTCTTGGGTAATAAAAAGGTCTGTAAGACCGGTTTTGGGGACTGATAAAATGACAGAGTTAGGCTGGATCCTAATGTCCTGCCCCTTCTATATGCACAGATAGGTGGTTCTTTGAAATCGTCTTGATCTGGATAGGCATTACGCACAATATGCCAATTCCTGATCAGGGTATTTTAAGTTACCTCACTGCCAATACCATAATTGGTAATAAAAGGAATACGTTTATTTTTAGGCTGCCTATATTGTTTCTGCGTATTCTCTTTCATACATCTCATCTGAGATTTGTCTAACAGGGATTTGGGATACCCCCTTTGTAAAAAATTTGTGAGCCATTTGATCAATCTTTACTCTCTGCTCGTGATACTATTCTGTCTACCCATTTGAACTGACTGAAGGGTATCGATTTTTTAACATGAGCAGGGTGAAAACTCTGGTATCTCAAGATCTGGTTGCGATCTGTCGGTTTTGTATATTACTGTGTATGGATTCCCTTTTCATACATACCATCACATCTAGAAACGCTATGGCCTCAGTACTGAAATCCAAGGTATAATTAATATTTTTATGAAACCCATTAAGCTCTTTGTGAAAAAGCTCCAGGTCTCCAATGCTGCCCCTATCTATGTATCTCCACCAGGCCAGACAATGTCTGGAAAAGGTTGGATACACATAGACAAAGTCCTCCTCTTGCCATGCCATGAAGGCATTGGCATATGGTGGGGTAGCATTAGATCCCATGGAGGTACCTCTTAACTGCAGATAATGCTTGTTGTCAAATATGAAATAGTTTGGATTTAAAATGATCTGTAAAGCTTCCAACATGAACTTTACCTGTTCACAGGTATATATTTTAGACATATGTAGAAGTCTACCCACTGCAACCAACCCATCTGCATGGGGAATGGACATATATATATATATATTATTATTATTATTTTTTTTACTATTTCAATAAATAGTAGTCAGATAAAATATTTTTACAGGGATATTTTAAACTGTTATTCAAACAGTCATCAGGAAAAGTCATCAGCTTCCAAGTAAAACCAAGAATAGGCAATAAACCTAAACAGCACCATTTTAATTTTTTTATTTAAAGCTCGGGGTCATGCTTTCGTGATACCAACAGTAATTCCACAAATGTGCAAGTGATTTGGGATATGTCTGCCTCTCCCTTATGCCCATAGCTGTTAAGCAGGAGGGCTAGAGAGAGGCTACTTAGATCCCTTCAGCCGGTAGGCATCAGGAATCATTCCAATCTTGCTCTCCCTTTCCACTCCCAGCAAGCATCCAGGGGAAGGCTCAAATCTGCAGGTCTGAGAACAGACACAGGCAATCCTGCCTCATGTGCAGTGAACAGCATCATTGGGCAACCTGAAACCCTATACAGGATCCAGACTAACATTCTAGGTTCATAAAGTTCCAGATTTACAGTCAATATGGGGTTAGAACTTGGGGTACAGGATACTGATTGGCTATATAGGTTAGGGAGAGTTATGGGTTGAACGAGCTAAAAGAAACTCCCCACAGAGTACAAAATGAAACAGAGCATTCTTATTACAGAAGGTACCTCACAGCCTATATACAAAGGTCTTTATCATCAGAATAAATTTATTGCAATATGCTTTAAGTGTTTCCGATAGGAACAAGCTGTCTATTACCTCTTCTAGGCAATGCACTGAGCCAATAACGGCTCTCGGTGCATAGTGAATGGGGTTTTTCCATGTTATAGGCTCAGTAGATATAACACGTCCCTTTAATTGGAGGTTTTTCACCTTGAATACTAAGCATTGGATGGGAGGCCTCTTCCCTCCTTGTTAAAAGCCAGTAGGTGGGGGGAAGTGATAGCCTTCAATACTAATCCAATGCAAGGTCAGGGAGACATTCTTCCCAGGAAAATGCAACCAAGCAGGTTGTTGTCAGCACAGATAAATGACCCAAGGTAATTTGTTAGGACCTTCCATACTGGGGTTACCTTGATGTGGTTGGAAGGCTTTTCACTTTTATGCATAAAATTGTAACTAAACCCCCCCATGTTTTTACTGTTTGCACTAGTACAAATTTTATGATAGTATACGGAGCCCAGGAATGTGCATTGATCATCTCTTTTCTTTTCAGCTCACAGGAACATGGCAAGACAAAACACAGAAAGAAATAAAAAATTGAATCAGTGGTGTTTTACAATTACAATTTTACATCCATAATTGCTTTTTTCCCCCAAATAAATGTGTGCCTATTTCTAGCATTGTAAAAACAGAAATCTAATTTACAGAGCATATGAAATATTCCTTTTTATATAAGCTTTATGTACATTTAGTCAATTTCACTGCATTTTATATTGGAGAATATAATAATGTCACTTTCTGTTCAGTTGACTTGATGTATAAATACAGTTTGAAACGGAACATGTGAGTATAAGCTTCTTATTTCAATTTTGATTTACATGTCTGCAGTTAAATAAAATAAACCGTTCACAAAACTGCCAACTTCACTTTAAAAACCAGAAGAATTCATTTCTATAGGTCTTCACAGCAACATATTTTATTTAAATCTGAGAATCAGAGAGTAAATGATAGGGTGACTCTTTTTTGGCTCTTGGGCTTGGCTGGATAAAAAAAGCTAAAGAATCTTCTAATGAGGATTTAAATCTATTTTCAAAGCATTAAGAAGCAAAGTTTTTTTTTTAAATAAATGGGAGGGAGAATATTTCATTAAAGTTTCACAGAGTGCAAATCATATTTAAGCAAAGTTCTTCAGTCTGACATCCTTTTATTGTGAGCAAAGAAAGGTCAATTAGAAGAGAAGCTACAGCCTAAAGGAAGTCGTTTCCAATTTCCCCCTTTAAAGAGACAGAATAAAAAATAGCAAGAACAAAGTGAGCAAACACATTAGAATCTGTTTACAAAGCAAATGATATTGTCTGATGTTAAAGAGATATTGTGTAAACCTTGTGTAGGAATATTAACATGGTTGTTTCATCACATAACTATTTAATAAGCTGGTTAATTTTTATGTACTATAATAATGTTTGATTCCATACAGAGGAATACTGCTGGCGTTAAAGATTCTTAGGGCTTTGCACGGAGAGCCAGTATCGATCTCTATTGCCTCCTCTATGCAGTGCACAGCTGCCGTTAAAGATTCTGTCTTAAAGAGCCGTTATCGGCTTGGTACATTCGTTGTGGCGTTTGCGCGACAGCAGCAACCACTGTTAGTTATGTCTTAAAGCCACGTTACCCTTGATACATGGGTTAACATGACTTTTTAGATGGAAAAAGGTGTATCAGTACATTCATTGGGGCAGTTGCACAACAGTTTTTGCGTACTACCGCAACCACTAGTTATGTCTTAAAGTTGCGTTAACCGTTGGCTCTCCGTGCATAGCCCTATAAATATTTCCTACTTCATGTCTTCTATCTTCTCCACAGTTGTAATTCTATCAAGGTGCATTAAGGATACAATATATAAAGAATATCATAAATCTGCAATCATTTCAACATCAAAGACTAGATTGTGGAATCTTTTGCTGTCTTGTTACCATTATGAAACCAGTGCAATACTGTGCGAACCTTAAATGATTTTGATGGCTGACTGGGCAGAGATATGATATTATAAATTGGGTCAGAATTACATTTTCCTTAGGTGACATTCATAGCTGTGTTCAAGCACTTTGGGATGATAAGGGCAAGTAATAATGTCCCTTTTAAAAATGTATGAGAGTTAGAAAGCTGGATATTCCATTGAGTGTTGGATTCACATGTGTAAAGTCCAAAGTTCAAGCTGTCAGAGAATGCATTAAATAACTATCACTAAAGGGACTTCTGAAAGGTGAGACAGACATTTACGGGTATACCTAGTATTATGAATAGCTATTTTAACATGTGTTTGTACAGCTATATCTATGAAAGTAAACACAAATAACTGAACTGCTGTAAATCAATCAACAAAGGGATATGAAATGTGCATTATTATGTAGTAATTATAGAGTAGAATTTAATAGTAAATTAGGGTATTTTCATTTTTAATACATACACCTTGTGTTTTACACACATACTATGTATCCTTATTCATATACAAATCCTATGCAATATAGCACTAGTCGAAAGAAGTGTTTATGTGTCAACACAATAACTAGTTGATACATTTATCACATTTTTGTCACATTTTTTCTTTAACAACATCTATTTCTGATGCCTGGGATACAGTATATATATTGTTCCATTATATGATATTAGATCCCGGTCAGAAGTGCTCAATGGCAGATATATGTAGATCTACATTATATACATCTTTGGAGCATTCCAGTTTTTGTTTGAACAAAGGATACCATCATTGTGTGGACTGACATCAGTTTTGCTATTCATTAGACCATAATCTATAAAGTGCAGAGTCCCCTGCCCTATTGTGTTTGCTAAGAAGCAATTTTAAAGATGTAAAAAGTCGAACTGCAATCGTTTGTCTTCCAAGCCTTTTCAAAGTGGTGCTATTAGGGCCGCCGGATCATAGGAATAGATTGGACATTTTGGCTTCTGATCCTTTATTACCAAGCAATTTCAAGTCCCTTTAAGCCCATGAGGTTGGTGACAAAAAATTGTCTGGATGAATGTTGTCACCAGCAGCCGAGGAACTTGGGATAAAGTGGAGGACCAACATCGCATTTTTGATCATTGTTAATGGTTTCAAATGTTAAATATATTGTAGTTTAGATATTTTATTTAGATTTTTATTGTAAATGACATTTTCTTGGTCATTAGGATGGATTCATTTTTTACTGATAAGGAATAAGAGTCTGTATTATGTGACTGTGAAATATGACCTCACGCCTTAATTTCATACAAAAAAATTCAAATAAAAAAGGGACCAGCGTGTTCTTCTTTTATTTATTTATTTGTGTTTTTAGTGGAAACCAATTTGTCTCCTTATTCTATACCCTTCTGAGAAATGCGATAAGTATAGTAAATAATGCTTTTAATTATAATTTCTTAGATATAAAATAGACTGAATTTCATATTAGGTATTGTATTATCAGGAAGATGCAATATCCTGTGCTAAGGGGAAAAATAAGTGCAAACCCCAGGGCTGGATTTCTCGCTAGGCCACATAGGCCCTGGCCTAGGGCGGCAGAGTTGCTAGGGGCGGCACAAAAACGTGCAGGCATCTTCGGATCTTCAGCAGTTAGCACTCACTTAAAATAAAACAGCTGCATGTGCTGGATGCTCTTGGGGGACACCCCCCAAAGCAAAAAAATATCTTTGAATAAAATAAACATAAAATAGCAATGGTAACTTACTGTACAAGGCTCTGGGAAATGGTCTGGGGAACAAGCACATACAAATATCCAGAACTTGAAATAAAGTAACTTCCTTCACACGCGCATTCAAACTTCCACATTCCACATTCGATAATTATCCCGTATTTCGAGGTTCATGATTTTGGTAAACCTCCTATTTATAGAATTGAGGGTTTAATGAATTCTGTATTTCTCCCATACACAGAATGGGGGGCCCAGGGAGTTAATAATAGTTGTGGTTGTGGTTAAAAATAGTTGCGGTTTGAGGATTTTAGGACATGTGGCTGAATCGTTTGGTCAAATTGGCAAAATTCTGAAAATAGAATGTTGAATTTGAAATTCCTTAATTGTTTCCATGAATTCGCTAAATTGTGAAAATCAAATCCCCTATTCTGAAATCTTTGAACATTCCTTAAATAATTATCGAAAAAAGTTCTGCGAGTTCAAAAACAGTGGAACTCTGCGAAATCCGAAAAGACTTGGACTAATTAAAACTAAAATACAACATTTAAAAGGCATGTCCACCCCTTTTTACACTTTTTCTATAGTGTAGGGCTCCCTCCCCCAACCCCAAACTCTGTAGTTATTTGAAGGAGAACTCCCCCAATTCCTACTTACATTGCCTCTCTCCTCCGACGTTCAGAGAGGCAGCCAATCATGAATGCGGCTTCCAGCTGTTCTGAACATTGGGGGAAAGAGGCAATGTAAGTACAGATCAGGGGAGTTTTTCTTGAAATATCTATGGTGGTTGGGGTTGGGGGAGGGAGCCCTACACTACAGAAAGGGGATTTGAGATAGGGGGAGGGAGAGCAAAACGGGAGGGGGGAGGGCTGCACTGCGCATGGCAAAATTCTCCCGGAGTAGAGACAGGAGGCAGAGTCCTATATGGACTTGGCCAGGCTCCTGGTAGTCAGTTTTTGGAACTTTGGACACACATTACAGGAGAACCATTTGGAACATGATGTAAGGTAAGGATTTTTAGACGCTACACGGTGGGGACAGTAGTGGGTTAAATTAAAGTTTTGGGGGTGGACATGCCCTTTAAGTAAGTTTGGCAGACATTTTGATTGAAGGGATGAAGGATATTTTCGTTGTATCCTTTGAATTTGGCCATAAGGAAAGGAAAGATAAATATACAACGTCAACAATAACACATTTTCTTTACCATTTTATGCAAGAGACATGTTTTCTGAACACACCACAGTACACCCACTGCGCCTTATTTTGATATTTAAAAAATGCCACCACAATTACTTTACTTATCAGTCACAAGCTACAGCATGCAAATCTCTCTGAACTGTTTATAATTATTTGACCTTTTCATTAATTAGTTGTTTTCCACTTCCCATGATTATGCATTTGGCCATTCTCCTGGGATTTTTTTTTTTTTAACTGTGCGTATCTCTTGGCAAATCTGACCATCTGAAATGTGTATCATTAATCTTACATTAATCTTATCTGCAGATTTTGTCTGCCTCCATCTGAGTAAGATTTGAAATACAATAAGAAATAGCATTGTGCCCGCTTGGCAGTTCTATTAAAACAGAAAAAAAATTGCATTGATTATTATTATTATTATTATTTTTTTTTTAATACACAGACACAAGTAAAAGAGCAATTTATATATTTGGTTCACTAGCCTACCTACCTACCTACCTACAGAGGCCCCCCTCCCCTAGGCAGGTTTTCTAAAAAGGTTGTGATACTGTATGAAAGGTTTTAATAGTGGGAAAGGAGAAGGCAGATTAGACATACCAAGGGCCATATTTATAAAGGCGTGGTATTGCTTTCTTGCGATAAAGTGCCTTTAACAAATGCTTAAGTAAATCTACGACTGTGATTGGAGACTTATGATCGCCCATAGAATACTATTTTAATATTTTACTACTGCTTGGTATTCTTTGAACGTAGATTTATGAACATTCGCTGTATGTATGATAATGACCATAAATTTAAGGGAAAGGTTCCACTGTGTGCGTTGTGCTGCATTTTCTGTTTTGTGAATCGGAATGTAATTAAAATATAATGGAAATCGTGAGAATCAGTACCTATATAACTTATACATACATACAATTTGCGTTCCAAATCTATTCAGTCCGTTTTTTATTTGCATGCATGCAAGACTTTTGGTCTGTGTCCATCAGAATTGCACTTGATAGTCTATGCGAATGCAAAAAAAAGCAGACACACACGGACAAACTTATTTTTTGCTTTTTCACCAGTATTTCCTGTGGTTTTCCTAAAAATGCACACAAATGCATATGGACTGGAAATGCGGACATACGCAGACAAACGCAGAGAAAATTGCATGTCTATTAACCCACAAATAGACTGGAACATGGACAAAACGCATTGTCCAAAATATATGCATAACGGAAAATGGAACGCGAAGCACAGAGTGGAACCTAACCCTAAAAGAATTGTGTCTAGCAAATAATTTGGCAAGTCCATTTGGGCTACAAAAAGGTTTTATTACAGGCCTTATGTGCAAATAGATGTTCTTTAAAAAGAGACAAGTTTTTTTTGCATTTTCTTATTCAGATGGGCAAGATATAAAAAAACAAAAAAGCCGGATCCCAAAGTCTGGGAGACTATAATAGGTATAAATTGAAACACCCATAACATTTGGAGTTCCAACAGCAAGATTCCATAAAGTCCATAAAGGCCCACAAAGAACATTTTTAGACTATGCCCCCCACCCTCCAAAAGGACCCTTGTAGTTTTTGCCTCTCCAAAGTTCCCAGTGACACCAAAAAAAATAATTATAAGGAGCAGACAGGCATTTTTGAGTTAAAGATTGTTTTAAGTAAACCCCAATATAGCCATAACCTGCAAAGTCTCAAAACAAATTAAAGAAGTATCCATATCCAAGGACCACAAAGAACATTTTAGGACTATGACTCCCCTCTAAAAGGGCACTCACTATTTTTGCCACTGCAAAGTTACCAATACCACCAAAAGGGTAAGAGTCACTCAAAAGGGTAAGAGTCACTGGTCACCTGTAGAAACCTTAAGGGGCCTATTAGTAGGCACAAGGGCCTTTGAAAGGGCCAATGGGGGCAGAAGAAAGTGGTTGGGACCCACTGCAAGGGAACACCAGTGGTGTTTAGCAGGTAGACAGCTATGTAGACATTCCGACATTATCTTTTCATTAGTGATATAATTTCCAATTATTATTATTATTTTTTTTTTTTGAAACTACATAACCCCAGGAGGTTTTTTTTATATCAAATTTCTCAACATTTTTTTTAAATATAAAAGCTGTTAAACATTAATTTAACAGGGAAACTGTTGTAGGAAGTTTAAAGCAAATGCAAATATGAATAACCATCCTCTCCTGATCAAAACATTAAAACCACCAGCATCAGTGCACATAGAGACGTGGCCAGCAAACAGACCCTAATAGGGCCAATGCATTAGGATAATTACAGCTGAATACATTTTTTGCATTGATATAAGGGAAAACCCTTAAGTTTTTAAAACTAAACACAACTTAATACTGTAAAAGTGCTACCAAAAAGATTATCAATGCAAACTCGAAGGCCCCATAAAATGTTATAATATCTACACACTTTAATAAGCAAATATATTTATGATCATAAAATGAAAATCCTTCTGACTATGAAAAGGGAAAATCTTGACATTTACAGTATCTAATTGTAATTTTGCTCAAGGGCAATTCATTTGCTCAAGGGAAATTTCATGTGGTAGTAGTACCTTATCTGGCTCTTTAATTTGCGGTCTTATGTTAAAGTGTATAGCCAGCATTAGGTTCTTGTATACAGCTACTGTGTTTAAACCTTTAGCTACACTAAGAGCTAGGCCACACTAAAGCATTTTTAGCGCACACGTTTTGGGCACGTGATTGCGCATGCGATTTTGGTTAACATGGAAATCGCGGGAACGCAGAAATTTCCACAATTTCCAATGCGCGCACGTATGCGTTTTGCGTGCACCACTTTTTTAGGCAAACACATGAGTTTTTATAATATTAAATCACAAAAATGCATGCGCAAACACGGCGCAACATGTGACAACGCACAGAAATCACGCACGCAATCGCGAGCAATTTCTATCAGTTGTCGCACTGTAGTAGGGCCTCAGCCTTACTGTGGAAGCACTTTTTAAATAATGGAACGATTTGAGCCTAGGAGCTAATTGTTCAAACTGGTCAACCATTTTGAAAGTTTAACAGTTTAACAGTGTCCAATATCAGTTTACAATCGTGGTACATCAATAGTAAAAAACATATTGAAAGATTAAATACAATAATAAAGCACTTTCACACAGTCTGTGATTTGGATCCAGAAAAACTCTAGTTCCTGGTGTAAATGAGTGCAAGTGTAATTATTCAGTGCAAATAAAATAAAAATAATTTCAGAGCTCAAAATCGTTTGCGTGGAGGAAGTTTGTTTTTATTTAGGTTTTGGTGATTTCTATGTGTTCTCCTGACCATTCCCCAGGTGCCTGAACCATCTACAGTAAGTTACCATGCTTTTACTGGTCTTACTTTACTTGGATCTTATGGATTTTTCCCTCAATGACTTCCATGGGTCTGTTTAAGAATTTAAGGGTTTTTTAATTTTTTCGCAATCCAAAAATCTGAAAATGGAACAAATTCGGCAGTTTTGAACATCTCTACCAGAAAGCAGAAGCTTACAATAGTCCAGGCGTGTTAGTATAAGAGCATCGATAAGCATAGCACTAGTTAAAATAAAGAGGAACCTTTCTTTTAACTAGTGCCCCCCGCAGTCATGGGCCCTGCAGGCTCTGAGGGAACGCCACTGAATGTAATTGTTCTTTAAATATCTGCAGTCAATAGCTAACCCTCAGCACTAAAGGGCACAAATTTCAAGCATCCCTTTAATCCTTGCATTCACATAGCATGCTTCTGTGCTATGTGGATAACAGTGTTGCTACTTTAAGTTGATGTAAAAGAAGATCTGATAATCCATTAGGTACAGGATTTTGTAATAATTATCACAGTATGTCATCAATCATTCATGTTGTTTGTAACAAAGACTTGGCAGTAATTAAAAAAAGTGATGGGAAATTTGTTTTTATTTACAGCAACTCATATATTTAAACTTTCTTTTTAAGTTTAATGATTATTCTGGGCTCTGGGCCCTCATTCCCAGAGATATAAGGCACAATTTTATTTGCCACACCAGTTCCACCCCACACAAGAAGGGTGTGGACTTAAAGTTTAGTTTTAAGAATTAAACTTTAAGTCCAATTGATCTAACTGAATACAATGGATATACCATGACCTGGATGAATGAGAACCTTCACAAGCATATCAAATGGACTGTTTTTAATGGTATTTGGGGGGGTGGGGGTAGGGGGATCTGGGCTCTGGTAAGGGTTGTTGAGTTGGTGGTCCAAATTCTGTATCAGTTTCTATAGTTTTATAGTTATTCCACTGACTGGGTAGAGTTAAAGTGTCTACAGTATTTGTGCTTATTCATGTTTGCTCAATATGATCTTTTTCTCTCCAGTTTAAATTGGTCAATAATTGCAAGTAAAGAATTTTGTGGGTGTAATGCCAATGTAGCAGTGATGCCCTCTAATCTAAAATCTAACATACTTGGCTCCTCTAGTTTATTTATCTTGATCCTGATCTCAGGTTTCCTGTCTTGGTTCAAAGTCCTGATCCTGTTTTTGAGACTCCTGTCCTAGGTTTCTGATCTTGTTCCCCAGTTCTCCATTGGTCTTCCCTTGCCTTTCATTGTTTATCCTTGTCTCTATTTATCTTGTCTATTGCCATTCTTCTTTATATATATATTCTTGTTTATGTTCTTGTATTTAATCTTCATAGTACGTTACACAGTTTGACTTTTGTTTGCTGGGTTTGGGTTGGTCACTGTAGTCACGTTTTGTAGTTTTTGCTGTAATGCTCCCTGTTAGGTGTTTATTAAGACCCCAAAGCAAACAACAACATAATGGGGCCACAGTGACCAACACAAACCCAGCAAAAAAAACCAAAAATCTGGTGCTGGACCCAGGAGGAAGGAGTCCTTAAATAGCTAGCCAGCACACATGTGAGGAGAATTATAATAGTGATGGGAACGATAGACCTCTCCTGGTAGGAAATGAGAATACAGTTCAGAAGAGTTCAAGAGTCCAGTTCCACCAGCAGGGAGAAACAGGAATAGCAGGGAATCCTAACATGGTGAATTGGTGTTTATGTTTTCACAACTACAGCAACACCTCAAATGGAAACAAGGACTAAAGAAGAAAATACATCTGATTAATGGGAACAGGGAAAAATCATCACATTTTAATAAAGACATTGGGAAGTTGTAAAAATATATACACTACCAATAATACACAATTGCAATATTTGAACAACAGATAACTATTGGAACTGATCTTTCCAAAAATACTTAGAAAAACTGATATTTAAACTTATTAGAGATATATTAGATGATATGACAATTTGTTTAGAGTTCAGTATCAGTGTAATGGCAAACCAGTCAATACAGCAAAAGGTGGGTGGAAATTTAAAAAAAGTTTGAAAATAAGTTTGAAAATAAGGATTGTTTGTACTGTGTTATGGACTGTGTGTGCAGGACTGTGTGTGCAGTAAGCAGATTAATATTCCAGTTAAAGGGGTTCGTTGGGCTTCCCCCCCGCTGGGCTTCTATATTCTAGTAGGGGCTGCCATCTCTGATACAAGGGAGGAGGAACAAAAGATCAGGAATGCAAGGCAGGTGGCAGTGGTAGGGGACTCCATTATAAGGAAGGTAGATAGGGTAATTTGCCCCCAAGACCCTACATGCTGAACTGTGTTTTGCCTGCCTGGTGCTAGGGTTCGGCATGTGGTGGATTGTGTAGACAGATTATTGGGTGGGGCCGGTGTGACCCGGCGGACTTAGTTCACATTGGTGCCAATGACAAAGTTAGAGGAGGAGGTGAGGTCCTTAAACATGATTTCCAAGAACTAGGGGCCAAGTTAAAAGCAAGGACCTCCAGGGTAGTGTTTTCAGAAATACTACCGCAGCCACATGCTAAGCCAGGGAGACAGCAGGAGCTTAGGAGCATTAATGCATGGCTACGTGGGTGGTGTAAGGAAGAAGGGTTTGGGTTTATTGAGAACTGGGCAGACTTTGCTGTCGGCTACAGGCTCTTTAGTAGGGATGGGTGGCACCTCACTGACGGAGGTGCAGCTGTTTTAGGGGAGAAGATGGCTAGAGGGTTTGAGGAGATTTTAAACTAGGTTTGGTGGGGAGGGTATTAGCAGTCTCACTGGGATAGATAGCCCAGAAGGAAAGCAGGGTGTAGATAGGGGGGAGGGGCTAGCATAGGGGGTAGGGAGGCGTGTGTATTAAAGTGTACAAATAAATTACAGGATCATAATCTAAAATGTATGTTTGCAAATGCGAGAAGCCTGGCTGACAAAATGGGTGAATTGGAAATTATGGCATTGAATGAAAAGTATGATGTAATAGGTATAGCAGAAACGTGGTTGAACAGTTCTCATGACTAGGCTGTAAATTTAGAAGTATATGCCTTGTTTAGGCAGGACAGAGAAAAAAGGAAAGGGGGAGGAGTATGTGTTTATGTTAGAAAAGAATTGAAGCCAAATTTAAAAGAAGAGATAACTGGCGATATGGATGTTAAAGTGGAGGCAATATGGGTGGAATTAGGCAACAGGAAAGGGGGTAATGTCATTGTTTGCTATAAGCCGCCAAATGCTAGCCGAGAGGTGGTGAGTCAACTTCATATGCAGTTGGCAAGGGTTGCAAGTTTGGGTAGTTTGCTCATTATGGGGAACTTTAATTACCCTGACATTGATTGGTTTAGTGGAACTGCCATCACAGAAAAAAAGCAGCTCTTCAGAATGTCAACTGGGATAATGTATTATCAGGTAAAGGTACTAAACAGAAGTGGACTGTGTTCAAGGGGATTTTAAGCCAGTTCACATCTAAATTTATACTCTTGGGAAATAAATGTAAAAAAAAAATAATCTGCGCCCATGTGGTTGAATTCTGATGTAAAGGGGCAAATGGAGAGGAAGAAAAAGGCATTTAAAACCTTTAATGCAGAGGGAACGGAAAGGGCCTTTAGGGATTATAAAAACTGTAACAAGGAGTGTAAGAAAGCAATCAAAGCTAAAATTAATAATGAAGTTAGGATAGCTGAACAAAGAATCACTAAGCCTAAATTTTTTTTTAAGTATATTAATAGTAAAAAGATGAGGACTGAGAATGTGGCACCATTAAAGGGCATGTCCACCCCCAAAATTATAATTTAACCCACTACTACAGCCGCGTCCGTAATTGGCTGCCTCTCAGTTCAATGAAAGCAGAGGGCCAGGCAGTGCGACGGAGGATAGACGGAAGGTAAGTAACTATCGGGGGGAGTTTCTGCAAATAATATTAATGTGGATAAGTTAGTTACGGAGAATGGCGATAAAGCATGTCTTACTTAATACTTTTTTTCCCTCTGTATACACTATAGAAGATCCAAGTACAGATATCATAGAGTATAGTAGCAATAATGGTATATAAGATTTAAGTGCACTTTGGTTAACTGAGGATATGGTACAGAAAGAACTAAGTAAGGTTAATATTAATAAATCTCCTGGACTGGATAAAATACATCCTCGGGTACTTAGGGAGCTAAGTTCAGTTTTATCTAGGCCATTGTTTCTAATTTTTGCCGATTCCCTCATGTCCGGTGGTATGCCTCTAGATTGGAAAAAGGCTGATGTTATTCCTATATTCGAAAAGGGTAGTCATTCACAGCCGGGTAATTACAGGCCTGTAAGTTTAACTTAAGGTACTTTCCATTTTCAAAAAGTTGAACTTTTAGAGTATAGTTATCCTTTAATAATAAAAAAAGGCAAATCCTCTCACCACTTGTTCCACTTTTATTGAAAAATTACCCAGAGAGGACATAGTACAAAGCTGCAGCAGGATCCTTGATCTTCTACTGATATCTTGACTTGTGAGACAATACAGGAAATAATTTTTAAAAAGTTTAAAGAAGTTTATTGTTCCTTTAATGCATATAACACCATTAACAAAGATTTACACATAGGTTGTTAGTGTGATTAGTGTGCATGGGTGTTATGTCGAAAGACTTAATATTACTACAGCAGTATATTGAGATATGTGTGCTCCTGTGTCCACCTGTACAACAATTACAAGGATTTTTAACCATTCCCTATCCCAGGCTACAGTTCCATCTTGCCTAAAGTCTTCTGTCATTGTTCTGCTGCCTAAAAAATTTGCCACAGGAAGTCTGAATGCCCAGTGGCACTAACGTTAGGTAATTATGAAGTTCGTAATTGGTGTGAAGTCATTTGATTGCTTGGTTTCCATGTGACCTGGACCCTTTCCAGTTAGCTTATAAAGCTAAGACTATGCTGCGACTATAGCCCTTCATTCTGCTCTGTCTCATCTGAAATAGGGTAGAGCTATGCCAGATTGCTTATGTGGACAGATTAAATGGACTAGGAATCTAAACTTCAAGTCCAGTTGATCTAACTGAATACTGATTTAAAGTAATTGCTCAATGGAGATCTCTGACCCATTTATCTTTTTTTCTTAAGCAACAATGACAATAAATATTTATCTCTTCCTCATTTGTGAGAAAGCCTGGTATATGGATCCAGTGCACTATGAGAAATGCAAAAGTTTGCTAATGGTAATTGAAGTAAAAAAAGGTTAGAAGTTAGGACCTTCCAGACTGGGGTTAACTTGATGTGGTTGGAAGGCTTTTCATTCATGTGATCACAGTAATGTATACTAAAACCCCTTCGTTTATAAAGTATGCAGATAGTATGATATTGCATGGGGCCTAGGAATGTGCATTGATTATCTTTTCTATGTTTGTATAAATGTTTGACTAGATCAATAGCACTTCCGCTAAATGTAGTTGTAAAGTGGATATCGGTTAGCACACCATTACACCTTGGTAGTTCAACCATGGCGTTGAATAGTGGTTGGATTACTCAAAAACAGTTTGAATTTTTATCCACCAAACATCCCAGGTGCCCACTGTTTTACACTTTGCCGAAAATCCAGAAGAATCTCAGTACTCCACCAGGAAGGCCCATTGTTACCTCTTATGCTTCTTTATTTAGACCGATAACACAATTTTTGGACCATTTTATGCAACCCATGTTTAAATCTATGCCATCGTATTTATGGGATAGTCAACATTTGATCCAACTGCTCAAGGAATTGTAGATACTATGTGAGAAAGTTATTTTAATGACATGTGATGTCAAGAACTTATATACTATCATACCTCAGGCAGAGAGTATAACCACATGACGTAAGGCGTTCAATAACTTTCCACATCAGGATCCTCCAACTGAGTTTTTGTTGGATCTGTTGTATTTCATGCTTTCCAATAACTACTTCCATTTTGATTTAAAGTTTTACATACAAAAATCAGGTATTGCCATGGGCAGCAATGTGGCCCCGACCCTGGCAAACATATATGAATTGGTTTGAGCGACAGTTCATATACCGGATGGCGGATGAATATTTCTACTTTTACAAGCGATATATTGATGATATGCTCTTCCTGTGGAAAGGTACATGGGAAGAAGCTGAAAGGTTTTTACAACAGCTTTATGATCTGTCCACTCCGATCAAACTGACCGTCACTTTAAATACAGACAGCATTGAGTTTCTGGACCTCTGTATATTTAAACAAAACAACCAATTATGGACTACCTTCTAAAGAAAGGAGACGGACAGAAACTCAATATTGTTTGGTACTAGTTGTCATCCCACCAACACTAAACTTAGCATAATATACCACAGTTTCTCCGTGTATTGAGGAACAATATAGATCCAGATAGGGCACAAATCCAACTGGAGGATATGTATCAAAGGCTATTTGTTGGTGGATACAAACTCAATGACCTTAATGTACAGTTGGAACGTGCTAAGAATAACTTCCTTATGGGTGACACACAATCTGTAAAAATCTGTGACAAACAACGCAGGATGCAAATGATGGACTTTTGTACCACATACATCCTTTATAGTATTCTCATAAGGGGTAGTATTGAGAAATATTGTGAGTTTGTTTCAAAGGAATACACATCTTCCCTTTGAGGATACCACTGTAAGACATACATATAGGAGGGAACAAAACTTGGCTGACCAACTAGTACGCACAGATATATCAACACTCAATACTGTGGGAATCGAGAAAGGCATAAAGCAATCTTAAGTTGGATGTTTCCAATGTCCCGATTGTGTAACGTGTCGTTCAATGCTTACCGATATATATTTTCCTCACCCACATAATGGAAATAAAATTCCCATCAAACAAAAATGAAATAATACAGATAAATATTGAAACACAATGCACACAGCAAATAATGCACAGCAGCGCAATGAATATGTTGCCATGCTTTAAAGTGGCTGTCAGCCTAAGAGTTTTTATGAATTAGCTAAACAATGGGTAACAACATTGCAATTTCATAACTTGTTTTTTTTTTTTTTAATGGATATTTTTGGTTTAGTTGGTGTGAAGTCTGCTAGGGGTGTATTTATTTTTAGTTTAAATACTTTGTATAATATAGCCAGTGAAGAAGCTGATTCTATGCTTTTGTGTTCCAGTCATTACTCCAGGGATGACTGGGAGTGTCTAAAATTATCTATGCATAATAGATAGGAATTTAGCTATAGTGGGCAACTTAAACATGTTATATTTGTCAGCTGGAAGGTAGAAGACACCAGGTGGCTAACCTATTTTTAGTTTTATTAATATCTAAAAACAATGTGTGTACAGCAGAAAAAAACATATTCCAGTATCTAATGTGTTTCTTATTACAGATCTCTATAACTGATAATAAAATAATGCCTTAAATAAATCTACCAAATAATGCCATAGACTGAACCATTTATTATTACAAAAATAAATTAAAAATGTATGTGGTTATTCAACAACATGTGAATTAGAATTAGGAAGCAGGTGTTTAAAGGGTATCTCCACCCCTAAGTATAACATTTGCTGTAGTGTATGGGACCCCCTTGCAATCCTAGCCACCATGTTTATAAGTTAAATGGAATATCCACCCCTTTTTAAAAAAATTTAAAATATTAGGCAGGACCCCCCAAATCCTAGTTTCTGTTTTGTTAAAATGTAATAATTCTGCTCCCAGACAGAGACATTGCAATCCACTGCCGCTTCCTGTCTCTCCGCTCCCCCTCCACTGCTGCTGCTCTGTTCTTTTTGTGTTCCCATTGTGTGCCCATGAAATCACTGGGAGCTTGTAAGTATGATTACTCTTACTGGGGGCTGAATTATTAAATTTTAACAAAACGGAAACTAGATTATCAGGGGTTCTGCCTAACATATTGATTTTTTTTTCTATAATGCTTCTTCCAGGGATTGGATGGCATTAGGGGCTGGACTTGCAGCTGCATCTGTTATTAGCTGAGAGTCAGCTTATCACAGACAAAGCTACCGGCTATCTCCTTAATCAAATAGTAAACCACCAATTAACCCCAAATGAGACTAATGCATACAGTAAGTGCAATTGCAGGAAAAATAACCTCAAACAACTTTCTCAAACTAAACACCCGTCAAACACAGAATCTTTATTTTTTAAGAATCTACACATTTAGCTATATAACATACCATTCTTTTCATATTGAATTTCAGATGCAGTTCCCAGAAGATTTAGAAATCTTTAGAAATCATAACTAAACACACTTGACTAGTAAAAAAACCCAGAATTTTCCAAAAGTATCATTTTCGAAAATAGCTTTGAAGGTGGGAAAATTATCAAAAATACAATCGGAGACCATTTTCGAGTTTCCGATCATATTTTCGAAGATTATCGAATCTATTTTTGAAAATGTTTGAAAATAGCTTCGAACGTTCGATTTTCAAAAACTACGATCGGAAACTTGAAAATGGTCTCCGATCGTATTTTCAATAATTTGCGAACGCTCGAGGCTATTTTAGAAAATTATCAAAAATATCTACTGAAGTCCTGAAATCTGGAGGATCGATCTGGATTCGGATTTTCGAACCGAGGGTTCGTGTCCAACCCGGATACCAACTCTAGCCTCTATTAAGATAAATGCATAATGAAGTTGGAGCAGTTATGCATTTAAATACCTCTATTATCTAGGGTAAAAAACAAACAAACAATATACTTTTGGAACATACGCTACACACCTTCAGCTACATAGTGGGGAATCGTTCATTTATACATAAAACTGAAATTCAGGAAAAAAGAACAGCAAAGAAGGTTCGGATTAAAACAAAACCACAGTAAACCCACTAACAATCTTTCAGACTAAACACCCACTTATCTGTGGAACAACCCCATAAACAATATATTTTTGAAACTTAGACCCCTTTAACTACATAGTGGTGGATTTTTTTTATACATGCCTGTAGAATTCTGGACCTAGTTCTTCGTATAATTCTGAGCTTTTAGCAGATTTTCTAACAAAAAAAAATAAGAGTTACAAATTAAAATCCAAGCCAACAGGACAAGCAAAACCCCCCAACCCCACTAAACCTCTATTGCCAGTTGACACATGTCCAGTATATAACAGTACCCTATTTGCATTGTTGGACACTGAGACTTGGACAAAAGTCTCAGAGTGGGCTATTACAGCTAAGCATTTCTTTCACATCTTCTTGGAAACACTTTTCAGTTTTTCTAACTAAACAACAATTGTCCTCCAAACATTGTGTGCAATTTAGGCTAAGAACCTCCCTAAAACTGTCAGATTGCAGTGTTGTATACCAAATTTATCTTAGCTGCCATGATAAAATGTAAAGAATTGCATGTGTATGAATGTTTGGTCAATGGCCGTTCACTGATCCACCAGGATGGATTAACAAACGATCTCCGAACCAATGCCCATACTCATGCAATTCTTTAAATGTTATCATAGGGAACAACACCTATACATTGTTTCTCGGACGTAAACACTTGAGCTGTGGTTTGCCCTCGGGTGTTCTGTCAAAGCATTTTTGCTGAATTTAAAATGTATTAGTACTGTATCATGTTGGAGGTTCCCATGTAATATAATAATATAAACTATAGATATGGGGTGTCAAAGTACTGGTACTGGTAATATGTTCCAATTGTTTTCATTAGGGTTTCTCAGGTGTAGTAAATCTCTGACTTTTTTGTTATCAATAAATGTAATTTTGCTGAATAAGATTGATTGTCCTATTTGAGGAATTCTGCGTGCCTGAATCCTTGTATATTACCATTTCAAAGGTAAAGGAATTTTTAGCCTGAAGTGTGCAATGTATACATTGCCACCTTTTGAATGTGTTTGCTTGCATTGCCTCTATATTTATTAATGCAAGTGGAGCACTGTTTTATTTGGGAACACCTGCAAGATTGATATTTAGTGATTTGTTTGTTATTTATAACTGGGGTATCTAAGTTTGAATCTCCTTTGCAGTTAATTTTTTCCAGAAAATCTGTGTGCAGATCTATGCATGTAGAAAATAATTGCACCATAATAAGCTAAAGGTGGGTAGGTTCTAAACATATATAGTATGTTGGTTTGTTCCCAAGGCAAAGGAGTGTCTAGCCTTAAAAAAGCAAACTTGTCCTTAAAGAAAAGACTAAAAATTATGCTTTTGGTTCTTTCAGGGTTGTATTATGGCCATGTCTCTGTGTACACCCATGTATGTCATATGTCATCTCTGCTTCCAGAATTCTGCTTGTATGTATGAATAAATGGCACCATATGTTAGTGGAAGGTTTGTAAGTTCCAACAATATATAGTTTGGGGGTTGATACAGTATATTTGAGATTAAGGGGGGTTTTATGCAGAGCTGACTGTAATTTGTTTTGTGTAATTGCACTTATGCATTTGTTTCATTTGAGATTATTTTATGGCTATGTCTCTGTGTCCACTCCATATGGCAAACTGTTTTATTCAGAAGAGGTTAGGATTTCCTACTTATGTTGGATTTAAACTTTCTTCTTCAGTACTTCCGTAAACTTCACATTTACTGTACAATGATTTTGTACTTGAAATAATAAAGGAAACTTTGAGGGAAAAAAAACTTCCAATTTGATGAACAGCTGTGTCCAGTAGAGATGGCTTAACTCACTGAAATCCACTTGAAGAATCACGGATTTTCGGAAAAATATGAAAATTCACAATTGGACCGATTGAAGTCAATGGGAGTAAAAAATCTGAAAATTTCACCTTAAATTAAAGTATGCAATGGTAACTTTCAGTAAATAGCTCAGGAAGGTGGGAAATGGTTTGGGGAAAAATATATACGAAAATAATGCCCCTTTATAAATACGTCCCTTAGACCCCCATTTGACTTTATTGGTAAATAAAGAAAATCGGAATCTTAGAAAAGCAATCTTAAGAAAATCAGAAATCGCAGATCTCTGGTTGCCGGTGCAATGATGTCAACCCGTGGCGTCCATCCTCGTGCTCGCATGCTCCTCATCTGGCTCGTGCTTCTCTCTCTGGTGCCATGCGGATGTGCACGGGCACCTCTACTTATCTCCTCCGCTCCCATAGTTCCCAAATGGGGCGGAGGAGACGCAATTAGTTTAAAATGGCCAATCATCCTTTAGATTTCTGTCAGTCTCTTCCCCATTAGTCTCTCTGCCTATATTAACCAGTTTCTGTTTGTGCCTCATCGCCTGTTATAGCTTTTGGTGTTGCCAAGCTAGTGGTCCCAGCTGTTGGTTCTAGTAGCCCAGTTCTAATTCCTACAGTTTATCTTGTTCATTGTTCTTCTTTTTGTTCTCCTTGTATTCTTGTCTTTATTGTCTTCCAGTTCCTGTGATTCTCCATGGGTGTCCTGGTTTTCTGGAGTATACCCGGCCTAAGCATCTATACCTTGTGTCCTAAGTCCACGTCCAGTGAGGCATGACAAGTCTCCTGATGATTGGGGGCTTGTGTATAGGTGAAGACAGCGGTGAAAGATCGGGGTATAGGTGCTGACGGAATACTCTGTAAATGTAAAATGCTGGAAAATAGTCAAAACCCCCCCCCCCGAGTATTTATTAGTATTGAGAAACACTCCACAATGTACTAACACCTTTCATGGACCCATTGGCAGACAAGGCGTTTTTCGCCACCTCGGACTTGGCAATTTTAAATGGCTGAACTTAAAGGGCATGTCCACCCCGAAATTTAACTTTTGATATGTGGTAGGGCATGCTCCCCCAGCCCCAACCGCATTAATATAATTGTTAGAAAGTCCCCCGATTCTTACTTACCTGCCCTCTCTCCTCGGCTGCAGTGTTCAGGCCCTCTGCTTGCATTGAATTGAAAGCAGGGGGCGGGACCGGCAGCCGCATCCGTGATTGGCTGAGAGGCAGGGAGGACTGCACTGAGCATGCCTCAACCTTGATGAGGTTGAGGAAGTCTCAGGCACAGCATGAGTCACACACTGCTCCTACACAGCAGTTTCCTGGACTTTGGAGGGGCACAGCAGGGGAACTATTTTGAGCAGGAATGTAGGGTAAGGATTGTTTTAAACTACTTGATGTGGCCAGTAAGGGGTTAAATTTTAGTTTTGGGGGTGGACATGCCCTTTAATGCAATAAAACACTTTTCGCCATTTTACGTCGGAATTTTGTCGAAAAGGCAGCAATAACAGAGGCGAAAAATTTAACAAACCTTTATATGCCCCCAAACCTATAGACAATGTAGCTCAATGTACAACTACTCCTGTTTATTTCACCTAAGAAGGATTCCTGTATTTCGTGTGTGAGAGAGAGAAAACCCAAAACAACACACTTTAATATATTATTTTGATTTATAATTATTACTCCAAAATAAAGTTCTGAGGAAATAGTACTATAGTATAAGTGTATCTGTCGGCAAAAACAAATACTTTGGTATTGACTTTTATGTCAGATCTATTTTTCACTGTGTCTTTCAATCTAATTTTTCTTCGTAAGACATTTAGGTCTAATGTTAGCAACTTTTTACTGCTTGACAATTACTGACAGGAGCTGATTCCAGATATTGAAGTGTATAACCTAACAGAACTGTATTGCCAGACTGTCTCTGTTCAATGCAAGCAAGTTATGATCGATTCTTTTCAGATCCAGCTAATTTGCAGGCTATCCATCAAAGAGTCTAAATTGGAATGTTATTGTTTTATCAGAAATCAAGATTGATGTTGAATAAATAAATACAATTTAATTCTTGTCAGGTTTAGTATGGCATAAGGTTTATGAATAGCTTTGGAACACAAATAGGTAAAGAAAATGTTTAAATATTTTAGGATCATAATATTGTTGTATAAATAAATAGCATTAATTAAAATATAAAGTGATAAATATAAATTTAAAGATAATGAGTGAGTAAACTCCATAATGGTATGTAAATCCCACTTCAATGCCCCAGTTTCCATGATGCTACAATTACTGGTGGTGAGGTGACAACACACACTTTTGTGACATTATCATTTTATTTATTTAAAGATATGGCCATTCTTAAAGTGTTCACAAGCCATTCATTTTTTTCTAATTAAAGGGCATGTCCACCCCCAAAACTATAATCCCCCCCACTACTGGCCCCAATGTTTAGTGCAATAAAATCCTTACCTTACATCCCAGCTCCAAGTGGTTCTCCAGTAATCCCCCCAGTCCAAAAAAATGACCACCAGGAGGAGAGCAGACTCCATATACCGTAGGCCTCCTGTCTCCCCTCCCTCTCCCTGCCTCTCTCCCCATCTCTGGTCTCCCTCCCCCTAGCATAAATCCCTTAGTATATAATACTAAATGTGCCCCAGCCCCAACCGCTATAATAATTTTCTTAGAAAGTCCCCAGAAGTTACTTACCAGCCTCGCTCCTTCGCCGACTGAGAAGCCGGCAGCTGCATCTGCCGGTCCCGCCCCTGTTTGCATTTCCATGCAAGCAGAGGGCCAGGCAGTGCAGCGAAGGAGCGAGGCATGGTAAGTAACTATCTGGGGACTTTCTAAGAAAATTATTATAGCGGTTGGGGCTGGGGGCACATTTATAATTATATACTAAAAATACCCTTTAAGAGATTTAGAGATTCGAAATGGGTAAACCCTATTCACTATACACTGAGAGCCACTATTGAGTATGCAATAGAGAGCATACTCTGTGCATATCCCTAAATATTCTATAAATTTCCTGGAATTTTGAATAGATTTAACAATATTTCCTTGATTCTTTTCTTGTCATGTTAACAAAATTATTGTCTGTGGGGTTTTATTCCTCTCTCAGGTCATTTTTTCCCAGTATTTACAAGGAGATGTAATTTTTACCTTCTGAGCTCCTTTTCCTTCTGGGTTCTCATGATGCAGTATTCACTTACTGTGAGTTACTTGCTTGCTCCTGTTGGGTGGTCTAATACATTTGCCATTAAGTTTTTTGGTAAATTGTTACTGCATCGAAAGCCCCTTTCTTATCGTTTAAAATGGTGCTAATTTTGCCCCAACCAATCAGATGTTAGCTTTCAAATGTTAAATAAGATCTGATTGGTTGGGGCAAAATTAGCACCATTTTATACAATAAGAACTTTTATTGAATCTTCCTGTTAGTCCTTTTGCAACCAGTGCGTTACCCAAGATAACCCTATATTACATTTTTGGTTTGGACAATAGCGTCAGATATTGCATCTCCCCCATTTGTTTCTAAAGTAGAAGTTTAGGCCTTTCTGAAGAAAATACTTTGGATGTGTTATTTTAAAACAAAGCCTAAAGTATAGCTTTTTGTTATTCTTTGTCTGCAAATACAAGTCAGAAAACGGCCAAGTGAACGAGGGAAGGGGATAATTTTACAGCTTAGTTTCTAGACTACTCCGTAGATTTCTATTCACATTCACATCTCTTAACACCTTTTATCATCGATACTGTATGTACATAATTACTAGGAATTATAAGAATGTTTTGTCTTATTTATTCTTTAGATATTCTAAAATCATAAATCATATTTTTTAGCAAACCCAAATTGTGCTCAGACTGCTTTTATCCAATAGAAAAGGTTATTGATTTTGGAATATATATTGGTGTAGCTTTACCACTTTCACACAATATTAAATTTAGGAGGAAGAACAACTGCTAAAATATAAACATGCTTAAACGAATTCTGGTATTCCTAACTAACCTTTAGCTGGGGCTCTCACCCCAATGATTATGAAGTTTCTACATTAAGCTATAGAATACTATTCAGTTTTATCACAACTTAGCTGTGCTCAAGCATATGAGGAAGAGGCTAACCAGCAGTAAATTAACATTTCAGACAAGGTGAAGGTTACAAAACTAAGTATGAACATAATTAGGCAGGAGGCACAAAACCTACTGGCGGCAGTTACATAAACTGTTTTGTTAATACTCCAGCTTTAAAGGTGAAGCAGGTAGCAGGAATTAAAGAATCCTTTTATATTTCGCCCTAATATTGTAGTTTCCATTATCCTTAAACCAACAACCATAGTTGTTTTAGACTGGGAAAAAATAGATAGCAAACTATTCATTAAATATAGGGAATTTTGTAAAACATATTTAGTTTAGGAACTGAATCAACCTTACATTGCCCAGCAAATTGAAGGGTCACATTTTCACTAGAAATTCGATCCAACACACAACCCCTTGGCTCCGAAATCTGAACGTTCCGTCTGAAACCCGGCGGATTGTTTTGGATTTTGGAACGTATTTTCGAGGGTAACCTTGAACGTTCAATAAACCTCAAAAATACGATCAGAAACTCGAAAGTAGTGCAATCATGATTAGTTTAATGTGGTAGTAGTTCTCTTTTTTCGGGTTACTTTCTGTGCCATTTTTTTCCCTATACATCTTTGTTTGTGTTTTTTGCATTGTTACTGTGAACTTTCACTGCTATCAGAATGTCCTACTTTGCATCTATTCAGTGCTTGAAGAATTTTCAGGATTCACTCAATAAGTTTTGACAATTTTACAGTAGGACAACCCCTAGAAAAACAGGAATATCATTTATTTTTCAGCACAGAGTGTACTGCAACAAGATAAAAGATCTTTGTAATGTTTATGCAGATTTCACTGGAGTTTTGAGTAAATTACGGTATGTCAATTCGTTTAATTTTTTTATTTTGATTTTGAGAAAATTTTAAACACAAAAATTACTGTTTCTAAAACCTCAGATTCTCCTTAGTACAACAATATCAGACATATGTATGTATCCCAATTTTCCTGCACAGGAGACTCCTCAAAACTAAAACTAGTTTTTTGAAATTTAAGCCGATCTGACAGATATTGTAGAATACTTCCCAAACTAACTAAAACGAATCTCTGAAATATTTTAGATACCACCAGGTTTTTATATGCGGGGTAAGTTTTTCTCAAAACACAGATACCTGTACACATCTGTTCATCAAATTAGTTTCTTTCTAATATTTTACTAAAATAGATTGTAAATATATTGAATTCCGAAAATAGAATTCGGTAGAGATTAAGGAGATTTTTTTAATACAATTTACAGTTTGCTTATAAAGTTCTTATTCATCCAGGTCATGGTAATTTTGTGGTATACAGTTAGATCAAAGTGACTTTTCACTAGTCATCCGACTGGCTTTCTCAATTCAGACTGAATTGTACAATAATATAACCCAATATAACAGCTGGTGTGTTGGTTGTCCCCCTAAATCTCTATCTTCCACATACCTGAATAAAACGGTACTTTGCTTGCATTCTTGGACGCTGAGATTTGGCCAGAAATCAGGTCCATTATGGCTAAATATTTACCTAAGTTTCTAGTTTTTCAAACTAAATGCAATGTCCAACCTCTAAGGTACCACAACAAACGGTGAGGCTTAAATGCCAAGTGGTGCAAATATTTGTCTATAATATTTCTCTGCAGTTATCTAACTGCACTAAACCTGTAAAAGGATAACATCTGTTCGGTTGCTGCAGATGAATAGCATGGGTTAATATATAAGCTCTTTTTGGAAAATGCACACCTACAGTACAGCTACACAATAGTGCCATTTGTTCCATTCATACATGCAGAATTACAGACACAATTCTTCACAGAAATTTGCCCTTTTAGAATATTTTCTGCTTAAAAGATGCAGACTTAAGAATCATGCTTAAACATTTTCTTAAATGTCCTGAATGAAACTCTACCCCACTTGCATCACTGCACACAGCAATGTGCCCAGCACAAATAGCTTGAAAGAAAAGTGATGCATGACTTTGGGACTGTGCTCTAAGTGCAAACCTTTCAGACAAAACACCCAACAAAAAACAAGCACCAAAAATACATTTTTCAACATACATGAATTTATCTTCAAATAGCTATAAGAGTGTACTGTGTGCACCACTATTTAACAGGTGTAGCCACGCACCATAGTGTGGTGCAGACAGGAATTAAACCCAGCTAATAATACAAACCCCAAAGGTATAGACGCCCTTGGTACTACAGATTCCCATAAATGCTGCAACTGGCTAATCACACCACCATAATTCAATAAAAATTAGCTCAACCTTTATTACTGGTACCATATGCAAGCCACATTAAATCACACAATTCAAAAATATATTAAATCCCTGCATATAAAATCCCTCTCATTTGTATTTAGCAGACCTTTTTCCCAGCCAGAGAAAATCAGTTCTTTAAGTTTATTATTTACCTCATTCAGTGGATTATGATTTAAACACTCATATTGGCTTTTATCTACCAGTTGGCGAATTGCTTCCATTTGATATTGCTCCATGGTCATGATCACCACATTCCCACCCTTGTCAGCAGTCCTCAGCACTAAATTATTCCTTTTTGAAAGCTTCTTAAGTGTAGCTATTTCACCTTTAGTTAAATTAGTTTTCCAAGGGTCTATCACCTTTAGATTTTGAATTTCTTGAGACACTCTCGTAACAAACATATGTACCAAAGGTACTGCTGACAAGGATGGGAACCACTGGGATCTATTCTTTAACCCTGTATTTGCTATTCTTAAACCTTTCTATCTCATCAATAGATTCATTCATCAGGCTCATCAAATTCTCTAATGCCTTCTTATCCATTTACTCCAAATCTCCCTCTGATCTTTTCTTCTCCAGGAGCTTAGTTAGTTTAGATCTTTTACTACTGTAAATCTATCAAGCTGATTTGTGGGTGCAAATGAGAGGTCTTTGGACAATAAACTGATAGTATCATCGTCTAGCTCTTCGTTAGAATAATTTAAAATCAACAAATCTCCTCCCCCCCACTACATTCCCCCGCTGGGGATCCTGTTCTTACTTCTTTTCCCTGTTTCTCAGCTGCCAAGGGGGACTTCTCCTCCCCCAGCCTCTCTTTCTGTAACTTCTCTGATCTTTTCTTTTTTCCTCCTCTTCTGACTCTCCTGGATTTCCCTCTAAAGGGACAACACCTTCTCCCTGTTCTCCAGTATTCTACCTAATGGGGGTGTCTATCCATTTATATATATGCCTTTTCCTATAATCCTCACAGTCCCGCTGAAATGTATTAACCTAGGGATCAGACGAGGTGATATAACCCAAATGCTCCTTAGGGCAGAAAGCAGATTGACATTTAGTCTGAACAACAAAAGTCCAAACAGGATGAATGATGATATATGTTATGCTTGCTTTCTCGAGAAATAATTCCAGACCCACTTACCTGTATATACCCCATGCTTGCTTCCTAGAGAAATAATCCTAGAGCCACTTACCTGTATATATTCGCAACAACATCCCCTTGATATGTTTAAAAGCATGTGGAATGGGTGTGTTTATAATGTACTTCAGTGGAGTTTAATAGTTTAAAGTTTAAAATGAGAATGTAAAATAATTTATTATACTGAAGGGATTAACACACCTAGAGATTGCAATTATAACCAAAGGGTGAGTTAGTAGATAGCAACTAGGTGAATAGTAGAAAGGCTGTGGTGTAGACTTTTGAACAAGTTATTATGTACTATAATAGTTGCCGCTGTGCCTAAATTTGTACTCATTGCTGTATTTTTGAAGTATTTCCAGTCATATGATTTCAGGAAGTTACAACAGCAGATGGTTATTTAAGGATGTTCATGAGTGCCCTCGCGAGACCCTGAGGAAGTCTTGTACGCGATGTCAGAGCATGTCCATGCTGAGATCGGAATGCCTGTTTTGGAGAAAGTGAGCCAGAGGAACAGTGTGTAGAATCAGGGAGCGGATTTATTCCACAGCCCGTCAACACCGAGAGAGAAGCAAGAATATGTGTGTAGCAGAAGCACGGACAGGTGAAGTAAAAGAACTCTGTTTTTGTATTTTAGCCTCAAGTGCCCGGAGAGTCCGGAGAGTTTCCACTAAACATAAGTCCTGTCCGTAGATCCCGCGGATGCCAAATGTGTGATATATTCGCAGAGACACTCTGGTTGTGTATAATGGCAGATTAAGAGGTGGTACGGGCATGGAGGATTACCGATACATGTGGTTGGCTTTTTGGATTTCTCCTCAGGATACCATATTGGTTAGTTGGGGGACGCCCCGCTAACACGCAGCATGGCTGAACTGGAATATAATTTTAAGTGTTTTTAATGTTTTTGTAGGATACAATATAAGACACAGGGGGGTTAATATATTTTTGAATTGTGAGCTAATTTTTATTGAATTATGGTGGTGTGGTTTGCCGGTTGCAGCATTTATGGGAATCTGTAGTACCAAGTACCTTTGGAGTTGGTATTATGAATTTATCTTCATTGAGATGTGTAAAACTAGTGAGTTTCGTTGTGAAATCGGATTTTTGAAAAAAATTAATAGATAAAAATTGGGTAGACACCGAATCCTTTGTTAAACATGTTAGAATCAGTATTAAAGAAAGATACTGTAGGTGGTGGATTCAGCAGAAATTGAGTGCCAAAGACAGGCATAAGAGTTTTTACACAGGTGCCAATCACACACATATCCAATTCTATCTTTTGTGTGTTAACTGTGCAGATTAGACTTGGTTTCCTTTGAAATCAGTGGACATCAATTTGTTTATCTAAAAGAATGGGGAGCAGGAGGGTACTTGAAATGTGTAGAACACGTGCCGTACATTTCCAAAACCAGTTTATGATTAGGCAGTCTGTTTCTAAAAAGACTTAAATTAAAGAAAATGATGGTCTAGTGCTAACCCAGATATAGCAAAGGAATGAACAGTGCTACTCATGGAGGTTAGTGTAAAAGTACAGAGCTACTCACAGAGCTTAGTGTTGAGATGTACTTAATAAAGGACTGTTTTTACTTAGTGAGTAACGCTGTTCATTCCTTTGCTATATACGTGTATGCTTCCTGTACCTGGGAGGTAGTTCTTTCAAACCGAATGCACCATGTGAGGACAGTTTTGAGTGCCACCACATATGTATCAATTTGTTGCTTTGCTAATTAGTGCTAACCCAGAAACCGCTGAAATTTTACATTGCTTTTCTTTGGTAATACAGAGTCTCATCAGCAGTCAGCAATATCATTACAGGAAATGGTCCAGTCTTTTCCTCTTCATTTATCAGTTAAGGACAGGTATACTCAATATATTCAACTCAGATATGTTCAATATCCCGAAAAGTGATTTACTCACTCTGCTGGCATTAAAACCAAGCATTAAAACTAGCGCAAACGTGATATTGAATTATAAGCATTGGATGCGCAGGTGTCTTTTGCATAATCCACAATCCTACGCTAATATGGAGTTATAGTCCCCCGAACCGGTTAGTGGGACTTTAACTTCATAAAGTTGCCCAGCGGCTCTGGGTAAATCGGCCTCAGTGTGTTTTATCAGGTGGAGAGGGAACTGTCAAGGGGAGACACAGTGAAAGTGTTTGAGCTGCCTACATTTTAATGTATTTAAATTGCATTAAAGAACTTGGGCAAGTAATGCATTGTGACATACCTACCAACCATGCCAGTTTCACTAGGACAGACCCATTGCACAAAACTGAAATATTTGTCACAGTGCATAGCTGGGATGGTCTGGAAGTCTAGGGGTAAAGATGGTCAAGGAATGAACAGTGTTGGACTTGCCCACAGGGTTACAGGGGCCTGCATCATAAAATTTAAATACAGAGCCCGAGACAGTATGAAATGCATTTTAATGAATAGGAGTCAGTAGGAGTAAAATAGACATGTAAATGAGTGATAGAGAGATTAAAATTCTAAGGGGGCCCTAAACTCATCTTGGTGGGCCCCTGGTCACAGATTTCCTAGTGAGCCCCAACAGTCCAGTCCAACACTGGGAATAAATAGGCCCTGACACTCTATAATATTGTGGTGAAAAATATATTGTCATCAAATTGCTGAGTTTGTTCAGTGGCACAATTTATGGGTATTATCTATTAGATAACTTAAGTTTTCTTCTAAGGAGGATTGATTTATTGACATGACTGGTTATTCCCCCTGATATTTGCAGAAATTTGTTGGTCCATACTCTATAGTAAATCATGGGCAATCGTGTCTATTTCATAGAGGAAGTAGTTCAGAAATATTGTTAACACACTGATCAGTATATTGATTGATATATTGATTGCTACACCTGTTGAGAATAGAGGGCAAAAGTCTGTCTGTGTGTTCCAGATGTAAATGCTAATGATATTACTTTAACACTTTCCTAAATTGATTTTTGTTTTTGCAAGACAGGCAGAATGATATTTCATATCAATAAATCTGACAAAGAAAATAGGGAACACACATATCTCTTAAAAATCAGATGGTTTAGAGCAATAAAATACAAACAAATGCAGCTAAAATAAATTTTAAGTTGCTGCCTATGTTTAAGCGTGTTTCTTTAAATTGCCTTTTTAAGCACTCAATATTCAACTCAAATTCTAAGCAATGATTATTCTATAATGAAGCCAGCAATTCATGAATATAAACAAGTTTCAGTTAGTTTGGAAGCAGAACAATTTATCGCTAACAGTTAATTGTCAACAATGCACACCTGTTAAACCAACTTCATTATCTGTGTTACTTTCCAGTACAGATACCCAGAAATCTACAGTAAGGAAGAGACAGACAATTGACAGAATATTATATATTTCGTCATATTAACCATTTGTAAATTTCTAATTGTGAAATGTTTGAATCTTTGTCAAACAGTTATAGACTGCTAAAATATGCCTAAAAAAAACAAAACTGCTATTTAGCTAAATTGTATTTGAAAAGAAAAAAAAACCTTTTTTTTTTTCATTTTCATTCATTTACGTTTTTTGCAATGAGGGAGGTTAAATAGTTGCATAGTAATGGAGGTTGAACAAAGACTTAAATACACCCAGACTAATCTTTATAGCCTACTTATGAGCCTTACCTAACAGTTGATATAAAGGAAAGGCAGTATAAACAAAATAAGAAGGCAATACAATTTTTTAAACAGTGCATCACACACAATGATTGAGGCAATAGGATAATATACAAGATTGTACAATAATTACAAGTAGCAAAAGCGTTTACTCATTTCAAATTATTGTTAAAGTTATGAGTGCATAGGATTAATTTAAATTAAAGTATAAAAAAAAATCTAGATTGCTGAACTAAAGCAACAAACAGCGTTGCATGGAAATATTAATGTGCTTTTATTTACTTGTGTTTGGATTTTACTTTACACCTTTAAAAAAAAAAAAACTTTTTTTTATGTGTTCAGGCTAAATCTGTCACAGGCTCCACAGACTTTCACAGATTGCTTTTCATTTGCATACTGTTTAATATTACATCTTTAATTGAAGTTGTTATAGACATGGGGTAGGGATGATGGACTCTACCCATTAAACAACATATATTACCATATATAACCTTATTAAATAATACACAGACACAGAGATGTGGTGAAAAAATGGCCGCAACACCTTTTCTTAATTTCAAATTCAATTCAACAACCCAATACTTTAACTTTAACCATTTTTAAATAACCAACTTTGTTACCCAGCCAACCTCTGATTAAAACCCCCAGCAGGTTGCCCTATTATCCATATTCCATACTCACTTTGGCTCCGCCTTAACGCAATCATATTTAGCCAGGAGCCTGCAGTTTTTTAATTTTCTGTTACCTTTGGCCATGCCAGGCTCATTTAAAACATACAGGGTTATTCAATAAAAGTTATTATCGTTTAAAATGGTGCTAATTTTGCCCCAAACAATCATATGTTAGCTTTCAAATGTTAAATAAGATCTGATTGGTTGGGGCAAAATTACCCCCATTTTAAACGATAAGACCTTTTATTGAATCTCCCTAATTGTTTTTATGGTACAGATGGTGGACTTCCCCCCAATTTCATTTCCTCCCAGGTGGATCAGAATTATATCTGGGAATCCCCAGGGGGCTTGTAAGCATGATAGTGCAGTAAAAATATTATCCCAATTTAACCCCCTAATGCCCATCCATCAGATTTTATATTTACGTGGGTCGAGGCCGAGGTTATCTCCATATACTCTTTGTTTGGCTCTCCGCTTGGCCCGATAAACAAACAAGTGTCCAATTATCCAAATGTTGAGCATTGTACCTACAAAAGATGAGCCGGTTAATGTTGGTTAATAAGGTGGGGACGCACATATAATTTGTACCTTTTGGACTCCCAGCGACCTATTCTCATGATTTTGGCAGCGTCCATGCCTAGCATGGAGGCTTGGGTCGATGCACCTATTCTGAATGAGTGGGATGTAATGTTCTGACTGGGAACCTTAAGGGAATCCAAAGTAAGTTTTAGTACCTTTGAAAATTGGAATTTGGACACAAAGGACATATCTTGGTGTATGAAGAAGGGGCCTGGTGTTGGTGGTCTAATTGCGATGTAGTTTAGGTAGCATTTTATGGGGCATAGGTTGGGGCTGGTGAATGGGACAACCATGATACCAGGCCTTTGCCGGTTTTGTCCGTTTTTGAATTGAGGATGGATATGCAAAGTTTGTTCTCGATAATTTTGATGTTCTCTACACTCAGGCCGCTTGGAATTAATTTACTGGGGGAGACTTTCGCTTATTCGTAAAGTAGCAAAGAAAGTTGTAACATATAAACATTTGAACAGGACTGCCTCGTAGGCATTTAAACAAACCGAGGGAAGTACTCCTATTATTCTGTTGAGCAGTGGGAGGGTAATTGTCAGGTGATATTTTATTTTTTCCAAAACCCTTTAGGAGTTGTTTTGTAAAAGGGGGATTGGTAAAATCTGGTTCCCCAATTAACTTAAGGAAAAAGGAGATGCCTGACACCCTTTTCTTCAGGTAGGCAAATGAATGGTTTGCATTGAGATGGTTGAGGATAGGGATGGCATAGAACTCGAACTCGAACCCGAGTTCGAGCCGAACTTTCGAGTTCCGGACGGACCCGGACTTTTCGAACTATCTCGGACCCGGACTTTCGATATTTCCCGGACTTTCGATGATTTATCGAATGTTCGGAACGTTCGAACATTCAATAAATCATCGAGTGTTCGAATGGTCGAACATTCGATAAATCATCGAATTTTAAAAAAAAAGTGCCCACATGTCCAAAATCACCCAATGGTAGCTAATTTGAGCATTGCAAGCCCCCTGGGTATAAAAGGCAATGCGACCAGCACCATTTTGTCAGTGTGTTGGAGTGTGTTTAGTGGAGACCTGACAGTGTAGGAGTTGGAGAGAGATTTTTGCGCTTTTTGCGGCTTACCATCCTGGTGGCCTCCTCAAATGGCGCGAGCACACGACAGGCTTCGCTAATCAGCAGCCACTGCCTGGGTAACAGCAAACCCAGGTCCCCAGAGCCTGATCTTGCCTCGTACTCGTACAAGTAGTCTATGATGGCTCGCCTCTGCTGGAGCAGCCTCAGCAGCATCATAAGACTAGAGTTCCAGAGGGTGTCCAGTCACTTCAGGCGGTCATACACGGCCACAGCTCGTCTGGCCGAATTCCAGCAGCAGCACGGTCTGTCGCAGAACCGCTTTCCCTTGCATGAAGCATACTCTGAGGGAGAGAAGCCAATGGGGTATGGGGTCTGTCCGGTGGGGCCAAGCCTGCCTGGCTCCGCAATAATGTTGTCAAACTGAAGAGAATCTACTGCTACTCAATGGTGCTGTTCCTACAAACTCTATCTCCTTCCCCGCTTTCCCTTGCACGAAGTATATTCTGAGGGAGAGAAGCCAATGGGGTATGGGGTCTGTCCGGTGGGGCCAAGCCTGCCTGGCTCCGCAATAATGTTGTCAAACTCAAGTGAATCTATTGCTACTCAATGGTGCTGTTCCTACAAACTCTATCTCCTTCCCCGCTTTGGTGGGGGTGCTGGTGGAGGTGACCCTCCCTCCTCTGCATCACTAGCAGAAATCGATTCCTTCTCATCTGCAAATTTATATATTAAAAAAGTAAATTTAATTATAAATAATAATAAAAAATAATAATAATAAAAAATAATGTAAATATTGTGAATATTTTTCGTGTGTACTAACATTTACTAACATTAACTAACAGTTAAATTTACTAATACTAACACTAACATTAACTAACAGTTAAATTTACTAATACTAACTAACATTAAGGGCTAGGCCACACTAGCGCGTTTTTAGTGCGCAAACGCACGCAAAAGGCGCTACTAACATTAAAAAATATATACTTTGAGTCGTTTATGAAAAAAGAGCTTTCAAAATCTGTATTATAATTAAATATTGTAAATATTTTTCGTGTGTACTTGTCCTTTAACTAACATCTACTAACATTAACTGTTACATTAAAATTTGCTAACACTAATTAACACTAACATATGCACTTTGAGTCCTTAAGGAGAAAAGCACTAAAGGCCCCGCAAACGTTTGTGGCGGTTTGCAAAATTTCAAAGCGCTATCGCCAATCACAAGTGCTATAAAAGTAACAAGAAAAGTGCAGTAACTTCGTATAGTGGTGATACTTAGACAGAGCTTGTCAGAAAGATCTGCCGCAGAACCGCCTGATTAGTGGTGCAAAAGGTGGTGTTTTATACAACTCAATCACAGATTAAATTTAATATATAAATGTGATACTTGCCTTGGACATTCCGCTGGATGTCCTGGACGTAGTTCCGTCTCTGCCGTTTGAGGTCTGACCACCTCTTTTGGAGCTGAGAGGTGGTCAGCTCAATGCGAAACTGCGTCCGCAGTTTCGCCTGCAGGTGGTGCATTATGCGCCGTTTGCGCTCCTTAATATTCGGTGTGCCGATTGGCATCCCGTCATAACCCAGCTGGGTTAGATATTCTACCATCAGACGCTGCCATTGCATGGTGGCCATGCTTTCTGGTGGGTAAAGTAATGGGGGAATGACTACACCCACTTTCCAGACTCGATTTTAGATCCTGGATTGCATATAGAAGTCAATGGGAGGAAGGGATTATAATCGAATGTCGAATCCGCGAGTAAAATGTCCATGTTATCTAGGCGCGAACATCGAATCTTCGAGTAAAGTGTACATTACAGCCTATACGCGAGTATCGAATCCGCGAGTAAAATGTCCATGTTATCTAGGCGCGAACATCGAATCTGCGAGTAAAGTGTCCATTAGAACCTATACGCAAGTATCGAATCTGCGAGTAAAATGTCCATGTTACCTCGAACGTTCGAACGCGAGATCGCGAAAGTAGCTTGCGTGAGAGTAAAATCGATTTTACGAAAGTCCTGGATATTGGAACATGCTCCCCAGACCATTTCCCAGGTCCCACAGCCATTTACATTAAGTTACCATTAATATTTTAGTTGTATTTGACTCGAACTTTTCGAACTATTTGCCTCCCATAGACTTTAATGGGTCCGTTTTCGAACTTTCGAACTTTCCCAATAGTTCGAAAGTTTGAAAACGGACCGAACTTTCAATAGTTCGACCATCTCTAGTTGAGGATAAAATATAGGAATAGATCTTTTTCTGATAAATGTGTTGACGGTGAACTCTGGGCTTTAAACTCTGCCCAAGCTTTCCACGCTGACACATATGAATCCCAGATTTGTTTTGAAAGGGATAGCTTGAGTAATTCCTTTAGTGGTTCCAAATCAGATCACATAAGTACTCTGGGCAGCTCACTCCTTGGGCCTCTGCGTTCTCCTCCCGATCCCAAAATACTCCGAACTGAAAGCGAGACAAAGAGCCTGCAGATACGTTGTCTACGCCTTTTATATGCTTTGCTTTAAACCAGGTGTTGTTTTGTAGACACATTAAGACTAAATGTCTCAATAACTTAAGAACGGGAGGGGATTTGGATGACAGGTGGTTGATGACTTGGACTACCCCTAAATTGTCACATCTGAATATTATTCTTCTGTTTGCTAGTGTGTTACCCCATATTTCTAAGGCCACAATTATTGGGAAAAGTTCGAGAAGAACTAAGTTTTTAGTGAGTCCTTCATCGATCCATTTCATTGGCCATTTTCCTACAGACCATTTTCCGTTTAGGAATGCTCCATAGCCCACCGATGCGGCTGCATCGGTGAACAATTGCAGCGAATTGTTGTCTGTGAATTCTAGTTGCCAACAGGTTCAACCATTGAAATATGTTAGGAATTCCTCCCAGACTTTTAGATCTTCCTTGCATTCGGATGATAAAGGGATATGGTGACATGGGTTAGTTGTGCCTATGGTTAGGTCTATAAGTCGTCGGTTGAAGACCCTGCCTGCTGGTAATACCCTTGTAGCAAAACTAAGGTGGCCTAAGAGGCATTGGAGTTCTCTCAGCTGTAACTTTTTTGTTCCTAATACCCTGGCTACTAGGGTTTTTAGCTTTTCTAATTTTTCTTTTGGAAGTCTGAATTGCATATTGATGGAGTCGATCTCTATCCCTAGAAACTGGATGATATTACAAGGGTATACCATTTTTGAGCTAGATAGGGGGATGCCGAACTGTTTGCAGATCCACATAAAAGTATTTAATAGGTGTTGGCACGTGTTGGTGTTTTGGGGGCCGATAAATAAAAAATCGTCTAAGTAGTGAATGACAAATGGTGATCCTGATTCGTATTTTACTAACCATTCGAGAAAATTTGCGAAGATTTCAAAGTAGTGGCATGAAAGGGAACATCCCATGGGTAAGTTTTTATCTTGGAAATATTGGCCGCTGAAGTGAAATCCTAGTGTCCAGTAACAGTCGGGGTGAATAGGTAAAAGACAGAAAGCCAATTCTATGTCGGACTTGGCTAGCATAGCCATTGGGCCAAAATGTCTAGTGCTGCGTCAAAGGAAGTATAGGAGACTGAGCATCATTCTGGTTCAATTCCGTCATTTACCGAATCCCCAGCTGGAAAGGATAGGTGATGGATCAGCCGAAAGGAATTTGCTTCCTTTTTTGGAACTAATCCTAGGGGCGATACCTTGAATTTTGGGAATGGAAATTCATTAAAAGGGCCTGCTATTCTTCCTAGTTCCATTTCCTTTTGAAGTTTTGTTTTAACTATGCTTGGGTTTCAGCAGACTGATTTTAGGCTATCGGTTACCACCTTGGTTGGGCGAATGTTTTCGAATGGGACCTAAAAGCCTGATTTAAAACCATCTTTAATTAATGTTGCTGTCTGTTGTTTTGGATAAGCCGCTAGCCAGGGCAGCATTTTTAACCACTTCACTGGCGTATTCAATTTGGCAGAAGTGTCTTTTGGCGTTTTGAGGGAGGGGCTAAATTTCTGATGCAACGAAAGGCCGGGTGGCCTACGTTACAGACTGAACATTCATGTCTGTATCGGCAATTTGCCTTCCATTTACAACAAGACTCGTTGTATGCCCAACAGGTGTTGGCTCTGTTTGGTGATTGGCTCGGCTTATTAAGTGTGGTGAAAGTGAGTGGTTTGGGTGCTAACATGCTCAACCATAAATCTATGTCTTTTTTACCCCAAGATAGGCCCGGGTGGACTGCCAATTTTTGCCGGAATTTTTTGTCATAGAGGAACCAGGCGATGCCGCTGTAGCCCCTGTATGCCTTGAGAACTATATCTATGTGTTTAAAAAGTGATTGGCCTAGCTCCGGTTTTGAAGAGCAAAGAATGTTTGAGTAAATGCAAAAGGCTTGAAGCCAATTGGAAAAGGTGCGAGGGACCAACTGTTTCCTATATTCCTCGGATTCATCGGATTTTTTCTCTGACTTTTTGGCTTGTTTTATTGAGGGCAGTAAAGCCAACAAATCCACGTATTCACCCCTTGCTATTTTTTCCTTTAGAGATAGGGATAAATGGAGGCCCAATGGTGTGGTATCGCACGCCAAAATATCTCTCAAGCAAATTTCAGGAACGGGTGAGACTGTGGCCCTAGTGCCCTTTGAACTGTCGGCTACTGTCTGACTAGCGCCTATGACATTTTGACTAACATTAGTAGGAGGGTGATTGACATTAAGTGGTTCTGGGTGCTGTGGAGGATGATGTTGGTTGGTTTCTCACAGGGGCTTGGGCTGTGGTTGCTGGTGAGACTTGCCTTTGGGGGCTGCTGATCTTCTCCGTGGGTTTGGCCGCCTCCTGACGAATGGGCCTTGGTACTGGAGACTCCGGGTGTACCTGTAGGGGAGAAAAATAACATCCACCACCAGACTCATTTGAAGCACCGGTCTGTGTGGCAGTGGGTGTAGTGGTCACAGCTCTCCTGCTGCCTGGCTTGGCAGCATTGATTGCAGCTCTTAGTGGAGACAGGGCAGGCCAAGTGAGTGCGACTGACCTGTGGATTTTCTTGGTTCTTTTCCACACTGTAGGACTTCCCATGGGGGGAGACAGCATTGAGCGCCTGCCTCTCCTATTTGGGATGCCTGCAGCTGGTTGAACCGGAGCCGGAGAGGAGATTGACAGTAGGAGCTCAGCTGACACACCTCCGCTCCTATTGGCCAGCTCCGTTTTGACCCGCCTCTGCTTGTTTGTCTCGGGGGACTTACGCCTAGCCAGCGCTCTGGATGGTGGGGGGGATGGCTCCACCTCTTCCTCCTCAGGATTGGCCGCCTCTTCTGATGTTGCGACCTCTGGATCCTTGGGCCCAGTACGGCCTCCGCCTATGGCGTGGGAGGCCAGGAATTGCTGCAGGGCACGTTCGGCTTCCACTGGGTCCTCCGCCCGTCCGATCCATTCGGCTACCTTGTCGGTGATTCCTGCCATTGTTCAGGTGAGGTGCTGATTTCCAGCTGTTGTTTGAAAGCTGGGGGGGGTGATTGGGTCCGGACCCAGGTTATATAGCCACTAGCCACATAGTTGCGGCCAGGTGGAGGCTGGGAGGGCAAAGCATTCAATCACTCGGCTAGGGACATTGTCACCAATGGAGTGATGCGATCCCAGGTCCCCTGGAGACCAATCAGATCCCCTCAGTGACACAGTGGGAAAATTGAACTTCCCACAGTGTCTCCAGGCAGAACTGGGCTAGCCACCCCACCCCCCATGCCCTCGCGACCTTAGGAGCCTGCTTGGTACATGGGCGCCCACAGAAGGTTTTCCTAGGGGGGTTGGGGGAGGGGGCACAGGGAAAGAGATGTGGCGTGGCTTTTGAATCGGAATGTGAAAAATATCAATATGAGATATAAAAACTGCATTTTTCAGGGCAGCAAAGTCCCAATATATGGTTCAGATTACTGATGATGAACTACATTTCCCAACATCTTTTCTGGGCTGAATCAGGAGAAAAGGCTAAAGAAAAGTTAAAATTTTTAGTTGGAGAAAGGATCCTGGGAACTAAAGTTCAATTTTCAACTAATATCATTTGAACCTTGTGGCTTTGGAGCTGATTTGTTGCTCCCATGAATGCTGCTTTTATTTTTATTGTCTGTCCAGAAAGGGATTCTGGGACTCAGAGTTATAGTTCAGGCACTAAAAATAAAAGCAGTATTTAGGGGAGCAACAAATCAGCCTTGACAACACAAGGTTCAAATTATCTTAGTTGAAGATAGAACTACAGTTCCTAGCATAATTAAATGGCTAAAATGTTTTCAAAATGCTGTTTTTATATCTCATAAGTGATCACCTAACACTATCTCAAGGTCAGACAGTCAGACACAAGGTCACCCCCATTCACCAAATGTGTGGGGTGACCATGTGTCTTGACCTTAAGTCTCAGCTGAGGCAGGTGGGTAACCCTGTTTTATCCTTGAGACTTAAGTCTTTCTGAGCCAGAAAGAGTCAAGGATAAAACAGCCATCTACTTGCCTCAGGAGAAACTCAAGGCCATCCCCCCCACACCCAACCAAATAAATATCATATTCCCTGCCTCTCACCCACAAGTCTCAACCAAGTGTGAGCCATGTGACATGATGAGAGAGGTTATTACTAGAGAAACAAAAATTTAATTTTTAAGGACAGGTATGACATCACATGGTTCCCAACACCCATTAACAGTTACTTATTAGATATAAAAACATAAAAAAAAAAAATTTGGCCAGTAAGGGATTCTGGGAAATGTAGCTCAGTCATGAAAAAAATTTCAAAGGCATGTGTTGCTGGGACCTAGCTAATCCAGCCCTAAAAAATGCATCTCATAAGTGACTGTGTATTAAGCAATACAGAAATGGCTAAAGCAATCTTCTTAGATGATTGAACTGCAATTCTCAGCTATTAATTACTAAACATTAGTTATAAAAGATATAAATTGCCCACAACACTCAAGAACTGTTTCAGGCAGATGAAAGTCTTTAAGGTAGAAGTGCAGCTCAGTAACCCACCCTTTCCTTAGACCAGTCCCAAGGTCAGAGACAATCTCAAGGTCACCCTAAAGTCAGAATTCCCAGTCACCCCACCCACGCCCCATTCCGGGCAATGGGCTTAAGATATGATAAGGGTAAGGAATTAAAAAAAACAAAAAAAAAAACCCACACACCTAGTGGGCAGCATCAACCAACCACCACAGTGACCCCACAGTGCCCACACCCTTCTTAAAAACGCTGTCGCCAATCCAGGACTTAGGTAAGCAAAAAAACAAACAAAACAAACACCCACCATACACACCTCAGTTGCTCCATGCACACTAAGACCATATAGGGCACCATAGTCCAAACCTGCTTGCTTACCTCACAAACAGGCCGGCTCCCCACTGCCCCACAGACCGTACAGGTTTTGGTGGCTTAGCCTGCTACTAGGGTCCTCAGTCTATCCTCTTTGAGTTTGCCAATGTCTGCTTCCGCGCGGGAAGATATTTAGCAGCATCAGCTGACGAGCTTCGTCCAGAGGGAGAAAACCTCAGAATTTCCCAATCTCCTGGGTATTAAAGCCAAAGCACAGAGATGCACTACTGAAGTGACAGTTATTAATGACAAAGCATGGATGGCACTACTACTACTACTGAAGGGCACAGGGACCCAAGTAGGCAGTTAATTAAGGGGACAAACCAGCTCATGATGCATCAAAGCCAGAAAAAAAAGGGGGGGGGGGAAAGGGGGAGACAAAGTCCAGGGAGGTAAATGCCCTACCTTGCCCCTATGTGTCAATTTTTGATAATCATCTACTTTCAATTTCGATAATCATGTATTTTTGATTTCGATAATCATCTACTTTCGATTTCGATAATTATCGAATTTTCGATATAAAAACCGAAAACTCTGAAAATTCTGGTTTCGTAAATTCCGGGAGTTCCGAAAGTTTCATCGAAACCCTCGAAACCCTCGGATTCGATTCGAAACTGGGTTCTATTAGAACCCACAGTACATCTCTACTGAGGAGTATTGTGTCACCAGAGACAAAGGGCTAGGCCACACTAGTGCGCTTTTAAGCACAATCCGATCACGCACAATAGTGTTGGGCTATGGGTGTGGTCACGTCATCTCTGTTGGTGTCCGCTGCACGGAAAAATCACTTATCGGAGCACATGCGATTCACAATGGCTCCGATAAGGGCAAATTGCCGAAATCGCATGCACAAGCAGACAATAGCACATAGTTCCGTTGTAGTGTGGGTTTATTGATTATTCTATTTTGATTTTTTGGGGGAATTTTTATCTAATTTTCAATTGTGGTTTAATCACATGTCAAAAAATCATCTATCACAGCTTTTAAGCAGTGCCAACCCTCTGGGTATAAAAGGCAGAGTTCTGGGCGCCATTGTTAGAGAGAGTTTAGTGGAGACCTGACAGTTTAAGATTTGGAGGGTGATATGTGCTTTTTATCTGTTTGGGAATTTCTGTGTGGTGGGCTAGAAATAGTTTTTACCCCCTTCCCCTGAATTTCATGTGGTGTGGTTCTGTTCCATGCAATTGAAGTCCACCTTCATCTCTGCAATGAGGGATGCTGTGGGGGGGGGGAGGGTTTTGGGTTTTTGCTGGCTGTGGAGTATGTGGTGGGGTCTCAGGAGGAGGTGGGGGTGTGGGGAGGAGATCTTAGTGGTAGTGGTGGTGCCTGGCATGATGCATCACCTGCAATTTTATATTTGAAAAAAAACCTAATATGATACTGAGTTGTGAACATGTTCCAATAAATTTCCTTAAACAAATATCTGTGGTATTCAGTTTATTTCTTGAAGATGTTTTGCCAGTCATCCGACTGGCTTTCTTAATTCAGAATCACTTGCTTTAAACAAAGCAAAATCACATGTTTTCTGACAATTCTATGGTTAGCTTACAAAAGTGTGTAAAAAAACTTCTGTTCACAAAAAATTAAAAAGCAAATGCTGTATGTTGTATGAAAAACACGAATCCTATACACATATATATTTATCCTAATATAAACTTGATTATTCATTTTGTATCAAAAATTCTCAGTTATTTATATTTTTTTGTGTCAACCACATAAATGATTACCAGGCTGACTTTTGCTTTGTACTAATATAAGTTTATTTTTTAAGTAACGCATTATTGATTGATATTTAAAGGAGAACTAAATATACATTTTTAAAAACCTAATGTGAAAGTTTTTCTCTGGTACGTTGCAACCCACAGCCCATGAAGTAATCAAAGAACCACACCCCCTGACCCCAGTATTCACTGTCTTTATGCACAAAGTGTTTTCTATACAGATGTCTCCACACCAATATGGAATCCCTGATTAGACTTTGAAAGCTGCTTGTTACCCTGCAGTTTATTTACCAGTCAGTGTGAGTTGCTGGAAAATAAACTGAAGGGTAACAAGCAGCTTTCAAAGTTTTATCACGGACTTCCATATTTCATGTTTTTTTATTATTCTTTTTACTTGCAACAGCTAAAGCTTCCAAATGTTGCTGGATTCTCTGCTTATTCTGTGTTGGTGCACCAGTTAAGGCATCGGGTTTAAAAATACGCAGTTCAGAAGTTCAATACCCCAGATATACTGTACCTTTTTTTGTTTCTGTGATATTCCGTGCAAAAGATAAAGCTTTGAAATGTGCCTAGGTTTTCAGCTTATTCAGTGGAAGCTCACCTTGTAAGATGCCAGGTTTAGACACATATAGTCCAAAAGGTCCTGAGTTTAAATCCCCAAACTTACCTTTATTTTTTGTTTCCATTATGTTCCTAGTACAATATTCTACATGTACCAGTGGTTTATATAGTGTCTCTCTTAGCCTAAAGGTAAGAGCTCTGCTTTTAACAAGACAGAGTAAATGTACAAGTTGCAGGTTCTATTCCCCAGACTTATTTTTATTTTTGCTGAAATGTAAGTATTCTGTTTCTTACATCCATGATATCTTTGAAATAAACTACAAAGATTACTTTTCTTTTTGTATGAAACGTAAAGCATTATATCATTGTTAGGACAGAAGCCATAATTGAGTTTGAAAACAAAAACTGAAATCCCTTTTCTGTGTCAGGGAGAGGGGGGATCTCTGTGCTATAATGTAATTGGCTGTCAGCTTCTAGGAAGCAAGTCTGCAACTTCCTTGTTTTGATCTGTTGAGCTCTACACAGCATGTGCCTGTACGCAGAGACTTAGCTGGGGGTTCACCCAGCTAAGGTGAATTGTGGAAGCTGACCCCTAGTACTCACAGGTTATTTTCATAAATCATCCAATGGTGATGTATCACCCAATGGTGTGTATAAAAAATTATACATTAGTACTGCTTATCTATTCACTTTAAAATATTTTCCCGGTGCCAATACTTTGAAATAGTTGAAACTAAAATTAGTTAACTAAATCACTAAATTGATTAAAACTAAAAAATGTTGTTTGGACTCTGAAACACTGATATAAGACTTTTGGTACCTTTAGAAAAAACTATTATACAATACTGTTCTTCAAGCAGAGTAGCTAAAATAAATACTTTATATTTAAAATATATAGAATATTCTGGACAGATCCCCAAAGCCATAATTGTTGGGCAATGGAAAATGCAATATTGTGGTTGCAGCTCTGTGTAAATTGCAATCACATGATAAATAGGTTAGCATGACTTTACTGGAACCATTGCATTGTATGTTTTTAATAGAAATCTATGACACTGTACATGATGTTCAGTTAACAAAACAATCTCTGCTTCCCAGAGTCACTTCAGTTTGGGAAGCTTGTAGAATCCACAACACAAACATGTATATTAACATTTTATTTCTTTATAGTGACACCAACAGTAAATGGGTAAGAAAGGAGAAGGACAAAGCAAAAAAACGGTTAATGCAGTAAAGATCAGTACTTGGCAGTACATCTTCTATTTGATTAGTATCATTGACCATTATAAAGACAAGACAAACTTAAAGAATACTTTTACAAATGGCAGTAAAATCAGTATACTGAGTTGTTAAATTTGATGAAAGGTAATTCAGCCAAGGATATACAGTCATGAAGGAAGTTGGCTACTAATACAGTATGTGGAAAGCTTATTTAGTACAATTCCTTAGAAGCATACAGTAGAATACAGATAGGGGATAAATACAAAACAAACAAAAACAATAAGTGTGTGTGTACCAATTATTTAGCAGTTGTACAAAGTGCATTTTCTTGATATATGGTCAAAGAAGTCCCTAGTCCAAAAAGGTTCCAAGCAATACAACAAGTAATAGGGTTTCCTAAAGAGATACAATTTATAGGATATGTACACTGTAAAAACAACTTAAGCTTAGTGGATTGCTTTAAATATGATGTCTATTTAATTATTTACTAGACATTACAATAATGGATGCTAGAAGCCCAGAGTGCCCCCTTAGTGTCCCAAGGCCATAGCCTCCCTCCTCTATGTCCCAAGGCCATAGCCTCTCTCCTCTATGTCCCAAGACCATAGCCCCCCTACTCTATGTCCCAAGGCCAGATTTCCCTGTTAGTGTCTCAAGGCCAGAGTCCCCCTCACCACCATGTCCCAGGGCCATAGCCCCCCTCTTCCATGTCACAAGGCCAGAGTTCCCTCTTAGTGTCCCAAGGCCAGAGTCCCTCCTCAGTGTCCCAAGGCCAGAGTCCCCTCCAATTCCCCCTCCAAGCCACCCTTTGTCCCAAGCAACCTGTGTAATCTGTGTAACTGCTGTGTTCTGCCTTGCTTGTTTCCTGTGTTTCTCCCTCCAGAGTCAATAGGAACTGCAGAGACAATCTTACCATCTCCCTCTTGTGGTGATTCCATGCAGGAAACGCTGTGACACACACGGATTCATGGACGCAGCTTTAGGGTTTTATTATAGTAGATTTTTTTTCTATTCCTCTCCCATATCCTGCCTTTACTCCTTGAAAATTGCTGTATTCTTCCTTCTCTGAAGTGCTGGTTTTCACTCCACCCCCACGAGATTGTGGATACTTTCAGCAGCTTCCTGGGTCTGGAAAGTTTGAATTGTGAGTGTGTGCAACTTATTGTACTGTGTATGCTTGATCGTAGAGCAATGATGTCATGTCATGTGTGCAATGATGTTGCACGCGTGCATGCAGTGACATCATGCATAATTCAAACTTTTCAGACCCAGGAAGCTGCTTCAGATGTCAACAATCTTTTGGATGCCTTTATACAGTATTTAAAGCCACAGCTATCCACTAAGTTGTTCTTACAGTGTACATATCCTTTAAGGGTAGTTCTGTAATTAATTAATTAAAATTAAATTTCTTGATTTGTCTTGTACACAATGAAAAATAAATTTAAACATAAGAGCTATGTATATTAGAGTCAGCACATTAAATAAAATGTAGTAAAGCCAAAATAGTTTTTAGCTGAATCTTTTTGTAAGAGCACAGTCTTGCAATCTAAAGGAGGATGTACTTGTAATGCTCCAAAATCCCCAAATATCCCTTTAGCACAGATACCTGTAATCTCCCCTCTTCTCTTCACCTATAGCCAAGCTCCTGTTTGCCAGGATGCTTGCCACACATCACTGGGCACAGTTGCCTCCAGGGTTATACAGGGGAAGCCAGTCAGCAAAATGAGGTACCAGGGATGAAGAAGGAGACATAGTCAAGAAACCGGTAAAAATCAGGACTAAGAATCTTAGTTAGGGGTAAGCAGATCTCAAGAAATCCAGATCTAAAACACCACAAGCAAGAGGCAAACCAAAAGCTATAATGGGCAAAGAAGGAACGGGCAACAGGAACTTAAAGATGCAAGATTCAGAGCAAGAAAACTACAAACATGAAGCAAGATAGGCTATAGGAATTAAAATCTGTTGCCTAAACTCAAAGGACCAATCAGATGTTGTAGAAAGGTGAAAATGTGGAAGACTGAGCGCCTGAAATACCCTAAGCTGTGCAGAGCTATCCAGAAGATCTTGGAAGATCTTTAAGAAATTAGGGAGACCCCAAAACTGAGTAGGAGCAGTGAGGGAAAGGATGGAAGGTAAGGAATGGCAGCGGATTACACCAACAGTTCTGCCTTGATAAATTTTTAACTTTACTTTTAATTATGATTCACTAAGTCAGTCCGTATATATGTCATTCCAGATCTGTCATATCCATGCATGTATATATGACTTGGTATTTGTTGGCTTGCTATTTTTTTTTATTGTTCGCACAAGTGATACTGGAAGGTGACATGAGAGAGGATGCAGATGTAAATAGGATAGGACAGAGTGAATATGATTAATAAATAATAATAATAAATAGTATCACTACATTGATCAAAAGGGAATATTTAGCCTATAATTAATCATTTATTCTGGACTAGACCTTAAAGGAGATTTAAATTCTATTAATAAATTATGTTCCGATGACATCTCACAAACATAAATTTAAACTAATATATTTAAAAAAAAAACATAAACCAATACTATAAACCAAAAAATAAATACATAAATGAACAAAAGTGCAGGCCTATGATTTGCTAATTGAATATTTTTACACATTTCTGCTCTCTTCTATAGGCATGGTGTTTTTTTATTAATTAAGGGCAGGGGAACACTTTCCCTTGACCCCAGAGTTCTGCAAAGCCAAGATAGTCAGTTATATTATTCAGATGGCTTTAGAATGTCTTGGGCTTCATAAAGTAAAAAGCACTGCAATAAATAAATAATCTAAAAAAAAAAACATTGATTCCCAGATTGTGCACGAGGAACTGATAACAATAACTCAACTTTTAAGTCCCTATGTGATCTAGTGTGGAAGCCATGCATGGAAAAGAGTCTCTAAACAAGCTCTGGGAAGCCCCCATCACACCTCCAGTTGTAAAGGAATCTACTTATCAATTTTCTCTTTGCATATCCTTAAACCATGGGAATGTTTACAGTGCTACAAGCAGCAACTCATGCAATAATTCATTGACCTTGTAGACTTTTTCTATTTCCAATTAACCAAGTGTGCTTTGTTTTGGGGTTTATATTTAAAACATTACATTTTTGCATTAATTGATCACACAAGCCTGTGTGAAAAACTTTTACGTGTCAGTGTGTGTTTCATGGCCTCAGTTTTTTTGCATGAAATGTTGCTTTGTATACACTAAATTAAGATTTTTAATTATTTATCTGGTTCAGCCTGTATCTTGTTTTAAAGAACTGTATCACCTACTTTATACACAGGGACTTGAGGACTGCTCTACTTAATTGGAGGGGGTAGCCAATTAGCAGATTGCTTAAATAGCAAGACAAAGTCAAAATAATTTTAGAAAGAAAGTATTAAGGTAAGTGTGGATTCTGTGTAAGCTTACTTTGTTTTTAGTTATTAATAAAATTAATTTACTAACTAAATAGATTAATTACATTTGCAAATTCAAATGTAGATTGTTTAGGGGGAACCTGAGTCAGCAAGGGACCTCAGGAGAGTGAGGGCTTTCCTGTACCAATTACCATTTCATTCTCCTAGTAAGTGTGCAACTTCAAAAAGGACAGGGTTGAGGATTAGTTCACAAGAGCACAGCTCCAAAAGCATAATTTATAAAATAATTTAATGCTGTACTCTTTAAAAGCTTTAAGTATTATTTGCTATGCGCCTTGAGCCTTGACTTAGTTCTCACATGTAGACATCCAAAGGGAAGATATACCTCTTTATTTAAGGATATTGCTCCTGCACATAATTATAAAAGATAATTGTCTTTAATTACATGAATGCTAAACATAGTGTCTCTTCTAGGTACAGTACTGCTGCATCAGACATTCATCTTCTCTGTGACTGTAATACTGCAGACTGTGTTATTGATGGATGCATGCCTTAGACTTCAAAAGCATCACTTCTTAACACAATTACTTTTATATTTCTGTGCCAAAACAATTTAATCAATGAAGCCATTAACATTGCAAGGGATTGTTCTGCAGCATATGGAGTCAAATAGCACTGCAGTCATCCGTCTTTTAGCAGATTATTATGGGCAATGAAAAGATTATACCTGATTGTGTTTATGTCCATTAAACTTTTGTAGAAGCATGAGAATCTTTATCAGTTAACATCACAATAAACCTAATCTCCAAACAAAAGGAGACTGTAACCAGTGCATGGTTTTAATGGTACTTTCGTGCTGGTACAGAACGCTATATACAGTATATATTTCCTTTGTTTTCAGCCCTTTGAATGTAGAACAGCAGATCATTTAGATAATTTGTTGATAATGTATGGAGTATATTGCATAGAAATCAGGGAATTAGAGTGTTTAGATACACATGGCACCCAGGCTGGGTATACACAGCTTTGGGTACCGTTGAGAACCACTGTGTACACAATAAAGTGGCAATCAATCATTTAGCCCATACATATAACAATGTTATCCTCTCCCTCTACTGCATCAATAATCCACCAATCTGATGGAAATTTTCCATCTGGAATGAACGTCCATGATGCTGGTAGCAGTAGATCTTTAGTTATCTTATATGCTACATCTTATTTTCTATATGAAACCTACCTGCACACACACTTATGCAACAATAGTTTCCCGTTGTAGAGTGCAGTAGCATAGAACCTTCTTATTCTAAAACCCCCGTTGTACATTAAGACAACAATTAATTAATGTATTTATAAAGTGCCATTTTGGAACGCAGAGGTGTACAATATTATAATGGAAAAAGTCGTACAAGTGTATATAAATACATAAATAATTATATTCATTAAATATACAAGTGCTTGAACCATGCAACATGAGGAATCTTGGATCTATTCGATTTTGCGGCATTATGCTTTGGGATTTTTCCAAGCCACATTCGAAAATTTTTGAGAATTCAAGGAATTTTTGAAAATTTTGTAAAAATGATGCAATAACTTACTGTAAATGGCTCTGGGACCTGGAAAATGGTCTGGAGAACAGACAATCAGATTCTTTCTGAAAAAATCTGATTGTAACCAATTCTGATTAGTTAAAATCAGATTTTTTTTCAAGAAAGAATTGGTCACAATCAGATTCTTTCAGAAAGAATCTGATTGGTTAGTTTACCAATAACTAATCAAAATTGGTTACAATCAGATTTTTTCAGAAAGCATATCAATAAGTCTTTCTGAAAAAAATTTGATTGTAACCAGTTCTGATTAGTTACAATAATATTTTTTTTCAGAAAGAATCTGATTGGTATACTAACCAGTCAGAATTGGTTACAATCAGATTCTTTCAGAAATAATTTGATTGGTTACCGTAGTATACCAATCAGATTCTTTCTGAAAGAATTTGATTATAATGAATCAGAATTGGTTTACTAACCAATCAGATTATTTTCCAATCAGAATTAGTTAAATCAGATTCTTTCAGAAATAGTCTGATTGGTATACCCCCAACCAGAATCTTTCTGAAAGATTCTTATTGTAACCAATTCTGATTCTTCCAAAAACATCCCAATTAGGGATGGCATAGAACTCCAACTCGAACCCGAGTTCGAGCCGAACTTTCGAGTTCAGGACGGACCCGGACTTCTCGAACTATCTCGGACGCGGACTTTTGATATTTCCCAAACTTTCAATGATTTATCGAATGTTCGAACGTTCGAATGGTCAAACATTCGAAAAATCATCGAATTTAAAAAAAAGTGCCCACATGTCCAAAATCACCCAATGGCAGCTAATTTGAGCATTGCCAGCCCCCTGGGTATAAAAGGCAATGCGACCAGCGCCATTTAGTCAGTGTGTTGGAGAGTGTTTAGTGGAGACCTGACAGTGTAGGTATTGGAGAGAGATTTTTGCGCTTTTTGAGCTTTCTGTGTGTGGATTTCAGCGTAGTGGTTTAGCACTTGTAGTTACCCACCCCTGTATTCACACATCTTGAGACCCAACAGTCCTTTTAAGGACTAACCTTCCTTGTGAGACCCAAAAGTCCTTTTAAGGACTACCCTTGTGAGACATAAAAGTCCTTTTAACCCCCCTATAAATCCTTTGGACAATTTTTGTGTTAGACCTTCTAGGTGTCCTGTTTTTTTGTTTGTTTCTGTATCTGTGTGTCAGCGTCTGTGTATTTGTGTAACTGACAGTGATGCATTCAGCAGCAATCAGCAGCTTTTGCTGTCTGATCTGCTGTTTGCTGTCAGTCGTGTCAGTTGTTGCTGTTTGCTGTTTGTTTGCTGTTTGCTGTCAGTTGTGTGTCTGCCTGGCTCCGCAATAATGTTGTCCAATTGCATTGGGTCTACTGCTACTCAATGGTGCTGTTTCCACAATCCCTATCTCCTTCCCCACTTTTCCTTGCACAAAGCATACTCTGAGGGACCGACGAACCGCCCCACCTGGGGTATGGGGTTCTGTCCGGTGGGGCCAAGCCTGCCTGGCTCCGCAATAATGTTGTCCAATTGCAGTGGGTCTACTGCTACTCAAGGTGCTGTTCCCAAATCCTATCCCCTTCCCTGCTTCCCTTGCACGAAGCATACTTGAGGGAGGAAGCCAATGGGGTATGGGGTCTGTCTGGGGGGACAAGCGCCTGGCACTGCAATAATGTTGTCCAATTGCAGTGGGTCTACTGCTACTCAATGGTGCTGTTCCTACAAACCCTATCTCCTTCCCTGCTTTCCCTTGCACGAAGCATTCACTGAGGGAGAGAAGCCAATGGGGTATGGGAAAAGCCTAAATAATTATGTTTGTAGTCAATGTTATTTGTAAAGATAAAACACAGAGATTTGTTTAGTTTAACTTTTTTAGTAAACGTAAGCACCTTGCTAACATATCAATAATAAGTATAACAATAATAAAATAATAAAAAAAATATGTAAACAATAATAATAACAAACATGGTGGTATATATGGTGGTATAGTGGTGATACTTAGTCAGAGCTTGTCAGAAAGATCTGCCGCAGAACCGCCTGATTAGTGGTGTAAAAGGTGTTTTATACAACTCAATCACAGATAAAATTTAATATATAAATGTGATACTTGCCTTGGACATTCTGCTGGATGTCCTGGATGTAGTTCCATCTCTGCCATTTGAGGTCTGATCACCTCTTTTGGAGCTGAGTGGTGGTCAGATCAATGCGAAACTGCGTCCGCAGTTTCGCCTGCAGGTGGTGCATTATGCGCCGTTTGTGCTCTTTAATGTTGGGGGTGCCGATTGGCATCCCGTCATAACCCAGCCGGGTGAGATATTCTACCATCAGACGCTGCCATTGCATGGTGGCCATGCTTTCTGGTGGGGAAAGTAATGGTGGAATGACTACACCCACTTTCCAGGCTCGATTTTAGATCCTGGATTGCATATAGAAGTCAATGGGAAGAAGGGAATTATAATTGAATGTCGAAATCAAATCCGCAAGTAAAATGTACATGGTATCTAGGCGCAAACGCGAATCCGTGAGTAAAGGGTCCATTGAAACCTATACGCGAGCATCGAATCCTCCGAGAGTAAAATGTCTATGGTATCTAGGCGCGAACGCGAATCCGCGAGTAAAGGGTCCATTGAAACCTATACGCGAGCATCGAATCCGCAAGTAAAATGTACATGTATCTAGGCGCGAACGCGAATCCGTGAGTAAAGTCTCCATTACAGCCTATACGCGAGCATCGAATCCGCGAGTAAAATGTCCATGTTACCTTGAACGCTTGAACGCGAAAGTAGCGCGCGTGAGAGTAAAATCGATTTTACGAAAGTCCTGGATATTGGAACATGCTCCTCAGACCATTTCCCAGGTCCCACAGCCATTTACATTACGTTACCATTAATATTTTAGTTGTATTTGACTCGAACTTTTCGAACTATTTGCCTCCCATAGACTTTAATGGGTCCGTTTTCGAACTTTCGAACTTTCCCAATAGTTCGAAAACGGACCGAACTTTCAATAGTTCGACCATCTCTAATCCCAATAAGTTTCTTTCTGAAAGAATCTGATTGTAACCAATTCTGATTGGTAACAATCAGATTCTTTCAGAAAGAATCAGAACGGTTTAGTATAGAAATCAGATTCTTATCCAATCAGAATTGGTTAGTATACCAATCAGATTCTTTCTGAAAGAATATGATTGTATCCAATTTATCGAATTTTCGAAAATTTTCGAACGTGGCTTGAAAATAGAATGCCGAAGCGACCGTGTGGAAATTTTTTTTTTTTTTTTAAAGTTCTGGATATATGTACGTGTTCCCCAGACCTTTTCCCAGGTCCCAGAGCCATTTGCAGTAAGTTACCATTGCTATTTTATCTTATATTTAGGCGGCTTTGTGCAGATTTTTTTCTCCAATTGACTTTAATGGGTTCGCCTGTGGATTTTTTAATTTTTAATTTTTTTCGAAAATTCACTTATCCACAGGCAGAACAGATTTTAGCAGTTTCGCCCCTTTCTAGTAAGGACTTGTGCAGTGTCAATTTAAATCAATCATATACTGTGCTGATACTTTGAGAGGTAGGATGTGAGATTAGATTTAAACCTACTGACACTGATGCCTCAATAGCGAAGTAATGTTGGAATAGGTATGTTTCAGTAATGGCAAGAAGGTAAAACATTTAAGAACAAAATAGATCATGAATATAAGTGCATTTGTCACCATGGGACAGGAGAAAGGAATGAGATTAGAGGAATTGGTAAAAGGTTAGAGGTAGAGGAATGAAGGGAGAGAAACTGAAATGACAGAGGGACCAGGATTTGGAGATATATCCCCAGCAACAAGAAGTAAGAGAACAAGCAGAAATCAGATGTGTGAGTTGGATTTAAAATTGTGTTATTTTTATTGTGTTTTATCAATAGAGAAGTTTGGTATGATGTATATCTCATAAACTGCCTAACCGGTAAAAAGGTCCGAACTTCCGCAAATCCTGAAAATTTGAAAATTCTAAATCAGACCCATTGAAATCAATGGGGAACAATAGCTTAAAAAGCTTGAATTAAACTAAGGTTAACATAGCAATGGTAACTTTCTGTACATGGCTCTGGGACCTGAACAATGGTCTGAGGAATACGTACAAATACACAGAACTTGAAATTAAGTAACTTCCTTTATATGCACGCTACTTTTGAGCTTCCCCATTTGACATTGGATAATATTTCTAGAATATTCTATCAGGGAGATTCAATAAAAGTTCCTACCGTTAACAATGGTGCTTTTTTTTGCCACAACCAATTAAATATTATTTAACATTTAAAAGCTAACATCTGATTGGTTGGGGCAAAATTAGCAAAATTTTTAATGATAAGAACTTTTATTGAATAACCCTATACAATTTCTAAAACAGACACTATTGTTGTCCTTTAATTTGCTATACAAATAAGACTTACACTTGCAATATTTACAAAAACTGTTGCAAGCCCTGATATAATAACACTTATCTGTGATCTGAAAATTGGGTTATAGCAAATTTAGAAAATCTTCAATAGTCAGGCCAAAAGGATAGCTGTGTCACACATGTGTACCAGGCCTAAGAACTTACAGTATGTATAACACTTTATTGTATTATGGATGCACTTAAGTGTTACGTCACTAGAGTGGAATGTTCTTCTTGTTCTGAAAGTCGTGACTTGTGAGCATATTTAGGAGGGTTTGTAAAAAGAAAATAAAGGGGAAAAAAGATTAAAAATCCAATGGGTAATAAGTAATAAGTAATGTGTAATATGATTTTGACCGTGTATTTTGGTATCTTATACTGGGAAAAAAAATGTTTATATTGCCCATTACTGGAATCTAGAATCATTGTATAATTTTTTGTTGATCTGTCCCCTATTTATTTAGATGTCTAATAGAGATGGACTAGAACAGAACTTAAACCTGAGTTCGACCTGAACTTTCATATTTCCGACAAACTCGAACTTTTAGAACTTACCGAACTACGAACTAGTTCGGGTTTTCCAAACTCGTGGTTGTATTTTTGATAATTTTTGAAAATCTGCTAATTATGAAATTTGCGTTACATTCGCTAACCTTTGATTTTGGCCATAGCCCTCAAATATACCATTTCAGCAATAACCATTGAAGGCAGCGTTTCAGGGAATAACTTTTGAATGCAACGTTTCAGAGATAATCTTTGAATGTACTTTTTCAGCTATAACCTTTGAATGTAAAGTGTCGGTGATTACCCTCCAATGTGGCATTGCGGCAATATCCCTTGAATGTTCTGTTTCTGTGATAACCCACGAATGGACTGTTTCTTAAATAACCCTTGAATGCCATGTTTCTGCGATATCCCTTGAATGTTCCATTTCGTCCATAACCCTTAAATGTATTGTTCGATTTCAGTAACCCTCAAATGTATCATTCAGTAACCCTCAAATGTAGCATGTGGGAATCCATCCATTACCCGGTCATGGGGGAAGGTAGTGTTTAAACGACTTTTGGTGATATGGATATGTTCCCAAGACCATTTCCCAGGTGCCAGAGCCATTTACAGTAAGTTACCATTGCTATTTTTACTGTAACTAACTAAAACTTTTCAAAAATGTTCTGCTTACCCTCAGTTAATCAGATTAGCCAGGGAGGGGGGAAACTAAAGGTCGCCATACATATGTGCGATATTATTTACCTGACCGAGCTCTCAAGTGACGTACGTGCGATCTTGCCAAAACCGCCACTCCCGATCTTATATATAAGAGGGACTCAACATAGGTCTCAACCACAACATAATCAAATACTATTCTACAATTCAGTTTTGAACCTCACCATATAAACCTGCTTTGCAGTGTGTGAACTTTGAGTAAGTGGGCAATCTGTTTTAAGGGCATAGGTGTATGGGCATTGAGGCTTTAAAAAAGACTGGTGTTTAAGCAATTATTGTTTGTAGACTGTATAAAAATATTGAGCAATCTCTGTTTTATTTTTTAAATTGTTGCCTGAATGTAAGTAAATAAAACAACTTTTTCCTTCTTACTACTATGATAAATTGATTAGGTGATCATATAGAAAATCTTTTGGCACTAGCAGGGTTATTCAATAAAATTTCTTATCGTTAAAAATAGTGCTCATTTTGCCCCAACCAATCGGATGTTAGCTTTCAAATGTTAAATAATATCTGATTGGTTTGGGCAAAATTAGCACCGTTTTTAACAATAAGAACTTTTATTGAATCTCCCTTTAGGTGTTTAAAATAACTTAGTGGTAAAACAGAGGACGTTTTACATGCTGCCCCTGTCGAGACTGGTGCCCTAGGCCTAGGATAATCATCTACTTTCAGTTTACGATGTTCAAAAATCGTCTACTTTCGATTTTTGGAAAATTGTCTTCTTTTGATTTTTGATAATCGTCTACTTTTGATATTCGATAAACGTCTACTTTTGATTTTCGAAAATCATCTACTTTTGATTTTTGAAAATCGTCTACTTTCGATTTTCGACAAACAGCTACTTTCTGTTTTTGATGTTCGAAAATCGTCTACTTTTGATTTCTGAAAATTGTCTACTTTTGATTTTCAAAAATCGTCTACTTTCTATTTTCGATGTTCGTAAATTGTCTACTCTCGAATTTTGATGCTCTAAAATTGTCTACTTTCGATTTTCGATGTTCGAAAATTGGCTAATTTCGATGTTCGATAATCGTCTACTTTTGATTTTCGATGTTCGAAAATTGTCTACTTTTGATTTCCGATAATCATCTACTTTTGATATTCTATAAACGTCTACTTTCGATTTTTGAAAATCATCTACTTTTGATTTTTGAAAATCGTCTAATTTGATTTTCGACAATCAGCTACTTTCTGTTTTTGATGCTCGTTAATCATCTACTTTTGATTTTCGAAAATTGTCTACTTTCGAAAGTTTGAAAATCGTCTACTTTAAATTTTTGAAAATCGTCTACTTTCGATTTTTTGATAATCCTCTACTTTCGATTTTCGATAATCAGCTACTTTCTGTTTTTGATTTTCGAAAATCGTCTACTTTTGATTTTTGATTTTCGAAAATTGTCTACTTCGATTTTCAAAAATCGTCTACTTTCGATTTTCGATGTTCGAAAATTGTCTACTCTCGGTTTTTGATGCTCTAAAATTGTCTACCTTCAATTTTCGACGTTCGAAAATTGGCTACTTTCGATTTTTGAAAATAGTCTACTTTCGATTTTCGATAATGTCTACTTTCGATAATCGTCTACTTTTGATTTTCGAAAATCAGCTAATTTCTGTTTTTGATGTTCAAAAATCGTCTACTTTTGATTTTTGATTTTCGAAAATTGTCTACTTTCGATTTTCAAAAATCGTCTTTCGATTTTCGATGTTCGAAAATTGTCTACTCTCGATTTTTGATGCTCTAAAATTGTCTACTTTTGATTTTCAATGTTCGAAAATTGTCTACTTCCAATTTTTGAAAATCGTCTACTTTCGATTTTTGATAATTGTCTACTTTCGATTTTCGAATTCCGTTAAATTCTGGAGTTCTAAAAATTTTCATCAGGACTTCGAAACCCTTAGATTCGATTTGAAACTGGGTTCTATTCTAACCAACATTACATCTCTAATCAGGACTAGCACTAGATTTTGATGGTTACAATAGATTGTTAGATGATCAGTCCAACAATCTTAATGAAGCTACTCTGAATTAACCAGGCACCATGTTCTGTTCTATAGGGAGAACAGAACAATATGCAGCACTTTGTGTCACTTTTATGGTGTTAGTTGCGCGTGCACCCGCTCGTGTGCGCTGCTATACCAACGCAAAGGCTTTGTCCCAATTGGTTGCCTGCAAGCAATGGCCAAGCTCTCTACTGCTGTGGCCTCTCATTGCACATGTGTGAATGGCTGAGGAAAGTCTCAAATATCAGCAGAGGCTGACTTACAGATTCAAAAGCTGGAAGGGTCCATCTTTCGGGAAACATTACTGGTGAACCCAGTATCAAACTGAAAAGCAGGAAAGAGGTATGGGATGTGTTAAAATTGTGTCATATGTCTATGCAAAGTTGTGCAGCTACCTGATGTTTTCTTACCAAATTATTCCATTAAAAAATAACACTTGATATTTGGTGCAAATCACTAGCCTAGGTTAACTTTTGCATGTCCACCAGCCCAATTGTGTTAAAATGTTTTTCTCTTTGTTATTTAATGCTATTAAACCATTAACATGACTAAAAACATTAATGGTCAACTCCACTGTAAAAATGTACTATTCAAAAATGAAAAGTACCCAGGAAGTATTACCTATTCCTACCTCCCAATATTGTTTCATTGAGGAACATTAGCCTGTCCAGTTTTCATCTGTAGAAAATAGTTTTCATCTGCCAGGTTAGCCCCCTGGGCCTTTTTGTATTAAAGTTGAAAAGCTAGGAATTATTTGGGGAGGTAGGAATCTTTAATCCTTCCTCCCTGCACCAAGTTATTTTAATTTTAACAGTTTTTTAAAAAAAATAATCTTTATATGCACTATAGTTCTTTAAACTTTAATTGTATGTGAGTTATTTCCCTTAGTAGCTTGTGAAGGCTCTCATTCATCCAGGTCATGGTATATCTGTTGTATTCAATTAGATCAACTGGACTTGAAGTTAAGTTCTTGAAGACGTTTCGCTAGTCATCCGACTGGCTTTCTCAATTCAGTCTTTATTTTCACATAAATGGCCTCCTTAACACCTCTCTTGAACCAGTCACGTTTCTTTTGCCAATATTTTAACAATGTTTATGTGAAAAAAAAAGAAACCAAGCCTAAATAGAGGTGGGGGGGTTCAACATCAACTGTCTGCCATGTACACCTTACTCTGGGTGTTCCTATAACACCTCTTAGCCACTATCCAATCACACCCTTAACACCTGGCTGTGATATACTAATTGGGATTTTCCAGGGTACATAATTGCCACAGATTCTTGTACAAGTCATTCTGAATTGAGAAAGCCAGTTGGATGACTAGCGAAACGCCTTCAAGAACTAAACTTCAAGTTCAGTTGATCTAATTGAATACAACAGATATTCCCTTACTAGCATAATGTGTTTTAATTTTGCACAATTTGAAATTGATTTGCCATTATTGTCAAAGCAAATCTCCATATCCTACAGACTGATTGTATGTACGTGTTACCCAGATCATTTTTCAGTAGAGAAACCTGAACACGTGTTTGACCCGAACGTTTAATAATTTGTACAAACTTGAACTCCCCTTGACTTCTAATGGTCTATTTCCAGATTTTTTTTGAAATTCTGAAAATCAAAAATTGGAACTTGCCGCTTTCAAACATCTCTATTTGTAATGTATGGGAATATTGATTTTAGGGCACTGTTGCTTAAAATAGCCTCCTATTGCGAATCATTATTAAAAACTATAACCTTTACAGATAATACACAATTAAGGACGGATTTACATTGCTGAAGCTTATAGGCACAAATGGTCTGGAGCCCTTATCCCCACCCCTTGACATAGACCACAACCCCAATCTACACCCATTTTACTTAAAGGGAAGGAAAAACAGACTATATTTTGTTGAAATTTGAGAATTGCAAAACAAATGTGTTATTTAAACTGCTAACTGTGTCAGATGCTTATTAAAAATATGATGCTCTGCAAATTAAGTAGGGGAGAGATTGCAAGCCGCCTCTGCACTCTCAGTCATCCCTAGGCACCTGCCTAGTGTGCCTAATGATAAATTTGTCCATGTACACAATGTACAAAATTTTCCCTAAACATTTTAAAGGATGCTAAAATGAATCTAATTAAAGAATGGAGCTTCGCTTGGAGATAAACATCTATAACACTGAAATACATTTGTCTGTTTAATACTGTTAGTAAGCTACATACACAGATCACTGTTGTGTAGGTGGCATTAGTAATTCCTTGGTTGAAGCTTCCAGTAATGGTTTAGAATTTAAGTACATATAAATAACATATCAATTTTAACAGCTTATGCAAATCAAGACATACACATGGACGATGTAACTTTTTGGTTAGTCTGTTTTAACATTCAGTCCAAAAAAGTAAATTTGGTAATTGCTTCTTTAAGTAGCTACATAATATGTTAAGGCTGCACCCCTTCCTTTCAACAAATGGGAACTTTGATCTATACCGATGATCTATAACATGGGAACCTCCTCCTCTGCTGCTGAAGTTTGATATTGCACCACAGCTTGACTGAAAGGATTGTGAAATGGGAGTAGTTTATTACCCAGTGTTCTGTTGTCAGCCCTCCAGTTCATTACCCTGTGTTGCCAGCCTTCCAATTCATTACCCTTTGTTGCCAGCCCTCCTGTTCATTACCCTGCGTTGTCAGTGCTCCAGTTTATTACGCTGTGTTGTCAGCCCTCCAGTTCATTAGTTTGTGTTGTCAGCCCTCCAGTTCATTACCCGGTAACAATTCCTGTGTGTGACAATGGTGCAGTTGGTGCAAGCTATTCACCAGATGCTTCATGGCTCCTATTATGCATTTACAGTATTTAATGCCAGCTGATGTAATTCATTAATCACATATGGGTAAATCACGTCTGTGATTAAGGATACATTGAATTGAGCAGCCACATATGTGCAACAAAGGGACTTTGTGTCACAAAAAGCAACGGTTGAACACTTTCTGATTAAGGGGTTAGCTCTGTTGTATACTACATTGATTATATATATATATATATATATATATATGTACGTATACTCCTTGGGACCTGCACACTTGCTGTGTAAATCAATAGCCCCGGTGCTTCACAAGCATGAATATATAAACAGCTATTAAAGAAAGCACTTGTGGGACTTGTATCCAAACAACAGTTTAAGAAGATCTACGCGTTTCGGCAAAACTTACGCCGTCTATCCTGAGGACGGCCTAAGTTTCGACGAAAAGCATAGCTGTTCTTATTGTAAACTGTTGTTCGGATACAAAACCCATGAGTGCTTTCTTGATAGCTGTTTATATATATCTTAGATAGATCCTCCATGTGTCCCACACTCGTGCTGTGCACTTCAATTTGCCTCGGTGCTTTCCAAAAGTAAAAGCAATTTAATATTTACCTGCAACAAGCGCTACGAGTGATCCTTCTATGGAATCCAGTATATATATATATATTATATATATATATATATATGAAGGAAAAAGATGTCACTCACGGGTCTTTTGACAAAAACAGCTTTTTATGTACAATCACATCTACGCGTTTCAGCCCAATGTGCGAGCCGTCATCAGGATGCAAAACACCACAGTGTATAGTCCCATTTTATAGCCATCCCCATACAACACTCCCCACCCACCATGTGTGAATCCCAGCGTGCACATGAACCCAATCAAGTAATTAAAATCCTTGTGGAACAATTTAAAAACAGAATCAATGAACACACATATGAGAGAGAATCACAGTTGTAACAGATAAATAATATATCCAATCTCATACCATAAAAGATCACATAAATACAGATAATAACCATGGTATACAAAGCCGAATAAATACCCCTAAAAACCAATAAATAGTAGGGAATCATAAAAGGATATAGTGGGTCATAAAAGCAATGTAGCAAAACTGCTCATTCAGCCCACTAGGGGATAGTGTCTGTAACCTGTATATCCACCTCGCCTTCTTTTGTAACAGTAACTTGTCCTTGTCAACAAATGGACCCAACTGTTCACCAACCAGGCCATCTTTATCATGCGAAGGCTTGACAGTGGATGTGCCATCTTCTTAAAATGCCTGGCAACCGCCAGGTCACCAAATTTATTGGCAACAACTTTTTCATTCGCTTGTAATGCTTTCTAATGGACGCACGATGATTAGCCATGCATTCCTTAAACATTGTTTTTGTTTCCCAATATAATACATGCCACATGGGAAGACAATGAAATAGATCACAATATCGGCTAGTACACGTAAATCTCTGATTAATGGCTATCTTGGTACCATCCCTAGGGTGTGCAAAATATTGACCGGACAACATGGAACTGCATGTGAGGCAATTAGGGCATCGAAAACACCCATGTCTCTTTTGGATGGCCATATCCATGCGGGGGTAAAACATCTCTTTTTCATCTTAGCTATTCCGTGCACACCAATAGGTCAGATAAATTATCCCCTCTCTATATGTGTGTCGTATGCTTGTATTCTTAATCATTTCCCACCGTCGATTAATCACCTCCCTCAATGAACCACTCTGGGGGTGTTGTATAGTACAAAAATCAATGGTCGCCCTTCTGGAACCACTCATTTGTTTAACATCATTTTGGGGTGAGTGATACTCGGACAAAGTGTAGCCTTAGCCCTATTTAACTGATGGGAAGTAAGTAGTCAGACCTGTAACCCCTATAAGAATCTATGAAACATATCATCAAGTTGGACATCTGCTGTCGACCTGTCACTATTATTGCGTAAAATTCTCAAGAACTGGCTGTAAGCAATACCATATTTCGACCTCTCAGGGGACAACTGGTGCCATACAAGACAGAATTTTGTAATCGGTTTCTATATAGAGTAGTGCCAATACCATCTCAGTCTAAAGATCTTTAGATCTAGGAACTCGATTTCCCTGGTACCCATCGACATAGTTAATTTTATAGGGGAGTCCAATCTGTTTAAAACCGGCCACGAAATCTATAGCCCCCTGTGCGTACCTCTCCATACAAAAATCAGATCATCAATATATCGCCTGTACAGTAATGCAAATTTCTTAACAATAGGATCTATATGTGATCTTTCGAACATAAGCATGTACAAATTGGCCAAGGACGGGCCGACATTCGACCCCATCGCGTACCAACCCTCTGGGCATAGTATCTGTCATCATGGCCAAAATAATTGTTACACAATATAAATCGCAAGAGGTCAATCAGAAACTCAACAGGTGGATGTCTATGTCCAATTTCCAATAATGCATTCCTACATGCCTCTATGCCATCCTCCTGCGGAATTACCGTGTAGAGGCTGCTTACATCGCAACTGAAAAAATAACATCATCCATAGAACATGTCAATGAGTTCAACATATCTATCAAATGTCGACATACCGTATGTAGGAAGAGCATAGTTTTTAACCGCCGGTTGCAGAAAACTGTCGATAAATTCGGCCAGGTCTAAATAATGACCCATAAGACGAAACAATGGGCCTACCCGGAGGTGATGTCAAACTTTTATGTACCTTGGGTAAGGTGTATATGAGAGGGCACCTAGGAAAGTTAGTAGTGAGAAAACCTAATTGAGACTCGGTAATCCAACCCATGTTTCTTGCAATAGCCAGTCTTTCATCCACTGTACCTTTGAACTCCTGTTGGATCACTACCCAATAACTCATATACATTGCCATCTTGTAACTGAGACAATAATTCATGCTCATAATACTCACGGTCCAGAAGCACGATCGATCCACCCTTGTCAGCCGCCCTGATAATAAGATTCTTATCAGATCTTAACGTCTCGATAGCCTGTCTCTCCACCACGGTAAGATTATCATATCCCAGTATTACGATTAGATAAATCCTTAGCATCCAAACTTACCAAGTTTTGGAATGTTTAATGGAAGCCGGCGGATTTGGGGGATCGAAGTGCCTCTGGACCTAAAAGGATCAAACACACACATATTAGATCATGACAAACAGGTTGATCTTTGAAAAAATCTTTGATTTTCAGGGTCCGTTGGAATTTAAATAAGTCCAATTCAAAGCCAAAGGAATCAAATTAACCGTGGGTATGAAGGACAATCCCCTCTGAAGCAATTGGATTCCCCTACCGTAAGGCAATGCTTACTCAATTGTATACTATTGTCTCTTGGGGTCCCGCGGGGGTCGACCTCTTCCTCTTGTACCACCCCCGTCTGGTATACGCTCTCTTCCGGTGGCCCCCCCTGATCGGGTAGTAACCCCAGAAAAAGAAAGAAGGAGAAGATCTCATCACCTCTCTCCCCGACCCATCATTCAAAGGCTCATCACTGTCGGTATTAGCTGAATCGCCCGAGGTATCAATGGTATCCCTTGGTTTCCTCATATAACGGTAAGGTGGTCGTCTACGTCTCCTAGGGCCTTGCTCACCCACCAACCATCCATAAACCTGTTTGTCCTTGTAATCTTGTTCTACATTCAAGAATTTATTTGTTTTAAATGCAATTAAATCAGTCTTGTATTTATCAGTTTGATCACTAAGTTTTTTAAGCCAGTCCTGATTTTTATCCTGCTTTAGAATATCCAAATGCGGGTTTCAAAAGCATCAATCTCGCTCCTAACTGTAGCCAATTCTTTAGTAGACTGTTCTATTACTAGTAAACATCAGGTCATATGCACACTTATTTAAAATTCCGCACCAGCGGACACAAAACTCACGATCATGGCGTCCAATGGTCGGCGTGTTGCGTACCCGATTCGTTTGGAGCGGTGATAATCCGACAGGTAAGCTCCATGTAGGAAGAAGTCCGTCTCACGCTTCTTCAATTTTAACAATCGCAAATAGATATCCTTAGCCGGCATCTCCAGATTACAGGTCGAACTGCTGAAAAGAATTCTGGTCGCATCTGCTTGTGAATAGGAGAAAGCTCCTTCAACACTTCTTCCATCGGCACAATTCCGGGATCCTCCATGATGAACGCAGTAATGTCGTCAGAGGGTATATTATCGTCAGGTGCTCCACCACACTATATATGGAAATGCAACAAACAGGTAAGCACACCTTTCATTTAAACAGCAGCCGGGTGTCCAACAAAAATAGCATATATGAAGGAAAAAGATGTCACTCACGGGTTTTTGACGAAAACAGCTTTTTATTGTACAATCACATCTACGCGTTTCAGCCCAATGTGCGAGCCGTCATCAGGATGCAAACAATCCACAGTGTATAGTCCCATTTTATAGCCATCCCCATACAACACTCCCCACCCACCATGTGTGAATCCCAGCGTGCACATGAACCCAATCAAGTATTAAAATCCTTGTGGAACAATTTAAAAACAGACTCAATGAACACACATATGAGAGAGAATCACAGTGTAACAGTAAATAAATATATCCAAATCTCATACCAAAAAGATCAACTAAATACATAGATAACCATGGTATACAAAGCCGAATAAATACCCCTAAAAACCAATAATAGTAGGGAATCATAAAAGGATATAGGGGTCATAAAAAGCAATGTAGCGAAAACTGCTCATTCAGCCCACTAGGGGATAGTGTCTGTAACCTGTATATCCACCTCGAGAGGCGAGGTGGATATACAGGTTACAGACAGTTTTCTGCAACTGGCGGTTAAAACTATGCCCTCCTACATACGGGATAGTCGAACTTTGACAGATATGTTGAACTCATGACCATGTTCTATGGATGATGTTATTTTTTCAGTTGCGATGTAAGCAGCCTCTACACGGTAATTCCGCAGGAGGATGGCATAGAGGCATGTAGGAATGCAATTGGAAATTGGACATAGACATCCACCTGTTGAGTTCTTGATGACTCTTGCGATTTATATGTGTAACAATTATTTTGGCCATGATGACAGATACATGCCCAGAGGGTTGGTACGGCGATGGGTCGAATGTCGGCCCGTCCTTGGCCAATTTGTACATGCTTATGTTCGAAAGATCACATATAGATACCTATTGTTAAGAAATTTGCATTACTGTACAGGCGATATATTGATGATCTGATTTTTGTATGGAGAGGTACGCAGCAGGGGCATAGATTTCGTGGCCGGGTTTAAACAGATTGGACTCCCCTATAAAATTAACTATGTCGATGGGTACCAGGGAAATCGAGTTCCTAGATCTAAAGATCTTTAAGACTGAGATGGGTATTGGCACTACTCTATATAGGAAACCGATTGACAAAAATTCTGTCTTGTATGGCACAGTTTTCACCCTGAGAGTTCGAAATATGGTATTGCTTACAGCCAGTTCTTGAGAATTTTACGCAATAATAGTGACAGGTCGACAGCAGATGTCCAACTGATGATATGTTTCATAGATTCTGTAATAGGGGTTACAGGTCTGACTTACTTCTCCATCAGTTAAATAGGGCTAAGGCTACACTTTGTCCGAGTATCACTCACCCAAAAATGATGTTAAACAAATGAGTGGTTCCAGAAGGGCGCGACCATTGATTTTTGTACTATTTACACCCCCCAGAGTGGTTCATTGAGGGAGGTGATTAATCGACGGTGGGAAATGATTACTCGTGACAAATCCTTGCCCTTTAAGAATACAGCATACGACACACATATAAGAGAGGGGATAATTTATCTGACCTATTGGTGTGCACGAATATAGCTAAGATGAAAAAAGATGTTTTACCCCCGCATGGATATGGCCATCCAAAAAGAGACATGGGTGTTTTCGATGCCCTAATTGCATCACATGCAGTTCCATGTTGTCCGGTCAATATTTTGCACACCCTAGGGATGGTACCAAGATAGCCATTAATCAGAGATTACGGTTACTAGCCGATGTGATCTATTTCATTGTCTGCCCATGTGGCATGTATTATATTGGGAAAACAAAAACAATGTTTAAGGAACGCATGGCTAATCATCGTGCGTCCAGAGATTTACGTGTACTAGCCGATATGTGATCTATTTCATTGTCTGCCCATGTGGCATGTATTATATTGGGAAAACAAAAACAATGTTTAAGGAACGCATGGCTAATCATCGTGCGTCCATTAGAAATGCATTACAAGCGAATGAAAAAGTTGTTGCCAATAAATTGGTGACCTGGCGGTTGCCAGGCATTTTAGAAAGTGGCAATCCACTGTCAAGCCTTCGGTGCATGATAATAGATGGCCTGGTTGGTGAACAGTTGGGTCCATTTGTTGACAAGGACAAGTTACTGTTACAAAGAGAGGCGAGGTGATATACAGGTTACAGACACTGTCCCCTAGTGGGCTGAATGAGCAGTTTTGTTAATTGTTTTATGACCCACTATATCCTTTTATGATTCCCTATATTTATTGGTTTTTAGGGGATTTATTCGGCTTTGTATACCATGGTTATCTATGTATTATGTGATCTTTTATGGTATGAGATTTGGATATATTTATTTATCTGTTACACTGTGATCTCTCTCATATGTGTGTTCATTGAGTCTGTTTTAAATTGTTCCACAAGGATTTTAATTACTTGATTGGGTTCATGTGCACGCTGGGATTCACACATGGTGGGTGGGGAGTGTTGTATGGGGATGGCTATAAAATGGGACTATACACTGTGGATTGTTTGCATCCTGATGACGGCTCTCACATTGGGCTGAAACGCGTAGATGTGATTGTACAATAAAAAGCTGTTTTCGTCAAAAGACCCGTGAGTGACATCTTTTTCCTTCATATATGCTATTTTTGATGGACACCCGGCTGCTGTTTAAATGAAAAGGTGTTGCTTACCTGTTTGTTGCATTAGTTTTAGGGAGACATGAAGAAAAACTGACAAGTTTTCACCTTTTATTTAAGTTCCCAAAAATTTGATTTGAACCCATTGAATCTGAATTTTAAATAATGATTTAAACCCCTTCTTTATAGATTGAAAGTGACAAATTTAAAAAAAATACCAATAACGGGTTCTGTTGAATACGGGGTTCTGAAAGTTTTGATGGGACTTCGAAACCCTCAGATTCGATCCAAAACCAGGTCATTCGAACCCACATTACATCTGTAGTAAAGATTGGCTATTATAACACCTGAAGAAAACCGTTTCCATATTCTGGCAGCTTGGGGTAACTGATGAAATTAGCTGGGCAATTTAAGGTAAGCATTATTGTGGCTTTTCATTATGAACTGTTTGCAATGGTATTCAATACCTTTTTTCAATGTGGAGCATGAATCTAATTTTGTCGTCTTTCAGTTTAACAGCTGCAGTAGTGGTTAATAATACCTAGAAATGTCCTTACCAATTGGGCTGTAAAGGCTTGGCAAGATGTCTCCACACAACTACCCACACTCCAGGCTACAGATGATGATTTTGTGTTATAGAGTCTGGCTCGGCAAAGAAGAATAAACGGAGAGAGATGTTAAGATCTTATGCAATTGCATCCCATAATCAATATACAAGCATAAGATAGTGATAGTTATTTAGATGGTAATAGCATGACGCCAGTAGGTCCTTAATAAAGAACCATTGTACAGGTTTACTAGTGGAGGTAAGAAACCCTCTTTGTTGCCAAAAAGCTATTTGCTACACCAAAGCATATGTGAGTCTGTGTAGATATTTACAGTTTTTCCCTTAGAAATTTGACAAGCCTTAGTGAGTGCAACTAAATCTGTGCTGAACACTGAGATGGTAATTGGTAGCTTGAATTATATCAATGGAGGTGAATGTGGTATGTGGATGCCCTTGAGAATCATATATATGTGATCCACCACAAATAGTAATTCCGCATCAGCTATACTGTAGGTTCATCAGACAGGTGGGGGTAAGTTTAAAAGAAAAGTGTTAAGAACTGTAAATCAGTCATGTCATCTTGTTCCTCTGAAGGTGTGGACAGAGAGGAAGAAGATTGGCAGAATTTAATACATTACATCTCCAAATCACTGGTTATGAGGATTAGCAATTCTAATATATAGCTTGTTAGCTTAACACAGGAGAAAAGTCTTGTAGAAGAATGTGAGCACAATAAAGACAGCATGTCGTACCAAGACCATAAGCTGATTTCCAAAACCATTTTAAACCATAAGAGCTGCAGCTGTCAGTCCAGAGTCAAGGAGGCAATGCAACATTCCACTGAATCAAGAGGAGAACAAAATACCACCAGGCCTTTGTTGTTACCTCCATGGCACTGAGTGAGGACACCAGAGGCATGAAAAGAGGTTTGTTTTGATTAGGCAATGCTAATGCAGAAGCTGTGGTTAAAAAACCTTTAAGATCCTACACAGCTTCTTTTCCTTATCACTACACTCACCCCAAATTATTGGCGCGTAGATTCTGTCTTTCATAGAGAGGTGCTACTATAGAAGACATATTAGGTTTCCATTGCCTACAGTAGCAACCCAGTGAACAACAATGTCCCAAATAGACAACTTTGTTGGCAATATTGTAATTTGGAAGCAAGTAATAGATCATCATCCAATTGGAGCAGAACACAATAAGGAGGGCGTTGCCACGGCTGGAGGGCTGTAATAATGCCTGATTAAACAACATAGGGCTACCGTAAAATCCTTGGAGAAGGTGCCCAGGTATATTGTTGTCCCTCATAATTAAAAGCAAAGAAATACTGACAATCTGGATGTAATGTACCAAAAAAAAAATGCATTAGTTAAATCCAAAATTAAATACATTTTGTGGTATTAGGAATTTGAAAAAAAAATCTGGATTTGGAACTACAGATGAGAGGACTGGTAGCTTGGTGAACTGCTCTAAGATCCTGTACAATTGGTATTTTTTTTACCAGGTTTTTTGATTGGCCAAATGAGTGTTGGCTGGACTTTTTGTTAAAACAATAATTCCAGGTTTAAGAAAATCCTAAATAACTGGCCAAATACTCCTCTATTGCTCTTGAGGTAAAGGATATTGTGACAATTTGGAATTTTATATTCAGGATTAAGCATAACAGGTTCACATCCGAAAAATTAAATCAACTTTGAAGATGAAGATGCCACTATCCCTTGTAAATCCTAAAGTTCCTGTGGCAGTGTATTTTGAGAAAGGGATTTTTTTAACATCAATAGTTTTTGGGATGAGTTAAGTAAATCCTCAATCTTTGGAATTAGGAAGTTCTAGTATAATACCTTCTGGGGTACAGAGGACTTTACACTTAAGCTTACACAGCAGATCTCTATAAGGTTACATGGAACTGTATCACTTAAAAGAAATAAAGCTTCAGCGGAAATTGAAAATGCCCATGAACAGCATAGGGTAACATTTTTCAGGTTTATATAGTCGAGAGGTGCTCTGCAGTACCTAGAGATATGCCGGTTTAAGACAATTATAACAGAGTCGAGAGTTTTTCTAACAGGCTGCTGCTGCAAGTAGCAAAAGCACCACCCTTTGGAAATCCTTCCCCCTGCACTACCGAACCATTTGAGATTTAGCTTTTTGTTTCTCTTGGCTGGTAAATTCAATTCTACTAGTAAAGTAACAATTTCAGTCAAAGGTTTTATTTTGTATGTAGGGTACGTGTGATTAATTATCTTTCAATGATTTAGTTAGACCCCCCACAAAAGCACTTACTAACTGTTTTACCATCATCATCTTGCCTACACAAAGAACAAAGGCACGGTGATATGGGTAGCTCTTATAGAGTAATTAAATAGGCAAGACACCTAAGATGTGATGGTATCAAAACTCCATTTAAGATCATGTGGAGGGTCACAGCTAGACCAGCGATGCAATGAACATACCCCCCACCCATAAACAAAGGAAAAACACGCATTAAAAATACAAACCCCTAATAAATATATAGATATAGGTTCCTAAAAGCAATATGGATATAAAACTCCCTAGCCATCTAAGCACACATAATAATGACAATACATGTTAATATAATGAAGTAAACACAGATACAGGCCTACTAACAATGCACAAGCAATAGCCCTAGTTATAAATAAAACAAGCATGATGGCAAAAGGGTGGGTAGAGATATAAATATGAAAGGTTACCACCAGAGACCCACAAAAATCCTTCAGTAAGGAGGAGAGGGGTGCAGCTAAAAAACACCCAGACATGTTTTTTGGATCTCAAAACTTCCTCAGTGGTGAGGGCCATCTTAACCTAGTATTAAATAGGGAAAATCGTTACCTGTTATGCAGTGCAATACTCCGGAGTGTAGTCCCGGTTCCATACCAGAGCTCCTCCCCTCACAATGGCCCCACACAGCCTTCAAAAGCAAAGCTCCTCCCGGAGTATTTCACGTGATTCCATTATAACAGAACCACTAATAAGTCAGCCATTTGTTTTTTGTTTTGACCGTGTCATCCCCCCCCCCCATCCCATTTTACCCCGCCGCTTCGAGCCTATTTACGTACTCCGGTTTACAGTCGCTTTCGTATAGTATTGAGGTCCCTCTCGACCCACCATCAAAGACCCAAAATTCGCCCCCCCATCTCCACACTACCGTTCCACATCACTTACTCCACATTCTTCTCACCCCACCGCCTTACCCCCCCACCCTAAGACCTCAATTCTCTCCCCCTTCCTTGACTTATACTTCTCGTCGGCACTCACACAATGCCCCTAGCCGCCCCCCACACGGTCCAACACAACAAAAATCCACCCACCCCACCACCCCCGCGGGGTAACCCTTCACACTCAATTCCTTCCATTCATGATGCTATATTCAGCCGTCCCGGCACTTCCACCCCCCCCTTTACCGCCCCGAAATTTCCCACGGCGCCCATCCAACTCCTTTGACACTACTTGTATGGTACTCTAACGCACCCCCCCCCCCCACGCTAAGCATTCCCCTTTTGCTAACCATGGTCATACTCCCTTACATATAAAATACCTGAGTGTACCTACATATATAATAACTGGGAGTTTCTACATATATAATGCCTGGGTAGACCTACATATATATATATACCTACATATAAAATACCTGAGTGTACCTACATATATAATAACTGGGAGTTCCAACATATATAATGCCTGGGTAGACCTATATATATATATATATATGAAGGAAAAAGATGTCACTCACGGGTCTTTTGACGAAAACAGCTTTTTATTGTACAATCACATCTACGCGTTTCAGCCCAATGTGCGAGCCGTCATCAGGATGCAAACAATCCACAGTGTATAGTCCCATTTTATAGCCATCCCCATACAACACTCCCCACCCACCATGTGTGAATCCCATCGTGCACATGAACCCAATCAAGTAATTAAAATCCTTGTGGAACAATTTAAAAACAGACTCAATGAACACACATATGAGAGAGAATCACAGTGTAACAGATAAATAAATATATCCAAATCTCATACCATAAAAGATCACATAAATACATAGATAACCATGGTATACAAAGCCGAATAATACCCCTAAAAACCAATAAATAGTAGGGAATCATAAAAGGATATAGTGGGTCATAAAAAGCAATGTAGCGAAAACTGCTCATTCAGCCCACTAGGAGACAGTGTCTGTAACCTGTATATCCACCTCGCCTCTCTTTGTAACAGTAACTTGTCCTTGTCAACAAATGGACCCAACTGTTCACCAACCAGGCCATCTATTATCATGCACTGAAGGCTTGACAGTGGATGTGCCATCTTCTTAAAATGCCTGGCAACCGCCAGGTCACCAAATTTATTGGCAACAACTTTTTCATTCGCTTGTAATGCATTTCTAATGGACGCACGATGATTAGCCATGCATTCCTTAAACATTGTTTTTGTTTTCCCAATATAATACATGCCACATGGGAAGACAATGAAATAGATCACATATCGGCTAGTACACGTAAATCTCTGATTAATGGCTATCTTGGTACCATCCCTAGGGTGTGCAAAATATTGACCGGACAACATGGAACTGCATGTGAGGCAATTAGGGCATCGAAAACACCCATGTCTCTTTTTGGATGGCCATATCCCATGCGGGGGTAAAACATCTTTTTTCATCTTAGCTATATCCGTGCACACCAATAGGTCAGATAAATTATCCCCTCTCTTATATGTGTGTCGTATGCTTGTATTCTTAATCATTTCCCACCGTCGATTAATCACCTCCCTCAATGAACCACTCTGGGGGGTGTAAATAGTACAAAAATCAATGGTCGCCCTTCTGGAACCACTCATTTGTTTAACATCATTTTTGGGGTGAGTGATACTCGGACAAAGTGTAGCCTTAGCCCTATTTAACTGATGGAGAAGTAAGTCAGACCTGTAACCCCTATTACAGAATCTATGAAACATATCATCAAGTTGGACATCTGCTGTCGACCTGTCACTATTATTGCGTAAAATTCTCAAGAACTGGCTGTAAGCAATACCATATTTCGACCTCTCAGGGTGACAACTGGTGCCATACAAGACAGAATTTTTGTCAATCGGTTTCCTATATAGAGTAGTGCCAATACCCATCTCAGTCTTAAAGATCTTTAGATCTAGGAACTCGATTTCCCTGGTACCCATCGACATAGTTAATTTTATAGGGGAGTCCAATCTGTTTAAACCGGCCACGAAATCTATAGCCCCCTGCTGCGTACCTCTCCATACAAAAATCAGATCATCAATATATCGCCTGTACAGTAATGCAAATTTCTTAACAATAGGATCTATATGTGATCTTTCGAACATAAGCATGTACAAATTGGCCAAGGACGGGCCGACATTCGACCCCATCGCCGTACCAACCCTCTGGGCATAGTATCTGTCATCATGGCCAAAATAATTGTTACACAATATAAATCGCAAGAGGTCAATCAAGAACTCAACAGGTGGATGTCTATGTCCAATTTCCAATAATGCATTCCTACATGCCTCTATGCCATCCTCCTGCGGAATTACCGTGTAGAGGCTGCTTACATCGCAACTGAAAAAAATAACATCATCCATAGAACATGTCAATGAGTTCAACATATCTATCAAATGTCGACTATCCCGTATGTAGGAGGGCATAGTTTTAACCGCCAGTTGCAGAAAACTGTCTGTAACCTGTATATCCACCTCGCCTCTCGAGGTGGATATACAGGTTACAGACACTATCCCCTAGTGGGCTGAATGAGCAGTTTTCGCTACATTGCTTTTTATGACCTTTCAGCCCAATGTGCGAGCGCGTCATCAGGATGCAAACAATCCACAGTGTATAGTCCCATTTTATAGCCATCCCAATACAACACTCCCACCCACCATGTGTGAATCCCAGCGTGCCAATGAACCCAATCAAGTAATTAAAATCCTTGTGGAACAATTTAAAACAGACTCAATGAAACACATAATGAGAGAGAATCACAGTGTGTAAAGATAAATAAATATATCCAAATCTCATACCATAAAAGATCACATAAATACATAGATAACCATGGATACAAAGCCGAATAAATACCCCTAAAAACCAATAAATAGTAGGGAATCATAAAAGGATATAGTGGTCATAAAAAGCAATGTAGCGAAAACTGCTCATTCAGCCCACTAGGGGATAGTGTCTGTAACCTGTATATCCACCTCGCCTCTCTTTGTAACAGTAACTTGTCCTTGTCAAACAAATGGACCCAAGTGTTCACCACCAGGCCATCTATTATCATGCACTGAAGGGCTTGACAGTGGATGTGCCATCTTCTAAAATGCCTGGCAACCGCCAGGTCACCAAATTTTTGGCAACAACTTTTTCATTCGCTTGTAATGCATTTCTAATGGACGCACGATGATTAGCCATTGATTCCTTTAAACATTGTTTGTGTTTTCCCAATATATACATGGCCACAGGGAAGACAATGAAATAGAATCACATATCGGCTAGTACACGTAAATCTCTGATTAATGGCTTCTTGGTACCATCCCTAGGGTGTGCAAAATATTGACGGACAACATGGAACTGCATGTGAGGCAATTAGGGCATCGAAAACACCCATGTCTCTTTTGGATGGCCATATCCCATGCGGGGGGTAAAACATCTTTTTTCATCTTAGCTATATCCGTGCACACCAATAGGTCAGATAAATTATCCCCTCTATATGTGTGTGTATGCTTGTATTCTTAATCATTTCCCACCGATCGATTAATCACTCCCCAATGAACCACTCTGGGGGGTGTAAATAGTACAAAAATCATGGTCGCCCTTCTGGAACCACTCATTTGTTTAACATCATTTTTGGGTGAGTGATACTGGACAAAGTGTAGCCTTAGCCCTATTTAACTGATGGAGAAAGAAGTAAGTCAGACCTGTAACCCCTATACAGAATCTATGAAACATATCACAGTTGACATCTGTGTCGACCTGTCACTATTATTGCGTAAAATTCTCAAGAATGGCTGTAAGCAATACCATATTTCACCTCTCAGGGTGACAACTGGTGCCATACAAGACAGAATTTTTGTCAATCGGTTTCCTATATAGAGTAGTGCCAATACCCATCTCAGTCTTAAAGATCTTTAGATCTAGGAACTCGATTTCCCTCGGTACCCATCGACATAGTTAATTTTATAGGGGAGTCCAATCTGTTTAAACCGGCCACGAAATCTATAGCCCCCTGCTGGTACTCTCCATACAAAAATCGATCATCAATATATCGCCTGTACAGTAATGCAAATTTCTTAACAATAGGAATCTATATGTGATCTTCGAACATAAGCATGTACAAATTGGCCAAGGACGGGCCGACATTCGACCCATCGCCGTACCAACCCTTGGGCATAGTATCTGTCATCAGGCCAAAATAATTGGTACACAATAAATCGCAAAGAGGTCAATCAAGAACTCAACAGGTGGATGTCTATGTCCAATTTCCAATTAATGCATTCCTACATGCCTCTATGCCATCCTCCTGCGGAATTACCGTGTAGAGGCTGCTTACATCGCAAAATGAAAAAATAACATCATCCATAGAACATGTCAATGAGTTCAACATATCTATCAAATGGTCGACTATCCCGTATGTAGGAGAGCATAGTTTTAACCGCCGGTTGCAAGAAAACTGTCGATTAAATTCGGCCCACAGGTCTAAATAATGACCCATAAGAGAAACAATGGGCCCTACCCGGAGGTGATGTCAAAACTTTTATGTACCTTGGGTAAGGTGTATATGAGAGGGCACCTAGGAAAGTTAGTAGTGAGAAAACCTAATTGAGACTCGGTAATCCAACCCTGTTTCTTGCAATAGCCAGTTTTCATCCAACTGTACCTTTAGAATCCTGTTGGATCACTACCCAACTCATATACATTGCCATCTTGTAACTGAGACAAATAATTCATGGCTCATAATACTCACGGTCCAGAAGCACGATCGATCCACCTTGTCAGCCGCCCTGATAATAAGATTCTTATCAGATCCTTAACGTCTCGATAGCCTGTCTCTCCACCACGGTAAGATTATCATATCCACCAGTATTACGATTAGATAAATCCTTAGCATCCAAACTTACCAAGTTTTGGAATGTCTTAATGGAAGCCGGCGGTATTGGGGGGATCGAAAGTGCCTCTGGACCTAAAGGATCAAACCACACACATATTAGTATCATGACAAAACAGCGTTGATCTTTGAAAAAAATTTGATGTTTCAGGGTCCGTTGGAATTTAAATAAGTCCAATTCAAAGCCAAAGGAATCAAATTAAACGTGGGTATGAAGGACAATCCCTCTGAAGCAATTTGGATTCCCCTACCGTAAGGCAATGCTTACTCAAATTGTATACTATGTCTTGGGGTCCCGGGGGGTCGACCTTCCTCTTGTACCGCCCCCGTCTGGTATACGCTCTTTCCGGTGGCCCCCCCTGATCGGGTAGTAACCCAGAGAAAAAAGGAAGGAAGGAGAAGATCTCATCACCTCTCTCCCCGACCCATCATTCAAAGCTCATCACTGTCGGTTATAGCTGAATCGCCCGAGGTATCAATGGTATCCTTGGTTTCCTCATATAACGGTAAGGTGGTCGTCTACGTCTCCTAGGGCCTGCTCACCCCACCAACCATCCATAAACTGTTGTCCTTGTAATCTTGTTCTACATTCAAGAATTTATTTTGTTTAAATGCAATTAAACAGTCTTGTATTTATCAGTTTGATCACTAAGTTTTTTTAAGCCAGTCATGATTTTTATCTGCTTTGATATATCCAAATGCTCGGTTCAGGGTTTCAAAGCATTCAATCTCGCTCCTAACTGTAGCCAATTCTTTTGAGACTGTTCTATTACTAGTAACATCAGGTCATATGCACACTTATTTAAAATTCCGCACCAGCGGACACAAAACTCACGATCATGGCGTCCAATGGTCGGCGTGTCGTGCGTACCCGATCGTTGGAGCGGGTGATATACGACAGGTAAGCTCCATGTAGGAAAGAAGTCCGTCTCACGCTTCTTCAATTTAACAATCGCAAATAGATATCCTTAGCCGGCATCTCCAGATTACAGGTCGAACTGCTGAAAAGAATTTCTGGTCGCTCGCATCTGCTTGGAATAGGAGAAAGCTCCTTTCAACACTTCTTCCATCGGCACAATTCAGGGATCCTACCATGATGAAGCAGAGTAATGTCGTCAGAGGGTATATTATCGTAGGGTGCTCCACCACACTATATATGGAAATGCAACAAACAGGTAAGCACACCTTTCATTTAAACAGCAGCCGGGTGTCCATCAAAAAATAGCATATATGAAGGAAAAAGATGTCACTCACGGGTCTTTTGACGAAAACAGCTTTTTATTGTACAATCACATCTACGCGTTTCAGCCCAATGTGCGAGCCGTCATCAGGATGCAAACAATCCACAGGTATAGTCCCATTTTATAGCCATCCCCTACAACACTCCCCACCCACCATGTGTGAATCCAGCGTGCACATGAACCCAATCAAGTAATTAAAATCCTTGTGGAACAATTTTAAAAACAGACTCAATGACACACATATGAGAGAGAATCACAGTGTAACAGATAAATAAATATATCCAAATCTCATACCATAAAAGATCACATAAATACATAGATAACCATGGTATACAAAGCCGAATAAATACCCCAAACCAATAAATAGTAGGGAATCATAAAAGGATATAGTGGGTCATAAAAAGCAATGTAGCGAAAAACTGCTCATTCAGCCCATAGGGGATAGTGTCTGTAACCTGTATATCCACCTCGAGAGGCGAGGTGGATATACAAGGTTACAGACAGTTTTCTGCAACTGGCGGTTTTAAAACTATGCCCTCCTACATACGGGATAGTCGACATTTGATAGATATGTTGAACTCATTGACATGTTTATGGATGATGTTATTTTTTCAGTTGCGATGTAAGCAGCCTCTACACGGTAATTCCGCAGGAGGATGGCATAGAGGCATGTAGGAATGCATTATTGGAAATTGGACATAGACAATCACCTGTTGAGGTTCTTGATTGACCTCTTGCGATTTATATTGTGTAACAATTATTTGGCCATGATGACAGATACTATGCCCAGAGGGTTGGTACGGCGATGGGGTCGAATGTCGGCCCGTCCTTGGCCAATTTGTACATGCTTGTTCGAAAGATCACATATAGATATCATTGTTAAGAAATTTGCATTGACTGTACAGGCGATATATTGATGATCTGATTTTGTATGGAGAGGTACGAGCAGGGGGCTATAGATTTCGTGGCCGGTTTTAAACAAGATTGGACTCCCCTATAAATTAACTATGTCGATGGGTACCGGGAAATCGAGTTCCTAGATCTAAAGATCTTTAAGACTGAGATGGGTATTGGCATACTCTATATAGGAAACGATTGACAAAAATTCTGTCTTGTATGGCACCAGTTTTCACCCATGAGAGTTCGAAATATGGTATTGCTTACAGCCAGTTCTTGAGAATTTTACGCAATAATAGGACAGGTCGACAGCAGATGTCCAACTTGATGATATGTTTCATAGATTCTGTAATAGGGGTTACAGGTCTGACTTACTTCTCCATCAGTTAAATAGGGCTAAGGCCTACACTTTGTCCGAGTATCACTCACCCCAAAAATGATGTTAAACAAATGAGTGGTTCCAGAAGGGCGACCATTGATTTTTGTACTTACACCCCCCAGAGTGGTTCATTGAGGGAGGGTGATTAATCGACGGTGGGAAATGATTACCGTGACAAATCCTGCCCTTTAAGAATACAGCATACGACACACATATAAGAGAGGGGATAATTTATCTGACTATTGGGTGCACGAATAGAAGCTAGATGAAAAAAAGATGTTTTACCCCGCATGGGAGTATGGCCATCCAAAAAGAGACATGGGTGTTTTCGATGCCCTAATTGCATCACATGCAGTTCCAATGTTGTCCGGTCAATATTTTGCACACCTAGGGATGGTACCAAGATAGCCATTAATCAGAGATTTACGTGTACTAGCCGATATGTGATCTATTTCATTGTCTGCCCATGTGGCATGTATTATATTGGGAAAACAAACAATGTTTAGGAACGGCATGGCTAATCATCGTGCGTCCAGAGATTTACGTGTACTAGCCGATATGTGATCTATTTCATTGTCTGCCCATGTGGCATGTATATATGGGAAAACAAAAACAATGTTTAAGGAACGCATGGCTAATCATCGTGCGTCCATTAGAAATGCATTACAAGCGAATGAAAAAGTTGTTGCCAATAAATTTGGTGACTGGCGGTTGCAGGCATTTTAAGAAGATGGCACATCCACTGTCAAGCCTTCGGTGCAGATAATAGATGGCCTGGTTGGTGAACAGTTGGGTCCATTTGTTGACAAGGACAAGTTACTGTACAAAGAGAGGCGAGGTGGATATACAGGTTACAGACACTGTCCACCTAGTGGGCTGAATGAGCAGTTTTCGCTACATTGCTTTTTATGACCCACTATATCCTTTTATGATTCCCTACTATTTATTGGTTTTTAGGGGTATTTATTCGGCTTTGTATACCATGGTTATCTATGTATTTATGTGATCTTTTATGGTATGAGATTTGGATATATTTATTTATCTGTTACACTGTGATTCTCTCTCATATGTGTGTTCATTGAGTCTGTTTTTAAATTGTTCCACAAGGATTTTAATTACTTGATTGGGTTCATGTGCACGCTGGGATTCACACATGGTGGGTGGGGAGTGTTGTATGGGGATGGCTATAAAATGGGACTATACACTGTGGATTGTTTGCATCCTGATGACGGCTCTCACATTGGGCTGAAACGCGTAGATGTGATTGTACAATAAAAAGCTGTTTTCGTCAAAAGACCCGTGAGTGACATCTTTTTCCTTCATATATGCTATTTTTGATGGACACCCGGGCTGCTGTTTAAATGAAAGGTGTGCTTACCTGTTTGTTGCATTAGTTTTAGGGAGACATGAAGAAAACTGACAAGTTTTCACCTTTTATTTAAGTTCCCAAAAATTTGATTTGAACCCAATTGAATCTGAATTTTTAAATAATGATTAAACCCCCTTCTTATAGATTGAAAGTGACAAATTTAAAAAAATACCAATAACGGGTTCTGTGAAATCCAGGGGTTCTGAAAGTTTTGATGGGACTTCGAAACCCTCAGATTCGATCCAAAACCAGGTTCTATTCGAACCCACATTACATCTGTAGTAAAGATTGGCTATTATAACACCTGAAGAAAACCGTTTCCATATTCTGGCAGCTTGGGGTAACTGATGAAATTAGCTGGTGCAATTTAAGGTAAAGCATTATTGTGGCTTTTCATTATGAACTTGTTGCAATGGTATTCAATACCTTTTTTCAATGTGGAGCATGAATCTAATTTTGTCGTCCTTTCAGTTTAACAGCTGCAGTAGTGGTTAATAATACCTAGAAATGTCCTTACCAATTGGGCTGTAAAGGCTTGGCAAGATGTCTCCACACAACTACCCACACTCCAGGCTACAGATGATGATTTTGTGTTATAGAGTCTGGCTCTGGCAAAGAAGAATAAACGGAGAGATGTTAAGATCTTATGCAATTGCATCCCATAATCAATCATACAAGCATAAGATAGTGATAGTTACTTTAGATGGTAATAGCATGACTGCCAGTAGGTCCTTAATAAAAGAACCATTTTGTACAGGTTTACTAGTGGAGGTAAGAAACCCTCTTTGTTGCCAAAAAGCTATTTGCTACACCAAAAGCATAATGTGAGTCTGTGTAGATATTTACAGTTTTTCCCTTAGAAATTTGACAAGCCTTAGTGAGTGCAACTAAATCTGTGCTGAACACTGAGATGGTAATTGGTCAGCTTGAATTATATCAATGGAGGTGATATGTGGTATGTGGATGCCCTTGAGAATCATATATATGTGATCCATCCACAAATAGTAATTCCGGCATCAGCTATACTGTAGGTTCATCAGACAGGTGTGGGTAAGTTTAAAAGAAAAGTGTTAAGAACTGTAAATCAGTCATGTCATCTTGTTCCTCTGAAGGTGTGGACAGAGGAAGAAGATTGGCAGAATTTAATACATTACATCTCCAAATCACTAGGTTATGAGGCATTAGCAATTCTAATATATAGCTTGTTAGCTTAACACAGGAGAAAAGTCTTGTAGAAGAATTAGTGAGCACAATAAAGACAGCATGTCGTACCAAGACCATAAGCTGATTTCCCAAAACCATTTTAAACCATAAGAGCTGCAGCTGTCAAGCCCAGAGTCAAGGAGGCAATGCACATTCCACTGAATCAAGAGGAGAACTAAAATAACCTACAGGCCTTTGTTTACCTCCATGGCACTGAGTGAGGACACCAGAGGCATGAACAGAGGTTTGTTTTGATTAGGCAATGCTAATGCAGAAGCTGTGGTTAAAAAACCTTTAAGATCCTACACAGCTTCCTTTTCCTTATCACTCCACTCACAAATTATTGGCGCTGTAGATTCTGTCATTTCATAGAGAGGTGCTACTATAGAAGACATATTAGGTTTCCATTGCCTACAGTAGCAACCCAGTGAACAACAATGTCCCAAATAGACAACTTTCTGTTGGCAATATTGTAATTTGGAAGCAAGTAATAGATCATCATCATATTGGAGCAGAACACAATAAGGAGGGCGTTGCCACGGCTGGAGGGCTGTCAATAATGCCTGATTAAACAACATAGGGCTACCGTAAAATCCTTGGAGAAGGTGCTCCAGGTATATTGTTGTCCCTCATAATTAAAAGCAAAGAAATACTGACAATCTGGATGTAATGGTACCAAAAAAAAATGCATTAGTTAAATCCAAAATTAAATACAATTTTGTGGTATTAGGAGTTTGAAAAAAGTGTATCTGGATTTGGAACTACATGATGAGAGGACTGGATAGCTTGGTGAACTGCTCTAAGATCCTGTACAAATTGGTATTTTTTTTACCAGGTTTTTTGATTGGCAAAATATGAGTGTTGGCTGGACTTTTTGTTAAAACAATAATTCCAGGTTTAAGAAAATCCTAAATAACTGGCCAAATACTCTCTATTTGCTCTTGAGGTAAAGGATATTGTGAAACATTTGGAATTTTATATTCAGGATTAAGCATAACAGGTTCACATCCAGAAATTAAATCAACTTCTGAAGATGAAGATGCCCACTATCCCTCTGGTAAATCCTAAAGTTCCTGTGGCAGTGTATTTTGAGAAAGGGATTTTTTTAACATCAATAGTTTTTGGGATGAGTTAAGTAAATCCTCAATCTTTGGAATTTTCAGGAAGTTCTAGTATAATACCTTCTGGGGTACAGAGGACTTTACACTTAAGCTTACACAGCAGATCTCTATAAGGTTACATGGAACTGTATCACTTAAAAGAAATAAAGCTTCAGCGGAAATTGAAAATGCCCATGAAAGCATAGGGTAACATTTTTCAGGTTTATATAGTCGAGGTGCTCTGCAGTACCTAGAGATATGCCCCGGTTTAAGACAATTATAACAGAGTCGAGAGTTTCTTCTAACAGGCTGCTGCTGCAAGTCAGAAAAGCACCACCCTTTGGAAATCCTTCCCCCTGCACTACCAGAACCATTTGAGATTTAGCTTTTTGTTTCTCTTGGCTGGTAAATTCAATTCTACTAGCTAAAGTAACAATTTCAGTCAAAGGTTTTATTTTGTATGTAGGGTCACGTGTGATTAATTTATCTTTCAATGATTTAGTTAGACCCCCCACAAAAGCACTTACTAACTGTTTTACCATCATCATCTTGCATACACAAAGAACAAAGGCACGGTGATATGGGTAGCTCTTATAGAGTAATTAAATAGGCAAGACACCTAAGATGTGATGGTATCAAAACTCCATTTAATGATCATGTGGAGGGTCACAGCTAGACCAGCGATGCAATGAACATATCCCCCCACCCATAAACAAAGGAAAAACACGCATTAAAAATACAAACCCTTGACATATACATATATAGATATAGGTTCCTAAAAGCAATATACTGGTATATTAAACTCCCTAGCCATCTAAGCACACACAATAATGACAATCACATGTTAATATAATGAAGTAAACACAGATACAGGCCTACTAACAATGCACAAGCAATAGCCCTAGTTATAAATAAAACAAGCATGATGGCAAAAGGGGTAGAGATATAAATATGAAAGGTTACCACCAGAGACCCACAAAAATCCTTCAGTAAGGAGAGCCGAGGGGTGCAGCTAAAAAACACCAGACATGTTTTGTTTGGATCTCAAAACTTCCTCAGTGGTGAGAGGCCATCTTAACCTAGTATTAAATAGGGAAAATCGTTACCTGTTATGCAGTGCAATACTCCGGATGTAGTCCCGGTTCCATACCAGAGCTCCTCCCCCTCCACAATGGCCCCACACAGCCTTCAAAAGCAAAGCTCCTCCCGGAGTATTTCACGTGATTCCATTATAACAGAACCACTAAGTCAGCCATCTTGTGTGTGGCATGACATCCCAGGCTGTATAGTATGGTATAGTATAGTATTTGAGGTTGAATAAAGACATACGTCCATCCAGTCCAACCCACCTAGCAATATCCTCATTTCCTGCTTAACTGTTGATCCAGAGGAAGGCAAAAAAAACCCACCAAAGGGGGAAAAAATTCCTTCCTGACTCCAAGTGGCAATCGGAAATTTCCCTGGATCAACTCTAATTTATGTATCAATACCAGTAACTTGTAACATTCCTTGTTTGCAGAAACTCATCCAGCTTTTTTTTGAAACTAACTAATGAACCTGCCATTACAACGTCCACTGGAAGACAGTTCCATAGCTTTACCGTTCTCACAGTAAAAAACCCTTTCCGAGCTTGAAGCCTAAACCTTTTTTCTTCAAGTATTAAGGGATGTCCTCGTGTCCTTTGACATGTTCTATTGGTGAACAATGCCCCAGATAGTTTATTGTATGGCCCGTTAATGTATTTATACACAGTAATCATATCCCCACGCAAGCGCCTTTTCTCCAGCGTAAATAATTGTAACTTTTCCAGTCTCTCTTCATATTCAAGCTCCCCCAATCCCCTTATTAATTTAGTTGCCCTTCTCTGAACCCTTTCCATTTCAAAGATGTCCTTTTTGTACACAGGATTCCAAAATAGCATGGCATATTCCAAATGAGGCCTTACCAATGCTTTGTAAAGAGGGAGAATTACATTTTCCTCCCTTGAATCCATACCTCTCTTTATACAAGACAATACCATGCTGGCTCTGGCTGTTGCTGCCTGGCACTGCTTGCTACCTTTAAGTTTGTTATCCACCAAAACTCCAAGATCCCTTTCCAACAGGGATTCCCTTAACACAGAGCCATTTATAGTATAAGTAGCACAAGTATTTTTAAGTCCAAAATGCATCACCTTACATTTATCAACATTGAATTTCATCTGCCAATAGCAGCCCAATGTGATAATCTATCTAGATCCCCTTGCAACGATTGCACATCCTCTGAAGTTTTTAATGGTCGACAAAGTTTTGTGTCGTCAGCAAACATAGAAACCTTGCTGACAATACCCACTTCCAAATCATTAATAAATAGATTAAATATAAGCGGCCCCAACACAGAACCCTGTGGCACCCCACCTAGCACTTAAGTCCTCCTTAATACCCGAGGATGTATTTTATCCGGTCCAGGAGATTTATTAATATTAACCTTATTTAGTTCTTTCTGTACCATATCCTCGGTTAACCAAAGTGAACTTGAATCTTGTATACCATTATTGCTACTATACTCTATGATATCTGTACTTGGATCTTCTATAGTGTATACAGAGGAAAAAAAATGATTCAAGACATTTGCTTTATCGCCATCCTCCGTAACTAAGTTATCCCCATTAATTAATGGTGCCAGATTCTCAGTCCTCATCTTCTTACTATTAATATACTTAAAAAAATGTTTAGGCTTAGTGATGCTTTCTTCAGCTATCCTAACTTCATTATTAATTTTAGCTAGTTTGATTGCTTTCTTACACTCCTTGTTACAGTTTTTATAATCCCTAAAGGCCCTTTCCGTTCCCTCGGCCTTAAAGGTTTTAAATGCCTTTTTCTTCCTTACCATTTGCCTCTTTACATCAGAATTCAGCCACATGGGTGCGGATTTATTTTTTTTACATTTATTTCCCAAGGGTATAAATTTAGATGTGAACTGGCTTAAAATCCCCTTGAACACAGTCCACTTCTGTTCAGTACCTTTACCTGATAATACGTTATCCCAGTTGACATTCTGAAGAGCTGCTTTTAACCTGGGAAAATTTGCTTTCCTGAAATTAAATGTCTTTGTTAACCCAGCGCACTTTTCCTTTCGATAACAAAGTCCAAATGCCACTATTTCATGGTCACTATTCCCTAAGCCTCCAGTTACCTTTATATCTATAATGCGCTCCACAATGTTAGATATTACCAGATCCAACAGAGCTCCTTTTCTAGTAGGAACCTCAACCACCTGTGAGAGAAAATTATCCTGCAGCAAATTCAGGAGCTCATCGCCTTTTTCTGTGATGGCACCACACCAATCAATGTCAGGGTAATTGAAGTCCCCCATAATGAGCACACTCCCCAAACTTGCAGCCCTTGCCAACTGCACATGAAGTTGACTCACCTCCTCTCTGCTAGCATTTGGCGGCTTATAGCAGACACCAACAATGACATTACCCCCTTTCCTGTTGCCTAATTCCACCCATATTGCCTCCACTTTATCATCCATATCACCAGTTATCTCTTCTTTTAAATTTGGCTTCAATTCTTTTTTAACATAAACACATACTCCTCCCCCTTTCCTTTTTTTTCTGTCCTGCCTAAACAAGGCATATCCTTCTATATTTACAGCCCAGTCATGAGAACTGTTCAACCACGTTTCTGCTGATGTACCTATTACATCATACTTTTCATTCAATGCCATAATTTCCAATTTACACATTTTGTCAGCCAGGCTTCTCGCATTTGCAAACATACATTTTAGATTATGGTCCTGTAATTTATTTGTACACTTTAATACACATTCCTCCTTATCCCCTATGCTAGCCCCACCCCCCTTTCCGCCCACCACTGGCCTATCTACACCCTGCTTTCCTCCTGGACTATCTATCCCAGTGAGACTGCTAATACCCTCCCCCCCAAACCTAGTTTAAAATCTCCTCCAACCCTCTAGCCATCTTCTCCCCTAAAACAGCTGCACCACCATCAGTGAGGTGCAACCCATCCCTACTAAAGAGCTTGTAGCCGACAGCAAAGTCTGCCCAGTTCTCAATAAACCCAAACCCTTCTTCCTTACACCACTCTTTTAGCCATGCATTAATGCTCCTAAGCTTCCGCTGTCTCCCTGGCTTAGCACGTGGCTGCGGTAGTATTTCTGAAAACACTACCCTGGAGGTCCTTGCTTTTATCTTGGCCCCTAGTTCTCAGAAATCATGTTTAAGGACCTCACCTCCACCTCTAACTTTGTCATTGGCACCAATGTGAACCAAGACCGCCGGGTCACACCCGGCCCCACCCAATAATCTGTCTACACGATCCACCACATGCCGAACCTTAGCACCAGGCAGGCAACACACAGTTCGGCATGTAGGGTCTTGGCGGCAGATTACCCTATCTACCTTCCTTATAATGGAGTCCCCTACCACTACCACCTGCCTTGCATTCCTGACCCTTCGTTCCTCCTCCTTGTATCAGAGATGGCAGTCCCCTGGGTGCTCAAGGGACTAGCCCCCTCCATACACGCTAATTCCGAGGTGTCCTCCTCCACTTCATTACCTAAGGCGGCAAATCTGTTGGGATGGACAATCTGGGAAGAAGCCCCCCTACTCTTCCGTCCCCCACTTCCCCTAGTAACCCTAACAAAACTACCTCCTTCCTCATCCTTTCTTGTCCCTCTTCCACCCACCTCTATACTGGCCCCAGCCAGTGCCTGCTGACCCCCCAGTTCTGCCAATCCCCGCAATGCTGCAAGCTGCCCCCTTAGACTCTCCACCTCAGCTTCCAAACGGGGGTCCATCTTCAGTGGGAACGGGACTGCGCCTCACTAACATCTTCAAGGCATTACAGATCAAACACAGATCAAAGTACACATCAATTCAACAGTTAAACACATCAATATATGTACAGAATAACAATTGCATTAAGGTAGTTCGAAAGTCCCAAATATTTGGAATCTTAGAAACTTCCAGAAAAAGCACACTTATCATATCCCAGGGTAAAGGTACTCCATAAAGGGTTAATTTCAGATAAATGTTCCACTCTAGCAGGTGAAGTGAGCGGTCCAATGCTCCAATATTCATATATTAGAAAAATTCTATTTCATATGAGATATGATGTCTGCTCTCGTATCTAGCTCCAATATAGCAGGTAAGTGCTGCACAATAATTAAATATAAATATAATAATTAAATATATTGCCTCCAATCCTGGACTCATTCTTTCCATAAGATACATAATCCGCACATCTCCAAGACGCTTAAGGAGGGTGCAACATATGGAAGGTAAGTATCTAACTGGAATGCATCTATCTACAAATAACTAACAAAAGGTGCAATTGCCATTCCGTTCGAGCCTGATCATGGTCCATAGAGACCCCCCTTCTCAAAACTATACATTGGGGTCCTTGCCACACATATATATTCTCCGGCCCACTGAATCCATACCAGTGGCATATTAAAGGACTGTGTCCTGAGTTCAAGATGATTCTCAAATGGATAAAATGTCCAAAGATGAATTCCAGGCAAATACAGTATATATAGTCCCGAACTAAAAGATAGATAAGTCACAAATGTAATGGCACTATTCATACAAATGGCTGAAAATCTATGTCTTTGTTAAGTCCATAGGGTGACAGGGTATTTAGATTGAAAATCCATCTGAACTCTCAACTCAGTAGAGCTTCTTCTATATTTCCACCTCTGATATTTTTAATCAATTCTATACCCTGGCACCTTAAGGATTTCATGCTCCCTAGGTGTACCTTGCAGAAATGTTCTGCTACCCCAGTAATATTTTTACCATCCCACAGATCTCTGTATCCCAATTTTATAATAAACATATGTGAAGTTAGTGTTTTTGTGTGGTTTTAACCACATAATACTTTGGGCAGTCACAACTCAATATATAGATCACATTTCTGCTTTGACAGTTGATGTACTCCCTAACAAAATATCATTTCTCACCGGTGCTGTTAAAAAATACATCATTATGCTTGATATTAGAGCATTTAGAGCAATTTCCACATGGAAATGTGCCCTTTAACGGAATTCCAACGGGTAACATAATCTGATATAATTTTGCTTTTACGTGCTGTCAAAAGCGGAGTTTCTTGGATAAAATTACTGAATTCTGGATCACTGTAGCATTTTCCATTTGTCAGCAAGGGTTGCTTTGATTTGTTCCCATTGAGCATTATAGGTAGTGATAAACCTTAGTCTCTTATCTGTTTTTCTAACCTTTAGGATAAGTAGTGCCATTTGCTCTTCTGTTTCTGCTTGTTGGTGACAGTGTTTAACCGGTCTTTTAGGATAGCCCCTATTAAAGAACCTTGACTCTAGGTCATTTGCCCCTTCCTTGAAGTTACTGTCGAGGGTGCAATTTCTACGAGCCTGTAGAAATTGTCCTCTTGGAATTCCACGTAGTAATGATTTAGGGTGGAAGCTATCAAAATGTAATAAGGCATTAGTGGAGGTACTCTTTCTATACAATCTTGTAACAATAGTGTTATCTACTGATTTCACTGTTTTGAAAAATTGTATGTGAGGAAAATGTTAAGTTTGTTTTTATTAAGATTGTTAATAAATTCCTTAAGGAGGTTCTCTGAACCCCTCCAAAGAAAAAAGACATCATCAATATAACCAAACCAAATGTCTACATATTGGTTCCATTTTGCAAAGCCTTCCCCAAATACAGACTCTCTCTCCCATAAGCCCAGAAAGAGGTTTGCATATGAGGGGCACATTTGGCCCCATTGCTGCCCCCTTGATCTGCAAATAAAATTGATGATTGAAAATAAAACAATTATGGGACAAGACAAATTCTAAAAGATTTAGAATAAACCCATTCCTCATAGCTCTAGATTCATGTTCCATATTTAGGAAATATCTGGCAGCTGTCATCCTTGTGACTGATATTAGAATAAAGCGATTCCACATCACAAGTCACTATTATATGCTCCTTATCTAGGTGCAGGCCTTGGATTTTCTGAATAAAATCCATTGTGTCCCTTATAAAGGAATCTAGCCTGACCATAGGTGGTTGTAATACCGAATCTATAAGTTGGCAAGACGGTTCAAACATACTGCCTATGCCCAAAATGATTGGTCTTCCAGGTGGTCTGCTGGAATTTTTATGCACCTTTGGGAGGAGAAAGAAAGTTGGCGTAACTGGTTTCTCTACATACAGGCATTTTCTCTCTCTCGCACTAATTGCCCCTTCCTCCAAATCATTATCCGCTATATGCATAAATTTCCTCTGGAAACAACTGAGGGGATCTGAAGCTAATTTTTTTATAATTTATTCTGTTATATAGCTGCCTATGTGCTTTACATATGTACATATGTTCAGGCCACAGAACAATATTTCCCCACTTGTCCGATTTCTTAATGATAGTGTTCTTCAGATTACCTATCTCTTAAAGAGCTTTATGCTCTTTTTGACACATATTCTTTTTTACTGGTTTATCTGGGAGGTCTGTCAGACTCTCCATCGCACATCGGAAGAACACTTCCAAGCTAGGGAAATCGGAAAGGGGGGGGGGGGTGTAAATTTAGACTTTCTCTTCAAACACTCTGTAACTTTAACAGCTGCCAATAGTGTATCGAGTTCCTCACAGGATTCATTCATAGGGCCAACCACCTACAAAAAATTTACAAGTCTTTAACTACATCAAATTTGTCAATCTCCATAGTGGGGCAAAAGGAGAGGTCTTTCATTAGTACTGACCATTGATTAATGATTTATTTATAAAGCACTACTTGGGTATGCAGTGCTGTTCAATATAAAATATAGTATAAAACACAGGGATAACTGTAAGCAATTATACAGATATATAAAAATTTAATACAATTTCATACATAGGTTAAGAATACATACATGTGCCATGACACATAACAATGAGATCCCTGCCCAGAAGAGATCTAAGTTGGTGGGACAACATAAAAATACAAGTGGGCCGATGGATACAAAGTGCTTGACATGACTATCAATTGTCAAGGTAAACAGATACACATTGAAATAGATGTCAGTTACTAGGCCCAAATATCACATATATCACAGCTGTGAGAGAACAGAACACAAGACACTGGAGTCTTTTGAGATAGAACTGCTCTGATTTATTGTCACATTACAAGATTATTTATACTATTTACAATTAGTCATATACCTCATTTTTAAAAAAAAACTTGTTTTATTGATACTCCAAAGCATAGCAAATACAGTTGTTCAATAGCATTTTGTTAAATAATACATGGTATATTAAGGTTTGAAGTAGTTGTTCGAGTTAATCTTGACTTTGTGTAGTAGTATATATTAATGACATTTTAACAACAACATATTAACTTATTTTCATAAAACACTTGCCTATACTGTCCTTTAGAGCGTAGTAACAGGCTGTCGTCCCCCCGCCCGGTTCCGCCACTGGAATGTATCAAAATTTGTGCTGGTATTTAATTTCGTTTATTTTAAGTTTGTTGTGGGGTTATATTACTGTGTTCGTTGATTCCTACCAGTTACCCCAGATTTTTTTTAAATGTATCTGTGCAGTTTTTATGCTGATACATGATTTTGATATAGGGTATATCAATATTAATGAGTTTGATCCATTTTTTGGTTTTGGGAGGTTTATTAGATAACCATTGCGCAATAATTGTTTTCCGGGCATAAAATAATGTTGCCTGCAGGAAAGCTTATTCAGTGGTAGACCACGTGTCTTTCTCCAATAATCCAAACACACAAAACTCAGGTGTGGGTTGGATGGGGTGCGGAATGAGGGGTCTTAGGAGATATATAACTCATTATTAATTAGCTACATTGTTAGTCATGTGATTTTTTTAAGCCAATCAATGGCTAGGAATTTCCTCCAGATCACTGAGAGTTAAAACATTGTTCAAGAAATAAGACTAAATAGGGGTACGTTCGTCTCCCGGGAAAGCAGTCTCAGCATACACAGGTTCAGGTAAGTAAAAAGATTATTTATTCAAACATCACAGGGTAAAAACAGATGCCTGACGCATTTTGTGCTCCAACAGCACTTACAATCATAGCCTTTAGTCTGATGAAGGTGTCATGTGACACCGAAACGTTACACGTTTGAATAAACTCTACCTGTTTGTTCACTATTAAGACTGGCATGAGCTACTTTATGTTGCTATATCTGGATTGGTCACTGGCTGTGACTTGGTAGTGGCATCCAGCAACAAGACTTATTCAAATTACCTGGTGGTGCGGGATGCTCATCTTCACTTTAATCATAGCCTATATCTGAATTGAGCCAAAGATAAGGGTTAGCGGCCAATGATTGTGAGTTTGTAGGGGGGAAAGGATTCAATAGTAGTAGATAAGATAAATTTAAGCGAATGTATTAGAATCAGGGTTAAAATCAGACATGAGGGTAGTGAGGCTAGAACTGAGAGAAGAGGATAGAGCTGGAAGGTCTATTTCTGAGGTGTTGAAAACGAGGACATTAGATGGAGTAGCAGAGGAGAGGGGATAGAAGGTGGTAAAAAAAGTAATTAAATTGTGATCTGAGAGAAGGAAAGAGGTGCTGGCAATCTGAGACAGAAAGATTTTTAGTCCTTCCTAGACCAAGTCTAGGAAGTGACCTTCCTTATAGGTGCTAGTTGGTCTACTGCTGGAGCTAGAAGGATTGGGTGGGAAAGTGAGAGGACCAGGATTGGTTAGTGTAGTCAATGTGACAATTGAAGTCACATAGAATTAGGTGGAAAAAAAGATAGAGAGCCAAGTTTCAAATTCTCTAAGTAAAGTGGCTGTGGCTGATGCAGAAGGGGGTCTGCATTTTCTGTTTTCTCATAATGGGTGGAAAAGTTGGACAATATGGACTTCAAATGAGGAAAAAGCAACAGTGGGTGGAAGAGAAACAAGTTTGAAGCAGAAGAGAGGGGAAAACAGAAGACCTACCCCTCCACCCCATCCTGAGGAACAAGGCGAATGAGAGAAAGATAGACCACCATGCATAATTGAGGCTTCAACTGCAGTATCCGTGAGAGTTAGGAGATGAAAGGCATTATTAGAAAAGAGCTCAGAAAGAACAACCTTTTTTTTTTTTTTAAGTACAATATTTTCAGTTTAGAATTACATTTACCCTATCTGTGTTATTTAACTCTTCCTAAAAATTCTCTAAACCCCTCTGCATCTCACTCCAACCCATTAAAGGCTTCTCCCCCAGGGGAGTTTGCCAAAAGTGCCAAAAAGCAGCAGGTAAGACAGATGCATCCTCCTCCTTTTCATCACTTTCTTTATCCGTAAGGTCTAGTAATCCTAGAGTTTCCAACAGGACAAGAAGGGAGAGAAACCCACAAACGTAAAACTTTTAATTCTTCATTGTGACAAGGCTGACATTTTTCATTTGCAATTAAATTTCCCCACGTGTTATAATTAAATGTACCTTCTGCAGGGATTTCATAATCGGAATCTTAGGATTCTTTATGCCATTGTGGAAGATACTGATCTATCTACATTCCATACCTGATTTTCATTATTTCACTAGGAGTTGTTACTCTATCAGACTTCTTTTAATACAATAAAAAGGTAAAAATCCCTACCAGGGATTTACTAAAAATATTTAAAATACACCAACCAGTACAAAGTAATAGGAGAAAACTAAAAACAACTCACAGTAACATAGTAACATAGTAACATAGTAATTAAGGTTGAATAAAGACATTCGTCCATCAAGTCCAACCTATTCCCTTTTTTTTTTTTTTTTAACCCTACCTAACAGTTGATCCAGAGGAAGGCAAAAAACCCCAGCTAAAAAAGGGGGGGGAAAATTCCTTCCTGACTCCAAACGGCAATTGGAAAGTATCCCTGGATCAACCAGATCTATATGCATTAATACCAGTAATTCTCAATATTTTTTAGTTTTAGAAACTTATCCAGGCCTTTTTTAAAGTTATTCAATGAACTTGCCATTACCACCTCTGCTGGAAGACAGTTCCACAGTTTCACCGTTCTCACTGTAAAGAAACCTCTCCTAACTTGAAGATGAAACTTCTTTTCTCCCAACCTTAAAGGATGTCCACGAGTCCTCTGATATGACCTATTAGTGAACAATGCACCAGAGAGTTCACTGTATGGGCCATTAATATATTTGTATAAGGTTATCATGTCCCCACGCAACCGCCGCTTCTCCAATGTAAACAGCCCTAACTTGTCTAATCTGCCTGCATATTCAAGCCCCAGTAAAATTCTCTAATAAAATATTAAGCAAGTACAAAATCTAGGCAAATAAAAAACAAACAAAAACCACAATGACACAAGAATAAAAGTTCACTTCCCTATGTATAATAGTAGATGCAAACAGACAGTAAACTACCACCAACAATTATGCATCCAATATACTACCTTGTCTAACATAAACTTTAACCTACCAAGTTCGCATAAGATAAAGTATAAAAAACAAGGATAATAAAACAGCTAAAACAATTCTAACAATATTAAATTCAATAAAAGTGTCTGAAAGAGTGTTAGTGGTAAAAATAGAAAAAGTGTTTTTGCCAGGCAACATTTATAAAAACTTTCACTTCAGAAACTTTATAATAAAACTATTGTTAAGTTTACAATTGTTAATGAGTGCGTCTAACACCAACTGTCCAAGGGAAAATGATTTCCCTAGGCTCATAAGCATATACTATGACTTACTGTTCTCTGGGATACAACAAAATGCTCATAAAACTGGCCATATCCTGAAGCTAACTCAGGCTTATAAAGCTAGTCCTGTCCTTAATGAATTCCAAAAGACTCATTCAGCTAAAAAAAAAAAAAAATAGAGACATGCTGCTTTTCGCCAGGAATCAGAACATTGAATATTTCAATAAAGCAATTCCCTTTGACAGAAGCTATAAAGTCTCAAACCATAAAACTAAAACTAATTGTAAAATGCTTTGTCAATAAATAGAGACATTAAAAAAAATGTTTTTAACTAGATCCCCGCTAACATATAATACACCAACCACTCACACACACTACATATGGCACACATCAGGCTAAGAATAACATTTGCTAAAAGGTCATATAAACCATTGACAGTCAAGACTGAGAGGGGGGAAAAACTTGTCATTACAACATGCCCAATTCCAAGGTTAGACTGAGAATGTGGACAAGAATAGGTTAGAAAAATAAAACTTACCAGTCGCCTTTATGCTGTATCTTGAGTGCCCGCATGGCCGCATTCTCCACCAGAAATGGTTAAGGAATCAAGAAGAGCCAGTCTTGAAAGTCAATAGTAGAGATTTATTGCATATGCATGTAAACATGTGCTGGTCACTCACAAGCTTGCACAGACCCCTTTCTTATACACAATTTTGACCATACATCACAAGTCACTATCATATAGAAAAGGATATTGCACTCCCCTTTTTCTTTAGACATGTTGCCTAATATGTCCATTTGTTACCTTACACAACTTTAACAAGAAACATATTTTACAGTATCCATTTGTGGCTAGAGATTCAGAAAGTCAATGATTGGAGATTTCTTTTGCATAGTGTATTACATTATTTACTCTTCATTTGCCTTCAGTCTAATGGCAAAAAGCACATGAAAATTAATATATTTCTAAAAATATTTCTGCAAAATATTTAAGTAAATGTGTTACTAAAGTCATCAGGAAAGTATTTGCTGTGAATTTGCTTCAACTTGTGTCAAACCTTTCTTTCTGCACATATACATTTGATTGCTGTCAGCAGCCTGGAATTGAAAACATACATTTCCTTAGTTGTCTTCTTTGAACTATGCACCTGACAGCTGCAAACTGATCTCCCCCTGATTTTATGAGTAGCTGCTTGCCCTATCCCCATTACAAGAGACTTTTTCTTGATTGGCCATGTAACCTTTCAATCTTGACTCTGGGTGAACCGCAATTGAGAGGAGACTGAGAGTGTGATCACATGATATTGTGGCATCACAGGTTCCACTGATCCTCATGATTGACAGCTCTATCCTTCTCTTGCAGCTGCAGAAATCTGGAAAATGTAATAGCTATCCAGGATATCCGGATTAGGGCTAGAAATTGGTTTCTAAAAGTTGTAAAGTAGCCTATGTTTTTTCCCAGGCCCTGAAACATATGCATACCAAGTCTTGTCAAAATAGTTTTTTTTCTGGAACATACATGTACACACATTGACATATACTGTATATATTAAAAACGTATTACCTGGTTTTAATCTATAAATAAATACATGAAAGTAGCTTCTATTCTTGGGTGTATGTGTTGCTGCATTACTTGTTTTGCTCCTTCCCACTCTTAACCAAATCCTCCTTCCATCTGACATTCTGAGAAGTCAAGCTCAGTAATCACTTTAAGTCTGCAATCGTAGGGGAAATTTCAAATCATTTAAGCCACATCCTGACTGTCACTATTTCAGTTACAGCAAAGCTGCACACAGCAGAAAAATTTATTATAATAAGGCACTGAAATGTAAGATGTTTCTAAAATCTATCTTTCTATTTATTATTTATTTTTTTTATACTTTCTGACTAGAGATGCTCAAAACTGTTGAGTTTCGTTCCGTTTTCGAATTTTGGAAAATTTCTAAATTCGAAAAACAAACCCATACAAATCTATAGGAGAAAAAAGTGTGAATGTTTCTGTCCATTTTGAGAGACAAATAGTAATAGTAGGTTACTGTAAATGACACATCTTTCCTCACAATTAGGGTGTTTTCGAGCTTCCGCCTTCTATTTTTGAGAGTTACTGAAATCGAGAGATACTTTCGGGGGTTACCGATATTACAAATTTGAGGGTTATTGAAACCATTTCTTGCTTTCGAGGGTTAGCAAAATCAATCATTACTTTCGAGGGTTACCGAAATTGATCATTACTTTTGAGGGCTACCGAAATCGATCAAATACTTTCAGGGGTTACCGAAATCGATCATTACTTTTGTTTCGAGGTTTCGATTTTCGATTTCGATAATCGTCTATTTTCAATTTAGATGATTATCGAAAATTTGGAAAATCCGGGAGTTGTGAAAGTTTCAAGAAACCCACATTACATCTCTATTTCTGACTATTTATTTCTCATTTCAAACAAACAGGAAATATGCAGTTAAACTGAAGGTAACTATATCATACCTACTTTTGATACTGTAACCTGCTGCAAGGATGCATTGTGTTTATAGAGCCACCAAAATCTAAGAATTTTCAATGTTGTTCATTCAATCATGTGTAGCAACCAATGAAGAAATTGGATGCACTATTTCCAACATTTCACATGCATAGTTACAGAAAAACAATAAACTAAATGCTTAGGTTAACAGAATAAATCTTTAGGTTCTTCAGAGAAGCATCTTCATTGAATTAACCTGGACCCTAGGGCAGGTTCCATACAATCAATCTTCAGGTATGCATGCTGCATAACAAACAGGCATTGATAAATACATTTTGTTCTTGTTACACTTAAAAAAAATGCATGATGAATATTCTAAACCTTAACAAAATCTTTTAATATAGTTTTCAATATACTTTCTCCACTCGTTTACACAGGCATAAAGGCAACACATTATTAGTAGAGATGGGATCCAGGATCCGACACAGAACCCCTCGGTTCTGAAATCCGAATGTTCCTTCCAAAACCAGAAGGATCATTCAGAATCCGGAACTCAAAAATAGTTTCCCATCGTATTTTAGAGGATTATTATTATTATGTTCAAGGCTATTTTTGAGAATTTTCTAAAATAGCTCAAACGTTTGATAAAAAACTCGGGACGTGCTTCAACGTCCCGAGTTTAAGTTCCGTTTTCAGATCTTCGTGATTTTTCCGAGATCCTAAAACAGAACATCTCTAAATATTAAGTACATATATTTTTTATTACACTGTAAAGTAAATATGCCCTTTGAAAAGTTTTCTGTCTAAATTTCACTTGTTGAGTATTTTGAGTATTTAACTAACTCACAAAAGTGGATGCACCACCAACTGTATTATTAATACTCTCTCATGATCAAAGCTAGAAAGATGAATAATCAACGAGCTTCTCTACTTGTCCCTAGTGACGACGAAGAACAATAATATAATGTACGATGATGTCAAATCTGTCCAGTCAAAACTGTATTACCAGGTCCATTAGGAGCACAAAAGTAAATATTTGCTTACCTCACAGAAACCTCAATTCACAATGAGATCTTAAAATTGGAGTTTTCTCTGAGACTGTAACAAACATGCACATAATGTACCAGTTTGAAAAAAAACAAAAAAAAACTGCCCTTCTAGTCTAGTTGTATCTAGTCTATCATAAATTGTAGGTTCAATTGCATCCTCAAAATGGTGAGAAACTAAGAAATGTCTGAGAAAATAAGTCTTTTCCGAAAAGTAATAGAACCTATGTTGTTGAACTCCATACCTAACAAGTAAAAAAAAAAAATCACTGAGTTTAAAGGACAACTCCTCCCCCATAAGAACATATGTTAGAAAGAATGGCCTCTTTAAAATATATTGATATATCATACTTTGTCCTATAAATTCATTACTGTATGCCTGCCATGTTTCTGGATGTCTCATGGAAACTGAGCAATTTAAAACCTGTACCGAGCCTGTACTGATCCTGAGCATGCTCAGAAGAGGCAGACGGGATTAACATTCAGTCAGTGGCTGTGATGTCAACTGTCAAATCCATAACTGACAGTTGCTAACTGGAAGAACCAGGAAGCAGAAACAGGGGAAACAGGACATTGTGCAGGATTTCAGGTTAGACTTATATATTTCACATTTCAAACTATTACCATTTAGGGTTTTGGGGGGTGATTTACCTGTATGTAATTTTTCATTTTGGGGCTGGACTTGCCCTTTAAGGGTCCTGTATATACATATTGTAAGTAATTACATTATTGGGCAGAGAAATAAAAGTAGCAGTATAAAAGTTAGTTTTTTTTAACCCTCTACCTGATACAGGTACACACACCTACTGGCCTACCCTTCCATTTCTGTGGCAGCTATAATTAAAGGGTAACTATAGTAAAAAAAAAAATTTTGATCAATAATTAAAAAAGTTTATTTTTTTAAACTTGATACAGGTACACACACCAACTGAGCTACCCATTAATTTGTGTGGCAACCATATTTAAAGGGTAAATATAGTCATAAAATACATTTTGACCAAGCATCAAAAAAGTTAGTCTTTTATCCCCCAACCTGACACGAATACACACATCAACTGACTAAAATCTGCAGCACAAACACACATATTCCCATTCAAAATGCAACCTTTCAAGCCAAATTCAAAGTTTATACTTAAACTTTCCCCCGTCTAATTCATAAATGGAATGTCTGGGCTGTTTCAATCCATTTCTGAATTCTTCAGTGCCAGCACTCCCTGTGTACAATACACCGACTAATTTAAGAACTATGTATGCAGTGAAAATTACTGGATTTTATTCTTTTAGAAATGCAGCTGAATATTAATCCTCATCTTTCAATGTATCGTGTTGCTCATTTGTAGCAAGTAATCACTCTTAATTCTTTAAAACCTCTTTTTTCATTCATTCTAATAAATGGCACTATATGGATGATTAGTTTAATACAAGCTGGGGTTATAATAAATGTAATTTAGATAGAAGGCTTAAATATTCTAAAACAAGCTGCATTATTCTATAGCATTTTTACAATATGTACAATATGATAGGGAATTTAAATAATAATTGTGCGGCAGACAAAATTATACATTTTTTTATGCCATAATTAAGGATTACTTGTTCAATCGTCTTTTTATCTGTGCTACCTTGTGGTTATTAAATCTTCAGCCTACCTCTTAGAATTGTGTTGTCCATCACAAGTCAGAAATATAATTATTTATTATATGATAACTACTATGTAATAAATTAGCAACGTAATGTGTTTTTGACAGGCCTTATATAGGCAAATGCAGAAATGAATTGATTTACAATACACTAAAATGCCCAAAACAAATATTTTACAAAGTTTGAATTTATAGGGAGGTAGAAGACAAGTGCAGATATCTCTAGTCAAAGATGACCACTCCTGGTGTGGCGGATAGCTCTCCACCCCTTCCAATGCTTGGCACACTGACACACCTCCGATCCCTGATATAGGCATGCAGAGAAGGAGGCAGGGCTGACATGGGATGAGAAGGAGAGCTAACAGCTGCACCATTGGTGGCCATAGTTGAATAGGGATATCTACACAATAAGAAGTTGAGTCTCCTACCTCCCCAGAAATGTACAGCTTGCATTTTTGAATACTTGTTTTGAAGAATTTGGGGGTTGGAAGTGTATTTAAATTACATTGTTATTGTAAAATCATTGGTTAATACTTTATTTCAATACCCCGCACAGAGCTGAGCTTTCCTTCAGTGTGGACCCCATAACATCTCTCTTCATTTGAATTGAAATGCTGCAGAAACAGCCAATCAAGGTGGGTTAAATAGACATAACTTGCTCTTTATTTTTTTCATAACTTTGCTATTTATTTTACCCCAACAAACCATGTATATTTGAAAAACAAAAACCTCCATCTACATAGTGCTGCCATTATTTCATTCATACAAGCAAATTTCTAGATGCAGTTTTTTGTAGAATTCACCAAATCTGGAAAAAAAACAGGCAAAGAAGGTTCAGATTTGGAAATCTTAAACAAACCTGCAGTACAAAAAAAAATCTCCCTCTAAATATCGATTGGCTACATGTATTAAATAAAATGGTAGTTAATGTTAGGATTCACCTTGCACTCTAAATTCTGGACACTTTGAGTGGTGCTTAACCACCAGCAGGCAAATAGAATCACAAAGAGTATAAGACGAGGAATGCACTCACTTGGTGAATTCAAACTTTATTGTGACATAGGTATATGCACAACGTTTCGGGGTTTCCCCCTTCCTCAGGTGCACAATAAAATTTGAATTCACCAAGTGAGTGCAGTCCTCGTCTTATACTCTTTGTAAATAAAATGGTACCCTACTTGCATCAGTGTACACAGAGATATGGCCAGCAAATAACCTGCACCTGAGACAATACATAACTCAAGGGCAGTGCTCTAAGTGCATACTTGTATTTTTTCAGATTAAACACCCCCTTACCTTGGAAACAAACCCCAAAACTATATATTATTGGAATCTGCACATCTTCAGCTATATATCTGTGCCATTCTTTTATACATACATGCAGAATTCAGGTTGGAGTCACCCAAAGAATTTGACACTTTTAGGAGATTTTGTGAAAAAAATTAGTAAAAAGATAATTCAAATTTAAAATGTTGCCTAAACCCACTTGACAAACAAAATACCCACTAAATATCAATTGCCCACATGGCCTCCTCTTCAGCATCTATGATATACAGTATAAATGTGTGATAACAATATGTATACTATATAATATAATAATTGCATAATACTAATGATATAACTGTATATTACATTTTAACTGATTGATAAACACAATTTAAAAAAAAATCAATTACCCATATATCCTGAATTAAATAGTATGCCATATGCATTTGTGTACACAGAGAGATTCAACTAATCCTAAAACAAACTAATGCATAGGTGCAATTACAGAAAAAAAATCAAATAGCTCTGTTTCCACATTTTCAAACAAAACACCCCTTAAATCTGTCTCATTAACAAAGACTTAGGGCCATATTTATAAACGGCTGATAGTAGCGTCGTAAAATTACTGCCACACATTGCCATATTTATAATGGCAAACCATTGCGGTGAAATGTTTTGTGGCCACGATGTGCAGCGGTAATTTGAAGTATCTTCACGGCGATACTTCACTTAGCGCAATGCGCTAAGTACAATACCGCCGCGAATGCCGAGATGGAGAAGGGGTCTGGGAGGGGATGCCGGGAAATGATCGCCGCGGGTGGTCGCATTCATCAAAAGGGTGCGGCGGGGTGGTACACTCGGTGGGGTTGGTGTCGCTAGCCCGAAGATGTTGTGGCAGATCAAGACATCAGCAACATCGGCCTCGTTGAGGATTACCTTTCGGGGGTCGGCAGCCTCAGCGGAGCTGGTGTCACCGGATGGAAGAAAGAAGATGCCACCAAAGGGCTCTTTTAAGAGCCGCTCTCTGGGGGTCCTTGTTCGAGCTGTGGGACCCCCACCAAAGGCACTTTTCAGTGCTGCAAGGGCCCTTACAAGGGCCAGGGAGGGGGGTCCCGGTTCGAGCTGCGGGACCCCTTAAGCCCCAAAGGCCCTTCTCAGGGCCGCAAGGGCACTTGTAAGTGCCTCAATGGCCCTGATAGGGACAGGGATGGGGATCCCGGTTCAAGCTGCTGGGACAGCGGTTCTTTTGGCCATTCAATAATCCTTGAACGTCCGAATTCAAGAATCCTCGAATGTTCAAGGATTCTCGAATTCGTCGTTTAAGGATTATCCAAAATGCCCTGTGGAAAAACGTAAGTAGCGTGTGTGTGCACTACTTCAATTTTTTTTGCTTTTCGCCCACAGGGATGTGTTCCCCCGGACCATTTCCCAGCCCCAAAGGCACATTTCAGTGCCCCCGCTGGAGGGTCGCAAGAGTACGGGGTGGGGATCTGGGAGGGGCTGCTGGGAAGGGGTCGCGGAGGGCGGCCATCTTTTCCCGGCATCCCCTCCCAGACCCCTGTAATCTCGGCCAGTAACTGATGCGAAGTTAACAAGGCGGTAACTTTTCGTGGCCGGGTTATTCCTTATCGCATAGCTCTGAAAAAATCCATTATGCCATCTGACAAAGAAGGTGTTAAATCTCTTGATCTGGACATCTGCATCATTTGCATTTTAATGGTGCCCTCACATCACTCCCAGGCCTGCAGGTTTTTTTTAAGGTGTAGATGTCACACACAAGGTTCATACTGATTAGATTTTCTACCCTATGTCACTACTAGAGATGGGTAAAACTGTTAAAATCCATTAAGCCAGCAGATTTGCAGTTTCAAAAAAAATTTAAAATTCGAAAATATTAAGGTCAATGGGAGAAAAAATCTGCATAGATCCGTCTTAATATAAGGAAAATGGTCCGGGGACCCCCCCTTTCAGAAAGGCTCCTATTAGACCCCCAACAAAGGCACTTGTCAGTGCCACTAGGGCACTTAGAAGTGCCAGTGAGAAGGGTCCCAGTTCAAGCTGTAGGACCCCACAAGCCCCAAAAAGTACTTGTCAGTGCCACAAGGGCCCTTCCAAGGGCCACAAGGTCACTTATAAGTGCTGGGGAGGGAGACCCGGTTCATGCTGTTGGACCCCTTAAGCTCCAAAAAGAACAAGGGCCCTTCTAAGAAATGATCCCATGGTGGGGGCCGCAGGACCCCCTAACATCCAACCGTGGGACTTTCAGCCGTTCGATAACCCTTGAACGTCCGAATTCAAGAATCCTCGAATGTTCAAGGATTCTCGAATTCGCCCATTAACGGATTACACAAAATGCCCTGTGGAAAAACGGAAGTAGTGCTTCCCAGGTCCCAGAGCTATTTACAATAAGTTACTGTGTCATTTTTACTAAATTTTCAAAAATTCCTTGAAAATTCTAATTCTTTGAAATTTCTTGAATATTCTAAAGTTTTTGAAAATTTCGGAAAGCGGAATTCCGTGAAATCCACGGATCTTGGAGATCCTGGTTTGGATCCGTGGTCCAACCATCTCTGGTCACTACATTTACCAAATAACATGTATCGAATCAACATCCCCTTTAAGAATGGGGTGCAACATCTTACATTAATTTATTTTTTAATGTAAACAAAAATTTAGATATTTTGCAATATCCGTTTAATAGTGACTATGTTGCACAATAACCCCTACATTTAAAAGTACTGCAATCGATCAGATTGAATTATTGACAAAACAATGTCCCCCAGAAAAAACAATTCAGATGCCACATATACAATTTATGTTTGCAAAAACAATGACATATGTAAAATAAAGGTGAGTGAAAAGAGAGTGCAATGGGAAAGTATATAATTCCTTAGCTGCTTTCTTTGAACTCTGCACCAGACTGCTTCAAACTCTGATCTCCATGAGTAGCTGCCTGCCCAACCCCCAGTACAAGGGGGGGGGGGGTACAGAGGCATTTAAAAAAAAATAGCTTATGTTTTTTCCAGTTCCTTAGCCCTTTCACTGCCACAGATCGTATATTCACGGTCTGTGCAGTGAATACTCAAACTGCCACAGATCGTGAATACGGTCGGGGGGCAGTATTCAACTGCCCCCCTAGCCCCATCGATCCCCCCTCGGTTGTGTCCAAATCCGATGGGGGATCTGAAGATAACAGTACCTTTAGCCGGGTCCCGCGTTCTGCAGCCGGTCCCACGTGGAGGAAGAGAGGAGGAGGTCTTTTTTGCGGAAAGGGAGACCCCGGTGACGTCATGGAGCTTCCTCCTTCACCGGGGTCTTCCCTAAAAGATGTACAATGTTGCAATGTGGCCTAGTGGAGGTACTGCACTGTGATCTCCATTCAGATCACGCTGCAGTACCTAGTATAGTAAAGCTGTCATGCTGAAAGCTTTACTATACATTTTGTGAATGGAACTCAAAGTTCGATTCACAAATAGGATTTTTTCTAAGTCTTTGCTACTTAGCAGAGACAGAGATCAAAATTTGGTGATCACTACTGATCACCAAATTATTGATCTTTGCCAATGAATGAAAAATCACTTCCTGGAAAATTATTTCCGGGAAGTGATTTTTCGATGGATTTCGAATTGGAAAACGGGCATTTATGCCCGTATTCCAAGTTCGTTATCATTCCCAAAGATGATTTGGTGATCACCTTTGGGAATGATCCAAAAAAAAAAAGGGGAAATGCACACAAAAAAAATCTTAAAGTGATACACACACCTTTTTTTTTTTTACCCTAAAACTATAAATCAGCAAAAAACTTTGTCTTCTCCAAGCTTCCCAATGTCCCCAGTGATATCGGTAAACTAAACGCGGATCATTTATTTGTTGGATTTCAAGTGAAACTAAGCCTATTTTAGTAGGAAATTTTGCAGAGGTACCAAAAAAAGACCGGATTGAATTTTTAGGATCAGTAAGGTGTGCAAAAACTTGTGTGACTCTCTGTACTAACTGGTTTTCACTAAAATACCACTAAAAGGGGGAGTGGGGATAGGGGTGGGCTGTGGCTTTTTTTATTTTTTCTTGTAATTGCAATTGCGTACGGATCCCATTTGAGCTAGTTGTTGGCCCTGTCTCTGTTTGCACCCACCCATATGGCATACCGTTTGATTCAGGACATGTGGGAGATTGCCATTTAGTGGTTTTTTTTACTTGCCAAGTGGGTTTAGGTAGGATTTCAACCATTGAGTCCTCTTATTTTATTTTTTCACAAAATATCCTAAAAGCACGGAGTTCTATGAATAACAGTGTCTGGAATTCTTTATGTATATACGAAAGCATGATACCATCACGAAGCTGAAGGTGTGTAGCTTCCAAAAATATATAGTTTGTGGGGGGTATTTCCAAGTTGATTAGGCTGTTCAAATTACAGAACACTTTGATTTTTTTCTTGTAATTGGACTTGTGCATGTGTCCCATTTGAGCTAGTTGGTGGCCACGTCTCTGTGTGCACCCACTCATATGGCATACCGTTTGATTCACAGAGTTCTATGGAGTACTGTGTCTGGAACTCTTCATGTATATATGAAAGCATGGCACCGTAACGTAGCTGAAGGTGTGTAGATTCCAAAAATATATAGTTTGTGTGGGGTATTTCTAAGTTTCAGAGCCTGTGTAGACTGTTGAAATTACATAGCACTTAGATTTTTTTCTTGTAATTACACTTGTGCATGCGTCCCATTTGAGCTAGTTGGTGGCCACGTCTCTGTGTGCACCCACATATATGGCATACCGTTTGATGCAAGATATGTGGAAGATTGACATTTAGTGGGTTTTTTTGCTTGTCAAAAGGGTTTAGGTAGGATTTCAACCCTTGAATCATCTTATTTTATTTTTCACAAAACCTCCCAAAAACACAGAGTTCTATGGAGTACTGTGTCTGGAACTCTTCATGTATATATGGAAGCATGGCATCGTAACGTAGCTGAAGGTTTGTAGATTCCAAAAATATATAGTTTGTGGGGGGAATTTCCATGTTTCGGGACTGTTTCCTTAGAAAAAGTGTAGGCTGTTCAAATTACAGAGCACTTTGATTTTTTCTTGTAATTGCATTTGTGCATTTGAGCTAGTTGGTGGCCACGTCTCTGTGTACATCCACACATAGGGCATACCATTTGATTCAGAACATGGGGGAGATTGATATTTAGTGGGGGGTTTTATTTGTGCGGGGCATTTCCAAGTTTTGGGGCTGTTTGAAATTACAGAGCACTTTGATTTTTTTCTTGTAATCACATTTGTGCATGCGTCCGATTTGAGCTAGTTGGGGGCCACGTCTCTGTGAACATCCACGCATATGGCATACCGTTTGATTCAGAACATGTGGGAGATTGACATTTAGTGGGTTTTTTTGCTTGTCAAGTTGGTTTAGGTAGGATTTCAGTCCTTGAATCATCTTATTTAATTTTTCACAAAACCTCCTAAAAACACAGAGTTCTTTGGATCACTGGGTCTGGAATTCTTCATGTATGTATGAAAGCATGGCACCGTAACGTAGCTGAATGTGTGTAGATCCCAAAAATATATAGTTTGTGGGGGGAATTTCCATGTTTCGGGACTGTTTCCTTAGAAAAAGTGTAGGCTGTTCAAATTACAGAGCACTTTGATTTTTTCTTGTAATTGCATTTGTGCATTTGAGCTAGTTGGTGGCCACGTCTCTGTGTACATCCACACATAGGGCATACCATTTGATTCAGAACATGGGGGAGATTGATATTTAGTTGGGGGTTTTATTTGTGGGGGGCATTTCCAAGTTTTGGGGCTGTTTGAAATTACAGAGCACTTTGATTTTTTTCTTGTAATTACACTTGTGCATGCGTTCCATTTGAGCTAGTTGGTGGCCACGTCCCTGTGTACACTCATGCATGTGGCATACTGTTTGATTCAGGGCATTTGGAAGATTGATAATTGACAAGTTTTTTTACATGACATGGAAATTTGCCATGATTTTTAACTTTGAATTGTATTTTTATAATTTTTTCCTGAAAATCTGGTAAAAAAGCGAAATTTTACATGAAACTCCGCCCACACCATTGGTGGTATGCATAAAGGAATCACACCATTGTATAGCTGAAGGTGTGTAGATTCCAAGAATATATAGTTTTGGGGGGTATTTCTAATATAGAGGGGTGTTTAGTCTGACAAATCTGAAAAGTTGCTGTAATTGGGCCATTGTTCATTGGCTCACTTTGTGGCTAGTTGATTCCACGTTTGCGTGTGTAACCATACATAGGGCATACCGTTTGATTCAGGACATTTAGGAGATTTATATTTGGTAACTTTTTTTTACATTACTTGGGATTTTGGCATGATTTCTACCTGTGAGAGTGTTTTTTTTTAATTTTTTTAGAAAATCTGCTAAAACTGCGAACTTCTACGAAGAACTGCACCCACACCATTGATGGTACGAATGAACAAACTACAGAATTTCGTAGATAAAAGTGTGTAGATTCGAGAAATATATGGTTTGTGGAGGTTGTTTTGTAGGGAAAAATTGCAGACTTTTCAAATTCAGATTTGGCTGAATATTTTTGCTGTTTCTGAGCCATTGTGCATTGTTTCACTTTGTGGCTTTTGGCTTCCACGTCCGCGTGTGTAACCCCACATATGGCATACCGTTTGATTCAGGACATTTGGGAGATTGATATTTAGTAACTTTTTTACATTCCATGAGGTTTTGGCATGATTTCTACCTTTTGAAGTTGTTTATTGTTCATTTTTTCAGACAAATGCGAACTTCTACGAAGAACTGCGCCCACACCATTGATGGTACGAATGAACAAACTACAGAATTTCGTAGATAAAAGTGTGTATATTCGAGAAATATATGGTTTGTGGGGGTTGTTTTGTGGGGAAAAATTGCAGACTGTTCAAATTCAGATTTGGCTGAATATTTTTGCTGTTTCTGAGCCATTGTGCATTGTTTCACTTTGTGGCTTTTGGTATCCACGTCCGCGTGTGTAACCACACATATGGCATACCGTTTGATTCAGGACATTTGGGAGATTGATATTTAGTAACTTTTTTACATTCCATGAGGATTTGGCATGATTTCTACCTTTTGAAGTTGTTTTTTGTTCATTTTTTCAGACAAATGCAAACTTCTATGAAGAACTGCGCCCACACCATTGATGGTATGAATGAACAAACTACAGTGTTACATAGCTGAAGGTGTGTAGATTTCAGTGGGGGGTATTTCTGAGTTGGGGGGGTGTTTTGTGGAAAAACCGCAGACTGTTCAAATACAAAACTGGCTAATTTTTTTTGTTGCTGCTACTGACATTTGGCTCTGGTCACGCTCTGGGTTAGTTGGTAGCCATGTCTCTGGGTACACCCATGAATGTGGCATACAGTTTTATTCGGGAGGGGTTAGGCTTTCATATTTGAGATGCGTTTGAACTTTCCTCCACAGTTTTTAGCTGAAATTCGCATTTGATTTTGTCTCTGATTTTACAGTTGAGGGAAAAAAGGAAAATGTGAGACAATAACTTACTATTGGACGAAGAGCTGCGTCCGGTTATCTGCATTTTGATCGAAACTAACCTCACTCATAAAATCTTGTGGGTGTGTAGTTTCTAAAAATATCTCACTTGTGGGGATATTTTAGTTAATTTGGTAGATATTCTATGTTATGGTTATACATTTTAATTTGGTGTAATATACTTGAAGGTGCAGTTTTAGTTTAGGGGGGGTCTCCTGTACAGAAAAAGTTGGGTACCTACATATATCTGGTATCATTGTACTCGGGAGTATCAGAGCTTTTAGAAACAGTAAGATTTTTGTGTGTAATCTTAAAATAACTATAAGTGAAAATGGGAAAAATCTATGAAAATTTGCAATTTTTTTATTTTTTTTACATATTTTACCCATAATTCCAGTAAAATTTCCAGAAAAGTTACAAAATTCTGTTACCATGTTAAAGTACACTTTGTGCTGAAAAAAACAATGTATAATATTTTCTGATTTACTGCAAGGTTTCCTACTGTAAAATTAGTCTAAAGTGATTAAGGGCAAAATCCTGAAAATTCTTCTGACAGTTAACGCAAAAAAAATATGAAATTCTCCTGGCAGTGAAAGGGTTAAACATAAGTTTACCAAGTCTCATGAAAATTGTCCCAGTCGACAATAAACATAAATGGCAACCAACAAAAGTTATGCATCTATGTGCATGGCATTGAAAGGGTTAAAAAGGATTTGTATCAAACTCCATACTGTTGTAGTCAAACAGTGAGGAAGTTTGTCTTTTTTTTTTTTTTTTTCATTTTTTTAGGAGAAACTTTTAAAGGGTTTATCACTTTCCAATGTCAGTAACAAGTTCTTGCTGTTAAATCTGCTGCACATCAGTTTGCCTACTCTATGCATTAATATTCATTTGCTAACAAGACTGTGGTGTGTCCATAGAAACCTTTTCTAAAGCACTCATGCTAATTATGTTTGTTTTGAATTTGGATATTTTCCTGGCATTTTGCCTCCCCACTAATATTTAACCTAGTTAGGGCCATGAGGGATTCCAAACAAATTTCATATGCCGTTTCATCAAGAACTGAAAAAAAAAACATTTCATAAATTCATTTGTAAATTCTAAATCTCAGCAAAAAAAAACAAAACACATGTTTAGGGAAGCTGGGAAAATGTAAATAATTAATTTAAAAAGGAGCGCTATTTTCGCTGTATCGTTATCGACGGATTTTGCAATAACTATTTGTGTTATTAATTATTTATTAAAACGGCAGTTATTGCTGGTGCGATATGTGGTGCTAATATCAATGTATTCATTGTGTTAAATCTAATAATGCATCGAAATAGAGAAAATACTAGGGCTGTAATTGATAAATAGATTACACTGCAGGGGGTCTTAAAAACTAATAAGAGTTTAAAGCTAGGTACACACACTAAAGATCTCTGAAAGATGACAGACAGAATCTGCAAGATTCTGTCTGTCATTTTTCAAAGATCCCCCTTTCACACAGCCCTGAGCGTTCTCACTATGTAAATCATAGGGACAATGCTCAGGACTGTACTTTTTGCTCAGCCGTGTCCGACTCCCCTATACTTTAATACAGGAAGATGACCACCGATGGGTGAGGGGAAATTTTGCGGCTTTCCTGAATGACTGTGAGGCCGATGGTGAATGTTAGGCAGCCTTGAGATAGTTCTGAAAATGTGCTACACACAGTATCAAGAAAGGGCCAATACCATTGGATCCGAAGGTATCAGCCCTTTTTTGTTACTGTAACACAATATTGTACATGTGAAGACCCTCAGTCAACTTTATTGTAAAATAGTAAAAATGGGAAACTCGAAAAGCAGATATCTGAAATTTTATTATCAGGACAATTTATTGAAAAGATTGGAAATCCAATAATTACAGATGTTATTTCAGAAAATAAACTGAAATAGTCTAACAACTATTTTCAGGCTAGAAATGTGTGGACTATTGAGTCATTGCCACCTTAAACTAATTGTTGGTGTTAACAATTTCATGTAAAAGAGCCTCTACCAGCTTGGCAAATCATAATTATAGTGTTAAAGTTGTGTTAACCCCTTTGCAGCAAAGCCCTTAGGGTTAATGTGGCTTTAAGACTATAAGACTATACATTGCCCCTTTAAAGTTTAGACATTCACAAAGACGCTGACATCATTGGCAGCTCTCCCACTGCCCCTTTCCCATCACCCTTTAAGATTGACACTTATGCCTGTTTTACTTCTAGCTATATGGGTAGTTGAGAGTATTTTATGTAATGTGTATATATAGTTGTGTATTTTATTAATTTTATTAATGAAACATCAGATCAAATATTGTCTCTTACAGTTTTTTTTGCTGAACTCCTTATCCTGCTTTGTATAATTAAAAATAGTGACTGCTATTGACAAGATAGATGGAAGTTAAGGCAAGATTTGATTGCAAATGTAGATTCTGACCTCCAGCAAATTCACCTTTAAATGTAATGTTTCTAGCTATTTATTTGTTTGCATAGATTATAGACATTGATTCATTGCTTTTATCATGGAGGGGCAAAAATAAAAGAAAGAAAGCACAGTTCAACGCATTTAAAACCTTGATTTGCTTTTGAAAAGTTTGATCTTTTGCAACTCAATTTACTTTGATGTATTTCAGAATCACTTATCTAATTAGATTATCATCTTTGGAGCCCATCGCTTGCTGATTCGCAGCCCATTTTCTGATCAACATATCTCCCTGAACTCATTCTGCATTTGTACTTTTCACCTTCAAATTTACTTTTTCTGTTTTGGAATGTTTAATGGGAAACATTTTTTTTTAAATACTCATTTCATCCACTTGTATTTCTAACAGTTCATTGGAATTCAAAATGTGTTCAGAAATGTTACTTCTTCAAGGTTAAAATTCTGATGGCAAGTGAGATTCTAAATCAGAAGATGTCTTTTGAAGTCTGTCTCCCTCTTTTTTTGCTACTCATTGGGCAATCAGCAAGTGCCTAGAATATTGACATTACAACTTGGTTCACAAACCAGTGGCAAAAGTATTTTTTTCCTAAAATTATCAGAGCAAAAGTCCCATTATTATACAATATTTGTTGAATTAAAAAACTTTGAAGAAGATTTTTTTTATTTTATTTTATTATCCAAATGTATTATTATTTTTATTATTTATTATCTAACTTTTTTTTTAATGTGTAGTAATGGGCTTTTTGGTTTTGCATTTATCTCACAGAATGCTGTTAAAGCCTCTTGGAAGGTATGCTAGTTTCACCTTCCTTTGCATCAACAGTTAGGCAGGAAATGTGGGTATTGCTGAGTTGGTTGATCTGGATGGACGTTTGTCAACCTCAAATACTAAACTATACTATACTATACTATACTTATTTGCATATTAAGGGGAGATCAAATTCTTTATACTCTATCTTATTTCACTCCATAGTGAAGTCTTGTTATTTTTAAGGCATTATTAAATTTGCAGTATTATTTTTTAATTTCCAAACTGATTTTTTGATGCTTTGGTAAATTCAGTTCCAAACAAATGTAAAGGGTAAAGTGCAAGGAATTAAAAAAACATAACCTAAATAATTACATACTGGTAAAGTAATAAACACTTGAAAAAGTTCTGCGCCTTGAGTAATGAGGTCCCTGTCCTGAGTATATATATATGACGTTGCCATTGATGTGATATGAGTAAACCCACTTGTTTGCAAGACCAAGGAGTGCCCTGATCCATTGTTCACATTATACATATATATATATATATATATATATATATATATATATATATATATATATATATATATTGAAATCTGGGGGGAAAAAAATTGCTGGGGGAAAAAAAGAAAGTAACGTACCTTTAATCCCCCCCCCCCCCATTTCCAGGTGTGGGGTGGGAGTGCTGGTGTCAGTAGCAGCTCCCTCTCCCAAACATACCTCCCAACACCGGGTGATGTCCCGGCTCCCCTTCCTAAACTCTATTTGTACTGACCGGGCAGTGTCAGTATGAATAAAGTTTATTCAAAACCCGGAAGTTCCGTTTTTGTTTTTTTTTTTAAACTTTACTGACACTGGCCAAAAGGTGTGTGCAGCAATGTCCTGCTGGTTCCTGGATGTGATCTCTGCCTGGAGGAGGTTAGTCTCTATCTATCTATTATCTATCTATCTATCTATTATCTATCTAATCTATCTTTATCTATCTATCATCTATCTCTCTATCATCTATCTATCTATCTATCATCTATCATCTATCTATACATCTATCTATACATCTATCTATCATCTCTATCTATCTTTTATCTATTTATCTTTATCTATCATCTATCTATCATCTCTCTCTCTCTATCTATCTATCTCTCATCTATCTATCTATACATCTATCTATCTCTCATCTATCTATCTATCTATATATACATCTATCTATCTATCTATCTATCTATCTATCTATCTATCTATCTATCTATCTATCTATCTATCTATCTATCTATCCATCTATCTATATATACATCTATCTATCTATCTATCTATCTATCTATACATCTATCTATCTATCTATCTATCTATCCATCTATCTATCTATATATCATCTCTATCTATCTTTATCTATCATCTATCTATCTATCATCTATCTATCTCTCTATATATCTATCTATCTCTCATCTATCTATCTATACATCTATCTATCTATATATACATCTATCTATCTATCTGTCTATCATCTATCTATCTATCATCTATCTATCTATCCATGTCTCTTTCTGTCTCTGTATAAAATTTAAAACTAACACTTTTTGTTGTGTAAAATACAAAGTGGGTGTGGCCTGGGGCGTGGAAAGGGGTGTGACCAGGGTGTGGAAAGGGGCGTGGCCTAGAAAAGTTTTGCAGTGCGCTGTGCGTGGCTATGATACCTATTCTGCCTTCCCTATTCTAAAAGTCACCCTCCGCCCATGTCGGTCCCCAGGATTGAAAGCTCACACCTTTGCCGACTTGTTATAAACACGAGACTGTGCCTCCTGGGCCTGTTGTAAATGCTCTCGGACCAAAGGCATTACTGCTGCAATCCTATCTTGCATACTAGCTACATGCTCAATAACACTTCTGTAAGGGATGACCTCTTGCTCCCAGGTTTCTTTAGCTATGTCTAGAATTCCCTGTGGGTGTCGCCCGTACAACAGCTCAAAGGGCGAAAAACCTGTGGAAGACTGAGGTACCTCCCGAATTGCAAACAACAAGTAGGGCAGAAGGCAATCCCAATCTTTGCCATCCCGGTCCACTACTTTCTTTAACATATTTTTTAAAGTTTTGTTGAATCTTTCCCCAAGTCCGTACGTTTGAGGGTGGTACACTGAAGTACAAATCTGATCTATCTTCATCAGTTTACATACTTCTTTCATTAATTTAGACATAAATGGTGTTCCCTGGTCTGTCAAAATTTTCTTTGGGAAACCTACTCTGGTGAACATGTGGAACAGCTCACGTGCAATCAGTTTAGATGACGTATTTATCAGGGGAATGGCTTCTGGATAGCGAGTGGCATAGTCTAATACCACCAAAATGTATTGGTGACCACGTGCTGAACGAACCAGTGGGCCCACTAGGTCCATGGCTATCCTTTCGAAGGGAACTTCGATAATGGGTAAGGGCACTAGCGGACTCCGAAAATGGGGAGCCGGGGCACACCTTTGTTATTCGGGGCAGGACTCACAGTAAGCTTTTACATCCCCATGTATACTGGGCCAAAATAATCATTGCAGGACTTGGTCCTTGGTCTTTTCTGTACCCAAATGACCCCCCAGGAGATGTTTATGCACCAGGTCTAAGACCATTCTGCGATATGACTTGACAACAAGCTGTTCCACAACCTCCCCCTGAATTTTGCAAACCTGGTACAGCCAATTTGATTGTACAGCCAAATGAGGAAACACTTTCTCGGCCCCTATAACTTGGGGTTCCCCGTCCAACACCTTGACATTTTCCCATGCTTTAGCCAGCGTAGGATCCCACAGCTGGGCACTCCCATAGTTATCCCGAGAAATCTCCAGCTCCGGTAGGATCGAGTCCTCAGAGGTTTCCGGGGACACCTCCAAGTCTCCAGCCAAAACCTCCAATGGGGAAAACACTTGATTATTATCAGATTCTATGGCGTTTTTATGCTAACCCCTTCCCACAAGTTCCAAAACAGGGGAAAGTCCCTCCCCAGAATGACACTGTGTGCCAAGTTCGGGCTTACGACTACCTCCTGAGTGGCAGGTCCACAGTTCGTTTCAATCGTGAGAAGGGCGGTGGGGTATGATTTAGAGTCCCCATGAACACATTGTACTGTGACCCGATGATTCCCAAGCAAGGACTTGTCCACCAAACTGGCATGTACCAGAGTCACCAAGCTACCAGAGTCTAAGAGGGCCTGGACAGTTTCTTTAGCAATTTTCACCACCACAAAATGAGATCCAGTGCTTGCGACATACACAGGTTGCACAGAAGGACCTGCGACAAGTGTAATCACACTTCATCGGTTCAACCGCCTGAGGACAGTTAGCAGCAATATGTCCCCACTCTTTACATCGCCAACATTGTACCAGAGGTCTATTTCTTACCGTGGCGACTGGTCGGCCTTGGCCTGCAGAACTTGGCTCACTGACCAGACCCCCCACCAACTCGGCTTTGTCTTACCAGTTCTCTGGGGTGCTGCCAGTCTCCAGGTAGCTGAACGCTGGCCGGTGGCCCAAGCCAGAGAGCCCTCTGCAGCCAGATAACATTCCATCAATGAGATGAGTTTATCAGCCGACTGTGGATCTTCATGACTCACCCACCTTCGCAAAGCCGGGGGTAGGGAGTGCATGAATCGGTCAATGGTAACTCTTTCAACGACCTCTCAGGTTCCAACCACTTCTTCACCAAGTGGATAAGATCGTGCATCTGTGACCTTGGAGAGCTTTCAGCTGAATAGGTCCACTAGTGAACATGCTGGGCTCGCACGGCTGGGGTCACACCAAGTCGATGCAGGACCTCTTCCTTCAGCTTGTCGTAGTCTTTAGCGTCCTCCAGGGCAAGGTTAAAGTAGGCCTTTTGAGCATCTCCAGTCAGGAAGGGTGCTACCAAACCTGCCCACTGCGCTTTAGGCCAGGCTTCCCTCTCCGCTGTCCTCTCAAAGGTATGGAGGAAAGCCTCGACGTCATCATGTGGAGTCAGTTTCTGCAAGAAGTGGCTTGCCCAGACAGTGCCTCCATTGCCAGGGACCAGCACCTGTCCCTCCTGGTTTCGAGCCACGAGTTGTTGCACCAACTCACTCACTGCTTTCCGGTCAGCTTCAGCGGTGCGACGATTGACTTCCGCAGCTGCTGCCAGACTCTCACATAGGGTAAGTGCTTGCTGCTTTACTGCCTCTGTCTGTTGTTGCAGGGCTGTGTTAGTTTTCCGCTGCTCAGCATTAGCCTGTTGCAAAGCCGCATTCGCCCGTACCAACTGCTTCACCAGCTCATCCATGCTGCTGTTTTTGAATCTGGCGCCAAACCCACTGTCGCTATAGGCTTGCTAAGGTGCCCGCATCCAAACACCAACTGTGAGGAATCAGCTACAAATGGTGAGTACTCAGCGGGAGTTAGCAGCACAGACCGGTGTGAATTGTCAGCAGGCTTCAAAAACAACAGTCGCTTGGCAGTTTGTCAAATACAGTTCATTCATAAAGCATAAAGCTTACATTCAGCTTGAAACACAGTCCACAAGCAGCCTGCACTGGCTCCAGAGCAGAAACAGCCAACCTCCTCAAAAAACAACAAAACTGAACTGACTTCTCTGGTCACACCCCCTCCTCCCTTCTGCTGAGACTTAGAAAGCTGCTCTGTTAACTCTTTGTGAGCCTGGTTTCAGCAGAATCTCTTAAATGGAACAATCGATCCACCTAGGATCTGGCGACCAGCTACAAAACCCTCCCATCAACCCTCCCCCGTGCCGCCCACTACCCACACTCCTCCTCAGTGCAATTAACCATGAAAGTGCTGAACTAGTGGAGTAAAATCGCATACCTAAATAAGTGGTCCATGTGACTACCCCTTACTACCACCGTGTTCCCTCGAATAGAAAAAGGATCACCAATTGCTCGGGTAAAACACACCTAGTGATCGCCTCAATAGTGCTGCTAAGAATACCTCAAAGACAAGACAGCAACCAGCTGTGGTATAAAGTGACAGAGTGAATATAGCTACGTATAAAGCAATACCTTTATATCAGCAGAGGCTGCTAGTAAAGTGACGAGCATGCTGAAAATATGTAAAGCGTCTATAGTGGCAACAAAGTGTCCAAGTGCAATAAATAAGTAAGATACATAGAATCAAAGTGAACATACAAATAAATAGGAACGATGAGAGCATATAATAAGTTAAATTTTCAGTAAAAGCCAGTTAGATCCATATATGTCAGCGGAAGATAATTTAAAGACCCCAAGGTCCATAATACTGAGGGGAGTATATTTACAAAAATCAACTAAGGGCCAATTGTTCGTTAAGCCCCCTAGGGGATATAGTGTCGAGTCTCTTGATCCATCTAATTTCTCGTTGTAATAACGCTTTTTTGCGATCCACTCCCTCGCGTATCGGTTCACAGTCTATTGCCATCCAGCGTAAAGTGGTTATAGGGTGAGCCAACAGTTTAAAGTGGCGAGCCACTGATTGTTCGCCATATTTGTCCGGTGGGTACAGTACTGTGTCCCCATCGTCCTTCTTTGGACGGAGGCTCATTCTGATGGCCAGTCTGTGGTTGGCCAGGCGTTCTCGGAGGCACGTGGTAGTCTTGCCCACATAATGGGCATGTAATTATGTATATAACATATTGGCTAAGTTTAATCGACTATTGATTTTAATCCTCCGCCCATTGTGTGGATGAGGAAAATCAGGGCCAGTAAGAGCTCCATTACACGCTACACAGCTATGGCATTAAAGCACCCATAGCTTTTGGGTAACCATGTTTTACTCGTCAGAGGGGTAGTCTGTCGAAAATCTGTACGCATCAGTATGTTGCGTAAGTTTTTCCCCGTCTGTACGCAAACAGGGGGACGTTTTTGTCAAACGGTAAATTGGGTCAATGGATTCACTGCTCGCTGTCATCGTGAGTCGCACTGGGGTATCCAGAGAGTTGAGATCATCAACAAATGTTTTACATTCCTCCAACGAACCCTTCCACAGAAAAAATAGGTCATCTATATACCTTTTGTATAGTATTATCTGATGTCCACCCATGGGGATAATGTATTTTAATTCGAAGTCCTCCATGAAGATGTTAGCAAATGATGGACCAATATTAGAGCCCATAGCCGTTCCGGCTGTTTGTTGGTAGAACGTTTCTTCAAACCTGAAGTAGTTTTTCTCCAGGGAGACCAATAATAAATCCATGAGTAATTCGGTTGGAGGAGATTTATGCCCTGACTTAATCAGAGCCCTTCTACATATATCAACCCCGGCTACTTGGGGGATAATAGTGTATAAATTGCTGACATCACATGTCACGAGTATGGTGTCGGAAGGTAAATCGTGTAGAGTTTTGAGTATATCGAGGAGGTGTTGGCTATCTCTTAAGTATGATGCCATTTGTTAAACAATAGGTTGTAGAAATGAATCCAAGAAGATGGACATGGGTTTAAAGATGGACCCGCATGCTGCCACTATAGGTCTACCCGGGGCAGCCGTGACAGATTTATGGATTTTGGGGACCGTATAAATGATGGGGGCTTTAGGGAAATCAGTAATGAGAAATTCTCTTTCTTCCCTGGTAATCCATCTGCTATCCTCTGCCTGATGGATCCTCTGATCCAAACTCTTTTTGAAAATGGTAGTAGGATCATTATTTAATAATTTGTATGTGGCCCCATCTGTTAACTGATTCATAAGTTCAGCTCTATAGTAAGAAGCATCCAAAAGTACGATAGCCCCTCCTTTATCAGCAGGCCGAATAACCAATTGTGTATCATTTTTCAATGTTTGGAGAGCTAGTTGTTCATCACGTGAGAGGTTTGACCATTCGTGAAAGTTGGTACCAAGATGTTTGGTGTACTGTGTCAGGTCATTTTTGACCAGGCCATATCACCGAAGATTTTTATAGCAGGAGGGGTGTTAGGAGGGTCAAATTTGCTTTTAGGCCGAAAGCCAGATGACGTATTATTAGAATGGCGATACAAATCCCGTAACCTTGGGGTCTTTAAATTATCTTCCGCTGACATATATGGATCTAACTGGCTTTTACTGAAAATTTAACTTATTATATGCTCTCATCGTTCCTATTTATTTACTCTTTACAGTGGGGCTTTTATTTGTATGTTCACTTTGATTCTATGTATCTTACTTATTTATTGCACTTGGGCACTTTGTTGCCACTATAGACACTTTACATATTTTCAGCACGCTCGTCACTTTACTAGCAGCCTCTGCTGATATAAAAATATTATTGCTTTATACGTAGCTATATTCACTCTGTCACTTTATACCACAGCTGGTTGCTGTCTTGTCTTTGATGTATTCTTAGCAGCACTATTGAGGCGATCACTAGGTGTGTTTTACCCGAGCAATTGGTGATCCTTTTTCTATTCGAGGGAACACGGTGGTAGTAAGGGGTAGTCACATGGACCTCTTATTTAGGTATGCTATTTTACTCCACTATAGGAGTTCAGCACTTTCATGGTTAATTGCACTGAGGAGGAGTGTGGGTAGATTGTTTATTCAATATACAAACGGCCGTTTGTATATTGAATAAACAATCTATCAAGACCCAGGAGTGCACCATGCGTACTTACTTATATATCATTCCAGATTGGTAGCACCCGTGCAAGAAACAATAGCTTCAAGCGAGTGCCTGTGACTTTGATGTTGTATATATATATATATATATATATATATATATATATATAATTTTTTCTTTTTTTCAAGCATGATCGACGCGTTTCCGCCACCACACATGGCCGTCGTCAGGATCAACTAATAGTGCAACAAACAATCACTTATAACCCCACCAGAATACCTCCTCCCACAATTTTATCTACTAATTAAAACCATCTCCCAGACATTTTAACCCGTAAAGTGTTAAAGTGTTACTGCCCCGATATTTATCCAAGTATTTTGGTATAAAGTGACATAGTGTGCAGTATACATCATAACTATAAAGTGAATATATTAACATATAAAAACAATCTTTAAAAAAACATTTTTAACACTGTTTCTTCCTAGACCCAAATACTTGTGATAAAAAAAACCTCAAAATGGAGAAACATGTAGCCCTTCGAGAAACCCCACTGTACACATGACAATACTGTTATTGAATCATGGAACCAAAACGGAATAGATATGGAGGAGTCACCTATACAGGTTGATCGCTATACCCCTATTAATAATGGGCACTCACGTAAGTGTAGCCATGTCTAAGGAAGTCTCCTCCCCTCGAGCCCAATTGGATACTTAGGACCAGCCTCCCCTTATTTAGAAACATGACGTCCCCCCAGAAGCTTCCTTGTGGCAGCTGGGAGCGGAAAGGGGGATCAAGTTTAATAGCGTATCCCAGGTCCCTAGGTTTATAAGCCAAGGAAACCCCACGTGGTCCTATGGCTTACTAGCTATGGACAAAAGGGAGGGGTAATTGGTCCTGAACAACTTGCACATTTGTGCATTGGGCTAAATAAAAAAATAAATAAAGTAAAATTCCTTCCTAGCAATTTACAAAGATAAAATAGTCGGCCCACAACATTGGATGCTCTTCCCAGTTTGGTTTGCCAATATACATTACTGCTTTTCGGGTTCCCTTCCTCGTTCCTGCTTGTATCAGGAAAAGAAGTGTCAGCTGGAGCAGATCTGATATTGCTAGCAGAAATTCAACAAGAAGATTTGGATTTCACAGAATAGGTCAACATTTGAGTAGTCCATGAAATGTGTAACCCTAAGCTTTGCTGAAAAACTAAGAGTAGCAGTCATTTTGATTCATCTCTCATTCAGTTGACAGAATCTTCCAGGTGCATGCTTTCACAAAGTGCAGCTAGTTGGGGGCTGCATTGGAGTCAGATCACCTCAGATGGTGTCTCCCCTAAAAACTGCCTTGATTACTGGGCACATATTGACTGGTTTTACGCTCATGTACACAATTTTCTAATCAAATTTCTCAGCATTTAATTTTTAAAATAAACTAAATACTATATACTTTTCCCCCTCCTGTATTGGCATTACATGTTGCTCCTATATACTTTAATATATAAAATCCAAGAGATAAGTTGCCGAAAATTATTTTTATAAACACACTCGTCAAAATGCTTGATATACTCATTGTTCATCCTTTGTATTAAAGTTATAATGGATGGAATAGAAAAGCAAATGTATTCATTTTAGACCTCTCCTGGGAGTGTACTAATTCATTTTCATTCAAAATCCCATGGACCAGAGTGATTGACTATATTTTTAGCACCAGAGTGACAATCAAAGTACACATGTGGTTTAAATGCCTACCATTTATTCTTATTTAAATATTACATGCATGAAAAGAGTCATGGATGAAAAGCATTAAAACCATTGTATGCAAAGAACAGTTAAATGGAGAGTTTATACTCTTCATGCTTTAAGGAAGGTCACAGAAAAAATATGTCCCTGTTTCTCTCCTGATTTCTCAATGAAAAAAGCTAAATGTTTGAACTGTTTTCCTTAGAAAGGTGCATATAAACTACAGGTGGTAAACTGTAAACTGCATAATCTGATATTAGAAATCATTCATTATAATTATAGTAAATATCTGAGTGTATGTTCTGCCTAGTGCTATAATTTATATGGATGTTCAAAATTAAAGTTTACTGACCATGCAAAATTCCTAATTTGAGCAAGCTGCTGTTTTAGAAAATATTAATTAAATACATAGTTAATCTCATCTTTCTGCTGTATGAGCACCTTTTTCACACCTGTCTTCTTTCATCTGCTGCTGAAAGTTTATTTGTCAAAATTTTTTGCTTTTTATTTTGACTGTGCATGTTACCCCAGACAGACCAGATATAAAACACATTTGAAACAATGAATATTAACTCTAGAGCAGAAAGAGAGTAACTGGGATAGGTGCCTATTAAACTATGAAATGATTACTCATACTTTGTGGATTTCTGACTTTACCCAAACAGCGGAAAATTCTTGAACATTCAAAAATTCTCAAACATTTGAAAATTCTCGAAATTCATAAACTGAAATATTTCAGTATTTCTATATATTTCAATATAACTTTGAATTTTTAAAACTTTATAGAAATCTTGAAAATAATACGCAGTATACCAAAACAGGAAGCACATAAAGTTTTCGGTAATGGACACTGTTTTTTTTTTTATTTGGGCATTAACATGTGTTTGACGGACTATTTCCCAGGTTCCTGAGCCATTTATAGTTACCATTGCTATTTATACCTTCAATGGCACCTCCACCATCGATATAAATTTTTGATATAATATTGGCCATCCCTTCCCACCCCCAACCGCTATATTAGATTAGATTAAAAAAAAAGAATCTCAATGCTACAGCCACTTGCTCCAGCTGCATTCTTATCTAGCACCTTGCTTGCCAGTACTACAAACAGGGCCAAACTAGCAGCTGAGGCTGTGATTGGCTGCCAGGTATAGAGAACAGGAGGAGCAGTAAGTAGAGTTGTGATTCCTTTTTTACACGTCTAATATAGCGGTTGGGAGTGTGAAGGGACGGCCAACATTATATCAAAAAAATTTTACACTTGGAGGGCAGACAGGGAGGGATCAGGAGGAAGGGAGGGGAGAAAAGGTCTCCCTTGCCCTTGCCACTGTCCTGTCAGAGGACAAGGAGGAGGCAGAAACCTTTTACATTGGAAGACAGCTCCAACTCTTTAGTATTCTGGATTTTGGACAGTCACAGCAGGAGAACCATAAGGAGCAGAGATGTAAGGTAAGGATTTTTTTTTAACTACACAGTGGGGCCAGTAGCGGGTTAAATTATAGTTCTGGGGTGGAGATGCCCTTTAATTTTAGGCAGAACTTTTGGACATTTTAACTCGGCCATTTCAAGTCAGAACAAAAGGGGAGACATAGATAGGTCTACTTCCCCCACAGATCACTCATGGACTGCACAAGCCCACACTGCTCCAAATTCTGTAGGATCCATTCACTATAAGACACTGCTCAGAGATCAGTAAAAGCAAAATTAGCATCTACAATTGTGACAGTCCCATTAGAAGTGGGAGGTTTGCAGTTTTGCATTCAAAACACTAATTTATATATACCCATCAGCAATTGTTTATTATTGTCAATGTTGTATAATGATTTATTGTGGATGAACACATGTAAGAACTGCGTGAGAAGAAGGGAATTTGTATGCTATGAAAATATCACTTAAGGTGAAATTGTCCAGGAAAATGGCATGCATTTACATTTCTCAAGAAAAAAATAATTTTCTTTTATTTAAATGTGTTTTTTCCCTTGGGTGTAGGTGTTTGAGTTAATGTGTCTTCATTAATATATACGGTCTTTGCTGCTAATCAGCCAGTGAAAAACTCCCAAGAGGAAGAACTGACAGCACACCATCTATTTATGACTTCTAGGTGTGCTGTTGCTATTGTTACCTAAACTAATAATAAATTTGCCATAGCCAAAGCAATAATTAAGACAGCTCTGACCTGTACAGAGAATAAACCTTCTGTGCACAGGGCAGACCCTTGAACATTATTGATGCATCTTCAATACCCACAGGCATCTGAAATAATGTTGGGAGTCAAATAAAGTGATAATGTATTTGTCATGAAATAATATTATGCATTCATGTTTACTTGATTATCATTTAGGTATATAGCTATAGATATGTTTATAAAGTGAAGCTGTGCAGATTGCTTAACTCTAGGTTAAAAGGAGTTAAACACGATGCATTTAAAATCCAATATATAAATTCTTTGTATGTAATTTGCAAATTAGGCTTTTTTAGGCCGAGGCGATACTACACCGCACCCTAGCGCACTTGGTTAAAGACATAATAATATATTTATTTGTTTTAAACATAAGTATACCCTATAACATTCCTGTGTAAATACGTACACTGTTGAGAAATGCATTGCACAGAGCTGTGCTAAGATCAGCTTCACTTTATTATCCTCCCCCTGCAGCTCTGCACTGTGTTGTTTCTATAAGAGTAACTATTAAAGGGGATATGTTGGAGGGTATGACAAAACAGAATTTATCCTTTAACATACACATCAACATCCCCCTAAAAAAGAGTCTGCATAAAATCTTTATTATCCTAAACTCTCTTTTAAAGGGTATATCCACCCCCTTTCCAATGCACAGAAGCTGGAGAAGGGGCAGGACCGACTGTGGTGCCTGTGATTCAGGTAAACTGTTAGGACCTTCCATACTGGGGTTACCTTGACGTGGTTGGAAGGCTTTTCATGTTTATGCATAAAATTGTAACTAAAAACCCCCATGTTTTTACTGTTTGCACTAGCATAGGTATTATGATATATGGGGCCCAGAAATGTGCATTGATCATCTCTTTTCTTGTTTGTTCTAATGTTTTGGTCAAATCAGTAGCACTTCCACTATTTGTTATAAAGTAATTTTGCCACAGGAGTGCTCTCACAGCCCCCCTTTTGTGATTAACTGAGACTTTGCGTCTCAGCCAATCACAGGTGCTGCTGCCATGCCGGCCCCTTCTGCAGCTTCCATACATGAAAAAGGCATGGAAGCTAAGCAGAAGACAGCCAAGGGAACGAGGACTGGTAAGTAGATTTAAGAACATATTTGAGCAGTAAGAACCTTGCATGTGTTGTTGCGTATAGATCTCAGTTCCTGGGTTGGGCTCTTTTCATTTCAAAGAACCCAACCCAGGAAATGTGACAGTGTCAAAAGACTTTGAAGTATCTGGGAACTGGGTAGGTGAATATTCCCACTCATTCCTTTTATTAACATTCCAGTCCCAAAATATTATACAGTTTACATTTAATGAAATATATGACTACAGCATTTTTGAAATTTTGGGGGGTAATTAGGCTAGAATTAAAAGTTTGCTTGCGGGATGGACATACCCTTTAAAGAGAGGAAATAAACTAATTACAGGGCTACATACATTTTAAAGGTAATTGTTAGAGGGTATGTTTTAAACTAGGACATACAAAACAAGTGTCTTAGACCTTAAAGTTTCCCAGAATAGGGTTGCTTTGTTTAACTTACCTATTTGTAAAAAAACATCTTTCACAATGGATGTGGACAGTTGTGTCCAGGTATGTTTAACTAAAACTAAAAGACAGGTGTATAAACCAGTGAATGTGTAGTTTCTAAAAAAAAAAATATCTCACTTGTGGGAATGCATTAAGTAATTTATAGTTATTTCAAAAGGAAGAACTTAAAAATTCTGTTTCAGGGGGTCTACTGGACAAGAAAAGTGGGGTAAAATGTTTGCTGGTACACTTAACTTAATAACATAACGTTTCACTTTTTTGACACTTTTCACCTAAAAATCCAGACATATCTTCAAAATAAAAAAAATAAAAAAGAATAGTTTGTGTCAAAAAAGAAGCAAACAAAAAAAATTTGACTATAAAAGCTAATGAAAAATACCCCAATGGCACAATTATGATCGCTATGGTACAATTACGAATACAACCATAACAAAGTTTCCAATATGTTGCCAAATGAGGACTGATTAATAAAATTCTGGCCCTGAGCATGCTCAAACTTTAAAATCTGCTTGCACTGTAAGTGTCAAAGCAGAATATTATGTTTAGTCCTAATTTTACTGCTTCCTGTTTTGTCAATTTATTGCTTTCTTGTACCCACACAAATAGCTCTGCACCCATTAGATGAGACATTTTAATGAATGCTCTCTCAATTGTTGTCTCCAGACAATGAAATGGCCTTTTCAGTGATTACCAAACTATTTTCTCCACCCATGAGCTGACACATTTCAATGGAAGGTCTCTCAATTGTTGTCCGATCTCGTCTACTTTATATATATATCTGGGCTATCATCGTCAGATCTTTTTTTTTGTGTGTGTGTGTGTGAATTCTCCTTTTTTTTTTACCCCAAAATAACAGGTATTTTAACTGAAGTATGAATTTGCCCATATGTCTCTTCATTGATATTTAAAGGGGAACTGTGGTAAACGCACATATGTCTCAAAATGTTCTTAAAAGGCAAGTCCAGCCCTAAAATGAAAACTTACATACAGGTAAATCACCCCCCAAAACCCTAGACAGTAATAGTTTGAAATCTGAAATATATACGGTAAGTCTAACCTGAAATCCTGCACAATGTCCTATTTCCCCTGTTTCTGCTTCCTGGTTCTTCCAGTTAGCAACTGTCAGTTATGGATTTGACAGTTGGCATCACAGCCAATGACTGAATGTTAATCCCCTATCTGCATCTTCTGAGCATGCCCAGGCTTAGTACCTGCTCAGTACAGGTTTCTAAATTGCTCAGTTTCCATGAGGCATCCAGAAGCGTAGCAGGCATACAGTAATGAATTCATAGGACAAAGTAAGATATATCAATATATTTTAAAGAGGCCGTTCTTTCTAAAAGTTGTTCTTATGAGGGTGGAGTTGTCCTTTAAGGGTAGACCTACCCCTCTGGCATCGCATTGATCACAATCTTTGACTTTTACACCCCTTATTTTTGATTCATTTGGTTTTCCTTTTTCATGTTATGGGTGCCACCATGTTTTGTATGGGCACCTTAAACAGGAAGTAACTGCAATTATCTCTTGAGTCTAATGCAATGATCCACCAGTAGTTCCTTACTTTTCCAATGTAATACACTGTGCAGACTGTTCAACCCTCACATTTATTATCAGCAGCGACCCCTGCCCTTTTCACCCTCCCCTGTCAGTTACTTTCCCATAACTCCAGTATTTCTGCTTTGTAGTCTGCACATTATTCATGCAGCCAGTGACAGGAAGCAGACCATGCATGAGTTGAATGATGTCTCCTATCTCCCTTTCATTCACTGTGAGAGTTTTAGATGGGAGTTACTGTGCAGCCAACGGAGCAGAAATACCAGAGACCTCAGTGAACACGTGAATAACAAGGGAAGGTGGAAAGAGACAGAGGATCGCTGCTGATAATGAGAGATGAACAGTCTGCATGGATGTTTCATGAGAAGGGACTACCTGATAATTACTAAAATAAGGGCTGAGTGATCAGTGCAAGGCTGCAGGCAGATTAGGGAGTGAGGTATTGCTTACCTAAGTAACGAGCCTGGTTAAGTGGACTGGCAGGGTCACTTCCTGTTGTACATATGTTCAGGCTGTTCCTGCATGCACCGCTTATAACTATGAGCGGTGCAGAGGGAGATAAAACTAGGACCGCCCCCAAGGTGTTACTTTCCAGTCCACTTCAAACTGGATAACTTCTGAACCCAGAATGAGAGAGAAACAAGGGAGGGTTTGTTTAAAAGAAAATGGCCTTTCATTTCAAATTGTGTTTTTTCCACCTAAGTTCCCCTTTAAACATCTTAGGATTGCTCGGATTGTTCTGATTCATAGGAGAAATTCCCATCAGAATGATCAACTTCAAATTTCCTAAGAAGGCACATTTGTCCAACACCTCTGAGGAAATGAGACTGAGTGTTTACTTTTGTTATGCGTTATTATCCATCTTATCTATTTCATGATGCTATAAAATAATCTATTCTTTGGATATTTAAGGTTTGTACACACTTGTGATCGTGGGTGCCGACCTGTGACACACGATGTGTATGCACGGCCATTTCTGGCAATAATCGTCCTGTGTATGGGTACTTTATTGACTGAAACGGACATTCGTTTGGAGATTGTTGCCCGACCTGCCGAGCGGATCTCCGAACGAGCAGCCGTTTTGCTGATAAAGTGCTTATTACGGACTGATTATCGCCCGAAATGGCAGTTCGTACACATCGTGCTTCGTGGGTTGGCACCTTATTCATTTCACCAGAGACAGTTAGTCAACAATAGGTTTAAAATAATCAAGAGTTAGGGAAGGGCACTCCTACAGGAGCCCCCGAAGGCCTTAATCCAACCCTGTTCATTTTCTGTTTATTTTTATTTAAAAAACTTCAAAATGCGAATCAGGTTTATTGTTTATTACAGTTGAACAATGTTTTTTTTTCCCTATATGTCACAGCTCCACTAAGAAACAGAGATTATCCACTTGTGCTTTGACTTGAAAAATCATCCACCCTTTCACAGGAGTCCAAGCTTCTACAATGCAATATAGCATTTTCCAGGACATTTCTTTCTAGAGGCTCATTGCTATAGAAAATGGGAATAATGTTCTGTTTCAACATATCAATTAATGTAATGCTTTAACAAAACAAATGCTTTCTTTAAAAAAAAATAATAATAAAAATGCAGCCTGCTTTTAATATAAATACAGTTATATATGTTTGTGTCTTAAAAGAAAATATGTTAGACTGATGTTACATCCCTGGATAATCGTTCTCTATACAGGTAAAAGGATAACCAATATGTGTATTTACAAATATGCAATATGTTAGTAACTTACGATGAATGTCACTTGTGTATAGACAGCTTTAGGTGGGGACACTAACAGGGTTATTCAATAAAAGTTCTTATCATTTAAAATTGTGCTAATTTTGCCCCAACCAATCAGATCTTTTTTAACACTTGTAAGCTTACATCTGATTGGTTGGGGCAAAATTAGCACCATTTTAAATGATAAGAACTTTTATTGAATAACCTTGTAAGTGCGCTGGTGTCCTTTGCGCTGCAATGCAAAGGACGCAAGCTGACCGTAACACCTGCAATGTAGTATCGCTGTAGTGTGGCCTCACCCTTTATGAAGGTCCTTGATGTCGCATGCGAACAACCTCATTGTTGTTTAGATTATTTTTAAATGCAAAACTTGCACTGACAAATACAGCTGTATTTGAAGATATTTCAAATTACCTACGGCAGCTTTGCACCGAATATTCTATCTGGGTTATTCAATATAAGTCCTTAGCATTTTAATAAAAATATTTAATAAAAATTGTCTAAGGCACAACAAAATACTTTTTAATACCCTTTCTTGATAAAAATGCTTCTTAGAAAATACTTCTATTCTTGATGTAATTTGTTGTTTCATTTGTAGAAAGTTATAGAAAACACAGCAAGTACTCTCTCCCAAGAAAAACATATTATGTTTGCTGAGATACCTGATGAACACAGACTCTTCAATGTACAAGATACAAGAGGCCTTCTACATGAACGTTAAAAAGAGCTGTATCATACCTTGCCTAGGATGATGTCTCTAGCTGCTGTGAATCCAAAGTCATGTCCTGTGACACATCATGAGCTGCATCATAACCAAAAATGTATCTTTTATAAGGCTAGTTACAGGGTAACCATTATCAAGGCTATCCTTTGTCTATGGACACCTCAGGGAAAGATCATTTTCCTATTAAGGCTTGTGACTACTGGAGATGGGATCCAAAATCTGAATCGGATCGTTCGGATTTTGGGACTTCGGATTGCGTTTTCGATTTTTATTGAACGTTCAATGCTATTTTCAAAAAGCCTCGAACATTCGATAATCCTAGAATATACGATCGGAAACTCGAAAATAGTTTCCGACCGTATTTTCGGGGATTATCTAACATTCGAGGCTATTTTCGAAAATAGCCTTGAACATTCGATAAAAAACGAGTCCCGATTTTAAGTTCTGTTTTTGGATTTTCAGACCTTTGGGATTTTCCTGAGATCCAAAAGCCTAAAAACGCAACTAAACCTAGCAGTTCCAGCCATCTCTAGTGACTACCTTTAAAATGTATTAAGAATTTTAGGGGTGTGGCTAATGATGCAGCTTTAATGGGGCATTTTCCTATGTGCTAGCAGTAAGAGGGCACACTCAAACCAGTGGCAAGGGTGTGGAGCAATGGTATTGGCCATGTCACAGCTCACACTGTAAGCAGGAAGCACCATACCTTATACTGATGTAAATTTGGATAGATTTCAGCTAGAAATATGATATTGGATTCATTTGAATCGTAGGAATGTGCTTGTTTTAATAGAGAGAACTTGCATGAAGCCCACAGTCCATCTTTAATATACTGACAAACCATGCAGAATCATTTAGGATAAAAAAAAAAGTGCAGGGTGCAAATGTACTCAAAAGCTTTAATACAACATTATGGGCAACATTATATTTTTCAACAACTATTTGCATATCGATAAAAACTCCTATTTTAAGTTTTGCTCTCTAGATTTCAGTAAATTTTGAATATAATAATAATAATAATAAATTCAAATGCAACTGCTACATAGCTACAAAGAAATGACTCTATCTAACTGACAGTAGGAATATTAAAGAAGGAATTTGGGGCCCGACAAATTATTATTTCAGACCATGTAATCACATTGAAACATTTCTTTTAGTGAATAATGGAACCAACTGAATAGATGCCTATTTTGCATTTAGTTATTTATATAGAGATGATTTCTTCTATAAAATGGACATTTAACACTTGGGAAATTGCATTATAGTTATTAGGGGGAAAAAAAGAATATTTCAAGAATATTATTCTAATCATGGCCAATAAATTAAAAGCAAGATTTTTTTTCATTTTAGCTTTCACAACATGAACAAACCAAAACCAGAAGAGAATATAGTAATGTTATTATACTGCACAATCTAATTTGGTTTTCAAATGTATTAATATTATTGTATTAATAATACTAATACTAATAATAATAATAATTATTATTATTTCTGTTCACAGATAAAATATATCTGTCATTCTTTCTATCTACCTATCTAGCATTTTAAACTAACAGGGAGATTTAATTTAAGTTTTTATCGTTAAAAATGGTGCTAATTTTGCCACAACCAATCAAATATTATTTAACATTTCAAAGATAACATCTGATTGGTTGGGGCAAAATTAGCACCATTTTAAATAATAAGAACTTTTATTGAATCTCCCTTTATGTTGGGCTTCTTTGTAAACCCTCTGGGCAAAATGATCTTGCCAGTGACTAGTAAGCGTAAACATATTTTACAAAGTTCCAGAAGGTATGTATATGTATTACTTTAACTCCTTCCTTTAAATATTTCACTTCCAGCCATAACCAATATATTTAACAGACTCAACTACATCTAGGTGCAACTGCCTGCATTTATTTGTATTATGTTTTGGTTCTTTTTTACTGTCAACCATAACACGGTTGTGCTGATGGCATTAGTTTAAAGTTGAAAGTGTGAAGTTACTCAAAGATCCTAAGCTGTCTGAGGCTTTGATCAGGCAAATGTTTTTCTCCTGGTTTGAAGACATTTTCCTGGAGGGGTTCTAACAACGGCTGATAGGAAAACAATTGATCCAGGTTATATTTATACTATGACCTGGATGAATGAGAAACTTCACAAGCAATTCATGCAGGAATTTCCTGGCAGAAAAATGTCTGGAACATCCAGGAAAATGTGTGAAAACCAGGAAAAATGTCTCGTATTGTACATGATTGAACTGCATAATTAGTCACAGGTTACCAATTTACATGTATTGTTTCTTAATGAATCTGTAAGCCCTTTTCATTCATAAATGAATGGATGTGTCTTTATAATTTGCAGATGCCTACTGAAAACTGTTTTTGAAGTTTTGGAAATTTTCGAAAATACTCAGCGAATGCCAAAACAGGAAGCCCAAGAAATTTACATTACTGGAAGAGGTTTTTTTTAAAGATTTGATACGTTTGCCAGACTTTTCCAAGGTTCCTGAGCAATTTACAGTGAGTTACCATTGCTATTTCTAACTTTATTTTGGGTCTGTTTGCGGATTTTCAGATTTTTTTCAAAAATCTAAGAATCTGCAAGCGGAATGGATTTCGGTGAGTTCTGCCATCTCTATAGATCATGAGACAATCTGTCTTTTGGGCCAGTTTTTCAAAATCAAACAATTATATTTATTTCAAGCTATCAGTTTCTAATTGCTTTTTCAGAAAAAAAGCAGAATGCTCATTTTAGAATACACTTTGTTTTAAACTATAAGGATTATAATATATATAAAGGGAGTTAAAGTCCACAGACAAAATTGCCCAATAGACAGAGCACATTTACAGAGGTACAAAAAGATGTGTCTTACCTCTCCCTTTGCTGTGGCTGCTGGGTGATTTATGAAATTAACCTTTGTGTACTGGGGTCAGCTCTCATAATCATAATTCACCTTAGATGGGTGAAACCCAGCTAAGTGCAAGCAGTACAGAAAGCTGCAGCCTTGATTCCTAGAAGCTGATAACCAATCATGGTACACTTCAGATACCATCCCTCCCTCTGACACAAAACAGGGATTATAGTGCAATTTTTGTAAATATATTTAAATGCTCCTGTTCCTAACAATGATATAATCCTTTTCTTTTCATATATGTAACTATCAGAATATTAACGTCTTAGTAAAAAATAATAATTACAGATGGACGAATTTCATAAAGTTCGGTCCGTTTTCGAACTTTCGAACTTGTAAAAACTTCTAGTGTAATTTGTTGCTGCCTGTAACTGTTCCTCATCAAGGTTTCTATGAGGGCAAGCATGCTCAGTAATCACTATGAGGCAGCATTTAAAGAGGGAATTTCCCATGCAATACACATGATTTGCATGAACACCATTCTAGTTATAGCAAAACTGCACACAGCAGAGGATAGTTCATATCACAGCCAGGTGTTAAGGGCAATCACACCATTAACACCTGGCTGTGATATGCTAATTGGGATTTTACAGGGCACATAATTGCCACAAATTCTTGTACAAGTCATTCTGAATTGAGAAAGCCAGTCGGATGACTAGCGAAATGTCTTCAAGAACTAAACTTCAAGTCCAGTTGATCTAATTGAATACAACAGATATCTCTCTGAAAAAATAAATAAATAAATAAAATATATATATATATATATATATATATATATATATATATATATATATAGTAAGACCAATTTGAGCTGCATACCAGTTTTCTGAAGAATACAAAGGCTTTTATCAATAAACATTGCTGTTATATATGTGAGCATATATTGATAAAAGATTTTATGTTCTTCAGAAAACTGGTGTGTGGCTCAAATTTGTCTTACTATAGCCTGTTGAGACATTGGGCGTCTCTTCCCATCCTTGCCTTTAAAGGAACATGATTATAGGGGGGGGGTCATATTTATAAAGACGCTGTATCTCTTTTAAGTACATTTATGGCTACCGTGCATTTATAAATATGGCCCTAGGTGCTGCTGCTTTTTTGTCTTTTAATATATATATGTATACCATTGATAAACTAATTCAATCTGACATCAACATGCTACTTGCACACAACAATATCATATCATGTAGTACTGATAAGAAGGGAGAGGGTTAATGTAAAATCCCAGAATCCCAGGTAGGACTTGTAAATCAGTTTTAACCATTGTGCAAAACCCTTCTGCCCACTATAGGAGGAGATAAATAAATTGCTTCAGCCATAATTAACAAAAAATGAAAAATAGCTTGATAACTGTTCAAGAAAAAAATAATGAAAGTGTATATCAAAAGTACACAGGATAGCGCTCCCTACACTTCAGCAAAAAATAGTTTTGGGGATGGACATGACTTTTAAGACCTTAAAGGAAATCTTCACCCAAAAAACAATAGGCATTCCAGTGAAAGGCTTCTTAATTTGCTAAAAATGATCTGGTTATTATGTCTGAATTTATACCACAACCATTGTAATCACCTTGCAAATTTCTAAATTCTTTGAAGTACATGCTGAATCTGCATATCTTAAGACTCCACCCTCTATTTTGCCCGGTGGGCACATTAGTACTTATTAGCTGTTAACCCCTCCCATTTTTAACCACCAGCTGGGAAATTACCCAGAAGTCTCTCCTTCCCTTATTTGCATGATGAGTAAGTGAGCTGTGGTGAAAACTCTTCCTAACTTACTTGGTCCCTTAGAAAATGTTATTCTTTAAGCAGTTTACAGATGCCTGTTTGTTTAAAGGGCATGTCCACCCACAAAACTAAAATTTAACCTACTACTGGCCTCACTGTGTAGTGTTTAAAAATCCTCACCTTACCCCTCTGCTCCTAACGGTTCTCCTGTAATGTCTCTTCAAAGTGCCAGAAATTAAAGAGTAGGAGCCATTTCTGGTGTAATTTGTTTCCGCCTCTAACTATTCCTTGTTGAGGTTTCTATGAGGTCCAGGGGACAAAATAGGAGACAATCAATACAGCAAGGAGAGCAGCAACAAAAGCAGGGAAGGGTACAACTTACGCAAGAAATTAACACGGAAACAGTAGTCAATCTGTCCAGACTTCAACTGAATGAGGAACATTTTAGAGTCCTATCCAAAGGACTCAGTTTCTCGCCCACTAGAAACGAGGTACAAGTTTACCTTTATTAAGGATCTTCATCTCTTTGCTCGTAAGTTAACTTTGAAAAAAATGTTTTCAGATAGGGCAACACCTAATAAGAATGGGACATCTTCGATAATCTAACTTTAGACACCCTATAAGTCTGCAGGAAGGAACATCAACCGGGCCATCCTATAGAGAATCCTGATATTACTTACAGGATATTGGAGATAACCAGGTAGGAGGTTCAGGACTTAAACCTAAATCTAATTTCTATCAGCAGTTTCTACCTACCCTAACATTAGATATTTGTTGAAATTATGGAGGATGAAATTAGGTCCTTTGAAGGGTCAAAAAATCAATCGAATCTACAAAGAGGTGAAAAACAAGCCCTCAAGGAATTGCATGTAATAAAAACATAATAATAAAACCCGCCGATAAGGGGGGGAAATTGTAATTATTGACACTGAATACTATCAAAAAGAGGCATATAGATTACTCAATGACAAATTACAATATAACAAAGTAGAAGGGAATCCCATACCTAATTAAATCAACAAATTAGGACTGAGTTATTAGATGCTCTGGGTAAAAATGTTATTGATAAGAGGAATTTGAGTATATGTATGTTAAAAATCCGATTGCACATGTATGTATTGGCTACAAAGATACATAAGAATATCAAACATCCACCAGGGCGCCCCATTATTTCGGGAGTTGGAGGGCCCACAGAGATGATCTCAAGATATGTTGACAAAATGCTCCGCCCCTTCAATACATTACCTGCATATCTCAAAGACACTAGAGATGTCCTGAGAAGACTAGAGTCCATTAAAATCACGGAAAATACTTACCTAATTGCAATGGATGTTGAAGCCTTATATCCCTCAATCCCTCACAATAAGGTATAAGTGTGATAAGAAGACTTGGCAACTAGGGGCCTGAAATATGCTAACAGCTCCAAGTTTATTATTACATTATTACAAATTATAACTTGAAAATAACTTTTTTGTATTTGGGGGTACTTTTTCACCCAGAAATGTGGGACGGCAATGGGTACGGCCTGCGCACATACCTATGCAGGCCTGTACCTAGGTGAATGGGAGAGAGAAATTTTCTGTACTGAACAATACGCATGGGCCACGGATAAGATTACCTTATGGGCCAGATATATTGACGACGTGATTATATTGTGGGAGGGTACCCGCAGGAGTGGGAAACCTTTTTTGAACAATTGAATGTCAATACTTGGAACTTCGGTTCACTTATGTAATGGATAAGCAACAAATCCCATTCCTAGATCTAATGATCATGAGACAAGGGAATACATTGCATACTAATATATACCGTAAATCCACCTCAGGGAACACTCTGTTACAAGCAACCAGTATGCATCCTACTTCACTTTTGAAGGTATCCCCGTAGGACAGTATATACTAGAGCCCGTCGAAACTGCTCTACTATTGAGGATTTTGAGAAGGAAGCTCTCAATCTTAATGAAAGATTCTGTGAACGGGGATATCCGAAAACTTGGTGTCGTAAAGCATATAACAAGGCTAAAGCTACAAAAGGGGTAATCTGGTATTTAAGGATAAACCTGTGTGTCTGATGGGAGCATTAGACTAATTACTGATTATAATAGTGATTGGAATGTTGTTAATAAGTATTAAGGAAACATTGGCATATCCTTTACGGGATATATGTTTAAAACAATGTCTGTCTGCCACACCTAAGGTAACGGCCCGACGAGCCCACAAATAGGACAAAATTGGTCCATAGCTTCTATCAACCACCAGTCCAACAGAATTGGTTGGACGAGGGTTTGAGGAAATGTAAGGGTAATTACCGATGTGGAAAATGCAAAGCATGTCCATTTATGGCAAACAAGAAAAAGTCTTTTTGTTCCAGTGATGGTATTGAATACCACATCAAAAGTTTTATAAATTGTAAAACCAGTGGAGTAGTTTATATTTTGCAATGCCCCTGTATGAAAATCTATGTAGGGAAAACTATTAGACATTAGCCCAAAGAGCATTAGAACATATTAGGGACATAGGCAATAATAATGAAAAAAGCTCGGTAGCAAGACATTTTAAGGATTTCCACAATAGTAAACCAAAGGCATATTAATATGGGGATACAGAAAATTGAGAAACCAAAAAGGGGTGGAAATTGGGACCAAGCCATCCTGCGCCATGAAGCAAGATGGATTTATGTGCTCAATTCAGAAACCCCATTGGTCTCAATGAAGAATTGAATTTCAATATGTTTCTCTAAGGTTCACTGTACTAAAATAGGCCATGTTTATGTGGTGTACAATCAATATACATCTTGTGTATTTATTTATTTATTAACCTCATTGCTGTCTTAGAAATATAGGTAACTGGTGCTATTCCGCTGGGAACTATATGCTTTAAGGTTCTGTTTCCCACCGGTAACATTATTGGAAGGCACTACCGCTAAGTAGAGAGTACTTAAGTGCACATGTGGGAATATCATTGACCCGGAAGAAGGGACGAAGTTGTCCCGAAACGCGCGTCGGTCAAACTTACCGTTACCAGAGGGGAACGGACTACATACACGGCCTTTCTATTAACCCGTGGGACTCATTGGCAGCATTGGAACTCTTAACAGGCAAACTTTGGGGGCCTTTCTGACGCCGATATCGGAGCTCCCGCAGTGTGCAACTACTGTGGGAAGTGCGGAGGGACCCTACCCCTGGATGGGTGAGATTGCTCCATTTACTCGCCTTATTGGTAAACATTTGTGAATTGGGAACTTTGATATTTTATCATATTTATACATCGTTGAGTTGCCATATTTCCCATCATCACAGTATCATTGCATCTATTCCTGCTACTGTTGCCTTTAGATACCTAGGACATCCACATTGGACTTTGGACTTGGTTATAGTGTATGTGGATTGTCCAAACCTCGGGATTATGTTTCAATTATGACTTGGCCGTGTATTATAGGGGTGTATATGAATTTGATACTACATGCTACCTACCTCTCGGTTCCTTTTCTGGTATTTTATTAGTGCACTTTTTTGATACACATGTTTTTTATTTATATATGCTAAGAGTTTATGTAAAATAAAGTGGATTTGTATTTGGACTACCATGCTGTAATTATTAGGGTTCTATACCCTGTTCTATTTATTTTGTGGAACCTATGTCAGAGTGAGGTGCCTGCCCCTTTCTCGGTGCGGTGGAGGTGGTACTGTATTACCCTGTCTTTTGGGGTACATATATTTATATTTATGCATTTTACATACCTCTAGCACCGGTACGAAAGTACTTATTACTGACTCCCTTTGTATGTCTATACACCTATTTGAGAATGTTTTTTTCCATACTCATATTAGGTTTCTATGAGGGCAAGCATGCTCAGTAATCCATATGGGCAGCATGAAAGAGGGAATTTCCCATCATGCAATTCACATGATTTGCATGAACACTGTCTCCATTCAGTTATAGCAAAAACTACACCTAGCAGAAGATATTTCAGATTGGATATCTAAGATAAACATTTTTTTCTCAGTATTGATGTCCTTTTATTCCTGTTACCTTAAAGGAAATGTGCAGAAAGTGCTTGCAATAAACTTATTTTTGTTGCAACATTTGAAAGGTCTTTACTTATGTGCGTCCTGCCATGTGAATGGCGGCAACTAAAGCGTTACTATGTTACATTACATAGTAACGCTTTAGTTGCTGCCATTCCAGTGTATTACCCAACCATTCAATTTCTGTGTAGTGAGGTGTCCAAGTTGGGTTTTCCTGGCTATGCAGTGCTCTGGGGCAATAGAGAAATAATTTCCCTGCTCAGCACAGCACAGGAATAAACCGTGATTTTGCATTTCTAAGCATATTTTTATTTTATAATAATCTTATATTGCAAGTGGATATATATTTAGTGATCAGATCATCTCATTATTGGGGGATGCTTATAATAAATGTAAGTAGCAGGGCTGCACTAATTACAACCTGGTTGTATTTACACTGCATGTTTTCAATATACAACCCCTATGCTATACATTCCCTATCTGCTCTCTGCTGTTTGAGTGTGCTTGTTCAGGGAATGGTGAAACTAGCAGTGCAACTACATAGGCACTTGGGTTAGTTGCTATCTTGCAGGCTGTTTGGCCAAAGGAAAGCAATTACAAGCTCTGTAACAAAAACACAATTTTTATCATTTATCTGTTTTACCAACATATATGTGCAGTTTATAGACTGCTATACAACAACACGATAGATATGAATCCCAGGAGCTTCACAACATTCATTTCTACAGCCCATTTCTAACCTAAATACAAAGGCAAGACCTGCTAGTTTGACTGTTGATTAGAAATTGAGCTGCTCTGAAGATTTCATGCTATTTTATAGTGTCTCATAAACACACCCCCAAAATCTCATTGGTCTAGATACAATCTTAAATCTGATTGGATCTTGGATGTTGGACCAATCAGATATTGGGGGTGGGTATAGGAGTCACTACAAATAGTGAACATTTAGCAAGGAGAGCTTGTTTCAGTTTTGCATTTTATCTGAGATGTTATAGTTTTTTTAATAACCTCCAGTAAGTGAACGGAGAGAGATGATTGCAAACCAGTCTAGAGAGCAACATGGTAATTAAAGGGATATCAGAAACACATGCAGCAAAGCTGAGTCTGAATAAATTCAAGTGTAAAAGTAACCAGTCTGCCATCAATGCAGCTCTGCTTGTAACAAGTGTTGTGTCTTACTATAGAGCAAACAGCAGTGATCAGCACTCCATTCCAAGCAAGGAAATGCCTGGGCGGCATTCAAAAGTTTCAGACCTGTGAGTGCCTTCGTATTTCTGTGTGAATATATATATATATATATATATATACCATTGATAAACTGATTCAATCTGACATCAACATGCTACTTGCACACAACAATATCAGATCATGTAGTTCTGATGACTATAGAAGAAGGGAAAAGGTTAATGTAAAATCCCAGAATCCCAGGTGGGACTTGCAAAAAGTTAAACATGCAAAAAAAACCATGTTTGCATGTTTAACTGATCCTGCATGTTTAATTAATAAATAGAGAAAGGGCTATTTTAACCATTATGGTGGATATTAGTGATGGCCCAGATCGCGGATCCGAACCCGGATCCGTGGCGGATTTACCTAGTTCGAAAACAGTGGATATCGCGGATTTTCCGGTTTTAGAAAAAAAAATGAGAAATTATGAGGATTTCTCGTATTTTCGAAAATGCGGGAAAATACGTATTTTTGGAAATTTTTCGAAATTACGAGGATTTCTTGTATTTTCGAAAATGCAGGAAAATCCTCGTATTTTCAAAGAATCCTCGTATTTTCGAGGATTTTTTCATTTTAATGGGTCCGCTCGTGGATTTTCAAATTTTTTCGCAAAATTGGCGGATCCTCGAGCGGACCGGATTTTGCGAAGTTCGGACATCTCTAGTGGATATATCTCCATAGACTACAAGCACACTGCCCACTATAGGAGGAGAGAAATCAATGGCTGCCCCCATAAGAAACACAAAAATGAAAATATCTAGATAACTGCTCCAAAAAAATAATTTAAATATATGGCAAAAGTACACAGGATAGCACTCTCTACAAATTTACTTTAGGTCATTTTAGCACTGTAGATGCCCTTTAAAGGGGAACCGTGGTCCTCCATTTTGTGTGTGTCTTATGGAGGCTGCTATTGATTCCTCTCCTCCTAAAGTGGGCAGATCCACACAATTATTTAGGCAGCCTTTGTAAATGTTCACCAATTAGAATGGTTCTGCATAATAACCTACCCATGTGGAAAGTTTTTTTGACTTTCTAAGATTTTACCTCACAATGTGTTATGTGAGCTGGGTTTGTATAAGTAGCGTATTTATCTATATAAATTCACAGTGATTTTGCATTTGCTAGAATATATCAGAATATGTTTGTACCATGACCTGCTTAAATTGTTAGGAAAAAAATATATTATCTAGTGGTTTCAGAACACAGGGGAATATTTAAAAACCCACGATTTAGCAAACTTGTGATACGGCAGGTTATTGTTAAAGTACGATTGTGTCCGTAAATGTACAAACGTTTGTGATTACCATACCATGTGGTACCAAAATACCGCAATGGCATTGTTTGGGCCAGTATAAATCTATGATTGTGGCAATGAGCATTAAAGGCTCAGTATCACAAAATAACAGCACTGCGCCTTTAGAAATATGGCCCACAGTATTATAAGGAGGGCTGCACTTATCGCAAATGGGTAGCTTTTTCTCTGTAGGTATTCTGACTCAGCTTTGCTGCATTTGTTTCTAATGCTGCCTTTCATTACACTGTTGTGATCTCTAAAAGAAAAAAATGCTGGAAATAGATTCCAATTGTTTCTTTGATAGTATAATAAAGATTAGGTGTTTAGATGGAAGGAGATAATCTTACATTTCAGGGGTGGGGTAATTCTTACTTTCTTAAATGCAACCAAATTCTGTGCATTGAATTAGAAGCCACCAGAACTGAAGGTTGTATAGTCAACCAACTCTGCCAAAAGCAGGCTTCCTTTTCAGCACAAACCTGAGCACAAAACATTCCAGACCAAATTCTAACTGAAACTAGCACTGCCTAACATTAACTATTTGTAGTGTATCCTAACCCCACCCATAAATCTGATTGGTCAAATACCCAAGATCCAATCAGATTTAAGATTTAAATTAGTCCAATCAGATTTTGACGGTGTGTTTGGGAAACACTATAAAATGCAAGACACCTGAATTGCAGATCAGTGTTGCCTTAGCAGCTATCCTGATGTAGAAGTTGTAGTCTTGTATTTAGTCTACAACAGTTAGCTGTTTGTACCTAGCTGGGTAGGCTTAATGTAAGGCCTTCAGCTCTGGTGATTCAACCACTGGCTGTTTGAAAGACTCTTAGAGTGGAATTCTGGTTACCGTACCTCTCTGTTTATGTTATTTTGGAGCAGGCCCTATCAAAGAAAGCTTTATATTTTACATTTTATAATTATGGAGACAGAAATCTGAATTCATTTTTTTCTTATAAAACACCTTGCAACAATTTCCAACAGTAAAGGAGAGTCATGGCATGGTAGCAGTTCTAACATGACTACTTTTGTTTTTTCCAAAGACAATCAAAAATATTGCATAACAACTTCCTATATTCATTTTGGTTCATGCGTAAACAAACAGCTTCTACGCATTCTAGGCTATAGAAAAATAAGATTAACAGGAGTCAATCGAGTCGGTAGAGTTTCCTCACAACTTCCTTACTAATTATACAAATAAGGGGAAAAGAGATTCTGGGTAATATTTAAGTAATTTGCATTTCTGGTATGTTAATTAGAATTTTTCAGCAGTGAAGACAGTAGTGAGCAGCTCCAACCCGAACCCTAGGGTCAGTGCAGATGATCTGGTGATTAATGGCAGCCTCCATAAGACACATACAAAATGGAGGACCTGGTTCCCCTTTAATATATGCACAATAAACTATGCGCAGCATCAGTGCCAACATGATACTGTAAATGGTGCCAAACACTTGTACTTCATAGTCCATAAGACATTTAGATAAAGTCTCTAAACAACCCGTTGCTATGGAAACCATTTTTAAACTATGTTTGGAATGGTTTCCTTTGTTCTTCCTGCTATGAGGATCTCTGGGTCTTTCCCAAGCTGATTGGCTACTGCCAAACAGTTTATCTGTATAAAATACTTAGAGAAATTATTATTGGAAAAATGTGTAATGATCATCCAAGACAATTCCTATACGTGTGTGCAAGGTTTAGGTCTCTCTATTATAAAGGGAGTGAGCAGGATAAAAAATGTAAATGGCACAAGTGGAAAACGACAAGAAAAGTGCAAATTCTTATGTGTTGCTACCTATTGCCTTGGACTATATCTCCAAATGACCACATCTACACAGTATGGACTGCTTGGACTTGCCTATATGCAGACTGTTCCAATTAGGCTTTGTCAGTAGTATTCTCATGTTTTTCATTTTTATTATGAAACAATCCTATGTAGTCACTGTCACATTCTGTATTTACTTTTAAAAGGGTTTTTATTGAGAAAAAGTTAGTGAACTCAAAAGTTGTGTGATCTGTACATTATCAATATTATAACATATTGGTAATTTTTATATCAATATAAAAAATATAAATAGTTTTTTATGGAATGAAAAAATGTGTACATTTTATAGCAATATAAAGAATTGTCAATATTAAAAAATATTGATCATTTTATATCATTATTAAAAATATAAATTTCCTTTATTCATTTGAATGCAGAAAAGTGCCCAGGTTGGTATTTTTCTTGTCTGCTATCCCCTGACAGGTGTAAAAATTATTTCACTGTGATGTTTGAAGGTGTTGCAGTGTGTGAGACATTTATTACTTCAAAAAAAAAAACCCTCTGCTATGTATGTTTGGCATTGATGCTATAAGCACAATTTTTACACTACTGTTGCCTCTTCATTAGAAGATTTGGAAACTGTTCAGTTTCATTCCCTTTGCTAATTTCGAAATTTTCGGAAAGTTCGAAAATTCGAGTCTCGATTTTCGAAAATCGTCTATTTTCGAAAATCATCTACTTACGATTTTTGGAAATCATTCCTTTCGATTTTCGAAAATGTCTACTATCAATTTTCGATTTTTGAAAATCATCTACTTTTGATTTTCGAAAATCGTCTCTATTTTGATTTTTCGAAAATCGTTCTACTTTCGATTTTCAATATAAAAATGTGAAAAATCCGAGTTCCGTGAAATTTGGGATTTCGAAAGTTTTGTCGGGACGTCGAAACCCTCAGATTCAATTCTAAAACTGGCTTCTATTCGAACCCACATTACAACTCTACTCTTCATAAATTTGCCCACAATAAGCCAAGTCAGAAAATTAAGAGGGTTGTTTGGAGTAGATTTCTGTTCCTTCATAAATTTGGGCCCTAAAGGGCAACTGTGGTCTCCAAACAAGTTAGGGTTAAATGAAAGCCCCAGTATTTTCTTATAATGAGCCGACAATCACATCTCTGGCTTTACACTGTGAGAAATGATATGAGGTGAATGTTCAAACTTCCTGCTTCCAGTAGGTTGAGTGACAACACCTTACTCTGCTAGCCCCTCTGGCCCGGGGGAGAAGTATGCCAGTAAAGACTTATGCTGGGAAAAACAGGAAGTACCTCGGGGGAAAATTGACAGTTGAGAAGGGAGCCTATTAATGCAGGCAGAGGCTGGTAACATGACTTACGCTGGTCACATGGCTGAAAACAGGAAGTGGTTTAGCAGGAAGTAATAATTGCTTAACCTTTCCAGCAAACTTCTCACAAAATATCTATAGATGTAATTTCGGTTTTATTTTGAAGGTATGATGGAGACTTTTTATAATCCTTACTAGTTTGGAAGAATTGGAGACCACATTTACCCTTTAAAAAAGCCTTATTCTCTCCCTATCCTATTTTTTTTTATTGTGTGATGTCTGTCTATAGGCGCTTCACACTGCAAAACAAGAGGCCTGCACTACACTGATGATTTCTTAATAAAGCCGAACCAGTCTGTAGTTGTGCTCTGGTTTTGTATATGAGCATGGCTCAAATTTAAAATCTGCTTGCATGTAAGTGTCAAAGCAGAATATTATGTTTAGTCTAATTTTACTGCTGTTTTGTCAATTTATTGCTTTCTTGTACCCACACAATAGCTCTGCACCCATTAGATGAGACATTTTAATGAATGCTCTCTCAATTGTTGTCTCCAGACAATGAAATGGCCTTTTCAGTGATTACCAAACTATTTTCTCCACCCATGAGCTGACACATTTCAATGGAAGGTCTCTCAATTGTTGTCCGATCTCGTCTACTTTATATATATATCGGCTATCATCGTCAGATCTTTTTTTTTTGTGTGTGGTGTGTGTGAATTCTCTTTTTTTTTACCCCAAAATAACAGGTATTTTAACTGAAGTATGAATTTGCCCATATGTCTCTTCATTGATATTTAAAGGGGAACTGTGGTAAACGCACATATGTCTCAAATGTTCTTAAAGGCAAGTCCAGCCCTAAAATGAAAACTTACATACAGGTAAATCACCCCCCAAAACCCTAGACAGAATAGTTTGAAATCTGAAATATATACGGTAAGTCTAACCTGAAATCCTGCACAATGTCCTATTTCCCCTGTTTCTGCTTCCTGGTTCTTCCAGTTAGCAACTGTCAGTTATGGATTTGACAGTTGGCATCACAGCCAATGACTGAATGTTAATCCCCTATCTGCATCTTCTGAGCATGCCCAGGCTTAGTACCTGCTCAGTACAGGTTTCTAAATTGCTCAGTTTCCATGAGGCATCCAGAAGCGTAGCAGGCATACAATAAGAATTCATAGGACAAAGTAAGATATACAATATATTTAAAGAGGCCGTTCTTTCTAAAAGTTGTTCTTATGAGGGTGGAGTTGTCCTTTAAGGTAGACCTACCCTCTGGCATCGCATTGATCACAATCTTGACTTTTACACCCCTTATTTTGATTCATTTGGTTTTCCTTTTTCATGTTATGGGTGCCACCATGTTTTGTATGGGCACCTTAAACAGGAAGTAACTGCAATTATCTCTTGAGTCTATGCAATGATCCACCATAGTTCCTTACTTTTCCAATGTAATACAACTGTGCAGACTGTTCAACCCTCACATTTATTATCAGCAGCGACCCCTGCCCTTTTCACCCTCCCCTGTCAGTTACTTTCCCATAACTCCAGTATTTCTGCTTTGTAGTCTGCACATATTCATGCAGCCAGTGACAGGAAGCAGACCATGCATGAGTTGAATGATGTCTCCTATCTCCCTTGCATTCACTGTGAGAGTTTTAGATGGGAGTTACTGTGAGCCAACGGAGCAGAAATACCAGAGACCTCAGTGAACACGTGAATAACAAGGGAAGGTGGAAAGAGACAGAGGATCGCTGCTGATAATGAGAGATGAACAGTCTGCATGGATGTTTCATGGGAAGGGACTACCTGGTAATTACTAAAATAAGCGCTGAGTGATCAGTGCAAGGCTGCAGGCAGATTAGGGAGGTTGAGGTATTGCTTACCTAAGTAACGAGCCTGGTTAAGTGGACTGGCAGGGTCACTTCCTGTTGACATATGTTCAGCTGTTCCTGCATGCACCGCTTATAACTATGAGCGGTGCAGAGGGAGAAAAAAACTAGGACCGCCCAAGTGTTACTTTCCAGTCCACTTCAAACTGGATAACTTCTGAACCCAGAATGAGAGAGAAACAAGGGAGGGTTTTGTTAAAAGAAAATGGCCTTTCATTTCAAATTGTGTTTTTTCCACCTAAGTTCCCCTTTAAACATCTTAGGATTGCTCGGATTGTTCTGATTCATAGGAGAAATTCCCATCAGAATGATCGACTTCAAATTCCTAAGAAGGCACATTTGTCCAACACCTCTGGGAAATGAACTGAGTGTTTACTTTTGTTATGCGTTATTATCCATCTTATCTATTTCATGATGCTATAAATAATCTATTCTTTGGATATTAAGGTTTGTACACACTTGTGATCGTGGGTGCCGACCTGTGACACACGATGTGTATGCACGGCCATTTCTGGCAATATCGTCCTGTGTATGGGTACTTTATTGACTGAAACGGACATTCGTTTGGAGATTGTTGCCCGACCTGCCGAGCGGATTCCGAACGAGCAGCCGTTTTGCTGATAAAGTGCTTATTACGGACTGATTATCGCCCGAAATGGCAGTTCGTACACATCGTGCTCGTGGGTTGGCACCTTATTCATTTACCAAGACAGTTAGTCAACAATAGGTTTAAAATAATCAAGAGTTAGGGAAGGGCACTCCTACAGGAGCCCCCGAAGGCCTTAATCCAACCCTGTTCATTTTCTTTTTTTTTATTAAAAAACTTCAAAATGCGAATCAGGTTTATTGTTTATTACAGTTGAACAATGTTTTTTTTCCCTATATGTCACAGCTCCACTAAGAACAGCAGATTATCCACTTGTGCTTTGACTTGAAAAATCATCCACCCTTTCACAGGAGTCCAAGCTTCTACAATGCATATAGCATTTTCCAGGACATTCTTTTTTCTAGAGGCTCATTGCTATAGAAAATGGGAATAATGTTCTGTTTCAACATATCATTAATGTAATGCTAACAAAACAAATGCTTTCTTTAAAAAAAAATAATAATAAAATGCAGCTGCTTTTAATATAAATACAGTATATATGTTTGTGTTCTAAAAGAAAATATGTTAGACTGATGTACATCCCTGGATAATCGTTCTCTATACAGGAAAAGGATAACCAATATGTGTATTTACAAATAGCAATATGTTAGTAACTTACGATGAATGTCACTTGTGTATAGACAGCTTTAGGTGGGGACACTAACAGGGTTATTCAATAAAAGTTCTTATCATTTAAAATTGTGCTAATTTTGCCCCAACCAATCAGATCTTTTTTACACTTGTAAGCTTACATCTGATTGGTTGGGGCAAAATTAGCACCATTTTAATGAAGAACTTTTATTGAATAACCTTGTAAGTGCGCTGGTGTCCTTTGCGCTGCAATGCAAAGGACGCAAGCTGACCGTAACACCTGCAATGTAGTATCGCTGTGGTGGCCTCACCCTTTAGAAGGTCCTTGATGTCGCATGCGACAACCTCATTGTTGTTTAGATTATTTTAAATGCAAAAACTTGCACTGACAAATACAGCTGATTTGAAGATATTTCAAATTACCTACGGCAGCTTTGCACCGAATATTCTATCTGGGTTATTCAATAAGTCCTTAGCCTTTTAATAAAAATATTTAATAAAAATTGTCTAAGACAACAAAATACTTTTAATACCCTTTCTTGATAAAAATGCTTCTTAGAAAATACTTCTATTCTTGATGTAATTTGTTGTTTCATTTGTAGAAGTTATAGAAAACACAGCAAGTACTCTCTCCCAAGAAAAACATATTATGTTTGCTGAGATACCTGATGAACACAGACTCTTCAATGTTACAAGATACAAGAGGCCTTCTACATGAACGTTAAAAGAGCTGTATCATACCTTGCTAGGATGATGTCTCTAGCTGCTGTGAATCCAAAGTCATGTCCTGTGACACATCATGAGCTGCATCATAACCAAAATGTATCTTTTATAAGGCTAGTTACAGGGTAACCATTATCAAGGCTATCTTTGTCTATGGACACACCTCAGGGAAAGATCATTTTCCTATTAAGGCTTGTGACTACTGGAGATGGGATCCAAAATCTGAATCGGATCGTTCGGATTTTGGGACTTCGGATTGCGTTTTCGATTTTTATTGAACGTTCAATCTATTTTCAAAAAGCCTCGAACATCGATAATCCTAGAATATACGATCGGAAACTCGAAAATAGTTTCCGACGATATTTTCGGGGATTATCTACATTCGAGGCTATTTTCGAAAATAGCCTTGAACATTCGATAAAAAACGAGTCCCGATTTTAAGTTCTGTTTTTGGATTTTCAGACCTTTGGGATTTTCCTGAGATCCAAAAGCCTAAAAACGCAACAAACCTAGCAGTTCCAGCCATCTCTAGTGACTACTTTAAAATGTATTAAGAATTTTGGGTGGGTGGCTAATGATGCAGCTTTAATGGGGCATTTTCCTATGTGCTAGCAGTAAGAGGGCACACTCAAACCAGTGGCAAGGGTGTGGAGCAATGGTATGGCCATGTCACAGCTCACACTGTAAGCAGGAAGCACCATACCTTATACTGATGTAAATTGGATAGATTTCAGCTAGAAATATGATTATGGATTCATTTGAATCGTAGGAATGTGCTTGTTTTAATAGAGAGAACTTGCATGAAGCCCACAGTCCATCTTTAATATACTGACAAACCATGCAGAATCATTTAGGATAAAAAAAAAGTGCAGGGTGCAAATGTACTCAAAAGCTTTAATACAACATTATGGCAACATTATATTTTTCAACAACTATTTGCATATCGATAAAAACTCCTATTTTAAGTTTGCTCTCTAGATTTCAGTAAATTTTGAATATAATAATAATAATAATAAATTCAAATGCAACTGCTACATAGCTACAAAGAAATGACTCTATCTAACTGACAGTAGGAAATTAAAGAAGGAATTTGGGGCCCGACAAATTATTATTTCAGACCATGTAATCACATTGAAACATTTCTTTTAGTGAATAATGGAACCAACTGAATAGATGCCTATTTTGCATTTAGTTTAGTTATTTATATAGAGAGATTTCTTCTATAAAATGGACATTAAACACTTGGGAAATTGCATTATAGTTATTAGGGGGAAAAAAAGAATATTTCAGAATATTATTCTAATCATGGCCAATAAATTAAAAGCAAGATTTTTTTTTCATTTAGCTTTCACAACATGAACAAACCAAAACCAGAAGAGAATATAGTAATGTATTATACTGCACAATCTAATTTGGTTTTTCAAATGTATTAATATTATTGTATTAATAATACTAATACTAAATAATAATAAATTATTATTATTTCTGTTCACAGATAAAAATATCTGTCATTCTTTCTATCTACCTATCTAGCATTTTAAACTAACAGGGAGATTTAATTTAAGTTTTTATCGTTAAAAATGGTGCTAATTTTGCCACAACCAATCAAATATTATTTAACATTTCAAAGATAACATCTGATTGGTTGGGGCAAAATTAGCACCATTTAAATAATAAGAACTTTTATTGAATCTCCCTTTATGTTGGGCTTCTTTGTAAACCCTCTGGGCAAATGATCTTGCCAGTGACTAGTAAGCGTAAACATATTTTACAAAGTTCCAGAAGGTATGTATATGTATTACTTTAACTCCTTCCTTTAAATATTTCACTTCCAGCCATAACCAATATATTTAACAGACTCAACTACATCTAGGTGCAACTGCCTGCATTTATTTGTATATGTTTTGGTTCTTTTTTACTGTCAACCATAACACGGTTGTGCTGATGGCATTAGTTTTAAGTTGAAAGTGTGAAGACTCAAAGATCCTAAGCTGTCTGAGGCTTGATCAGGCAAATGTTTTTCTCCTGGTTTGAAGATTTTCCTGGAGGGGTTCTAACAACCGCTGATAGAAAACAATTGATCCAGGTTATATTTATACTATGACCTGGATGAATGAGAAACTTCACAAGCAATTCATGCAGGAATTTCCTGGCAGAAAAATGTCTGGAACATCCAGGAAAATGTGTGAAAACCAGGAAAAATGTCTCGTATTGTACATGATTGAACTGCATAATTAGTCACAGTTACCAATTTACATGTATTGTTTCTTAATGAATCTGTAAGCCCTTTTCATTCATAATGAATGGATGTGTCTTTATAATTTGCAGATGCCTACTGAAAACTGTTTTTGAAGTTTTGAAATTTTCGAAAATACTCAGCGAATGCCAAAACAGGAAGCCCAAGAAATTTACATTACTGGAAGAGGTTTTTTTTAAAGATTTGATACGTTTGCCAGACTTTTCCAAGGTTCCTGAGCAATTTACAGTGAGTTACCATTGCTATTTCTAACTTTATTTTGGGTCTGTTTGCGGATTTTCAGATCTGTCTTTTGGGCCAGTTTTTCAAAATCAAACAATTATATTTATTTCAAGCTATCAGTTTCTAATTGCTTTTTCAGAAAAAAAGCAGAATGCTCATTTTAGAATACAATTGTGTTTTAAACTATAAGGATTATAATATATAAAGGGAGTTTAAGTCCACAGACAAAAAATTGCCCAATAGAAGAGCACATTTACAGAGGTACAAAAAGATGTGTCTTACCTCTCCCTTTGCTGTGGCTGCTGGGTGATTTATGAAATTAACCTTTGTGTACTGGGGTCACTCTCATAATCATAATTCACCTTAGATGGGTGAAACCCAGCTAAGTGCAAGCAGTACAGAAAGCTGCAGCCTTGATTCCTAGAAGCTGATAACCAATCATGGTACACTTCAGATACCATCCCTCCCTCTGACACAAAACGGGATTATAGTGCAATTTTTGTAAATATATTAAATGCTCCTGTTCCTAACATGATATAATCCTTTTCTTTCATATATGTAACTATCAGAATATAACGTCTTAGTAAAAAATAATATTACAGATGGACGAATTTCATAAAGTTTCGGTCCGTTTTCGAACTTCGAACTTGTAAAAACTTCTAGTGTAATTTGTTGCTGCTGTAACTGTTCCTCATCAAGGTTCTATGAGGGCAACATGCTCAGTAATCACTATGAGGCAGCATTTAAAGAGGGAATTTCCCATGCAATACACATGATTTGCATGAACACCATTCTAGTTATAGCAAAACTGCACACAGCAGAGGATAGTTCATATCACAGCCAGGTGTTAAGGGCAATCACACCATTAACACCTGTGTGTGATATGCTAATGGGATTTTACAGGGCACATAATTGCCACAAATTCTTGTACAAGTCATTCTGAATTGAGAAAGCCAGTCGGATGACTAGCGAAATGTCTTCAAGAACTAAACTTCAAGTCCAGTTGTTATCTAATGAATACAACAGATATCTCTCTGAAAAAAATAAAATAAATAAAAAAAAAAAAAAAAATATATATATATATTATATATATATATATATATATATATATATAGTAAGACCAATTTGAGCTGCATACCAGTTTCTGAAGAATACAAAGGCTTTTATCAATAAACATTGCTGTTATATATGTGAGCATATATTGATAAAAGATTTTATGTTCTTCAGAAAACTGGTGTGTGGCTCAAATTTGTCTTACTATAGCCTGTGAGACATTGGGCGTCTCTTCCCATCCTTGCCTTAAAGGAACATGATTATAGGGGGGGGTTATATTAAAAAGACGCTGTATCTCTTTTAAGTACATTTATGGCTACCGTGCATTTATAAATATGGCCCTAGGTGCTGCTGCTTTTTTGTCTTTTAATATATATATGTATACCATTGATAAACTAATTCAATCTGACTCAACATGCTACTTGCACACACAATATCATATCATCTAGTACTGATAAGAGAGGAGAGGGTTAATGTAAAATCCAGAATCCCAGGTAGGACTTGTAAATCAGTTTTAACCATTGTGCAAAACCCTTTGCCCACTATAGGAGGAGATAAATAAATTGCTTCAGCCATAATTAACAAAAAATGAAAAATAGCTTGATAACGTTCAAGAAAAAATAATGAAAGTGTATATCAAAAGTACACAGGATACGCTCCCTACACTTCAGCAAAAAATAGTTTGGGGATGGAATGACTTTTAAGCCTTAAAGGAAATCTTCACCCAAAAACAATAGGCATTCCAGTGAAAGGCTTCTTAATTTGCTAAAAATGATCTGGTTATTATGTCTGAATTTATACCACAACCATTGTAATCACTTGCAAATTTCTAAATTCTTTGAAGTACATGCTGAATCTGCATATCTTAAGACTCCACCCTCTATTTTGCCCGGTGGGCACATTAGTACTTATAGCTGTAACCCCTCATTTTTAACCACCAGCTGGGAAATTACCCAGAAGTCTCTCCTTCCCTATTTGCATGATGAGTAAGTGAGCTGTGGTGAAAAATCTTCCTAACTTACTTGGTCCCTTAGAAAATGTTATTCTTTAAGCAGTTTAACGATGCCTGTTTGTTTAAAGGGCATGTCCACCCACAAAACTAAAATTTAACCTACACTGGCCTCACTGTGTAGTGTTTAAAAATCCTCACCTTACCCCTCTGCTCCTAACGGTTCTCCTGTAATGTCTCTTCAAAGTGCCAGAAATTAAAGAGTAGGAGCCATTTCTGGTGTAATTTGTTTCCGCCTCAACTATTCCTTGTTGAGGTTTCTATGAGGTCCAGGGACAAAAATAGGAGACATCCATACAGCAAGGAGAGCAGCAACAAAAGCAGGGAAGGGTACAACTTACGCAAGAAATTAACACGGAAACAGTAGTCAATCTGTCCAGACTTCAACTGAATGAGGAAACATTTTAGAGTCCTATCCAAAGGACTCAGTTTCTCGCCCACTAGAAACGAGTACAAGTTTACCTTATAAGGATCTTCATCTCTTTGCTCGAAGTTAACTTTGAAAAAATGTTTTCAGATAGGGGCAACACCTAATAAGAATGGGACATCTTCGATAATCTAACTTTAGACACCCTTATAAGTCTGCAGGAAGGAACATCTGAACCGGGCCATCCTATAGGAATCCTGATATTACTATACAGGATATTGGAGATAACCAGGTAGGAGGTTCAGGACTTAAACCTAAATCTAATTTCTATCCAGCAGTTTCTACCTACCCTAACATTAGATTATTTGTTGAAATTATGGAGGATGAAATTAGGTCCTTTGAAGGGTCAAAAAATCAATCGAATCTACAAAGAGGTGAAAACAAGCCCTCAAGGAACTGCATGTAATAAAACATAATAATAAAACCCGCCGATAAGGGGGGGAAATTGTAATTATGGACACTGAATACTATCAAAAAGAGGCATATAGATTACTCAATGACAAATTACAATATAACAAAGTAGAAGGAATCCCATACCTAATTTAAATCAACAAATTAGGACTGAGTTATTAGATGCTCTGGGTAAAAATGTTATTGATAAGAAGGAATTTGAGTATATGTATGTTAAAAATCCGATTGCACCATGTATGTATTGGCTACAAAGATACATAAGAATATCAAACATCCACCAGGGCGCCCCATTATTTCGGGAGTTGGAGGGCCCACAGAGATGATCTCCAGTATGTTGACAAAATGCTCCGCCCCTTCCTACAACATTACCTGCATATCTCAAAGACACTAGAGATGTCCTGAGAAGACTAGAGTCATTAAAATCACGGACAATACTTCTAATTGAATGGATGTTGAAGCCTTATATCCCTCAATCCCTCACAATAAAGGTATAAGTGTGATACAGAGTACTTGGCAAACTAGGGGCCTGAAATATGCTAACAGCTCCAAGTTTATTATTACATTATTACAAATTATACTTGAAAATAACTTTTTTGTATTGGGGGTACCTTTTCACCGAAATGTGGGACGGCAATGGGTACGGCCTGCGCACATACCTATGCAGGCCTGTACCTAGGTGAATGGAGGAGAGAAATTTTCTGTACTGAACAATACGCATGGGCCACGGATAAGATTACCTTTTGGGCCAGATATATTGACGACGTGATTTATTGTGGGAGGGTACCCCGCAGGAGTGGGAAACCTTTTTTGAACAATTGAATGTCAATACTTGAACCTTCGGTTCACTTATGTAATGGATAAGCACAATCCATTCCTAGATAATGATCATGAGACAGGGAATACATTGCATACTATATATACCGAAATCCACCTCAGGGAACACTCTGTTACAAGCAACCAGTATGCATCCTACTTCACTTTTGAAAGGTATCCCCGTAGGAGTATTACTAGAGCCCGTCGAAACTGCTCTACTATTGAGGATTTGAGAAGGAAGCCTCAATCTTAATGAAAGATTCTGTGAACGGGGATATCCGAAAACTTGGTGTCGTAAAGCATATAACAAGGCTAAAGCTACAAAAAGGGGTAATCTGGTATTTAAAGGATAAACCCTGTGTGTCTGATGGGAGCATTAGACTAATTACTGATTATAATAGTGATTGGAATGTTGTTAATAAGTTATAAGGAAACATGGCATATCTTTACAGGGATAATGTTTAAAACAATGTCTGTCTGCCACACCTAAGGTAACGGCCCGACGAGCCCCCACAATAGGACAAATTTGGTCCATAGCTTCTATCAACCACCAGTCCAACAGAATTGGTTGGACGAGGGTTTGAGGAAATGTAAGGGTAATTACCGATGTGGAAAATGCAAAGCATGTCCATTTTGGCAAACAAGAAAAAGTCTTTTTGTTCCAGTGATGGTATTGAATACCACATCAAAGTTTTATAATTGTAAAACCAGGGAGTAGTTTATTTTGCAATGCCCCTGTATGAAAATTATGTAGGAAAACTATTAGACCATTAGCCCAAAGAGCATTAGAACAATATAGGGACATAGGCAATAATAATGAAAAAAGCTCGGTAGCAAGACATTAAGGATTTCCACAATAGTAACCCCAAAGGCATATTAATATGGGGTATACAGAAAATTGAGAAACCAAAAAGGGGTGGAAATTGGGACCCAGCCATCCTGCGCCATGAAGCAAGATGGATTTATGTGCTCAATTCCAGAAACCCCATTGGTCTCAATGAAGAATTGAATTTCAATATGTTTCTCTAAGGTTCACTGTACTAAAATAGGCATGTTTATGTGTTGTACATATCCTTAACATCTTGTGTATTTATTATTATTTAACCTCATTTGCTGTCTTAGAAAATAAGGTAACTGGTGCTATTCCGCTGGGAACTATATGCTTTAAGGTTCTGTTTTTCCACCGGTAACATATTGGAAGAGCACTACCGCTAAGTAGAGTACTTAAGTGCACATGTGGGAATAGTCATGTGACCCGGAAGAAGGGACGAAGTTGTCCCGAAACGCGCGTCGGTCAAACTTACCGTTACCAGAGGGGAACCGGAATACTACACGGCCTTTCTATTAACCCGTGGGACTCATTGGCAGCATTGGAACTCTTTAACAGGCAACTTTGGGGGCCTTTCTGACGCCGATATCGGAGCTCCCGCAGGTGCAACTACTGTGGGAAGTGCGGAGGGACCCTACCCCTGGATGGTGAGATTGCTCCATTTATGCCTTATTGTGTATACATTTGTGAATTGGGAACTTTGATATTTTATCATATTTATACATCGTTGAGTTGCCTATATTTCCCATCATTCACGTATCATTGCATCTATCCTGCTACTGTTGCCTTTAGATACCTAGGAAATCCACATTGGACTTTGGACTTGGTTATAGTGTATGTGGATTGTCCAAACCTCGGGATTATTGTTTCAATTATGACTATGGCCGTGTATTAGGGGGTGTATATGAATTGGACTACATGCTACCTATCCTCCGGTTCCTTTTCTGGTATTTTATTAGTGCACTTTTTTGATACACATGTTTTTTATTCTATATATGCTAAGAGTTTATGTAAAATAAAGTGGATTTGTATTTGGACTACCATGCTGTAATTATTAGGGTTCTATACCCTGTTCTATTATTTTGTGGAACCTATGTCAGAGTGAGGTGCCTGCCCCTTTCTCGGTGCGGTGGAGGTGGGTACTGTATTACCCTGTCTTTTTGGGGTACTATATTTATATTTATGCATTTTACATACCTCTAGCACCGGTACGAAAGTACTTATTAAGACTCCCTTTGTATGTCTATACACCTATTTAGAGAATGTTTTTTTCCATACTCATATATTAGGTTTCTATGAGGGCAAGCATGCTCAGTAATCACTAGAGGCAGCATTGAAAGAGGGAATTTCCCATCATGCAATTCACATGATTTGCATGAACACGTCTCCATTCTAGTTATAGCAAAAATACAACCTAGCAGAAGATATTTCAGATTGGATATCTAAGATAAAAATTTTTTCTCAGTATTGATGTCCTTTTATTCCTGTACCTTAAAGGAAATGTGCAGAAAGTGCTTGCAATAAACTTTCATTTTTGTGCAACATTTGAAAGGTCTTTTAATTATGTGCGTCCTGCCATGGAATGGCGGCAACTAAAGCGTTACTATGTTACATTACAAAGTAACGCTTTAGTTGCTGCCATTCAGTGTATTACCCAACCATTCATTTCTGTGTAGTGAGGTGGTCCAAGTTGGGTTTTCCTGGCTATGCAGTGCTCTGGGGCAATAGAGAAATAATTTCCCTGCTCAGCACAGCACAGGAATAAACCGTGATTTTGCATTTCTAGCATATTTTATTTTATAATAATCTTATATTGCAGTGGATATATATTTAGTGATCAGATCATCTCATTATGGGGGATGCTTATAATAAATGTAAGTAGCAGGCTGCACTAATTACAACCTGGTTGTATTTACACTGCATGTTTTCAATATACAACCCCTATGCTATACTTCCCTATCTGCTCTCTGCTGTTTGAGTGTGCTTGTTCAGGGAATGGTGTGAAACTAGCATGTGCAACTACATAGGCACTTGGGTTAGTTGCTATCTTGCAGGCTGTTTGGCAAAGGAAAGCAATTACAAGCTTGTAACAAAAACACAATTTTTACATTTATCTGTTTTACCAAAATATATGTGCAGTTTATAGACTGATACAACAACACGATAGATATGAATCCAGGAGCTTCACAACATTCATTTCTACAGCCCATTTTCTAACCTAAATACAAAGGCAAGACCTGCTAGTTTGACTGTTGATGAAAATGAGCTGCTCTGAAGATTTCATGCTATTTTATAGTGTCTCATAAACACACCCCCAAAATCTCATTGGTCTAGATACAATCTTAAATTGATTGGATCTTGGATGTTGGACCAATCAGATATTGGGGGTGGGTATAGGAGTCACTACAAATGTGAACATTTAGCAAGGAGAGCTTGTTTCAGTTTTGCATTTTATCTGAGATGTTATAGTTTTTTAATAACCTCCAGTAAGGGAACGGAGAGAGATGATTGCAAACCAGTCTAAGAGAGCAACATGGTAATTAAAGGGATATCAGAAACACATGCAGCAAAGCTGAGTCTGAATAAATTCAAGTGTAAAAGTAACCAGTCTGCCATCAATGCAGCTCTGCTTGTAACAAGTGTTGTGTCTACTATAGAGCACAACAGCCGTGATCAGCACTCCATTCCAAGCAAGGAAATGCCTGGGCGGCATTCAAAGTTCAGACGTGAGTGCCTTCGTATTTCTGTGTGAATAATATATATATATATATATATACCATTGATAAACTGATTCAATCTGACATCAACATGTACTTGCACACAACAATATCAGATCATGTAGTTCTGATGACTATAGAAGAAGGGAAAAGGTTAATGTAAAATCCCAGAATCCCAGGTGGGACTTGCAAAAAGTAAACATGCAAAAAAAACCATGTTTGCATGTTTAACTGATCCTGCATGTTTAATTAATAAATAGAGAAAGGGCTATTTTAAACATTATGGTGGATATTAGTGATGGCCCAGATCGGGATCCGAAACCGGATCCGTGGCGGATTTACCTAGTTCGAAACAGTGGATATCGCGGATTTTCCGGTTTTAGAAAAAAAAATGAGAAATTATGAGGATTTCTCGTATTTTCGAAAATGCGGGAAAATACGTATTTTTGGAAATTTTTCGAAATTACGAGGATTTCTTGTATTTTCGAAAATGCAGGAAAATCCTCGTTTTCAAAGAATCCTCGTATTTTCGAGGATTTTTTCATTTTAATGGTGCCCTCTGGGATTTTAAATTTTTGCAAAATTGGCGGATCCTCGAGCGGACCGGATTTTGCGAAGTTCGGACATCTCTAGTGGATATATCTCCATAGACTACAAGCACACTGCCCACTATAGGAGGAGAGAAATCAATGGCTGCCCCATAAGAAACACCAAAAATGAAAATATCTAGATAACTGCTCCAAAAAAAGAATTTAAATATTGGCAAAAGTACAACGGATAGCACTCTCTACAAATTTACTTTAGGTCATTTTAGCACTGTAGATGCCCTTTAAAGGGGAACCGTGGTCCTCCATTTTGTGTGTGTCTTATGGAGGCTGCATTGATTCCTCTCCTCTAAAGTGGGCAGATCCACACAAATATTTAGGCAGCCTTTGTAAATGTTCACCAATTAGAATGGTTCTGCATAATAACCTACCCATGTGGAAAGTTTTTTTGACTTTCTAAGATTTTACCTACAATGGTTATGTGAGCTGGGTTTGTATAAGTAGCGTATTATCTATATAAATTCACAGTGATTTTGCATTTGCTAGAATATATCAGAATATGTTGTACCATGAACTGCTTAAATTGTTAGGAAAAAAATAATATAATCTAGTGGTTTCAGAACACAGGGGAATATTTAAAAACCCACGATTTAGCAAACTTGTGATACCGCAGGTTATGTTAAAGTACGATTGTGTCCGTAATGTACAAACGTTTGTGATTACCATACCTGTGGTACCAAAATACTGAATGGCTGTTTGGGCAGTTGGGCCAGTATAAATCTACGATTGTGGCAATGAGCATTAAAGGCTCAGTATCACAAAATAACAGCACTGCGCCTTTAGAAATATGGCCCACAGTATTATAAGGAGGGCTGCACTTATCGCAAATGGGTAGCTTTTTCTCTGTAGGTATTCTGACTCAGCTTTGCTGCATGTGTTTCTAATGCTGCCTTTCATTACACTGTTGTGATCTCTAAAAGAAAAAAATGCTGGAAATAGATTCCAATTGTTTCTTTGATAGTATAATAAAGATTAGGTGTTTAGATGGAAGGAGATAATCTTACATTTCAGGGGTGGGGTAATTCTTACTTTCTTAAATGCAACCAAATTCTGTGCATTGAATTAGAAGCCACCAGAACTGAAGGTTGTATAGTCAACCAACTCTGCCAAAAGCAGGCTTCCTTTTCAGCACAAACCTGAGCACAAAACATTCCAGACCAAATTCTAACTGAAACTAGCACTGCCTAACATTAACTATTTGTAGTGTATCCTAACCCCACCCATAAATCTGATTGGTCAAATACCCAAGATCCAATCAGATTTAAGATTTAAATTAGTCCAATCAGATTTTGACGGTGTGTTTGGGAAACACTATAAAATGCAAGACACCTGAATTGCAGATCAGTGTTGCCTTAGCAGCTATCCTGATGTAGAAGTTGTAGTCTTGTATTTAGTCTACAACAGTTAGCTGTTTGTACCTAGCTGGGTAGGCTTAATGTAAGGCCTTCAGCTCTGGTGATTCAACCACTGGCTGTTTGAAAGACTCTTAGAGTGGAATTCTGGTTACCGTACCTCTCTGTTTATGTTATTTTGGAGCAGGCCCTATCAAAGAAAGCTTTATATTTTACATTTTATAATTATGGAGACAGAAATCTGAATTCATTTTTTTCTTATAAAACACCTTGCAACAATTTCCAACAGTAAAGGAGAGTCATGGCATGGTAGCAGTTCTAACATGCTACTTTTGTTTTTTTCCAAAGACAATCAAAAATATTGCATAACAACCTCCTATATTTCATTTTGGTATTCATGCGTAAACAAACAGCTTCTACGCATTCTAGGCTTAGAAAAATAAGATTAACAGGGAGTCAATCGAGCTAGGTAGAGTTTCCTCACAACTTCCTTACTAATTATACAAATAAGGGGAAAAGAGACTTCTGGGTAATTATAATGTTAATTTGCATTTCTGGTATGTTAATTAGAATTTTTCAGCAGTGAAGACAGTAGTGAGCATGCTCCAACCCGAACCCTAGGGTCAGTGCAGATGATCTGGTGATTAATGGCAGCCTCCATAAGACACATACAAAATGGAGGACCTTGGTTCCCCTTTAATATATGCACAATAATACTATGCTGCAGCATCAGTGCCAACATGATACTGTAAATGTGTTGCCAAACACTTGTACTTCATAGTCCATAAAGACATTTAGATAAAGTCTCTAAACAACCTGTTGCTATGGAAACCATTTTTAAACTATGTTTGGAATGGTTTCCTTTGTTCTTCCTCGCTATGAGGATCTCTGGGTCTTTCCCAAGCTGATTGGCTACTGCCAAACAGTTTATCTGTATAAATTACATTAGAGAAATTATTATTGGAAAAATCGTGTAATGATCATTCCAAGACAATTCCTATACGTGTGTGCAAGGCTTTAGGCTATCTCTATAATTAAAGGGAGTGAGCAGGATAAAAAAATGTAAATGGCACAAGTGGAAAACGACAAGAAAAGTGCAAATTCTTATGTGTTTGCTACCTATTGCCTTGGACTATATCTCCAAATGACCACATCTACACAGTATATGGACTGCTTGGACTTGCCTATATGCAGACTGTTCCAATTAGGCTTTTGTCAGTAGTATTCTCATGTTTATTCATTTTTATTATGAAACAATCCCTATGTAGTCACTGTCACATTCTGTATTTACTTTTAAAAGGGTTTTTATTGAGAAAAAGTTAGTGAACTCAAAACATGTTGTGTGATCTTGTACATTATCAATATTATAACATATTGGTAATTTTTATATCAATATAAAAAATATAAATAGTTTTTTATGGAATGAAAAATGTGTACATTTTATAGCAATATTAAAGAATTGTCAATATTAAAAAATATTGATCATTTTTATATCATTATTAAAAATATAAATTTCCTTTATTCATTTGAATGCAGAAAAGTGCCCAGGTGTGTATTTTTCTTGTCTGCTATCCCCTGACAGGTGTAAAAATTATTTCACTGTGATGTTTGAAGTGTTGCAGTGTGTGAGACATTTATTACTTCAAAAAAAAAACCCTCTGCTATGTATGTTTCGGCATTGATGCTATAAGCACAATTTTTACACTACTGTTGCCTCTTCATTAGAGATTTTGGAAACTGTTCAGTTTCATTCCCTTTGCTAATTTTCGAAATTTTCGGAAAGTTCGAAAATTCGAGTCTCGATTTTCGAAAATCGTCTATTTTCGAAAATCATCTACTTACGATTTTTGGAAATCATCTCCTTTCGATTTTCGAAAATTGTCTACTATCAATTTTCGATTTTTGAAAATCATCTACTTTTGATTTTCGAAAATCGTCTACTTTTGATTTTTCGAAAATCGTCTACTTTCGATTTTCAATATAAAAATGTGAAAAATCCGAGTTCCGTGAAATTTGGGATTTTCGAAAGTTTTGTCGGGACGTCGAAACCCTCAGATTCAATTCTAAACTGGCTTCTATTCGAACCCACATTACAACTCTACTCTTCATAAATTTGCCCACAATAAGCCAAGTCAGAAAATTAAGAGGGTTGTTTGGAGTAGATTTCTGTTCCTTCATAAATTTGGGCCCTAAAGGGCAACTGTGGTCTCCAAACAAGTTAGGGTTAAATGAAAGCCTGCAGTATTTTCTTTATAATGAGCCGACAATCACATCTCTGGCTTTACACTGTGAGAAATGATATTGAGGTGAATGTTCAAACTTCCTGCTTCCAGTAGGTTGAGTGACATCACCTTACCTCTGCTAGCCCCTCTGGCCCGGGGGAGAAGTATGCTCAGTAAAGACTTATGCTGGGAAAAACAGGAAGTACCTCGGGGGAAAATTGACAGTTGAGAAGGGAGCCTATTAATGCAGGCAGAGGCTGGTAACATGACTTCAAGCTGGTCACATGGCTGAAAACAGGAAGTGTTCTAGCAGGAAGTAATATTGCTTAACCTTTCCAGCAATAACTTCTCACAAATTTTATCTATAGATGTAATTTCGGTTTTATTTTGAAGGTATGATGGAAGACTTTTTATATAATCCTTACTAGTTTGGAAGAATTGGAGACCACATTTACCCTTTAAAAAAGCCTTATTCTCTCCCTATCCTATTTTTTTTTTATTGGTGATGTCTGTCTATAGGCGCTTCACACTGCAAAACAAGAGGCCTGCACTACACTGATGATTTCTTAATAAAGCCGAAACCAGTCTGTAGTTGGTGCTCTGGTTTTGTATTTAGCTTATAGAATGCTGTAAAAGTCTTTTTAAAGATATAGCTTCCTAAAATGTGGAAATGCATGGAAATTACCTAGAAGTCTCTGTTCCTTATTTACCTAAAACAGTTGTAAGTTTTGAAAGAAATCTCTACCTGAAAGGCAGCTCTTATATAAGAGAAAAATATCACCAGTAGAAAATTTTGATACTATAAAAATCAAAAGCAAATCAGTTGAGATGGGATCCGGGCTTGATTCGTATACAGATCCCACTCAGAACTCCAGGTTCTGAAAACCAAAAGTTCACTTTAGAACCGATCATGACTTTCGGATTTCAGAACTTCTGTATTTCCAATCGTACTTTCGAGGGTTACCAAATATTCACGGCTACTTTACTGGAAGTACTTTTTTTTTTAACATTTAGGTGATTTGTACGTGTTCCCCTGACTGTCTGTTTTCAGATTTTCAAACTTTTTTCAAAATTACAAAAATCTGAAAATGGAACAAAACTTGCTGGTTTTGATCTCTAGTACCAAACAGTAGCATCTGTGAACATTTTTTGTCACAGAAAAATGCAATAAGGATTAAGGGCTAGGCCACACTAGCGCGTTTTTCGCGCGGTTGCGCACGCGTTTCGCGCTCGCGTTTGCGCCCGTGGTTTTCGCTAAGATGGAAATCGCGGGAACGCAAAAATTCCCGCGATTTCCGATGCGCATGCGATTGCGCGTCCGTTAGCGTTATGGTAACGCATGCGTTCACCATTTTTGGTGCGTTAACGCATGCGTGTCCATAATGTGAAAAGGCGAAAACGCATGCGCAAAACGCGAACGCGAGTGCGAAATGCGCAAGAATCGCACACACAATCGCGTGCGATAACGCTCACGATTTTGTGCGCGATTCCTGTGCGTTGCAGTGTGGCCTCACCCTAACTGAGTACAGACAACCACGATTTCCATGAAGTTCAGTGCAAATAAAAATCTTGTTCCTCTCATTGAGACCAGAACCAAATGTATACCTACATGAATATTTAATCCTAATGCAACCTTATAGTTCTGAGATACTGCCTGTGTTAGAAATAGACTAGGTGGGTATAAACTATTAGCAAACTTGCGATCTTGCCTTCCAGAAATGCATTTACTAATAATTGCACCAGAAACAGGTTTACTGTTGCAAAGTCAATTATATCATTTCAAGGGGAATATAAATATAATGGAGAATACAATGATAAATGTACAGCAAGCTGCCTTGCAGTGATGATTACAGACAGCATGACTCACTAGAAATACACCATCTGCATTCAAGCTAAATTAAGTTAAATATTTCTAGATTTTGTGCATTTGTTACTTTTCTATCCACTCTGACACTTGATTAAAACTGTAATCAGTACCTAGCAGAGGTACTTCTACTACGTATATTGCAGAATAGGTTGCCTATTCATAAAAAAAGAAAAGTTAAAGAGCATCAACTACCATGTACATGTTCCTGATTGGTGCATTAAACATAAAAAAATCCAAATAATGGAATCATATTAGACATTTCCTCCCTTATGTATTAACCTCTTCTGTATCTTAAAGGGCATGTCCACCCACAAAACTAAAATTTAACCTACTACTGGCCTCACTGTGTAGTGTTTAAAAATCCTCACCTTACCCCTCCGCTCCTAACGGTTCTCCTGTAATGTCTCTTCAAAGTCCCAGAAATTAAAGAGTAGGAGCCATTTCTGGTGTAATTTGTTTCCGCCTCTAACTATTCCTTGTTGAGGTTTCTATGAGGGCAAGCATGCTCAGTAATCACTATGAGGCAGCATTGAAAGAGGGAATTTCCCATCATGCTATTCACATGATTTGCATGAACACTGTCTCCATTCTAGTTATAGCAAAACTGCACCTAGCAGAAGATATTTCAGATTGGATATCTAAAGATAACAATTTTTTCTCAGTATTGATGTCCTTTTATACCTGTTACCTTAAAGGAAATGTGCAGAAAGTGCTTGCAATAAACTTTCATTTTTGTTGCAACATTTGAAAGGTCTTTTTACTTATGTGCGTCCTGCCACGTGAATGGCGGCAACTAAAGCGTTACTATGTTACATAACATAGTAACGCTTTAGTTGCTGCCATTCCAGTGGATTACCCAACCATTCAATTTCTGTGTAGTGAGGTGTTCAAGTTGCGTTTTCCTGGCTATGCAGTGCTCTGGGGCAATAGAGAAATAATTTCCCTGCTCAGCACAGCACAGGAATAACCGTGATTTTGCATTTCTAAGCATATTTCTATTTATAATATCTTATATTGTAAGTGGATATATATTTAGTGATCAGATCATCTCATTATGTGGGGATGCTTATAATAAATGTAAGTAGCAGGACTGCACTAATTACAAACTGGTTGTATTTACACTGCATGTTTCAATATACAACCCCTATCCTATACATTCCCTATCTGCTCTCTGCGTTTGAGAGTGCTTGTCAGGGATAGCTGGTGCAACTACATAGGCACTTGGGTTAGTTACTATCTTGCAGGCTGTTTGGCTAAGGAAAGCAATTACAAGCTCTGTAACAAAAACAACTATTTTTCTCTATTTATCTGTTTTACCAACATATATGTGCAGTTTATAGACTGCTATACAACAACACCATAGATATGAATCCCAGGAGCTTCACAACATTCATTTCAGCAGTCCAACTAAATAACCAGCCATCTATTTGCAAATCTCTAACCTAAATACAAAGGCAAGACCTGCTAGTTTGACTGTTGATTATAAATTGAGCTGCTCTGAAGATTTCATGCTATTTTATAGTGTCTCATAAACACACCCCCAAAATCTGATTGGTCTAGATACAATCTTAAATCTGATTGGATCTTGGATGTTGGACCAATCAGATATTGGGGGTGGGTATAGGAGTCACTACAAATAGTGAACATTTAGCAAGGAGAGCTAGTTTTAGTTTTGCATTTCATCTAAGATGTTATAGCTTTGTTCTGAGGCATGCACTGGGATATAAGCTTATTGAGTGATTCTGGCTGGGTAGCTTGAATGGGCAGCCCTTAATTCGGATGGTTCTCAATTTAGTTCTCAGTATATAAGATTTAAAAAAAAAACAGTAAAAGTATGATTTGTTATCGCAACTAAATGCTCAACAGGAGGTCTGAGTAACAGCGTTATTGATGTTTTGGAATATCTGGTTCCAATATTTTACCAGTAATAACCTCCAGTAAGTGAACGGAGAGAGATGATTGCAAACCAGTCTAGAGAGCAACATGGTGATTAAAGTGATATCAGAAACACATGCAGCAAAGTGTATCTGAATAAAGTGAGTCTGAATAAAGTGTAAAAGTAACCAGTCTACAATAAATGCAGCTCTGCTTGTAACAACTGTTGTGTCTTACTATAGAGCAAACAGCAGCGATCAGCACTCCATTCCAAGCAAGGAGATACCTGGGCGGCATTCAAAAGTTTCAGACCTGTGAGTGCCTTCGTATTTCTGTGTGAATATACATATATATACCATTGATAAACTGATTCAATCTGACATCAACATGCTACTTGCACACAACAATTTCAGATCATGTAGTTCTGATGACTATAGAAGGAGGGAATGGGTTAATGTAAAATCCCAGAATCCCAGGTGGCACTTGCAAATCAGTTGCTTAGATTCTGCATGTTTAATTAATAAATGGAGAAAGGGCTATTTTAACCATTATGCAAAACCCTTCTGATTGGTGGACATATCTCCATAGACTACAAGCACACTGCCCACTATAGGAGGAGAGAAATCAATTGCTACACCCATAAGAAACAAAAAAATTAAAATAACTTGATAACAGTTCCAAAAAAATAATGAAAGTATATGGCAAAAGTACACAGGATAGCGTTCTCTACACAACAGCAAAAAATAGTTTTGGGGGTGGACATGCCCTTTAAACTATAAAAGACTTATCTAAGTTCTCATGTTTTAAGTAGAGATGGACTAGAACTCAATCTCGAACCCGAGTTTCAGCCGAACTATTCAAGTTCGAACGGACTCTGACTTCTCGAACTATCCCGGACCCGGATTTCTCTGACTTTCGACAATTTTCGGACTTTCGATAATTATCGAATGTTCGAACGTTCGAGGCATGCGAATATGCGAGTAAAATGTTTATTTTACCAATACACAAGTAAATATCGAATAAATGAATGTGCGAGTAAAATGTCTATTATACCAATACGTGAGTAAATGTCGAATTATCGAATCCGCGAGTAAAATGTCTATTATACCAATACATGAGTAAATATCGAATTAACAAAAATGTGAGTAAAATGTCTATTATACCAATACGCGAGTACATTGCGGTTATGGGATAATGATCGAATGTTTGAACGCGAGAGCTCGAAAGTTGCGCACATGAGAGTAAAATCGAAAGTCCTGGATATTCGAATGTGTTCCCCAGACCATTTCTCAGGTCCCACAGCCATTAAGTTACCATTAATATTTAATTGTATTTTATTTGAACTTTTCAAACTATTTGACTCCCATTAACTTTAATGGGTCCGTTTTCGAACTTTCAAACTTTCCATATAATTCGAAAGTTCAAAAACAGACCGAACTTTCAAAAGTTCGTCCATCTCTAGTTTTAAGGCACAGCACTTTCATTACATCATCCATGCTTAATATGAATACATGAATTAATTAACTACTAGCAGTTGTACCCGGCGTTGCCCGTGTACACGTGGGTATAGTATTTTTTAGGTGCAGGTGTGTGTTTGGCTTAGATGGAAGAGACAGGCAGCAAAAGAAGTGCACAATTGGTAATGTATGTCATTTATTAAATAGTTATGAGTTGAGGAGGGATGTATAGCACATGTTTATTGCAAAACCTTATATACAACGTTATCAGTTTTTCCACTTGGAGTGTAAATATACAAAAGTTGTGGTGAACCTACTCGTGAACATGCTACATGGAATTTGCCGTTGGGAAAACATGTTGATTGCAACTGAATATCGCAGCACTTGAGTGACTGACAGGCGTCAGTGTCTCTGATCATGTGACGTGCTGGCTCTTTGTCTGTGTTGTTAAATTTGGGCTTAATTCTTTTGCACTGTCTGAGCGTTGTGTGTTTTTATTAGGCGTGCTCACCTTGTTTGCACTTTAACACTTTATACCCAAGGATCACTTTATATTGACTATTACATCCCAATCAATGGTTGTAACTGTCTGTGAAGTGTGTGACATGTGGGCAGAGTGTGTCTGTTTCTTAAGTCCAGGTAATGCAGGTAATTCCTGTGTAGTCCATACCCCCCAACCATCTTGGTTTGAATAGGTGGATGGGGCATGTCTGCGATGTTGCGGTGGGTGGGGGCATGTCATTCTAGGGTGTGGACGGTCTGGGTCGTGCCTGTGATGTTGTGGTGTCCAGGAGGCTTGCACATGATGTTTGCTGGTTGTAATATTTGGGGGCATGGCCACGTTGTTTCAAAGTGTGGGCATGGCTGTGCCATTTAGGGGCGTGGGTGTGGTGTTTAGGGTGTGCCTGTGATGTTTGGGGGCATGGACAGGATGTTTGTGTATGTGGGTGTGATTTGGGAAAAGACCTGGGATGTTTGGGGGTGTGGCCATGATGTATGTGGGCGGACCATAATGTTTGGGGGGTTTTTGGGGGGGTGACCACAATATCTGGTAGCGTGGTCACATTCCAGGATGCTCTGCTTTAAATTTCTTAGCATCACAATAACCGCAAATGTGGTTCCTATCACCAATAGTAACAGTTTTTCCAGGGTTTATATTTTAAAACCTTCCAGGAGCAAATTGTAATGTGTTACAGACCTTAAAGGAAATGTCTCTTTCCCTCTGTTATAGAAGCTGTTGTTCTGTGCGTGCAGCTCACACTGTTGTTGTGTCACTGAAGTGGACTCTGTGTCTGTGTTGTTGAAGTTGGGCAGCACACAGAGCCCAGGCCCTTCATCTGAGTTACTGAATTGGGGAATTGCACTCTGCAAGTGACGTGCAGGTTTTTTATTGGTCAAACTGGACTTCACGGCATCGGCTCTTTCAGAGGACGTCGCCGTTATGTTGAGTCATTCAGGGTTTGGCTGTGAGGTGAGCACATATATACAAGATTTCTGCTGTTTTATCTAATGATCCACCCCAAACTTGCATCTAAAATTCAACAGACCTGGACCCGCAGCTTTCTAACCAAACCTGACCCATTCAAACTCACTGTGGGTTAGCTGAGCCGCAAATATGGTAAACTTCGGGGGGTAAACTGCGTATTGCATCGACTTCTCCTTTAGTGCATATCGTATTAACTTCCCCTTTAGTGCATGTCGCATTAACTTCCCCTTTAGCATGTTTCGCACCATCTTCCCCTTTAGTGACTATCGCATCAACTTCCCTTTATCTTGTATCGCATTAACTCCCCCTTTAGCATGTATTGCATCAACTCCCCCGTTAGAGCGTGTCGCATAAACTTCCCCTTTAGTGGATATCACGTTAATTTCCCCTTTAGCGTGTATGGCATCAACTTCCCCTTTAGCGTACAGCGCATCAACTTCCACTTTAATGTGTATTGCATCGACTTCTCCTTTAGCACATATCATATCAACTTCCCCTTTAATGCGTATTGCATCGACTTCCCCTTTAGCACCTATCGTATCAATTTCTCCTTTAGCACACCCCGGTTAACGCCTATCGCATCAACTTCCCCTTTAGCGCCTATAGCATCAACTTCCCCTTTAGCGCCTATCGCATCAACATCCCCTTTAGGGCCTATCGCATCAATTTCCCCTTTAGCGCGTATCGCATCAACTTCCCCTGTAGCACCTATTGTATTGATTTCTCTTTTAGTGCATATCACATTAACTTACCCTTTAGCGCCTATCGCATCAATTTCCCCTTTAGTGCATATCGCATCAACTTCCCCTTTAGCACGTATCGCATCAAATTCCCCTTTAGCTCCTATTGCATTAATTTCCCATTTAGTACATAATGCATCAACTTCCCCTTTAGCACATATCGCATCAACTTCCCCTTTAGTGCCTATCACATCAACTTCCCCTTTAGCGCCTATCGCATTAACTTCCCCTTTAGTGCATAATGCAGCAACTTCCTCTTTAGCACATATCGCATCAACTTCCCCTTTAGTGCCTATCCATCAAATTCCCCTTTAGCGCCTATCACATTAACTTCCCCTTTAGTGCCAATCACATCAATTTCCCCTTTAGTACGTATTGCATAAACTTCCCCACAATGGAGGATTCAGTATCACACCAACTTCCCCTTTGACGCATATCGCATCAACTACCCCATTAACATGTATCACACCAACTTCCCCTTTAAGGCATATTGCACCAACTTCCCCTTTAGTGCATGTTGCATCAACTTCCCCTTTAGCATGTATCGCACCATCTTCCCCTTTAGTGACTATTGCATAAACTTCCCCTTTATCTTGTATCACATTTACTCCCCCTTTAGCATGTATTGCATCAACTCCCCCTTTAAAGCGTGTCGCATAAACTTCCCCTTTAGTGCCTATCACATCAATTTCCCCTTTAGCGTGTATGGCATCAACTTCCCCTTTAGCGTACAGTGCATCAACTTCCCCTTTAGCGTACAGCGCGTCAACTTCCCCTAATGCGCATTGCATCGACTTCCCCTTTAGCACCTATCACATCAATTTCTCCTTTAGCACATATCGTATAAACTTCCCCTTTAACGCGTATTGCGTCGACTTCCCCTTTAGCACCTATCACATCAATTTCTCCTTTAGCACATATCGCATCGATTTCCCGTTTAGCGCCTATCGCATCAACTTCCCCTTTAGCGCCTATCGAATTGATTTCTCTTTTAGTGCATATCGCATTAACTTACCTTTTAGCGCCTATCGCATCAACTTCCCCTTTAGCGCCTATCGCATTAATTACCCATTTAGTGCATAATGCATCAACTTCCCCTTTAGCACGTATCGCATCAATTACCCCTTTAGTGCCTATCGCATCAACTTCCCCTTTAGCGCCTATCGCATTAACTTGAACTTCCCCTTTAAAGCCTATCACATCAATTTCCCCTTTAGCGCCTATCACATTAACTTCCCCTTTAGTGCCAATCGCATCAATCTCCCCTTTAGTACGTATCGCATAAACTTCCCCTTTAGCACGTATCACATCAACTTTATTTAGCATATATCGCATCAACTTCCCCTTTAGTGCGTATCGCATCGACTTCTGCTTTAGCGCCTATCGCATCAACTTCCCCTTTAGCGCCTATTGCATAAACTTCCCCTTTAACAATGGGGTACAACATCTCACATTAATTCATTTTTTACTGCAATCAATCAAATTAAATTATTAATACACAATATCCCCCAGAAAACACATTTTTTTGCAAAATTGACACAAGGAAAAGAAAGTTGAGTGAAAAGAGTGAGTACATGGCCTTTGTTTGTGGGGAAAAGAGACACAAGGTGTGAAGTGAAATGAACCCCTTACAGTGCAGTTATATTGCAGTGTGGCAGCTCCATCCCATTCACAGTTCTTATTGGGAATTAAAAAAAAAATACCTTGTGCTGCACAAATCCATTTCATGGCTATCAGCACCCATCAATGTGAAACTACACATTTCCTTAGCTGTTTGTGATCTTCATTGGTAACTGGCTGCCCAACCCCCAGTACAAGAGACTTATCTTGGATTGGTCAGTTTACCTCTCAATCTTGACTCTGGACAAACCACAAGTGAGAGGAGGCGACCGAGTGTGACACATGACATTGTTACATCACATGGTCTGCTGCTCCTCATAATTGACAGCTCTACCCTCCTATTACAGCAACAACAGAACAAAATAAGGCAAAGCATTGTACTGCCCTGAATAATCTGTGACATATGTAAGGTGTGCAATTAACTTGATTCACCACCAGATGGCAGCACACAGGTTAATTAACTTTAAAAAATCGAAAAAAGGGGGTACAGAGGCATTTTTAAAAGTTGTAAAGTAGCCTATGCTTTTCCCCAGGTCCTTATACGTAAGTGTCTCACGAAAATTGTCCCAGCCGTCTGGAACATACAAACACGCATACACTCATACACACATACATTGAGTTTTATATATATAGATTTATGTATGTACATAAATCTATTTTTAAAAGTTGTAAAGTAGCCTATGCTTTTCCCCAGGTCCTTATTCCTCAACGAAAATTGTCCCACCGTCTGGAACATACAACAAGCATACACTCTTTTATATATATAGATTTATGTATGTACATAAATATATATTTGTTTGTTTGTTTATTAGTTTGCCCTCATTCCCTTGTTTGTGTAATTTACACTGTTAAAATGTACAGTGCTGCCTAATTGTATAGTGAAGCTATACAATTACAATTAAATAAACATTTACATAAATATGTACAGGTAAGTAGCATGCTATAAGATTCAGATAATAGTGGCCAATTCACTGGTTGATTTTTCTTTCTAGCCATAAGAACCCCTTGAATAGAGGAATAAAGCTTAGTATAACTAGTGTTCAGGTGATTCCCTGCATAATAAGGCCTCAAAGCAATATACTTTTGATAAAGAATAAATATAATATAATAGTAGAGATTCCATAGATCTCACCAGTCTTGAAAGTAGCAAAAAGAGTTTATTTATTGCATATGCATAGAAACATATGTGCTGGTTACTCAACAGGCTAGTGAGTAACCCTCATAGCTTTATTCTGTATCACATTTAAATTAAAAACACAATTTAAATAATTCCAGGTGCTGCTTCTCTTGTTGTTCTCTTCAGACTTCTCTATTGCTGAATCAGCTAGAGTAGCCACAGTTTTACCTGGCAAATCCCTGTGGACTTAGGGAAAAAGACATCAGGATCAATGATTTGCTTGTTCTTAAAACATTTATAATTTTTTTTCATTCTAATATCTAGTGGATCCCCATTACCTGGGGAATAACCTGAATGTAAACAATGTCAGATACCCTGACAGATACCACACACATGTAAAGCAATGATGAGATGACCTGGAACATGTTTATTTGAAAATTAACACTTTAAAATACTGTTTTAATGTCAGTGTGCATTTCCTAAAATAATCACTTTTCTTCTTTTCTGTAAAACCAGATTTCTTGACACCTTCTTTCCTCACCCACAGACCGGCAAACAGTCATACAAACAGTAACACTGAGTAATTAAGCAGTTCATTTATTTTACAGCTTAAACATCCCTGACCATTGAAAATTCAGGCATGGAATGGACACCTGTATAAACAGTAAATCCATGAGTAGAAATTAAAAAAGCTTGGATTACTGCTACTGATAATTAGTGATGGCCACAAACTCTAACTTTATGAGTTTGTTTGAGCTTTCCAAACTATTCCAACTATCCGAACTAGGAACTAGTTCAGGTTTTTTGAGCTCACAGACTTATTTTCAAAAAATTATGGGTAATCCTATAATGTACCCTACGATTTCCTAACCCTCGAATGTATCCTTTGGTTTTGGTAACGCTCGAATGAATCCTTTGGTTTTGGTAACCCTCGAATGTATCCTTTGATTTCGGTAACCCTCAAATGTGGCCTTTGATTTTGGGAACCCTCAAGTGTAACGTTCGATTTCGGTAACCCTCGAATGTATTGTATGGTAACAGTCGAATGTTCGTGGGGAAAGGTAGTGTTTAAACATGTTTTAATGATATGTACGTGTTCCCCAGACCATTTCCCAGGTGCCAGTAAGTAACCATTGCTATTTTATCTGTATGTTATCCAAACTTTTTAAACTATTTCTCCCCATTGATTTTCATAGGTTTGTTTCAAAATACCGAACTTCCAAACTTTTACTTAAGTTAGGAAGTTCGAAAATGAGCCCAACTTCAGGAAGTTCAGGCCATCTCTAATGATAATGCTGCTTTCGCTGAAAAGTATCACTGAGGCGATGTGTGACAGTATTCTATGCCTTATTTATTGCATTACATGTGGTATCATGGTGAAAAGAGAAATTGCTCTCTAGTGTCACCCATTACCAGACCAGAGATTGTGACATTTCAGAGCTATTTTTGTCATTTTTTATTTAAAGCTATTTATAAATAGGGGAAATTTCACCTTTTAGACACCTAAAAAAAGTCAAAAATGTCTTTTGTTGCATTTTTTGCAGTTTTACCAGAATTTTCGCCAAACATCATTACTTACTGCAATGTTCCATTAACATGACTATTTCTTACACAGCACTATGGTATGTTTGCATATTAATGTAACTGGTTTGATAATTAGCTGCAGTTTGCTGAAAATAAGCAATACTAAAAAATTAGTCCTATAAATAAAATAGAGAAAATTTGCCTGGGTGAGTTTTACACTATTTATCATTTCTTTTGCTGAAAAGAACACCACGTGTTAGGCTATTTTTAAATAACAAAGATAGGTGTTCAGTGTGTTACTAATTTGATACTACTTTGAAAAGCCACAAGGGAGTATTACTTATTTACCATCATTTGTGCTGAATTTAACTTTTTGATATATTTTCAGCAGTATTAGTGCTGCTTTTTGCTACATAATTGTCGCCTTTGGTGAAAATTCACCTTTTTAATAACTTTATAAGAAAAGTTGAATGTTTAAAAAATTGTGGTGAAGTCTGGTGGAAAAAAAACTAAAATAATGCCCCCTTATATGTCCCTTAGACCCCCATTTGACTTTATTGGTAAATAAAAAAGTAGTAACCCTAAAAGAAAAATGCAATCTTAAAAAAAGAGAAAAAAAACTTAAAAAAGCGAAATCTCAGATCGCATTACAGTAAATGCAGAGCAATAGTCTAACACCCCCTTGGGTACTTATTAGTATTGAGAAAAGCCCCACAATGTACAGACACCTTCCATGGACCCATTGGCAGGCTAAATTAATGACCACTTATGCGTTTTCGCCACCTCAGACTTGGTGAAATTAAATGGCTGCACTTGACGCAATAAAACTTTTCGCCATTCTATAAATATGCTTGAGCAGTTACCGCAGGGATGTATGGTGAAAAGTAGCAGTAAAGACTTTTTGCCACTGCTTTATAAATTGTGAAAAGTCCAAATTGACGAAAACAGGGCAATAATGGAGGCAAAAAATTTAATGAACCTTTATAAATATGCCCCTTTAAGATAAAGGTGCATAAATATATAGCATCTAATCAGCTATTATCTAGCCAAGAAAGAAAGCTTTCCTTTTATTGGCTGCAGCAAACAAATAACATGCTCAAATCTTTGTACCTCTTATTGCATCAGATCCTAAGGGGCAGATATAAAGTAGTGATATTGATTTTTCCAAAGGTGAAAATTTGATTTTTAGTTTAAGTTTCAAGAAGGCATCTCTGGGGTTTATACTTGGTTAGAAATAGTTTTTAAACATTAATCTTTAAAAATTTCCCATAGTACTGTATGTTTCCTTATAAACATAATTTTAAAACAATGTCCTATTTGTTTGATTTTTTATTGATTTGGTTATACAAAACTTAATGCAAGATTTTTGGTGACATTTTTATAAATACGGCAAAATGCAAAAATTTTGTAGCAAAGTCTACTTTCGTGAAAAATGCTAAAACTATCGCTCCTTAATAAATATGGATGTAAGTGTCCTATATATTTGTAATCTAAAACCTAAGGAGTATGTAGAGAAAAGATATACAATTTTTGTGATATTTGGTTAGGTTGGCTAGTTTGCTCGTTTCCTGACCTGAAAAATGTCAACTGACTACTGTTCAAACTTTTTCTAAGGTTACAAAATGAATTTGTAATTACTGGTAAGGGGGGATCTATAGAATTCAGAAACTATAAGAATTAAAGCCTAAATTTCATCATATACCACTGAGAGAGACAACTTGACGTGCATAAAAATTACGGCATGTCAATGTTGAAACTACAGTTCATATCTAGTCAAGAATTATAAAAGACATTCTTGTCCATTTATATCTCTATTTTAGTTCATTAACATCAAAATGTCATATACAAAACTTTCTGAAATTTCAAAAATTGTGCAAATAGAATGAATTTGTTTCCTCTCGCTCCACTAATAAAAATCCTCTCTGTATAATACATATTACAATTACAGACATACTACTAAACATCTAAAAAAATCTTTTCCATTACAATTACAATGGTCACTGACCCTATTTTTATTCTTAAGGCAGCTCTCAAGTAATACCTAATTGTATGATTTTTTTTTTAAATAAATGTGCTTTAATACAGACATAAAGAAGATTGGATATGGACATAGATAGATCACAGTGATACTCAGTAATGACAAAACTGGATTGATTCAACTATTTGGATCTGAGTACTCAGCTATAATGCAAGGCAGCCAGAGAACATTCCCAGGACTGTCATTGTGATGGAGCACTCAAGCAAGAATCACATCTCCATTCTACAGTACTAACAGCAAGAAAGAGAAATCACTAAGATTTGAAAGTTTGGGCTTGATCTCAGATGCGAGGGGAAAGGGCATTTCTATATTTCTGCAGCTGGAAGTGTGATTTATTAAGCTCTCATAATACACTTTCCATAATTGTGCTATGTAGAATGTGTTTTTAAATGTAGAAAAGTACAGTAATCTATTGCTAAATGTAAATGACAATTCTTATTTATTCTTTTCACTTTAAATATAGACAAGATCATTGGACTTTGCAGTTGCAAGTATGTAGTTATAATTGCATTGCATACCATGCTTTGCATACAATCTTTTAAACCTCCATGTGGTAGTAGCACCCCCAATCCAGCCCTTAATTAATGTCAATTAATGATAAGATGTTTTATTGAATCTCCCTGTATGTTTTTATAACATGCACTAGCCCAGTTACGATAAGGGACCCTGGAAAGTATATTGATTATAACTCTTTTTTATACTAATTTGTTGACCAGATCTGTAGCAATTACACAAAATGCCCCTTTGCCTTAGGAGTACTTCCACAGCTCATTTTTGCATTTCAAAACAGTTATATTTAACTAGACATTAAGCCTGTTACAATAACTGGTGCTAGAAGCCCATAGTGCCCCCTTAGTGTCCAAAGGTTATAGCCCCCTCTCCTCCATGTCCCAAGGCCAGAGTCCCTCCTTTGTCCCATATCCAGAGTCCCCCCTCTGTCTCGAATCCAGAGTCCCTCCTCTGTCCCAAATCTAGAGTCCCCCCTCTGTCCCAAATCCAGGGTCCCCCCTCTGTCCCAAAAACACCCCCTTGTCCCAAATACAGCCCCCTTTGTCCCAAATACAGGGTCCCTCCTTGGTCCCAAATCCAGCCCCCCTGCTCCAAATCCTGCCTCCCCTCTATCCTAAATCCAGGGTCACCCCCCTCTGTCCCAAATCAAGGGTCCCCCCTCTGTCCCAAATCCAGCCCCACCCTGTCCCAAATCTAGGGTCCCCCCTCTGTCCCAAATCCCAGGTCCCTCCTTGGTCCCAAATCCAGCCCCCCCCCACTCTAAATCCTGCCCCCCCTCTATCCCAAATCCAGGGTCACCCCCTCTGAGGGTCACCCCTCTGTCCCAAATCCAGTCCCACCCTGTCACAAATCTAGGGTCCCCCCTCTGTCCCAAATCCAGGGTCCCCTCATTGTCCTAAATCCATGGCCCCCTGTCCCAAATCCAGGGCCCACCCTCTGTCCCAAATCCAGGGCCACCCCACAGTCCCAAATACAGGGTCACCTACTCTGTCCCAAATACAGCCCCCTTGTACAAATACAACATCCCCCCTCTTATCCCAAATTCAGGGTCCCCCCTATTTTCCAAATCCAGGGTCTCCCCTCTATCCCAAATCCAGGGTCCCCCCACAGTCCCAAATACAGGGTCACCTACTCTGTCCCAAATACAGCCCCTCCTGTACAAATACAGCCCCCCCATCCCAAATACAGGGTCGCTCCCTCTGTCCCCAATACAGCCCCCCCATCTGTCCCAAATCCAGGGCCCCTGTCCCAAATTCAGAATCCCCCCTGTGACAATACAGCCCCCCTCTGTCCCAAATACATGGCCCCTCTATCCCAAATCCAGGGTGCCCCCTCTGTCCCAATCCAGGGTCTCTCCTTGGTCCCAAATCTAGCCCATCTCCTCTGTCCCAAATCCAGACCCCCCTCTATCCTAAATCCAGGTCAATCCCCTCTGTCCCAAATCATGGGACACCCCTGTCCAAATCCAGACCCCCTCTATCCCAAATCCAGGGTCCCCCCTCTGTCCCAATCCAGACCCCCTCTATCCACAATCTGAGGTCACCCCCTCTGTCCCAAATACAGGGCCCACCCTCTGTCCCAATACAGGGCCACCACCTCTGTCCCAAATCCAGCCCCACTCTATCCCAAATTCAGGGTCCCCCCTATTTCCCAAATCCAGGGTCTCCCCTCTATCCCAAATCCAGGGTCCCCCTTCTGTCCCAAACCCAGCCCCCCACTGTCCCAAATACAGGGTCACCTCCTCTGTCCCAAATACAGCCCCTCTGTCCAAATCCAGGGTCCCTCCCTCTGTCCAAAATAAAGCCCCCCCATCTGTCCCAAATCCAGGGCCCCTCATCCCAAATCCAGGGTGCCCCCTCTGTCCAAATCCAGGGTCCCCCCTTGGTCCCAACTCAGCCCCCTCGGTCCCAAATCCAGATCCCCCTCTATCTCAAATCCGGTCATCCACTCTGTCCCAAATCAAGGGTCACCCCCTGTCCCAAATTAGCCCCCCCCCCTCTGTCCCAAATCCAGCCCCTCTCTATCCCAAATTCAGGGTCCCCCCTATATCCCAAATTCAGGGTCTCCCCTCTATCCCAAATCCAGGGTCCCCCTCTGTCCCAAACCCAGCCCCCCCACTGTCCCAAATACAGGGTCACTTCCTCTGTCCCAAATCCAGCTCCCCTGTCCCAAATCCAGCCCCCCCTCTGTCCCAAATATAGCCCCCCCATCTGTCCCAAATCCAGGGCCCCTGTCCCAAATCCAGGATTCCCCCTGTGTCCCAAATCCAGGATCCCCCTCTGTCCCAAATCAGATCCCCTCTTCCAAATTCAACCCCCCTGTTCCAAATACATGGTGCCCCTCTCAATCCCAAATTCAGGGTCCCCCTATATCCCAAATTCAGGGTCTCCCCTCTATCCCAAATCCAGGGTCCCCCCTCTGTCCCAAACCCAGCCCCCCCCCCCCCTGTCCCAAATACAGGGTCACTTCTCCTCTGTCCCAATACAGCTCCCTGTCCCAAATACAGCCCCCCCCCTCTGTCCAAATATAGCCCCCATCTGTCCCAAATCCAGGGCCCCTGTCCCAAATCTAGGGTTCCCCTGTGTCCCAAATCCAGGATCCCCTCTGTCCCAAAATCCAGGATCCCCTCTGTCCCAAATTCAACCCCCCGGTTCCAAATACATGTGCCCCCTCTGTCCAAATCCAGCCCCCCCCTCTGTCCCAAATCTAGCCCCCCCTCTGTCCCAAATCCAGTCCCCCCTCTGTCCCAAAACCAGAGCCCACTCATCCCAAATCCAGTGTCATGCCCTCTGTCCCAAATCAAGGGTCACCCCCTGTCCCAGTTCAGGGTCCCCCTCTTTGTCCCAATCCAGGGTCCCCCCTCTGTCCCAAATCCAGAGTCTCCCCTCTGTCCCAAATCCAGGGTCGTCGTCCCCCTCTGTCCCAGATCCATGGTCCCCCCTCTGTCCAAATCCACCCACCGTGTCAACCAATCCAGGACCCACCCTCTGGCCAAATCCAGCCCCCCTCTGTCCCAAATCCAGGGCCCCCCTCTGTCCCAAATCTAGTCCCCCCATCCCAAATCCAACACCCCCCTCTGTCCCAAATCCAGGGTCCACCCCTCTGTCCAAATACAGCCCTCACTCTTCCCAAATCCAGGGTCCCCTTCTGTCCCAAATACAGCTCCCCTGTCCCAAATCAGCCCCCCCTCTGTCCCAAATCCAGGGCCCCCCTCTGTCCCAAATACAGCTCCCCTGTCCCAAATACAGCCCCTCCTGTCCCAAATATAGCCCCCCCCATCTGTCCCAAATCTAGGGCCCCTGTCCCAAATCCAGGGTTCCCCCTGTGTCCCAAATCCAGGATCCCCCTCTCCCCCAAATCCAGGATCCCCTCTGTCCCAAATTCAACCCCCCTGTTCCAAATACATGGTGCCCCCTATGTCCTAAATCCAGGGACCCTCCTTGGTCCCAAATCCAGCCCCCCCTGTCCCAAACCAGCCCCCCTCGTTCCAAAACCAGAGCCCACTCTATCCCAAATCCAGGTCACCCCTTCTGTCCCAAATCAAGGTCACCCCCTGTCCCAAGTTCAGGGTCCCCCCCTCTGGTCCCAAATCAGGGTCCCCCCTCTGTCCCAAATCCAGAGTCTCCCATCTGTCCCCAAATCCAGGGTCGTCGTCCCCCTCTGTCCCAGATCCAGGGTCCTCCTCTGTCCAAAACCAGTCCCCCATCCCAAATCAGTTCCCCCCTCTATCCCAAATCCATGGCCCACCCTCTATCCCAAATTCAGGTCCCCCTCTGTCCCAAATCCACCCACCCTGTCCAAATCCAGGACCCACCCTCTGTCCCAAATACAAGGTCACCCCCTCTGTCCCAAATACAAGGTCACCCCCTCTGTCCCAAATCTATCCCCCCCTATCCCAAATCAGCACCCCCTCTGTCCCAAATCCAGGTCCACCCCTCTGTCCCAAATACAGCCCCCACTCTTTTCCAAATCCAGGGTCCCCCCTCTGTCCCAAATACAGCCCCCCCCCTCTGTCCCAAATCCAGGGCCCCCCTCTGTCCCAAATCCACCCCCCCTGTCCCAAATATAGCCCCCCCATCTGTCCCAAATCCAGGTTTCCCCCTGTTCCCAAACCAGGATCCCCTCTGTCCCAAATTCAACCCCCCTGTTTTTCCCAAATACAGGGTCACCTACTCTGTCCCAAATACAGCCCCCCCTGTACAAATACAGCCCCCCTCTATCCCAAATTCAGGGTCCCCCCTATTTTCCAAATCCAGGGTCTCCCCTCTATCCCAAATCCAGGGTCCCCCCACAGGGACCCTGGATTTGGGTAGAGGTGAGAAAACCCTGGATTTTGGAAAATAGGGGGGACCCATTTGGGATAGAGGGGGGCTGTATTTGTACAAGAGGGGGGCTGTATTGGGACAGAGTAGTGACCTGTATTTGGGACTGTGGGTGGCCCTGGATTTGGGACAGAGGTGGGCCCTGGATTTGGGACAGGGGCCATGGATTTGGACAATGAGGGACCTGGATTTGGGACAGAGGGGGGACCCTAGATTTGTGACAGGGTGGGACTGGATTTGGGACAAGGGGGGTGACCCTCAGAGGGGGTGACCCTGGATTTGGGATGAGGGGGGGCAGGATTTAGAGGGGTGGGGGAGGGGGGGCTGGATTGGGACCAAGGAGGGACCTGGGATTTGGAGACAGAGGGGGGACCCTAGATTTGGGCCAGGGTGGGGCTGGATTTGGGACAGAGGGGGCCTTGATTTGGGACAGAGGGGGGTGACCCTGGATTGGATAGAGGGAGGCAGATTTGGAGCAGGGGGGCTGGATTTGGGACCAAGGAGGGACCCTGTATTTGGGACAAAGGGGGCTGTATTTGGGAACAAGGGGGGTGTTTTTGGGACAGAGAGGGGGACCCTGGATTTGGACAGAGGGGGACTCTAGTGATTTGGGACAGAGGGGACTCTGGATTCGAGACAGAGGGGGGACTCTGGATATGGGACAAAGAGGGACTCTGGCCTTGGACATGGAGGAGAGGGGGCTATAACCTTTGGACACTAAGGGGGCACTATGGGCTTCTAGCACACAGTTATTGTAACAGGCTTATGTCTAGTTAAATATAACTGTTTTGAAATGAAACAAAATTGAGCTGTGGAAGTACTACTCCTAGGCAAAGGGGCATTTTGTGTAATTGCTACAGATCTGGTCAACAAATTAGTAATAAAAAGAGTTATAACAATATACTTTTCCCAGGGTCCCTTATCGTAATGGGCTAGTGCATGTTATAAAAACATAAGCAGGAGATTCAATAAAACATCTTATCATTAATTGACATTAATTAAGGGCTGGATTGGGGTCTACTACACCACTGAGGTTTAAAAGATTGTATGCAAAGCATGTATGCATATCAATTATAACTACATACTTGCAACTGCAAAGTCCAATGATCTTGTCTATATTTAAAGTGAAAGAATAATAGAATTGTCATTTACATTTAGCAATAGATTACTGTACTTTTCTACATTTAAAAACACATTCTAACATAGCACAATTATGGAAAGTGTATTATGAGAGCTTAATAAATCACCACTTCCAGCTGCAGAAATATAAAATGCCCTTTCCCCCGCATCTGAGATCAAGCCCAAACTTTCAAATCTTAGTGATTTCTCTTTCTTGCTGTTTATACTGTAGAATGGAGATGTGTTCTTGCTTGAGTGCTCCATCACAATGACAGTCCGGGAATGTTCTCGGCTGCCTTGCATTATAGCTGAGTACTCAGATCCAAATAGTTTCATCAATCCAGTTTTGTCATTACTGAGTATCACTGTGATCTATCTATGTCCATATCCAATCTTCTTATGTCTGTTTAATAAAGCACATTTATTTATAAAAAAAAAATCATACAATTAGGTATTACTTGAGAGCTGCCTTAAGAATAAAAATAGGGTCAGTGACCATTGTAATTGTATGGAAAAGTTTTTTTAGTATGTGTTAGTAGTTCTGTAATTGTAATATGTATTATACAGAGAGGTTTTTTATTAGTGGAGCGAGAGGAAACAATTCATTCTATTTGCACAATTTTTGAAATTTCAGAAGTTTTGTATATGACATTTTGATGTTATGAACTAAAATAAGAGATAAATAGGGACAAAGAAGGTCTTTTATAATTCTTGACTAGATATGAACTGTAGTTTCAACATTGACATGGCCGTAATTTTTTATGCACGTCAGTTGTCCTCTCAGTGGTATATGATGAAATTTAGGCTTTAATTCTTATAGTTCTGATTCTTAGATCCCCCCTTACCGTTATTACAAATTCATTTTGTAACCTTAGAAAAAGTTTGAACATGTCATTGACATTTTTTCATTTTCAGGTCAGGAAACGAGCAACTAGCCAACCTAACCAAATATCACAAAAATTGTATATCTTTTCCTCTACAAACTCCTTAGGTTTTAGATTACAATATATAGGCAACTTACATCCATATTTATTAAGAGCGATAGTTTTAGCATTTTTCACGAAAGTAGACTTTGCTACAAAATTTTTGCATTTTGCCGTTATTTATAAAAATGTCACCAAAAATCTTGCATTAAGTTTTGTATAACCAATCAATAAAAAATCAAACAAATAGGACATTGTTTTAAAATTATGTTTATAAGGAAACATACAGTACTATGGGAAATTTTTAAAGTTAATGTTTAAAAAACTATTTCTAACCAAGTATAAACCCCAGAGATGCCTTCTTGAAACTTAAACTAAAAATCAAATTTTCCACCTTTGGAAAATCAATATCACTACTTATATCTGCCCCTTAGGATCTGATGCAATAAGAGGTACAAAGATTTGAGCATGTTATTTGTTTGCTGCAGCCATATAAAAGGAAAGCTTTCTTTCTTGGCTAGATAATGCTGATTAGATGCTATATTTATGCACCTTTATCTTAAAGGGGCATATTTATAAAGGTTCTTAAATTTTTTGCCTCCATTATTGCCCTGTTTTCGTCAATTTGGACTTTTCACAATTTATAAGCAGTGGCAAAAAGTCTTTACTCGCTTTTTACCACCATCATCCTGCGGTAACTGCTCAAGCTATTTATAGAATGGCGAAAAGTTTTATTGCGTCAAGTGCACCCATTTAATTTCACCAAGTCTGAGGTGGCGAAAACGCATAAGTGGTCATTATTTAGCCTGCGCCAATGGGTCCATGGAAGGTGTCTGTATTGTGGGGCTTTTCTCAATACTAATAAGTACCAAGGGGGTGTTAGACTATTGCCTGCATTTACTGTAATGCGATCTGAGATTTCGCTTTTTTAAGTTTTTTTCTCTTTTTTTAAGATTGCTTTTTTTCTTTTAGGGTTACTACTTTTTTATTTACCAATAAAGTCAAATGGGGGTCTAAGGGACATATAAGGGGGCATTATTTTAGTTTTTTTTCCACCAGACACTTCACCACAATTTTTTAAACATTCAACTTTTCTTATAAAGTTATTAAAAGGTGAATTTTCACCAAAGGCGACAATTATGTAGCAAAAGCAGCATAATACTGCTGAAAATATATCAAAAAGTTAAATCAGCACAAATGATGGTAAATAAGTAATAACTACTCCTTGTGGCTTTTCAAAGTAGTATCAAATTAAGTAACACATGAACACCTATCTTTGTTTTAAAAATAGCCTAACACGTGGTTGTTCTTTTCACAAAGAAATGATAAATAGTGTAAACTCACCCAGGCAATTTTCTCTATTTTTTTATAGACTAATTTTTGTATTGCTTATTTCACAAACTGCAGCTAATTATCAAACAGTTACATTAATATGCAAACATCCCATAGGTCTGTGTAAGAAATAGTCATGTTAATGGAACATTGCGTAAGTATAGATGTTTGGCGAAATTTCTGGTAAAACTGCAAAAAATGCAACAAAAGACATTTTTGACTTTTTGGGGTCTAAAAGGTGAAATTTCCCCTATTTATAAATAGCTTTAAATAAAAATGACAAAATAGCTCTGAAATGTCACAATCTCTGGTCTGGTAATGGGGTGACACTAGAGACAATTTCTTTCTCTTTCACCATGAACCACATGTAATGCAATAATAAGGCATAGAATACTATGTCACACATCGCCTCAGTGATACTTTTCAGCGAAAGCAGCATTATCATTAGAGATGGCCTAACTTCCTGAAGTTGGGCTCATTTTCGAACTTCCTAACTTAAGTAAAAGTTTGGAAGTTCGGTTATTTTGAAAAAAACCTATGAAAATCAATGGGGAGAAATAGTTTAAAAAAAAGTTTGGATAACATACAGATAAATAGCAATGGTTACTTACTGGCACCTGGGAAATGGTCTGGGGAACACGTACATATCATTAAAACATGTTTAAACACTACCTTTCCCCACGAACATTCGACTGTTACACATACAATACATTCGAGGGTTACCGAAACGAACGTTACACTTGAGGGTTCCCAAAATCAAAGGCCACATTTGAGGGTTACCGAAATCAAGGATAACATTCGAGGGTTACCAAAACCAAAGATTCATTCGAGCGTTACCAAAACAACAAAGGATACATTCGAGGGTTAGGAAATCTAGGGTACATTATAGATTACCCATAATTTTTTGAAAATAAGTCTGTGAGCTCAAAAACCTGAACTAGTTCCTAGTTCGGTAGTATTGGAATAGTTTGAAAGCCAAAACAAACTCATAAAGTTAGAGTTTGTGGCCATCACATAAATATCATAGCATTATCCAACTTTTTTTAAATTTCTACTCATGGATTTTCTGTTTATATTATTATCTCGAACGAGTTTTCCGGCCACCACACTGGGCCGTTCGTCTCAGGATCAACTATAGTGCAACAACAATCACTTATAACCCACCAGATGAATACCTCTCCACAATTTTATGATTAATTACAACCATTCTCCCAGACATTTTAACCCGTAAAGTGTAAAGTGTTACTGCCCCGATCATTTTATCCAAGTATGTTGGTATAAAGTGACATAGTGTGCAGTTATACATCATAACTATAAGAAGGACTATATTAACATATAACAAACAATACTTTAAAAAAAACATTTTTCTAACACTGGTTTTCCTAGACCCAAATACTTGTGGATAAAAAAACCTCAAAATGGAGAAACATTAGCCCTTCGAGAAACCCCACTGTACACAGACAATACTGTATGGAATCAGGAACCAAAACGAATAGATATGGGAGGAGTCTGTCACATATCCAGGGTGATCGCTATACCCCTATTAATAAGGGCAATCACGTTAAGTGAATAAGCCATGTCTAAGGAAGTCTCCTCCCCTCGAAGCCCATTGGATACTTAGGACCAGCCTCCCTTATTAAGAAAACATGAGTCCTCCCCAGAAGCTTCCTTGTGGCAGCTGGAGCGGAAAAGGGGGATCAAGTTTAATAGACGTCATCCAGGTCCCTAGGTTTTTATAAGCCAAGGAAACCCCACTTGGTCCTATGGCTAATAGCTTGGACCAAAAAGGGAGGCGTCATTGGTCCTGAACAAACTTTGACATTGTGCATTGGCGAAATAAAAAAATAAATAAAGTAAAATTCCTTCCTAGCAATTTACAAAGATAATAGTCGGCCCACAAAACATTGGATGCTCTTCCCGTTTGGTTTGCCAATTACTTACTGCTTTTCGGGTTCCCTTCCTCGTTATGTTGTATCAGGAAAAAGAAGTGTCAGCCTGGAGCAGATCTGATATTGTCGCAGAAATCAAACAGAAGATTTGGATTTCACAGAAAGGTACTTTGAGTAGTCATGAAATGTGTAACCTAAGCCTGTGCTGAAAAAACTTTCAAAGAGTAGCTCATTTGATTTCATCTCTCATTCAGTGACAGAATCTTCAGGTGAGCTTTCACAAAGTGAGCTAGTTGGGGGCTGCATGGAGGTCAGCTCACCTCAGATGTGTCTCCACAAAACTGCTTGATTATGGGGCACATATTGATGGTCTTTACGTCCTGGTACACAATTTTTAATCAAAGGTTCTCAGCATTTAATTTGTAAATAAACTAAATACTATATACTTTTCCCCTCCTGTATTGGCATTACATGTTGCTACGATTATGTAATTTAATATATAAATCCACGCGATAAGTTGGCCAGAAAATTATTTTTATAAAAACCCATCGTCAAAATGCTTGTATACTCATTGTTCATCCGCTTGTATTAAAGTATAATGGATGGAAATAGAAAGCAAAATGTATTCATTTTAGACTCTCCTGGAGTGTACTAAGTCATTTTCATCAAAATCCATGGACCAGCGTGATGACTATATTTTTAGCACCAGAGTGACAATCAAGTACACATGTGGTTGAAATGCCTACATTTTTCTTATTTAATATTACCATTGACCATGAAAAAGAGTATGGATGAAAAAGCATAAAACCATGTATGCCAAAGAACAGTTAAATGCGAGTTATACTCTTCATGCTTAAGGAAGGTCACAGAAAAAATTGTCCTGTTTCTCTCCTGATTTATCAATGAAAAAGTAAATGTTTTGGAACTGTTTCCTTAGAAAGGTGCATATAAACTACAGGGTGGTAAACTGTAAACTGCATTAACTGATATTAGAAATCATTCATTATAATATAGTAAATATCTGAGTGTAGGTTCTGCCTCGTGCTATAATTTTATATGGATGTTCAAAATTAAAGTTTTACTGACATGCAAATTCCTATTGACAAGCTGCTGTTTTAGAAAAATATTAATTAATACTAGTTAATCTCATCTTTCTGCTGTTATGAGCACCTTTTTCACACTTGTCTTCTAATCTGCTGCTGGAAAAGCTTTTTGTCAAAATTTTTTGCTTTTTATTTTGACTGATGCATGTGCCCAAGGACAGACAGATATAAAACACATTTGAACATTGAATATTAACTCTAGCGCAGAAAGAGAGAAACGGATAGGTGCCTTTATTAAAACGGGAAAAATGATCTACTCGTACTGTGGATTTCTGACTTTACCCAAAAGCGGAAAATTCTGAACATTCAAAAATTCTCCAAACATTTGAAATTCTCGAAATCATAAACTGAAATATTTCAGTCTTCTATATATTTCAATTTAATAACTTTGAATTTAAAACTTTAAGAAATCGTGAAATAATACGCAGTTACAAAACAGGAAGCACATAAAGTTTAGGTAATGGGACACTGTTTTTTTTTTATTTGCGGCATGAACAGGTGTTTGAGGACTACTTTCCAGGTTCCTGAGCCAGTTATAGGTTACCATTGCTATTTATACCTTCAAATGGCACCTCCACATCGATATAATTTTGATATAATTTGGACATCCCTTCCACCCAACGCTATATTAATTAGATTAAAAAAAAAGAATCTCAATGCTACAGCCACTTGCTCAGCTGCATTCTTACTAGCCCTGCTTGCGTACTACAAACAGGGCCAAATAGCAGCTGCGGCGTGATTGGCTGCAGGTATAGAGACCAGGAGGAGCAGTAAGTAGAGTTGTGAGTCCTTTTTACACGTCTAATATAGCGGTTGGGGTGTGAAGGGACGGCCAAATTATATCAAAAAAATTTTACATTGGAGGGCAGACAGGAGGGATCAGGAGGAAGGGAAGGGGAAGCGCAAAAGGTCTCCTTGCCTTGCCATGTCCTGTCAGAGGACAACAAGGAGGGAGGCAGAACTTTTACATTGAAGAAACAGCTCAAACTCTTTAGTTATTTGGATTTTTGGACAGTCCCAGCAGAGAACCCTAAGGAGCAGAGATGTAAGGTAAGGATTTTTTTTTTAAACTACACAGTTGGGAGTAGTAGAGGCGTTAAATTATAGTTCTGGGGTGGGGATGCCCTTTAATTTTAGGCAGGGAACTTTGGACATTTTAATCGGCCCCATTTTCAAAGTCAGAAAAAAGGGGAGAATAGATAGGTCTACTTCCCCAACAGATCAATCATGGACTGCACAAGCCCACAATGCCTCCAAAATTCTGTAGGATCCATTTCCCTATAAGACACATGCTCAGAGATCAGTACAATCAAAAAATTAGCATCTACAAGTTGTGACAGTCCCATTAGAAGTGGGAGGTTTGCAGTTTGCATTCAAAACACGAATTCTATAATACCCACAGCCAATTGTTTATTATGTGTCAATGTTGTATAATGTTTATTGTGGATGAACACATGTACGAACCTGCGTGAGAAGAAGGGTAAATTGTGTATGCTATGAAAATATCACTTGAGGTGAAAATTGCAGGCAAAATGGCATGCCATTTACATTTATCAGGAAAAAAAATAATTTTCTTTTATTTAAATGTGTTTTTCCCTTTGGGTGTAGTTGTTTGAGTTAAGTGTCTTCATTATATATACGTCTTGCGCTCAGCAGCAGTGAAAAACTCAAAGAGGAGAACTGACAGCACAACCATTCTATTTGATGACTTCTAGGTGTGCTGTTGCTATGTACCTAAACTAATAAGAAATTGCCATAGCCAAAAGCAATAATTAAGAGCGCTCCTGAACTGGTACAAGAATAACTTCTGTGCACAGGGAGACCCTTGAACATTATTGATGCATCTTCACTTACCCACAGGGCCATCCTGAAATTAATATGGTGGGAGTCAAATAAGGATAATGTATTTGTAGAAATAATAGTCTCATTCCATTTTTACTTGATTATCATTTAGCGTCTATAGCTCTAGATATGTTTATAAAGTGCAGCTGTTGCGATTTTGCTTACTCTTAGGTTAAAAGGTGAAACACGATGCATTTACAATCAATATATTAATTCTTTGTATGTAATTTGCAATTAGCTTTTTTAGGCGAGGCGATACTACACCGCACCCTAGCGAACGGATTATAGACATAATTAATATATTTATTTGGTTTTAAACATAGATACCCTATAAACATTTCTGTGTACCTACGTACACTGTGAGAAATGCATTGCACAGCGCTGTGCTAAGATCAGCTTCACTTTATTACCTACCCTGCAGCTTTGCACTGTGTTGTTTCTATAGAGTAACGATTAAAGGGGATATGGTTGGAGGGTTGACAAAACAGAATTGATCTTTAACATACCACAACATCCCCCTAAAACGGCGTCTGCATAAAATCTAATCCTCAACTCTCTTTTGAAAGGGATAGCACCCCCTTCCAATGCAACATAAGCGGAGACGGGGCAGAGGAACCGACTGTGGGTGCCTGGTGATTCAGGTAAACTGTTAGGACTTCCTACTGGGTTACCTTGAGTGGTTGAAGGCTTTTCATGTTGATGCATAAAATTGTGATAAAAACCCCCATGTTTTACTGTTTGAACTAAGCATAGGTATTATGATATATGGGCAAGAATGTGCATTGATCATCTCTTTTCTGTTTGTTCTAATGTTTTGGTCAAATCAGTGCACTTCCACAGTTGTTATAAAGTAATTTGCCACAGGAGTGCTCTCACGCCCCCTTTTGTGATTAACACTGAGACTTTGCGTTCAGGCCAATTCACAGGTGCTGCTGCCATGCGGCCCCTTCTGCAGCTCCATACATGAAAAAAGGCATGGAAGCTAAGCAGAAGACAGCCCAGGGAAACAACACAAAACAAACGACGAAAAAAAAAAAAAAAAAAAACGATACGACGAACGTAAAAACATAGGCGCAACGAAAACACGAAAAAATAAAACTAAAAAAACGAGACGACAACGACGACACAAAAAAACTGAAAAAAACAAAAAAAAAACGAGAAACGGGACGGTCAGTAGATGTAAGGGAACAATTTGAGCAGTAAGAACCTTGCATGTGTTGTGCGTATAGAATCAGTTCCTGGGTGGGCTCTTTCATTCAAAGAAACCCAACCAGAAATGTGACAGTGTCAAAAGGACTTTGAAAGTATCTGCGGAACTGGGAGGTGAATATTCCCATCCATTCCTTTTATGTAACATCCGTCCAAAATATTATACGTTCATTAATGAAAGATATGACTACAGATTTTTGAATTTTGGGGGGTAATTAGGCTAGAATTAAAGTTTGCTTGCGGATGGACATACCCTTTAAAGAGAGGGAAATAAAACTAATTACAGGGCTACATACATTTTAAGGTAATGTTAGGGGTAGTTTTAAACTAGTGACATTACAAAAAAGTGTCTTAGACCTTAAGTTTCCCAGAATAGGTTGCTGTGTTTAACGTACCATTGTAAAAAACATCTGTCACAATGGATGTGGACAGTTGTGTTCCAGGTATGTTAACAAAACTACAAGAAAGGTGTATAAACCAGTGAATGTGTTAGTTTCTAAAAAAAAAAATATCTCACTTTGGAATGCATTAAGTAGTTATAGTATTTTCAAAAGGAAGAAGAACTTAAAAAAATTTGTTTCAGGGGTCTACTGGACAGACAAGTGGGGTAAAATGTTTGCTGGACATTAATTAATAAAAACTAACGTTTCACTTTTTGACACTTTCACCTAAAATCCGACCATATCTTCAAAATAAAAAAAATAAAAAAAGAATAGTTTGTGGTCCAAAAAAGAAGCAAACACAAAAATTTGAAGATAAAAGCTAATGAAAAATACCAAATGGGACACAATCTGATCGCTATGGTACAATTACGAATCCAACCATAACCAAAGTTTTCCAATATGTTCCAAATGAGGACGGATAAGTAAAATTCGGCCCTGAGCCAGCTCAACTTTAAATCGCTTGCACTGTAAGTGTCAAAGCCAGAATATTATGTTTAGTCCTAATTTTATGCTTCCTGTTTTGTCAATTTTTGATTTTGTACCCACACAATGCGGCACCCATTAGATGAGACATGTTAAGAATGCTCTCTCAATTGTTGTCTCCAGAAAGGAAATGGCCTGTTCAGTGATTACCAAACATTTTCTCCCCCATGAGCGACACATTTCATGGAAGGTCTCGCAATTGTTGTCCGATCTCGTCTTAATTTTAATATATATTGGTGATCATCGTCAGATCTTTTTTTTGTCGTGTTGGTGTGTGAATCTCTTTTTTTTTTACCCCAAAATAAAAGGTATTTAACTGAAGTATGAATTGGCCATATGTCTCTTCATTGATATTTAAAGGGGACTGTGTAAACGACCACATATGTCTCAAAATGTTCTTAAAAGCAGTCCAGCCCGTAAAATGAAAACTTGAATACAGGAAATCACCCCCAAAACCTAGAACAGTAATAGTTTGAAATCTGAAACTTATATACGGTAAGTCTAACCTTAAGTCCTGACAATGTTGCCTATTTCCCATGTTTGCTTCCTGGTTCTTCCAGTTAGCAACGGTCAGTTATGGATTTGAAGTTGGCATCACAGCCCAATGATGAATTGTTCTCCATCTGCATATTTGAGGATGCCCAAGGAGGCAGTACCTGCCAGTACAGGTTTCTAAAATTGCTCAGTTTCCATGAGGCATCCAGAAGCGTAGCAGGCATAAGTAATGAATTCATAGGCAAAGTAAGATATTCCACTATATTTTAAAGAGCCGTTCTTTCTAAAAGTTGTTCTTATGAGGGTGGAGTTGTCTTTTACGGGTTAGACCCTCCCCTCTGCACGCATTGATCACAATATTTGATTTTCCACCCTGATTTTGATTCATTTGGTTTTCCTTTTTCTGTTATGGGCACCATGTTTGTCTGGGCACCTGTAACACAGGAAGTACTGCAATTATCTCTGAGTTCTAATGCAATGAGCCCACCCAGAGTTCCTTATCTTTCCAATGTAAATACAATGGCTTGCAGACTGTTCAACCCTACATTATTATCAGCGCGACCCTGCCATTTTCACCTCCCCTGTCAGTTACTTTCCCATAACTCCATATTTCTGCTTTGTAGTCTGCCACCAGTTATTCATGCAGAGTAATCTCCACCAGTGAACAGGAAGCAGACCATGCATGAAGTTAATGAGTATTCCCTCTCTCCCTTTCATTCACTGTGAGAGTTTAGAATGGGAGTTACTGTTGCAGCCAACCGGAGCAGAACATACCAGAGACCTCAGTGACACGTGAATTGAATAACAAGGAGTGGAAAGAGACAGAGGATCGTGCTGATACTGCGCGATGAACAGTTGCATGGATGTTTCATGGGAGGGACACCTGATAATACTAAAATAAGGTGGTGATCGTGAAAGGCGGCAGGCAAGATTAGGAGTGAGGTATGCTTTACCTAAGTAACGAAGCCTGGTAAGTGGCTGGCAGGGTCACTCATGTGTACAATGTTTAGGTGTCCTGCATGCACCGCTTATAACTTTATGAGCGGTGCGCAGAGGAGATTAAAAACTAGGACCGCCCCCAAGGTGGACTTTCCGTCCACTTCTAAACTGGTAATTGAACCGAATGAGAGAGAAACAACGGGCGGGTTTGTTTAAAAGAACAGGCTGTCATTTCAATTGTGTTTTTTCCACCTAAGTTCCCTTTACACCATCTGCTAGGATTGCTTCGGATTGTTTTGATAATAGGGAGAAATTCCCATCAGGAATGATCACCTTCCCAACTTTCCTAGAGGCAATTTGGCCCAACACCTTGAGGAAAGAGACTGAGTGTTCTTTTGTTATGCGTATATCCATCTGATCTATTTCATGATGCGATAAAATATCTATCTTTGGATATTAAGGTTGTAACACTTGGCTCGTGAGGTGCCGACCCCTGTGAACACACGATGTGTATGCACGGCCATTTCTGGCCAATTAATGTCTGTGTATGGGTTACTTTAGTGACTGAAACGGACAGTCGTTTGGAGATTGTTGCCCGACCTGCCGAGCGATTTTCCGAAACGAGCAGCCGTTTTGCTGATTAAAGACTTATTACCGGAGGATTATCGCCCGAAATGGAAGTCGTACCATCGTGCTTCGGGGTTGGCACCTTATTCATTTCACCAGAGGACAGTTAGTCAACAATAGGTTATAAAATAATCACGAGTTAGGGAAAGGGCCACTCACAGGAGCCCGAAGGCCTTAATCCAGCCCTGTAATTTTCTGTTATTTTATTAAAAAACTTCCAACTGCGAATCTGTTTTTGTTTATTACGTTGAACAATGTTTTTCGTGCCCTATATGGTCAAGCTCACTAAGAAACAGAGATTAGCCACTTGTGCTTGACTTGAAAAATCATCCACCCTTTTCAACAGGATGTCCAAGCTTCTACAATGCAACTATAGATTTTCCAGACATTTCTTTTAGAGGCTCATTGCTATAGAAAATGGGAAATAATGTTCTTGTTTCAACCTATCAAAATGTATGCTTTAACCAAAACAAATGTTTCTTTAAAAAAAAAAAAATAATATAAAAATGCAAGCTCGTTTTAATATAAATACAGTTATATATGTTTGTGTCTTAAAGAAATATGTTTCGACTGATGTTATCCATCCATGATAATCGTTCTCTATACAGGTAAAAGGATAACCAATATGTGTATTGACAAAATGCAATATGTTAGTACTTACGATGAATGTCACTGTGTATAGACGAATTTAGGTGGGGACATAACAGGGTTATTCATAAAAGTTCTTATCGTTAAAAATTGTGCTATTTGCTCCAACCAATCAGATTTTTTTTGTTAACATTGTAAGCTTACGTCTGATGGTTGGGGCAAAATTAGCACCATTTTTAACATGATCAAGAACTTTTCTTGGAATAACCTGGTAGGGCGATGGTGTCCTTGGCTGCAAGGCAAGGACGCAAGGCATCGACCGTAACACCCTCATGTAGTACGCTTGTTGTGAGTGTGGCTCACCCTTCTTGAGTCCTTGAGGTGTCGCATGCGAACCAAACCTCATTGTTGTAGATTATTTTTTAAATGCAAAACTTTGTGCACTGACACATACAGCTGTATTGAAGAATTTTTTTTTTTTTTCAAATACCTACGACAGCTTTGACACCAAATTCTAATATGGTTATTCAATATAAGTCCTTAGCATTTAATAAAAAATTTAATAAAAATGGTCGAAGGCACAACAACATACTTTTTAATTAAACCTTTCTTGATAAAATGGCTTCTTAGAAGAATACTTCATTTGAGTAATTTGGGGTGTTCATTTGTAAAAGTATAGAAAACACAGCAAGGGACTCTCGTCCCAGAAAACATATTATGTTTGCTGAGATACATGATGAACCAGACTCTTCCGCTGTACAAGATAAAGAGAGCCTCTAATGAACGTTAAAAAGAGCTGTCTATACCTGCCTAGGATGAGTCTCTAGCTGCTGTGAATCAAGTTCATGTCCCTGTGACAACATCATGAGCTGCATCTATAAACAAAAATGTATCTTTTATAAGCTAGTTACAGGGTAACCATTATCAAGGCTATCCTTTGTCTATGGACCCCAGGGGAAAGATAATTTGCCTATTTAAGGCTTGTGACTACTGGAGGCTGGGATCCCCAACATCTGAAATCGGACGTTCGGATTTGGACTTCGGATTGCGTTTTCGATTTTTATTGAACGTTCAATGCTATTTTAAAAAGCCTCGAACATTCGATAATCCTAGAATATACGATCGGAAACTCGAAAATAGTTTCCGATTCGTATTTCGGGATTATCGAACATGCGAGGCTATTTTCGAAACTAGCTTGACATTCGATAAAAAACGAGTCCCGATTTTAAGTTTTGTAGTTTGGATTTTTCAGACCTTTGGGCTTTTCCTGAGATCCATCCAAAAGCTAAAACGCAAAGTAAACTAGCAGTCCAGCCATCTCTAGTGACTACTTTAAAATGTATTAAGAATTTTAGGGTGTGGCTACTGATGCAGCTTTAATGGCATTTTCTTGTGCAGCAGCTAAGAGGCACCACTCAACCAGTGGCAGGTTGGGGAGCACTCGGTATTGGCCAATGTCACAGCTCACATGTAAGCAGAGCACCATACCTTATACTGAGTAAATTTGGAACGATTTAGTAGAAATATTGATATTGATCACTTTGAAAGTAGGACTGTGGTGTTTAAGAGAGAATTGCATGAAGCCCACCGTCAATCTTTAATATACTGACAAACCATGCGAACATTAGGATATAAAAAAAAAGTGCAGGGTGCAATGTACTAAAAAGCTTAATACCACATTAGGGGCGAACATACTATTTGCAACAAACTATTGCAATCGATAAAACTCCTATTTTAAGTTTGCTCTTTAGATTTCAGTAAATTTGAATTAATAACTAATAATAATAATTCAAATGCAACTGCTACATTAGTACACAGAAAGACTCTATTATAACTGCCAGTAGGAGATTATAAAGTAAGGAATTGGGGCGACAAATTATTATTTAAGACCATTTAATACATTGAACCATTTCTTTTAGTGAAAATAATGGAACCAACTGAATAAGATGCTATTTTGCAATTTAGTATTATATAGAGCTGATTTTCTACAAATGGACATTTAACACTGGGAAATTGCATGATAGTTATTAGGGGAAAAAAAGGAATATTTCCAAGAATATTATTCTAATCATGGCCAATAAATTTAAAAGTCAAATTTTTTTTCATTCAGCTTCACAACATGAACAGACCAAAACCAGAAGAGAATATAGTAATGTTTTGATAATGCACAAATCGAATTGGTTGTTCAATGTATTAATATTATTGTATTAATACTACTAATACTACTAATAATAATAAGTATTATTATTCTGTTCACAGATAAACTCCTACTGTTTCTTTTATCTACATCTCGCATTAAAAACTAACAGGAGATTAATTTCAAGTTGTTATCGTGAAAAATGTGCTAATTTGCCACAAACAATTCAAAATATTTAACATTTCAACGATACATCTGATTGGTGGGGCCAAAAAGAGCACCATTTTACAGATTAAGAACTTTGATTGAATCTCCTTTATGTTGGGCTTCTTTGAAACACTCTGGGCAAATGATCTTGCCAGTGGACTAGTAGCGTAAAACATATTTGACAAAGTTCCAGTAGTATTAGGTATATGTATTCCTTTAACTCCTTCCTTTAATATTTCACTCCGCCATAACCAATATATTAAACAGACTCAACTTACATCTAGGTGCAACTGCCTGCATTATTTGGATAGTTTTGGTTCTTTTTATGTCAACCATAACACGGTTGTGTGATGGATTAGTCTAAAGTTGAAAGTGTGAAGTTACCAAAGACCTAGCTTCTGAGCTTTGATTCAGGCAAATGTTCTCTGGTTGAAGACATTTCTGGAGGGGTGCATAACAACGGGCTGATAGGAAAACCCACATTGATCCAGGTTATATATTATACTATGACCTGGATTGAATGAGAAACTTCACAAGCAATTCATGCAGGACTTCCTGGCAGACAAAATGTCTGCGAACAGTCCAGGAAAAGGGAAAATGTGTGAAACAGGAAAATGTCTGGTATTGGAATGATGAACTGCAGAATTAGTAACGGTTCCAATTACATGTAATTGTTTCTAATGAATCTGTACGCCTTTTCATATAAATGAAGGATGTGTCTTATAAGTTGCAGATGCCTACTGACAATGTTTTTGACGTTGGCAATTTTCGAAAATATCAGCGATGCCACAACCGGAAAAGCCCAAGAAAATTTACATTACTGGAAGAGGTTTTTTTGTTTAAAGATTGGCTACGTTTTTGCCAGACTTTTCCAAGGTTCTGAGGCACTTTACATGAGTACCATTGCTATTTTAACATTTATTTTGGGTCTGTTTGGGATTTTCAGATTTTTTTCAAACATCTAAGAGATCTGCAAGCGGAATGGATTCGGTGAGTTCTGCAATCTCTATAGATCATGAGGCAATCGTCTTTTGGGCAGAGTTTTTCAAAATCACAAAACATAATTTATTCAAGCTATCAGTTTTTAATGCTTTTTCAGAAAAAAACAGAATGCTCATTTAGAAGACACTTTGTTTTAAACTATAAGGATTATATATATATAAAGGGAGTTAAAGTCCACAGACAAATTGCCCAATAGACAGAGACATTTACAGAGGTACAAAAAAGATTGTGTCTTACCTTCCTTTGCTGTGGCTGTGGGTGATTTATGAAATTAACTTGTGTATGGGGTCCAGCTCTCATATCATAATTCACCTTAGATGGTGAAAAACACCGTAAGTGCCAAGCAGTTACAGAACGTGCAGCCTTGATCTGAAGCTGATAACCCAATCATGGTACACTTCGAACCATCCCTCCCTTGGACACAAAAACGGATTATAGTGCAATTTTTGTTAATATATTAAATGCTCTGTTCCAGCATAACATGAATATCCTTTTCCTGTTCAATATATGTAAACTATCAGAATATAACGTCTTAGTAAAAAATAATTATTAAAGCTGGAAGAATTCATAAGTTCGGTCCGTTTCGAACTTTCGAAATTGTAAAAACGTCCATGTATTGGTTGTGCCTTGTAACTGTCTCATCAGTTTCTATGAGGGCAAAGCATGCCTCAAGAAGCAACGATGAGGCAGATTACAAGAGGGAATTCCCATGCACTACACTGATTTGCTATGAACACTTCTAGTTATAGCAAACTGCAACAGCAGAGGATAGTTCATATCACAGCCAGGTGTTCCAAGGGCCAATCAACCCATTAAAACTGGCTGTGATAGCTAATTGGGATTTTACAGGGCACATATGGCCACAAATTTTTTTTTTTTTTCTTGTACAAGTCTTTCGGAATTGAGAAATGCCAGGCGGATGACTAGCGAAAACGTCTCAAGAAACTAAACTGCAAGCCAGTTGATCTAATGAAATCAACAGATATCTCTCTGAAAAAAAATAAATAACTAAAATAATATATATTAATATATATATATATATATATATATATATATATTATTATATATAGTAAGACCCAATTTGAGTGATACCAGTTTTCCTGAAGAATACAACGGCTTGTTATCAATCAACATTGCTGTGAGCTATGTGAGCATATATTGAAAAAGATTTGTGTTCTCAGAAAAACTGGTGTGTGCTTCAAATTGTCGTAACTATAGCCTGTTGAGACATGGGCCGTCTTCTTCCCATCCTGCCTTTAAAGGAAATGATTATAGGGGGGGGGTCATATTATAAAGACGCGGTATCTCTTTTAAGTACATTTATGGCTCCCCGTTGCATTTATAAATATGGCCTAGGTGCGGACTGCTTTTTCTTAGTAATATATATATGGATACCAGTGAGAAACTAAGTCAATCTGACATCAAATGCTCTTGCAAAACAAGATCATATTCATGTAGTACTGATAAGAAGGGAGAGGGTCATGTAAACTCCAGCATCCAATGGGTGAGGACTTGTAAATCAGTTTTAACCAGTGTGCCAAAACCTTGCCATATACGGAGGGGGAGATAAATAATTGCTTCAGACATTAATTAAAACAAAAAATGAAAAAAATTAGCTTGATTAATGTTACGAAAAAATAATTGAAAAGTGTATATCCACAAGTCACAGGATAGCGCTCCCTACACTTCAGCAAAAACTAGTTTTGGGGATGGACATGCCTTTAGACCGTAAAGGAAATCTTCACCCAAAAAACAATAGGCATTCCAGGAAAGGCTTCTTAATTGCTAAAATGATTCTGGTTCTTATGTCTGAATGGATACCACAACAGTGTAATCACCTTGACAAATTTCTCAAATTCTTTGAAGACATGCTGAATCGCATATTTAAGATCCAACTCTGTTTTGCCCGGTGGGACACATTAGTACTTAGTAGCGGTTAACCCCCTCCCATTTGTACACAGCTGGAAATTACCAGAGTCTCTCCTTCTATTTGCATGATGAGTAAGTGAGCTGATGGTGAACACTCTTCTAAAAATTATGGTCCTTAGAAATGTTATTCTTTAAGAGTTTTCCAGATGCCTGTTGTACTTAAGGAGGGCAGTCCCCCCACAAAACTAAAATTTAAAACCACTAAGAACCAGCCTCACTGGTAGTGTTTTCAAAAAATCCTCACCTACCCCTCTGCTCCTACCTAACGGTTAGCTCCTGTAATGTCTCTTAACAAAGTCCCAGAAATTAAGAAGTGGAGCCCTTTCTGGTGTAATTTGTTTTCCGCCTCTAATATTCCTTGTTGAGGTTTCTTATGAGGGCAAGCATGCTCAGTAATACTCTGCGGCAGCTTGAAAGAGGGAATTTCCCATCATGCAATTCACATGATTTGCATGAACACTGCTCCATTCTAGTCAGCAAAACTACACTAGCAGAAGATATTTCAGATTGGATATCTAAAGATAACATTTTTTCTCAGTATTGATAGTCCTGTTATTCCTGTACCTTAAAGGAAATGTGCAGAATGCTTGCCATAACTTTCATTTTTGTTGCACACATTTGAAGGTCTTTTACTTAGTGCGTCCTGCCATGTGAATGGCGGCAACTAAAGCGTTACTAGTTACATTACATAGTAACGCTTAGTTGCCGCCATTCCAGTGGATTACCCAACCATTCAATTTCTGTGGTGAGGTGTCCAAGTTGGGTTTTCTGGCTAGCAGTGCTCTGGGGCAATAGAGAATAATTTCCCTGCTCAGCACAGCACAGGAATAAACCGTGATTTTGCATTTTCTAAGCAATTTTATTTTATAATAATCTTATTATAGTGGATATATATTTAGTGATCAGATCATCTCATTATTGGGGGAGCTATAATAAATGTAAGTAGCCGGCTGCACTAATTACAACCTGGTTGTATTACACTGCATGTTTTCAAATACAACCCTATGCTAACTTCCCTATCTGCTCTCTGCGTTTTGAGTGTGCTTGTCAGGGAATGGTGTGAAACTAGCAGGGCAACTACATAGGCATTGGGTTGTTGCATTTGCAGGCTGTTTGGCCAAGGAAAGCAATTACAAGCTCTGTAACAAAACACAATTTTTATCATTTATTGTTTTACCAACATATATGGGCAGTTATAGACTGCTATACACAACACGATAGATATGAAATCCCAGGAGCTTCACAACATTCATTTCTACAGCCAATTCTAACCTAAATACAAAGGCAGACCTGTAGTTTGACTGTGTGATTAGAAATTGAGCTGCTCTGAAGATTTCATGCTATTTAGTGTCCATAAAACACAACCCCAAAATCTCATGGTCTAGAGACCAATCTTAATTGATGGATCTGGATGTTGGACCCATACAGATATTGGGGGTGGGATAGGAGTCACTACAAATAGTGAACCTTTAGAGAGAGTGTTTTCAGTTTTGATTTACTGAGATGTTATAGTTTTTTTAATAACCTCCAGTAAGTGAACGGAGAGAGATGATGGCAAACCAGTCTAGAGAGCCAATGGTAATTAAAAGGGATATCAGAAAACACATGCAGCAAAGCTGAGTTGAATAAATTCAAGTGTAAAGTAACCAGTCTGCCATCAATGCAGCTCTGCTTGTAACAAGTGGTTGTTGTCTTACTATAGAGCAAACAGCAGTGATCAGCACCCATTCAAGCAAGGAATGCCTGGGCGGATTCAAAAGTTCAGACCTGTGAGTGCCTTTGTATTATTTGTGGAATATAATAGATAATATATATATATATATATGATATACCTTGATAAACGATTCAATCTGAATCAACATGCTACTTGCACACAAAATATCAGATCATGTAGTTCTGATGACTATAGAAGAAGGGGAAAAGGTTAAGGTAAATCCCAGATCCCAGGTGGGACTGCAAAAAAGTTAAACATGCAAAAAAAAACCATGTTTGCATGTTAACTGATCCTGCATGTTTAATTAATCAAAGAGAAAGGGCTATTTTAACCATTATGGTGGATATTAGTGAGGCCCAGATCGCGGATCCGAACCCGGATCCGTGGCGGATTACTAGTTCGAAAACAGTGGATATCGCGATTTCCGGTTTTAGAAAAAAAAATTAGAAATTATGGGATTCTCGTATTTTCGAAAATGCGGGAATACGATTTTTGGAAATTTTTCGAAATTACGAGGATTTCCTGTATTTCGACAAATGAGGAAAATCCTCGTATTTTCAAGAATCCTCGTATTTCGAGGATTTTTCATTTTAGGGTCCGCTCGTGGATTTCAAATTTTTTCGCCAAAATGGCGGATCCTCGAGCGGACCGGATTTTGCGAAGTTCGGACACTCTAGTGGATAATATCTCCATAGACTACAAGCACACTGCCCACTATAGGAGGGAGAAATCAATGGCTGCCCCATAAGAAACACAAAAATGAAATTCTAGATAACTGCTCCAAAAAGAAAATTTAAATATATGGCAAAAGTACACAGGATACACTCTCTACAAATTTATTTAGGTCATTTAGCACTGTAGATGCCTTTAAAGGGAACGGGTCCTCCATTTTGTGTGTGTCTTATGGAGGCTGCTATGATTCCTCTCCTTAAAGTGGGCAGATCCACACAATATTTAGGCAGCCTTGTAAATGTCACCAATTAGAATGGTTCTGCATAATAACCTACCCATGTGGAAGTTTTTTTGACTCTTCTAGATTTTACCTCACAATGTGTTATGTGAGCTGGGTTTGATAAGTAGCGTATTATCTATATAATTCACAGTGATTTTGCATTTGCTAGATATATCAGAATATGTTTGTACCATGACCTGCTTAAATTGTTAGGAAAAAATATATTATCTAGTGGTTTTCAGAAACACAGGGGATATTTAAAAAACCCACGATTTACAAACTTGTGATACCGCAGGTGTATTGTTAAAGTACGATTGTGTCCGTAATGTACAAACGTTTGTGATTAACATACCATGTGGTACCAAAATACGCAATGGCATTGTTTGGGCAGTATAATCTATGATTGTGGAAGGCATAAAGCTCAGTTCACAAATAACAGCACTGCGCCTTTAGAATATGGCCACAGTATTATAAGGAGGGCTGCACTTATCGCAAATGGGTAGATTTTTCTCTGTAGGTATTCTGACTCAGCTTTGCTGCATGTGGTTTCTAAGTGCCTTTATTACACTGGTGTGATCTCTAAAAGAAAAAAATGCTGGAATAGATTCCAATTGTTTCTTTGAGTATAATAATAGATTAGGTGTTTAGATGGAAGGAGGATAATCTTACATTCAGGGGTGGGTGGGTAATTCTACTTTCTTAAATGCAACCAAATTCTGTGCATTGAATTAGAAGCCACCAGAACTGAAGGTTGTATAGTCAACCAACTCTGCACCAGCAGGCTTCCTTTTCAGCACAAACCTGAGCACAAACATTCCAGACCAATTCTAACTGCAACTAGCATGCCTAACTTAACTATTTGTAGTGTATCCTACCACCCCCAATTGATTGGTCAAATACCCCAAGATCCAATCAAATTTAAGATTTTAAATTAGTCCAATCAGATTTGACGGGTTGTGTTGTTTGGAAACACTATAAAATGCAGACACCTGAATTGCAGATCAGTGTTGCTTAGCAGCTATCCTGATGTAGAAGTTGTAGTCTTGTATTTAGTCTACAACAGTTAGCTGTTTGTACTAGCTGGGTAGGCTTAATGTAAGGCCTTCAGCTCGTGGTGATTCAACCACTGGCTGTTTGAAAGACTCTTAGAGGTGGAATTCTGGTCGTACCTCTCTGTTTATGTTATTTTGGGAAGGCCCTATCAAAGAAAGCTCTTATATTTTACATTTTAAATTATGGAGACAGAAATCTGAATTCATTTTTTCTTAAAAACACCTTCAACAATTTCCAACAGTAAAGGAGGTCATGGCATGGTAGCAGTTCTAACATGTACTTTTGGTTTTTTCCACCAAAGACAATCAAAAATATTGCATAAAACTTACTATATTTCATTTGGTATTATGCGTAAACACAACGCTTCTACGCATTCTAGGCTTAAGAAAATAAGATTAACAGGGAGTATCACGAGCTAGGTGAGTTTCCTCACAAACTTTACTAATTATACAAATAAGGGGAAAAGAGACTTCTGGGTAATTAGAATTGTAATTTGCATTTGGATATGTTAATTAGAATTTTCAGCAGTGAAGACAGTAGTGAGCATGCTCCAACCCGAACCTAGGGTCAGTGCAGATGATCTGGTGATTAATGCAGCCTCCATAAGACACATACAAAATGGAGGACCCTTGGTTCCCCTTTTAATCTTGCACCTAAATACTATGCTGCGATCGTGCCAACATGATACTGTAATGTGTTGCCAAACACTTGTACTTCATAGTCCTAAGACATTTAGATAAGTCTCTAAACAACCGTTGCTATGGAACCATTTTTAAACTATGTTGGATGGTTTCCTTTGTTCTTCCTCGCCTATGGGATCTCTGGTCTTCCCAGCTGATTGCTACTGCCAACAGTTTATCTGTATAAATTACATTAGAGAAATTATTATTGGAAAAATCGTTGTAATGATCGTTCCAGACACTTCCTATACGTGTGTGCAAGGCTTTAGGCTATCTCTATAATAAGGAGTGAGCAGGATTAAAAAATGTAATGGCACAAGTGGAGAAACGACAAGAAAAGTGCAAATTCTTATGGTGTTTGACTACCTATTGCCTTGGACTATTCTCCAAATGACCACATCTACACAGTTTATGACTGCTGGGACTTGCCTATATGCAGACTGTTCCATTAGGCTTTTGTGTAGTTCTCATGTTTTCATTTTATTATGAAAAATCCCTATGTAGCACTGTCACATTCTGTATTACTGTTTAAAGGGTTTTTATTGAGAAAAAGAGTGAACTCAAAAACATGTTGTGTGATATTGTTACATTATCAAATTAATACATATTGTATTTTTATATCAATATAAAAAATAAAATAGTTTTTTTGGAATGAAAAATGTGTACATTTTATAGCAATATTAAAGAATTGTCAATATAAAAAATATTGATCATTTTATAATCATTATTTTAAAATAAATTTCCTTATTCATTTGATGCAGAAAAGTGCCCAGGTGGGTATTTTTCTTGTCTGCTATCCCCGCTGACAGGTGTAAAAATATTTCACTGTGATGTTGAAGTGTTGCAGTGTGTGAGACATTTATTACTTCAAAAAAAAAAACTCTGCTATGTATGTTTCGGCATTGATGCTATAAGACAATTTTTACATACTGTTGCCTCTTCATTAGAGATTTTGGAAACTGTTCAGTTCATTCCCTTTGCTAATTGTTCGAAATTTTCGGAAAGTTAAAATTCGAGTCTCGATTTTCGAAAAATCGTCTATTTTCGAAAATCATCTACTTACGATTTTTGGAAATCATCTCCTTTCGATTTTCGAAAATTGTCTACTATCAATTTTCGATTTTGAAAACATCTAATTTGATTTCGAAATCGTCTAATTTGATTTTTCGAAAATCGTTTATCGTAATTTCGATTTCATATAAAATGTTGAAAATCGAGTTCCGTGAAATTTGGGATTTTCGAAGTTTGTGGGGACCGTGAAACCCTCAGATTCATTCTAAAACTGGCTTCTATTCGAACCCACATTACAAATACTCTCTAATTTGCCCACAATAAGCCAAGTCAGAAATTAAGAGGGTTGGTTGGAGTAGTTTCTGTTCCTTATAAATTTGGGCCCTAAAAGGGCATAATGTGGTCTCCAAACAAGTTAGGGTTAATGAAAGCTGCAGTATTTTTTATAATGAGCCGGACAATCACATCTCTGGCTTTACACATGTGAGAAATGGATATTGAGGTGAATGTTCAACACTTCCTGCTTCAGTAGGTTGAGTGACATCACTTACCTCTGCGTAGCCCTCTGGCCGGGGGAGAAGTATGGCTCAGTAAAGACTTATGCTGGGAAAAAACAGGGAAGTACCTCGGGGAAAATGACAGTTGAGAAGGGAGCATTAATGCAGGCAGAGGCTGGTAACATGACTTCAGCTGGCACATGCTGAAAACGAAGTGTTCTAGAGGAAAGTATATTGCTTAACCTTTCCAGCAAAACTTCTCAACAAATTTTATCTATAGATGTAATTTCGGTTTTATTTTGAAGGTATGATGGAAGATTTTATATAATCTTACTAGTTTGGAAGAATTGGAGACCACATTTACCCTTTTAAAAAAGCCTTATCTCTCCCATTCTATTTTTTTTTTATTGGTGATGTCTGTCTATAGGCGCTTCCACTGCCAAACAAGAGGCCTGCACTACACTGATGATTCTTAATAAGCCGAAACCAGTCTGTAGTGGGCTCTGGTTTGTATTTAGCTTATAGATGCTGTTAAAGTCTTTTTAAAGATTAGCTTCCTAAATGTGTAAATGATGGAAATTACCTAGAAGTCTCTGTTCCTTATTTACCTAAAACAGTGTAAGTTTTGAAAGAAATCTCTACCTGAAAGGCAGCTCTTATATAGAGAAAAATATCACCAGTAGAAAATTTTGATACTATAAAAATCAAAAGCAAATCAGTTGAGTGGGATCCGGGCTTGATTCGTATACAGATCCCACTCAGAACTCCAGGTTCTGAAAAACAAAAGTTCACTTTAGAACCGATCATGACTTTCGGATTTCAGAACTTCTGTATTCCATCGTACTTTCGAGGGTACCAAAATTCCGGCTACGTTACTGAAGTACTTTTTTTTAACATTTAGGTGATTGTACGTGTTCCCCATTTCTGTTTTCAGATTTTCAAACTTTTTTTCAAAATTACAAAAATCTGAAAATGGAACACAAATTGCTGGTTTTGATCTCTAGTACCAAACAGTAGCATGCTGTGAACATTTTTGTCACAGAAAAATGCAATAAATTAAGGGCTAGGCCACACTAGCGCGTTTTTCGCGCGGGTTGCGCACAGCTTTCGCGCTCGCGTTTGCGCCCGTGGTTTTTCGCTAAGATGGAAATCGGGAACGCAAAATTCCGCGATTTCCGATGCGCATGCGATGCGCGCCACGTTAGCGTTATGGTAACGCATGCGTCACATTTTGGTGCGTTAACGCATGCGTTGTCCATAATGTGAAAAGGCGAAACGGCAATGCGCAACGCTGCGAACGCGAGGCGAAATGCGCAAGAATCGCACACACCATCGCGTGCGATAAGCTCACGATTTTGTGCGCGATTCCTGTGCGTTGCGTGTGGGACCTCACCCTAACTGAGTACAGACAACCACGATTTCCATGAAGTTCAGTGCAAATAAAAATCGTTCCTCTCATTGGACCAGACCAAATGTACCTACCATGAAATTACAATACCTAATGCACCCTTATAGTTCTGAGATACTGCCTGGTTCGAGAAATAGAGACTGGTGGGTATAAACTATTAGCAAACTTGGATCTTGCCTTCAGAAATGCATACTAATTATTGCAACCAGAAACGGTTTACTGTTGCAAAGTCAATTATATCATTTCAAGGGGAATATAAATATAATGGAGGAACATAATGTAAAATACAGCAAAGCTGCTTGCAGTGATGATTACAGACAGCATTGACTCACTAGAAATACACCATCTGCATTCAAGCTAAATTAAGTTAAATATTTCTAGATTTTGTGCATTTGTTACTTTTCTATCCACTCTGACACTTGATTAAGACTGTAATCAGTACCTAGCAGAGGTACTTCTACTACGTATATTGCCAGAATAGGTTCCTATTCATAAAAAAGAAAAGTTAAAAGAGCATCAACTACCATGTACATGTTCCTGATTGGTGCATTAACCATAAAAAAAATCCAAATAATGGAATCATATTAGACATTTCCTCCCTTATGTATTAACTCTTCTGTATCTTAAAGGGCATGTCCACCCACAAACTAAAATGTAACCACTACTGGGCCTCCTGTGTATGTGTTAAAAATCCTCACTACCCTCCGCTCCTAACGGTTCTCTGTAATGTCTCTTCAAAGTCCCAGAAATTAAAGAGTAGGAGCCATTCTGGTGTAATTTTTCCGCCTCTAACGATTCCTTGTGAGGTTTCTATGAGGGCAAGCATGCACTCAGTAATCACTATGAAGGCGATTGAAAGAGGGAATTTCCCATCATGCTATTCCCTGATTGCATGAACCACTGTCTCATTCTAGTTATAGCAAAACTGCACCTAGCAGAAGATATTGTCAGATTGATATCTAAAGATAACATTTTCTCAGTATGATGTCCTTTTATACCGGTGCAGAAAGTGCTTGCAATTAAACTTTCATTTTGTTGCAACATTTGAAGGTCTTTGTACTATGTGCGTCCTGCCCGTGAAGGCGGCAACTAAAGCGTTACTATGTACAAACATAGTAACGCTTTAGTTGCTGCCATTCCAGTGGAACCCAACCATTCAATTCTGTGTAGTGAGGTGTTCAAGGCGGGTGTCCTGGCTAGCAGTGCTCTGGGGCAATAGAGAATAATTTCCCTGCTCAGCCACAGCACAGGAATAAACCGTGATTTGCAATTTAAGCAATTTCATTTTATAATAATCTTTCTATGTAAGGGATATATATAGTGATCAGATCATCTCATTATGGGGAGCTTATAATAAATGTAAGTAGCAGGACTGCCTAATTACAAACCTGGTTGTATTAGCAACTGCATGTTTCAATATAAACCCCCTATCCTAACATATCCCTATCTGCTCTCTGCTGTTTGAGAGTGCTTGCGGGAAGGAGGAGGGTGCAAACTAGCAGAAGTACAAGGCACTGGGGTTAGTGTACTATCTTGCAGGCTGGTTTGGCTAAAGAAAGCAATTACAAGCTCTGTAACAAAAACACTATTTTTATCATTATCTGTTTTACCAACATATATGTGCAGTTTATAGACGCTATACAACAACACCATAGAAAGAATCCCAGGAGCTTCACAACATTCATTCAGCACAGTCCAATACAATAACCAGCCATCATTTGCAACATCTCTAACCTAAATACAAAGGCAAGACCTGCTAGTTGACTGTTGTTAAAAATGAGCTGCTCTGAAGGATTTCATGCTATTTTAAGTGTCTCATAAAACCACCCCCAAATTGATTGGTCTAGATACATCTTATCTGATTGGATTGGATGTGGACCAATCAGGATAGGGGGTGTGGGTATAGGAAGCACAATAGTGAACATTAGACAGGAGAGATAAGTTTAGTTTTGCATTCATCTAAGATGTTATAGCTTTGTTGAGGCAGCACTGGGATTAAGCTTTGGTGATTCTGGCGGTAGCTTGAATGGGGCAGCCCTTAAATTCGGGGGGGATGGTTCTCAATTTAGTTCTCAGTATATAAGATTAAAAAAAAACAGTAAAAGTATGATTTGTTATCGCAACTAAATGCTCAACAGGAAGGCTGAGTAAACAGCGTTATTGATGTTTGGAATATCTGGTTCCAATATTTTACCAGAATAACCCCAGAAGTGAACGGAGAGAGATGATTGCAAACCAGTCTAGAGAGCAACAATGGTGATTAAAGTGATCAGAAACACATGGGCAGCAAAGTGTATCTGAATAAGGGAGTTGAATAAAGGTAAAAAGTAACCATCTACACAAAAAAGCAGCTTGCTTGAACAACGTTGTGTTTACTATAGAGCAAACAGCGCGATCAGCACTCCATTCCAAGCAAGGGATACCTGGGCGGATCAAAAGTTTCAGACCTGTGAGTGCCTTCGTTATTCTGTGTGAATATATATTTATACCATTGATAAACTGATCAATCTGACATCAACATGCTACTTGCACACAACAATTTCAGATTCAGTAGTTCTGAACTATAGAAGGAGGAATGGGTTAATGTAAAATCCAGAATCCAGGTGGCACTTGCAAATCGTTGTCTTAGATTCGCATGTTTAATTATAAAGGGAGAAGGGCTATTTTAACCATTATGCAAAACCCTTCTGATGGTGGACATATCTCCATAGACTACAAGCACACTGCCCAATAGGAGGAGGAAATCAATTGCTACACCCATAAGAACAAAAAAATTAAAATACTTGATAACAGTTCCAAAAAAATAATGAAAGATATTGGCAAAAGTACACAGGATGAGTTCTCTACACAACAGCAAAAATAGTTTTGGGGGTGGACATGCCCTTTAAACTATAAAAGACTTATCTAAGTTCTCATGTTTTAAGTAGAGATGGACTAGAACTCATCTCGAACCCGAGTTTCAGCCGAACTATTCAAGTTCGAACGGACTCTGACTTCTCGAACTATCCCGGACCCGGATTTCTTGACTTTCGACAATTTTCGGACTTCGATAATTATCGAATGTTCGAACGTTCGAGGCATGCGACTATGAGAGGAAAATGTTTATTTTACCAATACACAAGTAAATATCGAATAAATGAATGTGCGAGTAAAAGTCTATTATACCAATACGTGAGTAAATGTCGAATATAGAATCCGCGAGAGTAAAATGTCATTATACCAATACATGAGTAAATATCGAATAACAAAAATGTGAGTAAAATGTCATTATACCAATACGCGAGGACATTGCGGTTATGGATATGATCGAATGTTTGAACGCGAGAGTCGAAAGTTGCGCACATGAGAGTAAATCGAAAGTCCTGGATATTCGAATGTGTTCCCCAGACCATTTCTCAGGTCCCACAGCCATTAAGTTACCATTAATATTTAATTGTATTTTATTTGAACTTTTCAAACTATTTGACCCCATTAACTTTAATGGGTCCGTTTTCAACTTTCAACTTTCCATATAATTCGAAAGTTCAAAAACAGACCGGAACTTTCAAAAGTTCGTCCATCCTAGTTTTAAGGCACAGCACTTTCATTATCATCATGCTTAATATGAATACATGAATTAATTAACTACTAGCAGTGTTACCGGCGTTGCCCGTGTACACGTGGGTATAGTTTTTTTAGGTGCAGGTGTGTGTTTGGCTTAGATGGAAGAGACAGGCAGCAAAAGAAGTGCACAATTGGTAATGTAGTCATATTAAATAGTTATGAGTGAGGAGAGGATGTATAGCACATGTTATTGCAAAAACTTATATACGTTATCAGTTTTCCACTTGGAGTGTAAATATACAAGTTGTGGGAACCTACTCGTGAACATGCTACATGGAATTTGCCTTGGGAAAACATGTGATTGCAACTGAAAATATCGCAGCACTTGAGTGACTGACAGGCGTCAGTGTCTCTGACATGTGACGTGCTGGCTCTTTGTCTGTGTTGTAAATTTGGTGCTTAATTCTTTTGCACTGTCTGAGCGTTGTTGTGTTTTTTATTAGGCGTGCTACCTTGTTTGCAATTAACACTTTATACCCAAGGATCACTTTATATGACTATACTCCCAATCAATGGTTGTAACTGTCTGTGAAGTGTGTGACATGTGGGAGAGATGTTGTCTGTTTCTTAGTCCAGGTAATGCAGGTAATTCCTGTGTAGTCCATACCCCCCAACCATCTTGGTTGAATAGGTGGATGGGGCATGTCTGCGATGTTGCGGTGGGTGGGGGCATGTCATTCTAGGGTGGGACGGTCTGGGTGTGCGTGATGTTGTGGTGTCCAGGAGCTTGCACATGATGTTTGCTGGTTGTAATATTTGGGGCATGGCCACGTTGTTTCAAAGTGTGGGCATGGCTGTGCCATTGAGGGGGTGGGTGTGGTGTTTAGGGTGGCTGTGATGTTGGGGGCATGGACAGGATGTTTGTGTATGTGGGTGTGATTTGGGAAAAGACCTGGGATGTTTGGGGGTTGTGGCCATGATGTATTGTGGGCGACCATAATGTTGGGGGTTTTTGGGGGGGTGACCACAATATCTGGTGCGTGGTCACATTCCAGGATGCTCTGCCTTTAAATTCTTAGCATCACAATAACCCAAATGTGGTTCCTATCACCAATAGTAACAGTTTTTCCAGGGTTTATATTTAAAACCTTCCAGGAGCAATGTAATGTGTTACAGACCTTAAGAAATGTCTCTTTCCCTCTGTTATAGAAGCTGTGTTCTGTGCGTGCAGCTCACACTGTTGTTGTGTCACTGAAGTGGACTCTGTGCTGTGTTGTTGAAGTTGGGCAGCACACGAGCCCAGGCCTTCATCGAGTTACTGAATGGGGAATTGCACCTTGCAAGTGACGTGCAGGTTTTTATTGGTCAAACTGACTTCACGGCATCGGCTCTTTCAGAGACGTCGCGTTAGTTGAGTCATTCAGGGTTTGGCGTGAGGTGGCAACTATATACAAGATTTCTGCTGTTTTATCTAATGATCCCACCCAACTTGCATCTAAAATTCAACAGACCTGGACCCGCAGCTTTCTAACCAAACCTGACCCATTCAAACTCCACTGTGGGTTAGCTGAGCCGCAAATATGGTAAACTTCGGGGGGGTAAACTGCGTATTGCATCGACTTCTCCTTTAGTGCATATCGTTAACTTCCCCTTTAGTGCATGTCGCATTAACTTCCCCTTTAGCATGTTCGCACCATCTTCCCCTTTAGTGACTATCGCATCAATCTTCCCTTTATCTTGGTATCGCATTAACTCCCCCTTAGCATGTATTGCATCAACTCCCCCGTTAGCCGTGTCGCATAAACTTCCCCTTTAGTGGATATCACGTTAATTTCCCCTTAGCGTGTATGGCATCAACTTCCCTTTAGGTACAGCGCATCAACTTCACTTAATGTGTATTGATCGACTTCTCCTTTAGCACATCATATCTCAACTTCCCCTTTAATGCGTATTGCATCGACTTCCCCTTTAGCACCTATCGTATCAATTTCTCCTTTAGCACACCCCGGTTAGCCATCCTCAACTTCCCTTTAGGCCTATAGCATCAACTTCCCCTTTAGCGCTATCGCATCAACATCCCCTTTAGGGCCTATCGCATCAATTTCCCCTTTAGCGCGTATCGCATCAACTTCCCCTGTAGCACCTATTGTATGATTTCTCTTTTAGTGCATTCACATTAACTTACCCTTTAGCGCCTATCGCATCATTTCCCTTAGTGCATATGCATCAACTCCTTAGCACGTATCGCATCAAATTCCCTTTAGCTCCTATTGCATATTTCCCATTTAGTACATAATGCATCAACTTCCCCTTTAGCACATATCGCATCAACTTCCCCTTTAGTGCCTATCACCTCAAACTTCCCTTTAGCGCCTATCGCATTAACTTCCCCTTTAGTGCATAATGCAGCAACTTCCTCTAGCACATATCGCATCAACTTCCCTTTTAGTGCCTATCCATCAAATTCCCCTTTAGCGCCTATCACATTAACTTCCTTTAGTGCCAATCACATCAATTTCCCTTTGTACGTATTGCATAAACTTCCCCACAATGGGAGGATTCAGTATCACACCAACTTCCCCTTTGACGCATATCGCATCAACTACCCCATTAACATGGATCACACAAACTTCCCCTTTAAGGCATTGCCCAATCTTACATCTATCCCTACTGTATGCCACTTCTTATGACTTTCATAAACTTCCCTTTACTTGTATCACATTAACCCCCCTTAGCATGTATTGCATCAACTCCCCTTTAGAGCGTGTCGCATAAACTTCCCCTTTAGTGCATCACATCCATCCCCTTTAGGGTTATGGCATCAAAATTCCCCTTTAGCGTACAGCCATGCATCAATTCCTTTAGCGTACAGCGCGTCAACTCCCAAAGGTAGAATGTGATCGACTTCCCCTTTAGCACCTATCACATCAATTTCTTCTTTAAACTTCCTTAGCAGTATTGCTCGACTTCCTTAGCACCTATCACATCAATTTCCTTAGAAATCGCATCGATTTCCCGTTTTAGCGCCTATCGCCTAAACTTCCCCTTTAGCGCCTATCGAATTATTCTTTTTAGTGCATATCGCATTAACTTACCTTTTAGGCCTATCGCATCAACTTCCCCTTAGCGCCTATCGCATTAATTACCCATAGTGCATAAGCATCAACTTCCCCTTTAGCACGTATCGCATTAATTACCCCTTTAGTGCCTATCGCAGTCAACTTCCCCTTAGCGCCTATCGCATTAACTTGAACTTCCCCTTTAAAGCCTATCACATCAATTTCCTTAGGCGCTACACATTAACTTCCCCTTTAGTGCCAATCGCATCAATCCCCTTAGTAGTATCGCATAAACTCCCTTAGCACGTATCACATCAAACTTTTTAGCATATCGCATCAACTTCCCCTTTAGTGCGTATCGCTCGACTTCGCTTTAGGCCTATCGCATCAACTTCCCCTTTAGCGCCTATGCATAAAATTCCCCTTTAACAATGGGGTACAAACATCTCACATTAATCATTTTTTACTGCAATCAATCAAATAAATTATTATATACAAATCCCCAGCAAAAACACATTTTTTTGCAAAATTGACACAAGAAAAGAAGTGAGTGAGTGAAAGAGTGAGTACATGGCCTTTGTTGTGGGGAAAAGAGACACAAGGTGTGAAGTGAAATGACCCCTTACAGTGCAGTTATATTGCAGTGTGGCAGCTCCATCCCATTCACAGTTCTTATTGCAATTAAAAAAAAAATACCTTGTGCTGCACAAATCCATTTCATGGCTATCAGCACCCATCAATGTGAAACTACACATTCCTTAGCTGTTTGTGATTCTCCATTGGTAACTGGTGCCCAACCCCCAGTACAAGAACTTATCTTGGATTGGTCCGTTTACCTCTCAACTCTTGACTCTGGACAAACCACAAGTGAGAGGAGGCGACGAGTGTGACACATGACATTGTTACATCACATGGTCTGCTGCTCCTCATAATTGACAGCTCTACCCTTCTATTACAGCCAACAAAGAACAAAATAAGGCAAAGCATTGTACTGCCCTGAAAATCTGTGACATATGTAAGGTGTGTTGCAAAATTGATTCCCACCCGATGGCAGCACACAGGTTAATTAACTTTAAAAAAATCGAAAAAAAGGGGGGACAGAGGCATTTTAAAGTTGTAAGTAGCCTAGCTTTCCCCAGGGCCTTATAGTAAGTGTCTCGAAAATTGTCCCAGCCGTCTGGAAAATCACAACACGCATACACTCATACACACATACATTGAGTTTTTATATATATAGATTATGTATGTACATAAATCTATTTTTAAAAGTTGTAAGTAGCCTATGCTTTTCCCCAGGTTTATACGTAAGTGTCTCACGAAAATTGTCCCAGCCGTCTGGAACATACAAAACACGCCTACACTCATCACACATACATTGGTTTATATAATTAGAGTTTATTGTACATAAATATAATTGTTTGTTTGTTTATTAGTTTGCCCTCATTCCCTTGTTTGTGTAAACACTGTTAAAATGTACAGTGCTGCCTAATTGTATAGTGAAGCTATACAATTACAATTAAATAAACATTTCATAAATATGGACAGGTAAGTAGCATGCTATAAGATTCAGATAATAGTGGCCAATTCACTGGTTGATTTTTTTTCTAGCCATAAGAACCCCTTGAATAGAGGAATAAAGCTTAGTATAACTAGTGTTGGTGATTCCCTGCATAATAAGGCCTCAAGCAATATACTTTTGATAAAGAATAAAATATAATATAATAGTAGAGTTCCATAGATCTCACCAGTCTTGAAAGTAGCAAAAAGAGTTTATTATTGCATATGCATAGAAACATATGTGCTGGTTACTCAACAGGCTAGTGAGTAACCCTCATAGCTTTATTCTGTATCACATTTAATAAAAACACAATTTAAATATTCCAGGTGCTGCTTCTCGTTGTCTCTTCAGACTTCTCTATGCTGATCAGCTAGAGTAGCCACAGTTTTACCTGGCAAATCCTGTGGACTTAGGGAAAAAGACATCAGGATACAATGTTGCTTGTTTAAAACATTTATATTTTTTTTCATTCTAATCTAGTGGATCCCCATTACCTGGGGAATAACCTGAATGTAAACAATGTCAGATACCCTGACAGATACACACACATGTAAAGCATGATGAGATGACCTGGAACTGTTATTTGAAATTAACCACTTTAAAATACTGTTTTATGTCAGTGTGCATTTCCTAAAATAATCACTTTTCTTCTTTTCTGTAAAACAGATTTCTTGACACTCTTTCCCACCCACAGACGGCAAACAGTCATACAAAACAGTAAACACTGAGTTATTAAGCAGTTCATTTATTTTACAGCTTAAACATCTGACCATTGAAAATTCAGGCATGGATGGACACCTGTATAAACAGTAAATCCATGAGTAGAAATTAAAAAAGCTGGATTACTGCTAGATAATTAGTGATGGCCACAAACTCTAACTTTATGAGTTGTGTTTGAGTTTCCAAACTATCCAACATCCGAACTAGGAACTAGTTCAGGTTTTTGAGCTCACAGACTTATTTTCAAAAAATATATGGGTAATCCTATAATGTTACCCTACGATTTCCTAACCCTCGAATGTATCCTTGGTTTTGGTAACGCTCGAATGAATCCTTTGGGTTTGGTAACCCTCGAATGTATCCTTTGATTCGGTAACCCTCAAAGTGGCCTTTGATTTTGGGAACCTCAAGTGTAACGTTCGATTTCGGTAACCCTCGAATGTTTTGTATGGTAACAGTCGAATGTTCGTGGGGAAAGGTAGTGTTTAAACATGTTTTAATGATATGTACGTGTTCCCCAGACCATTTCCAGGTGCCAGTAAGTAACCATTGCTATTTATCTGTATGTTATCCAAACTTTTTAAACTATTTCTCCCCATTGATTTTCATAGGTTTGTCTCAAAATACCGAAATTCCAAACTTTTACTTAAGTTAGGAAGTTCGAAAATGAGCCCAACTTCAGGAAGTTCAGGCCATCTCTAATGATATGCTGCTTTCGCTGAAAATGAGATCACTGAGGCGAGTGTGACAGTATTCTATGCCTTATTTATTGCATTACTGTGGTATCATGGTAAAAAGAGAAATTGCTCTCTAGTGTACCCATACCAGACCAGAGATTGTGACATTCAGAGCTATTTTTGTCATTTTTTATTTAAAGCTATTATAAATAGGGGAAATTTCACCTTTTAGACACCTAAAAAAGTCAAAAATGTCTTTTGTTGCTTTTTTGCAGTTTTACCAGAATTTTCGCCAAAACATCATTACTTACTGCAATGTCCCTAACATGACTATTTCTTACACAGCACTATGGTATGTTTGCATATAATGTAACTGGTTTGATAATTAGCTGCAGTTTGCTGTGAAAATAAGCAATAAAAAAATTAGTCCTATAAATAAAATAGAGAAAATTGCCTGGGTGAGTTTTACACTATTTATCATTCTTTTGCTGAAAAGAACACCACGTGTAGGCTATTTAAATAACAAAGATAGGTGTTCAGTGTGTTAATAATTTGAACTACTTTGAAAAGCACAAGGGAGTATTACTTATTTACCCATCATTTGTGCTGAATTTAACTTTTTGATATATTTTCCAGCAGTATTAGTGCTGCTTTTGCTACATAATTGTCGCCTTTGGTGAAAATTTCTTTTTAATAACTTATAAGAAAAGTTGAATGTTTAAAAAATTGTGGTGAAGTCTGGTGGAAAAAAAAAAATAAAAAATGCCCCCTTATATGTCCCTTAGAACCCCATTTGACTTATTGGTAAATAAAAAAGTAGTAACCCTAAAAGAAAAATGCATCTTAAAAAAGAGAAAAAAAAAACTAAAAAAGCGAAATCTCAGATCGCATTACAGTAAATGCAGAGCATAGTCTAACACCCCTTGGGTACTTATTAGTATTGAGGAAAAGCCCCACAAGTACAGACACCTTCCATGGACCATTGGCAGGCTAAATTAAGACCACTTATGCGTTTTCGCCACCTCGACTTGGTGAAATTAAATGGCTGCACTTGAGCCAATAAAACTTTTCGCCATTCTATAATATGCTTGAGCAGTGTTACCGCAGGGATGTATGGTGAAAGTAGCAGTAAAGACTTTTTGCCACTGCTTTATAAATTGTGAAAAGTCCAAATGACGAAAACAGGGCAATAATGGAGGCAAAAAATTTAATGAACCTTTATAAATATGCCCCTTAAGATAAAGGGGCATAAATATATAGCATCTCTCAGCTATTATCTAGCCAAGAAAGAAAGCTTTCCTTTTATTGGCTGCAGCAACAAATAACATGCTCAAATCTTTGTACCTCTTATTGCATCAGATCCTAAGGGGCAGATATATAAAGTAGTGATATTGATTTTCCAAAGGTGAAAATTTGATTTTTAGTTTATTAAGTTTCAAGAAGGCCTCTCTGGGGTTTATAATGTGTAGAAATAGTTTTTTTAAACATTAATCTTTAAAAATTCCCATCAGTACTGTATGTTTTTATAAACATAATTTTTAAACAATGTCCTATTTGTTTGATTTTTATTGATTTGGTTATACAAAACTTAATGCAAAGTTTTGGTGACATTTTATTAAATACGGCAAAATGCAAAAATTTGTAGCAAAGTCTACTTTCGTGAAAATGCTAAAACTATCGCTCCTAATAAATATGGATTGTAAGTGTCCTATATATTTGTAATCTAAACCTAAGGAGTATGTAGAGAAAAGATATACAATTTTTGTGATATTTGGTAGGTTGGCTAGTTTGCTCGTTCCTGACCTGAAAAATGTCAACTGAATACTGTTCAAACTTTTTCTAAGGTTACAAAATGAATTTGTAATTACTGGTAAAGGGGGGATCTATAGAATCAGAAAACTATAAGAATTAAAGCCTAATTTATCATATACCACTGAGAGAGACAACTTGACGTGCATAAAAATTACGGCATGTCAATGTTGAAACTACAGTTCATATCTAGTCAAGAATATAAAAGACATTCTTGTCCATTTATATCTCTATTTTAGTTCATTAACATCAAAATGTCATATACAAAACTTTCTGAAATTTCAAAAATTGTGGAAATAGAATGAATTGTTTCCTTCGCTCCACTAATAAAATCTCTCTGTATAATACATATTACAATTACAGACATACTACTAACATCTAAAAAAAACATCTTTCCATTACAATTACATGGTCACTGACCCTATTTTTATTCTTAAGGCAGCTCTCAAGTAATAACCTAATTGTATGATTTTTTTTTTAAAATATGTGCTTTAATACAGACAAAGAAGATTGGATATGGACATAGATAGATCACAGTGATACTCAGTAATGACAAAACTGGATTGATTAACTATTTGGATCTGAGTACTCAGCTATAATGCAAGGGCAGCCAGAGACATTCCCAGGACTGTCATTGTGATGGAGCACTCAAGCAAGAATCACATCTCCATTCTACGTACTACAGCAAGAAAGAGAATCACTAAGATTTGAAAGTTTGGGCTTGATCTCCGATGCGAGGGGAAGGGCATTTCTATATTTCTTGCAGCTGGAAGTGTGATTTATTAAGCTCTACTAATACACTTCCATAATTGTGCTATGTAGAATGGTTTTTAAATGTAGAAAAGTACAGTAATCTATTGCTAAATGTAAATGACAATTCTTATTTATTCTTTCACTTTAAATATAGACAAGATCATTGGACTTTGCAGTTGCAAGTATGTAGTATAATTGCATTGCATACCATGCTTTGCATACAATCTTTTAAACCTCCTGTGGTAGTAGCACCCCAATCCAGCCCTTAATTAATGTCAATTAATGATAAGATGTTTTATTGATATATCCATCGGTATGATAAGGGACCGGAAAGATATTGATTATAACTCTTTTTATACTAATTGTTGACAGATCTGTAGCAATTACACAAAATGCCCCTTTGCCTTAGGAGTACTTCCACAGCTCATTTTGCATTTCAAAACAGTATATAACTGACATTAAGCTGTTACAATAATGGGCTAGAAGCCCATAGTGCCCCCTTAGTGTCCAAAGTTATAGCCCCCCTCCTCCCATGTCCCAAGGCCAGAGTCCCTCCTTGTCCCATATCCAGAGTCCCCCCTCTGTCTCGAATCCAGAGTCCCTCTCGTCCCAAATCTAGAGTCCCCCCTCTTCCCAAATCAGGTCCCCTCTCTGTCCAAAAACACCCCCTTGTCCCAAATACAGCCCCTTGTCCCAAATACAGGGTCCCTCCTTGGTCCCAAATCCACCCCTGCTCCAATCCTGCTCCCCTCTATCCTAAATCCAGGGTACCCCCTCTCTGTCCCAAATCAAGGGCCCCCCTCTGTCCCAATACCAGCCCACCCTGTCCCAAATCTGGGTCCCCCCTTTGTCCCAAATCCCAGGTCCTCCTTGGTCCAAATCCAGCCCCCCCCACTCTAAATCGCTGCCCCTCTATCCAAATCCAGGGTCACCCTCTGGGGTCACCCCTCTGTCCCAAATCAGTCCCACCCTGTCACAAATCTAGGGTCCCCCCTCTGTCCAAATCCAGGGTCCCCTATTGGTCCTAATCCATGGCCCTGTCCAAATCCAGGCCCACCCTCTGTCCCAAATCCAGGGCCACCCCACAGCAATACAGTCACCTACTCGTCCCAAATCAGCCCCCCTTGTAAAATACCGCCCCCCTCTATCCCAAATTCAGGGTCCCCCCTATTTTCCAAATCCGGTCTCCCCTATCCCAAATCCAGGGTCCCCCACAGTCCCAATACAGGTCACCTACTCTGTCCCAAATACCGCCCCCTGTACAATACAGCCCCCTCTCTATCCACATCAGGTCCCCCATTTTCCAAATCAGGGTCCCCCTCTATCCCAAATACAGGGTCCCCCCACCGTCCCAAAAACAGGGTCACCCTATCTGTCCCAAATACAGCCCCTCCTGTACAAATACAAGCCCCCCATCCCAAATACAGGGCGCTCCCTCTGTCCCCAATCCAGCCCCATCTGTCCCAAAATCCAGGGCCCCTGTCCCAAATCAGGATCCCCCCTCTGAAAATACAGCCCCCCTCTGTCCCAAATACATGGCCCCTCTATCCCAATCAGGTGCCACCTCTGTCCAATCCAGGGTCTCTCCTTGTCCAAATCTAGCCATCTCCTCTGTTCCAATCCAGACCCCTCTTATCTAAATCCAGGGTCATCCCCTCGTCCCAAATCATGGGACACCCCTGTCCCAAATCCAGACCCCTCTATCCCAAATCCAGGGTCCCCCTCTGTCCAAATCCAGACCCCTCTCATATCCCAATCTAGGTCACCCCCTCGTCAAATACAGGGCCCAATCTTGTCCCAAATACAGGGCCACCACCTCTGTCCAAATCCAGCCCCATCTTCCAAATTCAGGGTCCCCCTATTCCCAAATCCAGGGCTCCCCTATCCCAAATCCAGGGTCCCCTTCTGTCCCAAACCCAGCCTCCCACTGTCCCAAAACAGGGTCACTCCTCCTGTCCCAATACGCCCCCTCTGTCAAAATCCAGGGTCCCTCCCTCTGTCCCAAAATAAAGCCCCCCCATCTGTCCCAAATCCAGGGCCCCTCAGTCCCAAATCCCGGGTGCCCCCTCTGTCCCAAATCCAGGGTCCCCCTGGTCCCAAATCCAGCCCCCTCTGTCCCAAATCCAGATCCCCCTCTATCTCAAATCCAGGTCATACTCTGTCCCAAATCAAGGGTCACCCCCTGTCCCAAATTAGCCCCCCCCCTCTGTCCCAAATTCAGCCCCTCTTATCCAAATTCAGGGTCCCCCCTATATCCCAAATTCAGGGTCCCCCTCTATCCCAAATCCAGGGTCCCCCCTCTGTCCCAAACCCAGCCCCCCCCCCACTGTCCCAAATACAGGGTCACTTCCTCTGTCCCAAATACAGCTCCCCTGTCCCAAATACAGCCCCCCCCTCTGTCCCAAATATAGCCCCCCCAACTGTCCCAATCCCAGGGCCCCTGTCCCAAATCCAGGATTCCCCCTGTGTCCCAAATAGGATCCCCCTCTGTCCCAAATCCAGGATCCCCTCTGTCCCAAATCAACCCCCCTGTTCCCAAATACATGGTGCCCCTCTCAATCCAAATTCAGGGTCCCCCTATATCCCAATCAGGGTCTCCCCTCATCCCAAATCCAGGGCCCTCTTCAATCAGGCCCCCTCTGTCCCAAACCAGCCCCCCCCCACTGTCCAAATACAGGGTCACTTCCTCTGTCCCAATACAGCTCCCTGTCCCAAATACCACGCCCCCCCTCTGTCCAAATATAGCCCCCCATCTGTCCCAAAATCCAGGGCCCCTGTCCAAATCTAGGGTTCCCCTGTTCCCAAATCAGGATCCCCCTCTGTCCAAACAGGATCCCCTCTGTCCCAAATTCAACCCCCGGTTCAAATACTGGTGCCCCCCTCTGTCCAAATCCAGCCCCCCCCCCTGTCCCAAATAGCCCCCTCTGTCCCAAATCCAGTCCCCCTCTGTCCCAAAACCTGGATTTGGGATAGAGGGGAGACCCTGAATTTGGGATATAGGGGGACCCTGAATTTGAGATTGAGAGGGGCACCATGTATTTGGAACAGGGGGGTTGAATTTGGGACAGAGGGGATCCTGGATTTGGGACAGAGGGGGATCCTGGATTTGGGACACAGGGGGAATCCTGGATTTGGGACAGGGGCCCTGGATTTGGGACAGATGGGGGGGCTATATTTGGGACAGAGGGGGGGGCTGGATTTGGGACAGGGGAGCTGGATTTGGGACAGAGGAACCAGAGCCCACTCTATCCCAAATCCAGTGTCATGCCCTCTGTCCCAAGTTCAGGGTCCCCCTCTTTGTCCCAAATCCAGGGTCTCCCCTCTATCCCAAATCCAGGGTCCCCCCACAGAAATTCTAATTAACATACCAGAAATGCAAAATTAAATTATAATTCCAGAAAAAAAAGAAAAAAAAGACCAGAAAAAAAAGAAAATCAGTTTTCTAGTTCATTAATTAAAAAAATGTAAGATATAAAGATTTTTTGATAGGGCCTGCTCTAAAATAACATAAATAGATAATTATCCAGCAGTAGTGCTGTTTTAATACTTATTACCAAATAACGAGGATCTAAGGCTCACCTGAGCTGAAGGGAGCTTGTTGACCATACCCAGCCAGATATATACTAGACCAACAGTCAACTGTTGTAGTCTTTATGCCTAAATACAAGACTACAACTTATCAGTATAGCTGCTAAGCCAAACTAAGCTGCAATTTAGATCCCTTGCATTTTATAGTGTCTCCCAAACACACCTTTAAAATCTGATTGGTCTGATTTAAATCTTAAATCTGATTGGATCTTGGGTATTGGACCAATCCTATACCCCACCCCTAAATCTGATTGGTCCAATATCCTTGATCCAATCAGATTCAAGATTTGAATGAGACCAATCAGATTTTAAAGGTGTTTATGGGAGACACTATAAAATGCAAGAGATCTGAATTGCAGCCTAGTGTTGGATTAGTTGCTGTACTGATAAGTTGTAGTTAGGCATAATGGCTACAAAAGATAGCTGTTAGACTAGTATACACCTGGCTGGGTAGGCTCCATGAGCTACCTTCAGCCCTGGTAAGCCTTAGATCCTCTATATTTGATGACAAGTATTAAAGCAGCACTACTGCCATGTAGTTCTCTATTTATGTTATATTAGAGAGAAGGGCTAAAAAATATATTTTTTTTTTATCATTTTTTTAATTATTGGGTCAGCAATCTGATTTTTTTTTTTTCTTGACAAATGCCTTCTAAAATAGTTCAAATATGCAAAGGCATATTTTATAAAAGCAATCAAATATAGTGCATACCACTAGCCTTTTATTTAGTTTTGGTATTCAGTTGTAAACATATAATAGCTTTTTTATTCATTCTGGGCTTTGAAAAAATAAGATGTACCAAGGATTCAAGTGATTTTAGGGAGAGTTTTTTCCCCACAACTCCCTTGCTCTTAGGCAAATAAAAGGTAATAAAGAGACTTCTGGGGAATTATAATTAATTTTGGCATTTCTGGTATGTTAATTAGACATTCTCCAGCAGTGCCAGTAAAGGCGTCGGGCCAGATAGCAAGGTGATCATGCTGCCTCCATAGACCATACAAAATGAAGACCACAAGTCCCCTTTAAACTCATGAATACAGCATTGATGAAATAAGCTTTATTCCACCTGATTATTTGGGAGGACCCATGGGAAGGCATTCAGTGAATTAATAAGACTGTTACACAAGTAAAAAAGGAATGCATACATCAATATCATTTTATAAATATCACTGAACTGGAAATATGTGTTTGTTTCTCTTGGTCAAAACACCTACCACAGATGTGACAACACTACGGCAGATGATATTGGACACATTGGACCAGCATTTTCCCCAGAAAACAATCTCCCCCCAGTAAGAAAAACTAGAATGGTTGTTGGGAGTTACTATCTCTAGAGAAACAAAATTGTAATTTCACTTTTTTTATTATGTCCTGTAACATTGCCACAAGCGTCTCATGTTTAAACAAACAGTCATTGAGTAAACTGTTTTAAAGAATAGATTTTCTAAGGGACCAATAACTTAGGGAGAGTTTTTCACCACAGCATCCTTACTCATCATTGCAGATAAGGGAAGGAGAGCCTTCTGGTTTCATTTCCCCAGCTTGTGGTTAAAAAAATGGAGGGGTTACACGCTATAAGTACTAATGTGCCACACAGGCAAATTTGGAGGGTGGAGTCCTTAAGATGCCGATTCAGACATATACACTTGGGCAAGGTGATTACATGTTTGTGTATAATTCTTGACATATAGCCAGATCATTTTTTATTAGCAATTAAAGCCTTTTCACTGAATGCTAATTGTTTTTGGGTGACAGATTTCCTTTAAGCCTACCACAGCTAGTATACATTACAGCCTAACTCTTGTAGTACTAAATACAAGATTTACAACTTCTACATCAGGAAGCGCTACAGCCAAACACTGAGGATTGCAATTCATGTCTCTTGAATTTTATAGTGTTGTCCCAAATACCTTCAAAATCGATTGGAGAATAATTTGTAAATCTTAAATCTGATTGGACTCTTGGGTATTTGACACAATCAGATTTATGGGTAAGGTTAGGATGACCACTACAAATAGTGAGTGTTAGGTGAGAGTGCTAGTTTTCAGTAAATTTGGTCTGGAAAGTTTTGTGCTCAGGCTTGTGACTGAGAAGGAAGCTGATTTTGACTGCTGAGTTGGTTGAATTTATACAACCTTCATTCCAGGGACTTCTAATGCACAGAATTTGGTTTGCTGTAAGAAAGGAAGAATTGTCCCACTCCTGAATGTAAGATTATCTCATCCATCAAACATATTAATCTTTATGCCGTATGGCATTTTTGTTGAAGATGTTCTCCCTGATAGTAACTAACAATGCCAAGGTCAGGAAGACAATCTTCCCACGGAAAATGCAAACCAAGCAGGGAGAGTGTCAGCACAGATAATAAAACCAAGGAGGACATTGTTAGCGAACACTTCCAGTACTGGGTTATCCCTTTATGTGGGTTGGAAGCTTTTCACCTTTAGTGCATCAAAATTGATACTAAAAACCCCCATGTTTTTACTGTTGCCTAGCACGATTTATGATAGTATATGGGGCCACAGAAATGTTCATTGATCATCTTTTTGTTGTATCCTATTAGACCCTAGACATTACACCAAACACTGGAATTATCTTGTGTAAGTCCTTCCACAAACACCCCACAAACATGTTCATACGAACCATTTAATCATAGCGACCACTTTTTTAAACTCACTTATTCAACCAAAGTGTTATAATCACTACCTTGCATTCTATTTCAAAAACAACATTTCTAATTTATTATAGAGGCTTATCAGACAAACTTAAAGGCAGTCCACCCCGTTTATACTTTTTTTATACAGTAGGGCTTCCTCTCCCACTGTGTGTGTGTTGTGTGTTCACACATAAATTTGCTAAGCTCTTTGGAGTATCGACCCCGCAGTTGTATTTGTTTCATGCGGAGTCGCGTTCCTAAGGGTAAGAACTATGAGGTGTCTGCACCCAGTTTGGAGAGAGAGTGCAACCTCCATCCATCATGTTAACTTTGCCTTCCTCTCCAGCCCCAACATATAATACTTTGTCATTAACCTCCTCGGTCATGTACTTTCCTTACCTCTTTCCTTCTTGGGCCGTACGTCCCGCCCTCTCTAGCATGAAACGTGCAAACCAGGAGCAAGACCACAGCCGCGCCGGATTGACCCGAAAGCAGCCGGCAGGGAGTACGCTGGGGGAGAGGGTAAGGAAGTACTAGTTCGGGGGAGTTTCTGCAAAGTATTATATCAGTTGGGGCTGGGGAGAAGCCCTAACTATATCACAAAGGGGTTTTATGCTAGGGGGAGGGGAGAGGAAAAATGGAGGGGAGAATGGAGGGAGGGGGAGGGACAGGGGTGGGCAGGAGGGTTTGGAGGGCACATGACAAAAATTCATCCCCAGAGGAGACAGGAGGCAGATACTATATGGACTCTGCCAGGCCCTGGTGGCCAGTTTTTGGGGACTTTGGGGGAAACAGGCAGGCTAACCCATTGGAGCAGAGATTGTAGGTAAGGTTTTTAAGACCACTACACAGTGGGGCAGTATGGGTATTAAAATTATAGTTTGTGGCATGGAACATGCCCTTTAACATATTATAAACATCCTATTTTTGCTATTTCGCTAGCTTGCGGATATAGCAATGGCACAGAGTGTTATTTTTTTTGCCATTTTTCTAAAGCCCGCCTCGGTTTGGTTTTTGCTTGTTGGGTGGTAGTCAATCGATGTTGACTGCCAACTGCCAAGGTTTTTAAAAATTAGCCTTTAACAGCTAACCTTGACTTTATACTTGTGTCACACAGGCATTACTCTACCTCCTTTCGGTAAAAACAAGAGTAGTCAGGAGCATGAGCGTGCAAGAAGTGCAAGTGGCATGTATCCAAGCATCACAAAGTCGTCGTAATGTAAGTTAAGCCTCCTCTCAACAGGGACATTTACATAGATGGAGGACTGGAAGGAGTGAAAAGAGTACTACTTCCTGGTCAGTGAACAAATGAAGACAGTTTTTACTGGTTTTTCAGATACAATAAGTACCTCTGCTTAACTCGGGTCGACTTTTATCAGTATAATGGTATGTTCCTTTAGACCCCCTATGGACTTTATTGCGTAAATAGAAAATTTGTAACTTAACCATTCCCTTCCACAATCGTGATATTCACGATCCGTGGACAGTGAATACTCATAATGCCACAGATCGTGATATACGATCTGTGGCTTCCCTCCCCCCTCCCAAATTTTTTTTTTCCCCCCCTGCTAGGGGCGACGGGGGGCAGCATTCAACTGCCCCACCTACCCCCTCGATCCCCCCTCGGTTGTGTCAATAACGAGTCCGAGGGGGGGGTCGGAGAATCCCACCTTTAGAGGTCAGCACGGTCCCCACGTGAGAGACAGCAAGAGAGGAGCCGTTCTTCATCGCCGAAAGGGAGACCCCGGTGAGGCAGGAAGCTAGTGATGTACCCGGGGTCGCCAAAGAGAGGGTAAGATGCTGCCACTGGTGGTCTAGAGGTACTGCAGCTTTTAGATCTGCTGCTGTACCTGTATAGTAAACAGCTGTCAAGCTAACGCTTTTTACTATACTTGTGAATGTGAACTCAAAGTTCCATTCAACAATCGGTTTTTTCGAAGTCTTTTTTGCTACTTAGCGAAGACTTAGACAAAAAAATGGGACAGAGATCAAAATTTGGTGAATCCACTTACTGATCACCAAATATTGATCCTTTGCCAATGAATGAAAAATCCCTTCTGAAAATGATTTCCGGGAAGTGATTTTTTCCGATCGGATTTCGAATTGGAAAACGGGCATTTTGCCACTATTCCAGTCGTATCATACCATAAAGATGATTTGATGTCATCCCTTTGGGAATGATCCCCCCAAAAATAGGGGAAATGCACACAAAAAAATATTAAAGTATACACCCACTTTTTTTTTTTTTACCTAAAATGTAAATTAGCAAAAAACTGTTTCTTCTCCAAGCTTCCAATGTCCCAGTGATATCGGTATAAGTAAACGCGGATCATTATTTGTGGTTTCAAGGGAAACCTAAGGCCTATTTGGTAGTAGGAAATTTAATGGAGATTGAGGTACCAAAAAAAGACACGTATTGATTTTTTAGGATCGTAAAGTGTGCAAAAACTGTGTGACATCTCCGTACTAACTGGTTTTCCCACTTAAAAGGGTGGGTGATAGGGGTGGGGGAGTGGGGTGTGGCGTTTTTTAATTTTTACTTGTAATTGGCTTGTGCAATTTCCAATTATTGAGCAGTTGTGGCCCCGCTCTGTTTTGCACCCACCCTTATGGCATACCATTTTGATTCAGGAAATGTGGGAGATTGCCGTGTTAGTGGGTTTTTTGATTTGCCGAGTGGTTGTAGGTAGGATTTCCAACATGAGTCCTCTTATTTTATTTTTCCACAAATCTCCTAAAAGACGAGTTTTATGGTAACAGCGCCTGGATTCTTCATGTATATACGAACAGCATGATACCACCAACGTTAGCTAAGGTTGAGAGCCAAAAATTAGTTGTGGGGTGATTTCCAGTTGATTAGGCTGTCAAAATTACAGAACACTTTGGTTTTTTGTCTGGTAATTGGATTGTGCATCGCGTACAATTTGAGGCTAGTTGGTGGCCACGCTTACTGTTTGCAACACCACTCTATGGCATAACGTTTGATCAGGAATATGGGGAGATTCCGTTTAGGTGTGTTTTTTACTTGCCGAGTGGGTTTAGGTAGGAATTTCCAACATGTGAGTCCTTTATTTTATTTTTTTTCAAAAATCTCCTAAAGCACGGTTCTATGGTAACAAGCGCCTGGAAATTCTTCATGTATATACGAATCATTGATACTAACCACGTAGCTGAAGTGGTGTAGCTTCCAAAAATATATAGTTTGGGGGGGTATTTCCAAGTTGATTAGGCTGTTCAAATTACCAGAACACTTGATTTTTTTTTCTTGTAATTGACTTGTGATGGCTCTTCCACATTTGAAGCTAGTGGTGGCCCCTTTCGTTTGGCACCAACCCTTATGGCATCCGTTTAATTCAGCGAATGTGGGAGATTGCCGTTTAGTGGTTTTTTACTTGACGAGTGGGTTTTAGTAGATTGTTTCAACCCTTGCTAATAATCTTAGATTTTGATTTTTCTTGATATGTAGTGGGGGATTTTATTTGGGTGGGCGGCATTTACAAGTTTGGGGTCTGTTTGAAGATTTCAGACAACTTGAATTTTTGTCTTGTAATTGCATTTGTGCATGCATCCCATTATTGAGCTAGTGTGGTGGCCACGTCCTCTGTGTTGCATCCACAGATAGGGCCAATACCGTTTGATTAGGGCATTCGAGATTGATAATTGAAAAGTTTTTTTTACATGACATGGAAATTTGCCCATGATTTTTACTTTGAATTGTAATTTTATTATATTTTTTCCTGAAAATCTGGTAAAAAAGCGAAATTTTTAAACATGAAACTGCGCTCATACCATTGGTGGTATGCCTAAAAGAATCACATCATTGTGTACTGAAGATGTTGCAGATTCCCAAAAATATATAGTTTGAGGGGTTATTTCTAATATAGAGGGGGTGTTTAGTCGGACAAATCTGAAAAGTTGCTGTATTGGCCGTTCATTCTGGCTCACTTTGTGGCTAGTTGATTTCCACGTTGAGTTGTGTAACCCATACATAGGGCATACGTTATCCGGACATAAGAGGATTGATATTTGGTAACTTTTTGTTAGCAATGACTTAGGCTTTTTTTGGCATGTATTTCTATCTTTGAGAGTTTTTTTGTGCTTGTTCTCAACATTTTTTAGAAAATCTGCCTAAAACTGTGTATGTCTACAAGAAATGCGCCCCACACCCATTGATGGTACAAATGAAACAATACAGGGAATTTCGTAGATAAAGGTAGTGTGGGATTTGAGAAAATATGGTTGTGGGGTTTTGTTTTGTGGGGGAAAATTGCAGGACTGTTCAAATTCGATTTGTGAAATTTTTGCGGTTTCTGAGCCATTGTGCATATGTTCACTTGTGGCTTTGGTGCTTTCCACGTCCACGGTGTAACCACACATATATGGCATACCAATTTGATTCAGGACATTGGGATATTGATATTTAGTCTAACTTTTTTTTACATTCATGAGGTTTGCATGATTTCTACCTTTTGAACGTTGTGTTTGTTCAGTTTTTTCAGACAAATGCGACTTCTATCGAAGAATTTGCGCCCACACCATTAATGGTAGAATGAACAACGCTACTGTGTTACACTAGACTGAAGGTGTGTAAAATTCAGGTAATATATAGTTTTGTGGGGATTATTTCTAAGTTAGAGGGGGGTTGTTTGGGTGGAAACAACTGTTAGACTGTTCCAATCGGAATTGGCTAAAATATTTTTCGCTGTGGTTCTGAGCATCGTGCATTGTCTCACTTGGTGGCTTTCGCGGTCACGTCCCGTGTGTAACCACACATATGCATTACCGTTGATTCAGGACAGTTGGGAGAGATTGGATATTTAGTAACTTTTTTTTTACTATCACATGAGGTTTTGGCATGATTTCTAACCTTTTGAAGTTTTTTTTTGCTCATTTTTTCAGACAAATCGAACTTCTATGAAGAAGGAATGGTCCACAAATTGATGGTATGAATGACCAACTACAGTGTTACATAGCTGAATGGTGGTGTAATTTTCGGAATAGATAGTTTGTGGGGTTCATTCTAGTTACTAGTGAAGGCTGTGTAGATTTCATAGGAATATATAGTGGGGGGTTATTTATAAGTTTACAGGGGTTTTTTTGTTGAAAAAACTGCAGACTTTCCAAATTCGGATTGGCTAAATATTTTTGCGTTTCTTCCCCCCCCCCCTGAGCCTCGTGCATTGTCTCATCTCTTGTGGCTTTTTCGCTTCCACGTCCGCGTGTGAACACACATATGGCATACCGTTTGTTCAGGACATTGGGGAGATTGAATATTGGTAACTTTTTTTACTTTCATTGCGGGTTTTGGCATGAATTATCTACGCCTTTTTGAATGTGTTTGCTGATGTTCTTTTTTTTGAAAATTGCGTTAAAAGTGCAAACTTCTACGAAGAGATCGCCCACACCATTATGGATAATGACGAACTACGCGTTACATAGCTGAAGGTGTGTAGGAATATATTGTTTGGTATGTTGGGGGTATTTCTGCAGTTGGGGGGGGTGTTTTGGGGAAAAACTGCAGACTGTTCAAATACAAACTGGCTCTCAATTTTTTTTGTTCTGTACTGACATTGGCACTGAGTCACGCCTGGGTTAGTTGGTAGCCATGTCTCTGGGTACAACATGATGGTGGCATACTTTATCGGGGAGGGGTTTAGGCTTTGCATATTTGAGATGTGTTTGAACTTATCCTCACAGGTTTTAGCGAAATTCGCATTGATTTTGTCTCTGATTTTACAGTTGAGGAAACAAAGCGAAAAGTTGAGGAAACAATACAATTGACGAAGAGGTCGTGCCGTCCGGGTACGGCCATTTTGATTGAAACTAACCTGCATCATAAAACCTGCGGAGTGTGTAGTTTCTTAAAAAGTATCCACTTGTGGCGATATTTTAGATTACTTTGGAAGATATTCTTGTTAACTGTCATGTGTGGTTTACATTTTAATTTGGTTGTTATATTCTCTGAAGGTGGCAGTTTAGTTTGGGGGGGGTCTCCTGTACAGGAAAGCGGTTACCTACATATATCTGTATCGTTGTACTCGGAGATATGAGCTTTTAGAAACAGTGAGATTTTTTGTGTGTAACCTATAAATAACATAAGTAAAAATGGGAAAAAATCCATGAAATTTGCAAATTTTTCATTTTTTTTACTATTTACCCATAATTCCAGGTAAAAATTTCCAGAAAGTTACCAAATTTCCTGTTACCATGTTTACAAGTAGACTTTGATGAAGAAAAAACAATGTAATATTTCCTGATTACTGCAAGGTTTCCTACTGTTAAATTTAGTCCTAAAGCGATTGTAGGCCAAAATACCCTGACAAAATTCCTGCTGGCAGTGAAAGGGTTTAGATAAAAAGCGATCTTAGGAAATCAGAAAATCCCAGATCATATTACAGCATTAAATACTGGAAATAGTCTAACAAACCACTATGGTACTTAGTATTGGAGAACACTCTACACTGCACGTGACAAGACAATTGCAGGATAGATAAACGCACACTTCTGCGTTTTCGCCCCCACAGTCTTGGCGTTAGAATGGTTGAACATAGCGAAGAATAAATGCTTTCTCCATTTTAAATATTTCATGCGGTGGTTACACGCCATGATGTAGTGGTAAAAGCGAAATGGCGGCGAAGTTGCGGTATGAATTTTGTTGTACACTGGTTATACCCCGTTTATAAATTACATAGTCCAAATTTGGTGAAAATTCTTTTTAACTTTCTCGGAGTCCCTGCTATATATGGGATTACCGTTCAGCAGGGGTCTCTGAGGAAAGTGAAAAGAATTACAAAAACACCGGAAACACAATGACATGCAGGTAGGCATTTGTAAACTGAAAAAAAAAGACCCAATGCTAAAACACAGCAGTCGACATCATAGACTCATTTACTGTTTTTGTACACATTCACCCTGGGCAGTTTTGAAACACCACGTATCCTCCAATCTCCCCCCTTGCATTCAGTAAGGTCCAACACCTGGCTGTCATAGTCTAATTGAGAAATTTCCAGGGAGGGTACTTCATGCCAACAGATTCTTGTACAAGTATTCTAAATTGAGAAAGAAGCCAGTAGGATGACTATCGAAACGTCTTCAGAACTAAAGTCCGTTGATCGATACTAAACTAACATCACAGATTACCCACTATATGCCTAGTGGGGGCATTTATTAAAAAGCTAAATTGTCCCTTTAACATAATATTTCAAATATATGCCGAATGGTTTAGACTCCCCCCTCCACCAGCAGTGTAAGATTTTAATTTGACCAGCCCAATAAATAGTTTGAAATCTGGGAAGGGCCAAGACTGGTTTGTCTTTCAATGTCTGCCGTTAGCTGACTGGCAACACCCTTTTCACCAAAGAAAGTTCACCACAAGCTATTTATTTGATAGAGAGAAATGATCAGGTATATGCCCATTGAAGGTTGCTCACATATAACCATTTAGGAGTAAAAAAAATTCAAGGTTGTTACCAAAAAAAAAACAATACTTTTGAGGGTTACGCGAAAATCAAGGCTACTTCGAGGGTTACAAAAAATCGAAGCTAAATTTGAGGTTTTCAAATGGTACACTTCTAGTGTTAACGGCTCGCTTTTTGATTAATATATAGAAAATACAGCCGCACAGTCCGAAAAAAGAAACTAGTTGAACCTGAACTCAGTTTGAATATTCGAGTCTTAGCTCAAAAAAGTCGCTCAACACTCGTGTTGAGTTCGGTTGGGGTCCATCACTATCCTTAAAGGCTAAGGTCATAATCCCAATTATCTAATGGCATATACTAGATTTTCCCTCAATTTAAATATACCTGAAAATTTCCAATATTCCAAAAGTTTTTTATTATTACAAATACGAGATTCATAGGGGCGTCCAGAACAAAATAATATAATCTGATACATACAATCTTGTCTGGTATATGACCCAATTTTAAAGCCGTGATTCAGGATTGCCTGAATTTTTATGGTGACACTTCATCACGCAATGCAAATAGCATGTGGGAGAGCAGGACAAGCCTTCCATCTCCTCTACACATGGGGAACTTTTCAGACATTTATATGTATAGAAATTCCTAGCACAAAGTTCACTATTATAGTAATTTCATCCAGAAAAATTTCGGACACAAACATTCATTACTTTGACACAAAAACTTCCATTCCAGCATATCAAAGCTTTTTTGTGGCATGCAATGTAGACAAACCATACTCCCCATGTTCCTCATGGTCCTCTGTGCTTTGGATCAACTGCCCCTAATATTTTAGACATTGTCTTAGTATTTTTAATAATCCTTAAAGAAGTTTGCTATTTCTATGGTTATATAAACATCCTTAGGGTCTTCTATCTTTAAATAGAGTCGGATGTTTCTTGGTCATGGATGGCAACTTTTTAGTGGATTGTTCTCTGGTTTAAATGTATTATTGCCTTCTAAAAGAAATTTACGCGTGCCTACTCTTCCAAACACAATGTAAAGTAAAATCTCTGCTTATTTTGCCATGAATCATGTATCTCATTCCAAACACAACCAGATATAGGTCTCTTATAAACTAATTTTATCTAAACCTGCCTTCTGGAATAAAGAGATCCCCAAACGGGATTCAATGTCCAGAAAGGAGACACTATTGGCGTATTGATGACTGATGGAACATTGCTGTACCTCTGCCTGAATGTACCCTGTTTACAAGTTTGTAGAAAAAAAAATAATGTTCCATACGTTCTCAATGGTAGTAATACCTGTGATAATTTTGGATGTAGAATTCCCGGTGGATCAACCACATTCCCTATTCCTTGATGTTTGTTTTAATTTTGTTTTTATCTTTTCTGGAGATTATAATCCGAGAAGGAAATTTTCATGTCTATCCAATATCATTAAATTACACCCATAACCTATTACAGTGTCTACTGGAAAAGACTATAAAAATATATTACAAGGGGGAATGGGGACAAAAATGAACTTAGGTAAATGAGGGTAAATGTGCGAATTAGTCCCTGAGAATTTTGCAATTTATTTCATTGTTTATTTTGCATAATTGTGAGATAATGTTACTTTTTGTGTGGTGTTTGCGCAGCTAGCATCACCAGGTCCCCTGCACTTCCTGCTTCCTGCCTCTGAACTGTCAGTCAATCTGGTCTGTGTCCTCTTCCCCCTTTGCAGCCCCCCTGGTCCCTCCACTTATGGGACTCCAGGGTCCCTCCAGGTTGCTGGAACCCCGCCCCTTGTTGAGTGCCTAAAATCTCCGCCACGTGGGTGGCCTAAGCTTTGCCACTGCGATGCCTAAGACCCGTCTACTCCGGTGTGCCGTGGGTTACTCAGACCCCCCCTCCCCCCACCATTCTCTGTGCGAGGACTTCAACAAGTAGGAGGGAGTGACTATCCTGTCTCCTCACACACGTGAAGGGGCGTCGCGAGCTGTGCTCTCGGCAAGCACGTGAGGAAAAGCCTCACTAATGTTGACAAGTCAGCCTCCCACCCATAACTTCTGGTCGTCCAGTTCAGTCATTCTGTATCATGTGGGTTGTGGAGCAATAGAAAGAGGGGTTGATTGCTCGTTTAAAGGTAGGTAGAAAACTGGCCTTTCAGTAAAAACTTAACTTTGTTTGGAGACCACATTCCCCTTTACTATTAAATTGAACCATTTGCAGGCAGAGGATTATTTACTCCTATTATTTGCACATCACTCAAGTATATTTGTAACCATGCAAAAAAATATACTTCCTCGTGTTATTCAAATTTTAGTTTCAATAAATAGCCTTCTTAATGCTTTCCTAAAAATTAAAAGATATCCCCATGTATTTATGTTGAATACGTCTATGTAGCGACTGATCCACCCTTGCTTCTGATAAGTTTCCTTAATTTTACAAATTGTGATGAATTATCTTGATGACCATCGAAACCACACTTTTTTTTTTGGGTTATGCATCCCCTAAATTCCAGGACAGCATTTAGTTCATGTACCCAATCTTATAATCTAAGCTGGGTACACACTTGCCGATTTTGAAAAGATACAGACAGGATCTGCAAGATCCTATCTAATTTTTCAGAAATCATGATACAACACAACTTTCTCTATGCACACATACCGCCAGGCGAGGAAATTTTTTACCTCGTTTCCGAACAAGCGATCACCTGACCCGAACATTTGGCAATGCATTCGCTTCGCTCGTCAGGAAAGATTAGTTGATTTATGGTATCGGGGCTTTATGCGTGTATTTGTTACCAGCTTAGAAAAATCAACCGCACCCCCCCCCCCCCCCTAATAAAAAAATCAAAAAACAACAAATACACAAAAGCTAACCAAGAAAAAGACAAACCAAATATCACTCCCAAAGCCAAACCTACATCAAAATACACACCAAAAACACCAAATCAAGGCATCCACAACACCCCCCCTCCACACCCCCGGGGCCGTACACCCCTCCCCCCTCCACCCCCCGCCCCCCCCGACCTATAATTATCTTGTAACTCTGCTTAGATTAACTGATTCCTGTGAACCGAATTCTTCTAAATTAAAAAAAATTCTTGAAATAAAACAAAAATGTTACCTTCATACTTTAACAACCCCTCTCCCCCCCCCCCACAAACCCTCAGGGATTACTATTGTAAATACCATAGCCCTAACACCTGTGGGTGTCAGGGCACTCAACAACCCTTATTCTAGGCCACTATGTTCCTGTCTCCCACACAATACCTCTAATTCATAAAATCTAATACTTAAAAGGAAAATAAATTCACTCCTTATTTTCACCATATGCTTTAAAGAGGTGCAATAGAATAGCCCCAAACCAACAATGCCAAAAAGTGCAAAAATGCAACAAGGCTTGAAATCCATAATTATTTACCAAATAACCACTTACTTAAATTATACTTTGTCCTATTTATAAAGAATACAAAGTGCATATGAATAACTTAAATCATCTGAATACAAGCTGTTGGAATTCACAAAGTGATATTCACCGTACTTTGGTAAATCATTCATACCTTGATAAAGTGCATACAGTTATATAAAGTGCTGACTATAACTTCTTAAAAGTTTATTGAAAGTGACATCAGTGCAAAAGTGCTAAAGTGCATAATCTGCATGATTTATGGAAAATACATTAATTCCACCTAACAATAAAGTGCTTTAATTACAAAATTAAATGATTAAAACTAACCATAACCTTAAAGTGTATGTATACTGGAAAATGACGTCATCTTAATCTATAATAAATATGTGTGAGTAGAAATTACTCTGAGGGGTGTGTGTTGCTGCATGTCTTCAATAAAGTACTTTTTGGCTCAGGCTCTCTAAACCAGTGTTTCTCAACCTTTTGACTATGTGGGACCCCTTGAAACAATTTCATGTCTCGGGGACCTCTACATAAAATTATGATTTATACAGTATTATTATTTTTCTTTGTCAGTCATCAAATCATTAAAAACCTAATCTATACAAATATAATGATGATCTATAAATTCATCTCTATGAACAAAGTGCCCCTCAATTCCACACAGGGTGGGAACCCTTATATTAAAACATTACTTATTTTCATTTATCTCTCAGACACAATCACACCAAACACAGACTTTGCTACAGAACATTGATAAATATGTAGAAAATAATATCTGCATTCATCAAAAATTGTGGTGAGATACGAATTGTTTGTCATGTTGTGAGGACCCCCATGCAACCTCTCAGGGACCCTAGGGTCCCGGACCCCTGGTTGGGAAAACATTGCTTAAACACTGACCTGACTATTTTCTCCAAACCAACTGTCAATACTGCATGTAGTATACAGCACACCTACTGTCAAACCATTCCAGCTTACAGCAAAATGCTTACGAAATGCTAAAATGTAAGATGTTTCAGATTGGATAATCTAAAGAAATAGGGGGCAGATGAATAAAAAAATTATAGAGTGATAGTTTTGGGATGAATGTAGGGTGAAAAATATATTATCTGCTTAAAATCATCAAATAATGTTGAACTACATTCCCAGCAGCCTCGTCTTGACGGTGGTATATTGCTTAATAAGGTTTTTTTTCCTTAATATTGCTTAGTAAAAAGAAGCTTGAGTTTTCTTTACCTATTTTTTTTACAGTTTCGTTTTATACTGGTGCAGTATAAAATTATTATTTCCGGTGTATATGCAAGATGCTTTTGTAACTTATATAAGTATTTGAACCAGATGCCAGTAAAAAGATTTATAGTTCTGAAATGTTACCTTAGGTAGTGAGACAGAATCAGGGTATAATAATAATATGCAATTAGATATAATGAAATATTATGATTTGAACCAAAATGTAACCAAATAATAATGCAACGTACAGTACCTACTGTGTGGCAAATGTTGCATGTAAGGATATAAAAAGGATGTCACAAAGGAAGAGGGGGAAGACATGCTCTCACCTTGCAGGAATAAGGTTTTTTTTAACTCTGTAAGTGTTATACTTCAATAAACTTCCATTTATTTGAGCACAACTTTGAAAGTGTACCGTGGATTATTTGGGGTTTATCCCCACTGGGAATCATGGCAGAGGAGTTGGCTCCATCTTAATTATAGTTTCAGTAAAGGGCAGTTTTAAAAACAAATTTAGCAGTGTATATACCCTTTAATAATCCACTTATTCATGATTCAGTAATTCATAATATAAATATAATAAACTCATACTATATTCCCCTTTTTCTCCAACTTAAAGTGGCCAGTCAACTTGACTGGCCACTTGATGCTTCTGCAATTCCTTCCTTATCACTTTCTATTTGCCGGATATAACATTGCTATCTAGTCCCTCTTTCCTAGTCTCTGATTTACTGTTAAAAAAATGTGTTTTTTTTTTCTGCAGATCTTAGAAAAGTCTGGATAGATTGCAATCGGTTACCCCAGTGGCAATACTAGGAGGGCCCGCCACAAGCCCCAAACCTCCACAACTGGAAATTCGGGTTTGGTCTTTTAAGCAGTCTGATCGCGCGATGTTTGCCTTTATAAACGTGGTCAGCTGTTTAAAAACAGCTGATCGTGGAGGGGGAGGCGTGGGAGGTTAGGGCCCCGCCTCCAATCTCATGTGGGGCCCAGGCCCCTGCAGTTATGCCCTGGGTACCCTGTCATTTTTTCATCCACAGGATAAGATATCTTGTCCTTTGAACAAACAAATTGCACTATTATTGGACACTGTTCTGAAAACCTGGGGGTATGGCTGCATTGGGATCCTAGTGGCCCTCTCTACAATAAATGCCACTGATAAGTTATTCTTGCCAAATTGTTTTAAAAGCCAGTCCTCCATAAAATCTTTTATATTATCCCAATAATCTATAAATTAAACCCAACAGTTTAATACTATGTCGGGTGCTCGATTTTCATATTCCTCAATTGACTATTGTATGCCATAACTTGTTCTTACCAAAGAACTACATAATCCCCATATGTGCATCCATATCTGAGATATGCGTTTCCACCTCCAGCACTATTGTTCCAATTTCTGCAATCCTGGCATATTCAGACTTATCAATTTTAACTTCCTCCACAAACCCATCAGTGTACCTTTAACTTGCAGCATAGCATTATCTTGTCCCTGGGTGAGAGTGACTCTGTCACTCCTGGACTCCTGTGTTAAAATCACTGTGCTATGCTCTGAGTCTCGCAGTGTCATCCAGGCTTGGCATCCTTTACACTTTTGGCTTACTACTTGGAGTTCCAGTTCACGCATATTGCTTAAAGTTTCAGCAGCTGCTTGCGCTGCCTTTCTCATCACTGCTGGAGTCAGTTAGGACAAGGCTTGGAGGCACTTTAAATCCAGGTCGAGAGCTCCATTCATACCGCCATCTTGGACATGCTCCCAAGCATAGACCTCTTTCTTAATGTACAGTACCAAGATGCCAAATTATGTTGGTAATGTGAAAGTGTTTATGTGGCATTAGCCATATGGATATAATGTAAATTGACATATTTAAAGAATGTTTTGATTGTTTTTTCCTTCTTGGATCGTGTGATGCATATTTATTCTACGTTAAGCCCACATGCAATGTTATATATAATAATGGTAAATCCAAAGGGTAAATATCCCCGAATTGCAGGATTGTACGCCTGTCCTGTAGGTACATAGCACATTAAGGAATTTCTGGCCCCTTGGGCTGAAACGTTTTTTCTTTTTCCTTTATTTTATTCTTGTTTTTCAGTCCCTTCTTCTGTTCATTAGTTCCTATCCCATTTTCATTACACAGCACCCTATGCAACAGATAATAGTGTAATTTACAGGGTGTAATAGCTTGTCTGATGGTTTTTCTTAACTGTTCAGCTAGCATACATATATGAATGACGATATTTGACCTGAAAGAAATAATAAGAAACATTCTCCATACATAAAAGATAACTACTTAACTATTATGAATTTAACATTATGATCATTACTTTCCCATTTTTTTGTAAGTTGTTCATGATAACAAACAGTTTTTATGTTTTATTAATTATTGGTTTCTCCAAGAAGTGAACCAAAAATGTATGTATGCAATTCTTATGGAACACAAAAAAATATTTAGACCTTAAATTCCATTTTAATGGCATTTTTGTGCTTCAGATGTGAAGAAGCTACAGTTCCAAACAAACTGTTCTTTCCATTGTCTCTTATCTTTATCTTCCCATATTTGGGCTTGTATTCGCTCCCACAGTTTCAAGCTAGAACGAAAAACATGGTACTGACATGCAGACCAAATTGGAGAAGTATGGTTTTGTTTTCTAGGCATTTGTGAAAGCGTTTTCAATAGAGATATTTGGAGTTTCGGACCAACACTGGTTGGCTGAAACTATGACATTTTAACTGTTGAAATTTTTGTGGTCAAAACTTTAACTTTTCTCACATTAATTTTCAGTTTCAACACTGAAATTACAGTAAGCATCTAAACTGGGGCTGTTCTGCGAACATCTATAGTACCCAAATTATCTGTACATTTAAATGAGTAGAACCTTCAAATGCAAACATTCCAAGTTTTGAATGAAATGCACCAGGATCTGAGATGTCCTCTACAGCAACAGTTGCCACACAGTATTTAATATCAGCTTCATGTTTTATAGAGTAAGTCTACAGTTGTAATGACCTCCTGGTCTCCAAAGAATGAAATATATTTGAAGGTCCACCAGGCTTCAGGGATCTGGGCATCTTTTACAGTTGTATGTCACACTGTAGGGTAAAGGACAAGACATTAAAGGTGCAAAAAGCAGAACCTGTAATAGGCAATAAAAAAAGCTTTAGGCATCTGCAGTCAGGAAATATGAAAATATAGGTTAGGGTTAGATTATGTGAGTTTATCTGTGAAAGGCTATAGTTTCAATGTGCCCAGTACACTAAAGGTTAGACAGAATGCTGTTAGTATCTGGCCAAAATTACAAAAACAACATGCGACAGGTGTCATTATAAATATTTGTAATTTTAAAATACCATGGATTCACAAAAAAACACAATAACAAAAAAAACACCTTGTCCCCTGACTTTCAGGGAAATATAATAGAGAGATTTCACTTTAATTACATCCGAGGTTCTCTCTCGATTTTAACCTCTGTGTGACGTGTCCTGTATTTTAAATAAAATGTAATTGTAAATGCTTGACAAAAATAATACTGAAGCTTGTGGCGCCATGTGTCTTTGACCCCTGTCAAATTCTGTGTTAAATTTTAACACAAGATTTTTGGCATTGCAATCCCCTGTTTAAAGGCTTCAATGCTTTAAAGGGCATGTAACACCCCTCTTACAAAAATTTAGTATCTAACAGAACACCCCCCAAAGCTAAGATTAGAGATGTTCAAAACTGTTGAGTTTCGTTTCGTTTTCAAAATTTGGAAATTTTCGGAAATTTGGAAAGTTCGAGTTCGATTTTCGAAAATCGTCTTACTTTGATTTGCGAAAAATTCTACTTTCGCTTTCGAAAATCGGCTACTTTCGATTTTCGATAATTATCTACTTTCGATTTTCAATAATTATCTACTTTCGAATTTCTCTAAAAATCGAAAATTCGAAAAATTTGGGTTCTGTGAAATTCGGGGGTTCTGAAATTCGTCAGACTTCGAAACCCTCAGATTCGATTCGAAACTGGGTTTAATCGAATCCACGTTACATCTCTAGCTACGATCCGTTTTACTTACAGTTTGAAAAAGAGATCCCTCGCTGTGTAGGAAGCCTTACAAACCACCAATTCCAGCACTGCTTAGCCACACTTCTGCTGCTGCACGTGCCCTTAACGTGCACGAGCAGCAGCAGCAGAGACTCTCCTCGGTATTGGCCGTCAACCATTGGCCATGACATCACTGTCACGGCGGTGAACTGACGGCCAATACCAGGAAGAAGCGGTGAGCTGCGGCGCTGGATTGGGTTTATCTTTGGATCTTAGCTTTTGGGGGGTGTTTCTATTATATACTACATTTTTAAAAGGGGTGTACATGCCCTTTAAGAACAGTATGAAACCTATGAAATCTGTATTAGTCAAACAGATTGTGGTCTTTTTCAAGTCAAATCACAGGCATGTCCTTGATATAATGGCAAATTCTCATAGCATGATAAAATAGATCCTTTATTTCAGTATATTTTACTTAAATTTTTCTAGAATTCCTGTGCACTCATGGACAAGTCCATAAATGTCCCCATTACTATGTATTTATTGAGTGCCCAGTGTTGTACAGCTCAATGAACATCTTAATAACAAAGATAACGGCTTCATCAATGCAGAACATATAACAGCCAGTAAACACACGAACTAAGTAAAATGCCATGATTAGCAAAATAAATAGTTCCCAATGACAGTGCCATGCTGTGGCATGTCCCCTTGTTTTAATAAACTGTATGTTGTTAAAGTGTTTTTCTATATCTGAACAAGTTTTGAAAAAAAGTACAGTATAACCAGCTTCCAACTTTGCTTAATGACCAGCAACGTAAAAAAAATCAAATGAATCCCATTTTTCTATTTAAACTGATGATTTAAATACAGATGATTAGCTGTATACTCAACTCTAGACAATTTTATATTAGACATATTGTTTTTTATTGTGAATTTTAGATAAACTCTATTAACATCTCTGAGGACCAATTAATTTGGTGAACTCCAAAGGAAGGGACCGAACAGGACTAAACGCTATCTTTGTGTTAGTATACTGTAATTGACAATATAATGTTTTCCTAGGGATGAGGGGTGACAATTATAATTGTAAAGATCACCTTATCATGGTCCTGCTGCATGTAATACATATTTACACAGTCAATTTCTAAAACAATTTTATTGTTTTAAGTTTTTGTCTTCAATATGATTTAAGGACTTACAGGGTTATTTATATAAAGTCTTATCGTAAAAATGGTGCTAATTTGCCCCACCTATCAGATGTGCTTTCATAATGTTAAATAAGATCTGATTGGTTGGGGCAAAATTAGCACCATTTTTTTTTTACAATAAGAAACATTTATTGAATCTCCCTGTTAATATCTACTGGAAACATTTGAGGAATAAACCCTGCAAAACGGTCTATAGCAAAAAGGAAATATATGTTCACCATTTTTAAATGATTGGATCTGAACATATTTATTACTCGATTTGAGACTTGTTTCAAATGAATACTGCCTTTTTGATCAAACATTATGCATAGACACAAACACACTAGTCATTAAGCCAGGAAAAACAAGTGTATTGTGTACTGTACTGTTATTTTACTGGAGAGAAAATAAAGTAAGAAAAGAAAATGTAATTTTGTGAAAATTTTAAATTTTTTTCTTCAAAAAAAAAAAAGAAAGAACTCAATTTCAAGGTGTTTTTTCACTTATTACTGTTGTCCCCACGAGGATATGCAGGGAGGTTCATTTTCTTATTAGCAAAGACATCTTGTCATTTTATTTAATTATTTTGAGCTATTAGGTTTTCCATGTCTTGGTCAGCTTGAAATGAGAGAAGGTTATTTATATTTTGTTGTTCGATATTATCAGCATTTGGCAGATTCTAAATAAATCAATGCACGGACACAGAAGTAGAAAAGAAATGTTTACCTAGGTTTATTACACATTTGTAACAGGAAGAAGATGTTTTATTGCAATGATACTATTACCAGCTATTTTGCATAAAACTCAATATATTGTGTAAAGTGCAAGATATACAGATTCCAACTATCCCATATGAAGTTGTCACTATATTACAAATTAATAGACTATAGTTTTCTTTTCTAGTATTTTTTATTTTTGCATTTACAAAATAAACACCAGACATTTTGTTACAATAATATTCTTGTAAACTGAGGACATCATTTTTTCCCACATAATGTTGGATAATTGCATTTCTTGACATTTATTGATGTGCCTGACCTTAACACATGGATTTGTTTTGTCCTTAGAAAAACTGAATTGATGCCCTATCTATTTTACGACTTCTGTAAAGTCAAGAAGACCATGATTCCTTGACGTGGCTAATTAAGGCGGCGCTCATTTCACGGGGTAAGCCAAAATATTTTATTTTTCTAAATTTCTACTTATCCATATCCTGATTTTAGATATCTGGTGAAAAAGCAGTTGATCTCATGGATGAGCAAACCCAACTAGCTAATTATAGTGTTTTTTTTGAACAATTTATTTTGATTTTACCGTATTGTTTTTCACACGTTGCTTTAAAGACCATCAAAAAAAAAAAAAGCTTGCATTCATTGCCATTCTTTAAAGGGTATGTACACTGTAAATTCCAATCGACGTCGCCAGGAGCATGCACATTGATGCACGTCATGGCGTGATGACGCCCGTGCGCGCACATTCACGGCAACGTCACCACAACTGTGCATGCACACTGATGTCACCGCTTTGCTAACAGGACATATTTGCTTAGCAAAGGGATTTTGCCAATCTCGTAGGGCGGAGCGGAAAATGAGAGGAGACAGAAGGAGGAAGAAAGAACCTTTCAAGTAAAGGTAGGGTATAGGAGGTGCTAGAAAAAAAACACTTTACATTTGAAGCCTAAGCTATAAGTTAAAGTAAGTTGGATTTTCAGTGTACATAACCTCTAAGTAGAAGTGGGAAGTTTCATTAGATACAGGACTTAAAGAATACTGTATTGCCTCAATGCATTTTTTTAAACTGCTTTCAAAAGATGTAAAGGTATGCAGTCTTCCCCATACATTTTTTTCTGATTTTGAGCTTCTCTCTGCCCTTAATTAGCCTGCTGTGAAAGGGATTTAACAATTCTGTCTGCCTGTAACTGTCACTCAAAACTATAGCATGTGAGAAAACATGCTTCACCCTCCTGATCAGCTGATTATGTAGGCTGATCCTAGCAACTGACAGTTTCAAGTTGTTTTGAGCGGCAGAGGAGTAGGAGAGAGTTTGTAACAGAACTTCCCACCAGCCAATGACAAGTGAAATGTTAATCAGGACCCTGGCCCTTAGGAGGTGGGCTTTTAGCACTTATCTTGCTATGTGATATCTAAGGGAAGGCCAGCACAGTTGTAAATGTGAGTAAGCGATTTCAGCTGCTGGAAGTGTGGACATGTAATGGGGTAATGTTTTTTTTATCATTGTTTGTCTTAAGGAGCTAAAGAGTACATTTGAGAATTCTGACTTTGTTTTTTATTGAATTACTGTACTACTCCAGCCAAATTCTCCTTCCTCACCCACCTCTCCCAGTAAATTAGCTAGGGTAAGGAACTGAATGCTAGACCCTCACCCCGGGTTTGCATTAATGGAAAATTTATAGTTAAAAGAAAAGTTGTGCTTCTGCAAATGGCTTAATAATAGAAATACTGCCCCCCTCCCAGCAAAACTATATTTTGACCCCTCCTGATCATCCCACAATGTTTTTTTTCGTATATTAAAAATGAAATTCAATGTGAGTTAGAACAGTACATCTTGCAACTTGATGATTTTTTCCCAACATGTTTTCTTTGCACTCAAAATTATAACTAACTGAAAATTATAGTTCTCTCTCAAAACATTTCACATGCTCAAGTCTAAATGTTAGAAAAAGAGGTTTGTTGAAAGTTTAAAGAAGATGCAAAAGTAAAAACATAGTATAAAGTATAGTACTAGTGTAGAAGCAGTAAATAATATTTAAGGGGCACCTGTAAAAGAATAGAAAATAACCAGAGAAATAAAGGTGGATTTGTGAGAAGAAAAAAGAGAAACCAGGGAAAGCTTGGCTTTTTAATTTCATCTCTTTTTTGTATTATAACCTGCCATAGGAAAAATTTCTTTTAGAGTGTTTTGCATGAACAGAATTCAGGACTTCAAGCGGTGCAAGGCTCAGTGCTAGCCACTGAGCCCCCTTGTTGCCATTGTAAAATGTTGAGGGGGTGAGTGAGATAGAGGACGCCTGGCCCAATCCATGCAGGGGGATGGCCAGCAAGTGTGATACCCACCTCCAAGGCAAGACCCCACACCCTGCCTTAAAGGTCCTTTTGGAGTTTAGGTGGGTCCTGAAGCTCAAAACATTTTCCCCCGCTCATTATAAAAAAGCTGTTGAGGCCCCAAGAAGGGCTTATTGGGGCTTAGGAAGTTCTGCAGCTCAAAACCAGGACACCCATTCCCTGGCTATTATTAGAGCCCTTCTGGACCTTATATGGGCCTTTGTTGGGGATTCCATGGCTCAAAAACCTGGACCCTTTAGCTCTTAAAAGTGGCCCTCAGAAGGGACCCTTACAGTCCTTTCTAGGTCCCTTGCACGGTACCACAGCTTGAAACCAGGGACCCCCCTCTAGCAAGATCCTCTGCAGCTCTGAAAGGATAAGGGGTATTGCAGCTTGAAACTGGGACCATCCAGCATTTTGTTGAGGAACATTTCCATGTCTCTGACATCTTCTTTATCTTCTTCTCCACTGTCTTCTTCTTCTCTCACCGCCTTTTTATTTCTATCGTCATCTTCTATTTTCTCACCACCGCCTTCTTCTTTCGTTGCCCTGCCTTCTTTTTTCCTCTCCACTTTCTTTTGTTGATCCCAGTTCCTCCTTCTACTTTCTTGATCCCAGAGTCTTTTAGTATTTTCGACATAGCGTATTCTGAGTTACATGCAGGTTTATAGTGATTTTTACAGCATTCATGAATAACCCTCTCAAATAAGTTTGTATATATTACAATCTTATCAATCATATTCTGAAATTTTTTTTATTTTCTCCTGCACGGACCAGGAGACCCACCCCCTCAAATAAGTGCCAAACAATCCCTGACATGTTTTCTTTTCAAAAAAATAAATAATATGTAATAATAATAGAGCTATAGTAGCAGCTTATTACAGACCACAACACTATAACATTTCAGTAAGATGTTGCAGAAAAAATAATGTAAATAATATAGAATAATATAAATAAATGCTAATACAAAAATCATGAAATCTTCAAGGTGACTTCTTAATATGCTTATGTTTAAATATAAGGCTGAACAAAAAAAGTTTCAGTGAGTCATGTATTACTAATGAAATAGCTAAGCCACTTATTATAAATGATGGACATAGTAAGCACCTAAGGATATAATTTAGCAGGATAACCATGGCTCCTGTTCATTATAATATTGATAAATTTAATGTGTGCTATTGACTCCGGTAAACCTGGCCTAAAAATATATTACGTTTAATGCAAACAATGGTTGTTTTTTCGGGAAAGAGAATATGATAACTGAATCTTCGAGCAAGAATAGATTACAGGTTTCTTAAAGCAAATTGTGTCGTTAACAAAAATATAGGTATTGGTTAAAAAGTGTATAACATAGCAGTTACATTTTTCAGTAAGCTTGTATAATGGAATGTAGTCATATTCTCTTCTTTCTTTTCTTTTATTTTTTCTCTGTACGTTACCAATACTACTTAAACGCGTTTTGTGTTTATACTACTGACAGTGCACACAGTTAAATTTTCCAAAAATATAGTCTTCAAATCAAATATCATCAAGTTTAGAGTGCCTCAGTTCAGAACATTTTCTGCATTAAAGATACAGGAAACAATTATCCATCAATGGTGAAGCAAACATTTAAAAGCTTCTTTCATATGCTTTCAGAAGCAGATCAAAGGTACATGGAGATTAAAGCTATTTAAATTGAGTAAGAATTTGATTACTTTGTATCTCTTAAATTAATTTTAGGAGTTTAGGGGGAAATGGTGGAAGCATGCTTTAGGCCTTAGTCTATTCTTCTCATTGTAGGTAATAGTTTATTATGAAATTAATGTATTACTTGCAATCTCATAAATTAACATGTCTTAAAGATGAGAAATAACGCAATTAAAATTATACATAGTATATAATACATAATATGCTTTTATTTGGTCTAAATAGTTTTTATTAATGTAAGGGGGAGATTCAATATCCCTAAAATTAGGGTAAAACCCACGTTAACCCAATGCCATATTGGGTTAATGTGGGTTTACACTAATTTAGGGCATTGTCGTTTCCATAGGGCACAGGCACCTGTTCCAGTTTTTTTAAGGGTTAAGTGCAAACTTAACACTGAGTTGGATGGGTGTTTACTCCCGCTTTTACCTTTACATGATCCCGCAATGCAATTCAGACCTAATCTGGTTAACATATGGTATTATATCATGGGATCACGACAAGGTAAGTAGCGCAATTTTCTAATATTGAATCTTTCCGAAAGTGTATACTTATAGTGTCTTAAATTAAATGTCTTTTGTTGAAAACAATACATAATATCCTGCAAACATTTTTTAAAAAAGTTTGTGCGCTTCAAATTAAGTTTTACCCGAGTATAAACCGAGAAAATTTTACCTTTAAAATCATCCTTGGTTGGGTGATCTGGAAGCTTGAAGGAGCATGGACAATTCACATAGTCCTGGGAAAAAAAAGCTCTCTCCTCCTGTAACAAACAGATACCTCTTGATTCGGCAGGTTACGCAAATGTCCTGCTCACTTCGTAGATCATCCCAGACAATTAAAGGAGGGATCTTTAATTTTCAGACTGCACTGAAAGGTATGCAGGGCACATCTTGTATGAGACTATGCATGGGACTTGTCTATGGGTCTGGTATTGGACTTTCTATGGGGCTGCATATGGGACTTTCTTTGGAGTTGTGTATTGGAGTTTCTATGGTCTGTTATGTTGGGACTTCTATGGGCTGTGTAATTGACTTTCATGGGGCTGTGTATGAGGCTTTCTATCGGGCTGTGTATGGGACTTTCTATGGGAATGTGTATGGGACTTCTATAGGGCTGTGTATGGGACTTTTATAGGGCTGTGCTGATGAGGCTTCTATGATATGTGTAGGACTTTTTGGGGTGTGTATTGGACTTTCTATGGGTCCTGTGTAGGGGACTTTCTAGATGGGCTGTGCATGGGACTTTCTATGGGGCTGTGTATGGGACTTTCATGGGGCTGTGTATGGGACTTTCTATTGGCTGTATATAAGGCTTTGGGGCTGTGTTAGGCTTTTAATTAGGCTGCGGTATGAGACTTCCTATGGGGCGTGTATGGGACTTCCTATGGGGCTGTGTATGGGACTTTCTATGGGGCTGGTATGGGATTCTATGGGATGGTAGGGACTTTTCTATGGGGCTGTGTTGGACTTTCTATGGGGCTGTATATGGGACTTTCTATGGGGCTGTGTTTTGGGCATTCTATGGGGCTGTGTATGAGGCTTTCCATGGGACTGTCTATGGGGCTGTCTAGGAGAAATCAATCCTCAGTTTTACTTGAGTTGCATGTTTTCCTGGTTTTACAGTTAAATAGTACCCCAGTTATATTCCAGGTCAGTTTATACGGTAAAAGTAAAGTTAAATATTTTCCAAGATGAACTTGTAAGATATTAGAATATTTAAACAGGAACGAAGATAAAACATAATTTTTATTTTAATTGTGGTTAGTCACATAAGCATTGGCTACCACCATAAGGATCCGTCAGTTGATGAAAAAAACAAGGGCATTCTGGAATTGAAATGATACTTTGCATCTGTTAGTTCAGTTTGGTTCTTCAGTTTTAACAATGTATTATCCAAAGCCCCTTTCCTAGTCTCAATAGGTATATTTTGCCACAGTGAGCCAAAGTTCTAAAATATTTTTTGAGCTGATTTTAGGAAAGGAGAAGAGGGAATTTCATTAAGGTGTTCACAGCAGCGCAGCTCCTAATCTTAACTGGCCTTCTGCTGCAAGAGTTATTCTAGCGGTTTTTGACAAACTGCAAATACAGTTCAAGCCTTCATTCATCACTGGCCCCTAGTTTTTTGCCTAAAAAGGTCTTGGATTTGGGGGGGTTCTTTCGAAAAAAAAATTGCTATGGTTTGTTGCCCTATGACCTGATATTGGGTCACCCATCGTCCACGGCGGAATTAAAGGGTGTAATGTATAGCTGTAAAATCACAGCCTAGTCAGAGCCTCCCCCTATGGAATGAACTATTGGTACGGCAACACGTTTGCCGTGACTAAATTGATTGTCCGCCGACACATTTGCCACTAGCAATTTTATTATATGTACTAGCCTACCAAGAGCCACAGATCCTGTGTACCAGGGGCTGTTGTAGCTTTCAGGTACTGTACATTACTATTAATCTAGTGTTTTGCAGACAACGTTATTGGTTATAAAAAAAAAAAAATTAAATGGGAAGTTTCGATTTCCTGTTTTTTATGACGATGTTTTTTTTTTTTTTTTTTTTTTGTTTAAAATAAACAAATTTTTCCCCCAAAACATCAGCTGTAAATATCAGCCTAACTTATAGCTCATTTTGCATTTCTGGTATGTTAATTAGAATTTCCCAGCAGTAAAGGCGTCGGCCAGATGATCAGGTGATCAATGGCTGCCTCCATAAGGCACATACAAAATGGAAGACCACAGTTCCCCTTTAAACTCATGAATACAGCATTGATGAAATAAGCTTATTCCAAACTGGTTATTTGGAGGACCCATGGGAAGGCATTCAGTGAAAATAAGACTGTTACACAAGTAAAAAAGGAATTGCATCAATATCATTTTTTAAAATTCACTGAACTTGAAATATGGTTTTGTTTCTCTTGGTCAAACACCTTACAACAGATTTGACCAACACTACTGCAGGTGTTATTGGACCACATTGGACCAGCATTTTCCCAGAAACAATCTCCCACCAGTAGAAGAAAATAAGAATGGATTGTGGGAGTTACTTATTACAATAGAAAAACAAAATTTTATTTCACTTTTTTTATTATGTCCTGTAAAATTGCACAAGTCTCATGTTTAAACAAACAGTCATCTGTAAACTGCTTAAAGAATAACATTTACTAAGGGACCAAATAACTTAGGGAGAGTTTTCACCACAGCTCCCTTACTCATCATGCAGATAAGGGAAGGAGAGACTTCTGGGTCATTTCCCAGCTTGTGGTTAAAAATGGGAGGGGTTAAAGGGCATGTCCACCCCCAAAACTATTTTTTGCTGTAGTGTAGGGAACGCTATCCTGTGTACTTTTGCCATATACTTTCATTATTTTTTTGGAACAGTTATCAAGTTATTTTCATTTTTGTGTTTCTTATGGGTGTAGCAATTGATTTCTCTCCTCCTATAGTGGGCAGTGTGCTTGTAGTCTATGGAGATATGTCCACCAATCAGAAGGGTATTGCATAATGGTTAAAATAGCCCTTTCTCCATTTATTAATTAAACATGCAGATTCTAAGCAACTGATTTGCAAGTGCCACCTGGGATTCTGGGATTTTACATTAACCCATTCCCTCCTTCTATAGTCATCAGAACTACATGATCTGAAATTGTTGTGTGCAAGAAGCATGTTGATGTCAGATTGAATCAGTTTATCAATGGTATATACCCCACAGTCCCAAATACAGGGTCACCTACTCTGTCCCAAATACAGCCCCTCCTGTACAAATACAGCCCCCCCATCCCAAATACAGGGTCGCTCCCTCTGTCCCCAATACAGCCCCCCCATCTGTCCCAAATCCAGGGCCCCTGTCCCAAATTCAGGATCCCCCCTCCATGACAAATACAGCCCCCCTCTGTCCCAAATACATGGCCCCTCTATCCCAAATCCAGGGTGCCCCCTCTGTCCCAATCCAGGGTCTCTCCTTGGTCCCAAATCTAGCCCATCTCCTCTGTCCCAAATCCAGACCCCCCTCTATCCTAAATCCAGGGTCATCCCCTCTGTCCCAAATCATGGGACACCCCTGTCCCAAATCCAGACCCCCTCTATCCCAAATCCAGGGTCCCCCCTCTGTCCCAAATCCAGACCCCCTCTCTATCCCAAATCTAGGGTCACCCCCTCTGTCCCAAATACAGGGCCCACCCTCTGTCCCAAATACAGGGCCACCACCTCTGTCCCAAATCCAGCCCCACTCTATCCCAAATTCAGGGTCCCCCCTATTTCCCAAATCCAGGGTCTCCCCTCTATCCCAAATCCAGGGTCCCCCTTCTGTCCCAAACCCAGCCCTCCCACTGTCCCAAATACAGGGTCACCTCCTCTGTCCCAAATACAGCCCCTCTGTCCAAAATCCAGGGTCCCTCCCTCTGTCCAAAATAAAGCCCCCCCATCTGTCCCAAATCCAGGGCCCCTCAGTCCCAAATCCAGGGTGCCCCCTCTGTCCCAAATCCAGGGTCCCTCCTTGGTCCCAAATCCAGCCCCCCTCTGTCCCAAATCCAGATCCCCCTCTATCTCAAATCCAGGGTCATCCACTCTGTCCCAAATCAAGGGTCACCCCCTGTCCCAAAATTAGCCCGCCCCCTCTGTCCCAAATTCAGCCCCTCTCTATCCCAAATTCAGGGTCCCCCCTATATCCCAAATTCAGGGTCTCCCCTCTATCCCAAATCCAGGGTCCCCCTTCTGTCCCAAACCCCAGCCCCCCCACTGTCCAAATACAGGGTCACTTCCTCTGTCCCAAATCCAGCCCCTGTCCCAAATACCAGCCCCCCCCTCGTCCCAAATATAGCCCCCCCATCTGTCCCAATCCGGGCCCCTGTCCCAAATCCAGGATTCCCCCTGTGTCCCAAATCCAGGATCCCCTCTGTCCCAAATCCAGGATCCCCCTCTGTCCCAAATCAACCCCCCTGTTCCAAAACATGGTGCCCCTCTCAATCCCAAATTCAGGGTCCCCCTATATCCCAAATCAGGGTCTCCCCTCTATCCCAAATCCAGGGTCCCCCCTCTGTCCCCCAAACCCAGCCCCCCCACCCCCCCCCACTGTCCCAAATCCAGCTCCCCTGTCCCAAATCCAGCCCCCCCTCTGTCCCAAATCCAGGGCCCCTGTCCCAAATCCAGGATTCCCCCTGTGTCCCAAATCCAGGATCCCCCTCTGTCCCAAATCCAGGATCCCCTCTGTCCCAAATTCAACCCCCCGGTTCCAAATACATGGTGCCCCCTCTGTCCCAAATCCAGCCCCCCCCCCCTGTCCCAAATCTAGCCCCCCCTCTGTCCCAAATCCAGTCCCCCCTCTGTCCCAAAACCAGAGCCCACTCTATCCCAAATCCAGTGTCATGCCCTCTGTCCCAAATCAAGGGTCACCCCCTGTCCCAAGTTCAGGGTCCCCCTCTTTGTCCCAAATCCAGGGTCCCCCCTCTGTCCCAAATCCAGAGTCTCCCCTCTGTCCCAAATCCAGGGTCGTCGTCCCCCTCTGTCCCAGATCCAGGGTCCCCCCTCTGTCCCAAATACACCCACCGTGTCACAAATCCAGGACCCACCCTCTGGCCCAAATCCAGCCCCCCTCTGTCCCAAATCCAGGGCCCCCCTCTGTCCCAAATCTAGTCCCCCCATCCCAAATCCAGCACCCCCCTCTGTCCCAAATCCAGGGTCCACCCCTCTGTCCCAAATACAGCCCTCACTCTTTCCCAAATCCAGGGTCCCCCTTCTGTCCCAAATACAGCTCCCCTGTCCCAAATACAGCCCCCCCCCCCCCCCCCCAACCCCCCCCCCCCCCTCCCAAATCTAGGGCCCCTGTCCCAAATCCAGGGTTCCCCCTGTGTCCCAAATCCAGGATCCCCCTCTCCCCCAAATCCAGGATCCCCTCTGTCCCAAATTCAACCCCCCTGTTCCAAATACATGGTGCCCCTATGTCCTAAATCCAGGGTCCCTCCTTAGTCCCAAATCCAGTCCCCCCTCTGTCCCAAATCCAGGCCCCCCTCTGTCCCAAATCCAGAGCCCACTCTATCCCAAATCCAGGGTCACCCCTTCTGTCCCAAATCAAGGGTTACCCCCTGTCCCAAGTTCAGGGTCCCCCCCTCTGTCCCAAATCCAGGGTCCCCCCTCTGTCCCAAATCTAGAGTCTCCCCTCTGTCCCAAATCCAGGGTTGTCGTCCCCCTCTGTCCCAGATCCAGGGTCCCTCCTCTGTCCAAAATCCAGTCCCCCATCCCAAATCCTGTCCCCCCACTCTATCCCAAATCCATGGCCCACCCTCTGTCCCAAATTCAGGGTCCCCGCTCTGTCCCAAATCCACCCACCCTGTCCCAAATCCAGGACCCACCCTCTGTCACAAATCCAGCCCTCCTCTGTCCCAAATACAAGGTCACCCCCTCTGTCCCAATAAAAGGTCACCCCCTCTGTCCCAAATCCAGGGCCCCCCTCTGTCCCAAATACAGCCCCCCATCCCAAATCCAGCACCCCCCTCTGTCCCAAATCCAGGGTCCACCCCTCTGTCCCAAATACAGCCCCCACTCTTTTCCAAATCCAGGGTCCCCCCTCTGTCCCAAATACAGCCCCCCCCCCCTCTGTCCCAAATCCAGGGCCCCCCTCTGTCCCAAATCCACCCCCCCTGTCCCAAATATAGCCCCCCCATCTGTCCCAAATCCAGGTTTCCCCCTGTGTCCCAAATCCAGGATCCCCTCTGTCCCAAATTCAACCCCCCTGTTCCAAATACATGGTGCCCCTATGTCCTAAATCCAGGGTCCCTCCTTAGTCCCAAATCCAGTCCCCCCTCTGTCCCAAATCCAGCCCCCCTCTGTCCCAAAACCAGAGCCCACTCTATCCCAAATCCAGGGTCACCCCTTCTGTCCCAAATCAAGGGTCACCCCCTGTCCCAAGTTCAGGGTCCCCCCCTCTGTCCCAAATCCAGGGTCCCCACTCTGTCCCAAATCCAGAGTCTCCCATCTGTCCCAAATCCAGGGTCGTCGTCCCCCTCTGTCCCAGATCCAGGGTCCCTCCTCTGTCCAAAATCCAGTCCCCCATCCCAAATCCAGTTCCCCCCTCTATCCCAAATCCATGGCCCACCCTCTATCCCAAATTCAGGGTCCCCCCTCTGTCCCAAATCCACCCACCCTGTCCCAAATCCAGGACCCACCCTCTGTCCCAAATACAAGGTCACCCCCTCTGTCCCAAATACAAGGTCACCCCCTCTGTCCCAAATCCAGGCCCCCCCTCTGTCCCAAATCTATCCCCCCTATCCCAAATCCAGCACCCCCTCTGTCCCAAATCCAGGGTCCACCCCTCTGTCCCAAATACAGCCCCCACTCTTTCCCAAATCCAGGGTCCCCCCTCTGTCCCAAATACAGCCCCCCCTCTGTCCCAAATCCAGGGCCCCTCTCTGTCCCAAATCCAGGGTTCCCACCTCTGTCCCAAGCAACCTGCAGAGGAACTGCTGAGACAATCTTACCATTTCCCTCTAGTGATGAGTCCATAGGAACTGCAGTGACACACAGACTTGGACCATAGCACGGACTTTAGACCATGGTTAGGCTTTTATTATATAGGATAATATGTAATGCAGGTTTTACAAAAGGGAATCTTAGAAACTTAAGTTATTTGCAATCATAGTGGTTCTCCTATCCTCTGCAGCTTCCAGGTAACCAGGCAGACATTACTGAAGCTGCTTACTCTACTGCTGTGCAAGCTCATTACTAGCTTGCAACAACAGCAGAGGAAGTGTGATCCGTTATGTAAGTAAGTTTGGGAGAAACAAGATTTTGGAGGGTCCTTAACCTATATAAAGGTTAAGGACCCCCTTAATAACTTTTATAAATATACCCCAAAGTCTCTTTAGAATTGGACTTAGGTTGTTCATGTTAAGCAGTTCATATATTGTTGAACAGTATATGTCCCAACCAAATAAATGTCTACAATGTCCAATACAGAAGTATATTGCATCAACATTATACCTCACCAGCTGTTACACTACCCTTGTTTTTATATACCAGTATGTCAGCCAGGTTTCATGCAGTCTCCAACCTCTTTTAGAGGATGCGGGTATGTCCCAACCTAGGGTTGGGTAAATACGTTCCATTTATGTATACCTGACACCAAACAGGAATTTCAGTGTCTTTGTAAACACTCCTGTCCCTGACAATTATATATTCCTTTGAACAAAAAAAAGAAATGTAATCTTTTGAAGTTTATTTCTTAGCTTGTATGGTAAGTAACAATATTAAAATTTAAATAAAAGATACAATTAAGTACGGGGAATCGTACCTGCAACCAATTGCTAAAATTGCTAAACTGCAGGGGCTTCCATGTTGGTGTGGAGAAATCTAGAGCCAATGAATAGTGGGGTCTCTTTTCATTTAATGGGTCTACATGCTCACAAGGCTTTTTAAAGACAACATGGGCTGTTGTACTGGCAACAACATGGAAGCCTTCTTGTTTATTATATACTCTATAGTACATTTACATAAATGCAACTTAACAAGAGAAGTATCTTATAATATACAGTATAGGTGTTCTGGAGAGAAAAGCTTTCACCACTAGCCCTCAACTTATATGTCAAATCCGCTGCCTAAATGTTTATTATGTGACATTAATCTGACACAATTTTCCCTTTAATATACACTTCAACAATCTCCTGAAAGGGCATGTCCACCTCCAAAGTAAACTTTAACCAATTACTGGCCCCACTGTATGGTTAGAAAAAAAATCCTTACCTTACATTTCTGCTCATTATGGTTCTCCTGCAGTGCTTGTCCAATGTTCAAAGTAAAAAGTAGTATCTGTCTTCCTGTCCAAAGGGTCTGCCTTTTCTTTTGCCTCTATGAGGTAGTGTGATGTGTGCAGGGGAGTCCTCCACCACCTTCCTGCCTGCATCCGGAACCATCCATTGCTGCAATTCCACTTAGAGTAAAAAGATTTTGATACAATGTAGGCTACCCCACCCACCCCAACTGCTATATTTGTTCCTACGGTGCTCTCCATTGATGGCAACCATGTCTGTGATTGTCTGCCTGAGATAATCACAGATGCGGCTGCCAGTCCGGCCTCCTGCTTGCAGTTCTGGCAAGCTGGGAGCTGGATCAGAGCACTGGGGGAATGAAGGCATGCAAGTAGAGTTTAAATCTTTTTTTAACAAACTAATATAGCGGTTGGGGGTGGGCAGGGGTAGCCTACATAATATCAAAAAATGTTAATCAGACTGGATACCCTAAAGGGCATGTCCACCCCCAAAACTAAAATTTTACCTACTACTGGGCTCACTGTGTAGTGTTTAAAAATCCCCACCTTACCCCTCTGCTCCAAACGGTTCTCCTATAATGTGTCTTCAAAGTCCCAGAAATTAAAGAGTAGGAGCCATTTCTGGTGTACTTTGTTTCCGCCTCTAACTATTCCTTGTAGAGGAAACTATTTTTTGCTGTAGTGTAGGGAACGCTATCCTGTGTACTTTTGCCATACACTTTCATTATTTTTTTGGAACAGTTATCCAGTTATTTTCATTTTTGTGTTTCTTATGGGTGTAGTAATTGATTTCTCTCCTCCTATATTGGGCAGTGTGCTTGTAGTCTATGGAGATATGTCCACCAATCAGAAGGGTTTTGCATAATGGTTAAAATAGCCCTTTCTCCATTTATTAATTAAACATGCAGAATCTGAGCAACTGATTTGCAACTGCCACCTGGGATTCTGGGATTTTACATTAACCCATTCCCTTCTTCTATAGTCATCAGAACTACATGATCTGAAATTGTTGAGTGCAAGTAGCATGTTGATGTCAGATTGAATCAGTTTATCAATGGTATATATATATATTATATATATATATATATATATATATATATATATATATATATATATATATATATACACACAGAAATACGAAGGCACTCACAGGTCTTATATATATATATATAGATATATATATATCTATATATATATATACACACACAGAAATATGAAGGCACTCACAGGTCTGAAACTTTTGAATGCCGCCCAGGCATTTCCTTGCTTGGAATCACTGCTGTTTGCTCTATAGTAAGACACAACAGTTGTTACAAGCAGAGCTGCATTTATTGCAGACTGGTTACTTTTACACTTGAATTTATTCAGACTCAGCTTTGCTGCATGTGTTTCCGATATCCCTTTAATTACCATGTTGCTCTCTAGACTGGTTTGCAATCATCTCTCTCTGTTCAATTACTGGAGGTTATTACTGGTAAAATATTGGAACCAGATATTCCAACACATCAATAGCTCTGTTACTCAGATCTCCTGTTGAGTATTTAGTTGGAATAACCAATCATACTTTTACTGGATTCATTTTTAATCTTATATACTGAGAACTAAACTGAGAGCCATCTGAACTAAGGACCACCCATTCAAGCTACCCAGCCAGAATCACTCAATAAGCTTATATCCCAATGCATGCCTCAGAACAAAGCTATAACATCTCAGACAAAATGCAAAACTGAAACTAGCTCTCCTTGCTAAACGTTCACTATTTGTAGTGACTCCTATATCCACCCCCAATATCTGATTGGTCCAACATCCAAGATCCAATCAGATTTAAGATTGTATCTAGACCAATCAGATTTTGGAGGGGTGTTTATGAGACACTATAAAACAGCATGGAATCTTCAGAGCAGCTCAGTTTCTAATCAGCAGTCAAGCTAGCAGGTCTTGCCTTTGTGTTTAGGTTAGAGATTTGCAAGTAGATGGCTGGTTGTTTAGTTGGGCTGCAGAAATGAATGTTGTTGTATGGCAGTCTATAAACTGCACATATATGTTGATAAAACAGATAAATGATAAAAGTAATGTTTTTGTTACAGAGCTTGCAATTGCTTTTGTTTGGCCAAACAGACTGCAAGATAGTAACTAACCCAAGTGCCTATGTAGTTGCACTGCTAGTTTCACCATCATAAAGCAACTAACAAGAGAAGTATCTATACTATACAGTATAGGTGTTCGGAGAGAAAAGCTTCACCACTAGCCCTCAACTTATATGTCAAATCCGCTGCCAATGGTTATATGTGACATAATCTGACACAATTTTCCCTTTAATATACACTTCAACAATCTCCTGAAGGGCATGTCCACCTCCAAGTAAACTTTAACCAATTACTGGCCCCACTGTATGGTTAGAAAAAAAATCCTTACCTTAATTTCTGCTCATTATGGTTCTTCCTGCAGTGCTTGTCCAATGTCAAGTAAAAAAGTAGTATCTGTCTTCCGGTCCAAAGGGTCTGCCTTTTCTTTTGCCTCTATGAGGTAGTGTGATGTGTGCAGGGGAGTCCTCCACCACCTTTCCTGCTCGCATCAGGAACCATCCATTGCTGCAATTCCACTTAGAGTAAAAAGATTTGAATACAATGTAGGCTACCCCACCCACCCCAACTGCTATATTTGTTCCTACGGTGCTCTCCATTGATGGCAAACATGTCGTGATTGTTGCCTGAAGATAATCACAGATGCGGTGCCAGTCCGGCCTCCTGCTTGCAGTTCTGGCAAGCTGGGAGCTGGATCAGAGCACATGGGGGAATGAAGGCATGAAGTAGAGTTTAAATCTTTTTTTAACAAACTAATATAGCGGTTGGGGGTGGGCAGGGGTAGCCTACATAATATCAAAAAATGTTAATCGACTGGATACCCTAAAGGGCATGTCCACCCCCAAAACTAAAATTTTACCTAATACTGGGCTCACTGGTAGTGTTTAAAAATCCCCACTACCCCTCTGCTCAACACGGTTCTCCTATAATGTGTCTTCAAAGTCCCAGAAATTAAAGAGTAGGAGCCATTTCTGGTGTTGTACTTTGTTCCGCCTCTAACTATTCCTTGTAGGGAAACTATTTTTGCTGTAGTGTAGGGAACGCTATCTGTGTACTTTTTGCCATACACTTTCATTATTTTTTTGGAACAGTATCAAGTTATTTTCATTTTGTGTTTCTTATGGGTGTAGTAATGATTTCTCTCCTCCTATATTGGGCAGTGTGCTTGTAGTACTATGGAGATATGTCCACCAATCAGAAGGGTTTTGCATAATGGTTTAAAATAGCCCTTTCTCATTTATTAATTTAAACATGCAGAATCTGAGCAACTGATTTGCAACTGCAACCTGGGATTCTGGATTTTACATTAACTCATTCCCTTCTTCTATAGTCATCAGAACTACGATCTGAAATGTTGAGTGCAAGTAGCATGTTGATGCAGATTGAATCAGTTTATCAATGGTATATATATATATATATATATTATATATAATATATATATAGATAATATATATATACACACAGAAATACGAAGGCACTACAGGTCTTATATATAATATATAGATATATATATATCTATATATATATATATCACACACACAAAGAAATATGAAGGCATCACAGGTCTGAAACTTTTGAATTGCCGCCCAGGCATTTCCTTGCCTGGAATCACTGCTGTTTGTCATCTATAGTAAGACACAACAGTTGTTACAAGCAGAGCTGCCATTATTGCAGACTGGTTACTTTTACACTTGAATTTATTCAGACTCGCTTTGCTGCATGTGTTTCCGATATCCCTTAATTACCATGTTGCTCTCTAGACTGGTTTGCAATCATCTCTCTCTGTTCAATTACTGGAGGGGTTATTACTGGTAAAATATTGGAACCAGATTCCAAACACATCAAAGCTGTTACTCGATTCTCTGTTGAGTATTAGTTGGAAAACCAATCATACTTTTACGGATTCATTTTTAATCTTATATACTGAGAACTAACTGAGAGCCATATGAACTAAGGACCACCCATCAAGCACCCAGCCAGAATCACTCAATAGCTTATATCCCAATGCATGCCTCAGAACAAAGCTATAAACATCTCAGAACACAAATGCAAACTGAAACTAGCTCTCCTTGCTAAACGTTCATATTGTTAGGACTCCTATATCCACCCCCAATACTGATTGGTCCAACATCCAAGATCCAATCAGATTTAAGATTGTATCTAGACCAATCAGATTTTGGAGGGGTGTTTAGAGACACTATAAAACCGCATGGAATCTTCAGAGCAGCCCAGTTTCTAATCAGCAGTCAAGCTAGCAGGGTCTTGCCGTTGTGTTTAGGTAGAGATTTGCAAGTAGATGGCTGGTTGTTAGTTGGGCTGCAGAAAGATGAATGGTTGTATGGCAGTCTATAAACTGCACATATATGTTGATAAAACAGATAAATGATAAAAGTAATGTTTTTGTTCAGAGCTTGCACATTGCTTTCGTTGGCCAAACAGCCTGCAAATAGTAACTAACCCAAGTGCCTATGTAGTTGCACTGCTAGTTTCACCATTCCCTGACAAGCACTCTCAAACAGCAGAGAGCAGATAGGAATGTATAGGATAGGGGTGTATATGAAAACATGCAGTGTAAATACAACCAGGTTGTAATTAGTGCAGCCCTGGCTACGTACATTATTATAAGCATCCCCCAATAATGAGATGATCTGACCACTAAATATAATCCACTAACAACGTAAGATTATTATAAAATAGAAATATGCTTAGAAATGCAAAATCAGAGGTTTATTCCGTGCTGTGCTGAGAAGGGAAATTATTTCTCTATTGCCCCAGAGCACTGCATAGCAGGAAAACCCAACTTGGACACCTATACACAGAAATTGAATGGTTGGGTAATCCACTGGAATGGCGGCAACTAAAGCGTTACTATGTATGTAACATAGTAACGCTTAGTTGCCGCCATTCACGTGGCAGGACGCACATAAGTAAAAAAGACCTTTCAAATGTTGCAACAACAAAATGAAAGTTTATTGCAAGCACTTATTGCACATTTCCTTTAAGGTAACAGGTATAAAAGGACATCAATACTGAAAAAAATTGTTGTCTTTAGATATTCCAATCTGAAATATCTTCTTGCTAGGTGCAGTTTGCTATAACTAGAAGGAGACAGTATTCATGCAAATCATGTGAATGCATGATGGAGGAAATTCCCTCTTTCAATGCTGCCTAAAGTGATTACTGAGCATGCTTGCCCTCATAGAAACCTCAACAAGGAATAGTTAGAGGCGGAGGAAACAAATTACACCAGAAATGGCTCCATACCTTTAATTTCTGGGACTTTGAAGAGACATATAGGAGAACCGTTTGGAGCAGAGGTAGGGTAAAGTGGGGATTTTTTAAACACTACACAGTAAGGCAAGTAGTAGGTTAAATTTTAGTTTTGGGGATGGAAATGCCCTTTAAAGGGGAACTGTGGTCTTCCATTTGTATGTGCCTTATGGAGGCAGCCATTGATATCACCCTGATCATCTGGCCGCACCCTTACTGCTTCTTACGCTGCGGAAATTCTAATTAACATACCAGAAATGCAAAATTAAATGTATAATTCAGAGAAAAAAAAAAAAAAAGACCAGAAAAAAAAGAAAAATCAGTTTTCTAGTTCATAATTAAAAAAAATGTAAGATATAAGATTTTTTGATGAGGCCTGCTCTAAAATAAATAAATAGATAATTATCCAGCAGTAGTGCTGTTTTTAATACTTATTACCAAAAACGAGGATCTAAGGCTCACCTGAGCTGAAGGGAGTGTTGACACATACCCAGCCAGATACATACTAGACCAACAGTCAACTGTTGTAGTCTTTATGCCTAAATACAAAGCTAACAACTTATCAGTATAGCTGCTAAGCCAAACTAAGCTGCAATTTAGATCCCTTGCATTTTATAGGTCTCCCAAACACACACTTTAAAATCTGATTGGTCTGAATTTAAATCATAAATCTGATTGGATCTTGGGTATTGGACCAATCCTATACCCCACCCTAAATCTGATTGGTCCAATACCCTTGATCCAATCAGATTCAAGATTTGAATGAGACCAATCAGATTTTAAAGGTGTTATGGGAGACACTATAAAATGCAAGAGAGCTGAATTGCAGCCTAGTGTTGATTAGTTGCTGTACTGATAAGTTGTAGTTAGGCATAATGGCTACAAAAGATAGCTGTTAGACTAGTATATACCTGGCTGGGGTAGGCTCCATGAGCTACCTTTCAGCCCTGGTGAGCCTTAGTCCTCTATATTTGGTGACAAGTATTAAAACAGCACTACTGCCATGTGTTCTATTTATGTTTAATTAGAGAGAAGGGGCTAAAAAATATATTTTTTTTATCATTTTTTAATTATTGGGTCAGCAATCTGATTTTTTTTTTTTCTTGACAAATGCCTTCTAAAATAGTTCAAATATGCAAAGGCAATTTTATAAAAGCAATCAAATATAGTGCATACCACTGCCTTTATTTAGTTTGGTATTCATGTGTAAACATATAGCTTTTATTCATTCTGGGCTTTGAAAAAATAGTTTACAAGGAGTCAAGTGAGTTAGGGAGAGTTTTCCCCACAACTCCCTTGCTCATATGCAAATAAAAAGGTAAAGAGACTTCTGGGGAATTATAATTTAATTTTGCATTTCGGGTATGTTAATTGAAGTCCCAGCAGAGTAAGGCGTCGGCCAGATGATCAGGTGATCAATGGCTGCCTCCATAGGCACAACAAAATGGAAGACCACAGTTCCCCTTTAAACTCATGAATACAGCATTGATGAAATAAGCTTATTCCAAACTGTTGATTTGGAGGACCCATGGGAAGGCATTCAGTGAAAATAAGACTGTTACACAAGTAAAAAAGGAATTGCATCAATATCATTTTTAAATTCACTGAACTTGAAATATGGTTTTTTGTTTCTCTTGGTCAAACACCTTACAACAGATTTGACAAACACTACTGCAGATGTTATTGGACCACATTGGACCAGCATTTTCCCAGAACAATCTCCCCACCAGTAGAAGAAAATAAGAATGGTTTGTGGGATGTACTTATTACAATAGAGAAACAAAATTTTATTTCACTTTTTTTATTATGTCCTGTAAAATTGCACAAGTCTATGTTTAAACAAACAGTCATCTGTAAACTGCTTAAAGAATAGCATTTACTAAGGGACCAAATAACTTAGGGAGAGTTTTCACCACGCCCCTTATCATCATGCAGATAAGGGAAGGAGAGACTTCTGGGTCATTTCCCAGCTTGTGGTTAAAAATGGGAGGGGTTAACAGCTAATAAGTACTAATGTGCCCACCGGGCAAATTGGAGGGTGGAGTCTTAAGATGCAGATTCAGCATATACACTTTGCAATCATCCAAGATCCAATCAGATTTAAGATTGTATCTAGACCAATCAGATTTTGGGGTGTTTATGAGACACTTAAAAACAGCATGAAATCTTCAGAGCAGCCTCAGTTTCTAATCAGCAGTCAAACTAGCAGGTCTTGCCTTTGTATTTAGATTAGAGATTTGCAAATAGATGGCTGGTTATTTAGTTGGACTGCAGAAATGAATGTTGTGAGCTCCTGGATATATCTATGGTGTTGTTGTATAGTAGTCTATAAACTGCCATATATGTTGGTAAACAGATAAATGAAAAAATAGTGTTTTTGTTACAGAGCTTGTAATTGCTTTCCTTAGCCAAACAGCCTGCAAGATAGTAACTAACCCAAGTGCCTATGTACTTACACTGCTAGTTTCACTATTCCTGACAAGCAGTCTCAAACAGCAGAGGGCAGATAGGGAATGTATAGGATAGGGGTTGTATATTGAAAACATGCAGTGTAAATACAACCAGGTTGTAATTAGTGCAGCCCTGCTACTTACATTTATTATAAGCATCCCCCAATAATGAGATGATCTGATCACTAAATATAATCCACTTACAACGTAAGATTATTATAAAATAGAAATATGCTTAGAAATGCAAAATCACGGTTTATTCCTGTGCTGTGCTGAGCAGGGAAATTATTTCTCTATTGCCCCAGAGCACTGCATAGCCAGGAAACCCAACTTGGACACCTCACTACACAGAAATTGAATGCTTGGGTAATCCACTGGAATGGTGGCAACTAAAGCGTTACTATGTTATGTAACATAGTAAGCTTTAGTTGCCGCCATTCACGTGGCAGGACGCACATAAGTAAAGACCTTTCAAATGTTGCAACAAAAATGAAAGTTTATTGCAAGCACTTTCGCATATTCCTTTAAGGTAACAGGTATAAAAGGACCTCAATAATGAGGAAAAATTGTTATCTTTAGATATCCAATCTGAAATATCTTCTGCTAGGTGTAGTTTTGCTATAACTAGAATGGAGACAGTGTTCATGCAACATGTGAATTGCATGATGGGAAATTCCCTCTTTCAATGCTGCCTCATAGTGATTACTGAGCATGCTTGCCCTCATAGAAACCTCAACAAGGAATAGTTAGAGGCGACGAAAACAAATTACACCAGAAATGGCTCCTACTCTTTAATTTCTGGGACTTTGAAGAGCATACAGGAGAAACGTTAGGGCAGAGGGGTAAGGTGAGGATTTTTAAACACTACACAGTGAGGCCAGTAGTAGGTTAAATTTTAGTTTTGGGGGTGGATATGCCCTTTAACAGCTAATAAGTACTAATGTGCCCACCGGGCAAAATGGAGGGTGGAGTCTTAAGATGCAGATTCAGCATATACACTTTGCAAGGTGATTACAATGGTTGTGGTATAAATTCTGACATAATAGCCAGATCATTTTTATAGCAAATTAAGAAGCCTTTCACTGGAATGCTAATTGTTTTTTGGGTGAAGATTTCCTTTAAGCCTACCCAGCTAGGTATACATTACAGCTAACTCTTGTAGACTAAATACAAGATTACAACTTCTACATCAGGATAGCTGCTAAGCCAACACTGAGTTGCAATTCAGGTCTCTTGAATTTTATAGTGTTTCCCAAATACACCTTCAAAATCTGATTGGACTAATTTAAATCTTAAATCTGATTGGATCTTGGGTATTTGACCAATCAGATTTATGGGTAGGGTTAGGATACACTACAAATAGTGAATGTTAGGGAGTGCTAGTTTCAGTTAGAATTTGGTCTGGAAAGTTTTGTGCTCAGGCTTGTGCTGAGAAGGAAGCCTGCTTTTGGCTGAGTTGGTTGAATATACAACCTTCAGCTCCAGTGGCTTCTAATGCACAGAATTTGGTTGACTGTAAGAAAGGAAGAATTGTCCCACTCCTGAAATGTAAGATTATCTCCATCCATCTAAACATCTAATCTTTATTGCCGCATGCATTTTTGTTTGAAGATTGTCTCCCTGATTAGTATACTAATCCAATGCAAGGTCAGGAAGACAATCTTCCCACGAAAATGCAACCAAGCAGGGAGTGTCAGCACAGATAAATAACCCAAGGAAATTTGTTAGGACCTTCCATACTGGGGTTACCTTGATGTGGTTGGAAGGCTTTTCACCTTTATGCATCAAATTGTAACTAAAAACCCCCCATGTTTTTACTGTTTGCACTAGCACAGATATTATGATAGTATATGGGGCCCAGAAATGTTCATTGATCATCTTTTCTTGTTTATCCTATTATACCCTAGCATTACACACTGATTATACTTGTGTTCTCACAAACACCCCAAAACATGTTATACGCACATTTAAATCATAGACCACTTTTTAAACTCACTTTATTCAACCAAAGTTTTATAATCACGAACCTTGCATTCTTATTTCAAGAAACATACATTTCTAATTTATTATATAGGCTTATTCAGACAAACCTTAAAGGGCATGTCCACCCCTTTTATAACTTTTTTTTATACAGTAGGGCTTCCTCTCCCAGCCCCAACCACTATAATACTTTTGTCAGAAACTCCCTCGGTCATTACTTTCCTTACCTCTTTCCTCTGGCGTACTGTCCCGGCCCTCTGCTAGCATGAAACTGCAACCAGGGAGCCAGACCAGCAGCCGCGTCCGTGATTGACCAAAAGGCAGCCGGCAGTGGAGTACGCTGGGGGAGAGAGGTAAGGTAAGTAGAGTTCGGGGGAGTTTCTGACAAAAGTATTATAGAAGTTGGGGCTGGGGGAGAAAGCCCTACTATATCACAAAGGGGTTTTATGCTAGGGGGAGGGAGAGGAAAATGGGAGGGAGATGGAGGGAGGGGGAGGGACAGGGAGTGGGCAGGAGGGCTGCAGGGCACATGACAAAATTCTCCCAGAGGAGAGACAGGAGGCAGAGTCCTATATGGACTCTGCCAGGCTCCTGGTGGCCAGTTTTTGGGACTTTGGGGGAACAGTGCAGGAGAACCATTTGGAGCAGAGATGTAAGGTAAGGTTTTTAATACACTACACAGTGGGGCCAGTAGTGGGTAAAATTATAGTTTTGGGCATGGACATGCCCTTTAACATATTTATAAACAATCACTATTTTTGCTATTTCGCTATTGCAGGATATAGCAATGGCACAGAGTGTTATTTTTGCCATTTTTCTAAAGTCGCTCATTTTCGTTTTTGCTTGGTGGTAGTATCAGTGATGTGCACTGCCAACTGCCAAGGTTTTTAAAATTAGCCTTAAAAGCTAACCTTGACTTATACTTGTGTCACACAGGCATTACTAACCTTCCTTTCGGTAAAACAGAGTAGTCAGGAGCATGAGCGTGCAAGAAGTGCAAGTGTGCATGTAGTCACAAGCATCCACAAAGTCGTCGTAATGTAAGTTAAGCCTCCTCTCAACCAGGACATACCATAGTGGAGGACTGGAAGGAGTGAAAAAGGAAGGACTGACTCTCCTGTCAGTGGAAAATGTAAGACAGTTTTACTTGTTTTTCAGATAAAAATAAGTACCTCTGCTTATACTCGGGTCGACTTTTATTCAAGTATATATGGTATGTCCTTTAGACCCCCATATGACTTTATTGGTAAATAAAGAAAATTGTAACCTTTAACCCTTTCCCTGCCACAGATCGTATATTCACGATCTGTGCAGTGAATACTCAAACTGCCACAGATCGTGAATATACGATCTGTGGCTTCCCCCCTCCCAAATTTTTTTCCCCCCTGCTAGGGGCGATCGGGGGGCAGCATTCAACTGCCCCCCTAGCCCCCTCGATCCCCCCTCGGTTTGGTCTAAATCCGAGGGGGGGATCGGGAGATATCCCTACCTTTAGAGGCATCAGCCGGTCCCACGTGGAGAAGCAGAGGAGAGCCGTCTTCATTCCGGAAAGGGAGACCCCGGTGAAGCAGGAAGCTGAGTGATGTCACCGGGGTCTCCCTAAGAGAGGTAAGATGCTGCCCCTGGTGGTCTAGTGGAGGTACTGCAGCTTTTAGATCATGCTGCTGTACCTGTATAGTAAAAGCTGTCAAGCTGACAGCTTTTACTATACATTTGTGAATGGAACTCAAAGTTCCATTCACAAATAGGATTTTTTCGAAGTCTTTGCTACTTAGCGAAGACTTAGAAAAAAAATGGGGACAGAGATCAAAATTTGGTGATCACTTCTGATCACCAAATTATTGATCTTTGCCAATGAATGAAAAATCACTTCCTGGAAAATGATTTCCGGGAAGTGATTTTTCCGATCGGATTTCGAATTGGAAAACGGGCATTTATGCCCGTATTCCAAGTTCGGTTATAATTAACCTAAGATGATTTGATGATCATCTTTGGGAATGATCCCCCAAAAAAAGGGGAAATGCACACAAAAAAAATCTTAAAGTGATAGCACACCTTTTTTTTTTTTTTTACCCTAAAACTATAAATTAGCAAAAAACTGTTCTTCTCCAAGCTTCCCAATGTCCCAGGTGATATCGGTAAAGTAAACGCGGATCATTTATTTGTTGGTTTTCAAGGGAAACTAAGCCTATTTTAGTAGGAAATTTTGCAGAGGTACCAAAAAAAGACCGTATTGATTTTTTAGGATCAGTAAAGTGTGCAAAAACTTGTGTGACTCTCGTACTAACTGGTTTTCCACTAAAAGGGGGAGTGGGGATAGGGGTGGGGGAGTGGGTTGTGGCGTTTTTTAATTTTTTCTTGTAATTGGACTTGTGCATGTTCCAATTTGAGCTAGTTGGTGGCCCCGTCTCTGTTTGCACCCCCCCTTATGGCATACCATTTGATTCAGGACATGTGGGAGATTGCCGTTTAGTGGGTTTTTTACTTGCCGAGTGGGTTTAGGTAGGATTTCAACCATTGAGTCCTCTTATTTTATTTTTCCACAAAATCTCCTAAAAGCACGGAGTTCTATGGATAACAGCGCCTGGAATTCTTCATGTATATACGAAAGCATGATACCACCACGTAGCTGAAGGTGTGTAGCTTCCAAAAATATATAGTTTGTGGGGGGTATTTCCAAGTTGATTAGGCTGTTCAAATTACAGAACACTTTGGTTTTTTTCTTGTAATTGGACTTGTGCATGCGTCCAATTTGAGCTAGTTGGTGGCCCCGTTTCTGTTTGCACCCACCCTTATGGCATACCGTTTAATTCAGGACATGTGGGAGATTGCCGTTTAGTGGGTTTTTTACTTGCCGAGTGGGTTTAGGTAGGATTTCAACCCTTGAATCATCTTATTTTATTTTTATTGATATTTAGTGGGGGATTTTATTTGTGGGGGGCATTTCCAAGTTTTGGGGCTGTTTGAAATTTCAGACAACTTTGAATTTTTCTTGTAATGCATTTGTGCATGCATCCCATTTGAGCTAGTTGGTGGCCACGTCTCTGTGTGCATCCACACATAGGGCATACCGTTTGATTCAGGGCATTTGGAAGATTGATAATTGACAAGTTTTTTTTACATGACATGGAAATTTGCCATGATTTTTAACTTTGAATTGTATTTTTATAAATTTTTCCTGAAAATCTGGTAAAAAAAGCGAAATTTTACATGAAACTGCGCTCATACCATTGGTGGTATGCATAAAAGAATCACACCATTGTGTAGCTGAAGATGTGTAGATTCCAAAAATATATAGTTTGAGGGGTTATTTCTAATATAGAGGGGTGTTTAGTCTGACAAATCTGAAAAGTTGCTGTAATTGGGCCATTGTTCATTGGCTCACTTTGTGGCTTGTTGATTTCACGTTTGCGTGTGTAACCATACATAGGGCATACCGTTTGATTCAGGACATTAAGGAGATTGATATTTGGTAACTTTTTTTTACATTACTTGGGATTTTGGCATGATTTCTATCTTTGAGAGTTTTTTTTTCCAAATTTTTTAGAAAATCTGCTAAAACTGTGAAATTCTACGAAGAACTGCGCCCACACCATTGATGGTACAAATGAACAAACTACAGAATTTCGTAGATAAAGGTGTGTGGATTTGAGAAATATATGGTTTGTGGGGGTTGTTTTGTGGGGAAAAATTGCAGACTGTTCAAATTCAGATTTGGCTGAATATTTTTGCTGTTTCTGAGCCATTGTGCATTGTTTCACTTTGTGGCTTTTGGCTTCCACGTCCACGTGTGTAACCACACATATGGCATACCATTTGATTCAGGACATTTGGGAGATTGATATTTAGTAACTTTTTTTTACATTCCATGAGGTTTTGGCATGAATTCTACCTTTTGAAGTTGTTTTTTGTTCATTTTTTCAGACAAATGCGAACTTCTACGAAGAATTGCGCCCACACCATTGATGGTATGAATGAACAAGCTACTGTGTTACATAGCTGAAGGTGTGTAAATTTCAGGAATATATAGTTTGTGGGGGTTATTTCTAAGTTACGGGGGTGTTTTGTGGAAAAAACTGTAGACTGTCCAAATTCGGAGTTGGCTAAATATTTTCGCTGTTTCTGAGCCATCGTGCATTGTCTCACTTTGTGGCTTTTCGCTTCCACGTCCACGTGTGTAACCACACATATGGCATACCGTTTGATTCAGGACATTTGGGAGATTGATATTTAGTAACTTTTTTTTACATTCCATGAGGTTTTGGCATGATTTCTACCTTTTGAAATTGTTTTTTGCTCATTTTTTCAGACAAATGCGAACTTCTATGAAGAACTGCGTCCACACCATTGATGGTATGAATGAACAAATTACAGTGTTACATAGCTGAAGGTGTGTAGATTTCAGGAATATATAGTTTGTGGGGGTTATTTCTAAGTTACGGGGGTGTTTTGTGGAAAAAACTGCAGACTGTCCGAATTCGGAATTGGCTAAATATTTTCGTTGTTTCTGAGCCATCGTGCATTGTCTCACTTTGTGGCTTTTCGCTTCCACGTCCGCGTGTGTAACCACAAATATGGCATACCGTTTGATTCAGGACATTTGGGAGATTGATATTTAGTAACTTTTTTTTACATTCCATGAGGTTTTGGCATGAATTCTACCTTTTGAAGTTGTTTTTTGTTCATTTTTCAGACAAATGCGAACTTCTACGAAGAATTGCGCCCGCGCCATTGATGGTATGAATGAACAAACTACAGTGTTACATAGCTGAAGGTGTGTAGATTTCAGGGATATATAGTTTGTGGGGGTTATTTCTAAGTTACAGGGGTGTTTTGTTGAAAAAACTGCAGACTGTCCAAATTCGGAGTTGGCTAAATATTTTTGCCGTTTCTGAGCCATCGTGCATTGTCTCACTTTGTGGCTTTTCGCTTCCACGTCCGCGTGTGTAACCACACATATGGCATACCGTTTGATTCAGGACATTTGGGAGATTGATATTTGGTAACTTTTTTTTACATTTCATGGGGTTTTGGCATGATTTCTACCTTTTTGAATGTTGTTTGATGTTCATTTTTTTTGAAAATCTGGTAAAAGTGCAAACTTCTACGAAGAACTGCGCCCACACCATTGATGGTATGAATGAACGAACTACAGCGTTACATAGCTGAAGGTGTGTAGATTTCAGGAATATATAGTTTGTGGGGGGTATTTCTGAGTTGGGGGGGTGTTTTGTGGAAAAACTGCAGACTGTTCAAATAGAAAACTGGCTAATTTTTTTTTGCTGCTACTGACATTTGGCACTGGTCACGCTCTGGGTTAGTTGGTAGCCATGTCTCTGGGTACACCCATGAATGTGGCATACCGTTTTATTCGGGAGGGGTTAGGCTTTCATATTTGAGATGTGTTTGAACTTTCCTCCACAGTTTTTAGCTGAAATTCGCATTTGATTTTGTCTCTGATTTTACAGTTGAGGAAAAAAAGGAAAATGTGAGAAAGTAACTTACAATTTGACGAAGAGCTGCGTCCGGGTATCTGCATTTTGATCGAAACTAACCTCACTCGTAAAATCCTGTGGGTGTGTAGTTTCTAAAAATATCTCACTTGTGGGGATATTTTAGTTAATTTGGAAGATATTCTATGTTAACTGTCAGTAGTGGTTATACATTTTAATTTGGTGTTATATTCTTGAAGGTGCAGTTTTAGTTTGGGGGGGTCTCCTGTACAGGAAAAGTCGGGTACCTACATATATCTGGTATCGTTGTACTCGGGAGTATATGAGCTTTTAGAAACAGTGAGATTTTTGTGTGTAACCTTAAAATAACTATAAGTAAAAATGGGAAAAATCCATGAAAATTTGCAATTTTTTCATTTTTTTTACATATTTTACCCATAATTCCAGTAAAATTTCCAGAAAAGTTACAAAATTCTGTTACCATGTTAAAGTAGACTTTGTGCTGAAAAAAACAATGTATAATATTCCTGATTTACTGCAAGGTTTCCTACTGTAAAATTAGTCTAAAGCGATTGAGGGCAAAATCCTGAAAAATCTCCTGGCAGTGAAAGGGTTAAAAAGCGATCTTAGGAAAATCAGAAATCCCAGATCATATTACAGTAAATACTGGAAAATAGTCTAACAACCCACTATGGGTACTTAGTATTGAGAAACACTCTACAATGCACTGACACCATTGGCAGGATAGATAAACGGCCACTTCTGCGTTTTCGCCCCCACAGACTTGGCGGTTTAGAATGGTTGAACATAGCGAAATAAAATGCTTTTCTCCATTTTATAAATATGATCATGCGGTTACCGCCATGATGTATGGTAAAAAGCGAAATGGCGAAAGGTTGCGGTAATGACTTTTTGTCACTGGTTATCCCCGCTTTATAAATTACAATAAGTCCAAATTTGGTGAAAATTCTTTTTAATTTCTCGGAGATCCCTGCTATATATGGGATACGTAGCAGGGGTCTCTGAGAAATTGAAAAGAATTTACAAAAAACACCGGAAAACACACTGAGGTAGCAATTGGTAAATCTGAAAGACCCAATGCTAAAACACAAGAAAGTGACATCATAGACTCAGTTACTGTTTTGACACATTACCCTGGGCAGTTTTGATAACACCACGTAGCCTCAATGCATCCACACCTTGCATTCAGTAGGTCCCTAACACCTGGCTGTCATATGCTAATTGAAACTTTCCAGGGAGGGTACTTCATTGCCAACAGATTCTTGTACAAGTCATTCTAAATTGAGAAAGCCAGTAGGATGACTAGCGAAACGTCTTCAAGAACTAAAGTCCAGTTGATCGAACTAAACTAAATATAACAGATATACCCACTATATGCCTAGTGGGGGGATTTATTAAAAATGCTAAATATTGTCCCTTTAAATAATATTTCAACATATATTCCGAATGGTTAGACTCCCCTCCCTCCATCCAGCATTGTAAGTATTTAATTTGACCAGCCCAATAAAATAGTTTGAAATCTGGAAGGGCCAGACTGGTTTGTCTTTCAATGTCTGCAGTTAGCTGACTGGCACACCCCTTCACCAAAGAAAGTTCACCATCAAGCTATTTATTTTATAGAAGAAATGATCAGGTATATGCACCATTGAAGGTTGCATCACATATAACCATTTAGGAGTAAAAAAAATTCAAGGTTTACCGAAAAAAACCAATACTTTTGAGGGTTACCGAAAATCGAAGGCTACATTTGAGGGTTACCAAAAATCGAAGGCTAAATTTGAGGGTTATCAAATGGTACATTCTAGTGTTAACGGCTCGCTTTTTTGATAATTATAGAAAATACAGCCGCAAGTCCGAAAAAGAAACTAGTGAACCTGAACTAGTTTGAATATTTCGAGTCTGAGCTCAAAAAGTCCGGCTCAAACTCGGGTTTGAGTTCGGTTTTGTGTCCATCACTATCCCTGTAAAGGCCTAAGGTCATAATCCCAATTATCTAATGGCATTATACTAGATTTTTCCCAATTTATAAATATACCTGAAAAATTTCCAAATTTCCAAAAGTTTTTTATTATTACAAATAGAGATTCATTAGGGGCGTCCAGAAACAAAATAATATAATCTGCATACATACCAATCTTGTCGGTATATGGACCCAATTTAAAGCCAGTGATCTCAGGATTTGCCTGAATTTTTATGGTGATCACTTCAATCACCAATGCAAATAGCATTGGGGAGAGAGGACAGCCTTGTCTCATCCCTCTACACATGGGGAACTTTTCAGACATTTTATTATGTATAGAAATCCTAGCACAAAGTTCACTATATAGTAATTTCATCCAAGAAATAAAATTCGGACCAAAACATTTCATTACCTTTTGACAAAAACTTCCATTCCAGCATATCAAAAGCTTTTTTGGCATGCAATGATAACAAAACCATACTCCCAATGTTCCTCATGATCCATCTGTGCTTGGATCAATGCCCTCTTAATATTTATAGACATTGTCTTAGTATTTTAATAATCCTTAAAAATGTTGCCTATTTCTATTGGGTTATATAACATTCCTTTAGGGTCTTCTATCTTTAAAATAGATGTCGGATGTTCTTGGTCATGGATGGCAACATTTTAGTGGATTGGTTCTCTGGTTTAAATTGTCATTGCCTTCTAAAAGAAATTTACGCTGTGCCTACTCTTCCAAAAACAATGTAAAGTATCTCTGCTTATTTTGCCATGAATCATGTATCTCATTCCCACAACAAAGATATAGGTCCTTTATAAACTAATTTTATATACCTGCCTTCTGGGAATAAAGAGATCCAAAAGGGATTCAATTTCCAGAAGGAGACAACTATTGGCGTATGATCTGATGGAACTCTTGGCTGTACCTCTGCCTGAATTAACCTGTTTACAAGTGTAGAAAAAAAAAATAACGTTCCATACGTTCTTCAATGGTATGTAAATACCTGTGATATTTGGATGTAAGAATTCCCGGTATCAACACATTCCCATTCCTTGATGTATTGTTTTAATTTTGTTGTTATCTTTTCTGGAGATTTAATAATCCTGAGAGGAAATTTCATGTCTCATCCAATATCATGTTAAATTCACCCATAACTATTACATTTGCTACTGGAAACTTAACTATAAAAACTATATTAAAGGGGAACTGTGGACCAAAAATGACTTTAGGTAAATTGATAGGAATTAGTCCCCTGAGAATTTTTGCAATTTATTTCCATTGTTTATTTTGCATAATTGTGAAGATATTTACATTTTTGTGTGTGATATGGCAGCAGCATCACCAGGTCCCCTGCACTTCCTGCTTCCTGCTCTGAAACTGTCAGTCAATCTGTTCTGTGTCTCCTCCTCCCCTTTGCAGCCCCCCTGGTCCCTCCCACTTATGGACTCCATGGTCCCTCCAGTTGCTGTGACCCCGCCCACTTGTGAGTGCCTAAGCTCCGTCCACTTGTGGGTGCCTAAGCTCTGCCCACTTGCGAGTGCCTAAGCCCCGTCTACTCGCGGGTGCCCTGGGTTACTCAGACCCCCCTCTACCTTCTCTGGCAGGACTTCACACAGAGAGGAGGAGGGACTTCCTGTCTCCCTCACACACTGAGGGAGTCTGAGGCTGTGCTCGTCGGCAGCACTGTGCAGGAGAAGCCTCACGAATGTGACAAGTCAGCCTCCCACCCATTAACTTTCTGGTCAGTCATTTCAGTCATTTCTGTATATCTTGGGTTGTGGAGCACATAGAGAGGTGGTTGATTGCTCGTTTTAAAGGTAGGTAGAAAACTGGCCTTTCATTAAAACTTAACTTGTTTGGAGACCACAGTTCCCCTTTAACTATTAAATTGACATTTGCAGGCAGAGGATTATTTACTCCTATTATTGCATATCAAGCAGAGTATATTTTAACCATTGCAAAAATATACTTTCCCTCTGTATCAATTTTAGTTTCAATAATATCCATTCTTAATGCTTTCCTAAATATTAAAGATATACCCCATGTATGTATGTTGAGTAACGTCTATGTAGCGACTGATCCATCCATTGCTTCTGAATAAGTTTTCCTTAATTTTTCAACAAGTGTTGAATTATTCTTGATGACATCGAAAACCACACTTCTTTTTTTTGGTTTATGCAATCCCCTAATATTCCAGGACAGCAATTTAGTTCATGTACCATCTTATAATCTAAAGTTGGGTACACACTTGCCAGATTTTTGAAAGATGACAGACAGGATCTGCAAGATCCTATCTGTAATTTTTCAGAAATCATGATACACACAAGCTTTCTTCTTATGCACAGCATACCGCCGGCGAGGAAAATTTTACCTCTTTCCCGAACAAGCGATCACCTGACCCGAACATTTGGCAAGCATTCGCTCGTTCAGTAAAGCTACGTTTGATGGTATCGGGGCTTTATCGGTGCTATGTGTACCTAGCTTTAGAAAAATCACTTATCTTTGTCACTCTGCTTAGATTAACTGATTTCCTGTGAACCGAATTCTTCTCAAATTTAAAAAAAAATTCTTGAAATAAAAACAAAAATGTTACCTTCATTACTTTAACAAACCCCTCTCCCCCCCCCACCCAAAACCCCTCAGGGATTACTATTGTAAATACCATGCCCTAACACCTGTGGGGTGTCAGGGCACTCAACAACCCTTATATTATAGCCACTATATTCCTGTCTCCCACACAATACCTCTAATTCATAAAATCTAATACTTAAAAAGAAAATAAATTCACTCCTTAATTTTCACCATATGCTTTAAAAGAGGTGCAATAGAATAGCCCCAACCAACAATGCCAATAAAGTGCAAAAAATGCAACAAGAGCTTGAAATACCATAATTATTTACCAAATAACCACTTACTTAACATATACTTTGTCTATTTTAAAAGAATACAAAAGTGCATATAATAACTTAAATCATCTTGAATACAAGCTGTGGAATTGCACAAAGTGATATTCACCTACTTTATGGTAAATTCATTCCATACCTTGATAAAGTGCATACAGATAATAAAGTGCTGACTATAACTTCTTACAAAGTTTATTGTAAAGTGACATAGTGTAAAAGTGCTCAAAGTGCATAATCTGCATGATTTATGGAAAATACATTAATTCCACCTAACAATAAAGTGCTTTAATTTACAAACATTAAAATGATTAAAACTAACCATAACCTTAAAGTGTATGTATACTGAAAAAATGACTGTCATCTTAATCTATAAATAAATATGTGTAAGTAGAAATTACTCTGAGGGGTGTGTGTTGCTGCATGTCTTCAATAAAGTACTTTTTTTGCTCAGGCTCTAAACCAGTGTTTCTCAACCTTTTGATCTGTGGGGACCCCTTGAAACAATTTTCATGTCTCGGGGACCTCTACATAAAATTATGATTATATACAGTATTATTATTTTTCTTTGCCAGTCATCAAATCATTAAAAACCTAATCTATACAAATATAAATGATAGATCTATAAATTAATCTCTATTGAACAAAATGCACTCTAATTCACACCAGGGTGGGAACCCTTATATTAAAACATTACTTATTTTCATTTATCTCTCAGACATCAATACACCAAACACAGACTTATACAGAACATTGATAAATATGTAGAAAAATATATCTGCATTCATCAAAATTGTGGATCTATACGATTTCTGTCAATGTTTTGAGGACCCCCATGCAACCTCTCAGGGACCCCTAGGGGTCCCCGGACCCCTGGTTGGGAAACATTGCTCTAAACACTGACCTGACTATTTTCTCCAATACCAACTGTCAATACTGCATGTAGTATACAGCACACCTACTGTCAAACCATTCCAGCTACAGCAAAACTGCTTACAGAAATGCTAAAATGTAAGATGTTTCAGATTGGATATCTAAAGAAATAGGGGGAAGATGAATAAAAAAATTATAGAGTGATAGTTGGGATGAATGTAGGGGGAAAAAAATATATTATCTGCTTAAAAATCAATCAAATAATGTTGACTACATTTCCCAGCAGCCTCGTCTTGGACGGTGGTATATTGCTTAATAAAGGTTTTTTTTTTCCTTATATATTGCTTAGTAAAAAGAAGCTGAGTTTTCTTTTACCTATTTTTTTTACAGTTTCTGTTTTATACTGGTGCAGTATAAAATTATTATTTCCTGTGTTATATGCAAAGATGCTTTTGTAACTTTATATAAGTATTTGAACCAGATGCCAGTAAAAAGATTATAGTTCTGAAATGTTACCTTTTAAGGTAGTGAGACAGAATCAGGGTATAATAATTAATATGCAATTAGATATAATGAATATTATGATTTGAACCAAAATGTAACCAATAATATAATGCAACGTACAGTACCTACTGTGTGGCAAATGTTGCATGTAAGGATATAAAAAGGATGTCACAAAGGAAGAGGGGGAAGACATGCTCTCACCTTGCAGGAATAAGGTTTTTTTTAACTCTGTAAGTGTTATACTTCAATAAACTTCCATTTTATTTGAGCACAACTTTGAAAGTGTACCTGTGGATTATTTGGGGTTTATCCCCACTGGGAATCATGGCAGAGGGAGTTGGCTCCATCATTAATTATAGTTTCAGTAAAGGGCAGTTTTTAAAAACAAATTTAGCAGTGTATATACCCTTTAATAAATCCACTTATTTCATGATTCAGTAATTCATAATATAAATATAATAAACTAATACTATATTCCCCTTTTTCTCCAACTTAAAGTGGCCAGTCAACTTGACTGGCCACTTTATTGCTTCTGCAATTCCTTCCTTATCACTTTCTATTTTGCCGGATATAACATTGCATATACTAGTCCCTCTTTCCTTAGTCTCTGATTTACTGTTAAAAAAATGTGTTTTTTTTTCTGCAGATCCTTAGAAAAGTCTGGATAGATTGCAATCGGTACCCCCAGTGGCATAACTAGGAGGGCCCGCCACAAGCCCCAAACCTCCACAACTAGGAAGTTCGGGTTTGGTCTTTTAAGCAGCTGATCGCGCGTATGTTTCCTTTATAAACATGGTCAGCTGTTTAAAAACAGCTGATCGTGGAGGGGGAGTGGGAGGGTTAGGGCCCCGGCCTCCAATCTCATGGTGGGGCCCAGGCCCCTGCAGTTATGCCCCTGGGTACCCTGTCATTTTTTTTCATCCACAGGATAAGATCTCTGTCCTTTGAACAAAAAAATTGCACTATTATTGGACACTGTCTGAAACCTGGGGGTAATGGCTGCATTGGGATCCTATGGGCCCTCTCTACAATAAATGCCACTGATAAGTTATCTTTGCCAAATTGTTTTAAAAGCCAGTCCTCCATAAATCTGTTTATATTATCCCAATAATATATAATATTAAACCCAACAGTTTAATACTATGTCGGTGTGCTCGATTTTCATATTCCTCAATTGACTATTTGTATGCCATAACTTGTTTCTACAAAGAATCATAATCCCCCATATGTGTCATCCATATCTGAGATATGCGTTTCCACCTCCAGCACTATTGTTCCAATATTCTGCATATCCTGGCATATCAGACCTTTATCAATTTTAACTTCCTCCACCAAACCCATCAGTGTACCTTTAACTTGCAGCATAGCCTTTATCTTGTCCCTGGGTGAGAGTGAGCTCTGTCACTCCTGGACTCCTGTGTTAAAATCACTGTGTCTATGCTCTGAGTCTCGCAAGTGTCATCCAGGCTTGGCATCCTTTACACTTTTGGCTTACTACTTGGAGTTCCAGTTCACGCATATTTGCTTAAATGTTCAGCAGCTGCTTGCGCTGCTCTTTCTCATCACTGCTGGGAGTCAGTTAGGACAAGGCTTGGAGGCAACTTTAAATCCAGGTCGAGAGCTCCAATTCATACCGCCATCTTGGACATGCTCCACAAGCATAGACCTATTTAACTTAATGTACAGTACCAAGATGCAACAAAATATGATTGGTAATGTGAAAGTGTTTATGTGGCATTAGCCATATGGATATAATGTAAATTGACATATTTAAAGAATGTTTTGATTGTTTTTTCCTTCTTGGATCTGTGTATGCATATTTATTCTACGTTAAGCCCACATGCATGTTATATATAATAATGGTAAATCCAAAGGGTAATATCCCGAATTGCAGGAATTGTACTGCCTGTCCTGTAGTACATAGCACATTAATGAATTTCTGTCCCCTTGGGCTGAAACGTTTTTTCTTTTTCCTTTATATTATTCTTTTTTTTCAGTCCCTTCTTCTGTTCATTAGTTCCTCATCCCATTTTCATTACACAGCACACTAATGCAACAGATAATAGTGTAATTTACAGGGTGTAATAGCCTTGTCTGATGGTTTTTCTTAACTGTTCAGCTAGCATACAGTATAATGAATGACTATATTTGACCTGAAAGAAATAATAAAGAAACATGTCTTCATTACATAAAAGATAACATACTGTAACTATTATGAATTTTAACATTATGATCATTTACTTTCCCATTTTTTTGTAAGTTGTTCATGAATAACAAACAGTTTTTTATGTTTATTAAATTATTGGTTTCTCCAAGAAGTGAACCAAAAAATGTATTGTATGCAATTCTTATGGAACACAAAAAAATATTTAGACCTTAAATTCCATTTTAATGGCATTTTTGTGCTTTCAGATGTGAAGAAGCTACAGTTCCAAACAACTGTTCTTTCCATTGTCTCTTATCTTTTATTCTTCCCATTATTTGGGCTGTATTCGCTCCCACAGTTTTCAAGCTAGAGACAAGAAACATGGTACTGACATGCAGACCAAATTGGAGAAGTATGGTTTTGTTTTTCTAAGGCATTTGTGAAAGCGTTTTCAATAGAGATATATTGGAGTTTCGGACCAAACCTGGTTGGCTGAAACTATGACATTTTAACTGTTGAAATTTTTGTGGTCAAAACTTTAATTTCTCTACATAATTTCAGTTTCAACCACTGAAATTACAGTAAGCATCTAAACTTGGGGCTGTTCTGCGAACATCTCTAGTACCCAAATTATCTGTACATTTAAATGAGTAGAACCTTCAAATGCAAACATTCCAAGTTTTGAATGAAATGCACCAGGATCTGAGATGTCCTCTACAGCAACATTTGCCACACAGTATTTAATTATCAGCTTCATTGTTTATAGAGTAAGTCTACAGTTGTAATGACCTCCTTCGGTCTCCAAAGAATGAAATATATTTGAAGGTCACCAGGCTTCAGGGATCTAGGGCATCTTTTACAGTTGTATGTCAACTGTAGGGTAAAGGACAAGACATTAAAGGTGCAAAAAGCAGGAACCTGTAATAGGCAATAAAAAAGCTTTAGGCATCTGCAGTCAGGAAATATGAAAATATAGGTTTAGGGTTAGATATGTGAGTTTATCTGTGAAATGCTATAGTTTACAATGTGGCCCAGTACACTAAAGGTTAGACAGAATGCTGTTAGTCTCTGGTCCAAAATTACAAAAACAACATGCGACAGGTGTCATATAAATATTTGTAATTTTAAAATACCATGGATTCACAAAAAAACAATAACAAAAAAAACACCTTGTCCCCTGACTTTCAGGGAAATATAAATAGAGAGATTTCACTTTAATTTACATCCGAGGTTCTCTCTCGATTTTAACCTCTGTGTGACTGTGTCCAGGTATTTTAAATTAAAATGTAATTGTAAAATGCTGCAAAAATAATACTGAAATGCTTGTGGCAGCCATGTGTCTTTGACCCCTGTCAAATTCTGTGTTAAAATTTAACACAAGATTTTTGGCATTGCAATCCCCCTGTTTAAAAGGCTTCAATGCTTTAAAGGGCATGTACACCCCTCTTACAAAAATTTAGTATCTAACAGAACACCCCCCAAAAGCTAAGATTAGAGATGTTCAAAACTGTTGAGTTTCGTTTCGTTTTCAAAATTTGGAAATTTTCGGAAATTTGGAAAGTTCGAGTTTCGATTTTCGAAAATCGTCTACTTTTGATTTGCGAAAATCATCTACTTTCGCTTTTCGAAAATCGGCTACTTTCGATTTTCGATAATTATCTACTTTCGATTTTCAATAATTATCTACTTTCGAATTTCTCTAAAAATCGAAAATTCGAAAAATTTGGGTTCTGTGAAATTCGGGGGTTCTGAAAGTTTCGTCAGGACTTCGAAACCCTCAGATTCGATTCGAAACTGGGTTCTAATCGAATCCACGTTACATCTCTAGCTAAGATCCGTTTTACTTACAGTTTGAAAAGATGATCCCTCGCTGTGTAGGAAGCCTTACAAACCACCAATCCAGCACTGCTTAGCCCACACTTCTGCTGCTGCACGTGCCCTTAACGTGCCCGAGCAGCAGCAGCAGAGACTCCTTCGGTATTGGCCGTCAACCATTGGCCATGACATCACTGTCACGGCGGTGACTGACGGCCAATACCAGGAAGAAGCGGTGAGCTGCGGCGCTGGATTGCTGGTTTGTATCTTTGGATCTTAGCTTTTGGGGGGTGTTCTATTATATACTACATTTTTATAAAAGGGGTGTACATGCCCTTTAAGAACAGTATGAAACCTATGAAATCTGTATTCATGTCAAACAGATTGTGGTCTTTTTTCAAAGTCAAATCACAGGCATGTCCTTGATATAATGGCAAAATTCTCATAGCATGATAAAATAGTATCCTTATTTCAGTAGATGTTACTTAAATTTTTTCTTAGAATTCCTGTGCACTCATGACAAGTCCATAAAATGTCCCCATTACTTATGTATTTATTGAGTGCCCATGTGTTGTACAGCTCAATGAACATCTTAATAACAAAGATAACGGCTTCATCAAATGCAGAACATATAACAGCCAGTAAACACAGGACTAGCAGTAAAATGCATGATTAGCAAAATAAATAAGTTTCCCAATGACAGCTGCCATGCTGTGGCATGTCCCTTGTTTTAATAAACTGTATGTTGTAAAGTGTTCTTTCTATATCTGAACAAGTTTTGAAAAAAAGTACAGTATAACCAGCTTCAACTTTGCTTAATGACCAGCAACGTAAAAAAATCAAATGAATCCCATTTTTCTATTTAAACTGATGATGTTTAAATACAGATTGATTAGCTGTATACTCAACTCTAGACAATTTTATATTAGACATATTGTTTTTATTGGAATTTTAGATAAACTCTATTAACAATCTGAGGACCAATTAATTTGGTTGAACTCCAAAGGAAAGGGACCGAAACAGACTGTAAAGCTCTACTTTGTGTTAGTATACTGTAATTGACAATATAATGTTTTCCTAGGGATGAGGGGTGACAATTATAATTGTAAAGATGCACCCTTATCATGGTCCTGCTTGCATGGTAATACATATTTACACAGTCATTTCTAAAACAATTTTATTTGTTTTAAGTTTTTGGTCTTCAATATGATATTAAGGACTTACAGGGTTATTTAATAAAAGTTCTTATCGTTAAAAATGGTGCTAATTTTGCCCCAACCTATCAGATGTTAGCTTTCAAATGTTAAATAAGATCTGATTGGTTGGGGCAAAATTAGCACCATTTTTTTTTACAATAAGAACATTTATTGAATCTCCCTGTTAATATCTACTGGAAACATTTAGGAATAAACCCTGCAAAACGGTCTATAGCAAAAATGGAAATATATGTCACCATTTTTAAATGATTGGATCTTGAACATATTTTTATTAATCGAATTTGACTGTTTCAAATGAATACCTGCCTTTTTGATCAAACATTATGCATAGACCACAAACACACTAGTCATTAGCCAGGAAAACAAGTGTTATTGTGTACTGTACTGTTATTTTACTGGAGAGAAAATAAAGTAAGAAAAGAAAATGTAATTTTGTGAAAATTTTAAATTTTTTTTCTTCAAAAAAAAAAAGAAAGCTCAATTTCAAGGTGTTTTTTCACTTATTAACTGTTGTCCCCACGAGGATATGCAGGGAGGTTCATTTTCTTATTAGCAAAGACATCTTGTCATTTTATTTAATTATTTTGAGCTATTAGGTTTTCCATGTCTTTGGTCAGCTTGAAATGAGAGAAAGGTTATTTATATTTTGTTCGATATTATCAGCATTTTGGCAGATTCTAAATAAATCAATGCAAGGACACAGAAGTAGAAAAGAAATGTTTACCTAGGTTTATTACACATTTGTAACAGGAAGAGATGTTTATTGCAATGATACTATTACCAGCTATATTTGCATAAAACTCAATATATTGTGTAAAGTGCAAGATATACAGATTCCAACTATCCCATATGAAGTTGTCACCTATTATTACAAATTAAATAGACTATAGTTTTCTTTCTAGTATTTGTTTATTTTTTGCATTTACAAAATAAACACCAGACATTTTGTTACAATAATATTCTTGTAAACTGAGGACATCCATTTTTTCCCACATAATGTTGGATAATTGCATTTCTTGACATTTTATTGATGTTGCCTGACCTTAACACATGGATTTGTTTGTCTTAGAAAACTGAATTATGATGCCTATCTATTTTACGACTTCTGTAAATGTCAAGAAGACCATGGAATTCCTTGACGTGGCTAATTAAAGGCGGCTCATTTCACGGGGTAGCAAAATCATTTTATTTTCTAAATTTCTACTTATCCATCATCTGATTTTAGATATCTGGTGAAAAAGCAGTTGATCTTCACTGGCTGAGCAAACCAACTAGCTAATTATAGTGTTTTTATTTGAACAATTTTATTTTGATTTTACCGTATTGTTTTTCACCATGTTGCTTTAAAAAAAAAAAAGCTGCATTCATTGCCATTCTTTAAAGGGTATGTACACTGTAAATCCAATCGACGTCGCCAGGAGCATGCACACATGTGATGCACGTCATGGCGTGATGACGCCAGTGCGCGCACATTCACGGCAACGTCACCACAACTGTGCATGCACACTGATGTCACGCGCTTTGCTAACAGGACAATATTTGCTTAGCAAAGGGATTTTGCCAATCTCGTAGGGGCGGAGCGGAAAATGAGAGGAGACAGAAGGAGGAAGAAAGAACCTTTCAAGTAAAGGTAGGGTATAGGAGGGTGCTAGAAAAAAAACACTTTACATTTGAAGCCTAAGCTATTAAGTTAAAGTAAGTTGGATTTTCAGTGTACATAACCTCTAAGTAGAAGTGGGAAGTTTCATTAGATACAGGACTTAAAGGATAACTGTATTGCCTCAATGCATTTTTTTAAACTGCTTTCAAAAGAGTAAAGGTATGCAGTCTTCCCCATACATTTTTTTCCTGATTTTGAGCTTCTCTCTGCCCTTAATTAGCCATGCTGTGAAAGGGATGTAACAATTCTGTCTGCCTGTAACTGTCACTTAAAACTAGCATGTGAGAAAACACTGCTTCACCCATCCTTGATCAGCTTGATTATGTAGGCTGTATCCTAGCAACTGAACAGTTCAAGTTTGTTTGACTGGCAGAGGAGTAGGAGAGAGTTTGTAACAGACATTCCCACCAGCCAATGACAAGTGAAATGTTAATCAGGACCCTGGGCCCTCTAGGAGGTGGGCTTTTAGCACTTATCTTTGCTATGTGATATCTAAGGGAAGGCAGCACAGTTGTAAATGTGAGTAAGCGATTTCAGCTGCTGGAAGTGTGGACATGTAATGGGGTAATGTTTTTTTTATATTGTTGTCCTTTAAGGAGCTAATAAGAGTACAATTTGAGAATTCTGTACTTGTGTTTTTTATTGAATTACTGTACTACTCCAGCCAAATTCTCCTTCCTCACCCACCTCTCCTCCATTAAATTAGCTAGGGTAAGGAACTGAATGCTAGACCCTCACCCCGGGTTTGCATTAATGGAAAATTTATAGTTAAAAGAAAAGTTGTGCTTCTGCAAATGGCTTAACTAGAAATTACTGCCCCCCCTCCCAGCAAAACTATATTTTGACCCCTCCTTGATTCATCCACAATGTTTTTCTGTAATAATCTAAAAATGAAATTCAATGTGAGTTAGAACAGTACATCTTTGCAAACTTGATGATTTTTTCCCAACATGTTTTTCATCTGCACTCAAAATTATAACTTAACTGAAAATTATAGTCTCTCCAAAACATTTCACATGCTTCAAGTCTAAATGTTAGAAAAAGAGGTTTGTTGAAAGTTTAAAGAAGATGCATAAAGTAAAAACATAGTATAAAGTATAGTACTAGTGTAGAAAGCAGTAAATAATATTTAAGGGGCACCTGTAAAAGAATAGAAAATAACCAGAGAAATAAAGGGTGGATTTTTGAGAAGAAAATAAAGAGAAACCAGGGAAAGCTTGGCTTTTTAATTTTCATCTCTTTTTTTGTATTATAACCTGCCATAGGAAAAATTTCTTTTAGAGTGTTTTGCATGAACAGAATTCAGGACTTCAGCGGTGCAAGGCATCAGTGCTAGCCACTGAGCCACCTTGTTGCCCATTGTAAAATGTTGAGGGGGTGAGGTGAGATAGAGGACGCCTGGCCCAATCCACATGCAGGGGGATGGCCAGCAAGGTGATACCCACCTCCAGAGGCAAAGACCCCACACCCTGCCTTAAAGGTCCTTTTGGAGTTTAAGGTGGGTCCTGAAGCTCAAAACATTTTCCCCCGCTCATTATAAAAGCTGTTGAGGCCCCAAGAAGGGCTTATTGGGGCTTAGGAAGTTCTGCAGCTCAAAACCAGGACACCCATTCCCTGGCTATTATTAGAGCCCTTCTGGACCTTATATGGGCCTTTGTTGGGGATTCCATGGCTCAAAACCTGGACCCCTTTAGCTCTTAAAAGTGGCCCTCAGAAGGACCCTTACAGTCCTTTCTAGGTCCCTTGCACGGTACCACAGCTTGAAACCAGGACCCCACCTCTAGCAAGATCCTCTGCAGCTCTGAAAGGATAAGGGGGTATTGCAGCTTGAAACTGGGACCATCCCTGCATTTTTTGAGGACATTTCCATGTCTCTGACATCTTCTTTATCTTCTTCTCCACTGTCTTCTTTTCTTCTTCTCACCCGCCTTTTTATTTTCTATCGTCATCTTCTACTTATTCTTCACCACCGCCTTCTTCTTCTTTGCCCCTGCCTTCTTTTTTCTCTGCCACTTTCTTTTGTTGATCCCAGTGTCCTCCTTCTACTTTTCTTGATCCCAGAGTCTTTTAGTATTTTCGACATAGCGTATTCTGAGCTACATGCAGGTTTATAGTGATTTTTACAGCATTCATGAAATAACACCTTCAAATAAGTTTGTATATATTACAATCTTGATCAATCATATTCTGAAATTTTTTTTATTTTCTCCCTGCACGGGACCAGGAGCCCACCCCCTCAAATAAGTGTCAAAAAATCCCTGACATTGTTTTCTTTCAAAAAATAATAATAATACTGTAATAATAATAGAGTCTATAGTAGCAGCTTATTACAGACCACACACTTATAAACATTTCAGTAAGATTGTTGCAGAAAAAATAATGTAAAATATAAGAATAATATAAGATAAATGCTAATACAAAAATCATGAATCTTCAAGGTGACTTCTAATATGCTTATGTTTAAATATAAGGCTGAACAAAAAAAAGTTTCAGTGAGTCATGTATTACTAATGACATAGCTAAGCACTTATTATAAATGATGACATAGCTAAGCACCTAAGGATATAATTTACAGGATAACCATGGCTCCTGTTCATTATAATATTGATAAATTTAATGTGTGCTATTGACTCCGGTAAACCTGGCCTAAAAATATATTACGTTTATATGCAAACAATGGTTTGTTTTTTCGGGAAAGAGAATATGATAACTGAATCTTCGAGCAAGATATGATTACAGGTTCTTAAAGCAAATTTGTGTCGTTAACAAAATATAGGTATTGGTTAAAAAGTTGTTATAACATAGCAGTACATATTTTCAGTAAGCTTGTATAATGGAATGGTAGTCATATTCTCTTTCTTCTTTCTTTTTTATTTTTTTCTCTGTACGTTACCAATACTACTTAACCGTTTTGTGTTTATACTATCTGACAGTGCCACAGTTAAATCTTCCAAAAATATAGTCTTCAAATCAAATATCATCAAAGTTTAGAGTGCCTCAGTTCAGAACATTTTCTGCATTTCAAAAGATACCAGGAAACAATTATCCATCAATGTGAAGCAAACATTTAAAAGCTTCTTTCATCTGCTTTTCAGAGCAGATCAAAAGGTACATGAGAGTTAAAGCTATTTAAATTGAGTAAGAATTTGATTACTTTGTATCTCTTAAATTAATTTTAGGAGTTTAGGGGAAATGGTGGAAGCATGCTTTAGGCCTTAGTCCTATTCTTCTCATTGTAGGTAATAGTTTATTATTGAAATTAAGCGTATTACTTGCAATCTCATTAAATTAAATGTCTTAAAGCTGAGAATAACGCATTAAAATTATACATAGTATAATAATACATAATATGCTTTTATTTGGGCTAAATAGTTTATTATTAATGTTAAGGGGGAGATTCAATATCCCTAAAATTAGGGTAAAACCCACGTTAACCCAATGCCATATTGGGTTAATGTGGGTTTTACACTAATTTTAGGGCATTGTGCTGTTTCCAATTAGGGCACAGTGCACCTGTTCCAGTTTTTTTAAGGGTTAAGTGCAAAACTTAACACTGAGTTGGATCGGGTGTTTACTCCCGGCTTTTCACCTTTACATGATCCCGCAATGCAATATCAGACCTAATCTGGTTAACATATGGTATTATATCATGGGATCACGCAAAGGTAAGTAGCGCAATTTTCTAATATTGAATCTTCCGAAAGTGTATTACTTATAGTGTCTTTAAATTAAATGTCTTTTTGTTGAAAACAATACATAATATCCTGCAAACATTTTTTGAAAAAAGTTTGTGCGCTTCAAATTAAGTTTATACCCGAGTATAAACCGAGAAATTTTACCTTTAAAATCATCCTTGGGTCTGGGCTGATCTGGAAGCTTGAAGGAGCAGATGGACAATTCACATAGTCCTGGGAAAACAAAAGCTCTCTCCTGTAACAAACAGAATCCTCTTGATTTCGGCAGGTTACGCAAATGTCCTGCTCACTCGTAGATCATCCCAGACAATTAAAGGAGGGATCTTTAATTTTCAGACTGCACTGAAAGGTATGCAGGGCACATCTGTGTATGAGACTATGCATGGGACTTTCTATGGGTCTGTGTATTGGACTTTCTATGGGGCTGCATATGGGACTTTCTTTGGAGTTGTGTATTGGAGTTTCTATGGGCTGTATGTTGGACTTTCTATGGGGCTGTGTAATTGACTTTCTATGGGGCTGTGTATGAGGCTTTCTATCGGGCTGTGTATGGGACTTTCTATGGGAATGTGTATGGGACTTTCTATAGGGCTGTGTATGGGACTTTTTATAGGGCTGTGCATGAGGCTTTCTATGATAATGTGTATGGGACTTTCTATGGGGCTGTGTATTGGACTTTCTATGGGTCTGTGTATGGGACTTTCTATGGGGCTGTGCATGGGACTTTCTATGGGGCTGTGTATGGGACTTTCTATGGGGCTGTGTATGGGACTTTCTATTGTGCTGTATATAAGGCTTTGGGGCTGTGTTTAAGGCTTTTAATTAGGCTGCGTATGAGACTTCCTATGGGGCTGTGTATGGGACTTCCTATGGGGCTGTGTATGGGACTTTCTATGGGGCTGTGTATGGGACTTTCTATGGGGATGTGTATGGGACTTTCTATGGGGCTGTGTATTGGACTTTCTATGGGGCTGTATATGGGACTTTCTATGGGGCTGTGTTTTGGGCATTCTATGGGGCTGTGTATGAGGCTTTCCATGGGACTGTCTATGGGGCTGTCTATGGGAGAAAGTCAATCCTCAGTTTATACTTGAGTCAAGTAGTTTTCATGGTTTATCAGTTAAAAATAAGTACCCCAGTTTATATTCAGGTCAGTTTATATACGGTAAAAGTAAAGTTAATATATTTTCCAAGATGAACTTGTAAGATATTAGAATATTTAACAGGAAGAAGAAAAACATAATTTTTATTTTTAATTGTGGTTTAGTCCACATAAGCATTGGCTACACATAAGGATCCAGTCAGTGATGAAAACAAGGGCATTCTGGAATTGAAATGATACTTTGCATCTGTCTTAGGTCAGTTTGGTTCTTCAGTTTTAACAATGTATTATCCAAAGGCCCCTTCCTAGTCTCAATAGGTATGATTTGCATAGTGAGCCAAAGTTCTAAATATTTTTGATGGGATTTTAGGAAAGGAGAAGGGAATTTTCATTAAGGTGCACAGCAGCGCAGCTCTAATGCTTAACTGGCCTCTGGCTGACAAGTTATTCTAGCTGGTGCAACTGACAAATACAGATTCAAGCCCTTCTTCATCACTGGCCTTAGTTTTGCCTAAACAGGTCTTGGATTGGGGGGGGCTTCTTCGAAAAAATTGCATGGTTTGTTTGCCCATGACTGATATTGGTCACCCATCTGTCCACGGCGGATTAAAGGGTGGTAATGTATAGCTGTAAATCACAGCCAGTCAGAGCCTCCCCCTATGGAATGAACTATTGGTCACGGCAAACTTTTGCCGTGACTAACAGTGATTTGTCCTGGCCGACCATTTGCCACTAGCAAATTTTATTATATGTACCTAGCCTTACCAAGAGCCACAGATCCTGTTTACCAGGGGCTGTGTAGCTTTCGGTACCTTTACATTACTATTTAATCTAGTGTTTGCAGACAAGTATTGTTATTAAAAAAAAAAAATTAAATGGGGAGTATTCAGATTTGCCTGTTTTTATGAAGATTTTATACAATTTCCCCCAAACAATCAGCTGTAATATCAGCCTTAACTTATATTCTCAAACTAAATTAGTAATATATTATGCTGGAGAAATGACTGAGCCACTTCTTGCACTTTCAGTAAATGCTTTGTCTTTGTTTTGGAAACAATTCAAGTTTAGTCTGAAATGTAAAACTAAAGGATTCCCCTGTGATTTCCAGAAAACCCTCAAAGTACATATTTAAGTAGAAATAATGCCCTTTGATGACAAAGTGCATGGTACTTAGTTTTTATCAGTGACAAAATCAGAAGTAAGGCAGAACGTACATCCTACTATATCTGCAGCCAAAGTCACAGTCTGGTAATTAGAATGACAAGATGACAGAACTCTGTGGTTTACTATGTTACCTGATAACATAACTTCTTCATGAACCAGATGCTATGTGAGCTGGGAGCCTTATGCTTTGCTGGATTCATTCAGGAAGTATTATTTTCTTAATTGCCATTTTGAAACCAGATGATAAAGACAAGGTGAAAAGTGATGAGAGGATGTAGTGTTATGGCCAATACTGAATGCATAGATGGTGCTTAAAGATTATGTTATACCTGTGGTTAGACTATATATCTCCCCACCTTTGCATTCTGTATCTCATTCGAAAGCAAAGGAAACTCTGAAAACAATGCACTTCTATATATGGCTTGATGTAATTTTGAAATGTAATGCAGCTTGTAGTTTGAAAATGTGAAGTCCTCTATTTGTCCTTTCTCATTCTGTGAATACCCACTGTATCAATTAATATAACAATTAGGTCATCTGTGCAACATTTATGATTTTATAAGGATATGTTCAGTATTGCTCTTTTATATATGTCCATATAAAAAGGGTTATTGTTAATCGAAAGGTAAGTAAAATATTTCTGTAATATTAAATAACTAAAATGCACATTTATACAGTTGACTGTCTGAATCAAGCAAAATATATTATATAATTTATGCCAAATAGGGCTGCAATACAGATTTATTTATTGAAAATGTAGAATTTCTTTTTGTCAGGACAAAATTATTTCTTGATGTGATTCCTACTGAAATGTATTGAAATGGGCAAAAATTAAAAAAAATACATATATATGGCCTTTATCAATATCTATTTACTACTTCTATATTCTATATCAATTGGAGAGATGAATTGCACCTGGGCAACTATGCCACTCTGTGACTGTGAGAGCAACCGAACCCACCCCACCCCACAGGTGCACTCTCGGGTTTTGTTTAAACAAACCACTAGTGTGAACTGTAGAACAATGCATTTCGCCAACTGAATGGGCCGTCCTCATCTATTTACAAATTTTTTGGGAAATAGCACGGCATAGCCAATGTAGTAGTGGCCAAGTTAACATTAGCACAACAATTTTGTGCTAACCTTAAAGCCATTACCACAACTGGCATATAGGGCCGATGTAATACTCAAAAAGGAACATCTTACCTGGCCAGCAAGTAAGTCTCTTGAGAGATTTTAAAGCATCACTGGATTGCAGTAAGATGTACCATTTTAGGAACTACAGAGGCCCGTAAGTCTGTAGTGCATATAAAATTAAGTCCCCCAGCATGTGCGCTGACATTAACAAATAATGTCAAATACTATATTGATTCTAGCTGCCAAATAACCTTTAAATAAAACATTTTCAGAACTGTATTTTACAAATGTGAAATGTCCCTTTATTATCTGGGCTGGGATATCACACACAGAAAAAAAGAGCAAAGCAGATAAAACAGTTAAAAAGAATTAAAGTTGAATTAGAAACTAGGGTCAATTTCCTGCATAATTGCTAGTATAACAGCAGTCTTTAAATATGTCCTTTAATGATAAGTTTGCATACATTGTTTGGCTTGTAGAAATAGGTGTGAAGGGCTGACTGTAACACTTGGTGGTAAGCAGGACACTGCCTGTTAAACTGAAAAGTTGACTTAACACTGCCTGTTGAACTGGAGGGCTTACTTAAAACTGCCTGTTGAATTGGAGGGTTGACTTGATGCTGCCTGGTGAACTGGTGAGCTGACACTACATAGGAAGTTGGGAGGAGGCATTTCTTTTTAAACCAAAGTTAAACCAAAGTTTTTACAATTTAAACCTCCCATTAAACTGTATTATATTATATTGATGACCTCATTAAACTTTAAAATACAGATACACGGCTATGTCCTGATCTGAGGAATTGTCTCTTCTGTGCTGGGCCATACATTTATGTCAAAATAAAGAAATAGGTGGTCAACACCAATTGACTGCAATGTACAATGCTGTTTTGATGCCTTAACCTGGGCAGTTTTGATAACACATCTCAGCTACAATTCAATCAACACATCTAGGAGGTCCGTGACACCTTGCCATTATATGCTGACCCTGAAGACATTCCAGGGTCAGATGACTAGCATAATGTCTTCAAGACTAAACTTCAAATCCAGTTGATCTAACTGAATACCACAGATATTACCTGGATGAAGAAGAACATTTACAAGCAGAGACTGGTAAGATTTATGGCCAACAGGCTTATCAGAGACTGTTAATACAATGTGCCAGGCAGATATATGCAATATAATGTGCCCAAACCGAGACTGTTAACATAATGTGTCCAAACAAAGACTGGCAACATAATATGTGCCCAAACAAAGACTGATAATATAATGTGCCAATGAGAGACTGGTAATATAATGTGTTTAAATGGAGACTGGAAATATTTGTGCCCATAACATAATAGAATATGTTCAAACAATCAGTTGTTGTGCCCAGCAGAGTCTGTTAACATGCAGCCAAACAGACTAGTAATATTTGTTCCCAACGGAGACTGGTGATAGAATGTGCCCAAACAAAGACTGGTTATATTTGTACAAAATAAATACTGGTAACATTTGTGTCCAGCAGAGACTGGAAATACTTGTGCCCACAGACACTGGTAATATTTGTCCAAAAGACAAATGGCATGGTAATATAATATGACAAATAGAGGCTGGTAATATCTGTGCACAAAACATAGTTGTAATACTTGTGCCCAACACTGGTAATATGTGCACTAAAAACTGGTAATATTTGTGCCAGAGAATAGCAATATTTGTGCCTAACCGAGACTGGTAATATTTGTGCACAAAATAAATGTTCAGCTAAGAGGTAGTACCAAAAGCCCAGCATATTGAAGGAGGCAGATACTGATTCTCCAAAAAATGGTGTATGGTTAACATGAGGTCCTTGTGAAGACTTGCTCTTTGGGTAGGCAAAATAACTGCTTAGCAAGCATATAGTCCAACAGATTATTCAACTCCAGATGTCAAGTGGGCATTTTGACCAGAGAAGGCTTTGTTTAAGAGTGTCAAACTGAAACCACAAGTCTTATACAACAATAAAGATTTAAAAAATCACCCTTATCCATTCACAATTCAGTCAGAATATCTTTAACATATTCCTTTCTAAATATACAGGGAAATGTACAGAAAATACAGGGAAGTGCTGAAATATTTTCTAGAAAAAACCTTTGACTTACTGCTTTTAGATAAACAAATAATTGAATGACATGAAAAACGTCATAGACAATTTTGGTTAAGCTAAAGTATCATGTATTTTTTAATTTCATGCAAAAGGTATTTTTCGTAAATAAAGATCTTACAGTTCCAGTGGCTAAGCATTCAATCAAACAATAAAAATCAGCCTTCAGCATGCACATCCACCTTAGCCAAGTCCAATCACAAAGCTTCATTACACATCTGTATTCATTCTGCAATCTGTGAGTTAATTTTAGATACTCTAAATGGGCTGACCTTCAGTGATTATGCATTTTTAAATGAAATTATTAAGCATAAATGTTTCAAACAATTGGCCTTGGGCTGTTGAAATTTATATCATTGTATACAAATGGTGTCTGTCAATATTAAATTTTTTTGTAACTAAGTCTGAAACTTCAATCATTATTTGAATTATTTTGGAAATATTATGCATATAAAATTTTCAAAAAAAGACATTCTTATTTAAACTTAAAAATCATCAAAAAAAACCCAAAATGCAAGGGGCAATTCAACATAAAATTTCAGTCCACATAGGGGGAGATTTAATATTGGGTTAGCGTGGGTTTAAATCATACTATACTAGGCCTACTCCATTTTTAATTAATGGCACAGGCACCCAATGTAAAATGGCAAACATTCGTTTTTGCACTACTTGGTAGCGTGAAAACAAACGCCTTTTATATGGCGACGGTACCTCCGCGATTCTTACCTTCCCATGATGCAGTAAATCAAGTGATTACTGCATTGAGGGAACCTGGAAGGAAGAGGAGTGCAGAGGGTAGTGTTACATCCCCCTGATAATATTTATTAAGGGGTTATTATGGTCTGAAATAAGTTTGAATAGCCCCAATGATATAACACATGTAGTTTTAAGTACTTCCTGGCCAAGTTTTTTTTCATCCTTACCATACCAAGCTCGTATCGTCTACAAATGGCACACATGCCAATTGGGCCACACCTAGGTAAACAGTGAGAGGCTGTCCATTTGTATTTGTATTTCAAGGTGAGGAGGAGGCAAAAATAAGAGTTACAGCTTGCAGTAGAGAAAAATGTATTGATTTCACACTGGCACATCTTGCTAGAAAGAAAGGCAAAAGATAATCAGCAGTTCCCAAATATATTTTATACTATGGGTTTTTTTTGATAATTTATAATGATTAACATTTAATCATAAGATTTATATAAGATAAAGCACATATTGTAGGTACAGTTGTATTAAGGGCACAGGCACCCGATGCAAAACGCCACACATTCATTTGTAGCATTAAAGCAAACATCTTTTTAATGCTGGTGTTACCTCTGTGCTCCTTACCTTCTGGGTTCCCATGATGCAGTAAATCCTGCTAAGTGAATATTGCATCAGAGGAACTCAGAAGGAAGAGAAGGATGGAACTAAGTATTACATTGTTGAAAGTTTCTAAATTGACCTGTTTTCTTTGTGTTAGCTCTGGAGGGATAGCGAATAAATGCTCTATTTATTTTTTTTAGAGACACGCTGTCCATGAGATCACAGGTTAAAATCCCCCACTTACTAGGAAATTATTTATTTTCTTTCTGCCTAAATGCTTGATAGGGAATACACTGCAAAGATGTGTGGGGGGAAATATATTGTTCTTTAAAATTAAAGATCATGATCATGCTGTAACATGATCTTATACAATCTTTAACTGACAAGCTTCTTAAAAGGTATGAACACACACACACACAAAACAAAATACCCCCCAAACACAAACACTACTTGATGTCAGTGGGAATAGAGGATTTACCATATAAATAAAATTTCTGAAAATTAGTATTGATAATTCCAGGGTTACATTTTGTTACTGTGGGTTCTTGAATGAAATTAAAAGTGCTGAAAACCTTGGAAAGGTTAGTCATAAATAATCAAAGTATTTTCAAGGGATCAGAACATGAATGTTTCACAGCTTGCAGGCTGTGTTGCATTTTATATGTAGGGTTTGGAAGTCTATATATCAAATGCTAGATAAAATGTCATTATATTTTTGTCTTAGATAAAGTATATTCGGGGAGATTTAATATTAAACGCTATTGGCTAGTAAGTAGAGATGGACGAACTTCATAAAGTTAGGTCCGTTTTTGAACTTTCGAATTTCATTAAAAGTTTGCAAGTTCGAAAACAGACCCATTAAAGTCAATAGGGAGTGATAGTTTGAAAACGTTGGATGTTTTACAGATAAACTAACAATGGTAACTTACTGTAAATGGCTGTGGCACCTGGGAAATGGTCTGGGGAACATGTCACCATGTCACCAAACCTGTTTAAACACTCCTTACTTTATGATCGGGCAATTGTCCGGTTTGTGCAAGCTACATTCGAGGGTTATGGAAAATTCGAGGGTTACCAAATGATACTTTTGAGAGTTACCGAAAATAGAACCATAAATTCGAGGATTATTGAAAACGAACAATAAATTCAAGGATTACCGAAAGTCGAAGGCTACATTCGAGGGTTAGCGAACGATACATTCTAGGGTTAGCTAAAATGTTCAATACATTCGAGGGTTACAAAAAATGAATGATACTTTCGAGGGTTACCAAAAATCGAATGCGACATTCGAGGGTTAGCAAATGATTCATTCTAGGGTTAGCGAAAACGATCGATACATTCGAGGGTTACCAAAAACGAATGATACTTTCGCGGATTACCAAATGATACATTCTAGGGTCAGCAAATGGCCCTTAAATTTGATAATTATCGAATTTACGATAATTATCGAAAATAAAGCGGCAAGTCCGAACAATCAAACTAGTTTGATCTTGTCCGAACTCAGAAAGTTCGGTTTTGTGTTCATCTCCACTAATAAGGAGTTAAACCCAGGCTGCACGATGTAATATTGGGTTAGCGTGAGCTGAACTCCAATTTTCTGGAGCCTGCTCCATTTTGTTTAAATGGCACAGGCACCTGATTCAACTTCCCCTAGAGTTAGTTAACTGTAATAGGAGACTATATTGCTTTAGTTAGACAAGTTATTAAAGAATGTGATTTTTCCCATCTGTTGCTCTCCTGAGTCAAATCAAAATACCAGAATAAGATACCTGATACCCTACATGCATGGGCCCCACGCCTTTACAGAGAACAAAGGCACACCAGATGGTGTAATCTGAGGCTGCATTCATGGGGCATGCATACTATGTGCTAATACAAAGATATGTGCCTCTAAAGAGAAAATAAACCAACAGAAGGGGTGAATAACTTGTGATGTAGTGTTTTGGTCTAAACTGGTTGGCAATAGGAAAAGCTCATGGGTGTGCTTTTATGCTCACGTAGTATGATGTAATAGTATAATGTGATATTATACGAAAAAGACCAATTTCTAACAGTGGTGAAGGAACACAGAATGCCTTAAGAGAACAACAAAATATTTTTAAATGGCCCCATTCATGGGATTAATATTTTAAATGATTTGTTAAATTCAATCAAATGAATACTAGTTCCATGAAAATCTTTCCCCATATTCAGGTCCCACTCTTTCTGCAGATTTCAAGGGAAAATCTGCTGAAAGATTGGTGGCACAAGGTGGGGAAATTTGATTGGTTCTTCTAATATAAATCAAATGTGTTAACCTGTTAAGATTACATGTGTTATTCTGTTTATATGTTGTGGTATGTGCATACCAAGTTATTCTGCATATTCTCTCCCGTTTCAAAAAATCTGTTAATTTCATACACTTTGCTGTTTCCTGCTGTTGATATTAGTGAGCTGCCACTTCAGGTTCTAACAGTCCTTCTTCTTCCCAGGATGCATCACTTTCTTGGAATGTTTCTAACAGTAATTACTACTCATTGACTGTTGGATGGGTCAAGCATTCTACGATATCCTCTGAGCAACTGAATCAACCCAGGAGCTGGGTCAAGAGCAAGACCATAACGGTCTCTACTAGGGGTCCTGCAAACAGGAAGTCAGTATTTCGGTTGCATCTATTTTTACTCAGACAAAATGCTGAATTGGCAGGTTAAGGTCATTGGGATGGAAAAATACTGCTCTTTTTTTCAAAAAGCACATGTATTTGCACTGAATTTCCTCTTTAATTAATTGTTTAGCTATTAAAAGAAACACTTTTTCATGTCAAACTTAAAGGTTAAAGCAAACAAAGAAGTGATTTCTTACTTAGTTCTTACAAACACTTTTTAAAAAAAAATGCTGGTCTAAGCTCAGCGCAACCTTACCTTCCGGGTTCCCGTAATGCAATAAGGCATGTTAGTTGAATACTGCATCGCTGGAACAAGGAATGTGAGGTGTGCAATGGCCAAGTTATTTAATCTGCCTAATTGTGTTTAGGTATCAGTTTTTTTAGCATGTGTGTGTTGTGAAGATACAGATAATTCAGGATTTACTGATATGCACTAAAATACAATGTTGCACAGATAAGCTTATTTTCCATGGAAGAGAATAATGTTTTATGGCATGTTTACCAGAATGCCTTATGGGTGGCTTCTTAATTTGTATACAAATGCACTTTTATGCTAATGTTTATGTAAATATATGTCACACTGATTGCATGTACAGTAAACATGTGTAAATATACCTCAGTGTTCTTACATAACAGCGTTTATATATAATTGCATTTCTGGGCATAGATGTTTGTCTGGATTTATTCCCAAATTCAATTTAACCTTTTGTGTGGCATAAATTCTTTTCTGTATTTCTCATATTTTACTTTTCAAAAATTTGGGAGTTGAGCCATCATGGTTTGGCATCAATTTCCTCTTCCTAATAATCAATTAATTAAAGTGCAGCTGCTATGTTGATTCCTAAAATAACAGATATTGTATCCAGTGTATACTTTTCTTTAACTTGCACCAAAATATATTTTTGACAGCAAACATCATTTAGCAATTTAATACCAGAGGGGAAATAATATATACAGGAAAACTGATTTAGAAAAATCAAACAGCCTGCTACATTTAGAATGATAGTTTATTCCGGGGTTATCAAGTGCCATCTTTTAAGAATTAAAAAAAACAAAACACTATGCTCAGGTTACAGTGCATAAAAAAACAGACTCATTTTCCAAGTTGAGGTACACCTAAATCTTTTACTAAAGTTGCACTAACCAATTTAATTTACAGTTGTGGGACTTAAATTTGTGCACATATCGCTGATTGTATTTTTTTTTCTTATTGGTAGTACATGTATTTACCTGTCTAAATACTTTAGAAGAAAGGTAAATAATAGGAAGTCAAGTAACCAGCAAGGAAAGGATATAGACAATCTTAAGAAAGTAGACAACGTAATAAAAAGGAGAAACTGTAGTAAGTCAAATTCAACTGGACCTAATTGTCCATAATTGCTTCTTTACTGGAAGCCTAAAAATATAACTAACATTAACCAATTATTAAAGTTTTAATTTAATTAGAACTGAACTTTTGCAACTTCAAATTCTTTCGGAACTCCCGGATTTCCCGGAACCCGGATTTTTTGAATTTTCGATTTATACTGAAAATCAAAATTAGACGATTATCGAAAATCGAAAGTAGACGATTATTGAAAAACAAAGTAGACGATTATCGAAAACCGAAAGTACACAATTATCGAAAATCGAAAGTAGATAATAATCGAAAATCGAAAGTAGACGATTATCGAAAATCAAAGTAGATGATTATTGAAAAATCAAAGTAGATAATTATCGAAAATTGAATCTCGAAAGTAATGATCAATTTCGGTAACTCTCGATGCGGAAGCTCGAAAACAGCCCGATCGTGAGGAAAAATAGTTTTAAAATAAGTTTTAGTTATATTTAAGGGTTCCCCAGACCATTCCCCAGGTCTCTGTGTCATTTACAGTAACCTACTATTACTATTTGTCCCTCAAAATGGACAGAAACTTTTGATTTTTCCCCCCATAGGCTTCTATGGGTCCGTTTTCTAATTAAACTCAACAGTTTCAAACATCTCTATTATTCACTTGTGCACATATCCACTTGCCTGTGTTCAGGAAGAAGCATACCCCTGGTTCATCCCATGTCTACACTTCACTACCTAGTGGGGGAGACCAGTTCTGCTGGCATTTTCATCACTATCAGGAAGAGGGTAGCAGTAAAAGAACAGGAAGGGCAATGGCTAAACAGGGAGCTGTATAGGTTTATAAGCAGTGGGTTTAGCTTAATATTTTTCTGTATTATAATTAGAGATAGACAACTGCTCCATTTAGTTTTGATGGTGATTATGCAAAACTGTGCCAGTGAAATATATTGAAGTCAGCGGGAGGTGAAATTACAAAATGATCATTATTTATTACCAGTGACATGGGAGATTGGAAATGGCATAGGGAACAAATAGATATATAGATGTGCATTAGGCTTTTATTTTGTGTGGGGAACAAATGGGCAGATATTAAAAAAAAGGAGTAGTCTCAACAATGAATGGAACAGAGAAATAAGACCATCTCCTATTATAATTGGACAAATACATATATTTGTTTTTTTTGCCTATTGTGTTTCTCTGTGAATGTGACATCCTAATCTGTACAATCAATATTAGTTATATTGCAAATGAACTTTAGAACTATATGCATTTTGTGTCTGCATTGATCCAGTATAAAACTGTTTTATTAGTTATATTGAATAAAACAAACATTTCTTAAGTTTATTTTATATGAACATTTTATGTTATTTGAAATCACAAAGGACAAAATCTTTTGGTTTTTTTTGTACTACAGTATCTAAGAAATAAAATGTAACAAACCCGTTAGTACACTGTGTATTCTCTTATACCAATCAATCGCACATTATCTTTATATTTTTTTTTAAATACAGTTGGCCCTATTTGTCATACAGGAAAAAAAACTTTCCCTATTGTCACTTTTTCTCCTGTCCCAAATAAGACACAGTCTTGTTACCCTACTGTACCTTCCACAAAAGTGACTTTATCTCAGTTACTACATGTTGAGATATCATGCTGACAAATGCCTCTTTGTAGACAAATACATGTACAAATACACAGGGACGTTTCATAAAAGGACTGGACCTGCATTGGGGAAGAGGCAATCCACTCTTCAATATGTTCAGTCTTTTAGAGTCTAGAGATTGCTTAGAGAATTCTGTTTGTACCACACTCCAGAAACGCTACACAATTCCTGTCCAGAAACATCCCTCAAATTCTGGAAGGGAAATGGAGTAGAAGAGAGTATTTATCATATGCTAATTAACGCATTATAGGCACATACCTCACATTTAATTTAATTTAATTATTATTGGTTATTGTGCCCTTTTTTAAAGGCCTATTAATGACCTTCACTTGACTTGTAATTGGCCTCTGTGATATTTGATTACTTGAACATTTTCATAAAAATAATATGATAATAAACAGGGTTAACAGGGTCATCTGGGCATGTTGAAATGTTATCTGAAACAACATGACCCATAGCTATTTTACCTTTTGTTTGTGTTATCTCACTTTTTGGAATGATTAAAACCGAATTCAGCTGTGTACTACTTTGCTGCAAAGAAGCCACAGCTTATTGCTGTTGTTCTGTAAATAGTTTCCTAATCATTTTTTCTGTTGCACTGCGTAGAAAGGTTTATTTATACATAGTAAACAGGACACCATTATGCTGTAGCAAGTGAGAGATTTGCCCATACTTAAAATACATATATTAATATGATAAACCCCTTAATTATCTATGCTATACATAAGATTTGCTAAGCATGCTATTTTACTATCATCCCTTGGGTTAACTTGCCTATTGCAACTAAAGAAAGTGAAGTGAATTCCTTTGAATTGTATTGTTTTGTTCATTTAAAATTAAAGTTATAGATTTTGTTGCTATATTTAATATGTTTTATCTTTCTTACCTTCACTACAAAGGAACTAGGACGTACAGGTGTTTGTTTTTTCCCCTGTGCAATACAATTTCAAGCTATTATTTTGTAGTTAAAATGCTTATTGGTACACACTAGATGCAATTGCTTCTAAGACCCAATTAACCAATAAGAAGTGAAATCTGGTAAGTCAGAAGTGTAAAGGGGTTAACGTCAAGAAGTCATAATTCCTTAACATTGTAGAAACTTGAGGCAATATGGGAGCTGTGGGACATGATAATGAATTCCTAACTGTTACTAGAGCTTTGGGCAACAATAAAATCGTAAAGGTGACCATGAGTGGAAACATTAGTGAAATTGTCCTTGACTCATACCTGTAGGGGCTTTCAATATACTGTAGGAACACATACTGTAAGCATAGGAATAAGGCAGATAAAAATAGACACCTGTATATAATACTGCATTATGTCTATGTTACAATAGAATGTCCTTCTGTGTTTTATATCAAGAACTCTTTTTGGAGGTAAGGACACTGTGGAACTTATTTAATAGGATAATAGAAAAATGTATATTATTATTTGTTTTAACTGCAGTAGACCAGTGAAAAGTTATCTAAATGGTTGCTGCACATTAACAGCAAATGCATGTGTTTTTACTTCTTATTTTACACTTAAAATTTAACATTTAAATACTGAATGGGTTTGGTGTGTGATATGTGATTGACCAGTTACTGACCTGCACCTGTAAATTATTTTAAAAATAAAAAAGTAAAAAAAATGAAGAGGGGAAAAAAAATCTACAATTCAGGGCATCCAATAACAAAACCCTGATTATACAAATGGGATAAACAAAGAGCTATCTTGGGAACTTTAACAGGGATATGCGGGTTACAAGTATTTATCCCCCTGAGATTACAAGAAAAGGGGATATCACCTTCAACAATGATAAATGCACTTGTAAGAGCAAAGAAACAAAGAATAACCTATATAAATAGAGCTTGTTTGAAAATAATATCATCAATAGCCCACAGAGAACCTGAATTAACACTAACAAGAAATACTACTTCCCATTGCTAGGTAATATTGGTAAACGTTTCCACGTAACCCTTTAAAATATATCAGCTTATGCAATCAAACATGCCAAAGTTTGCTATTAATCTTCGGCAACCAAACTGATGTTACGTAAGTTAAGTAACCTGGTAAAAAGCAAACATTTGACTGGAAGCTCAAACAATTATTGACAACTTTTATTGCATCAACAATAACATTTTAGAGATCGGGTAGAAACATTGCTAACATTTTTGCTTTCTCATGTGTGATCGATTGTGGCAAAATATTGGCACCGCCAATTTAATTCCCACTACACGAACTACTAATCAAATTTAGGATGGGGAATTCTGATGGGAAAATTGACTTGTTAGCTAAAATTTCTACTTTGTGACTGTACATTGATTATGATGGATGCATATTGATATAGCACCACTCAGGTGTATTCAATGCTGCATATTTTAATGATACAGAAAACACAAACAAGGGAGTAATGGCAAAAATATTTGATTTAATAGGAAATGAATATATACTATATAAAGCACATATAGTTATAATAAAAATACCATGGTTAATTTCTATGGGTAATTTCTGTTGTGCTATACCTAAATTTAAAAAAACAAACCCTTTCATGTTTTTCCAGAAGTCTCAAGAGTGCACATCTTAAACATCAGTGGTGTAACTATGGCCCCTGACACAGAAGGGCACAGAAGGTAAGAGGAAAACCTCAGCGATCAGATGTTTTTAAACAGCTTTTTACATTTACAGTAATGGACCAGAACTGAACAGGAAATCAGTAATATAATGTTATACACTAAGTTACTGCAGTCAAACATCACAGGAGAACAATCAGGTAAGAACCACATTTTCCTGATTATATCCTAAGGTTATTAGTCTTAATCAAATTTAGTCTTTCTGGTTATATTTCCAGTGACATTGCTCTCTTACTCTAAATCTGAAAAGTTATCAAAAATGTATTTTCCCTTTATGCATCACTTATTTTATCTAACTGACATTTAAGTGACTTTATAAGTTTTATTTACTTTTTGCATTTTGTTTACTGGGGTGAATTTACACCTATTTCAGTGTTTAATTTATTTAAAAGCCTTTTCCTCTTATGAGAGGCCTCTGTCCTGAACAGAATGAAGCTATGGTTCATTCTAAGTCGATTTTGCTCCCTTACATTCTGTAGTTTTCCCCCCAAAAATGTAAGAAATTATGTCAGTTTTTAAACATCAGTATCTATATATTCCCTTACTATAAAATAAAATAAAAATAATTTTATTTCTTAGTTTTATAAAATAAAGATACTGATATTTATGAATATTCTGTCTGTCATGTCTTTGAATTTGCAATATGTAAAGCAGATTCGAAAAGCATTAGAAATTACTAAAGCTACAGTATGTTCAAACTTTGCTCATAATAGAAAAATCCTGTTGGATCCAGTAAGATATGCAGATTATCCTCCATGTGTATGTCAAGAAATCAGAAGTTGTCTTTTGCAAATAGACATATAAGTGCTGCCACCATTGCTGCAGAATTTAAACGATGGGAAGTCAGCCTGTCAGGGCTCAGACCTTAAGCCACACACTTCATCTAATTGGTCTGCATGGCTGACCAATTTGATGAAGTGTGTGGTGTATGGCATAAGGAAGCCTCTTCTAAAGGTGATGCACAAAAAAAGCCCGCAAACAGTTTACTGAAGACAAGCAGACAAAAGATGACTGAAACCATGTCCTGTGGTGTAATGAGAGTAAGATAAACTTATTTGGTTCCTATGGTGTCAAGCGTGTGTGGTCACAAACAGGGGAGGCGTTAAAAGACAAGTGTGTCTTGCCTACAGTCAAACATGGTTGTGGGGGTGTGATGGTTTGGGGCTGCATGGGGAGCTACAGTTCATTGAGGGAATCATGAATGCCAACATGTACTCTAACATACAGAAGAATGATCCCCTCTCTTCGGAAACTGGGATGCAGGGCCATATTCCAACATGATAACACCCCCAAACACTTCTCCAAGAAGACCACTGCCTTGTTAAAGAAACTAAGAGTAAAGGTGCAGCACTGGCCAAGCATGCTCCTCAGCAAAAAACAATACTTTGGTTACAAAACTATATTTAGCCGACCAAAAGAAATTCTGTGGGAACCAAACATATACTTAGTCCAAAAAAAAAAAACACTTTTTGGTGACAAAACTGTACTTAGTTGACCGAAAAAAAATATGTGGTAGGAAAACATACATTTAATTAATGTAATTTTAAAACCTCACAGACGTTTCACTAAATATATAACAGAACAGCACTCCCTGAATTTAAAGGCCAGTTAACTTACATTCTCCGTATCGTTAGGGTAGTGGCCATGTCCGCGCCCACCACAAGTATTGGCACCGTATAATCACTCTGACCATTTTATAAGAAATATACCAGATATACACCCTGGTATTGAGACCACCCTAAAATCCCATGAATAGAGATGATCAATGCACATTCCTGGGCCCCATATACTATCATAATATCTGTGCAAACAGTAAAAACATGGGGGTTTTTAGTTACAATTTTATGCATAAAAGTGAAAAGCCTTCCAACCACGTCAAGGTAAGAAATTCAAACAAATTACCTTGGGTCATTTATCTGGGCTGACACTCCCTGCTTGGTTGCATTTTCGTGGGAAGATTGTCTCCCTGACCTTGCATTGGATTAATATTAACCCTTTCCCTGCCACAGATCGTATATTCACGATCTGTGCAGTGAATACTCAAACTGCCACAGATCGTGAATATACGATCTGTGGCTTCCCCCCTCCCAAAAATTTTTTTCCCCCTGCTAGGGGCGATCGGGGGGCAGCATTCAACTGCCCCCCTAGCCCCCTCGATCCCCCCTCGGTTTGGTCTAAATCCGAGGGGGGGATCGGGAGATATCCCTACCTTTAGAGGCATCAGCCGGTCCCACGTGGAGAAGCAGAGGAGAGCCGTCTTCATTCCGGAAAGGGAGACCCCGGTGAAGCAGGAAGCTGAGTGATGTCACCGGGGTCTCCCTAAGAGAGGTAAGATGCTGCCCTGGTGGTGTAGTGGAGGTACTGCAGCTTGATCTCCATTTAGATCATGCTGCTGTACCTGTATAGTAAAAGCTGTCAAGCTGACAGCTTTTACTATACATTTGTGAATGGAACTCAAAGTTCCATTCACAAATAGGATTTTTTCTAAGTCTTTGCTACTTAGCGAAGACTTAGAAAAAAAATGGGGACAGAGATCAAAATTTGGTGATCACTTCTGATCACCAAATTATTGATCTTTGCCAATGAATGAAAAATCACTTCCTGGAAAATGATTTCCGGGAAGTGATTTTTCCGATCGGATTTCGAATTGGAAAACGGGCATTTATGCCCGTATTCCAAGTTCGGTATCATACCCTAAGATGATTTGATGATCCCCCAAAAAAAGGGGAAATGCACACAAAAAAAAATCTTAAAGTGATACACACACCTTTTTTTTTTTTTTACCCTAAAACTATAAATTAGCAAAAAACTTTTTCTTCTCCAAGCTTCCCAATGTCCCCGGTGATATCGGTAAAGTAAACGCGGATCATTTATTTGTTGGTTTTCAAGGGAAACTAAGCCTATTTTAGTAGGAAATTTTGCAGAGGTACCAAAAAAAGACTGTATTGATTTTTTAGGATCAGTAAAGTGTGCAAAAACTTGTGTGACTCTCCGTACTAACTGGTTTTTCACTAAAAGGGGGAGTGGGGATAGGGGTGGGGGAGTGGGTTGTGGCGTTTTTTAATTTTTTCTTGTAATTGGACATTGTGCATGCTTCCAATTTGAGCTAGTTGGTGGCCCCGTCTCTGTTTGCACCCACCCTTATGTCTACCAGTTGATTCAGGAACATGTGGGGATTGCCGTTAGTGGGTTTTTACTTGCCGAGTGGGTTTAGGTAGGATTTCAACCATTGAGTCCTCTTATTTTATTTTTTCCACAAAATCTCCTAAAAGCACGGAGTTCTATGGATAACAGCGCCTGGAATTCTTCATGTATATACGAAAGCATGATACCACCACGTAGCTGAAGGTGTGTAGCTTCCAAAAATATATAGTTTGTGGGGGTAATTTCCAGGTGTATTAGGCTGTTCAAATTACAGAACACTTTGATTTTTTTCTTTTAATTGGACTTGTGCATGCGTCCAATTTGAGCTAGTTGGTGGCCCCCGTTTCTGTTTGCACCCACCCTTATGGCATACCGTTGATTCAGGACATGTGGGAGATTGCCGTTTAGGGGTTTTTTTTTACTTGCCGAGTGGGTTTAGGTAGGATTTCAACCATTGAGTCCTCTTATTTTATTTTTTCACAAAATCTCCTAAAAGCACGGAGTTCTATGGATAACAGCACCTGGAATTCTTCATGTATATACGAAAGCATGATACTACCACGTAGCTGAAGGTCTGTAGCTTCCAAAAATATATAGTTTGTGGGGGGTATTTCCAAGTTGATTAGGCTGTTCAAATTACAGAACACTTTGATTTTTTTGTAATGGACTTGTGCATGCATCCCATTTGAGCTAGTTGGTGGCCACGTCTCTGGGTGCATCCACACATAGGGCATACCGTTTGATTCAGGGCATTTGGAAGATTGATAATTGACAAGTTTTTTTTACATGACATGGAAATTTGCCATGATTTTTAACTTTGATTGTATTTTTATAAATTTTTCCTGAAAATCTGGTAAAAAAAGCGAAATTTTACATGAAACTGCGTCATACCATTGGTGGTATGCATAAAGAATCACACCATTGTGTAGCTGAAGATGTGTAGATTCCAAAAATATATAGTTTGAGGGGTTATTTCTAATAGAGGGGTGTTTAGTCTGACAAATCTGAAAAGTTGCTGTAATTGGGCCATGTTTCATTGGCTCACTGTGGCTTGTTGATTTCACGTTTGCGTGTGTAACCATACATAGGGCATACCGTTTGATTCAGGACATTAAGGAGATTGATATTTGGTAACTTTTTTTTACATACTTGGGATTTTGGCATGATTTCTTTTGAGAGTTTTTTTTTCCAAATTTTTTAGAAAATCTGCTAAAACTGTGAAATTCTACAAGAAGAATGCGCCCACACCATTGATGGTACAAATGAACAAACTACAGAATTTCGTAGATAAAGGTGTGTGGATTTGAGAAATATATGGTTTGTGGGGGTTGTTTTGTGGGGAAAATTGCAGACTGTTCAAATTCAGATTTGGCTGAATATTTTTGCTGTTTCTGAGCCATTGTGCATTGTTTCACTTTGTGGCTTTTGGCTTCCACGTCCACGTGTGTACCACACATATGGCATACCATTTGATTCAGGACATTTGGGAGATTGATATTAGTAACTTTTTTTTACATTCCATGAGGTTTTGGCATGAATTCTACCTTTGAAGTTGTTTTTTGTTCATTTTTTCAGACAAATGCGAACTTCTACGAAGAATTGCGCCCACACCATTGATGGTATGAATGAACAAGCTACTGTGTACATAGCTGAAGGTGTGTAAATTCAGGAAATATAGTTTGTGGGGGTTATTTCTAAGTTAGGGGGTGTTTGTGAAAAAACTGTAGACTGTCCAAATTCGGAGTTGGCTAAATTTTTCGCTGTTTCTGAGCCATCGTGCATTGTCTCACTTTGTGGCTTTTCGCTTCCACGTCCACGTGTGTAACCACACTATGGCATACCGTTTGATTCAGGACATTTGGAGATTGATATTTAGTAACTTTTTTTTACATTCCATGAGGTTTTGGCATGATTTCTACCTTTTGAAATTGTTTTTTGCTCATTTTTTCAGACAAATGCGAACTTCTATGAAGAACTGCGTCCACACCATTGATGGTATGAATGAACAAATTACCGTGTTACATAGCTGAAGGTGTGTAGATTTCAGGAATATATAGTTTGTGGGGGTTATTTCTAAGTTACGGGGGTGTTTTGTGGAAAAAACTGCAGACTGTCCGAATTGGAATTGGCTAAATATTTTCGTTGTTTCTGAGCCATCGTGCATTGTCTCACTTGTGGCTTTTCGCTTCCACGTCCGCGTGTGTAACCACAATATGGCATACCGTTTGATTCAGGACATTTGGGAGATTGATATTTAGTAACTTTTTTTTACATTCCATGAGGTTTGGCATGAATTCTACCTTTTGAAGTTGTTTTTTGTTCATTTTTCAGACAAATGCGAACTTCTACGAAGAATTGCGCCCGCGCCATTGATGGTATGAATGAACAAACTACAGTGTTACATAGCTGAAGGTGTGTAGATTTCAGGGATATATAGTTTGGGGGGTTATTTCTAAGTTACAGGGGTGTTTTTTGAAAAAACTGCAGACTGTCCAAATTGGAGTTGGCTAAATTTTTTGCCGTTTCTGAGCCATCGTGCATGTCTCACTTTGTGGCTTTCGCTTCCACGTCCGCGTGTGAACCACAATATGGCATACGTTTGATTCAGGAATTGGGAGATTGATATTTGGTAACTTTTTTTACATTTCATGGGGTTTTGGCATGATTTCTACCTTTTTGAATGTTGTTTGATGTTCATTTTTTTTGAAAATCTGGTAAAAGTGCAAACTTCTACGAAGAACTGCGCCCACACCATTGATGGTATGAATGAACGAACTACAGCGTTACATAGCTGAAGGTGTGTAGATTTCAGGAATATATAGTTTGTGGGGGGTATTTCTGAGTTGGGGGGGTGTTTTGTGGAAAAACTGCAGACTGTTCAAATAGAAAACTGGCTAATTTTTTTTTGCTGCTACTGACATTTGGCACTGGTCACGCTCTGGGTAGTGGTAGCCATGTCTCTGGGTACACCCATGAATGTGGCATACCGTTTTATTCGGGAGGGGTTTAGCTTTCATATTTGAGAGTGTTTTGAACTTTCCTCCACAGTTTTTAGCTGAAATTCGCATTTGATTTGTTCTCTGATTTTACAGTTGAGGAAAAAAAGGAAAATGTGAGAAAGTAACTTACAATTTGACGAAGAGCTGCGTCCGGGTATCTGCATTTGATCGAAACTAACCTCACTTAAATCCTGGGGTGTGTAGTTTCTAAAAATATCTCACTTGTGGGGATATTTTAGTTAATTTGGAAGATATTCTATGTTAACTGTCAGTAGTGGTTATCATTTTAATTTGGTGTAATATTCTTGAAGGTGCAGTTTTAGTTTGGGGGGGTCTCCTGTACAGGAAAAGTGGGGTACCTACATTATCTGGTATCGTTGTACTGGAGTATATGAGCTTTTAGAAACAGTGAGATTTTTGTGTGTAACCTTAAATAACTATAAGTAAAATGGGAAAAATCCATGAAAATTTTTCATTTTTTTTACATATTTTACATAATTCCAGTAAAATTCCAGAAAAGTTACAAAATTCTGTTACCATGTTAAAGTAGACTTTTGTGCTAAAAAAACAATGTATAATATTCCTGATTTACTGCAAGGTTTCCTACTGTAAAATTAGTCTAAAGCGATTGAGGGCAAAATCCTGAAAATTCTTCTGGCAGTTAACGCAAAAAAAAATGAAAATCTCCTGGCAGTGAAAGGGTTAAAGGCTATCACTTCCCCCTGCCTACTAGCTTTTAAAAGGAGGGAAGAGGCCTGATATCCAATGCATAGTATTCAAGGTGTAAATCCTCAAATAAAAGGGACGTGTTGGGGGGTGCTACTACCACATGTAAGCTTGGTCTATCTTCCTGCAGAGAAATTCTGCTACATTACATAAACAGAAAGGGGGGCTGTGGGAGCACTCCTATGGCAATATTATTATAACATATAGTGGAAGTGCTTCTGATCTGACCAAAACATTAGAACAAACAAGAAAAGAGATGATCAATGCACATTCCTGGACCCCATATACTATCATAATATCTGTGCTAGTGCAAACAGTAAAAACATGGGTTTTTTTAGTTACAATTTTATGCAAAAAAGTGAAAAGCCTTCCAACCATGTCAAGGAAACCCCAGTATTGAAGGTCCTAACAACCTCAAACTCCCATGACTGCAAGCACTTGTGCTCCCTGCCCTCAGAATGCCCCTTATATGTCCGCAACACACCTGGAATGCCCCCCACATCCTAGCTCTGCCCCACCCACGGATGGCGTTGCTTACACCATGCTTACTTTACAGACATCGCACCCTGTCAAATGTGGCTTCTGAGCAGGGTGGGATGTCTGTAAAGTAAGGAGATGAAAAGAAAATATGGACTGTGCCATTTAGCACTCTTTCCTTACAGCAGAGATTAAAGGAAACATGTTCCATTTGCCAAAATGAACTAAAAAAACTATTTAACCATATTTTCATAAAAATGTATGTTTTGGTGCTACAGTTGTTGACTAAGGGGCATACCACTACATTTCGCTTTTTGCCATACATCGCTGTGGAAACCGGTTGATCATATCTATAAAATGGCAAAAAGTGTTTTATTGTGTTAATTTCAGCCATTCAAAAAAAAAAGTCTGAGGTGGCGAAGAAGCAAAAATGGCTATTTATTTAGCGTGCCAATGGGTCCATGGAAGGTGTCTCTCAATGTGGAGTGTTTCTCAATACTAATAAATACCCAGTTAAATTCAATACAAATGATGATAAATAGGTAATACTCCCTGGTGGATTTTCAAAGTAGTATCAAATTGGTTAATACACACTGAACACATGTGGTGTTTTTTTCATCAAAAAATATAAATAATGGCAAATTTTCTCTTTTTTATTAATAGGATATTCTAAATACTGTAAAACTCACAAAGGCGAGTTTTCTCTTTTTATTAATAGGACTAATTTTTTAGTATTGCTTATTTTCAATAAACTGCAGCTACTGTATTTATCAAACCAGTTCCATTAATATGGGAACATACCATAGTGCTGTGTAAGAAACAGTCATGTTAATGGAACATTCCAGTAAGTAATGATGTTTGGCGAAAATTCTGGTAAAACTGCAAAAAAGTGGCAAAAAGGCAAATTTTTACCTATTTATAAATAGCTTGAAATAAAAAAAAAAGGCAAATTACTCCGACATTTCATCTCTGTTGTGGTATTTCTCGTTTGCTACGATACCAGATAATGCAATGAATAAGGCGATATTAACTTTTCCGTGAAAGCGAAAACTAACGTTTTTATAAATTAGGAGAAAATAGCGATCTTGATCATTGTGATGTCCTACGATAGTGAAATGTCGAAAATAGCCATCATTTATAAATATTCCCTTAAATGTATGTTTTGTTAACAACGAATTTCTTTTTGTCGTCTAAATATACAGGGAGATTCAATAAAAGTTCTTATCGTTTAAAATGGTGCTAATTTTGCCCCGACCAATCAGATGTTTCAAATGTTACATAATTTCTGATTGGTTGGGGCAAAATTAGCACCATTTTAAACTATAAGAATTTTCATTAAATCTCCCTGAGTGTTTTTCTAACCAATACCCTGTTTTTTTGACTAAATGTATTTTGTTTCCAACAAATTTCTTTTGGTCGACAAAATAAAGTTTTCTCATCAAATGGTTGTTTTTTGTTCACGAAATGTGTTTTGTTACCACAGAACTTCTTTTGGTCGCCTAAATATAGTTTTGTCACCACAGTGTTGGTTTTTGTTCACTCAATGTGTTTTGTTACCACTGAATTTCATTTGGTTAACAACATATATTGTTGTCACCGAAGTGTGTTTTTTTGTTACAAAATGATCTGGGAAAAAACAGCACCACATAGTGACCAGACCTAAACCAGATTAAGAATCTTTAGGGGCATCCTCAAATGGAAGGTGGAGGAGCGCAAGTTCTCTAACATCCACCAGCTCTGTAATGTTGTAATGAAGGAGTGGAAGATGATACCAGTGGCAACCTGTGTAGATCTAGTGAACTAAATAGTTATGGCCGTTCTAGAAAATAATTATGGCCACAATTATTTTAATAACTAGGGACTTTCTGTAAGAATTAAAGTGTCCAAAATGCTACAATTTACCACCAACCTTTGTATTTTACATATGTGCCAATAATATGATGTATCTTTCAAAAAGATTTAGGGCTAGTGCACACAGATCAGTTTGTTATGGCCAATAGTTTAGCTTTCAATCAGCCAGGCCACATTATTTTTTTATATCACTATGTTAATTAGTAAATTTGTCAGCTAATATATATATATATATATATATATAATGAAGAAAATATTTAACTTCCTGAAGACGGCCTAGAACATGGCCGAAACATGTTGATGCAGTGTGTTTTTACACAATAAATTTATTGCTTTCTATCAAGACCCTGGAGTGCCTTACCAAATATTTTCTTCATTCTATATTACAAACGAAGGAGCACCCGGTGTAATATAATAGCTGGTATTGTGCTTCAAGTTATGCAGATCAGTACTTTTTTGATTATTATTTTCTGCATTAAGAATGGATATAATAGGTCAATATAGTGTATTAAACACATTTTATTTCAGCAAGATTGGTAAAATTACACATTTTCTAGTCTATAAAATACAATTCATTTAAAGTAGTAAATATTCCTTAAAACAGAAATCACGCAGAGCTGAAAAAGTGCTTCTCACATAACATAAAAATATGTAAATTGAACAAGGTTGTTAAAAGACAATGAGACCCACTGAAACCTCATTGCTAGTTTCCTGACCTTAGCAAAGTCATTCCATTTCAGTATGCATCAAATAAAATTGCCTCTTTCTTCTAAGATGAACATTTCTTTGTACTCTGACAGCACAATACAAGTGAGTTAACATTACAAATTATTATTATCTTCAGGCAACAAGGCACCTTGTAAAAAGGTCATTGTGGTGACTGAAATGTAGTTGACATGATAAATTATGGTTTTATACTTTACAATTAAATGCTGTTGTTTGCGTTTACCGTGAACAGTGTAACATTTACTAGTGGAACAGTGTATTAAAATTAATTTACTAATGATGACTTTTTTTGGTATAAATTAGTTTAGAAGCATTAGAGGCAAAAGGCTCAGAGTGATTAAGGGCTTTAAATTGCATCTAGATGTAAAATGGTCATTGATCTGGCAGACTCCACATTAGGGCCACAGATGATCTATTTAGTGTTAATTTACTCTATTCAGAGGTCAATCACATGCTAATTACCTGTACATATTTGGAAATGCAATAACTGCTTTTAGAATGGTCCAAGAAGACCACACATACAAACATACATAATTATTAACTTTATTTGCTGTTAGATTAGTCATTTTTTGGCTTATTGAAGATTCTACAAGACAGAAACTAGAAGGGCGTATAAATATTGTGTACCCTAAGATTTAGATGCAAAATAACCGTTTAGTGTTGGTTTCAACAAAAAACTATATTAGAATACTCAAGGTGTAGATATGCGTTTTGTTTTTCAATGAAGACACTTTAATGTAGTTTGAACACTACTTCAATGTTTTAAAAAATGATAAAAGGTAATTTTAATTTTATATTACATTAGGCCTAATGACCTTAGAAGTTTAGTACAATACTTTTCCAGACACATTTGTAAATCTTGCACGTAGTCAAAAGGGTTGACCTAATTTGATATGTTCTTTGGGGCAGAGGTAGTTTTACACTATTCATCCACTTGCGTGTATAAAAGTATATGGTTCTTTTGACTTTTGGTTTTTGCAGATGAAGTACATGATTACTGCACCTCAAAATGCATCAGTAAAGCTGTTTCCATCCAGAGGCACTTTGGTAAGGGCCTCCTCTGCTACCCCCTCACCAGTGCCCCTTATATTTTGTAGATAATATAAAACACGTGAGCTTTCACCAGCAATTTATTATTTGCACTCATTAAATGTTCATTCATTTTCTAAAATTGCCTCCATTTGTTAGGTTTGTATTTGATATATGAGGCAGGTGACCATTCTTTAGAAATTATTTTGGCAAATTGTAAGCTAAAAGCAGCCCAAGCTAAGGTAACCACCTATTGGTCTGTCTTGAGCATTAAACACTAGAATGCAAATGTCAATTCATCTTTGTGACAGTGTGAATATATTAAAGGATAACTAAACCCTAAACTAAAAAGTTTAAGCTAGTACTTGCCACAACATCCTTCTCAGCATGGAAGATTCCACTCAGGGGCCTTTTCTTTACCTCTACCTTCTTTAACTCATTTAAAGTTCTGTTTGCTCCCCAACTTTGAAGCTGACATTTTTCCTTGCCTGACAGTACTTTTGCCTTGATTACATGTTCAGCGCCTGTGTGATTTCCACTCCCACCTCTTAACCCCTATAATGTAGGAATATATTAAATCATCAATATTCAAATTGGTGGTGCAGCTGATTAACACTTTCCTAATAGCAGAGTTGTAGTGTGATGTATATAGGTCTGGGTATCTAGTGTGTCCGGATCTGAAATAATATGTCTCACCTGCAGCTTTCACTCCATCAAATCCGTTATATAAACAATAAATTGCAGGTGAAACATACAAAGACACTGTGAATATTGCACATTTATTTCAAAACATGCGTGCTACATGTTTCAGACCCACTCAAGCACTTGAGGAAGGACAAGCGGGTCAGAAACATGTAGCACGCATGTTTTGCGATAAATGTGCAATATTCACAGTTACAGACCTGTGTCTTTGTATTTTTTACCTGCAATGTATTGTTTAAGTGTTGGAGGGCCATATTTAAAAACTTTCGATACCGCTGGTGTTCGTTACTGTATGACCGTGGCAGTAGTATTCCATGCTGTAAACTACCGTAATGATATTCTACGGGCATTTGTAGATTTACGTTCGCTATCGTACATTTTTAAGATTTCCTATAGCGATCATAACTTTGCCATAGCGATCGCTAAAAAAGGTGATACCACACCTTTATAAATATGGCCCGTAGTGTAAAGGTCTCTAGCTCTCCCTGTAAGCTGCAGGAATATTAGTGGAAAATGTAGCTTCTTAGGGCACGGCCACACTGCACCACAAACGCAATCGCACACAGAATCACATGCGATTTCATTTGCGATTTTGTTGCGTTTGCAAATCACAAATCGCAATCACATGCAAAATTACATCGCAACCGATGTGCATTGCCGCAATTTCAATAATCGGGAAAACGTATGCGCAAATGCAAGAAAAATGTGATGGACTAGCCCTTAAAGGGGAATGTTGGAGGGTAGGAAGAGTGTGTTTTTATAGAAACCACATGGTGCAGAACTGTACGGGGAGGATAGTGAAGTGGACCTGATTTTTGCACAGCTTTGTGCAATGCATTTCTCATCAGTGTACCTTATTAAAGGGAATGTTGGAGGGTAGGAAGAGTGTGTTTTTGATTCAGCTGTCTTTATAAAAATAACAAACTGTAGTACAAAGCTAAGCTAAGAAATGCATTACACAGAGAAATGCATTGCACAGAGCTGTGCTAAGATGGGGGTCATTACTGTATATTATCCTCCACCTGCAGCACTGCACCATGTTCTATAAGTGTACGTATTAAAGGGGAATGTTGGAGGGTATGTCACTTGCAGTTCTGCACCATATTGTTTCTGTAAATGTACATATTAATAGGAATTATTGAAGGGAATACCAATTAAAGGGGCACTGTTAGAGGGATGCAAATATGTTATATAAAATTACTGCAGCAAGTGGGCTACCTCTGGGAATCTTTGCATAAACAAAAACCCTCTTCCAACTAGGGTTCCCGCCTTTGCCTTTAAGGCCCGAACACATATACAGACCTAGGTATTAAAAGTTCTTATAGTTAAAAATGGTGCAAATGTTGCCCCAACCAATCAGATTTTAAGAAATGTTATTACATAGGCATGATCACAACAAAAGGTTGTTAGTATTTTCTTTAGAAGCACGATGCATGCTGATACAGTTTGTATTTAATACAATGGTACTTAGCACTGCAACATATAGATTTGCACCTTCCCCTTTTAAAGGGAAAGGTGGCCTGTAAAATGCATTGCACAGAGCTGTGCTAAGACCATGTTCACATCAATATGCTGCACCTGCAGCTCTGAGCTGTTTTGTTTTTATAAGTGTACCTTGTAAAGTGGTCAGTTCAATTCTACAGGGGTTGCCACCTTTCCCTTTAAGGCTCAAACTCTTAGGGCTACTCCCACTAGTGCATTTTGGATTGTGGTTTGCGATCCGATTGTGCTAGTGGGAGTGCCGGCATGTAACACCCTATGGGACCGGCCCCATTACATGCGATGCATTTCATTATGCTATTGGAGTGCATGCGATCACCATTTTTGGTCTGTATTGCATGTGCTCTGCTATGATAGAATTGTGGAGGTGCAACACCCATGCACGGAAGCGAGCACGTGCGTCCTTACCTTGCACTTAAGTGGGGCGACAGCCTCAGGAAATTGCTAAGTTCCATTGCAATACATACATGCTGTATGACTAAACTTAAATCAATGCAGCTTGCATTACACTTCTAAGGGCTGGGCCACACAAGCACATTTTTCAGGCGATTGCAATTTTCCAATTGTATTGAAATCGCAGCAATGCACCAAAAACTTGTTATCCTGCAATCACATGCGTTTTCAAAATGAAAATGTACAAATCGCAAGCACAAATGCATGTAAATGGCATGCGATTTTGGGTAAATGTCCTGTTTGCGATTCAATATCACGTTTGCGAATGTGGGTATATCCCGGTAAGGGATTTACCCACTGCGGGATTTTAACACCAGCTATCTGCACTAAAACTAGTGCAAACACAATATTTAATCGCGAGCATCAGACGCGAGGGTGATTTTAGCATAACCCCCACATCCAACGCTAATATGGAGTTAAATTCACGCTAACCGGTAGCGAACTGGCTAGCACGACTTTAACTCCATATATCTGCCCAGCAAGTCTGGGTAAATGACAGGCTCTTGCAGAAATGCTCACAAATATAAAGGGTTAACAAGTTGTTTCCTAAATACATATGAAAAGGGTTAACACCTTCCCCCACAGGAAAAATCTGCTAATAATATTCACTGCTATCTCTGATGATTGGCTGGGAGACTCTGGCAGGTGAGGACTCTGAGTTCAACTGTTACATGCAGCTTAGGATAAGGGGAGTGGGAAACAAACACAAGGTAGCTAGTTAGCATGTGCAGAAGGAGTCTTGGTACCTGGACCACCAGGAAGACGCAACACTAGAAGCCAGCCGTGACATCATAGATTGCCAGTACTCAGAAATGTTCTATAAATGATTTCTACACTAAGAGGCTGAATTCACAGGTGAGAAACAAGTGGTTTTACTAAGTGACAGTTATAGAGTCTGTGAAGCTGCCTTTGTATTTTGGGTTTAGTTCTCCTTTAATTGTGAATGTGAGATTTCAAATTAATGGAAATTAAAATTCTATTGTCTACTGAATAAGGCTGTTGTCTGAATGTGTGTATCAGCTAAATACATTTAGCACAACAAATTGTAACTATTGTTCAATTTGATCATATTTAATAAAGAATTCCGGTGTCAGTAATTTAGTATTCCATATTGAAAACCTATGCTGTGAAATCCTACACTTCACAGCCTTAGTAACTTCCACCTCGTACAGTAAACCACAAGGACAAACTAAACAATAAATCACATAATTTGCATTACACAAATAAAAATATAAAAAACTGTTAATTACGGAACATTTTACTAAATATGGCCATAATGAACAACAGTAACTTTTTTGTGCTAGAGAACTGTCTCCACCAAAAAACATGGAGGAAATCCAAAACTTGGAGGCATCCAAACTTAAAATGAAACCAAAGGAAGTTGAATTTGTTGCACCCTTTGGGTTTTTACCTGTGAAAGATTTGCTGTGAGATCTAATACACGTATACATTGTATTTGTATACATGTGTATATGTATATCAATGGCTAAAATATAGCAAGTAAATGTCTTGCTGCCAGGAGCCAGAACTGTTGACACAATGCAGGGTCCATGCTTTGTTGTTTGGGCCAAATTCTAGCCATTGGAATGTCATAGCTGAAATCAAGACTCATCAGAACAGGCAGTTATTTTCTGTTCTTGTATTGCAAATTGTAGCCTTAGTTTTCTGTTCTTAGCTGACAGTAGTGGCATCTGGTGTGGTCTTCTGCTGTTGTAGCCCATCTGCTTTAAGGTTTGACTTGTATATTCAGAGATCGTATTCTTCTTCTTTAAACCAGTCTGATCATTTTCCTCTGACCACTGACATCAACAAGGCATTTTCATCCACACAACTGCTGCTTACTGGATATTATTACCATTCAACTTAAACACTAGAGATGTTTGTGCATTAAAATCCCAGTAGAAAAAATCCCAGTTTCTGAAATACTCAGACTGGCCCTTTTGACACCAACTACCATGTTCAAAGTCACTTGGATCCCCTTTCTTCCCCAATCTGATGGTCTGTTTAAACTTCAACTTTTCAGTCTAGAGTCCTAAATGCATAGAGGTGTACCTAATAAAGAGGCAATTTTTATGTATGTGTGTGTGTTTGTGACATTCATGTAATTATTATTTATAGATTTTATTTTTTTCCATTTAGTTTAGGCTTTATGTGTTGTAATATGACATCATTATATAATTACATGGTATTGAAAAAGATACGTCTACTCAGTCCAACCTTTATTGCCCACAACACCCCAAGTATATAAAGTTATACGCACGTATATTTATGGTGATTTATAAAGCAGTTATTTAAGTATAAATGAAAAGATTGCTACTTCACAACCTGTTTTTCTTTCCTTTTCCCAGGAGAAGAGAAATAATCACACAAAGAATTATTACTAGTTTCTATATTGACACTCAGTGATTCTCTAAACTGACATGATTAAAACTATCATGATATTCCCTAAAAAGAAATGTAATTGATATTCTCATGCACATGACTACATTTTTAAGCAGTACCAGCTAATGTTTTAGAAAAAGTTAAATGGATGAAGCAATTGTATCCTTTTAAATATATTAAGATGCAGTAAGACTAAGTGAAACACTTAGATTCTTCTGGTGTTGTTGGTTAAAGGGACACCTGAGCTAGTCAATAATGCAATGACTTTAATTCTGCTGCTGTATGAGTATTGATTTGAGTTATAATTATTTCTCTTAATCCTGCCATTTGGGAAACCGTCAAGCTAAAAAATTCCATAAAAGGTTTATCCAATCGAGGCCCGTGGGTGCTTATCTGAGCTGTTCTAGAATAATGCAAAGGCTTTTTCCCTCCTCTTATAATGTAATTGTCAACACACTTTTACTGCCACCACAGACAATGTTATCTAAAGAATGCCCAATAGTGAAAATAAATTAACAGCTTCTGAATGTGCAGTTGCAATAAGGACACAATAAATATAAATTGTGTCGCTTGGTAATTAGATGGCTTGAATTTCTCTGTCAATGTTGTGTTTCCACTTAACATTTAGTATCCCTGCCATAAAAACTATACATTTTATTGCTGAACAGTTTTTTTTATATTGTGTTTACTTCTTAATCTGTGCAATGTTTTAGTTTGCTGCAAATTCACAGGGTTCACAAAAGCTCCATATGCTAACTTCCATGGATATCATTTTTATGTGTACTAATGCTGTTGACTATTTTTTTAAATGTCACATGCAATGAAAAGCAGTGCAATTAGGTTATGCAATCAGTTATTAGTAATGTAGGGAAATACAATTTACCAAAATATATTAAATGCTAACTAAAGCCTAAAAAAGATTAGGGATTGAAATTGACTGTATATATAGGGGGAGATGCAATGAAGTCACAGCTTACCCATTTGCACTCCCATAATGCTGTAATCACATTTTTCTACAGCATTACAGCATTGCAGGAGCACTTCAGGTAAGGTATGACTAGGGGACTGGATGCCCCAATCCAGCAAGCATTAATCCAGAGGCCTCTGAGGAAGTGGGAACACCCACGAAATGCGTCAGGCAGGTGGGTCATCTTTGAGGTTGTTCTGTTGAATGTATCCATGTGTCTCTTAAATACCTTATGTGTTCAATAAAGTAACCTTTTATTCACCACCAAGTGAGTATAGTATTCCCATTGATCTCTATAATATAATCTTTACACCATTTTGGACTGGGAAAATTAGTCTAAAACCCATGCTAGCCCGATATTATATCTCCCCCACAATCCTCTTCTTTAAAGAATGACCTTTACAGAAATAGTATGGTGGATAGCTGTGTGTTATTATTATGCTTTTTATTTGTAGATTTGAAAATAATGTCCTGCTTGGAAAAGGGAATGCATCAACAATATATGTTTGCTGAATTGCAATTGTTAATAAGGTAGGACATAGGATGATAAGTCAACTTTACAAGTGTTGTAATGCATTCGCTGGGCAAGCCGCTAGGCTTTAAGGCTGGGTACACACAAGCAGATTTTTTTGACTGACCGATATCTCCGCATTATGGTCGGTTGGCCCAAAAATCTGCTGTGTGTTTTTGAGTAGTCAAGTCCATGCTTTAGAATATTCAGAAATAAATATAATAAATTTAATTGCAAAATATATTATTTGTTTAGGTAAATCCTAGATGGAGAACTTCAAGTCTTAATTAAAGTGCTGGGATCATTTATAATTGAACAGATGCAGGAACTGTTGGCTTAGCTTATAACTGACTGTTACTTTTTCTGATACCCTAAAGGTCTAGTTCTCTTTGACCATGAAATCCAGTTAGGCCTCAGAATCAATAGCCTTCCAAAAGAATTACACAATTAGATTCTCTATTAACCCACAATGTTAAAATGTACTGTGATTGGGATTAAAAGGCTGTAACAATGTGTAAAATTACATTGGGATAAAAACTTTAACTTGAATTGCCTGCATTAGTTGGTGTCTATCATTGGATGTTCTTATTGCAGAGTATTTATTTATAACCCTGCCAGGAGTAAAAAGCTAATAGTATACAATGGTTTGTATAAATGGCATTTCTTTAGTTTATGCTGATGATGTCCTAACAAGGCATTGGTGTCCCAAAGTTAATGTAGTGATGCAGCATTTCCAACCTTGAATGCATTTTAAACAAATCATTAAAGGAGAACTATGCTAACCTCAAACCAGTTCCACCGGCCTGGCTAGTTTGTAGAATCCAGGGTGAGAACCTAAACCGCCAGGTCCTCACCACTGTGAACGTCTTCTATCCTCTGTTACACTTACTTGAAGTTTGCTTCGCAGCTCGGGCTCCACTTCCACATTTACTCCACTTCTGCTTCTACAAAGCATGTCTTCTCATTGACCAAAGTTGCCGACTGAGTGGAGGAAGGAGCCACGAAGCGAACTTCAAGTAAGTGTAACAGAGGATAGATAGTGATCCTAATGGTGAGGACCTGGTGGTTTAGGTCTTCACCCTGGGTTCTACACATCGGTGGACAGTGGTTTAGGTGAGTATAGTTGTCCTTTAAGCATATACTGGCTTCCAGTTTGAGTTAGTTTACCCTTCTCATGCACAGCACACTAAATAAACTTCAAATAATATGAATATCCTAGAATAAAGGTGGGCATACTGTAGCCATGGCTATAGAAATTCTAACTTAGTATGATCCAAAGCATCTTGTCATAAAGGGAAGAAATATTTACATTTAAAAAGAAAAAGTAATTAATATGTCTAAGGAAATGTAGAATCTGTTTTCTTTAATCACAATTTATTTGTGAAAGTTGTCAAATGTTTCTTTTTATCTGTCACAAAAGGAGAATACTTAGAATCAACATTATGAATTATGAATGTTATAATCTAAAATTTACAGAATTATGTGATGTCAGGTACCACAAATTTTTTAGATTATCTGTTCTTCGTATATTGGACAGACAGACAAGTATATTGACACAAGGCTAAAACTGGATTTACTTCTAATATCTGACTTTAATTGAATGGTTTTAGGATATGCAAACTTTTAAAGAGATTCAAAGACATTTTAGAGAATAGAAAAACAAATAGCAAGAAGCAGAGTGTTAACTAAATAGTTTTTTAGCATGCAGGGATGTTTAAGAAGAAAAAAATTGAAGGTAAGAATGTCAAATTTAGTAGGGAAAACAAACACATACTGAGACACTTAAAGGGCATGTTCAACTCTTTAAAAAAAATGTTATATGTGGTAGGGCACCTTCCCCTAGCTCCAATCGCATTATTAGATTTTCTAGAAAGTGCCCCGATAGTTACTTACCTTACCTCTTTCCCCCGCCGCACAATCCCGGCCCTCTGCTTGCACTGAACTGCAAGCAGGGGGCAGTACTAGCAGCCACATCTCTGATTGGCTCAGAGGCAGCCAATCACGGACGTGGTTACCGACAGTTCAGAATGCTGGGGGAAAGAGGTAAGGTAAGTAACTATCGGGGGAGTCTCTGGAAAATTTAATAATGCCGTTGGGGCTGGGAGAAGGCTAGCTACTAATGGGCAAAGGGTTTTAACGGTAGAGGGAGGGCTTGCAAAACGGGAGGGAGAGGGTGGGAGAGGGGGGGGGGAGGCCTGCAGTGCGCAGGACAAAATTCTCCCCGGAGGAGAGACAGGAGGCAGAGTTCTATATGGACTCTGCTATCCTCCTGGTGGACAGTTTTTCAGACTTTGGGGGGGGAATCCAGGAGAACCATTTGGAGCTGGGATGTAATGTAAGTATTTTATTACTCTACAGAGTGGGGCCAGTAGTGGGGGGATTATAGTTTTGGGGGTGGACATGCCCTTTAAATGTACATAGATAAAGCTCTGAGAAATACGTTCAGAAAAAAATAGAACCAGTAAATAAATATAACCATCCAAACTGCTACACTAACTGCAGAAGGAGATGAGAGGTTTAAGCTGTATTTTTTAATTCCAATAGTGTTCTCCTCTAGTAAACTAAGTTTAAAAGTCAGTTTTTCCACCAAATGTCCACCATTATTTTCACATCCGCCTAGTGTTACAGACAGCACCCCATCTATAACAGCCCTCTGTCTATAACCACTGTTACACACAGCCCTATTTATATAATCAGTGCTACACACAACCCTCTATCTATAACCAGTGTTACAGGCAGCACTCCATCTATAACCAGTGTTACACACAGCCCTCCATCTATAACCAGTGTTACAGAGAGCCCTCCATCTATAACCAGTGCTACACACAGCCCCCTATCTATAACCAGTGTTGAACACACCCCTCCATCTATAACCAGTGCTACAGACAGTCCTCCATCTATAACCAGTGTTACAGTAAACCCTCTATCTCTAACCAGTGTTACAGACAGCCCTCCTTCTAAAACCAGTGTTCACAGAGCGTTTTGGATGGATAATTGGGATAAATAAACGTATCAAACAAAAGGAAAAGAAAAAGTATAACCCTTAAATTATCACATCCTACATGAATGGCAACATCCGGAGAAACAAAGTTGAATTAAAAATAATATAATTTTATTAGATATGCGTTAAAAAGTAGAAGAAAAATACACACCATATACATAAAATCATTGCAGGCCCAAATGAGGATAGGAAAAAAAGGGGGGTATTGCAAAGGGTAACCAGATAAAAAGTAACCTGTATTAACCCTAAATAGGAGTGGTAGAGACCTCTCCACTCAAAAGCTTGCCCTGAAAAATGTGGGGCACCCCTGAGCACTCAATGCTTCTCCTAGTCCAAGTAAAAAGCAATACTAATATAGGTCACTAATCCTAGTGACAGTAGGTCCAGGCATTATTAAATATCCAGCATGGATATGACAAATCCGTGAGTCAGCGTGTATAGTATCAACGCTGTAGTGAGTTATGTACCTGCATTATGTCCCCCTCATTGTATCATCATGAGGAGGATCAGGTCTCCCAAGACTCGCAAAACCATTCTGAAAAATTTAAAATAGACAAACAAAAGTGCACCCCCTCTTGCACATGTGCTTGTCTTTTTTAAATTTTTATTAGTAAAATGTCGTCTAAATAACTTTGCCACAAGAACAAGTTATTTTTTTTAATGTTTTTTTTCACAAATGGACATAAATGTGTTTTGGGCTATTAATGCTTTTAGATTTAGAGGTTTATTGAATGACAGTCAGTTGTAGAGGTATTATTTACAATTTAACAGTTGATACATTTTGACTTCTATTAAGGTGATACACACCTTATTGCACATCATCATCTTCATACAAGATTGCCCCAATGGGAAATAAAAAGGTATGACTAGGTAACCTTAAATTATATACAGTTAGTTGAGCCCTAGAATGAAAGTTTTGCAATTGCATGTTGGTTCTATTTTTCTGTTTCCTGTTCTCTGGGTAATAACAGCTCTGTTCCAGTCTATGAATTTGTTGCCAAATGAAGATTTCATTATTAATAGGTAAATAGCACCCATGTTCATATCAATGCTTATGAGTTCGCATCTCTAAGGTTGCGATTATATTTTTTCAGGCCCTTGTTGATTATTTTGTTAAATGTTAGTTCTGCTTTTATTGATGTTTTCATAGCCCAGGTAGCATGGACAAGCACTCTTGTATCATCCACTATTAGAATACAAATGAATGTTGTTTTATTTTAACAGTGGGATTTGGCCATCTGTTGTGTCACACTGCACATTATTAAACTTCTCATGTGAACATTATCATGTGATAATGTTGATACTAAGGGGCATATTTATAAAGGTTCGTTAAACTTTTCGCCTTCTTTAACGCAGCGTTTTGCCTAATTTGGCCTTTTCGCTATTTATAAAGCAGTGATAACCAGTGGCAAAAGGTCATTACCGCTACATTTCGTTTTTCAGTAACAGCTCAAGCATATTTTTAAAATGGAGAAAAATTTATTTTTGCGTTAAGTTCAGCCATTCCAATTCGCCAAGTCTTAGGTGGCGAAAACGCATAAGTGGCCATTTATTTATCCTGCCAATGGGTCCATGGAGGTCTCAGCACATTGTAGAGTGTTTCTCAATACTAATAAGTACTCAGGGGGGGGTGTTAGACTATTTTCCAGCATTTACTGTAATACAATCTGCAATTTCGCTTTTTTAAGGTTAATTTTTCGCTTTTTAAAGATTTTTTTTTTAATGTTCCGATTTTCTTTATTTACCAATAAAATCAAATGGGGGTCAGAGGGACATGTTTATAAAGGGACATTATTTTTGCTTTTTTTCCCCACCAGCCTTTACCATAATTTTTTTAAACTTTAATCTTTTCCTTTCATCGGTTATTAAAAAGGTGAATTTTCATCAAAAGCGAAAATTATCTAGCAAAAAGTAGCACTAATAATGCTGAAAAAGCTCAGCACATATGATGGTAAATAGGTAATACTCCCTGGTGGTTTTTAAAAGTGGTATTAAATTGGTTAATACACATAGAACACCTATCTTTGTTATTTAAAATAAAAATTTGGTGGTTTTTTTTCAGCCAAAGATATAAATAGTATAAAACTCAAAAGGCAAATTTTCTCTATTTTATTAATAGGATGTGTGTAAAACTCAAAAGGCGAATTTTCTCTATTTCATTAATGGGATGATAGTGTAAAACTCAAAAGGTGAATTTTCTCTATTTTATTAATAGGACACATTTTTTAGCATTGCTTATTTGTTAGCAAACTGCAGCTAATTACCAAACCAGTTCCATTAATATGGGAACATACCATAGTGCTGTGTAAGAAATAGTCATGTTAATGGAACATTGCTTTAAGTAATGATGTTTGGCGAAAATCCTGTTAAAACTGCAAAAAATGCAACAAAAGGGAGAAAGGGGGCAAAAAGGCGAAAATCCCCCTATTTATAAATGGCTGTAAATGAAAAAGTGACAAAGATAACTCTGAAATTACACTAGAGAGCAATCTCTCTTTTCGCAGTGATACCACACTTAACGCAAAGAATAGGGCGAAAACTATCGCCACACATCGCCACAGCAATACTTTTCTGCAAAGGCGAAAATGAGCGAGTTTATAAATAAGGCGAAAATATCGCTTTTTGTCATTGCGATGTCATGCGATAGCGAAAATGGCGAAAATAGCAATCCTTTATAAATATGCCCCTAAATCGGTCATCAATAAGTTCAAGGTGTCATTTCAATTGGGGATGAGATGATAATATTCCTGATTAATTCCCTTAGTATGCACAGCAATATTGTTAGAAACTTTTTTTAAATGTTATACTGTATATTAATTAATGCGTCAAACCAATTAATAATTAATGCAAGAAATACTGCACAACTGATACTGCACATATTTCCCATAAATTAGGATAAAAAAATAAGTAAAAAATAGAGAATCAAATCCTTATTCAGACATTTTTGATGTTTAATGAGTTAAATATTAAAGGGAAGGTTCACCCCCAATATAAAATTGGCATACAGGTAGAGCACCCTCCAAAAGCTAAAGACCCAATACTCACAAGTCTCATAAGTGCTTGTAAACTGAGATATCCTTCCCGGTCATCACTGCATGTTCACAACAGCTCCCACACTCTCCCGGATATACTCTGCAGTCAGGGCATAGATGAGATATGCAATGAAGGTGTGTAAAATCTCTCTGAGCTAATAGTAGATTGTCACTGAGTGATTTATTTTTATGACTACTATGTTTGGTGATATTGTGCTACATGGGGTATGGAGTTTTTTTGATTCATAAGTTTTATCCCCAACACTGTAACCGAGTATTCCTTCAGTCCAGATACCCTGATCTATTCTAATCACCCTCTTCACCAATAGACAAGCCCACACTTGCCAGGAAGCTTTCATGCCTCAACAGGATCAGTTGCCCCCTGGACTTAGAGTGCAAGGTATCTGAACTGAGGCTGGGAATACTTGGGAAGTCTGGGTAGGGCTGCACTGAGCAAGCCACAAACCTTTAATAGGACGCCTTAGAGGCGGAAACAATTTCCCCTACCTGCAGTGCTCCTGGTGGTCACTTTCTGAGATTTTGGAGGGACATTTCTGGAGAACCATTTGGAGCAGAGAGGTAAGGTAAGGATTTTTATACACTACACATTGGGGAAGAATTTGTTTTTGGGGGTGGACATGCCCTTTAAAGCTAACTCTCTTCCTTGGAATTTTAAGTATTAAAAAAAATATATTTTGTTTTAAACAAAGTATATTTAAGTTATTGTAAACATAATAAAGCAGAAGGGGCTGCTCGTAGACCTCGGTCCGGGAGTGCAGGCAAAGGGGCGCTCTCTTTCGCGCCAAAACATTAAACGGATAAAGGAAAAGCCGCACCTCACCTCCTTTAAAATCGAAAAAACTTTATTTGGGATAATGGTAAAAACAGCAACCGGCACACACACAGCACATCAACCACCTGGCGCGTTTCGGGCTCCGCCCTTTAATCATAGGTAGATAATGGAGCTTGTGAGGGTCATTCTTAAAAAGGCTGATAATTAGCATATAATGCATATGTAAATAATACACTTAAAGCACATTATTTATCAATATTGTGCTTTATGTATATTATTTACATTGCATGGCTCTTTGATGAAGTCATGGGCTGTGGGTTGTACTGGCAACAACATGGAAAGCTTTTTTCAAATGTATTACTTTTGCACTACTATGTAACAAAATACACATCTGTACTTTTGCTGTTATTCATATTTATAAATTATCAGTAGAATTCATTGCCGACCACAGTGGTACAATCTAGGGTTAAAGTTACACTAATTGATTGCATGCAGTGGGTGCGCAGGTATCACAAAAGACACTTGCACACCAACCAAAAGCAATTCAATATCCCTTTTGTGGCCATTGCTGCATGACTATTTAACGTCAGTCACACAGATGCTAAACCCATTTGAAATTTGCTTCTGGCATTTATTTATTTTAATTATCTACTCAGTACAGTACAGTAACTACAGAGTCACAAAAAGTCACAAAATCATTTAGATCAGGATGCACACAAAGAATTGGTCAATTTTAGTTATTTAAATATGACGCAATGTATAAAAATACACGCAATTATACCACAAAAATAATCTTAAGTTTTAACATGAAAATTAGACACAAACCCAAATGTAATATTTCTCACAAACCCTATATTTAACACATAAAGCTTGTTAGGTGCTGTCCACAACACTGTCTTCTTACTCATATCTTGTATCTTAATATGTTTTTTACTTTTGATCTGTAAGAATTTATGTGTTATTGTCAAAATTATGCAAAAAGGTAACATGCAGTGTCAAACATTCCACATGTGTTGTTGAAATTCAAAATACAAAAATACGAAATTTTGATGTAAAAAATTAATATGAAAAAAATTCTCTTTAGTTAGGTTCGTTTCGAATTTTCAGTCAGTCAGTCAGTTTCAGTTCTATGAAATGTCAATGTATTTCACCTTTAACTGCTGGAGATACAAAACTCACTGGTTTCATTGATATCTTTTTCTTTTTTTTTTTAGGGTATAAAAATTAATTTGTTGAAAAATAAGCTTTTAAAATTGTATTCAGGGATGTCATCCACAACATGGTTTTGGTTGTTTTTTGTAGGAAATTATATATATATCAGTTTGTACAGTTTGTTTATGAAAATATACTCTAAATTGCATCTCCATTAAATGTGTATGTACGGATTTCAAAATTTAGCACAAAAAAATTATGGAGCTGCTTAGTCAGCTACTGTAGCAGTCCCTATATCTTATTTACCTCAGTTTTAGTTAATTTGAGGATAGCAAAGGAACCATATTGCCTTTCCACTTTACTTCTTTGTCACTCTTATGTGAGGGAGGAGGAGGGGGGAAAGGCTAGATTTTATTAAATATTAGATTAGTCTTCAGTAAATGGGTAACACCAAATGACAGATATATTGGACAATTCATTGCATCATGGCTGGATGTCTTCCAAAGCAGGAGATGATGGTATACTTGTGGTTGCTAGTAATAGTTGGTCCCCTTCTTTCTTTCAGCTGTGATGCATGTCAAGCTGGTGGATATTGACAGGTGTAAAACAATCCCTCAACACTGAGGGAGAGAGAGTGCTATTTAACCTCTCATGTGGGTTTCTGAAATCCATTCTTTGTATTTTGGACTAAGTGCAGTGACCAGAAGTACATCATAAAGGTCAATGAGCCTAACCACAGCAAATGCAACCTGAGAAATTGCTCACATAGAAGATCCAGTTATTTTAAGGGATAAACACACCGTTACTGTGAAAAATATCATTATTCTGCAAAAGTTAAGAAAAGATACAATGTTGACAGGTCACCCCCCCTTTCTTTTTATCACGACATACTAAAAGTATATTTTAAGTAAAGTGAAATATTGTTATCTGTTTAACTTTATATTTCCTCAATCTATATTTAGTAGAACAAAGAAGAATTAAAGAAAAAAGAATTTAAAGTTCAAAAATTAACTGCACATTTTGTTAGTGTCCCAAGTAAGCTTCTAGTTCCATATGTTGGTAGTGTAGTTGTACACTCACTTTCTACATGTAGCTTAATGAGATGAAAGTCATGCATTGAGGAGTGTAAATTAGAGATGGTCGAACTATTGAAAGTTCGGTCCGTTTTCGAACTTTCGAACTATTGTAAAAGTTCGAAAGTTCGAAAGTTCGAAAAGGAACCCATTAAAGTCTATGGGAGGCAAATAGTTCGAAAAGTTCGAGTCAAATACAACTAAAATATTAATGGTAACTTAATGTAAATGGCTGTGGGACCTGGGAAATGGTCTGGGGAGCATGTTCCAATATCCAGGACTTTCGTAAAATCGATTTTACTCTCACACGCGCAACTTTCGAGCTTTCGCGTTCGAACGTTCGAGGTAACATGGACATTTTACTCGCAGATTCGATGCTCGCCTATAGGCTTTAATGGAGACTTTACTCGCAGATTCGATGTTCGCGCCTTGATACCATGTAAATTTTACTCGCGGATTCGAACGTTCGAACATTCGATAAATCATCGAAAGTCCGGGAAATATCGAAAGTCCGGGAAATATCGAAAGTCCGCATCCGAGATAGTTCGAGAAGTCCGGGTCCGTTCGAACTCGAACAGTTCGGCTCGAACTCGGGTTCGAGTTCGAGTTCTATGCCATCCCTAGTGTAAATGAGCAATTGGAGGAGGATAGACTTGAGGGCAACATTAAGGTTAAGAATGTTGTCCTCTTTGAAGGGCAACTGTGGTCTTGGAACAAATAAGGGTTAAATAAAAGTCTACAGTCTTTCTTTTAAAATGAGCCCTGAGTCACATCTCTGGCTGCAGCCTGTGAGAAATTATGTTGTGGTGAATGTTAAAATTTCCTGCTTCAGTAGGAGGCTGTAAGTACAAGCAGGAAGTGATCCAAAGTACAGTAAAGTAGAGTAGGTGATGAGCAGGAAAAAGGCAGAATAACTGCTAGTGGTAACTTTATTCAATGCAGCTCAGACACAACATGTTTTGGGCCTCACGGACCCAAAAATATATATTTATTGTAAAGAAGCTGTGTATCAACAAATAACCACACACATAAAAGTAAATGTGAATGAATTATAAATCCAGCCCTACAGTATATTTTTAAATTTAATCACATTGGCAATTCTTCAATTATAGGTACTCTTTCTAATTATATGAAGAATATATATGGGAATGAATATTTTTTTTTAGGATGCAGTTTTTCAATGTATAATATATATACTGTAGTAGCAGATGTAAATAAAATACCTGTCATATTAAAACACCGACCCTTTTATCCGGGCGTTAAACAGCCTATATGTCTTCATAGCAAGGATTGGGCTTCATCCTACATTACACACACACAATAATGCCTGTTCCTTTTATAGTTCTTCTTGCTGATATGGAAATCTATACAAAACATAATAGGCCCTGTTATTCTGATGTGAAAAATGGTGAACATCCCCTGGTTAACACATCTATCTTTTTCATGCTTTTCAAAAAGTATTTTTTTACATTTAAAAAAACCTGGAATATCTCCTGATCATTTCTTTTAACAGCTATGTTAGTACTGCATTGGGGTTTGTAATGTATTCACATCTTTTGTGTGTGTGTCTCTATTGTGTTTATAAACAGGTTCTTGCAAAAATGTTTATATTCTGGAACAGACTATGAAAGAAAAGTAAAGAAATGTTAAAGAATCATAAAAATGTAAATTATGTACTATTCATTTCCTAGCCACGGATGGCACGGGAAATATGTCATTATTAACAGGAAAATCTGAATTGCAACATGATGTGTGCATCGAGCCACCACCCCCGACCATGACACATCCGTGCGACGAATGGCTGCTTCAGCCGAGATTTGCACATGTGTATGCGTTCGGTTCGGGGGTCGTTCATTGATCTGCCGAGCAGATCAACAATAGACCCCCGACCGAACGCATACAGGTGTGCGATTCTCGGCCCGAAATGGCTGTTTGTTGAATGAATGTGTCTTGGTTGGGGGTGGTGTCTCAATGCACACATCGTGCATGTGTTCGAACCTTTGGTCTTCCCCAAATATGAGGACTTGATCTGTGTTCCAGACAACTAGTTAATCACTTATTTTGCATACAAATGCACAACATAATCTATAGTTAAAGGACAACTACTGTATACTGGCCCAAACCACTCTCCCTACCCTAATAGTACCCAGGATGAGGACCTTAACTGCTAGGTCCTCATCCCTGGGATTCTCTAGATGGCTCATACCATGTCTTAAAATATGCCTCTTAATAATGGTCTGGATCAACCCTCTCTTGGTATGAGAGTTCATGGACGTGTCTTACCATAGTTAAAGTAAATCTGGCCCAGAGCCAGACTGGAATTATGAGATTATTTTTAAGCCATGGTAAGGGAAGTAGTGGAAACTCAGGGGTAAGGACCTAGCTGGTTTTCTTTTAAGTCCTTACAGCACACATATTATATTATGCAGATCTGATGTTATGGCTGATTTCAAACATTTATTGTAATGGGGTACAAAGAAAGACATGTTCAATGCAAATTCCAGGGTCCAATGTAGGGTCAAAGGCATAAGACCTCATATTAAAAGATGGAACTCTTCGATCTTAGAATCAGATTTTTGATAGTTATTGAATTTTGAAAAATTAAATATTCCAGAATTATGATTATGAATACATAAATCCTTGATTCTGAATATGGAAGAAATAGCGAATAGGCAAACCCACAATTTTTGAAAATTCCAAAATTATCGAATATGTAATGCGGAAACTGGAAAATAGCTTAGTTTTTGTTATATGTACGTGTTCCCCAGACCATTTAGCCGGTCCCTGAGCCATTTACAGTAACTTACTATTGATATTTATACCTTAAATTACATCAGAACTTTTTATCTCCTATTGACTTCTACGGGTAAGATTTTCAGATTTTTCTTTATAACTGCATTTAATTTTCACAAAAACAGAATTGATCATATTCAGTATCAGATTCAGTTATGAAGTGTTTTATTTCTATAAATATATCTGTGTTTTGTGCTATTTCCAAATGATGTCTCACAATATCTCCATTTTATTATGTCTCTAATAAGCGGGGGTGTACTGAAATACTGAGGCTGTAAAGGGTTAAAAACGGTTCTTTGAATCAAAAAGTCTGCAGTGGCACAGAATGTCTGGATGTGCTATAAATCTGAATATACTTGTTTATGCAGTGCATGATTATATTTGAGTTGAAAAATGCGGTTCTATATTTTAATATAAAAATGCACCTTCTGTGAAGTTAACAGCTGCACTAAATAATGATATTTTTTTCTTCAGGATATATTTTAAAAATCACAGGAGGGAATAGCAAGGCATGAAATACTTTCCATAGTTTCCATGATGCTAATATGAAATCCAAAACCACGTAATGCTCTGTGATGTAGCTTTGCAATAAAAAACCCTTTCAGTCAAGCATTGCAAGGGTATTGCTTTTCCCCCTTGAATTGCTGTTTTCCTGTGGAGTATTAAGAAATTAATTTCATGGTACCAATGACTTTTTGGTCCATTATTTTACATTTTTTTCAAACTGTTTAGACCATTTTACTTGTAGCTCATATTTGTTTGTTTAGTTTCATTCTAGTTGATTTTGTTCCTTGACAATTTTTTGCCCCTGTCATTCTGTGCTACATTTTTTTGCCCCTGTGATGCTGTGCTACATTTTAAAATTTGTTAAGGCTTTTCCCATCTTTCAATAGACTACGTACACCAGTGATGGCCGACCCCTGGCCTGCACGTAGCCACGGGTGGGCGTGGAAAGGTGCGGGTTGGGGGAGTTCTGGGGGCATAACTGGCGGGCCAGAGGCGTAGCTACTCCCCACGACCTGCTCACAGTGCTCAGTGCCGCTAGTGAGGCCCCCAGCGGCGGCTGGGGTGAGCACCCCTGACGTACACTCTAAAGACATGGGTAAAATAAAAATATAGGCTATGAGTAGATGTCGTAAGGGCTTCAGTAAAAGGGGTGGGGGGTATATTGTGGGAAATTCACAGAGAAGCTCTTGTTTAACACATTTTGTGGTTGTATTTCTTGCTTAGGTTTAGGGATGGGTTTGTGTTCATTTGAACCAGGTTCCAATTCTAAACTGCCACAGAACATTTGGAACTTCTGGAAATCACCAAAACTTTTTATATTCGATGGGTTTATTATTTGATATTGAGTATTGTTTATCGAACATCGAATATTCTATATTGAACTTTGAATATTCGATAACCTACTGGGTTAATTTTCAAAAAAATTAAAAAAATCCAAAAATCCATTTTTCTAACATTTCTACTTAGGGTAAAATGCATTTTCTAATTGTCATATCTAACATTTACTAACAAACAACAAAAGCATCAGTTAAAGGAACACTAAACAGGATTTTTAAAGTACATGAAATCTGTATCTATTATTCACAAGGAGGTCAGAATGCTTATTTCCACCTCCCTGTGAATAATAAAAAAATCCAGGGAACAGTGCACCATTCAGTGGACAGGTGTGCTGTCCAGATCATGCACCTATCTTTTGTTTTGGCTCGCATGCTCCAAAGATAGGCGCTGGGTCGGGACAGTGCATCTAACAGTTGAGAAGAAGCCATGAGTAGAGGGTTGATAAGTTAAGTGTTGCACTGTTTCGCGGGGAGGGCTATCATTAACAGGGAGGTGGGAACAAGAATTCTAACCTCCTTGTGAATAATACATACAGATTTCATGTACCTAATCAAGTACATAAAATCTGTTTTGCGTCTCTTTAAACATTTAAACATTATAACTGCTTCACATTATATAAAGTTGACAATAAAGCATGATAAAAGCATGAGGTGATGGTAATTATAGTGACTTACTTCGTGTTATGCAAAAGTACAGTATCTTGCCAGTACTGGGATACATAAAAAGTTGTCGAAAAATGTTGTTTCAGTTGCTTATAACGTTGCACAATTAAAGCAATTAGTTATGCTACCCATAATTTGAACAGCTATCTGTAAAATGTTAACAGGGCTATGTATCAACGGTCGCTCTCCCAGAAAGTGTTTGCAAATGTTAGTGGATTGTGTTTTGCGTTTTAATTTTTACATTAATGTGGTTAAAAGGATTTTCTGCTGCAAATAAAACATTGGTTTATGTTAGTTATTGAATATATGTTACTGAAGTGTTAACTATTTACTTTCCAATGTTATTGCCAGAACTATAGCAGCCCTCAGTCATCAGATGTGAGAGATAAAACCATAAAAAAAGACCCAAATGTTGCATAAAACTTTAACACATTGCTTGTGGCTTCACAAAAACGCTGCAACTAACGTCTAAACCTCACACAAACTATTCATACAGTACATTGCTGCAGATCACATTGCCAAACTAAAGACAGAAATTGTACATAGCGGTCATGATGCATAGCCCTGTAAGTCATTAAATATCATTTGAAATAAAAATACTTTTATTCAGTCTTATGATGTAAACTGCAGCAGCTTTGACGATACCGTTTATCAACAGCAGCTCAGAATATACAATGAACCACAGACGGCAGAATAAGAGATCTTGAAACCTTCCACTTATTTCCCTTTTGACTCCATTTAAAATCACTTTAAAACCCTAACTACATTGGGGACTTGTGTTATTGGCTCTGATAACATGATAGATCAGCCAACTCCAGCTACTGTGAATCTGGATGTATACAGCTACAAGTCAGAGTGATATTACCAGCAGCCTCCTGACAAACAGTCTGGAACTGTTATCATTCTAAAACACAGCAGAAAATACAAGCGTTAAATGTACAGATTAAAAGATATATATAACCCAGAAAACATCACGTACAGCTTTTGTTTGGTTCTGGATGTCATGCAGATTATACATTTCAATGTGCCTAAGGTCATCTTATTTAATAAGAGGCACATACTTTTTCATGTGCTGCTAATTTGCCTCAACCAATCAGAAAATACCCGTTTCTTGGTCTACTACAGTTAGAAAACATTTGATAAAACCCAATTGGTTGCTGCAGATTAACAGCACCTCTTTTGGCCCCAATATGTATAGTTTAGCATCAGTAGAATATGTTATGTGGTGATTTTTAAAAGATGATAACATTTTTACTTATGCAGGATTTAGAATCATACAGTAATAAACACTACCTCTTTCTAAGGGTGACTTAAATAAATGGACTTTTTAAAATAATTTTTTCATTAGTTATAGTTTTCACCCAGCTATGTAAAAACGTTCTGAATAATATGATGGATAACAAGATTTGCAATTTTTAGCTAAATTCCCTGCTATTGATCAGAATACAAACCTACAATAGAAGTGTGATACATAATGTGACATGGCTAGCATTATGTACATGTAAAAAGTATATTCTGTAACTATCATGTTGTTGCTCACAGCCAATGTACAGTAGTCTTCAACAAGCCTTGTAAGCATGTGTCCCTTTGACCACTCTCCCTGATCCCACTTTTGCTGTCTCTAATCAAATTGAAAACCCTCAAATTTACTGTTTTCACCCATAACCCACACATGCAGCATTTGAACTGTATCCCTTGCATGTACCATTTCGGAGATAACACTGAAATGTAGCATTAAAGCAATAGCCCTCAAATTTAGCTTTTGGTAATTCTCGAATATATTATTCGGTAACCCTTGAATTCATCCATAAGCCTTGAAAAGAGGGTTCGATTTTGATAACCTTCAAAAGTAGTTTTCAATTTCAGTAACCCTTTAATGTAGTGTTTGATTTTGGTAAGTCTCAAAAATTGAATAAGGAAGTCAGACAATTGCCAGATTGTAGGGAAAGGTAGTGTTTAAACAAGTTTTGGTGATATGTACATGTTCCCCAGATTATTTCCCAGGTCCCAGAGCCATTTACAGTAAGCTATCTTTGCTATTTTAACCAGATTTAATTAGAACTTTTCAAACCATTTCCCCCCATTGACTTTAATAGGTTAGTTCTCAAACTATAGAACTTGTACTAAAGTTCTATAGTTCGGAAACAAACCGAACTTTAGGAAGTTAGTCAATCTCTAGTATACAGATGTCACCACATTCATATGGAAGTCCCTAATAAGTCTTTGAAAGCAGTCTGTTACCTTGCAGTTTATTTTCCAGCTTGAATTACAGAGATGCTACCAAGAACAATGCTAAACAGTTGATTTTAATGCCTTTTTTTATTGTTTTTCTTTAATTATTATTATTATTTATTTATATTGCTTCTGCGGTCTAATACTTTTAGAAACTCACAGCCCATGAGGTTACAGGTTCAAATCCCGAGATGTACTTGCTTTTTTTCACTCAGTGCTTGCTAAAAAAAATAAACTGTGAAGATTACATTTTTTTTGTTCAATAATTTTTTATTAAGATCTTATGACAATTAATAACATTATCTTCGTTTCTATTAACATTTTCATATGTATCAATTTTGTCAATTTACAAAATAAACATTTTTTCTTTTTAAAAGTTATTGTGCATTGTTTTCCTTTTTAATATTACCGTTTCTCATAAATTAACATTTTATAACATCCTGTACCAGAATATAAGTAAACATCATATAAATCTTTATAGACCTATAGTGAATTTAAGATCAAGATAGAAGAAAGGGGGGAAGAAATAGAAAAAGGGGAAAGGGGAGAGGGTGAGTTCTTATCAGGCTTAGCGTTTTAAATTTTTATCTTGATGACCTGATTGTAAGCCTTAAGGTTAGATGAGTTATATTGTTATTTGCATTAAGGTTATCCAGGGTTTCCAGATCTCATAGAACATTAGTAGTTTATCATTTATTGTTGCTGTTAATTGTTCATTTTTATATATATATCATATCTTGTTAATGATCTCGTTTAGGGAAGGACAAGAGCCTTTACAGTGGGCTGCGAGAGTGCATCTTACTGCCGTGCATATATTTCTTACAAATATTTTATTGTGGTGAAAAAGATCCTCCTTGGGAAAATTAAACAATGCTACCCACGGGGTGAGGGTGATTTGTTTTTTCAATATCTGGGAGAGCTAATTCTGACAATCCTCCCATACAGCTTGAACCCTTGGGCAGGTCCACCAGCAGTGCAGACTGTCTGCTTCTCCTCCACAGCCCCTGAAACAGTCTGGGGGTACCTGAGGTTAGATTTTATTTAAAGTCTTGTGGGTTTTGTACCATTCATATAGTATCTTAAAGGATTTTTCCTTGATTGACACATTGCTAGAACATCTATATGAGTTGTCCATGGCTTTGATCCACTGTTCGTCTATGAGGGAAGTACCTAGGTACTTCTCCCATTTTTCTATTCCCCTTGACCTGGGAGGTTGTTTTTCGTACCAAATTAGGTTATAAATCGCGGATATTATTCTGGGGCCTCTCAGCGTTTTGCTACATATTTTTCCCAATTTGGAGCAGTTGATCGAGTCTGTTGTGGGATACTTTTTTCTAACAAAGTGTATCATTTCAGAGTATTGGAACCATAATCTCTAATGTATTTGAAATTTTTCCTTTGCAACCTCCCAGGTCATAGGGTTGCCTGTCAACAATAGATCCTCCACCCTGGTTATTCCGTTTGTTTTCCAGATTGAGCTAAAGGACTCGGAGATTCCGGGAACAAACTCGGGGTTTCCCCACAGGGGAGTGTATTTAGATGTGTTAGTGATGTGTCCTGGAGTACGAATATGTTTGTCCCAGATCTCTAAGGAGTTCTCTATAAAGTGGTTATGTGACCATATACCCTTTGGTATTTTTGCTTTAGGGGTCCACAGAAAGCTGTTTAATGTGTACGGGTAGGACTGTGACTGTTCTATTTGAACCCATCTTGTTGCGTTCGGACCTGCTTCCCAGCTCATTGTTTGAGCAATTCTGGCTGCTTGGAAATAGTGTTCGAACATTGGCAGTCCCCAACCCCCTTGTTTCCTTGATTGGGCTAGAAACTGCCTCTTGATCCTAGGGGTTTTGTTCTGCCATATGAACTTGGTCACATTCTTCTGAATTTCCCTGAAAAAACTGATTTTTGGTGTTATTGGGAGGGATCTAAAAAGATATAGTATCCTTGGGAGTATAGACATGTTTACTGCCGCTACCCTACCCCAGAGGGAATTTTTGATAGTATTAGCGGGGGGAAATTGTGGTTATATATCACATCGAGATTGTTCGACAAGGAGGTTCCCAAGTACCTAAAGGAGTCTTTCGCCCACTTAAATGAAAAGGTTTTTTTTAATAGTTTAGTCATGGACCCTGTTAGATGTATTGGGAGCGCCATTGTTTTTTCTGGGTTTACTTTAAAGCCTGAAATTATACTGAATTTGTCTAAAATATCATATAGATGAGGGAGTGACGTTAAAGGTTTGGATAGTGAGAGAAGGGTATCGTCTGCAAACAGCGCAATTTTATACTCCTCTCCCCCCTCCTGGATCCCATGCACATCTGGGTCTGATCGAATTTTTAATGCTAAAGGCTCTATACACATTGCAAACAGGAGGGGGGAGAGGGTACACCCCTGTCTAGTTCCATTCAGTATCGGGATGCTCTTTGAGTGATAACCCATATATGTTATTTTGGCGTTTGGGGCGGTGTATAGTGCCATGACTCCTTTCACATATTCACCTTGTATCCCGAATCTCCCCAGTACTGCCTCTAAGTAAGGCCAGGCTATCCTGTCAAATGCCTTTTCCACGTTTAATGACAGGAACAGGGAGGGCAGGGATTGTGTGTCAGCAATATGAAGCAGGTTTAGCGATCGTCTAATATTATCTGTGGTTTGTCTATGGAGGATGAAACCTGTCTGGTCCTGATGGATCAGTTTTGGTAGGATATTGCTGAGTCTCGTAGCCAGTATCTTAGAGTAAATTTTAATGTCTGTGTTTATCAATGAGATTGGGCGATAGTTCGAGCACTGTGTGGTATCTTTATCCATTTTCGGGATGACTGAGATGTAAGTTTCTAGCAAACTGGTCGAGAAACTCTCATTCCCTTGGATAATTGCATTAAAGTATGTTAGCATGTGTGGGTGAAGTACTTTAAAGAATTTCTGGTAGTACATAATTGTATACCCGTCTGGGCCCGGTGCTTTAGGATTAGGGAAGGAATTTATTGCTCTAAGCAGTTCTTCTGGTGTTATTGGTAAGTTGAGGCTCTTCAACTCCTCAGTTGTGACGGTGGGGAGAGGTATATCTTTAAGAAATCTATCGATATATGTTTTTGTATCTCGGGTTAGTGGTATTGTGGTTCCATTATACAGTTTTTGGTAAAAACCACAGAACATCTGGGCTATCTTCTGTGGATTATTTTCCAAGTTCCCCCCGGAGTAGCGCAGCGGCAGCAATCTGTGGGCTCCCATTTTCCTAGAAAGTTTACGAGCAAGGAGAGTATCTGGTTTGTTGCTTTTTTCGAAGAATTTCTGTTCTGTGAGCCTCAGTGCTTTTTCTGCCCTATCTGTCAGTAAAGTGTTTAGTTCCATCTTTAAATTAGTATATCTTTGTTCTTTGGTTGGTGTGTAGTGTGATGCTAGATCCCGTTCAGCCCTACTTATTTCGACTGTCAGATCGTTTATTTGCTTGAAATAGCCCCTTTTTTTAATTGATGCTATCTGGATTAGTCTGCCTCTTAGGACCGCCTTATGGGCTGCCCATATTGTAGATAGTGATATCTCAGGGGTATTGTTTTCCTTGAAATAGTTACTAATATCCTGGGATATTTCTTCTAGGGTTTTATGTTCTGTAAGCAATTTTTCATTGATTCTCCATTTAAATTGGGGGTTGTTCTGTAGCCCTGTTACTGTTATTTCCACATGTGCGTGATCTGACCATATTTTAGATGCAGAGACAGAGGGTATTAGTGTGGGTGACACGTATATGTGGTCTATTCTTGTAAACACTTTGTGGGGATTAGAATAAAATGTGTATTCTCTCAGGTTAGGGTGTTGTATCCTCCCGATATCTAAGGCTGTAAGTTCTTTGATAAATTTCAAAAGTGGTTTGTTTGATTGGGTCATAGTTCCGGAGGGGGTTGGCTTTGAGGTGTCTATGTTTCTGTGTATTGTATTGTTGAAGTCTCCTGCTAGAATCATTTTACCTAAATCTAGTGATAGCACTGTGGAGAGGAGAGAGCCATAGAAGCATTTTTGGTCTGTGTTTGGGACATATATATTCAGTAATGTTATTTTGATACCATTTAGGAGTCCCGTTAGTAGCAGGTATCTGCCTTCGGCGTCCCTTACACATTGTAGCTCTTGGAAATTTATTTTTTTACCCACTAGGATAGCAACCCCTCCTTTTTTTTCTTTTGAGGAGGCATAGTATATACTTGAAAGATTTTTCCCCCAGTATTTGGGTTCTTTAGTTCTTTGGAAGTGCGTCTCCTGCAGAAATATCACATCAGCTTTGATTTTATTGTACTGTAGAGCAAGTTTGCGTTTAATAGGGCTATTTAAGCCTTTGGTATTGTGAGTTATAATCTTAATTGGGTCCATATTTTATATTAAGGGTCAGGCTGTGGTGATATCTATTGTCTCCCATGCAAGACTTAAAGGGCATGTCCACCCCAAAACTAAAATTTAACCTACTACTGGCCTCACTGTGTAGTGTTTAAAAATCCCCACCTTACCCCTCTGCTCCAAACGGTTCTCCTGTAATGTCTCTTCAAAGTCCCAGAAATTAAAGAGTAGGAGCCATTTCTGGTGTAATTTGTTTCCGCCTCTAACTATTCCTTGTCGAGGTTTCTATGAGGGCAAGCATGCTCAGTAATCACTATGAGGCAGCATTGAAAGAGGGAATTTCCCATCATGCAATTCACTGTCTCCATTCTAGTTATAGCAAAACTACACCTAGCAGAAGATATTTCAGATTGGATATCCAAAGATGACAATTTTTTTCAGTATTGATGTCCTTTTATACCTGTTACCTTAAAGGAAATGTGCAGAAAGTGCTTGCAATAAACTTTCATTTTTGTTGCAACATTTGAAAGGTCTTTTTACTTATGTGCGTCCTGCCACGTGAATGGCGGCAACTAAAGCGTTACTATGTTACATTACATAGTAACGCTTTAGTTGCCGCTATTCCAGTGGATTATCCAACCATTCAATTTCTGTGTAGTGAGGTGTCCAAGTTGGGTTTTCCTGGCTATGCAGTGCTCTGGGGCAATAGAGAAATAATTTCCCTGTTCAGCACAGCACAGGAATAAACCGTGATTTTGCATTTCTAAGCATATTTCTATTTTATAATAATCTTTTATTGTAAGTGGATATATATTAAGTGGTCAGATCATCTCATTATTGGGGGATGCTTATAATAAATGTAAGTAGCAGGGCTGCACTAATTACAACTTGGTTGTATTTACACTGCATGCTTTCAATATACATTCCCTATCTGCTCTCTGCTGTTTAAAGGGGAACTGTGGTCTTCCATTTTGTATATGCCTTATGCAGGCAGCCATTGATCACCTGATCATCTGGCCGCCGCCTTTACTGCTGTCTTTACTGCTGGGAAATTCTAATTAACATACCAGAAATGCAAAATTAAATTATAATTCCCCAGAAGTCTCTTTACCCTGATTTGCATAATGAGCAAGGGAGGTGTGGGGAAAACTCTCCCTAACTTGTTTGACTCCTTGTAAATCTTATTTTTCAAAGCCCAGAATGAATAAAAGCTATATGTTTACACATGAATACCAAAACTAAATAAAGGCAGTGGTATGCACTATATTTGATTGCTTTTATAAAATATGCCTGTATATATTTGAACTATTTTAGAAGGTATTTGTCAAGAAAAAAAAACAAAACAGATTTCTGGCCCAATAATTAAAAAAATGATAAGAAAAAAATTATTTTTAGTCCTTCTCTAACATAACATAAATAGAGAACTACATGGCAGAAGGGCTGTTTTAATACAGAGGATCTAAGGCTTACCAGGCCTGAAGATAGCTCATGGAGCCTACCCAGCCAGGTGTATACTAGTCTAACAGCTATCTTTTGTAGCCCTTATGCCTAACTACAACTTATCAGTACAGCAGCTAATCCAACACTAGTCTGCAATGCAGATCTCTTGCATTTTATAGTGTCTTCCATACACACCTTTAAAATCTGATTGGTCTAATTTAATCTTGAATCTGATTGGATCGAGAGTATTGGACCAATTAGATTTAGGGGTGGGGTATAGGATTGGTCCAATATCCAAGATCCAATCAGATTCAAGATTTAAATAAGACTAATCAGATTTTAAAGGTGTGTTTGGGAGACACTATAAAATGCAAGAGATCTAAATTGCAGCTTAGTTTGGCTTAGCAGCTATACTGATAAGTTGTAGTCTTGTATGTAGGCATAAAGGCTACAACAGTTGACTGTTGGGCTAGTATTTATCTGGCTGGGTAGGCTCAACGAGCTCCCATCAGCTCTGGTGAGCCTTAGATCCTCATTATTTGCTAATAAGTATTAAAACAGCACTACTGCTGGATAATTCTCTATTTATGTTATTTTAGAGCAGGCCCTATCAAAAAATCTTTATATCTTACATTTTTTTAATTAATGAACTTGGAAACTGATTTTATTATTTTTCTGGTCAAATTCCTATATATATATTTATAAAATCACTCAAATATATTGCATATCACTGCCTATATATATATATATATATATTTATTTATTTAGTATTCATGTGTAAACATATAGCTTTTATTCACGCTGGGCTTTGAAAAATAAGATTTACAAGGAGTCAAGCAAATTAGGGAGAGTTTTCCCCACAACTCCCTTGCTCATTATGCAAATAAGGGTAAAGAGACTTGTGGGGAATTATAATTTGATTTTGCATTTCTGGTATGTTAATTAGAATTTCCCAGCAGAAAAGACAACAGTGAGCATGCTCCAACCCTAAACCAAGGCAGCGGTCAGATGATCAGGTGATCAATGGCTGCCTCCATAAGGCACATACAAAATGGAAGACCACAGTTCCCCTTTAAGAGTGCTTGTCAGGGAATGGTGAAACTAGCAGTGCAACTACATAGGCACTTGGGTTAGTTACTATCTTGCAGGCTGTTTGGCCAAAGGAAAGCAATTACAAGCTCTGTAACAAAAACACTACTTTTATCATTTATCTGTTTTATTAACATATATGTGCAGTTTATAGACTGCTATACAACAACACCATAGATATGAATCCCAGGAGCTTCACAACATTCATTTCTGCAGCCCAACTAAATAACCAGCCATCTACTTGCAAATCTCTAACCTAAACACAAAGGCAAGACCTGCTAGTTTGACAGCTGATTAGAAACTGAGCTGCTCTGAAGATTTCATGCTGTTTTATAGTGTCTCATAAACACACCCCCAAAATCTGATTGGTCTAGATACAATCTTAAATCTGATTGGATCTTGGATGTTGCCCCAATCAGATATTGGGGGTGGGTATAGGAGTCACTACAAATAGTGAACGTTTAGCAAGGAGAGCTAGTTTCAGTTTTGCATTTCATCTGAGATGTTATAGCTTTGTTCTGAGTCATGCATTGGGATATAAGCTTATTGAGTGATTCTGGCTGGGTAGCTTGAATGGGCAGCCCATAGTTCAGATGGCTCTGAATTTAGTTCTCAGCATATAAGATTAAAACAAAATCCAGTAAAAGTATGATTGGTTATTCCAACTAAATACTCAACAGGAGGTCTGAGTAACAGAGCTATTGATGTGTTGGAATATCTGGTTCCAATATTTTACCAGTAATAACCTCCAGTAATTAAACAGAGAGAGATGATTGCAAACCAGTCTAGAGAGCAACATGGTAATTAAAGGGATATCAGAAACACATGCAGCAAAGCTGAGTCTGAATAAATTTTATGTGTAAAAGTAACCAGTCTGCAATAAATGCAGCTCTGCTTGTAACAACTGTTGTGTCTTACTATAGAGCAAACCTGTGAGTGCCTTCGTATTTCTGTGTGTATATATATATATATATATATATACCATCGATAAACTGATTCAATCTGACATCAACATGCTACTTGCACACAACAATTTCAGATCATGTAGTTCTGATGACTATAGAAGGAGGGAATGGGTTAATGTAAAATCCCAGAATCCCAGGTGGCACTTGCAAATCAGTTGCTCAGATTCTGCATGTTTAATTAATAAATGGAGAAAGGGTTATTTTAACCATTATGCAAAACCTTTCTGATTGGTGGACATATCTCCATAGACTACAAGCACACTGCCTACTATAGGAGGAGAGAAATCAATTGCTACACCCATAAGAAACACAAAAAATGAAAATAACTGGATAACTGTTCCAAAAAAATAATGAAAGTGTATGGCAAAAGTACACAGGATAGCGTTCCCTACACTACAGCAAAAAATAGTTTTGGGGGTGGACATGCCCTTTAATATATATTGATAACATTACTGTATTACAGACACATTTCAGAAATTTTTTGTGCTTGTTAATTCCTGTATTTATTTTATATTGACACATTTTGAAAACCATAAGTTTTTCTTAACATTCATTTCAAGCAGTTCTATCCACATGTTATTATGCTATACTTGCAATCTATATTGACATATACATCTTCACATTTTTCCCACACATATATTTTTTTTTCTCTCGTTACCACGTTTTTTGACATTGATTTTTAGCAGCGTAGCCCCCTCTCCCCCGTGCCCGAGAGCCCAGGGACCCTTAAGATTCAGGGTCGAGGTTTTACATGGAGAAAGTTCCAACTTCTCATACTGGACTCTCATGCACGGGGGGAGACGGGTGCCCACCGCCTTTTCCACTGGTTTCGTGGAGACCTTATTTATAACACATCCTTGGAGGTCACACCTCAAATTCCCCACATTGCCATCACATCTATTTACTTTAATCCTGGCTTTTGTCGCCTTGTATTCAAGTTTCCACTGACCCTTGGGCAGAAGGGGGATAAAGAAGGGGGAGAGAAGAAGGAAAGAAGAGAGAAAGAGAGTAGAGAAAGAACGCGTAGTTAGTATTAACCATATAACATTACTGAACCTATAACTTCTAACATTATTGCTTTTATAAACAACTTTGGGGCCTTCCATTTTACTGGAGGGCTAATTAACTCAAGGTTGCAAGCCTGATCCAAGCCTCCTCGAGTCCTGGGGGGATGTCTCTCGCTGTCTTGGGAAAAGTATTTGTGGTTTCCTTTCCTGTCCTTTTGGTTCCGCCAGAGCTTCCCCAGCTCCCTCGAGCCAGAGCTTCCCCAGCTCCCCCGAGCCAGACCTGATCAAGTAGATTTCACCTCCTTCCCCAAGGGGGGGAAAGGAGATAGTTAGATATAGAGAGTGAGACCTTAACTAGATTATTGTTCCAGCAAACGTTATGGTAGTTAAGTATTGTCAATAATCAGATAATAACAAAACAGTAGAGTACGTTACCCATTCATCCCACCGGACTGTGGGGCTGATGCTGTGGGCTTTTGCTTGGGGAGTTGTGCGGTTTGGTCGGGACCCGGATCCAGGAGGGTACCGGAGGTTCAACTCTATCTGGATACTCCGCAGTAGGTAAGTGGTCCTTTGGCATGTTGATCCCTAATTTCCTAAGGAAATCCGGTGCATCTCCCGTATGTTGTAGAACATAAGTTTTGTTGTTTTTCGAAGCTATCAACTTAAATGGAAACCCCCATTGGTAGCGTATTTCGTGCTGTCGGAGGGCCTCTGTCACAGATCAGGGCTCCCTTCTTCTGGCCAGCATCTGAGGAGAAATATCCTGGTATATAGCAATGGCTTGACCCTCCATCGGCTGTGGGGGGTTATTCCGTGCTGTTTTCAATATTTCTTCTTTGGCTCGGAAGTAATGTAGTCTAAGAATTATGTCACGTGGTGGGTCTCCTTCGCGCGGTGGGGCCCTCAAGGCCCTATGGATCCTGTCCATTTGTAGCCTCTTGGATGGCCATGTTGGTAGCATAGATTTAAATAGCTTGGCTGCAAAGTCTTCTAGGTCGGTCACTGTTTCAGGGACTCCCCTCAGCCTAAGATTGTTCCACCTCGATCTATTATCTAGATCGTCTTGTGTTTGTTCCATTGCCCCTAGTCTGTCGTTTAGGGATATCAGGGCCACGTCTAGTTGCTGGCAGAATGCTGCTGTTTGATCCTGTTGTTCTTCTATGTGTGCAACTCTGTCCCCCAGCTGACCTAATTCCGTTCTCATTTCGCTAATCAGTTTAGTGTTTGCCGAGTGTATAGCGTTCTCTATATTGGAATAGAGTATTTGCAGATCTTGTTTGGTGCATAAAGTTTGGTCCATGTCTGGGGTTGTCGACCGTATAGGTGATGTGGCGCCATCTTTGTTGGAGGCCGCATCTGTCTTTGGAAAGTATTCCGTCAGATCACCTTTGTTCGGTTGCGGTTTTCTCGGCCCCATGTCTGCTATAGGTGCTGGGGGACTAGAAGAAGCTTTTTTAGTTTGTCTAGGCCTCCCTCTGCTTACATTTTCAGGTCGGCCTGGCCGGGTGAACAAGGAGCCCTAGCAAGGCACGGCCATCTTGGTCCGCGGTCAGACTCCGCCCCCCGAAGATTACATTTTTAAAAGAAAAACTATGTGATGGTGTTAAATCTCTGTTGTGTGTCTAAAGGTGAAAACCCAGCTAGATTAATTTTGTAACAGTTTTACAGTTTTATTCCATAAATCAGCTGACAGCTACAGCAAAGGGAGAGGTTAGAATAATCTTGTGTATTTGCTAATGTTCTCTTTCTATTGGGACAATGTTGTCTAGTGACTTGAGTTCCCCTTTACATCAGTCTCAGTGTGTAATATATCTTTATCCAATCTCTAACCTCGCCATGAACATTTGGCCATGATGGCAGTTTGGAGAAACTTTCTAATCCTTGTGAATTTTTTGCTTTTTACTCCAAAGCTGTGTAAATAACTTAGATAACTATTCGCTAAAACAGCAACCAACAACAATCTAGCCATGTGTAAAGGCTGCACTGCACCCAGGCACTGATGGTAAGAAGCTGTTTACTTTTACCTGGAGGATCTTTCATGTATAGAGTGGCGACTAGGGCTGGGGGTGTAAGTTTCCTCCCATGTCTATACTAATGCCTCATACACACGCTCGATTTTCGAGCAAGGCATGACCCCCGACAGCAGAGTGTGTATGCGCTCGGTCAGACGTTGTTCGTTGATCTGCCAACCCCCGACCGAGCGCATGTAACTCCCTTTGCTGTAACTGTTAGTCTGCCAATGGGGGTCAGGCTTCCACATTTAATTTTCGAGGGTTACCAAAATCAAACTCTATATTCAAGCGTTATCCCAAATTCAAGGGTTACCGAATGCTACATTTGAAGTTATGGGCAAATTCCATCGCCAAAATCGAGGGTTAGCGAATGCTACATTCAAAGGTTATTGAAGAATTTGAGGGTTACCTAATACAGCATTCAAGGGTTAGGGCCAAACTACACTCGAACACTACATTCGAATGTTACCAAACGCCGCATTCGAGGGTCAGCAAATGCTACATTCAAGGCTTATTGCCATAATCAAGGGTTATCGAATGCCGCATTTGAGGGTTAGTGAATGCTACATTCTAGGGTTATTGCCGCATTTGAGGTTAGCAAAAATATGTTCGGAAAACCTGAAAGTTCATAGTTCGGAGAGTACTCAATAGTTAGAGATTGCACAAACTCAAAAAATCCATCTTGAACTGTGGTTCGAGTTCGAGTTCTAGTCCATCCCTATTAGCTACTCTGGCTGACAATACAAGTGACCAACAATTAGCCATTCTGGGTGCCAATTAGAGATGGTCGAACTATTGAAAGTTCGGTCCGTTTTCGAACTTTCGAACTATTGTAAAAGTTCGAAAGTTCAAAAACGGACCCATTAAAGTCTATGGGAGGCAAATAGTTCGAAAAGTTTGAGTCAAATACAACTAAAATATTAATGGTAACTTAATGTAAATGGCTGTGACACCTGGGAAATGGTCTGGGGAGCATGTTCCAATATCCAGGACTTTTGTAAAATCGATTTTACTCTCACACGCGCTACTTTCGAGCTTTCGCGTTCGAACGTTCGAGGTAACATGGACATTTTACTCGCAGATTCGCTGCTCGCCTATAGGCTTTAATGGAGACTTTACTCGCAGATTCGATGTTCGCGCCTAGATACCATGTACATTTTACTCGCGGATTCGAACGTTCGAACATTCGATAAATCATCGAAAGTCCGGGAAATATCGAAAGTCCGCGTCCGAGATAGTTCGAGAAGTCCGGATCTGTTCGAACTCGAACAGTTCGGCTCGAACTCGGGTTCGAGTTCGAGTTCTATGCCATCCCTAGTGCCAATCTAACACGTGTGGCCGCTTGGTCAAGCGTGATTCGCTGATCCACCAGGATGGATCTGCATTTCACGCGTGCTTGCACAATCACACACGTGTATCTAGCCTAAGATTGCTCCTAACAATTGATATTTAACATGTGAATGTACCATAACACATTTTAGTTGCTTATTAATCTAAAAGTCTGGAATCAGTGTGCATAATTGTAATGTAAGCAACTTGGTCAAATACCCAGGTTCAAAGACAAAGAGCCATTGTTCATTATGACAAGGAAATAGCATTAGCACTGTAGATTATAACCATTTATGTGTTTTTAGCATTACGTTCATAGTATTTTATATAGAACACTAATTGATTCGATGCATTTAAAGGTAATGCACTAAAAATGTGAATTAGAGCAGTGCAAATAAAATAACTTTATATGGATAAAGGATGATGTGTGTTTTTAACTATTAGTTTGGTTTTAATATCTTGAGCGAAAAAAAGCAGATAGGAAACATGAGACAAGCCATTTTCCTACCTGCAATGCACTTCTTACACCATAACAATTGATAAATGTATTCTTACATTCCTTTTGATGCTGAATGGTAGTTTTCTAAAATACTAGGATTTTAAAGCCATGGTTTCTTTTTCAAAAATTCCATGTTGCAAAATTTTTCATACTCTAAAAATTGCTTTCCCCCCCCTGCAGATTAAGCAAGAGAAGAGAATGCCTGGTGTAACAAATTCTTCCATGGCAGATGCTGATGAATGTAATTGGCCTTACTTTTACCTCAGATTCTATGTGCTATCAACAAATGAAAACTTAAGTGATAAAGGCAATGGTGTATTTCCTATCTTACTAAGGGACAGATGGCCCCTAACAGCAACTAAGAAATGTTCTAAGCTGAAGATTTTAGATTTCTTGATAATATAGTACAACAAGATTAAAAGCATTGCTGCTTTATAGGCCTTCCCTAAATTCAATGACATTGACTCCATAAAAAGCTTTAATTTCGACTCTAAGTGCATTTATAGTTGATTGCCTCTTGTGTAAAAATTAGTCTTCAAATGTTTCTTGTGTCAGTTTAAATGAAATGTTATCCAGTAATTAGCTTTTATTCTCATTAGATTTGGAAATAAAAGTAGCCAACACAAGACTGAATGAACAAACTTCTTGTACACACAACTATTTTTTTTTTTTAAACAAAAAGAAGTAAATTGTGTGTTGAAGACAATACAAAGAAGCTTTTCAATGCATTGTTGAAATGTACTGAGATGGTCAAATACAAGTATGATAATAAATCCACACAATTCTAAGGAGGCACAAAAGAAAAAATAGTGAACACAAATTTTATACTAAATAATGTGGAGGGGTAAAACTCAAAGAACATTCCATTAAATGGCATTAAGGTAAATGTAAATCCCTGAAGAATTGAACTAGATATCTGTATGCGGAGGCCATGTCATATGAACTCGGTACACACCAAGCTTTATTTTTATTTTTTTAAATCCCCTCCAAGTAGAGCGATTTTATTGAAAACATATTTCAAGCAAAATGTACAGCCAGGGCAAGTAAAATGTTATATATGACTGACAATAAAAATCCTAAATTGTTTCAAATAATAACAGATTAAAGCATATAGTACTAGTATCTAGTAAAATTAAAAAAAAAAAAAAACTTTATCTATCTGGCTTTATAATCAAAAAATCTTAAAATAGTAATTAAACACTGTTGTTCTCACATCCAACACTGAGTTAATTATTAAAGGGGAAAGGTGATGTTGCCCATCTAGACCTTTTTTTTTTTAGATCTTTTATTGTAAAAAAAAATACTGAAATAGAGTTCTGCCATCAGAATATAACATCAATTGTGACTGTGGTTAACTTCTTTGTTAGCCACACAGAGCAGGAGTTGTGCGCAGGGCCGTTTTTAGGCACAGGCCACCTAGGCAAATAACTAGGGCACCTATGTTGATCCAGTGCACCTATTCTTCTCCATAGCATCTCCCTGTCAGCTTTTACTTACTCAGTTTCAAAACTGCTCTCCTTGTTCTGCTGTAATTTGCAAAATTGTAGTGAGTAGGGAGCCTGAACTCCACACACTCTTTTTAGCAACAAATGTTGCAAATGAACTGAATGTGAAAGATGAGCTCAGCCAATAGTACTGAGGAGAACAGTTCTAAAATGCCAGGTAAAGGCTGCTGCAGAATTTATAACAGTTGCCCCTGTGACTAACAGCCATGAGATCCCTATCCCAGCCTCTTCTTCCTCCACCCAACTCTCCAATTAGAACTTGGAGTAGGTGAGGAGTGAACAATTCAATGGAGAAGAAATGGAAAGCAGGTACATACTGTATATCATGTCAATGTTGGCAGCTGAAAGGGTTAAAGGTAATACTCTACTGGCACTGAAAGTGTTTATGCCAATATTTTGGGGAAGTGCTGGCACTAAAGGATTAATGGCAATATTCTGGGAAAGTGCTGGCACTCAAAGTATTAATAACAAAGTCTTCTGGCACTAAAGGGTTAATGGTAAAGTTCTTCTGGCACTGAAATTTTTAATGCCAATTCTCTTGGAAAATCTGCTGGCACTGAAAGAGCTAAACATCTCAGATCTCACCAAATTTCCCTGTTCTGCCCTAAAAACTATTTCTGGGGAGAACATTGGCGCCACATACCGTGCATCCACTGAAACCTATCCTGTCCTTCCAATCAGTATTTCATTGGTGGCCAGTGTCGCTGCATACACACAATTGTATGTATACACGCTCACCTCACCTGGTACATCAGGCCAAGGTTTTGTTTGTTTGTTTTTTGAGGAGGGGGGCACGTAGGTGGGAGAGCATTTAGGGCACTAAACTGGCAATAAACGGCCTGGCTGTGTGCCTCTTGGTGCATCGCCCTGTAGGTACACACTTTGCTGAGTGGAATGAGGGGATTTATGGCACTGGGAATGTGAGATGAGATGACCCATAAGAGATATATTTAACAGAGAAGCCTTTTTGCATAATGTTTTACACAAGGTATCCAAAAGATCTAAATGTATGGGATAAGGCTAATGGTTAATCTAGACTAGCTTCTCACAGTATAAAAGTCACCATTTTGCTTTTAATCTTCCCAATGCAATAAATTAAGTGGAATATACCTTTAAATTGAAAGAAAACCACAATATAAAGGTTAAGATTGGGTTAAAAATATCCTGATTTAAAGGGTATCTATACTCAGAGAAAAGAATCAGCAGAGAAAAGACAGCAGGGGAAGTGTTGCAGACACTAAAAAAAGGAAGCGAGTAAGGGAGGGTGGGGGATTTAGGAGAACTCACTAATCATTGATAATTTAATGTCAAAGCAAGCACAGATACATTTGTGAGTACCATCATTTTACTTGTCTCTCAAATTGTAGTTTCAGAAAATGTAAAGTTGTTTCAGTGAGTACAGTGACCCTTTAAAGGGCATGTCCACCCCCAAAACTAAAATTTAACCCCTTACTGGCCACATCAAGTAGTTTAAAACAATCCTTACCTTACATTCCTGCTCAAAATAGTTCCCCTGCTGTGCCCCTCCAAAGTCCAGGAAACTGCTGTGTAGGAGCAGTGTGTGACTCATGCTGTGCCTGAGACTTCCTCAACCTCATCAAGGTTGAGGCATGCTCAGTGCAGCCCTCCCTGCCTCTCAGCCAATCACGGACGCGGCTGCCAGTCCCGCCTCCTGCTTTCAATTCCATGCAAGCAGAGGGCCTGAACACTGCAGCGGAGGAGAGAGGGCAGGTAAGTAAGAATCGGGGGACTTTCTAACAATTATATTAATGCGGTTGGGGCTGGGGGAGCATGCCCTACCACATATCAAAAGTTAAATTTCGGGGTGGACATGCCCTTTAAACTGATTGAAACATCATTTCAAAGGTGGAGGAGGGGGGTCTGACAAACTTTAATATAAGTAAGGGCAAGTAAGCCTGATACTTGTTAGATTTGTTACCCTGTTCATGCTGTAATTATATTTTATATTTAAAAAAAAAACGAAAACTCCTATAGCCCTTTGCATATCTCTTTGTGTTGGTGTGCATAGATTAAACTGCTTTTTCAACCTTATAGCTAAATTAGATTATGAAATTACTTTTATTGGTGACTATGGATATTGCCTATTAAATATTAAGGTATGCTCTGCACATTTTTTTAAATATAAACTTGCACTCAAGGAAATTTGATGCACATAGATAATTAGCTATGTTTCTTTCCTGTCTGATTAAGGGAAATACAATATGTGGAAGCATAACAATATTTATAAATACGGTGTACTTTTCATTGAACTAGCAGGGATATAAACTATAAATAAATGGTGTACCTAAAACAAATTAACAATAGGATAGGAAAAAGATTATCAGTAAAAATGTCCTGCTATATAATTTTCCATAAAACCAATGAAGAAATTGGTTTGATAAATGGGTAAGATTTAAAAAAATAACATTAGGGATATTTGTTTTAAAAATATAAAAAGCTTTGGAGTAATTCAGAATAGATTGATTAGAGACATCTATCTTTAAAATGATGCTCCGTTGCACTAATTCCTTTAATATACAATGATCAGATTACATTTTAACTGAGGATACAAGTAACCAGTTTCTGTATTCTATTTATTTATTTTCCGGTTTTTCGTGTATGCATAATATTATGTCTCTTAAGAGTATTTTTGATACTGCCAAATGTTCAGAAAACATAAAAATGGGGCAGACAAGTTGTTTTTTTTTTAAATTTTTTGTTACCGAACCAATTAGAAAAAGACCCATTTAAAGGAGAACTAAAGTTAAATTTTTTAAAACCTAATGTAAACATTTTTCTCCCCAGAACACCTATACATTGTAAGATTCTTCTGGTACATTGCATTTTAATAGATTCTATAAATAAGAAGGCTTCCATGTTGTTGCCAATAGAACCCACAGCACATAAAGTCATCAAAGAAACATGCCCCCTGATCCCAGTATTCACTGTCACTATGCACAGAGTGTTTTCTGTACAGATGTTTCCACACGAATATGGAAGTCCCTGATAAGACTTTGAAAGCTGCTTGTTACCCTTCAGTTTATTTACCAGTCAGGGTAACAAGTAGCTTTTAAAGTCTTATCAGGGACTTCCATATTCCATTTTCTTTTTTTATTATTATTTTTCTAGCAAAAGATAAAGCTTCCAAATGTAGCATGAATTTCTGCTTATTCAAAGGTGGCGCACCGAGTAAGGCATTGGGTTTAAAAATAAACAGTTCAGAAGGTCACAAGTTCAATACCCTGGAAAATGACAGGGATCGTGAGGGAGGGGGGGCAGGGGGAGGGCTGCTCTGAGCAAGCCACAAACCTCTGAGAGGACGCCTCAGAGGCAGAAACAATTTCCCTCCAGTCAGGCTCCCTGTGTTCAGTTTCTGGGACTTTGTAGAGACATTCCAGGAGAACCCTTTGGAGCTGAGAGGAAAAGGTAAGGATTTTTACACTCTACACAGTGGGGCCAGCAGTGGGGGAGATTATAGTTTTGGGGGTAGACATTCCCTTTAATTTACATTAATAGAAAACCCATTAAAAAGTTACTGGTTGGAAACTTCTAGGCCTATTGGCTATCTAGCTTCTGAGAATTGTCCACCACTGGGTTAAATCTCTGTATTAAATCCCTTTTTATAATTGATTAGTTATTAGATATGCATAGTATATGATAGAATACTGATTAGTAACCAGCCTTGCAGTGAAGACTAGTTAAGGAGTTTGTTTAAACAATGCATCACTATAATTAGTGTTTTACATATAGTGAAAAAGTCTATTGTCACCATTGAAATTCAAAGATTTTTTTAAGAAATATATTTTTTCCCTAATCATTTTATTTAGAGTGGTACACTGCAGCTTTACTATTTTACTATTTTTTTTACTATTTCCAAGCTAAGCTAAGTAGGCTAAGCCACAGTTTGCTAAATAATATTATAGTAGCATCACTTTCTAGCAGCTGTATTTAAAGTTGTGAGAGTGGGCTGTGTCTGTTCTATATTGGAATCAATTTCTGTAACAGATGGAAGGAATGGATCAGTGGGATTTAAGTTCCTATTAGGTCAAGTTCAGAGCCTCTCTGATGGAAGAGATGTAAACCACTCCTGGCAGGAGGCAGACGTTCTAGCTAATGAAAAATCAAAGCAGAACATTCAAAGCAGCTGATTTTGTTTTGTTTCTCTGTTTTTGGTAATGGATAGAGATAGTGCTGAAAGCTCCTGGAATGGGCAGACTGAAATGGATGCCAAGATATTATGTATATATATTCATAACAAAATATGTTGTATCTGCGTAGACTGTTTTTGCCATAGTATTCATCAGCCGATTTGCTTATATCTAAACCAACACTGTCAGACAGAGTGTAAAGTATTTCTAACTAAAGTATTTCATAGCTATAAAAACTGCTTTCATTACCTCCTACTGGTTTAGCTATACTACATTAACTGCTACATTAGTCTAGTCTTCCCTTGCATCCTCATTCAGTTATACAGAACAAATGTTTTGTGGTCACTTTACACGGAATCTATAGCCTACCAGGAATTGTTCTTATTCTTAGGTTGGAGAAGTGCGCATGTTTGTTAGTGTTTTCTTGATCTGATTTTCAGTCTACACTGTCACTAAAAATAATAAGAAAAGACACTTATGCAATAGTAATTGGAACCTTTATTGACGGATCAGGATGTGGTTTAGAATCAGTTTTTACTGGCAAAGGCTTTCTATGGCTACTTGCAAGTGTTGTCAGAAAGACTTACTACAGTATGTTTGTATGTGTGTGTATGTATATATGTATGTGTGTGTGTATATATATGTATGTATGCACTAGCGCTTGAATATACAGTACCAAATATCTTAATAGGCCATATTTATAAAGGAACACTAAACGGTGTAATGAGTCTAACATGTATTTTTGACTTTTCTAAGGGGAATTTTTATTTGGGTAAACTTAATGTTAATAAGGAAACATACCATGGGGCATTTTTAAACAAAGATTGATTTTTAAAAAATATTTCTTGCAAAGAAAAGACCCCAGAAATGCTTTCCTGCCTAACCATTTTTTTACTAAAAATTGGATTTTAAACTTTTTAGATCTACCACTATGTTTTTTGAAGGTCATATGCTCTTACCAGCAGATTTTCTGAAGTTGAGGCCATTGCAGTGTTAAATCGCCAGTTTTACCAACATATCTGCCGGAGGGATGTCCATAGATCTCTTTTTTCCAGGAACATACTTAGGGTGATGGGCAATGCTTATGGCAGGCTTATGTTCTATTTAACCAGTTTTATAACCTTTTTGGACAAATTTTTGAATTTCCACAAAATATTTTTTTAAGAGATACATTTTCACTCATTGCTAAAACTGGAGGAGAGAAATAAAACACAGCACCACTTGATCCCAGATGTAAAATGCAATACATATTAACACCTTTGATGTTATTTTCTTTATCAGATATTGATCTGTGTTTATAGCACTGCAGTATCTGTAGTAGGTAATGCTATTGCAATTCCCTATAGAAATATTGGTCCTGTCATTCTTTGCTACAGAAGCCACAATATCAGCCACAATATATACCCCAATTTCTACCACCTCTCTCGAAAAGAAAAAATCATAACAGCAATCACAATTAGGGCCATATTTATAAAAGTGCAGTATCGCTATGTTGCAATAACGCATCTTTAACAATCGTACATTTATAGCAGTAAACTTACGAAGGTGGTCGTACATTTTAATTCACAGTTGTAGATTTACAATTGTGATTGTAATTCTATAATCACCCATACAATATCATTTGCGGTATTTTGCTACTGCATGGTAACAGTAGGTTAATTAATGTCGGCCATTGTATAGTATAGTATTTGAGGTTGAATAAAGACACATGTCAATCAAGTCTAACACATATCAATCAAGGCAAAAAAAAAAATTCAGTATGAATGGAGTGGTTTTGAGGGTGGGGTGATGGGTAATTCCTTTCTGACTCCCAGTGGCAATCATCCCTGCATCAACTCCAACATTATGTATCAACACCTTTTACAATCAACATTCTTTATTTTTTTAAAACTCATCCAGATCCTTTTTGAAACTGTCTAATAAACCTGCCATCACCATGTTCCATAGCTTATTATTACTAATAAAGTTAGTTCTTGAAGCATGCACAGTATGGTTCCTTATCAAACTTTCCAGTATCTACCCTGCCACTGAAGGGCATGTCCACCCTTAAAACAACCCCAACTGATATGTTTTGCACTTTGTTACCTGCAATACTAACCAACAGGGCTATGTACTGAGAGGTGCTATCTCTCTTTATTGCCCCCTTAAATCAATGCACTGAGCCAATAGTGACTCTCAATGCATTGAGAATAGAGATTTTTCAAATCTTTAACACCAACTATCTGCTGCCGTTAGAGATTAAAGAGCCGTTATCGGCTCGGTACATCAGTTGCACGACACAGTATTTGTGTAACGTTGCAACTGCCATAAGTTTTAAAGTCACTTGGTACATTGGTTAACACGAGTTTAGAACACAAATAGCCAAGAACGGCTCTTGGTACATAGCCCTGCAAGAATAATAATTGCCTCTATTATGGCTGAGTTTGGTGGTCCCTACCTCCATTCAATCATTCAATACTTTGACAACTAACTTCACAGCCAATGATTGACTGCTGTTTCAACATGCCTTTTAAACTCACAGGTCTATAATTACCAGGCTGTGGGTGGCTACCATTTTTGAAAAATGGAAAATCAGCCCCCCCCCATCCATCCATCTAAAGGCATGTTTAGTTTCTCTTACATTTCATTTTACCTTTTTAAATAAGAAATTAAGCAACATGGGTGTTGACTTTTTACATTTATTTCTCAAGGGTATACATTTTGGTGTGATATGGTTTAAAATCCCTCTAAAAACAGTCCACTTCTGTTCTGTAGCCTTACAAGACAATATATCCCCCCAAGATAAATGAGCTAGTTTTATTATGGAAAAAGTAGCTTTCCTGAATTTAAAAGTCTTTATTAACTCAATATACTTTTCCTTTTTATAACATACATTAAATGACAATATTTCATGGTCACTGTTCCTTAAGATTCCAGTTACTTTTATTTCTATAATGTTCTTTGTTTTGTTAGATCCAGCAGAATGCCCTTTGTAGTAGAAACTTGAACAACCTGTAAGAGGAAACGGTTATGTTGCAAATTTAGGAACCCATTTTTAATAAAAGGGAGTTAAACACTGCTGAAACTAGGGGTTATATATACATGTTAATATAAGACATATAATATCCCGTGTGCGTACACACTGTGTGTGTACTTGGATAGTACTCATTTTGAAAGAATTTTTATTAGTGTGGGCTCATGGTTTTTTGTATATATATCTGTATACTAATAAATGTACATCTTAGTTTATTTTAATATAAATGAATATTATTTTATTGTATATTAGCGCGATATATTATATGTCTTGTCTTTGAACTCTGCCCATTTTCAGGGAGATTCAATAAAAGTTCTTATCGTTTAAAATGGTGCTAACTTTTCCCCAACCAATCAGATGTTAGCTTTCAAATGTTAAATAAGTTCTGATTGGTTGGGGCAAAATTAGCACCATTTTGAACGATAAGAACTTTTATTGAATCTCCCTGTTTATCCTCTTGTTTTGGCATTCCGAGCAATATTGGTATTCAGTATATACATTTGGTTTTAACAATAAGTTTTATTAATAAATATTATTGCCAGCGCGGCTATATTAAGGTGGCCTTGGTGGCCTGGGCACACAGCCTTGTTTGTGTGCACTATTACCACCAGGACCTACAACTATTGATTACTAGTATACATGTTTATATATACATGTATATATGTAATAGGGCTTAAAGAACTAGGTACATAAGAATAGAAACTAAAGAGAAATACTGCGTGCTGAGATATTGTGAGCTTCCTCTACACCGTGTTGACTAGATATATCAAAAAACTACAATAATATATAGCAGCTGTAAAAAAAATAAAAGTTTCCATTGTATTTTATTACAAATTAAATTAATTTTGCTCTACACATGTTCTTTAAAAAATGACACACTAATAAAACATTTAATCCTTCTAGTGTCACTGCCTGTTAAATCATTACACTATGTTAGACATGACAGGGCCATTTTAAGTTGAAAAGCAACAATAAAGAAAACAGAAGATGCTTGCTTGCTGTGCTCTAATCCATTGCAAATCCTCTTGGAGGTAAGGGGGTCAGATGACAGGTGGGATATGCATTGTAATAAAAGAATAATTGTACAAGAAAGTATAGAGAACTGTATAAAGGGAGAAATGACACTTTAACAAGAAACATCACTAAACATTGAAAGAGATGATCTACTGCAGGATTTTTGGTCAGGGGTCATTTTCAGAAAAGTCTTTGAAGAGAAATCTTCGCCCCCTGAGAGTCTTTAGACTCACAATGAAGTGTAACCTTATTAAACCAAACTTAACTCTGAAGATCACCTCAAACACATTTCAAAATGGCTTTGAACTTCTACAAACGTATCTGATCAGAATGCAATTAACGAAAAGGAATGTGTGGTTCTGCTTTACTTTGTAAACTACAATAAGTAGTTTACAGAGTATAATCTTGTGCAGTACACAGTCTAGCAAATTTAGGTGTTGGTCTGGTGGTGCAGTTTTCTTTTATGAAAGTGCAATTTGCATAATAAACTTAGAACATTTTTCTATCAGTGTTTGATTCTGTGTTTTTTTGCAGACTACTGTAGTTCAGGTATCAGGAATACAGGGGATGATTCTAGTATTACACTTTTAGTTCTGAATACGCACTGAAAAACGCTGATGGAATTATAGGACAACTATACCCCTTCCCCACTCCACACACACATTGTACCCAGGGTAAGGAACGAAACCACTTGGTTTCACCACTGGGTTCTTCTTAGTTAAGCAGCTTTACTTTTCTGCTCCGGTCCTCTGTGCCTCCCTCTCTCCTGCGATGGCGATGAAGCCAATGAGAAGAAGCGAAACCCAGAAGGCGGACCAGAGACACAATTAAAACTTTAAGTTTAATTTAGGTTTAGTAAAGCTGCTTTACTAAAAAGAACTCAGGGGTAAGGACCTAGCAGCTTAGGTAGCGGCGTCAGTGATTGACTGATGTCTCAACCAATTACTTATGCCTGGCTGTTCGGGCCCCTTTTGCTGCTTCCCTGCATAGAAATGGCATGGGACAGCAGCAGCAGAGAGCAAAGAGAACGGGTCTTGTTCACTGTTATCTTTAAGCTGTGCATTTGTGCGCGTACACACAACTCTGCAGGCCTGTGCGCACACAGGTTAAAGTGGTGTGCACATAAACCTCGTTTGGAATACAAGTTGTGTGGGTATGAATAAAATATATTTCTCTGCATACAGCTGATTTTAAGTTAAAGGGAACATTGGTCTTTGTAAGTATATTTAGGAGCCGAGAAGGAAGTTTTTAACCTAGCAAGGTCTAGCTTTTGGGGGGTATTTGATTTAATGAGAAATATTTGTTTGGAAATGGACATGCCCTTTAAAATAATTCCCCACTTACTTTGTTGTAAAAACTGAAGATACTACCAGTTAGTTTAGTAAAAAAAATGTATTTCCCATGTGGGTTACCCATCATCGAGTGCAAAGCACATAAAATAACACAGAGAAGGCCAGATTTGAAAATTAAATGCATTGCAGGGCTTTTATATTTGCAGCTTTTTTCAGGACTGTGTAAAGTGCTACATAGCTTGTCTCTATTTAGAATGCTATGTTTTCGTGCTGTTTTCAGAAGCCAGCCATCCTATGGAGATTCCTATTGGGAAACATGACTTTATCTTTTTATATACAGCATATTCACCATTAAGACGCAATTTTCAAGATGGCACTGAAATGCATGGTGGAGCTCAAAATGGCGAACATCTAAAAAGGCACAAAAGCTAGGTAGCGCTTATACAGTCCGATAAAAGTTGCAAAGAAGCAACGAAATGCATTGACTTTAAAACTCTGGCCTCTTAGAACAGGGCTTTACATATACTCTATGCCTAACTGTTTCAGAGGATCCTTAAAGAGATATTGTACTTTACTATCTCTTTGTTATGTTATGGACTTTGCACTTTGAAATTGTGGATATGTGACCAACATGAGAATTAAAGCTTTTTGCACCAAACCAACTGGTAGTATCTTTGCTTATTACAACAAAGTAAGTTGGGATTTTTTTTTTAATACTGTGTATGCTTTATTGGATATTTTAATGGATTAGAACTTTTGAAACAACTTGTTCAGTCTTGTATAAGTCAACTGGCCACCCTTATGATCTCCCTTTACTTTATAGGGAGAGTGTTAGGAATGTGTGTCAGCTTCTTTATTGTCAAAATCAGCTAGCTTTTAATAGAATATGTTTGCCAAGTGGAACTCCCATTAAAAAGAAATAATCAAACAGTGAATTGCCTGCCCATTGTTAGATGAATGTAATGGTATGCCACTAACCTAAATATTCCAATTTATTAGTGAGATATTGCCAGTTAAATTTAAAGAAACAACAACTAGCAGAATGTGTGGCTTCAGTCTTACCCAGTGGGCAAAATGTTTGAATTAACCTACCTTCATTCAAGCCAAGATTATTTTCTTAAAGAGGCAGAAACTCTCCATGCATAATCTTCGACAAATTGAAACTATTTAAACACCACAAAGCTGTAAATAATCCTTAATAAAGCATTCCAACCTAACAACAATTTCTTCCATAAAGAACAGATACTGGACTACTAGATAAACAGAGTAAAAAAATATTCATTTCCTTGAAGGTGATAGGTGTTGTGAGGAAGAATGATAATTCTCCCATAATCATATAATATCAAAAAATAGTGGTTTGTAGTTGCCTTTTATGAATATCTGGTCATTCTTTGTATTCTTTTGTGAAATATGTGAAATAGTGTAAAGGTCTTAGTTCAGTTGAGATCACTGTGCATGTAGGGAATGATATGATTTATAACGATTTAGTTTAGATTTGTACTGTTAAGGCCAAGGTCATAATGCAAAGTGTGGAAATATATCCAGAGCCTCAAGCACTCTGTTAATGGCAATTCAATATATATGCTTACAGCTGTTGGAAAATCCTAATCGGGATTCACCCGTCTGCATGATTTAAACACTAGCTATAAGATGTTCCACTCTAAAAGTGCTGTAATAGCATTATCGAATTGCTTACAGTGGCTGCACAGGTGTCAGGTAGAAATTGTATTAAACTTTTAGTTTGCTTGTGTTGGATAGCTGTACATGCTGGGATCTGTATGATGAATTAAGGCTGATTTTTTGGTTCTTGATCTACTTTGGTAGTACAGCACACAGAGAAAGTGAGAGCTTTATATGCACTTATTGTGGAAGCCAAAAAAAATGCATTCTTGTGTTATTCAAATTTAGCTTTGCCACCTCGCCCCTTTAAACCTGATCACACTTAAAGGCTTTGAAATATTAATATTAAAGGGCGTGTCGACCCTTCCAAATTCAGACAGTTTAGAGTAGTCCATCCATATAATGTTATTACTTGGTATATAGTCACAACTCTATTTACTAGAGATCCTTTGTTTATCCAAGAGTCACAACTCTATTTACTAGAGATCCTTTGTTTATCCAAGTATTTTTTGCAGAAAAAAGGGGGGCCCCCCTTAGTTTTATAGGGACATGATGTTCATTCTATATCCAGCATGTAGAAGAAATATATCACCTATACCGTAGAAAAAATATATCACCTATATCGTGCTCAACTTATATACAGTATCCGGATCCATTGTTAAGATATTCAGTGGAATAAGTAAAAGTAGAAATTCCAATTCAAGTATTGGAGAATGGCAAATATCCTTCAGAACTCATTCCGGTTTGGAGATCTCATAATCAACAGATATCCAGGTGAGTTTCTTGAATATAGGATTCATCCAAGTAAATCTCTTTAATATAGAATGTGCATTTTAGATGGATTGTGGATCTGTAACCACATAGCAGGTACATGTTGTTAGTTGCTCATGATCAACATGAGGGAGCTTATTTATATGTAGGGGATGAGGTCCAATTCTTCATTCATTCCTCCCGGTGCAAGGTAGGACAGCTGGTATATCCAACGAGTTTCCATCCTTTGCAAAAGATTTTCCACATCTCCTCCTCTCATGTTCATTTTAGCCTGCTTTAGCACAAATCAAGAAATGCTGTTAACCCTCCCTCCATGGTAGAACAGAAGATGTTGAGCCACACTAGAGATGGATTTCCCATCTTTTCTGTCCCTATCCGCTAAACGTATGTTAGACAGATGACTTGATAGGCGTTGTTTAAGTTTCTGTGTGGTCATCCCTACATATAGTTTAGGACATGTACATTAAAGGGCATATATAACATTCTGAGTGTTACAGTTAAAGTATCCTTGTAATTTAAAATGCCTTGATCCATCTGTGCTGTCTATGTTGTCTTTTCTAGTCATATATGGACAGTACACACAGTTCCCACAGGGGAATGTGCCCTGTATCTTCACTCCTTTACCTAGACCTCTCACCGTTCTCCGGAAGTGACTTTTTGTAAGGATGTCCCCTAAATTTTTGCCTCGCCTCGTTGTAACAGATGATCTATTATGTATATACTCAGAGATTTTATCATCATTAAGGAGAATATGCCAATTTCTTTCCAGTGCCTGTCTGATCTGTGTATAACCTGTATTATAAGTTGTAATGAACCTCCCTTTGTTGTCTTTAATCCTTTCCTTCGGTTTGAGTAGGTTATCTTGTGTGAATTGCTGGGCATAATTTCTGTTGGACTTAACAAGCGCCCTGGGATATCCCCTACTCACAAAGCGTTGCTCAAGTTCACTCGCTGCCTTCACATAGTCTTGTGGGGTAGTACAATTCCTACGTGCTCTTAGGAATTGTTCTTTTGGAATTCCCTTTATCAGAGCTGGCGGGTGAGCACTACTGTAGTGCAAAAGTGAATTAGTGGCTGTACTCTTCCTGTATAGCTCTGTAACTAATTTCCCTTGTTCTTTCTTTACCTTAACATCCAAGAAGGTAATCTCCTTCTCTGAGATCTCAAATGTCAGGTGGATATTTAGTTTAACTATAACGTCCGGATGCTACTCCATGTAATAAAGATAGGTATGGGAATACCCTATTGAAAGGGGGTGCTGAGGGTCATATAACTATAACTATACATATAAAGATTAGGGACAGACCTAAAGCAGGACCCCCATAACAAGCACTCTATCCCTTGAAACCCAAAAATAATAATAAGCCATCAGTCACATAGTCCCCATATGGAAGTAAACAGGAAAAGAGCGGATCTACTGTAATCCATATAAAAAACCTTTATTAATACATAATACCATAAACACATAAAAAAACCTCGGGCGTCCCGTCTGTGGCTAAACTATAATATGTCCCATCTTAAATGCTGAGCCTCAGAACCAATAATATATGACTCCTAAAAAAGTGGAGCCCAAACTCTTGTAGAATTATCTATAGATGTACTATGACTCCGTGTGGAAGGATCCTATCAACGTTTGTAATTATCCAATTCGCAGTCACCCAATATAAGTGATGTGTGATGTAATGAAAAATCCAAATGTTCGGACCTCAACCAAATCGACAATCCTCCTCCTCCAACCAAACACAGACCAAACTCCCGGTGGACACCGTTCATGAAGATTGCATGACAGTTAAAGTCCGTAAATATCACAATAAATGATCTGCAAGTTCCCAGTTATATAATAGGCTAACCGGGGGATAATCGGGACTTAACTGGCATGCAGTATAAATCTTCGTTTCCACAAACCGTATGTACATATTTCTAACACAGCCAATATACTTGCCACTTGACCGTCTTGTATTTTAACATCCTGCAGCCTCTTCACCCGAATAGCCTCTCTTTATCCAGGAGTGTCCGTGTTGGTTTGTGAATTGGCTAGGTAGTAGGTCCGTTTGAGTTCTAAATTGATTTGGTTCACTGCGATCTCCTCCACAATTGTTTGGTCCGGTATCTCAGCATTTACGTCAACCAACCGACGTACGTTTCGCCGTCATCTTGCGGCTTCATCAGGGTCTCACTTATTACTGTCATGCAATCTTCATGAACGGTGTCCACCGGGAGTTTGGTCTGTGTTTGGTTGGAGGAGGAGGATTGTCGATTTGGTTGAGGTCCGAACGTTTGGATTTTTTCATTACATCACAATCACTTATATTGGGTGACTGCGAATTGGATAATTACAAACGTTGATAGGATCCTTCCACACGGGGTCATAGTACATACTATAGATAATTCTACAAGAGTTGGGCTCCACTTTTTTAGGAGTCATATATTATTGTTCTGAGGCTCAGCATTTAAGATGGGACAATATTATGTTTAGCCACAGATCGGGAGCCCGAGGTTTTATTATGTGTTTATGGTATAATGTATTAATAAAGGTGTTTTTTATATGGATTACAGTAGATCCGCTCTTTTCCGTTTACTTCCATATGGGGACTATGTGACTGATGGCTTATTATTATTTTGGGTTTCAAGGGATAGAGTGCCTGTTATGGGGGTCCTGCTTTAGGTCTGTCCCTAATCTTTATATATATGAATATTTAGTTTGTTCATATTCAGAATTTTGAGAAAGTCTATCGCGAGTTCTTTCGTCCCGCTCCACAGAATAAACACGCCCTCGATGAACCGGACCCAGAGATCTACAAAAGCGGTAAAGAATATCAGATCATCATTGAATACAAATTCACATTCCCACCACCCGAGGAAGAGGTTAGCGTATGAGGGCGCACATTTTGCGCCCATTGCAGTTCCTCTCCTCTGAAGGTAGTAGGTATTGTCAAATAGAAAGTAATTCTGAAATAAGACAAACCTGAGAAAATTTGTCACCATTCCCGTCTTGTCTTCTCCCGTACAACGTTCCATGTCAAGGAAATATCTACAGGCTCCAATACCAATTTCATGGTCGATATCGAGTACAACGACTCCACGTCACATGTGATCAGAAGATGTTCCCATTCTGCTTGTATCTCCGATATTTGAGACAAAATCAGCGTACACGTAGGTATGAATCTAGTTGAAGAACTAATGGTTGTAAGTATTTATCTATATATAAGCAGAGATTTTCATTAAGGCTGTTAATACCTGATATAATCGGCCTACCTGGTGGTCACTGCATGTTCTTGTGCACCTTTGGGAGCATGTAGAAAGTGGGTACTGTTGGGTGCTTCTTATATAGAAACTCAGCTTCATTAATGGTGATATCACCTGCTTCCAATGCGTCGTCAAGCAGACTCATCAGTTTCTTCTGAAAGATAAAAGTAGGGTCAGAGGGCAAGGGGATATAGTTGTCCCTGTTCCTAAGGTGTCTGTTCAGGCCATATCACTATATTCCCACCTTTGTCTGATCTTTTAATTACAACATCCTTCATCATTTGCAGTTCCCTGATTGCAGATTTTCATATTAAATATGTTTCCTCCTGGTTTCATTTTCTGGGATTCAGACATCATGCACTGAAAAAAGACCTCTATACTTGGAAATTCTGTAAATGAGGGGCAGAAGGTGGACTTAGCCTTAAATGCCTTGCTAGAATCCGTATCCAAAAGTGCAAGGGGCTGTATCGGCCTATAGTCCGGAGTCATAGGCGGTAATTCCTGTATCTCCCCATTAATGATTGTATCTTTTGTCCCACTTCTGTCTTTAAAGAAGGCTTTCAATGCTAAACGCCTGCAAAAAAGGTAAATATCCTTTTATAAGGTAAAGTTGTCCAGAGGTTGTGAAGTACAGAATAATAAGCCCTTTGAGAGGACACTATGTTGGGTTGATGTCAATGATATAGATGACAAATTAATTACCTGTAAATCCTCCTGTTGAGTATTCAAATCAATTTCCTCTGTTACCTTGTCCCATATGTGCTGCCTTTTGCTACTGGCTGCCTTTTGCTACTGTGTCTTCCCCGCCTGGTTTTCTGCAAAAAATACTTGGATAAACAAAGGATCTCTAGTAAATAGAGTTGTGACTATATACCAAGTAATAACATTATATGGATGGACTACTCTAAACTGTCTGGACTCCTATGATGATAGATCAATGAGGCACTGGATATTTGGACTATCTATTAGTTAGGGGAAAAAGTTATTTATGACACAGACTGTAACACATATATAGATGGGCATACTCTAGTAACATAAATGTGATTATATATTTATAGATCACTTTGATGGGAATGTTTATGTCTAGGAATTTGTAAATAGGTCCTCCAAGTTGTTGCAGGTTTCTTCTTAGGCACGGTCTCTTACTCTGGCGTTCCTGGTAACTTAGCAACCATCGGCAAAGCACAAGCCGAGGTTGCTAGGTTCTTATGTTGAGACCTACTTACGTATGCACGCTAAGTGACGTCAATGCGGCCCGAGAGAGGTTGCACTGGTGCAAAAATATGACGTCACCACTCCTATTGGCGCCAAGACAGGACCAATAGGCCATAAATTTTAGGCCTATAAAACAGGGTTACTGACGTGCCTACCCTGCACCTTTGAGAAAGCTCGGGGCACCAAGCGAAATGCGTCAGGGGGGAGCCGCCGTGTTTGGATCTCCCAGTCAGCCTCAATGTATACAGCTGTTTGGAAACCTGGACCTCCATGGGTTGTCTCTACCTCTAAATGTTGAGTCACACATAGGGACAGATAAGTATTAGACATATTTAGTTTGTACTTGTAGCTCTATTGTTACCTTTATCTTAATAGAGTATCTAAATGTTTAGACTACTGTCTTAGAGCTCTGCACTTATACTAATATTGCTGCTAATATGTTGAGGTTGCTGTTTGTAAATATTATATTTTAATGATTTTAAATGTACCGTTTTGCACATAATTATTCCCAAATATACGTGTATTTACACGTTACAAATAAAGGAGTGTATATAATTTCACACTTATTTGGTTGAGTGCTGCAGGTTCTTTTTTCTTTTTATTTGATGCTTCATGGAAGGACTTAGACCGCAACACCAAAGGTAATTGCGAAAGTGGCTTATTTATAAGTGCAAAACACACAACATGTTTCGGACACAAGGTGTGAAAAAGGACTTTCAGGGAGATTCTATAAAAGTTCTTATAGTTTAAAATGGTGCTAATTTTGCCCCAACCAATCAGATCTTATTTAACATTTGAAAGATAACAACTGATTGGTTGGGGTAAAATTAGCACCATTTTAACAATAAGAACCTTTATTGAATAACCCTGCTTTTGTCCAAAACATGTTGTGTGTTTTGTTGCCTGGACAGGGCAAGTAGTGTGACTAGAGGCATCCTATTTACAGCACGTTAGTCTGGACCTTCTCTTTCTACTTTTTCTAATATTTTTGAATGTCTTGGGGTGTTACATACTTTGAGTACATTGTCAAAACTGGAAGAAGGAGAGAAAAGAACATGAATACCACAACGAAAATTAAGACAGAAGAAAGAACATGGCCATAAGCAGCGGGGGTGTCAGAGAAATTAAAAGAATTTTCACAACACACCGTATCCCTGTCTGCTTTAAATCCAACAACATACTGAGGCAGCAACTGGTGCATCCAAAGACCCAATACCAAAAGACAAGAAGACCGATTTTATATACACAGTGCAGTGCAATGAAGATTGCTCTGATTTGTATGTGAGGGAGACAAAAAAGCAGCTAATTCATCGGTTCGGGACTTGCAGGACTTGTACATGCATTATAATGAAAAGAGACATACATTTGAAGATTGTAATGTCAACACCTTGGCCAAGAAACATGAATGGTTTAAAAGAGGTGTCATGGGGGCTTTTAATGTCAGAATAAAGAATAGAGGGTTCCACACCAACTATCTACCATGTACAACGCTGTTTGGACATCTCTCCTTAGTCTGTTTCGATAACACCTCTTACCCACAATGCAATCAACACTTTGCATTCAGGAGGTTCCTAACACCTTGCTGTTATATGCTGATTGGGACTAAGGATGGCTAAACCTGTTTCCACGGTGGATCTCTGAGATCCACAGACCACGGATGGACTAGACCCGAACTTGAACATGAGCTTTAAAAGTTTGAACGGATCCGAACTATTCCGGATTATGAACTTCCAAACTTTTAATAATTATTGAATTTTTGATAATTATCGAAACATTTGAGCATTCATCTGCCTCCTCCATTAGCAGAGCTCCACGTCAACAGATGGAGAAGATGGAAGAGGGGAGAGTAGAGGGTGAGGCACCCTTATATACACAAACTGGTGGTATATACGTAATTAGCATATTACAATGAAATACACATTTTAATTATAAAAACATCAACACATAAAAACATGCAGTTACTGGGATTTTTAAGGACCAAAAAACAAACTGTACCTATCAATCAGTGTAGAATAGTAACATAGTTTCTATATCTAACATAGATTCACAACATAGTTTCTTTATCTAACATAGATCCATATATTTTATTATATATATATCCTATAATAATATTATATATATTCTCAACTCGTCAAAATTATTATGACAATTAACCAATACAAATATATCCTTTACTTTTATAATAAAGTATATTCATTAGCTAGGTATACACTTGAGCAGAATTTTGGGGGCAAAAAATCTTATTTTAGTGGTTGGTTTCGACCGCTGGACCAGATGAACAGGGCGATCAGAAATGACAGTTACGGCTGACTGCACGATATCGCCAAATAGTTAGGACGAAAGTTCTTTTTTACTGAGACATCCCCATTTGCACTACATTATCATTAGTGTCACTAATGACACTGACGGTAAATCTGACACAGTTTGCTGAATTTTTTTGGGGCCTATCAGGCAAAGAAGGAATATTTACATTACCAGTTCCCTTTACTACAGTAGAAGGAGACAATAACATCAGACCATGTATGGGCACATCTCCTTGGTTCCGAAATCTGAATGATCCTTCTGAATCCGGATGGATTGTACAGATTTCGGGACTTTGAAACGTATTTTCTATAATGTTCGAATGTAAGGAGCTATTTTCAAAAATAGAATGAACGCTCGAAAATCCTTGAAAATACTATCGGTAACTCGAAAGTGGTCTCCGATCGTATTTTTGAGGATTTTCGAACGTTCTATTTTTGAAAATTATCGAAAAATAGCTCCGTATATTTTCTGCATCTTTCTGAAAGAATCTGATTGTAACCAATTTTGATTGGATACAATCAAATTATTTCAGAAAGAATCTGATTGGTATACAAACCAATATGATTATTTTCCAATCAGAATTGGTTACAATCAGATTCTTTCAGAAAGAATCTGATTGTCTGTTCCCCAGACCATTTCCAAGGTCCCAGAGCCATTTACAGTAAGTTACTGTATCATGTGTTTTACAAAATGTAAAAAAAATTCCTTGAAAATTTAAAAATCCTTAAGAATTTGAGCATTCCTTGAAAATGCGCATTTTCTCAAATTTTTTAAAAATATTCGAACAAGGCTCGAAAATAGAACGTGGAAGCTCGAAAAACAGTGTGATTGTGAGAAAAAGGCCATTTACCAGGTCACAGAGCCATGTATAGTAAGTTACATTTGCTATTTTACCTCATATTTAGGCAGATCTGTGCAGATTTTTAGTATAAAAATTTTTATTGAATCTCCCTGTATATCCTTTAAAATGGTGCTAATTTTGCCCCAACCAGTCAGATGTTAGCTTTCAAATGTTAATAAGATCTGATTGGTTGGGGCAAAATTAGCACCATTTTAAAGGATATACAGGGAGATTCAATAAAAATTCTTAGTGCTAATTTTGCTAATTTTGCCCCAACCAATCAGATCTTATGTAACATTTGAAAGCATCTGATTGGTTGGGGCAAAAGTAACACCTTTTTAAACGATAAGAATTTATTGAATAACCCTGAAGAACTTTTATTGAATAACCCTGCAAGAATGTTGATTACAAAATAGGTTTGTTATCGATCAACAACTAAATATTTTAAAGAAGGGGCATTATTATTATTATTTCCTATAATATAGGAAATATAAGTTTCAAGATCTTCATGGTCTGTGATATTAAAAAAGAGGTATTTAAAAGCTTACTTTTGGTAGGGTTGTGTTTTTTTCTACAATTCTGATAATACAAAAGGACACCCAATAAAAAATGTGTGTGTATATATGTATATTATGGGTATGGTTAGGCAATCACTCAACAAGTATTATTATTGCCTTGGTGCTACTGGTGAGAGTTTCAAATGTATTTGATTGAAGTCAGTGCACACAAAAGGGCTTTAAACGTTATATAGACGATATCTTCATTCTATGGAAGGGGACTGAACTACAAGCTCAGGAATTCCTTAAATATCTTAACTCAATGGAGGCCACAATTAAATTTACCATGGAACATAATAATGCAACCATAGAGTTTTTGGACTTACGAATCTACAAGTATCAAGGCAAATTGTGTACCACACTATTCACCAAACCCACCGATCGTAATACGATATTACATTCGACTAGTTTCCACCCTTGGCCACAAAAGAAGGGTATATTTTTATCTCAATTTCTCAGGGTCTTTCACAACAATTCGGATTTTGATAAGGCATGCGAACAAGCCCAGATCATGGCAAAAAAATTCCATGATAGAGGATACGACAAAAAACTAATATCCACTCAATTAGATCGTGCCATCTCCAAATTTACTGAACAAACCGATAAATGCAACATAAACAAAAGTGACAGACTTCCCAATAGCACTAGCTATACGCCTACTACCAATAAGATTTGTAAGAGTGTTACTCAAAATTGGCCCATACTTACCAATGACACATCTCTCCCATTTGCAGAAGTACCCCTGATGTTCGCTTATCGAAAGGGCAAAAATCTCCGTAACTATTTGGTCAAAACCGACCTGAAACCTAAGGAAATTAAGACTAGAACTAATTGGTTACCTCAAGAAAAATATGGTTGCTGTAAATGTGTGGGGTGCCTTACTTGCAGCTATGCCCTGACAGGCAAGGACTTTCCCTACCCACACAGTGGAAAAAGAATCCCCATCAACTACAAATTGAGCTGCCTTAGCTCATATGTCGTACATTTCATATATCATGCCCCTGCGGACTATATTATAAAGGAAAAACTACCACATCAATAAGAGAGCGGATGGCGAACCACAGGCAAGCCATCAGATCAGTCCTTAACACAAAAGAGATAGATATAAATGAATCCAAATAGAAAGGGAAAAACAAAGTGATGACCGAACAACCTGTAGCTTGCCATTTTAAGGAGGCTAGACATACCCTAGCCAATTTCCGCTGGATGGCTATCGACCATATTAAGCCTACTGAGGGCATGGATAGACAAAAAGGTTACTACAAAAGGAAGCATGGTGGATAAAACATTTGGACACTGTTTCCCCTAAAGCTACTTAATGAAATCCTTCCCCTGTCTTGCTTTCTATGATGGAGCAACATAGAAAAAATATTGTTATAATTAGGATATATTCTTCCGTACTGTTATTTGCCATTTATTCTAGTTCGACCTATATAGAATGATTACAATCGCCTGCTATCTATAATATATAGTCTCTAGTTGCCATTATGATAGATGTGGCCACTGAGAGGTTTTGGATACACTGAATATTTAGTAATTACAGATTTTATTGTTTTTAATGTTTTATTCTAATTCATCTTTGTTGTTATTCCAAGTCGTCAGGAATTTTACATGTATAGATCTTGCCAGTCTCTTATTCACTAATGGATATTTAATAGGATTTTAATATTGTTAGCATATGTCACTTTAAGACACTGTATCTGTAATTTTAGGTTAAGGTTATTTTACTCGATTCCAGGATTTCCCTGGACTTTTTATCTAGCACCTGACACTTTGTTGATTTAGATTATTATCTATAGTCACTTTGTTACTGCTTGGCTTAAAAGGGAACTTAGGGCACTTTAGCTTAATATTTAATTATACCCTATTTATTTTAACTATGTTTGAGATATTGGATATAACACTATTAGGATGTTGATGTCAATCACACTTATATTTGAATAAACGTATAGCATAGTTTAGGGGAATGTGCAATCACAGTGGGTTTGGGATGTGGACAACTCAGTGTTAACTGAGTTAATTGGGTTAATTGTTGTGTGTCACTTTACTTTAAATTCCACAGGAAATGAGGTATCTGTAATCCTGATGACGGTCCCAGGTGGACTGAAACGTGTTGATGTAAGATCACCTTAATAAACTATTGTTTGTTTTTTTTGAAAAATCCAGTTGAGTGCTCCATATCTCTTAAATTTCTTATGTACCTGCCATGGAGTCAGCACCCTGGTCGTTGATACATTGGAGTGGAGCGCGAGTGGAGATCTAGATTTTCTTAAAGACATAAACGTCTCTTTAGGACACTAGCAGGGTTATTCAATAAAAGTTCTTATCGTTTAAAATGGTGCTAATTTTGCCCCAACCAATCAGATCCTACTTAGCATTTGAAAGCTAACATCTGATTGATTGCAGCATCTAGAATTTACATACCCATAATCTTTCAGATGAAAATTTGCTTATAAAGGGTTTGGTAATATGCTGTGGAAGGGGAGATTTTATTATTATGATTGCTTGCTAAACATGACATAGAGAAAATTGCTACAGCCATATACACTTCTAACCTTTGCCCTTTAAATCTTAAATAGATGACACTGATTAAGGAAAGAGAAAGGGTAAACCTTCTCTAATATTGTTTTCATCCACCTTTTCTAAAGGAATATCCCCAGATGAATCAAATACATTGATGTCTGCTAGTAGTATTATACAGGATGATGCTCTATAGCCAGGCAAACGATTTATTGCATTCCTTAACACTGCATCCTTTCAGCAGCTCCTCAGGAAAAGGATGATACATAACAAATGAATGATAGATTCCCATACTCTGGTAGGGGATTAAATATGATTCCTTTTTTTCTGATTTGTTCCTGCAATAAGGTACACATGTAGGCACATAGAGCAGCAATTTATTTTTCTCTCCCCAGGCTTATTCATTTCTGCTTTCATTCTGCATCAAAACAAGTTATCGTTCATTGCAAATAAAAGGACAGTATATGAGATATAGAACTGCTTTCACCTTGATTGGGTTTTTATTGAAACATGGAATGGAACATTAAGCTTTTGCAAATAAACTACAAAATAAAAATCACTCAAACTAATGCCCGTTTATTCTTTTTTCTCCCTACACAGTATAATCCATCATTGTAACAATCTCCTTTATCCTACTTTGGTTTTATATGATGGCAGGTAATCCAATCACTATTAACTTTACATTAAAGGGGCATGTTGTTCAGTGATGTTTTCTGTACAGTATGGGAGAGAATATTATTCATTTGTGCATGTGGCACCCAGAGCCATGGCACTATTTTCAGTTAAGCGAATGGTTTATTTATAATCTATTGGTTCTATTTCTGAAAGAGGATGAATAATAAATTAATAAAGCTAAGAAAGCATTCTACCATATATGATGATTATGAGACCACCTGAGCTCACTGCTATATTGCTGTGTCCTAGTCATTTTTCTGTACAACATTCATATCAGTGGCATTAAATTAAGGCTTGTTGACTTAAAGGGACAGTTCAGTGGAAATTATCAATCTTTGTTAAATTGTTAGTTTGTGTAATGCATACTTAGTTATTCTACAAATTCTCTTCCATTTTAAAAAATCAGTTGATTTCATACCCTTTGCTGTTCCCTGCTGTTGATATTAGTGAGCTGACTTTTCAGGTTCTAACGGTCCTTCTTCTTCCCAGGATGCACCACATCCTTAGAATGTTCCTAACAGTAATTCCTACTGATTGGCTGTTGGATGGGTCAAAGATGCTCAGATCTCTACTGAGAAACTGAATCAACTCAGGCACTGGGTCAAGGGCAAGACCATAACAGTCTCTACTAGGGGTCCTGCAAACAGTAATTCAGTATTTTGGTTGCATATATTTATACACAGGCAAAATGCTGAATTGGCTGATTAAAGTCATTGGGATTAAAAAATACTGCTCTTTTTTCTGAAAAGCATATGTATTTGCACTGAACTTCCCCTTTAAGCAACTAGACAGTAATTAAATTCCAACCGACTTAAGAAAAAAAATGTTGACTCGTTCATTCACCAAAGCTTGGTTATTTGTAAATTCTCATTACAGTCTTTTATCATTCTAAGAATAAAGTTTGACTATCATATGATATTACTAACATTAGTGTTCTTCATCTTAGAAAACACAATCATTTCAGTTAAACCTGAAATACATTACAAGCAATCCCTCTTCTTATGGGGATCTGAAGAAATATATTCATAAACAGCTTTAAAAAAAATAAAGCCTACAAGTCTGTTTTTGAGCCAGTGAAGGGCTGACAACTGGTTCCCAATCCCCTGGGTCAATACATTTTAATTATTTGCCAAGCACTGCTTCCCTTTAGCTATCAAAATATTAAATAAGATATCATGACAAAGCACCTTTAGTTTATTTTTTCATTGGTATATTATATCTAGTGTGTGTGTTGGGCCCACAGGGATTGGTGTTGTGTATTTTGTAATAAGTCTCTCCAGCTTTTCTTTCATAGTGCTGAGGATCTTTGATACTGTAGCTGACCTAAACCAGGCATGTGCATACAATTAATATATTTTCTGGGTGAATATATTCAGATCAGTATTCTGGTTTAGAACAAACATAATAAACAAACAAACCTTGCCCTTGAAAATGAGTTTTGCTGCGTTTAGATATATATTTATATTATTATAATCAGGTCAGCTATTAGGTATTAATCATGTTTTTTTTTTTTTATTTAACAAAGGGGTTAATGTCACGCAATGAGTCAACTCCGCTTATAATGTCTGGGAGTCTTAACATTTCCCCTTGGCGCATATATCTGCTGCTAATTGTGTTTATTACACTAATTATCTTCACTTTTCCATTATGCTCCTCATCTCCCTTTTAATTAGAAATTCACGACACATTTTGGTGTTAAGAATAAATAATGCTGTACGGAAAAAGAAAAGCACTATAATGAATAGGGCAACACCTGCTTTTTAGGCAAATTCGAGTTCAGATACACAGTGGCGTTTTAATACAGATCGACAATGAAAAAAACAGTTAATTAGTGCTCAAGGATTTGTTCTGGGTGAGATAAGGACTGACTGATTCTTAGTAATGAAGATATCATAGAGGAATTCCACTAAGGACTGTCACTTTCCTCTTACTATCTATTCAAGTGGATCAATTCCTGTTGGCTCAATATAGGTCAGAAGATTGAGTTTTGACAGCAAAGTCATGGCCATTATAGTTTGATAAGACACCGGTAGACAGAAAACTATCTAATTATGAATCCATTTAAAGAAGAATATTACATCTCCCAAACAATTCAATTTATACTCATATACCTATTAGAAATGTATTGTGCGGGATTGTGTGACCTTTGCAGCTCTTGTTTGGTATGTAAGGAGGGATACATCTAATGGGAGTTTTATACTATTGTATACATAATAAAACAGCTTTCCTCCAGCTGCTACTAGATAATATAAGCAGATTTTTCACCTAGTTCATCTACAGTAGGTGATAAAAATTAATAACGAATTCCAGGAACAGGTGAAAATTGCATTTCTTTGATAATATTTTTCAAATCAGTAATGTGCTTTTATTGATCTTTCTGGAGTTGACTAATCAAAGCAAATTGCAAATTGGATGATGTGAGGTATCATTTATAATGAAAACTGTATTCCTCTCAGACTCTTCCAAGCTTTTTAAACTAGATGCAGCTGAAATGCTGAGCTTTTACATGCTATAATGATTGTACTTGAAAAATAAGGAGCTGCTCCCACAGTTAGCGGGACCTCCAGAAATAGGAAATAAACTTTTTCTTTTAAAAAAAGGCATGCTCATATTTAAAGGCTGTGTAAGGGCTAGGCCACACTAACGCATTTTGCGCATGCAATTTTAGTTAAAATGGAAATCGCAGGAATGCAAACATTTCCACGATTTCTGATGCCCATGCGTAAAAAAACGCGAAACACATGCCTTTTTTATAATGTTCATTTACAAAAATGCACGTGCATAAATGCGGAACGATGCACAGAAATCGCACACGCAGTCACGCTCACCATTGCTTGCGCGATTTGGTGCATTGTAGTGTGGCCTTAGCCTAAAAGCTTAATTCAATAAAAGCGCACACCCACAACTTCCAGGATATCACAAACACAAGATATAGTACTACTGCACAGAATAAGCAATGGTATCCTGTAATGCGAAATCCTCTTTTACATGTATACCCAGCACATAGGCTTTTAAAAATGAGAGACAATGGCTGTTCCAAGACAACACCCTTTCCAGCAGAACTGAACTCAAATTTGAACAGGTGTGTTCCCTATTGGAGTTATGCCTGAATACCACCTATTTCAAATATAAAGATGTGTTTTACAAGCAAAAACATTGATGTGCCATATTGGTAAACCTTCACATGGAGGAAGAGGAGACAAAGGCTTCTAGGCTACTTTCACACTAACGACTGTTCGCCACTGGTGCGGCATTTTCAGTAGCGGTATCTCAGCATTGCCTCTAGGAAAATGCTGCATGCAACGTTTTCCTAGCGGCAAAACATCTAGAACCGCTAGTCAAAATGCTGCATGAACGGCGAACAGCTAGTTATTTTAAGATAAAATATAATGTTTTTTTTTTAGGGTGGAAGGGTTCAACTGCAAGCTGCATAAGTACTTATGTTCTTCTGTGCTTGTATGGGTTTCCCCATAAACATGAAGACATTCTGATTATGTTTGACATAGATTGCAAGCTTTTCAGGGCAGGGCCTGTGAATGGATTCAATAACTGTAATGTTTAGACTTATAGAAGAAAGTAAATGTATACACACAAATAATTTCTGACCATGGCAAATGTAATTTTTTTTTTACATTTACATTTAATAATAGTGAGTTATTTTAATCTCGAACAAACTAAGCTTTTGTTTAACCAAGCATGCAGAGTGTTTATTACGGGCCAATCTTAGATAGCAAACATATTTAATCTTGAAAGAGTAAGGGGTCATTTCCTTAACGGGTCAGGTGGAAACAATAAATCACAACTAAAGAACAAGCTTTTAGGACAAAATGACTAGACACTCTGGGGCCTTACTAAAAGCCCATTTAGTCTGCTGAGAATGAGGTTGGCTATATAATTATCTTTAGAAAGGCAATCAAAGCTCATCTGATCAAAATCGAATCTTACTCAATGAGACAGGTAATCAGTTGCATCATTTGTTTTTGGAGCAACCTGTTTATATGCTCACAGTAGCCAATGAGAAATTAGATGCGATGCTAAATGGTGATTTCTTTAGTTACAACACTATGGTAATGAAAAGCTGAGACTGCTAAAAATGAAGGAAATGTCTGAATTGAACTTTCATTTTAATTACAAGTATTCTTCAAAATGCACTGGGTTGATATTGTAACTTGTACAATGTTATGCTGAAAGCAACTGACCTTCCATTTTAATAAAGGCCTCGTTATACACTTGAAAGTTATGTTAAAGGTTTAGGAGAATATTTATTTTTTAAAATGGGATATTTAATGGGAATATGCAGGTCTGGAAAAAGTCCCTGTAATGACCGATTTTTACAAGTTTCACTGTTTCATCACTAGAAAAAAATACCTGAGAAAACAAACAAAAACAAGAACTAGAAAGTAGAAGCAGTCCATATGCACACTGCCTACCTGCGTGCAGATGTCTGGTTTCCCTACTTCTGAGGGAATAGGTTAAATCAGCAAAGTATAATGCAGAGTCGCATTCCAATGTGAACGGTGAGTTTATTACAAACTACTCATCAACGTACACAACGTTTTGAGGGTCTAGGCCCCCTTCACACCTGATGATAAGGGGGCCTAGACCCTCAAAACGTTGTACGTTGATGAGTAGTAGTTGTAATAAACTCACAAAAACAAGAACTAGAATAAACAGATCAATTAATAAACAAAATATAGAAATTTTGCTATTAAATACAAATAAGGCAGGGTTCGGATGAATCTATTGTACACTTTACCATTATTTTGCCTAGATTGCCACTAGCAATATCAATAGAAATGATTATTTCTGTATAATCGGGCAGCTTTTAAAGAAAGTTGGAAAAGAACTTAGGAAAGGTGGATGCAGACTATTATTTTAGGGCCAACCAACTGATATTTTGGTACTTCTGTTGACTGAGCCAAAATATAGGCTGTACTGTTTCAGCTGCCACAGACCAATGTCATTCTTTCTTCCAAAATGGATAAAACTTAATTCAGAGATATAGGTAAACTTCGCCCAATCATTTCGACTCCTATGGACTGCACAATTGGTGCGCCAAAATGTTGACCAGCGATATTTTGGCTGAAATATCTGCATGTGTGTACCTAGCCTAAATGTATTTTGTATGGCAATGTGTGTTATATAAAGATGTAGTGTAGAAGTAGAATTTTTTTCTGTCTGTATTGTATAACTTTTAAGTAGGGTTCACTCTAACTTGAGATATAAACCAGCATGCGCAGCATCATCTTTATTCTCGTTGCAAATTGCTTTGCTAGTTTTATGTGGTTGAGAAATACTGTAAATTCATGTTATGTTTGTTTAGCTAACATTGGTTCCTGAGGTTGTTATAGTGACCATTGCATTAGCAGAATAAATAAAGTGTGGGGGTGGTGGGGGGATTTGGTTCACATTAATAAACAGTTAGTCATGCTAAAGTGCTTTTTTGTGCTAAAGGAAGGACTGATTTCTCCTGTTGTTCCATTAACATGTATACATTATTAGATAGGCTTGCATTAATAGAAAACTTTTATGGCTTCCTTCAGTTTACTGACCACTGAAATACATTTAAAGAAGCAGCGCTCTTAATATACTCAAATACTTTCAATGCTTAATAGTATACAATGCTATCATGCACACTTTGGTTTCCTTCTTGTAGAAACCAATTCTAAACACAGTTTCAAAAACAGGTGCTCAAAGGGGAACTGTGGTCTCCATACAAATGGCTTTTATTAAAAAGAGCACATTCCTACTTTTAAAATGACTCCAGGAGCATGCTTCTGGCTGCAGTTAAGCAGTATAAGGTTGGAGCATGCCCACTGTTGGGAAAGAGCATCATCAGCTGCATCTTAAGCTCCATCCTGAGATTCTAAATCATTTTTAAAGCTAGCCATAAGCCTAAAACATTTTTTTACATCTCCCTAAGCCCATAGGTAGAGGAAAGGACAGAGAATGGTTTCAGGTATGTAACATTCTTCAGGAAAGAACAATTTTTTGTGCCCGTGTATAGGCACTTTATCGGGCAAACCGGCCACTCGTTTGGAGATCTGCCTGGCGGATCAGGAAACGATCCCCCAAACGAACTGTCATTTCTATTTCTAGCAAAAGATAAAGTTTCTAAACATACCTGTGATCACAGTTGAGTTGCTGGTGGTGCACCATGTAAATGCAGTGTTTTTAGGAACAAACAGACCAAGAAGTCACAAGTTCTAATCCCCTAGCTTACTTATGAAACAATACAACATGGTCTACTGCCTGAGTATATTGCTTTTTGTTTGTTTGTTTCCATGCTTCTGGAAAAATATGAAGTTTCTAACTATGTACAAACTGTATATATAGCAGATCTATTTACCAACCAGCGTGAATTGCTGACATCTTCAGTAGCAATACAAAATAGTTGACTGATTTGACTGACATTTACTGAAAGTACTTCTATCTATTGAAAGTTCACTGGTGGTGCGTTCTGCTAAAGTGCTAGGTTAGAATAATCAGACTGGGAACCAGGTTCAATTCCCCATGCCCATTTTTGTTTTTATTATGTGTCTAACAAAGATAAAGACTCTACATTACGCTTGTGAAGGTTCTCATTCATCAGGTCATGGTATATCTGTTGTATTCAATTAGATCAACTGGACTTGAAATGTAGTTCTTGAAGACGTTTGGCTAGTCATCCGACTGCTTTCTCAATTCAGAATGACTTGTACAAGAATCTGTGGCAATTATGTACCCTGGAAAATCCCAATTAGCATATCACAGCCGGTGTTAAGGGTGTGATTAGTAGTGGCTAAGAGGTGTTATAAGGAACCCCAGAGTAAGGTGTTAAAACAGATTGTACATGGCAACAGTTGGTGTCGAACCCCCCCACCTCTATTTAGGCTTGGTTTCTTTATTTTCACATAAATGGCCTCCTTAACACCTTTACAATCTTCAAAGGTATGTCCTTTATCCTTAAGATGCAGGTACACGGCTGAGTCCTGACCCGAGGAATTGGCTCTTCTGTGCTGGGCCATACGTTGATGCAGTTGCTGTTTGGTCTCCCCCACTACAAATCAGAGCATTCTTCACTGCACCTGCCCTGCATATATGATGTCGCTTTTCTTTGTGTTTTGGTATTGGTCTTTCGGATGACCAATTGCTGCCTCAGTGTGTTGTTCGGTTTAAAGCAGACAGGGATATGATGTTTTTTGAAAATTCTTCTTAATTTCTGAGACCCCTGCTACATATGGGATGACCATGTTCTTCCTCCTGTCTTGCTTTTCCCCTTCACTGTTGGTATTTGGTTCTTTTTTTCCCTTCCACTTCTTTGACAAAGGCCCAGTCTGGATATCCACAAGTTTTAAGGGCTCCTCTGAGATGTTTTCATTTCTTTAGATGGGATTGGGATTTTCCAGGACATAATTGCCAGAGATTCTTTTAGCAAGTCCTCTATTGAGAAAGCCAGTCGGATGACTAGCGAAACGTCTTCAAGAACTACATTTCAAGTCCAGTTGATCTAATTGAATACAACAGATATACTCTACATGTACCATTTTTTTTACTTATTATCCCTTGTGGCATAGAGGTAGAAAGCTTTTTAGAAAGGCACAGTATAGAAGGTTGCTGGTTTGATTCCTCATACTTGTTTTTTTTTTTTTCCATCCATTCTAAGGCATGTTTAGTTTCTCTTACATTTATTACCTTTTTAAATAAGAAATAAGCAACATGGGGTTGACTTTTTACATTTATTTCTCAAGGGTATACATTTCTGGTGTGATATGGTTTTTAAAATCCTCTACAAAAACAGACCACTTCTGTTTGTAGCCTTACAAGACCAATATATCCCCCCAAGATAAAATGAAGCTGTTTTATATGGAAAAGTAGCTTTCCTGAATTAAAAGTCTTTATTAACTCATATACTTTTCCTTTTTATAACATACATTAAATGACAATATTTCATGGTCACTGTTCTAAAGATCCAGTTTACTTTTATTTCTATAATGTCTTTGTTTTGTTAGATCCAGCAGAATGCCCTTTGTAGTAGAAACTTGAACAACATGTAAGAGGAAACGGTTATGTGCAAATTAGGAACCCATTTTTAATAAAAGGAGTTAACACTGCTGAAACTAGGGGTTATATATACATGTTAATATAAGGACAATAATATCCCGTGTGCGTACACACTGGTGTGTGACTGGATAGACTCATTTGAAAGAATTTGTATTAGTGTGGCTCATGGGTTTTTGTATATATATCTGTATATATAAAATGTACATGCTAGTTGTATTTTAATATAAAGGAATATTATTTATTGTATATTAGCGCAATATATTATATGTCTTGTATTTGAACTCGCCATTTTCAGGGAGATTCAATAAAAGTTTATCGCTTAAAATGGTGCTACTTTTCCCCAACCAATGAGGATGTTAGCTTTCAAATGTTAAATAAGTTCGATTGGTTGGGGCAAAATTAGCACCATTTGAACGATAAAGAATTTATTGAATCTCCCTGTTTATCCTCTTGTTTTGCATTCCGAGCATATGGTATTCGAGTATATACATTTGGTTTTTAAACAATAAGTTTATTAATAAATATTTATTTTTGGCCAGCGCGGCTATATTAAGGTGGCCTTGGTGGCCTGGCGAAACAGCCTTGTTTGTGTGCACTATTACCACCAGGACCTACAACTATTGATTACTAGTATACTGTTTTATATACATGTATATATGTAATAGGGCTTAAAGAACTAGGTAATAAGAATAGAAACTAAAGAGAATACTGCGTGCTGAGATATTGTGAGCTCCTCTTACACCGTGTTGACTATATATATCAAAAAACTACAATAATATATACAGCGGTAAAAAAAAATAAAAGTTTCCATTGTATTTTATTACAAATTAAATAATTTTGCTCTACACATGTTCTTTAAAAAATGGACACACTAATAAAACATTTAATCCTTCTAGTGTCACTGCCTGTTAAATATTACACTATGTTAGACATGACAGGGCATTTTAAGTTGAAAAGCAACAATAAAGAAACAGAAGATTGGCTTGCTGCTGTGCTCTAATCCATTGCAAATGCTTTGGAGGTAAGGGGGTTCAGATGACAGGTGGGAATGCATTGTAATAAAAAGATAATTGTACAGAAAAGTATAGAGGAACTGTATAAAAGGGAGAAATGACACTTTAACAAGAAACATCACTAAACATTGAAAAGAGATGATCACTGCAGGATTTTTGGTCAGGGGTCATTTTCAGAAAAGTCTTGAAGAGAAATCTTCGCCCCCTGAGAGTCTTTAGACTCACAAAGGAGTGGAACCTTATTAAAAACCAAACTTAACTCTGAAGATCACCTCAAACACATTTCAAAATGGCTTTGAACTTCTACAAAACGTATCTGATCAGAATGCAATTAACGAAAAGGAATGTGTGTTCTGCTACTGTGTAAAACTACAATAAGTAGTTTACAGAGTATAATCTTGTGCAGTACACAGTCTAGCCAAATTAGGTGTTGGTATGGTGTGCAGTTTTCTTTTATGAGAGTGCAATTTGCATAATAAACTTAGAACATTTTTCTATCAGTGTTTGATTCTGTGTTTTTTTGCGACTACTGTAGTTCAGGTATCAGGAATACAGGGGATGATTCTAGTATTACACTTTTAGTTTCTGAATACGGCACTGAAAAACGCTGATGGAATATAGGACAACTATACCCCCTTCCCCACTCCCACACACATTGTACCCAGGGTAAGGAACGAAACCACTTGGTTTCACACTGGGTTATCTTAGTTAAGCAGCTTTACTTTTTTGCTCGGGTCCTCTGTGCCCTCCCTCCTCCTGCGATGGCGATGAAGCCAATGAGAAGAAGCGAAACCCAGAAGGGGGACCAGAGACACAATTAAAACATTAAGTTTAATTTAGGTTAGTAAAGCTGCTTTACTAAAAGAACTCAGGGGTAAGGACCTAGCAGCTTAGGTCAGCGCGTCAGTGATTGACTGATGTCTCAACCAATTACTTATGCCTGGCTGTTCGGGCCCCTTTGCTGCTTCCCTGCATAGAAATGGCATGGGACAAGCAGCGCAGAGAGCAAAGAGAACGGGTCTTGTTCACATGTTATCTTTAAGCTGTGCATTGTGCGCGTACACACAACCTGCAGGCCTGTGCGCACACAGGTTAAAGTGGTGTGCACATAAACCTCGTTGGAATACAAGTTGTGTGGGTATGAATAAAATATATTTCTCTGCATTACAGCTGATTTTAACTTAAAGGGAACATTGGTCTTTGTAAGTATATTAGGAGCCGAGAAGGAAGTTTTTAACCTAGCAAGTTCTAGCTTTGGGGGGGTATTTGATTTAATGAGAAATATGTGTTTGGAATGGACATGCCCTTCAAAATATTCCCCACTTACTTTGTTGAAAAACTGAAGATACTACCAGTTAGTTTAGTAAACAAAAAATGTATTTCCCATGTGGGTTACCCATCATCGAGTGCAAAAGCACATTAAATAAAACACAGAGAAGGCCAGATTTGGAAAATAAATGCATTGCAGGGCTTTTATATTTGCAGCTTTTTTCCGGACTGTGTAACAGTGCTACATAGCTTGTCTCTATTTAGAATGCTATGTTTTCGTGCTGTTTTCAGAAGCCAGCCATCCTATTGAGATTCTATTGGGAAACATGACTTTATCTTTTTATATACAGCATTTCACCATTAAGACGCAATTTTCAGATGGGCACTGAAATGCATGGTGGAGCTCAAAATGGCGAACATCTAAAAAGGCACAAAAGCTAGGTAGCGCTTTACAGTCCGATAAAAGTGCAAAGAAGCAACGAAATGCATTGACTTTAAAAACTCTGGCCTCTTGAACAGGGCTTTACATATACTCTATGCCTAAACTGTTTCAGAGGATCCTTTAGAGATATTGTACTTTACTATCTCTTTGTTATGTTAGGGACTTTGCACTTTGAATTGTGGATATGTGACCAACATGAGAAATTAAGCGTTTTTGCACCAAACCAAATGGAGTATCTTGCTTATTACAACAAAGTAAGTTGGGATTTTTTTTTAATACTGTGTATGCTTTATTGGATATTTTAATGGATTAGAACTTTTGAAACACTTGTTCAGTCTTGTATAAGTCAACTGGCCACCCTTATGATCTCCCTTACTTATAGGGAGAGTGTTAGGAATGTGTGTCAGCTTCTTTATTGTCAAAATCAGCTAGCTCTTTAATAGAATATGTTTGCCAAGTGGAACTCCCATTAAAAAGAAATAAATCAAACAGTGAAGTGCCTGCCCATTGTAGATGAATGTAACGGTATATGCCACTAACCTAAATATTCCAATTATTAGTGAGATATTGCCAGTTAAATTTAAAGAAACAACAACTAGCAGAATGTGTGGCTTCAGTCTTTACCCAGTGGGCAAAATGTTTTGAATTTTAACCTTACCTTCATTCAAGCCAAGATTATTTTCTTAAAGAGGCAGAAACTCTCCATGCATTAATCTTCGACAAATTGAAACTATTTAAAACACACAAGCTGTAAATAATCCTTAATAAAGCATTCCAACCTAACAACAATTTCTTCCATAAAGAACAGATATGGACTATAGATAAACAGAGTTAAAAAATTTCATTTCCTTGAAGGTGATAGGTGTTGTGAGGAAGAATGATAATTCTCCCATAATCTATAATATCAAAAAATAGGTGTTTGTAGTTGCCTTTTATGAATATCTGGTCATTTTGTATTCTTTTGTGAAATATGTGAATAGTGTAAAGGTCTTAGTTCAGTTGAGATCACTGTGCATGTAGGGAATGATATGATTTATAACGATTTAGTTTAGATTTGTACTGTAAGGCCAAGGTCATAATGCAAAGTGTGGAAATATATCCAGAGCCTCAAGCACTCTGTTAATGGCCATTCAATATATATGCTTACAGCTGTTGGAAAAATCCTAATCGGGATATCCCGTCTGCCATGATTTAAAACACTAGACTATAAGATGTTCCACTCTAAAAGGTGCTTGTAATAGCATATCGAATGCTTACAGTGGTTGCACAGGTGTCAGGTAGAAATTGTATTAAACTTTTAGTTTGGTTGTGTTGGATAGCTGTACATGGCTGGGATCTGTATGATGAATTAAGGATGATTTTTTGGTTCTTGATCTACTTTGGTATTACAGCACACAGAGAAAGTGACGAGCTTATATGCACTTATTGTGGAAGCCAAAAAAAATGCATTCTGTGTGTTTCAAAATTAGCTTTGCCACCTCGCCCCTTTAAACCTGATCACACTTAAAGCTTTGAAATATAAATAGTGAAGGGCGTGTCGACCCTTCCAAATTTTTTTTATATTGATTATCCCCCTGTCCCCCCAGCCCCAACCGCTATATTTTTATATTAAAAGAGCCCCAAACTTTACTTACCTTCCCTCTTTCCTCTGCCGCACTGCCAGGCCCTCTGCTGCGAGAAAATGCAAGCAGAGGGGCGGGGACCGGCAGTCGCGTCTGTGATTGGCTGAGCGGCAGCCATCACGGACGTGGGCTGTCGGGAGTTCAGTGCGGCGGAGGAAAGAGGGAAGGTAAGTAATGGTTGGGCTCTTTCTAATAATAAAAATAGAGTGGTTGGGGGCTGGGGGGACAAGGGGGGAATATTTTATGATGGAAAGGATTTACGCAGGCGGAGGGATCACAAAACGGGGGGAGAGGGAGGGGGGGGAGGGGGGAGAAGGGCGCAGTACGCATGCAAACTTCTCCCAGAGGCCAAATAGGAGGCAAAGTCCTATATGGACTCTGCTATCCTCCTGGTGGCAGTTTTGGGGACTTTGGGGAGGGACTACAGGAGAACATATGGAGCTGGGATGTAAGGTAAGGATTGTATTACACTACATGATGGGGCCATTACTGGGGGGGATTATAGTTTTGGGGGTGGACATGCCCTTTAATTAAAAGCAATGATGCAGGCTGGAATCCAGTCCACCCCTATAAATTAAGCTTTAAAAAGACAAGGCCTAAAATGAACAAGCAGAAATATACAGAAAAGATTTTTTAAAAAGGCAGCTTGTGAGAAAAAAAATCTATTTTAGCATGTTAGCATACATTTTTTTAAATTCTTCCATCTTTTTGTTGTCTCATCCTTGAAAAAACTTTGTGTTTAAGCTGGCTGAAACAAATTGGTATATAAACACCATTGCTTTTATGGGATTTTTGAAAGTGCGATTCATGGTTGATAGGTGATAAGGATGCATCATAATAGGAAAACTAAAAAACTAACAGGGAAATGTAATAAAATTCTTATTGTTAAAATGGTGCTAATTTTTCCCCAACAAATCAGATGTTAGCTTTAAATAGTAAATAACACCTGATGGGTTCGGGCAACAATTAGCACCAGTGTTTAACGATAAAAACTTTTAGTACATCTCCCTAAAGTTTTTTTTAATTTTTTTTTTTATTTTCTTTAATGCTGCAGTTTGGTGGGGGAAATTGAAAGGTGTGAGAAATGCTTTAGTCAGGAAAAAATAGCAGTATCCACACAGTATCTGTAGGTTAACTTGTTATACTAAAAATCAACTTTATCACATTTTATTCAGAATTTATTTAATCCATAATCCTAATAATGGTAATTCCCTAAGCATGCAATTATTTACTGATTTCTGTACTCAATGTATAAAAATTTCGGGGCACAAAATGAAACGTTCTGCTTAAAAAACAATATATATATCTTAAAAAAAAACAAGACAACAGTTTACCATTATATTTTCAGCAAGATTCCAAAGTATATGATGATCTAAAAAAGCTGCTAGCAAGGTTTCCTTGAATAATTTAAACACAGCTTTCTCTTTAAATGTTGAGTATCCCACTACATCTCCTTTTGAAACGGATTTTTTTAGAAAGTTGCTGAGTGTCTTTGTCAGATGGGATCGACACGAAAACTCCTCGGTTCTGAATATCCATCTGGATAGTCCGGATTCGGAGCAAATTTTCAATTTAATTAAAAAAATAGCATCAAAGTTCAAAAATCCTCGAAAATACGATCGGAAACTTGAAAATAGTTTCCATCGTATTTTCGAACGTTTGTTCTATTTTCGAAAATTATTGAAAATCAGCTCCTTACATTAGAAAATTAACAAAGATTTGTCTGGTTTGGGATTTTCGGTCTTTGGGAATCCAAAACAGAATGAAACTAGTGCAGTTTTAGCCATCTCTATTTGTCAGGAGGACAAATCTCCTTGTTCTATTAAAACACGAATTCAATGGAAAACTCCATTACACTCTTATCTTATAATCAGGATCCATTCTTGCAAGTTTATTAGGATTAGCGCACAAAATATTTCATTTACAAAGAAGCTATGACTCTTTGCTGCCAGGGCAGGTTCATAAAAAGATTAGTATAACAACATAGAATCACTTTTCTAAACATGAAGAAAAGAGGATGCAGATGCTTCATGGAAGTGTGAGACAATATGTGTGGTATGGACACTGGTCCCCCCTGCCTATCAAAAGATACGATAGGGAGGTGTTGAAACAGGTACAAGATGAAACTCATAAAATAAAAGAAAAAGAACCTGCAGCACTCAATCAAATAAGTGTGAAATTATATACACTCCTTATTGTAACGTGTAAATACACGTATATTTGGTGAATATATGTGCAAAACGGTACATTTAAAATCATTAAAATATATATTTCAAACAGCAGCCTCAACATATTAGCAGCAATTTAGTATAAGTGCAGAGCTCTAAGACAGTAGTCTAAACATTAGATACTCTATTAAGTTAAAGGTAACAATAGAGCTACAAGTACAAACTAAATATTCTAATACTTACTGTCCCCATGTGTGACAAACATTTAGAGGTAGAGACAACCCATGGAGGTCCAGGTTTTCCAAACAGCTGTGATACTTGAGGCTGACTGGGAGATCCAAACACGGGGGTCCCCTGACAAATTTCGTTGGGTGCCCCAGCTTTCTCAAAGGTGCAGGTAGGCACGTCAGGAACCTGTTTGTATAGGCCTACACATTTATTAGGCCTATTGGTCTGTTTGGAGCGTTAGCGCGCAATAGGAGTGTGTGTGACGTCATATTTTTCGCCAGTGCAACCTCTCTCGGGCCGATTGACGCACTTAGCGTGCATACGTAGTAGGTCTCAACATAAGAACCTAGCCAACCTCGCTTGTGCTTGTCCGATGTTGCTAAGTGTACCAGGACGCCAGAGTAAGAGACCGTGCCTAAGAAGAAACCGCAACAACTTGGAGGACCTATTTACAAATTCTAGACATAAACATTCCCATCAAAATGATCTATAAATATATAATCACATTATGTTACAGAGTATGCCCATCTATATAGGTGTTACAGTCGTGTCATAAATAACTTTTTCCCCTAACTAATAAGATAGTCCAAATATCCAGTGCCCATTGATCTCTCTCATAGGAGTCCAGACAGTTAGAGTAGTCCATCATACTAATGTTATTACTTGGTATATAGTCACAACTCTATTTACTAGAGATCCTTTGTTTATCCAAGTATTTTTTGCAGAAAAAAGGGGGGCCCCCCTTTTTATAGGGACATGATGTCATTCTATATCCAGCATGTATAGAGAAATATATCACCTATACCGTAGAAAAAAATATATCACCTATATCGTGCTCAACTATATACAGATCCGGATCCATTGTTAAGATATTCAGTGGAATAAGTAAAAGTAGAAATTCCAATTCAAGTATTGGAGAATGGCAAATATCCTTCAGAACATCATTCGGTTGGAGATCTCATAATCAACAGAATCCAGGTGAGTTCTTGATATAGGATTCATCCAAGTAAAATCTTTAATATAAGAATGTGCATTTAGATGGATTGTGGATCTGTAAACCACATAGCAGGTACATGTTGTAGTTGCTCATGATCAACATGAGGGAGCTTATTTATATGTAGGGGATGAGGTCCATTTTCATTCATTCCTCCCGGTGCAAGGTAGGGACAGCTGGATTATCCAACGAGTTTCCATCCTTTGCAAAAGATTTTCCACTCTCCTCCTCTCATGTTCATTTTAGCCTGCTTTAGCACAAATCAAGAAATGCTGTTAACCCTCCCTCATGGTAGAACAGAGATGTTTGAGCCACACTAGAGATGGATTTCCCACTTTTCTGTCCTATCGTAAACGTATGTTAGACAGATGACTGATAGGCGTTGTTTAAGTTCTGTGTGGTCATCCCTACATATAGTTTAGGACATGTACATTAAAGGGCATATATAACATTCTGAGTGTTACAGTTAAGTATCCTTGGAAGTTAAAATGCCGTGATCCATCTGTGCTGCTATGTTGTCTTTTCTAGTATATATGGACAGTACACACAGTTCCCACAGGGGAATGTGCCCTGTATCTTCACCCTTTACCTAGACCTCCTCACCGTCTACCTGGAAGTGACTTTTTGTAAGATGTTCCCAAATTTTTCCCTCCTCGTGTACAGATGATCATTATGTATATACTCAGAGATTTTATACTCATAAGAGGAATATGCCAATTCTTTCCAGTGCCTGTGATGGGTATTAACCTGTATTATAAGTTGTAATGAACCTCCCTTTGTTGTCTTTAATCCTTTCCTTCGTTTTGAGTAGGTTATTTGTGTGAATTGCTGGGCATTAATTTCTGGTGGACTTAACAAGCGCCCTGGGATATCCCCTACTCACAAGCGTTGCTCAAGTTCACTCGCTGCCTTCACATAGTCTTGGGGGTAGTACAATTCCTACGTGCTCTTAGGAATTGTTCTTTGGATTCCCTTATCAGAGCTGGCGGGTGAGCACTATGTAGTGCAAAAGTGATTAGTGGCTGTACTCTTCCTGTAAGCTCTGTAACTAATTTCCCTTGTTCTTTCTTTACCTTAACATCCAGAAGGTAATCTCCTTCTCTGAGATCTCAAATGTCAGGTGGATATTTAGTTTAACTATAAACGTCCGGATGCTACCCATGTAATAAAAGCTAGTATGGGAATACCTATTGAAAGGGGGTGCTGAGGGTCAATAACTATAACTATACATATAAAGATAGGGACACGACCTAAGCAGGACCCCCATAACAAGCACTTATCTCTTGAAACCCAAAAAATAATAATAAGCATCAGTCACATAGTACCCCATATGGAAGTAAACAGGAAAAGAGCGGATCTACTGATAATCCAATAAAAAACCTTATTAATACATATATACCATAAACAATAATAAAACCTCGGGCGTCCCCGATCTGTGGCTAAACTATAATATGTCCCATCAAAATGCGAGCCTCAGAACAATAATATATGACTCCTAAAAAAGTGGAGCCCAAACTCTTGTAGAATTATCTATAGATGTACTATGACTCGTGTGGAAGGATCCTATCAACGTTTGTAATTATCCAATTCGCAGTCACCAATATAAGTGATGGTGTGATGTAATGAAAATCCAAATGTTCGGCACCTCAACCAAATCGACACAATCCTCCTCCTCCAACCAACACAGACCAAACTCCGGTGGACACCGTTCATGAAGATTGCATGACAGTATAAAGTCAGTAATATCACATAAATGATCTGCAAGTTCCCATATCATATAATAGGCTAACCGGGGGATAATCGGGACTTAACTAGGGCATGCAGTATAAATCTTCGTTTCACACAACGTATGTACATATTTCTAACACAGCCAATATACTTGCCACTTGGACCGTCTTGTATTTTAAACATCCTGCAGCCTCTTCACCCGAATAGCCTCTCTTTACCAGGAGTGTCCGTGTTGGTTTGTGAATGGCTAGGTAGTAGGTCCGTTTGAGTTCTAAATTGATTTGGTTCAACTGCCGATCTCCTCCACAATGTTTGGTCCGGTATCTCACATTTACGTCAACCAAAACGCGTACGTTCGCGTCATCTTGCGGCGTCATCAGGGTGTCTCACTTAGTACTGTCATGCAAATTCATGAACGGGTGTCCACCGGGGATTGGTCTGTGTTTGGTTGGAGGAGGAGGATTGTCGATTTGGTTGAGGTCCGAACGTTTGGATTTTTTATTACCATCACAATCACTTATATTGGGTGACTGCCGAATTGGATAATTACAAACGTGATAGGATCCTTCCACACGGGGTCATAGTACATCTATAGACATAGTAATCTACAAGAGTGTGGGCTCACTTTTTTAGGAGTCATATATATGTGTTCTGAGGCTCAGCATTTAAGATGGGACAAATTATAGTTTAGCCACAGATCGGGAGCCCGAGGTTTTATTATGTGTTTATGGTATAATGTATAAAAAGGTGTTGTTTGTATAGGATACAGTAGATCCGCTCTTTCCGTTTACTTCCATATGGGGACTATGTGGATGATGGGCTTATTATTATTTTTGGGTTTCAAGGGAAGTGGCTTGTTAGGGGGTCCTCTTTAGGTCTGTCCCTAATTTATATATATGAATATTGTTTGTTCAATTTCAGAATTTGAGGAAAGTCTATCGCGAGTTCTTTCGTCCCGCTCCACAAATAAAAACGCCCTCGATGAACGGACCCAGAGATCTACCAAAAGCGGTTAAAGAATATCAGATCATCATGAATACAAATTCACATTCCACCACACCGAGGAAGAGGTTAGCGTATTGAGGGCGCACATTTTGCGGCCCCCATTGCAGTTCCTATCTCTGAGGTAAGAGGTATTGTCAAATAGAAAGTAATTCTGAAATAAGACAAACTGAGAAAATTGTCACCATTCCCGTTTGTCTTCTCCGTACAACGTTCCATGTCAAGGAAAATCTACAGGCTCCAATACAATTTCATGGTCGATATTACGGTTACAAACGACTCCACGTACATGTGATCAGAAGATGTTCCCACATTCTGCTGTGGTATCTCTCGACTATCTTGAGACAAAATCAGCGTATCACGTAGGTATGAATCTAGTTGAGACTAATGTGGTAAGTATTTATCTAATATAAGCAGAGATTTCATTAAGGCTGTAATACCTGATATTAATCGGCCTACTGGTGGTCACTGCATGTCTATGTGCACCTTTGGGAGCATGTACGAAAGTGGGTACTGTTGGGTGCTTTTATATAGAAACTCAGCTTCATAATGGTGTATCACCTGTTCCAATGCGTCGTTCAAGCAGACTCATCAGTTTCTTCTGAAAGAAAGTAGGTCAGAGGGCAAGGGGATATTAGTTGGTCCCTGTTCCTAAGGTGTCTGTTCAGGCCATATCACTATATTCCCACCTTTGTTGATCTTTTAATTACAAACATCCTTCATCATTTGCAGTTCCCTGATTGCAGATTTTCATATTAAATTGTTTCCTCCTGGTTTCATTTTCTGGCATTCAAGACATCATGCACTGAAAAAAGACTCTATACTTGGAAATTCTGTAAATGATGGGCAGAAGGTGGACTTAGCCTTAAATGCCTTGCTAGAATCCGTATCCAAAAGTGCAAGGGGCTGTATCGGCCTATAGTCGGAGGCATAGGCGGGTAATTCCTGTATCTCACATTAATGATTGTATCTTTTGTCCCCACTTCTGTCTTTAAAGAAGGTTTCAATGCTAAACGCCTGCAAAAAAGGTTAATATCCTTGTATAAGGTAAAGTTGTCCAGAGGTTGTGACAGTACAGAAATAAGCCCTTTGAGAGGACACTATGTTGGGTTGATGTCAATGATATAGATGACAAATAATTACCTGTAAATCTCCTGTTGAGTATTCAAATCAATTTCCTCTGTTACCTTGTCCCATAGTGTGCTGCCTTTTGCTACTGGCTGCCCTTTTGTACTGTGTCTTCCCGCCTGGTTTTCTGCAAAAAATATGGATAAACAAAGGATCTCTAGTAAATAGAGTTGTGACTATATACCAAGTATAACATTATATGGATGGACTACATTAAACTGTCTGGGACTCCTATGATGATAGATCAATGAGGCATGGATATTTGGACTATCTATTGGTTAGGGGAAAAAGTTATTTATGACACAGACTGTAAAACATATATAGAATGGGGCTATATCTAGTAACTAAATGTGATATATATTTATAGATAATTTTAATGGGAATGTTTATGTCTAGGAATTGTAAATAGGTCCTCCAAGTTGTTGCAGGTTTCTTCTTAGGCACGGTCTCTTACTCTGGCGGTTCCTGGTAAACTTAGCAACCATCGGCAAAGCACAAGCCGAGGGTGCTAGTACTTACGTTGAGATGTACTTACGTATGCACGCTAAGTGACGTCAATGCGGCCGAGAGAGGTGCACTGGCGCAAAAATATGAAGTCACCACGCTATTGGCACAAAGCGCCAAGTCGGAACCAATAGGCCATAGATTGTAGGCCTAAAAACAGGGTTACTGACGGCCACCCTGCACCTTTGAGAAAGCTTGGGGCACCGAGCGAAACGCATCAGGGGGAGCCGCCGTGTTTGGATCTCCCAGTCAGCTCAATGTATACAGTGTTTGGAAACCTGGACCTCCTTGGTTGTCTCTACCTCTAAATGTGAGTACACATAGGGACAGATAAGTATAGACATATTTAGTTTGTACTTGTAGCCTATTGTTACCTTTATCTTAATGTATCTAAATGTTTAGACTACTGTCTTAGAGCTCTGCACTTATACTAATATTGCTGCTAATATGTTTAGGTTGCTGTTTGTAAATATTATATTTTAATGATTTTAAATGTACCGTTTGCACATAATTATTCCAAATATACGTGTATTTACACGTTACAAATAAAGGAGTGTATATATATTCACACTTATTTGGTTGAGTGCTGCAGGTTTTTTTCTTTTTATTGATGCTTCATGGAAGGACTTAGACCGCAACACCAAAGTAATTGCGAAAGTGGCTATTTATAAGTGCAAAAACACAACACATGTTTCGGACACAAGGTGTGAAAAAGGACTTTCAGGGAGATTCTATAAAAGTTCTTATAGTTTAAAATGGTGCCAATTTTGCCCCAACCAATCAGATCTTATTAACATTTGAAAGATAACAAACTGATTGGTTGGGGTAAATTAGCACCATTTAACAATAGAACCTTTATTGAATAACCCTGCTTTTGTCCAAAACATGTTGTGTGTTTTGTTTGCCTGGACAGGGCAAGTAGGTGATAGAGGCATCCTTATTACAGCACGTTGATCTGGACCTTCTCTTTCTACTTTTTCTAATATTTTTGAATGTCTTGGGGTGTTACATACTTGAGTACATTGTCAAAACTGGAAGAAGGAGAGAAAAGAACATGAATACCACAACGAAAATTAAGAAAGAAGAAAGAACATGGCATAAGCAGCGGGGGTGTCAGAGAAATTAAAAGAATTTTCACAACACAACCGTACCTGTCTGCTTTAAATCCAACACTACTGAGGCAGCAAATGGTGCATCCAAAGACCCAATACACAAAAGACAAGAACCGATTTTATATACACAGTGCAGTGCAATGAAGATTGCTCTGTATTTGTATGTGAGGAGGGACAAAAAAGCAGCTAATCATCGGTTCGGGACTTGCAGGACTTGTACATGCATTATAATGAAAAGAGACATACATTTGAAGATTTTAATGTCAACACTGGCCAAGAAACATGAATGGTTTAAAAGAGGGTGTCATGGGGGCTTTTTATGTCAGAATAAAGAACAGAGGGTTCACACCAACTATCTACCATGTACAACGCTGTTTGGACATATCTCCCTTAGTCTGTTTCGATAACACCTCTTACCCACAATGCAATCAACACTTTGCATTCAGGAGGTTCCTAACACCTTGCTGTTATATGCTGATTGGGGACTAAGGATGGCTAAACCTGTTCCACGGTGGATCTCTGAGATCCACAGACCACGGATGGACTAGACCCGAACTTGAACATGAGCTTTAAAAGTTTGAAAGGATCCAAACTATCCGGATTTTGAACTTCCAAACTTTTAATAATTATTGAATTTTTGATAATTATCGAAACTTTGAGCATTCATCTGCCTCCTCCATTAGCAGAGCTCCACGTCAACAGATGGAGAAGATGGAAGAGGGGAGAGTAGAGGGTGAGGCACCCTTATATACACAAACTGGGTGTATAACGTAATTAGCATATTACAATGAAATACCATTTTAATTATAAAAACATCAACACATAAAAACATGCAGTTACTGGGATTTTTAAGGACCAAAAAAACAAACTGTACCATCAAATCAGTGTAGAATAGTAACATAGTTTCTATATCTCAATAGATTCACAACATAGTTCTTTATCAACATGATCCATATATTTATTATATATCTATCCTATAATAATATTATATTATTCTCAACTCGTCAAAATTATTATGACAATTAACCAATCACAATATATCCTTTACTTTTATAATAAGTATATTCATAGCAGGTATACACTTGAGCAGAATTTTGGGGGCAAAAAATCTTATTTTAGTGGCTGTTTCGACGCTGGACCAGATGAACAGGGCGATCAGAAATGACAGTTACGGCTGACTGCACGATATCGCCAATAAGTTAGGACGAAAGTTCTTTTTTACTGAGACATCCCCATTGCACTACATTATCATAGTGTCATAATGACACTGACGGTAAATCTGACACAGTTTGCTGAATTTTTTTGGGGCCTATCAGGCAAGAAGGAATATTTACATTACCAGTTCCCTTTACTACAGTAGAAGGAGACAATAAAATCAGACATGTATGGGCACATCTTCCTTGGTTCCGAAATCTGAATGATCCTTCTGAATCCGGATGGATTGTACAGATTTCGGGACTTTGAAACGTATTTTCTATAATGTTCGAATGTAGGAGCTATTTCAAAAATAGAATGACGCTCGAAAATCCTTGAAAATACTATCGGTTACTCGAAAGTGGTCTCCGATCGTATTTTGAGGATTTTCGAACGTTCTATTTTGAAAATTATCGAAAAATAGCTCCGTATATTTTCTGCATCTTTCTGAAGAATCTGATTGTAACCAATTTTGATTGGATACAATCAAATTATTTCAGAAAGAATCTGATTGGTATACAAACCAATATGATTATTTTCCAATCAGAATTGGTTACAATCAGTTCTTTCAGAAGAATCTGATTGTCTGTTCCCAGACCATTTCCAAGGTCCCAGAGCCATTTACAGTAAGTTTACTGTATATGTGTTTTACAAAATGTAAAAAAATTCTTGAAAATTTAAAAATCCTTAAGAATGAGCATTCCTTGAAAATGCACATTTTCTCAAATTTTTTAAAAATATTCGAACAAGGCTCGAAAATAGAACGTGGAAGCTCGAAAAAAACGTGTGTGTGATGAGAAAAAAAAGCCATTTACAGGTCACGAGCCATGTATAGTAAGTTACATTTGCTATTACCTCTATATTAGGCAGATCTGTGCAGATTTTTAGTATAAAAATTTTGAATCTCCTGTATTATCCTTTAAAATGGTGCTAAATTTGCCCCAACCAGTCAGATGTTAGCTTTCAAATGTTAATAAGATCTGATTGGTTGGGGCAAATTAGCACCATTTTAAAGGATTACAGGGAGATCAATAAAAATTCTTAGTGCTAATTTGCTAATTTGCCCCAACCAATCAGATCTTATGTAACATTTGAAAGCATCTGATTGGTTGGGGCCAAAAGTAACACCTTTTTAAACGATAAGAATTTATTGAATAACCCTGAAGAACTTTTATTGAATAACCCTGCAAGAATGTTGATTACAAAATAGGTTTGTTATCGATCAAAACAACTATATTTAAAGAAGGGGCATTATTATTATTATTTCCTATAATATAGGAAATATAAGTTTCAAGATCTTCATGGTCTGTGATATTAAAAAAGAGGTATTTAAAAGCTTACTTTGGTAGGGTTGTGTTTTTTTCTACAATTCTGATAATACAAAAGGACACCCAATAAAAAATGTGTGTGTATATATGTTATTTATGGGTATGGTTAGGCAATCACTCAACAAGTATTATTATTGCCTTGGTGCTACTGGTGAGAGTTTCAATGTATTGATTGAAGTCAGTGCACACAAAAGGGCTTTAAAACGTTAATAGACGATATCTTTTCTATGGAGGGACTGAACTACAAGCTCAGGAATTCCTTAAATATCTTAACTCAATGGAGGGCACAATTAAATTTACCATGGAACATAATAAGCAACCATAGAGTTTTTGGACTTACGAATCTACAAGTATCAAGGCAAATGTTGTACCACACTATTCACCAAAACCACCGATCGTAATACGATATTACATTCGACTAGTTTCCACCCTTGGCCACAAAAGAAGGGTATATTTTTTCTCAATTTCTCAGGGTCTTTCACAACAATTCGGATTTTGATAAGGCTGCGAACAAGCCAGATCATGGCAAAAAAATTCCATGATAGAGGATACGACAAAAAACTAAATTCCACCAATTAGATCGTGCATCTCCAAATTTACTGAACAAACCGATAAATGCAACATAAACAAAAGTGACAGACTTCCCAATAGCACTAGCTATACGCCTACTACCAATAAAATTGTAAGAGTGTTACTCAAAATTGGCCCATTCTTACCAATGACACATCTCTCCCATTTGCAGAAGTACCCTGATGTTCGCTTATCGAAAGGGCAAAAATCTCCGTAACTATTGGTCAAAACCGACGAAACCTAAGGAAATTAAGACTAGAACTAATTGGTTACCTCCAGAAAAATATGGTTGCTGAAATGTGTGGGGTGCCTTAATTGCAGCTATGCCCTGACAGGCAAGGACTTTCCCATACCACCACAGTGGAAAAAGAATCCCCATCAACTACAAATTGAGCTGCCTTAGCTCATTAGTCGTACATTTCATATATCCTGCCCTGCGGACTATATTATAAAGGAAAAAACACCACATCAATAGAGAGCGGATGGCGAACCACAGGCAAGCCATCAGATCAGTCCTTAACACAAAAGAGATAGATATAAATGAATCCAAATAGAAAGGGAAAAACAAAGTGAGACCGAACAACCTGTAGCTTGCCATTTTAAGGAGGCTAGACATACCCTAGCCAATTTCCGTGGATGGCTATCGACCATATTAAGCCTACTGAGGGCATGGATAGACAAAAAGGTTACTACAAAGGAAGATGGTGGAATAAAACATTTGGACACTGTTTCCCCTAAAGCTACTTAATGAAATCCTTCCCCTGTCTTGCTTTCTATGATGGGCAACATAGAAAAAAATTTGTTATAATTAGGATATATTCTTCCGTACTGTATTTGCCATTTATTCTAGTTCGACCTATATAGAATGATTACAATCGCTGCTTATCTATAATTATATCTCTAGTTGCCATTATGATAGATGTGGCCACTGAGAGGTTTTGGATACACTGAATATTAGTAATTACAGATTTTAGTTTTAATGTTTTATTCTAATTCATCTTGTTGTTATCCAAGTCGTCAGGAATTTTACATGTATAGATCTTGCCAGTCTCTTATTCACTAATGGATATTTAATAGGATTTTAATATTGTTAGCTATGTCACTTTAAGACAACTGATCGTAATTTTAGGTTAAGGTTATTTTACTCGATTCCAGGATTTCCCTGGACTTTTTATCTACTACCTGACACTTTGTTGATTTAGATTATTATCTATAGTCACTTTGTTACTGCTTGGCTTAAAAGGGAACTTGGCACTTTAGCTTAATATTTAATTATACCTATTATTTTAACTATGTTTGAGATATTGGATATAACACTATTAGGATGTTGTGTCAATCACACTTATATTTGAATAAACGTATAGCATAGTTTAGGGGAATGTGCCAATCACAGTGGGTTTGGGATGTGGACAACTCAGTGTTAACTGAGTTAATTGGGTTAATTGTTGTGTGTCACTTACTTTAAATTCCACAGGAAATGAGGTATCTGTAATCGATGACGGTCCAGGTGGACTGAAACGTGTTGATGTAAGATCACCTTAATAAAATTGTTTGTTTTTTTGAAAAATCCAGTTGAGTGCTCCATATCTCTTAAATTTCTTATGTACCTGCCGTGAGTCAGCACCCTGGTCGTTGATACATTGGAGTGGAGCGCGAGTGGAGATCTAGATTTTCTTAAAGACATAAACGTCTCTTTAGGACACTAGCAGGGTTATCAATAAAAGTTCTTATCGTTTAAAATGGTGCTAATTTTGCCCAACCAATCAGATCCTACTTAGCATTTGAAAGCTAAACTCTGATTGATTGCAGCATCTAGAATTTACATACCCATAATCTTTCAGATGAAAATTTGCTTATAAAGGGTTTGGTAATATGCTGTGGAAGGGGAGATTTTATTATATGATGCTTGCTAAACATGAAATAGAGAAAATTGCTACAGCCATATACACTTCTAACCTTTGCCCTTTAAATCTTAATAGATGACACTGATTAAGGAAGAGAAAGGGTAAACCTTCTCTAATATGTTTTCATCCACCTTTTCTAAAGGTATCCCCAGATGAATCAAATACATTGATGTCTGCTAGTAGTATTATACAGGATGATGCTCTATAGCCAGGCAAACGATTTATTGCTTCCTAACACTGCATCCTTTCAGCAGCTCTCACGGAAAAGGATGATACATAACATGAATGATAGATTCCATATCTGGTAGGGGATTAAATATGATTCCTTTTTTTTTGATTGTTCCTGCAATAAGGTACACATGTAGGCACATAGAGCAGCAATTTATTTTTCTCTCCCCAGGCTTATTCATTTCTGCTTTCATTCTGCATCAAAACAAGTTATCGTTCATTGCAAATAAAAGGACAGTATATGAGATATAGAACTGCTTCACCTTGATTGGGTTTTTATTGAAACATGGAATGTGAACATTAAGCTTTTGCAAATAAACTACAAAATAAAAATCACTCAAACTAATGCCCGTTTATCTTTTTTTCTCCCTACACAGTATAATCCATCATTGTACAATCTCCTTATCCTACTTTGGTTTATATGATGGCAGGTAATCCAATCACTATTAACTTTACATAAAGGGGATGTTGTTCAGTGATGTTTTCTGTACAGTATGGGAGAGAATATTATTCATTTGTGCATGTGGCACCCAGAGCCATGGCACTATTTTCAGTTAAGCGAATGGTTATTTATAATCTATTGGTTTTATTTCTGAAAGAGGATGAATAATAAATTAATAAAGCTAAGAAAGCATTCTAACATATATGATGATTATGAGACCACCTGAGCTCACTGCTATATTGCTGTGTCCTAGTCATTTTCTGTACAACATTCATATCAGTGGCATTAAATTAAGGCTTGTTGACTTAAAGGGACAGTTCAGTGGAAATATCAATCTTTGTTAAATTGTTAGTTGTGTAATGCATACTTAGTGTATTCTACAAATCTCTTCCATTTTAAAAAATCAGTTGATTTCATACCCTTTGCTGTTCCCTGCTGTTGATTTAGTGAGCTGACTTTCAGGTTCTAACGGTCTTCTTCTTCCCAGGATGCACCACATCCTTAGAATGTTCTAACAGTAATTCCTACTGATTGGCTGTTGGATGGGTAAAGATGCTCAGATCTCTACTGAGAAAACTGAATCAACTCAGGCACTGGGTCAAGGGCAAGACCATAACAGTCTCTTACTAGGGGTCCTGCAAACCGTAATTCAGTATTTTGGTTGCTATATTTATACACAGGCAAAATGCTGAATTGGCTGATTAAGGTCATTGGGATTAAAAAATACTGCTTTTTTTTGAAAAGCATATGTATTTGCACTGAACTTCCCCTTTAAGCAACTAGACAGTAATTAAATTCCAACCGACTTAAGAAAAAAATGTTGACTCGTTCATCACCAAAGCTTGGTTATTTGTAAATTCTCATTACAGTTTTTATCATTCTAGAATAAAGTTTGACTATCATATGATATTACTAACATTAGTGTTCTTCATCTTAGAAAACACAATCATTTCAGTTAAAACTGAAATACATACAAGCAATCCCTCTTCTTATGGGGATTGAAGAAATATATTCATAAACAGCTTTAAAAAAAATAAAGCCTACAAGTCTGTTTTTGAGCCAGTGAAGGGCTGACAACTGGTTCCCAATCCCCGGGTCAATACATTTTAATTATTTGCCAAGCACTGCTTCCCTTTAGCTATACAAAATATAAATAAGATATCATGACAAAGCACCTTTAGTTTATTTTTTCATTGGTATATTATATCTAGTGTGTGTGTTGGGCCCACAGGGATTGGTGTTGTGTATTTTGTAATAAGTCTCTCCAGCTTTTCTTTCATAGTGCTGAGGATCTTTGATACTGTAGCTGACCTAAACCAGGCAGTGCATACTTAATATATTTTCTGGGTGAATATATTCAGATCAGTATTTGGTTTAGAACAAACATAATAAACAAACAAACCTTGCCCTTGAAAATGAGTTTGCTGCGTTTAGATATATATTTATATTATTATAATCAGGTCAGCTATTAGGTATTAATCATGTTTTTTTTTTTTTATTAACACAAGGGGTTAATGTCACGCAATGAGTAACTCCGCTTTAATGTCTGGGAGTCTAACATTTCCCCCTGGCGCATATATCTGTGTAATTGTGTTTATTACACTAATTATCTTACTTTTCCCATTATGCTCCTCATCTCCCTTTTAATTAGAAATTCACGACACATTTTGGTGTTAAGAATAAATAATGCTGTACGGAAAAAGAAAAGCACTATAATGAATAGGGCAACACTGCTTTTTAGGCAAATTCGAGTTCAGATACACAGTGGGTTTTAATCAGATCGACAATGAAAAAACAGTTAAAGTGCTCAAGGATTTGTTCTGGGTGAGATAAGGATCGACTGATTCTTAGTAATGAAGATATCATAGAGGAATTCCACTAAGGACTGTCACTTTCCCTTTACTATCATTCAAGTGGATCAATTCCGTTGGCTCAATATAGGTCAGAAGATTGAGTTTGGCAGCAAAGTCATGGCCATTATAGTTTGATAGACACCGGTAGACAGAAAACTATCTAATTATGATCCATTTAAAGAAGAATATTACATCTCCCAAACAATTCAATTTATACTCATATACCTATAGAAATGTATGTGCGGGATTGTGTGACCTTTGCAGCTCTTGTTTGGTATGTAAGGAGGGATACATCTAATGGGAGTTTTATACTATTGTATAATAATAAAACAGCTTTCCTCCAGCTGCTATAGATATATAAGCGATTTTCACCTAGTTCATCTACAGTAGGTGATAAAAATTAATAACGAATTCCAGGAAACAGGTGAAATTGCATTTCTTTGATAATATTTTCAAATCAGTAATGTGCTTTTATTGATCTTCTGGAGTTGACTAATCAAAGCAAATTGCAAATTGGATGATGTGAGGTATCATTTATAATGAAAACTGTATTCCTCTCAGACTCTTCCAAGCTTTTTAAACTAGATGCAGCTGAAATGCTGAGCTTTTACATGTCTAATGATTGTACTTGAAAATAAGGAGCTGCTCCCACAGTTAGCGGGACCTCCAGAAATAGGAAATAAACTTTTCTTTTAAAAAAAGGCATGCTCATATTTAAAGGCTGTGTAAGGGCTAGGCCACACTAACGCATTTTGCGCATGCAATTTTAGTTAAAATGGAATACGCAGGAATGCAAACATTTCCACGATTTCGATGCCCATGCGTAAAAAAACGCGAAAACACATGCCTTTTTATAAATGTTCATTTACAAAAATGCACGTGCATAAATGCGGAACGATGCACAGAAATCGCACACGCAGTCACGCTCACCATTGCTTGCGCGATTTGGTGCATTGTAGTGTGGCCTAGCCTAAAAGCTTAATTCAATAAAAGCGCACACCCACAACTTCCAGGATATCACAAACACAAGATATAGTAATACTGCACAGAATAAGCAATGGTATCCTGTAATGCGAAATCCTCTTTACAGTATACCCAGACATAGGCTTTAAAAATGAGAGACAATGGCGTTCCAGACAACACCCTTTCCAGCAGAAACTGAACTCAAATTGAACAGGGTGTTCCCTTTGGAGTTATGCCTGAATACCACCTATTTCAAATTAAAGATGTGTTTTACAAGAAAAACATTGATGTGCCATATTGGTAAACCTTCCATGGAGGAAGAGGAGACAAAGGCTTCTAGGCTACTTTCCACTAACGACTGTTCGCACTGGTGCGGCATTTTCAGTAGCGGTATCTCAGCATTGCCTCTAGGAAAATGCGCATGCAACGTTTTCCTAGCGGCAAAACATCTAGAACCGCTAGTCAAAATGCTGCATGAACGGCGAAACAGCTAGTTATTTTAAGATAAAATATAATGTTTTTTTTTTAGGGTGGAAGGGTTCAACTGCAAGTGCATAAGTACTTATGTTCTTCTGTGCTTGTATGGGTTCCCATAAACATGAAGACATTCTGATTATGTTGACATAGATTGCAAGCTTTCAGGGCAGGGCCTGTGAATGGATTCAATAACTGTAATGTTTAGGACTTAAAGAAAGTAAATGTATACACCACAATATTTCTGACCATGGCAAATGTAATTTTTTTTTTACATTTACATTTAATAATAGTGAGTTATTTTAATCTCGAACAAACTAAGCTTTTGTTAACCCAAGCATGCAGAGTGTTTATTAGCGGCCAATCTTAGATAGCAAACATATTTAATCTTGAAAGAGTAAGGGGTCATTTCCTTAACGGGGCAGGTGGAAACAATAAATCACAACTAAAGAACAAGCTTTAGGACAAAATGACTAGACACTCTGGGGCCTTACTAAAAGCCCATTTAGTCTGCTGAGAATGAGGTTGGCTATATAATTATCTTTAGAAAGGCAATCAAAGCTCATCTGATCAAAAACGAATCTTACTCAATGAGACAGGTAATCAGTTGCATCATTTGTTTTGGAGCAACCGTTTATATGCTCACAGTAGCCAATGAGAATTAGATGCGATGCTAAATGGTGATTTCTTTAGTTACAACACTATGGTAATGAAAAGCTGAGACTGCTAAAAATGAAGGAAATGTCTGAATTGAACTTTCATTTTAATTACAAGTATTATTCTGCACTGGTTGATATTGTAACTTGTACAATTTATGCTGAAAGCAACTGACCTTCCATTTTAATAAAGGCCCGTTATACACTTGAAAGTTATGTTAAGGTTTAGGGAAATATTTATTTTTAAAATGGGTATTTAATGGGAATATGCAGGTCTGGAAAAAGTCCCTGTAATGACCGATTTTTACAAGTTTCACTGTTTCATCACATAGAAAAAATACTGAGAAAACAAACAAAAACAAGAACTAGAAAGTAGAAGCAGTCATATGCACACTGCCTACCTGCGTGCAGATGTCTGGTTTCCCTACTTCTGAGGGAATAGGTTAAATCAGCAAAGTATAATGCAGAGTCGCATTCCAATGTGAACGGTGAGTTTATTACAAACCACTCATCAACATACACAATGTTTCCAGGGTCTAGGCCCTTCACACCTGATTAAGGGGGCCTAGACCCTCAAAAACGTTGTGTACGTTGATGAGTAGTTTGTAATAAACTCACCAAAAACAAGAACTAGAATAAACAGATCAATAATAAACAAAAATATAGAAATTTTGCTATTAAATACAAATAAGGCAGGGTTCGGATGAATCTATTGTACACTTTACCATTATTTGCCTAGATTGACATAGCAATATCAATAGAAATGATATTTCGTTATAATCGGGCAGCTTTTAAAGAAAGTTGGAAAAGAACTTGGAAAGGTGGATGCAGACTATTATTTTAGGGCCAACCAACTGATATTTGGTACTTCTGTTGTGAGCAAAATATAGGCTGTACTGTTAGCTGCCACAGACCAATGTCATTCTTTCTTCCAAAATGGTATAAAACTTAATCAGAGATATAGGTAAACTTCGCCCAATCATTTCGACTTATGGACTGCACAATTGGTGCGCCAAAATGTTGACCAGCGATATTTTGGCTGAAATATCTGCATGTGTGTACCTAGCCTAAATGTATTTTGTATGGCAATGTGTGTTATATAAGATGTAGTGTAGAAGTAGAATTTTTTTCTGTCTGTATTGTATAACTTTTAAGTAGGGTTCACTCTAACTTGAGATATAAACCAGCATGCGCAGCATCATCTTTATTCTCGTTGCAAATTGCTTTGCTAGTTTTATGTGGTTGAGAATACTGTAAATTCATGTTATGTTTGTTAGCAAAATTGGTTCCTGAGGTTGTGTATAGGACCATTGCATTAGCAGAATAAATAAAGTGTGGGGTGTGGGGGGATTTGGTTCACATATAATAAACAGTTAGTCATGCTAAAGTGCTTTTTTGTGTAAAGGAAGGACTGATTTCCCGTTGTCATAAAATGTATACATTATTAGATAGCTTGCATTAATAGAAAACTTTTATGGCTTCCTTCAGTTTACTGACCACTGAAATACATTTAAAGAAGCAGCGCTCTTAATATACTCAAATACTTTCAATGCTTAATAGTATACAATGCTATCATGCACACTTTGGTTTCCTTCTGTAGAAACCAATTCTAAACACAGTTTCAAAAACAGGGGCTCAAAGGGGAACTGTGGTCTCCATACAAATGGCTTTATTAAAAAGAGCACATTCCTACTTTTAAAATGACTCCAGGAGCATGCTTCTGGCTGCAGTTAAGCAGTATAAGGTTGGAGCATGCCATGTTGGGAAATAGCATCATCAGCTGCATCTTAAGCTCCATCCTGAGATTCTAAATCATTTTTAAAGCTAGCCATAAGCCTAAAACATTTTTTTACATCTCCCTAAGCCCATAGGTAGAGGAAAGGACAGAGAATGGTTTCAGGTATGTAAAATTCTTCAGGAAGAACAATTTTTTGTGCCGTGTATAGGCACTTTATCGGGCAAACCGGCCACTCGTTTGGAGATCTGCCTGGCGGATCAGGAAACGATCCCCCAAACGAACTGTCATTTCTATTTCTAGAAAAGATAAAGTTTCTAAACATACCTGTGATCACAGTTGAGTTGCTGGTGGTGCACCATGTAAATGCAGTGTTTTTAGGAACAAAAAGACCAAGAAGTACAAGTTCTAATCCCTAGCTTACTTATGAAACAAATACAACATGGTCTACTGCCTGAGTATATGCTTTTTGTTTTTGTTTCCATGCTTCTGGAAAAATATGAAGTTTCTACATATGTACAAACTGTATTATAGCAGATCTATTTACCAACCAGCGTGAATTGCTGACAGTCTTCCAGTAGCAATACAAAATAGTTGACTGATTGACTGACATTTACTGAAATGTACTCTATCTATTGAAAGTTCACTGGTGGTGCGTTCTGCAAAGTGCTAGGTTAGGAAATAATCAGACTGGGACACAGGTTCAATTCCCATGCTCCATTTTTGTTTTTATTATGTGTCTAAAAAAAGATAAAGACTCTACATGGACGCTTGTGAAGGTTCTCATTCATCCAGGTCATGGTATATCTGTTGTATTCAATTAGATCAACTGGACTTGAAATGTAGTTCTTGAAGACGTTTCGTAGTCATCCGAATGGCTTTCTCAATTCAGATGACTTGTACAAGAATCTGTGGCAATTATGTACCCGGAAAACCCAATTAGCATATCACAGCCGGTGTTAAGGGTGTGATTAGATAGGGCTAAGAGGTGTTAGGAACGCCCAGAGTAAGGTGTTAAAACAGTTGTACATGGCAGACAGTTGGTGTCGAAACCCCCCACCTCTATTTAGCTTGGTTTCTTTATTTTCACATAAATGGCCTCCTTAACACCTTTACAATCTTCAAAGGTATGTCCTTTATCCTAAGATGCAGGTACACGGCTGAGTCCTGCCGAGGAATTGGTCTTCTGTGCTGGGCCATACGTTGATGCAGTTGCTGTTTGGTCTCCCCCACATACAAAATCAGAGCATTCTCACTGCACTGCACTGCCATATGATGTCGCTTTTCTTGTGTTTGGTATTGGGTCTTTCGGATGTACCAATTGCTGCTCAGGGTGTTGTTCGGTTTAAAGCAGACAGGGATATGATGTTTTTTGAAAATTCTTCTTAATTTCTCGGAGACCCCTGCTACATATGGGATGACCATGTTCTCCTCCTGTTCTGCTTTTTTCCCTTTACTGTTGGTATTTGTGTTCTTTTTTTCCCTCCACTTCTTTGACAAAGGCCCAGTCTGGTATCCACAAGTTTTAAGGGCTCCTCTGAGAGTTTCATTTCTTTAGGATTGGGATTGGGATTTTCCAGGGTACCTAATTGCCAGAGATTTGTACAAGTCATTCTGAATTGAGAAAGCCAGTCGGATGACTAGCGAAACGTCTTCAAGAACTACTTTCAAGTCCAGTTGATCTAATTGAATACAACAGATATACTCTACATGTACCATTTTTTTTACTTATTATCCCTTGTGGCATAGAGGTAGAAGCTTTTTGAAAGGCACAAGTATAGAAGGTTGCGGTTTGATTCCTCATACTTGTTTTTTTTTTTTTTGCTGAAATGTTACAGGGCAGTACACCTTTTTTTTAAATTTCATATGTTGGAAGGCTTGCTCCCCCGCCCAAACTGCATTATTCTTATTTTCAGAAAATCCCCCGATCTTTACTTACCTTACCTCTTTCCTCCACCGTACTGCCCGGCCCTCTGCTTGCATGAAACTGCAAGCAGTGGGCTGGACCGGTAGCCACATCCATGATTGGCTGAGAGGCAGCCAATCATGGACGTGGCTGCGGTAGTTCAGAACGCCAGAGGAGAGAAGGAAGGAAGAGTTGGGGGACTTTCTGAAAATAAGAATAATGCAGTTGGGGCTGGGGGAGGAAGCCTACAATATATGAAAGGGAATTACACTAGGGGAGGGAGATGAAAAAGGTGAGAGGAAAGAGGGAGGGAGGGAGGGAGGGGAGGGAGAGGGAGAGGGAGGGAGAGGGAGGGGAGGGAGAGGGAGAGGGGGAGGGGAGAGGGAGGGGGGGGGGGAGAGGGAGGGGGGAGGGTTTTATGACATGGCTATTTGTTTCGGAGGAGAAACAAGAGGCAGAGTCCATATTGACTCTGCTAGGCTCTGGTGGCCAGTTTAGACTTGGGGAACAATGCAGCCATTTGGAGCAGGGATGTAAGGTAAGGATTTTTATGCACTACACAGTGGGGGCCAGAAGTGGGGGGAAATGTAGTTTTGGGGGGTGGACATACACTGCAAAGATACTTTTCTTTTTTGCATGAAAAGCAGGGAATTAACATTGTTAGGGATAGAAGTATTTGTAATGTGTTTACACAAAAACTGCACTGAAATCGGTTTTGTGTCAGAGGGAGTGATCTCTGCGTTTTGTACATGATGGCTGTCAGCTTTTAGGAAGCAAGACTGCAGTTTTCTGTGTTGTTCCAGATAAGGTGAATTATGGGAGCTGACTCCTAGTATTGACAGGTTATTTTCATAAAACCCCCAGCATCCACAGCAAAGGGAGAGACGAGACACAATGTGTTTGTGAATGTGCTCTGTCTATTGGGACAATGTTGTCTGGGGACTTCAGTTCTCCTTTAAGTTGTTAGGGGTGGTTAATAAATATAAAGTGTCAGTATTCCTATAAACCTTACCATATACCATTTGCGATTTGTATTTAATTAAATCATTATAATAATAATAATAATAATAATAATAGTGGTAATTTAAATTTAAGGACCTATTTATATACCTGCAATAACAATCATCACCATATATAATATAAAAAGCCTATTGACGCAAAATACCAGGTGGTATAAGTATTTTGCAAAATACAGATACCTTTTTAAAAATATCCGTACAGCACCTTTATAAATGTGCCCTTTATAGTTGTCTGCATTGGTGAACATACAAAAGCTACCAATTAAATGTCCCTTAGAACAACTAACTTCACAGAATTTATTATACTGAAGCTATTGCCAAATTATTCATCCAATGGAGCCCTAACTACTACAAAAAAATAATCTTTTGGTGAAAAAATAAGATATAGTTAAATTAATCATAATTTGTACTTTTCTTATGGTTAGTTAAAGCTTATGGTTTGAAAAAGGCTTAACAAGTTTAGGTCACATGAATACATTCAAATTCACTATGGTTTACCCGAACCTGAGACGCAAATCGGGTAAACCTCAGGTGCCCAATTAAATTGAATACAATTTCGTACATCGGTTAAGTAAGCATATATATAAATTACGTATAAATGGATATAAGTGCAACAAGCCTTGACACATTAGAAATGAGATTCCTGCCCCGAAAACCTTACAATCTAAGTGGGAGGGACAACATACATATACAAGTGGGGGGGATGGGTACAAAGTGCTTTAAAGGGCTAACAATCATTAGTTCTCCTGATGCTCAGAAAGGTAGGATAACAGTCTAGATTTTAAAGTATTAATGGATGTCACCAGGCAAAGCAAAGGAGGAAGAGAGTTCCAAAAGTAGGGAGCAGCAAGAGAGAATGGTTTAAGGCGGGAGGCAGCAGTGTTAGTTGGGGGTCTGTGGAGAAGATTTCCTTGTGAGAAACGGAGGGCATGGCTTGGAACATAAGGGACCAAGAGAGAAAATAAGTAGGAAGGTGCAGAAGAGCGAAGGGATTTAAAGGTTAAAAGTAGGGTATTGAATATGATTCTTTGTTTGATGGGAAGCCACCCTATGGACTGAAGTATCAGGGTTGCGGGTTCTTTTTTGGAGGAGAGTGAGATGATCCGAGCTGCCGAGTTTAAGATAGACCGGAGAAGAGAGAAATGAGAGTCCGGGAGTCCAAGTAGTAGTTACAGTAGTAGGATTCTAGATCAGATCACCCCAATTAACTTACCCCCCAACATTTGGAAATGTAAAAGGAGGACAGATGGGAGATGTGGTGTGTGTGGCAGTATTAAAATGCAGCTAGAAAGAAAGGGGGGCCAAAAGGAGCAAAAAGCCCTCCACTGAGCATAAAAAATTGAGAAACACCTTCTTATAACAGAAGGCATCTTGCAGTCTCATGCTATATGAATAGCAGTGCCCACAAAATCTAAGAAACAAGAAGTAATTTCTTACTCCCAGGTTCCCCAGAGTAAAGGAAGAAGATATGCAAAATGAATCTGTATCTAGGGATGGACTAGAACTCGAACTCGAAATGAGTTCGAGCTGAAATTTAGAAGTTCGGACAAATTCGAACTATTCGAACTAGCGCGGGTTCGAACTAGTTCAATTTTCCGGACTTGTGGGACTATTTTCGATAATCCTCGAACGTTCGAGGATTTCCGAACGTTCATCAGGCCTCGAACTGCCGTTTCCGAAAATCCCCGAACGGCCAGAGATTTGCGGCCGACAATCCCGCGACCGTACATTCAGGGGACCCGCAGCTCGAAACCGGGATCCCCTCCTGGGTCCTTACAAGGATCTTTGTGGCCCTGACAAGGGCCCTTTGGGGTACCTCCTAGGCTGATGTCACTGGCGTCTTGATATGACGCGACGTCTTCGGGTTAGCGACACCAACACCACTGAGACACCACTAACCCTCGAATGTACCCTATGATTTTCGGTAACCCTTGAAAGTATTGTTCGTTTTCGGTAACCCTCGAAAGTATGGTTAATTTTCGGTAACCCTTGAATGTATTGTTCGCTATCCCTCAAAAGTATCATTTGTTTTCAGTAACCCTCGAAAGTATTGTTCGATTTCTTTAACCCTCGAATTTATGGGTGTATTTTCAGTAACGCTGAACTATCACTCCCCCATTAACTTTCATGGGTCCGAATTTGAACTTTCGAATTTCTGACACTTTACCCTGGGCAGTTTCGAAAAAACACCTCTCAATGCATCCGCACCTGGCATTCAGAAGGTCCCTAACACCTGGGTGTCATATGCTAATTGGGACTTTCAAGGGTACTTATATTGCCAACAGATTATTGTACAAGTCATTCTGAATTGAGCAAGCCCAGTCTTGAGACTAGAGAAAACGTCTTCAAGAACTAAACTCCAGTCCAGTTGATCTAACTGAATACAACAGATATACCATGACTGGATGAATGAGAACCTTCACAAGCATATGTGTTTCTCAGCATTACCTATCTGAAAGAAATGAAACCATCACTATCTGAATGTGAATGAAACCATCACTATCTGAATGTGAATGAAATTTAAGCAGATATCACTCGGTCTCCACATTTTGTTAATTACCTAATTAAGCCCCGACACACTTACCAGCTGATTGGAATGAGAAAGCCTGCTATATGGATCAAGTGCACAACTATGAGAAATGACAACAATGGCTCACTTTTTGAGAAAACTAAGGAATGCTAGCCTCCCACAGAAGCGCTGATTAATTTCTACAGATGCACTGTAGAAAGCATTTTGACCAATTGCATGATGGCCGTGCAACAGCTGCACCAAGGCTGCTAGAGAAGTCTTGCAGGAGTTATAAACGCAGAATCCATTATTGGCACTGAACTACCATCACTGGAAGTTTTGTATAAGAACTCGCTGTATGAGAAGGGCCAAAAACATTATAAAGGACACACACTCACCCTGGAAACACCTTGTTGAGCTCCTGCCATCAGGTAAATGTTTTAGATTAATCCACATAAAAACAAATAGACTGAAAACATTTTTCCCATCCACCATAAAGTTGATGAACTCTGATCCTCTCAGTAATAATGAACACTATGTACAAATTGTTTAAATATCTGTATACCGTGGCATACTTGTGTAATTTCTTCTCTTTCTACCTTTGTTACTATCACTAATGCACCGTGGGATGCCAGAAAAGTAATTTTGTTGTGTACACAATGACAAAAAGTGCTTGAACTTGAACTTGAAGTATGCCAGTGTGCAGATAAATGATATTGTATGGGGCCTAGGAATTTGTATTGATATCTTTCTACGTTTGTATACATGTTTGACCAGATCAAATATTAAATTAGCCTAATTGGAGTGCTTCCCAAATCCTTGTATTGTATGTATTTATGGGAGGCTTGGTCAAGCCTCCCTGTGGTAATAGCACCCCCAACACGCCCTTTATGGGAGGTCCTATGCCTTTAATATAAAGCACTGGATGGCCTCTCCCTCATTTTAAAAAGCCAAAGGGCTGGGGGGAAGTGAGAGGCTGTTATATGGATCCAGTGCATAAGAAGAGAAATGCCAAAGTTTGCACCTCTAGACTGGGGTTACCTTGGCGTGGTTGGAAGGCTTTTCATTATGTGATCACAGTAATGATTAATAAAACCCTTTGTTTATAAAGTATGCCAGGTGTGCAGATAATATGATATTGTATGGCCTAGAATGTGCATGATATCTTTTCTATGTTTCTATGTTGTGTTAAATGTTTAACAGATCAGTAGCACTTTCGCTAAATGTGTTTGTAAATTAGCCTAATTCGAGTGCTTACACAATCCTTGTATTGTAGTATTTATTGGGAACCTGGTCAAGCTTCCATGTGGTAATAAACACCCCCAACACACCCCTTTTATGGGAGGTCCTCTGCCTTATATAAAGCACGATGGAGGGCCTCTCCCTCATTTTAAAAACCACCAAAAACACAATGCCAAACAAGGAAGACATTGTAATATACAGTAATTTTCAGTATACTACAGTTAGGTACAAGCTCCTTATACAATTTTGCAATGATGCAAAATTTTCTAATATTAAATGCCTTACAGTGAGGCCAATAAATCATGAAGTTACTGAATGCTTTAGGGGATAATGGACCTCCAGCTATTTTCAAACTAAAAGGGTTTAGGAAAGAATGCGATGTGTGTGGCCACACAACAGTAGTGCATCCTGTGAAGATGTCAAATAGTGGAGAAGAGATATTATTTCTCTAAACATATTTATGCAGTGTTTACAATTATTTTATCCATTCTCATCTGGTCCTGCTCAAAAGAGCTTACAATCTAACAGGCATACGTAATAAAGTTTTATTGTTAAAAATGGTGCTAATTTTGCCCAACCATGAAAATATTATTTATTATTGAAAGCCAACATCGATTGGTTGGGGAAAATTAGCCACCATTTTAAGGATAAGAACTTTTATTACATCTCCCTGTAACTTTATTTTATCATAAAACTACCATCGATATATTTTATATGTTTGTACCCCACCACCATCAAATAAAGAATATACATAAAATTCTTTGCAGATGTAGCCAAGGATGGATTTTTCAACCCCCACACTGAACCTCATGTTGATGTTTGTAATAACTCCTGATATAAAAACACCTGAGCCAAAGTTTCCCTAGTTATCAATAGTCATTTGATGATGTCAATGGTCAGTTCTCATTAGGTTACCTAAAGTTGACAACCTGATCAAGAAATCATGCTGATAGGAATTCAATAACGAGAAGTTGGAGAGATATTGATGTCCTTTATAAATACCATCCTTCATATAAGTAATGAGGCAATGTTTGACCATCAACATTACATTTCATTCACTGATAGATAAACTTATTGTATTATCCATTGTAGTTACCCTTTACATACAATGGAATAAAGATTGTTTTTCCAGCAACAGAAACTGTTTTTAATGTGAAAATCAGCTTCCATTACATGATTTTACAAAGTCAATACCGTTATTTATAAATAATAGACAGAAAAACCTCTTCATCAATAATCAAGGAAACAAAGATATAATTTTGAAAGAGGAAGGACATTACCTAAAAGCTTTTGATACATAGTGATGGACGAACTTAGGAGAGTTTGGTTCACCAGTATAAAAATGTTGGTTCACCAGAAACTGTTAGTCATCAAGCAACTAGAGCATGGACTAGAACTTCAAACCCGAGTTCGAGTTTGAATGGACTCGGACTTCTCGAAATATACTTGACCCGGATTTGGATATTTTATATGTATATTATAACGATACGCGAGTAAAATACCGAATTCTCAAATCCGTGAGTAAAATGTCTATGTATACCAATACGCGGTAAATATCGAATTCTCAAATCTGCGAGTCGTTCATGGTATAATTATCGAATGTTCCGAACGCGAGTCTCGAAAGTACGGGTTTTGAGTCCTGGATATTCCAACATGTTCCCCAGACCATTTCACAAGTCCCACAGCCATTTAATTAAGTTACATTAATATTTGATGTATTTCATTCAAATTTTCAAAACTATTGATCTCATTGACTTTAATGAGTCCGTTTTCACATATAGTTCGAAAGTTAAAAAAAAGGACCGAAATTTCGAAAGTTCGGCCATCTCTACTGCAAAACTTTATTAAAGCTAGAAAGGCAAACTGGCTTGATGTTATCTGAATGCTTTATTGCAGAAGCATGGCCAAACCCCTACAACCAGGCGCCCACCTTGTATCTGCAAAAAAATATCTAAGAAGGTACTGATCCCAGAAAGATTCACATGAGACAGCTTCAGAGATGGTGAAGTTTTATCTGCATATACTGATGCATCTACAGTATGTTATGTATATAGGTCTTCATTGCAGCAGGTATTAGCTAGGAAGCCTGGCTGGGGTTTTTACAAAAAAAATCTCGCTATTGGTAAGTTCCAACTGTGAACCTATAAATTTCACTGCACATTTACAAAGTTAAGCTGTTTTTGTGACTAATTAGATTAATATTTACCATAAACTCATTAACATCTATTATGAGTCATTCAAAAATAGCTTCCTACACGGATATGGCTTTGGATACCAACCAATTCCTGGCAGATATATAAGCTTTCTTTCTTTATTTCTTGTTAACTACACTGTATTTCCAGTGACAGTTTTTAAGATAATAATGCAGTTTGGTTTTTATGTTCTATACTTTTTTAATTGTTGCACCTATGTTATAATACAGTGTCTTTTTTCCAATTTGATATATGTGTATACACTAGGGGTTAATGATTTGGGCTTATATGGACAGGTGGATAGGACATCCTTATTCCCTGAGGAAGGTAGGTGCGGCCACAAAACGCGTTGGGGGAAAGGGGGGGCCCTGTAGTGTCCACATGCTGTTGTCCGTTAGTTTTGATTGCTCTGACAGTGAGGCTTTGGTGTTGTTAAGTTTTCGAATAAAAAATTTGAAGAGTTTACGAAGACCAGGCGTGCCCGACCTCCTTGTGTCCCTTTGGATCGCCCAGCCTTGGGGCTGTATTGTTTGTGCAAAAACATTTACCAAAGGTGGCGAACTTCAGTCCAATCCTTATTTAAGCATTTTATATGAACATGTGTAAACAATTAACTTTGAATTTTGGGCAAATCGAGCCCCATAATTAATTAATTAGACAACGTGAGACATATACAATGTGGTCCTAGTTTCGACCCGAGCACCACTACATGAAATGTTTGTAGGGTGAAACAACATTGTACTGTCACGGGTTGCGGCAGGCCAAAAAACTGAAAACATTTAAATAGGAAAACAACAGCTATATTAATATATGCAAATCAATTACTTCCTAAAAATTGTACAGGAACGTTAAAAAAATGGTTCATAGAAACAAAACCTACCAAACACTAAAATATATGGCAGCGGGTCTCAAACCTGCAAGGATCCACAATATCTGAAACACCCTCCCAGCATTCCTGGATGCTTCTGAATTAAGTGCTGTAGATGGAATGCTTGGGAAGGTAGAGATCCCTGGTAAAGAGTACAATGTAAACTTTATAATATATAATAATATATCCCTACGTTCCCAACTACCTAACCATGGGCTCTCTAACTGTCCCTACAACCTATCAAATGGGCCTCTACTGTCCTCAACATTCTACCCCTACATGGGAATCGAGTCTTTTTAAAATTCTTTATCTGCAATATATTTTATGTTGATCTGTGGACAAGGGATAGGTAACCAGTAGTCAGGACATCACCGTTCCCCTTTCAGGCTTCTGGCAGGGGGAGAAGGGGAGTGGACGAGCCCATGGTGGATGACATCACACGTCGGAGAGGGGCGTGATTTCACCTGGAGAGCGGGGCCATAATTACCCAGGGCGAGGGTGCGACAGAGTCGTGCGGGTAAGGGAGGAGTTAGGGGCATTCCTGGGGTGTGTTCCGGGGCATGTTTACTTAAGGGGGCGTGACTTGGGAGGAGTTTCAGTCTCTCTCAGTCCGGAAGTCTGGGTGTCTTGCGGGGTTGTGCAGGAGACACCCCAGGAAGAGGAGAGATCCCGCAAAGATGCAGGAGGGGTGGATACCCGAGTACGTATCCCAGAGTGACTTCTGAACTTCAGGATTACCAGTCTGAGGACACAAACAGTATTCCAGCAAAATGTTTCTCTAGTGGGGAGGCAATTCTTATTCCCAAGTCCTCATTTTAAACATTTGCGCCACGTAACAAGTAACATCATGAGCAGCCAATGATTTATATCAGTTGGTATGTCTACAGTCGAGTCACAGCGAAAAACCAGGAAGTGGGGCACTGGAGCGCAGGGGATGTGGAGTGCAGCAAACATGGTGGCCTGACACTGGAACCTGTAAGTGTACCACAAGGCGGAATCAGTGCAGGCAAGTAACATCCCCAGGGACACAATACCACATGTCCTTCTTGAGCCAAACAACTTGATCCTCTGGACCAAGTAAAAGGTAAAACAACAAATGTGGTGGGTTGTGTACTGTAGGACAAAAAATACAATACTGTTACGGTTGAAGGGGAGGGGCATTCAAAAGGTTTGCGTGGTCTAGCTCTAACTAGAGGTGAGACATAAGGGGCATATTATAAAAGGTTCGTTAACTTTTGCGGCCATTTCGCGGACATTAAGACATAAATCACGTGTAAGTGAATTTATAAAAAGCCGAAATAGGGCTGCGAAAAGTTAACAAGAAGCGTTAACCTTACGCGGCATAATTACCTGTTACCGCCGCTTCTATTTATAAAGCGGCGGTACTGGTTCGCTTCCGGGTAGTGTCGGCGTTTTACTTCGCCCCTAACCGTGGCGAAAGTCAGCGATAGATAGCTCCGGCGCGGGTCGGAGGGCAGGCAACCCGGGGCGGGTGGTGTCGACGGACGCACGGGAACCCCCAGTTGTGCGGCTCTTAAAAGAGCCCTTGGGCGACGTCTTCGGGCGGCGACACCAAACCCCCTCAGGTCGCTGATGCCAGGCAGAGTCCACTGGGCGGACAGTGAGCCCAGCTGGCACCGCCGGCCCAAGCGGAGCGAGTCGGCCGCAGTGAGCCTGCCTGGGCACGTGCGACACTGACGTGGGTGGTGTCGCCAGCTCAGCACGTTGCGTCGGACTCAAGACGCACTGGGCAACATCGTCTTGATTTACCGGACGACAACCATGGCGCCCCCGCAGGGGTACCTCTCGGGGAGTCGGCCGGGCTCGGCGGAGCTGGCTCGTCGCGGGACTGGAAGAAGAAAGAAGACGCCGCCTAGGGCTCTTTTAAGAGCCGCAACTGGGGGTCCCGTTTTGGATTTTGAGTGCGGGACCCCGCTAAAGGCACTTTCAGTTGCCGCAAGGGCCCTTATAAGGGCCGGGAAGGGGGGTCCCGGTTCGAGATGCGGGGGTGACCCCTTTAAGCCCCAAAGGCTTTGTCAGGCCGCAAGGGCACTTGTAAGTGCCGCAAAGGCCCATTACACGGGCCGGCGGAGGGGGGGTCCCGTTTCAAGCTGCGGGACACCCTAGCACCAAAAGGTCCTCTAGGGACCCTGGAGGGAGCTCCAACCTACCAGTGTATCCTCCCTTCCCTCCGGGAGCGAGACGCGCGGGGCGGGGGGGCTTGGATGGGTCGGGGGGAGGGGGTTTTGCAGCTGGGGTGGTCGCGACCACTGCTGCGGCCCTTCCGGCAGCCCCTCCGAGCCTCCCGCTCCGAGATTGCCAGCGAGCGGGGAACGGGTTGGGAGGGGCATGCTGGGAAAGGGCGGCGGAGTTGGTCGCCGCCGAGGGGGGTGTGGGCGGTGGTTGGCGTATGCCACGCCCCCTTAGGAGAGGCGTCGGGAAGGGATTTTAAGTCCTTTGCGGCGATACTACTACAGTATCGCGCGAAGGGGCTTAAAATATACTGCAGAACATCGCGGCCGGCGGGGGGGAATACATATCGCGGGACATGGCGCTCCGTTATAAATACGCGATTAGCGCTGATTTTCGCGGCCGCGATGTGACGGCGGGTAATTTTTGGCGCTTATTACGGTGCTTTATAATATGCCCTAAATCGTCTTGGTCATGCATCCTTTGGGGGGATAAGGAAGAAAGTCTTACAGCATCGCAGGATCCTGGTTAACTACATCTGCCTCCTATACCACAGTAGTAATGGCATTAAGAGTAGAGCAAAAATGTTGTGCTAATCTTAACTAAGCCTTTACTACATAGGCTAATTTCCCAAAAAAATTGGTTAAAAAAATATATTTGCAGCTGCATTATATTTTTATAAGGAAACATATGGGAACAAAAAAAGTCTAGGGGATTGAATCTGGGACCTTGTGGATGTTGGTTTTTAAAACATGCAATCTATCAGGAAGAATGCCCACCACTGCACTTGAAGCTTTTGCGCTGCGAGGATCAGGATATTAAAAATGTCGGTAAAAAAATTACCAGGCTGGTTAAAAAAAACTGCAGTGGTAACAATCAGTTTTCAAAATCTTTATCAAAAGAATTCAATTTTGTTGTGTATCAATATGTATTAGAAAATACCATGTATGATAGAGGAAGTGAATACTGAGTCAGGGTATGTGGATTCTTTGATAATAAATGGGCTGTGGGCCATACTGCAACAAAACAAATGAAGTTTATTTACAGAATCATATTATATAAATGTACTAAATGCATTTTTATAGAGAAGAATCTTAAATGTATAGGTGTTTCTGGGGAGAAAAGATTTTCATTGGATTAAAAAAAGAAAAATTTTTCAGTTTTACTAAATATCAAAGGTTTTAAAATTGACATAAATAAAGGGGATTCATAATGTTCTTATATTTAAATGGTGTTTTGGGTCCTTACAAGGACCTTTGTGGCCCTGACAAGGGCCCTTTGGGGTACCTCCTAGGCTGATGGCCCTTGAAAGTATTGTTCGTTTTCGGTAACCCTCGAAAGTATGGTTAATTTTCGGTAACCCTTGAATGTATTGTTCGATTTCTTTAACCCTCGAATTTATGGGTGTATTTTCAGTAACGCTGAACTATCACTCCCCCATTAACTTTCATGGGTCCGAATTTGAACTTTCGAATTTCTGACACTTTACCCTGGGCAGTTTCGAAAAAACACCTCTCAATGCATCCACACCTGGCATTCAGAAGGTCCCTAACACCTGGGTGTCATATGCTAATTGGGACTTTCAAGGGTACTTATATTGCCAACAGATTATTGTACAAGTCATTCTGAATTGAGAAAGCCAGTCTGATGACTAGAGAAACGTCTTCAAGAACTAAACTCCAGTCCAGTTGATCTAACTGAATACAACAGATATACAATGACCTGGATGAATGAGAACCTTCACAAGCATATGTGTTTCTCAGCATTACCTATCTGAAAGTAAATGAAACCATCACTATCTGAATGTGAATGAAACCATCACTATCTGAATGTGAATGAAACTTTAAGCAGATCACTCGGTCTCCACATTTTTGTTAATTACCTAATTAAGCCCCGACACACTTACCCAGCTAGATTGGAAGTGAGAAAGCCTGCTATATGGATCAAGTGCACAAACTAGAGAACAATGTCTCTACTTTTTGAGAAAACTAAGGAATGCTAGCCTCCCACAGAAGCTGCTGATTAATTTCTACAGATGCACTGTAGAAAGCATTTTGACCAATTGCATGATGGCCTGGTGCAACAGCTGCACCAAGGCTGCTAGAGAAGTCTTGCAGCGAGTTATTAAAACAGCAGAATCCATTATTGGCACTGAACTACCATCACTGGAAGTTTTGTATAAGACTCGCTGTATGAGAAGGGCCAAAAACATTATAAAGGACAACACTCACCCTGGAAACACCTTGTTTGAGCTCCTGCCATCAGGTAAATGTTTTAGATTAATCCACATAAAAACAAATAGACTGAAAAACAGTTTTTTCCCATCCACCATAAAGTTGATGAACTCTGAATCCTCTCAGTAATAATGAACACTATGTACAAATTGTTTAAATATCTGTATACCTGGCATACTTGTGTAATTTCTTCTCTTTCTACCTTTGTTACTATCACTATATGCACCGTGGGATTGCCATGAAAAGTAATTTTGTTGTGTTACACAATGACAATAAAGTGCTTGAACTTGAACTTGAAGTATGCCAGTGTGCAGATAATATGATATTGTATGGGGCCTAGGAATTTGTATTGATTATCTTTTCTACGTTTGTATACATGTTTGACCAGATCAAATATTAAATTAGCCTAATTGGAGTGCTTCCACAATCCTTGTATTGTATGTATTTATTGGGAGGCTTGGTCAAGCCTCCCTGTGGTAATAGCACCCCCAACACGCCCCTTTTTATGGGAGGTCTATGCCTTTAATATAGCACCTGGAGGGCCTCTTCCCTATTTAAAAAGCCAAAGGGCTGGGGGGAAGTGAGAGGCCTGTTATATGGATCCAGTGCATAAGAATGAGAAATGCAAAGTTTGCACCTTCTAGACTGGGGTTACCTTGACGTGGTTGGAAGGCTTTTCATTCATGTGATCACAGTAATGTATACTAAAACCCCTTTGTTTATAAAGTATGCCAGTGTGCAGATAATATGATATTGTATGGGGCCTAGGAATGTGCATTGATTATCTTTTCTATGTTTCTATGTTTGTGTAAATGTTTAACCAGATCAGTAGCACTTCTGCTAAATGTGTTTGTAAATTAGCCTAATTCGAGTGCTTACACAATCCTTGTATTGTATGTATTTATTGGGAAGCCTGGTCAAGCTTCCATGTGGTAATAACACCCCCAACACGCCCCTTTTATGGGCGGTCCTATGCCTTTAATATAAAGCACTGGATGGAAGGCCTCTTCCCTCATTTTAAAAAGCCAAAAACACAATGCCAAAACAAGGAAGACATTGTAATATACAGATAATTTTCAGTATACTACAATGTAGGTACAAGCTCATTATCACAATTTTGCAATGATGCAAAATCTTTCTAATATTAAATGCCTTACAAGTGAGGCCAAATAAAATCCATGAAGTACTGAATGCTTTTTATGGGGATAATGGACCTCCAAGCTATTTAAAACTAAAAGGGTTTAGGAAAGAATTATGCGCTGTGTGTGCCACACATACAGTAGTGCATCCTGTGAAGATGTCAAAATAGTGGAGGAAGAGATTATGTATTTTCTTCTAAACATATTATGCAGTGTTTTACAATTATTTTATCCATTCTCATCTGGTCCTGCTCAAAAGAGCTTACAATCTAACAGGCATACGTAATAAAAGTTCTTATTGTTAAAAATGGTGCTAATTTTGCCCCAACCAATTAAATATTATTTATTATTTGAAAGCCAACATCTGATTGGTTGGGGAAAATTAGCACCATTTTTAAGGATAAGAACTTTTATTACATCTCCCTGTAACTTTATTTTATCATAACCTATCGATATATTTTATATGTTTGTACCCCCACACCATCAAATAAAGAATATACAAATTCTTTGCAGATGTAGCCAAGGATGGATTTTCAACCCCCACACTGAACCTCATGTTGATGTTATTGTAATAACTCCTGATATAAACACCTGAGCACAGTTTCCCTAGTTATCAATAGTCATTTGATGATGTCAATGGTCAGTTCTCATTAGGTTACCTAAAATTTGACACCTGATCAGAAATCATGCTGCTAGGAATTCAATAACGAGAAGTTGGAGAGATATTGATCCTTTATAAATACCATCCTTCATTATAAGTAATGAGGCAATTTTGACCATCAAATTACATTTTCATTCACTGATAGATAACTTATTGTATTTCCATTGTATGTTACCCTTTACATACAATGGAATAAAGATTGTTTTTCCAGCAACAGAAACTGTTTTTTTTAATGGAAAATCAGCTTCCATTACATGATTTTACAAAAGTCACTACCGTTATTTTATAAATAATATAGAGAAAACCTCTTCATCAATAATCAAGGAAACAAAAGATATAATTTTGAAGAATGGAAGGACATTACCTAAAAGCTTTTGATACATAGTGATGGACGAACTTAGGAGAGTTGGTTCACCAGTATAAAACTGTTGGTTCACCATAAACTGTTTAGTCATCTGCAAACTAGAGATGGACTAGAACTCAAACCCGAGTTCGAGTTTGAACGGACTCGGACTTCTCGAACTATACTGGACCCGGATTTTGGATATTTTAATATGTCTATTATACCTATACGTGAGTAAATACCGAATTCTCAAATCAGTGAGTAAAATGTCTATTATGCCAATACGCGAGTAAATATCGAATTCTCAAATCTGCGAGTCGTTCATGGGATAATTATCGAATGTTCGAACGCGAGTTCTCGAAAGTTGCGAGTAAAAATCGAGTTTTTGAGTCCTGGATATTCCAACATGTTCCCCAGACCATTTCCCAAGTCCCACAGCCATTTAATTAAGTTACCATTAATATTTTAATTGTATTTCATTCAAATTAAATGCCCGCCTCCTTATTGTCCCTTTGGATGCTATGCCTTGGGGCTGTATTGTTTGTGCAAACATTTACAAAGGTGGCGAACTTCAGTCCATATCCTTATTTAAGCATTTTATTATGAACATGTTAAAAATTAACTTTGAATTTTGGGCACAATAGACCCATAATTAATTAATTATACAACTGTGAGACCATATACAATGTGGTCCTAGTTTCGACCGAGCACCCATACATGAAATGTTTGTCGGGTGAAACAGACATTGTCTGTCACGGGTTGGGCAGCAAATAAACTGAAAACATTTAAATAGGAAACAACAGACCTACCATAACACTAAAATATATGACAGGGGTCTTCAACTTGCAGGCATCCAAATATCTGAAAACTACACCTCCCAGCATTCCCTGGATGCCTTCTGATATTGTAAGTGCTGTAGTGGAATGCTGGGAGGTAGGAGATCCCTGGTAAAGAGTACAATGTAAACTTTATAATATATAATAATATATCCCTACTGTCCCCAACTACCTAACCATGGGCCTCTACTGTCCCCTACAACCTATCAATGGGCCTCTACTGTCCTCAACTTCTACCTACCCATGGGCCTCAGCTCTTTTTAAATCTTTATCTGCAATTATTTTCTTGTTGATCTGTGACAGGGATAGGTAACCAGTAGTCAGACATCCCACCGTGCCCTTTCAGGCTTCTGGGCAGGGTGGAGAAGGGGGAGTGACGAGCATGGTGTGACATCACGTGGGAGCGGGGCGTGATTTCACATGGAGGCGGGGCCATCATTCTAGGGAGGGTGGGAGGTGGGGTAAGGGAGGAGTTAGGGGCATTCCTGGGGTGTTCCGGGGCATGTTTACTTAAAGGGGGCGTGACTTGGGAGGAGTTTCAAGTCTCCTCTCAAGTCCGGAAGTCTGGGGTGGTCTTGCGGGTGTGCAGGAGACCACCCCGGAATGAGGGAGACTCCCGCAAGATGCAGGAGGGGTGGGATACCCGAGTAGTTATCCCGATGTTACTTGCACTTCCAGGCTTACCAGTTCTGAGGACACAAACAGTATTCCAGCAAACTGTTTCTCTTAGTGGGGAGGCATTCTTATTCCCCAAGTCCTCATTTTAAACATTTGCGCCAGTACAAGTCACATGCATGACGTCAGATGTCTAACGTCGATGTCACAGCGAAAACCCAGAAGTGGGGCTAACTGGAAGCGCAGGGGATGTGGAAGTGCAGCAAACAATGGTGGCTGACACTGGAACCTGCTAGTGTACCACAAGGGGAATCAGTGCCAGGCAAGTAAACACTCCCCAGGGACACAATACCACATGGTCCTCTGAGCCAACAACTGATCCTCTGGACCAGTAAGGTAAAACAACAAATGTGGTGCTGGTACTGTAGGACAAAAATAAACTACTGTTAGTTGAAGGGGAGGGGCATTCAAAGGTTTGCTGGTGGTCCTATCTACTAAGGCCATCTCTACTGCAAACTTTATTAAAGCTAGAAAGGCAAACTGGCTTTGATGTTATCTGAATGCTTTATATGCAGAAGCATGGCCAAACCCCTACAACCAGGCGCCCTACCTTGATATCTGCAAAAATATCTAAGAAGGTACTGTATCCCAGAAAGCATTCACATGAGACAGCTTCAGGATGGTGACTTTTATATCTGCATATACTGCTGCATCTACAGTATGTTATGTATATTCAGGTCTTCATTGCAGCAGGTATTTAGCTAGGAAGCCTGGCTGGGGTTTTACAAAAAATCTCGCTATTTGGTTAAGTTCCTAAACTGTGAACCTATAAATTTCACTGCACATTTACAAAGTTAAGCTGTTTTTGTGACTAATTAGATTACATATTTACCATAAATTCTATTATACATCTATTATGAGTCATTCAAAAATAGCTTCATACACGGATATGGCTTTTGGATACCAACCAATTCCTGGCAGATATATAAGCTTTCTTTCTTTATTTCTTGTTAACTACACTGTATTTCCAGTGACAGTTTTTAAGATAATAATGCAGTTGGTTTTAATGTTCTATTACCTTTTTTAATTGTTGCACCTATGTTTATAATACAGTGTCTTTTTTCCACTTTGATATATGTGTATACCACTAGGGGTTAATGATTTGGGCTTTATATTGGACAGGTGGATAGGACACTCCTCTATTCCCCTGAGGAAGTGGCTGCGGGCCACAAAACGCGTTGGGCGGAGCCTGTAGTGTCCACATGCTGCTTGTCCGTTGAGGAATGTTTTGCCCCTAAAGAGATTAGGGGCATATTTATAAAGCACCGTAAATAGCGCCAAAAAATTACCGCCGCACATCGCGGGTGCGAAATAGCGCTATCGCCGTTTATAACGGCGAGCCGCATTCCACGATATGTATCGCGGCCCGCATGTGCTGCGGTAATTTTAAGCCCCTTTGCGGCGATACTTAAAATCCCTTCCCGACGCCTCTCCTAAGGGGCGGGGCATATGCCAACCCTGGCACACACACCCCGCGGCGCACCCCCTCCCCGGCAACCCCTCCAAGCCCCCCGCCGGCGCCCCGAGGGGGGAAGGGAGGGAGCCACTGGGAGGGGTGGAGGCTCCCTCCAGCGGGGCCCTGAGAAGGGCCTTTTGGGGGTTAGGGGGGGCCCGCAGCTCGAACCGGGACCCCCCTCCCCGGCCCTTGTAAGGGCCTTTGCGGCACTTACAAGTGCCCTTGCGGCTCTGACAAGAGCCCTTTGGGGCTTAAGGGGTCCGCCAGCTCGAAGGGACCCCCCTTCCGGCCCTATAAGGGGCCTTGCGGCACTGACAAGTGCCTTTGGCGGGGGTCCGCAGCTCAAAACCGGGACCCCCAGTGCGCTCTTAAAGAGCCCTTGGGCGGCGTCTTCTTTCTTCCAGTCCCGGCGGACACCAGCTCCGCCGAGGCCGCCCCGACCCCCGAGAGGTACCCCTGCGGCGCAGGGGTACCCGGCAGGCGCCGGTGACCTCAACGAGGCCGTGTTGCCGGGTCTTGATCGACGTGACATCTTCGGGCTGGCGACACAACCCACTCAGGTCGCCGATGCCAGGCAGGCTCATGCGGCCGCCAGTGAGCCCGCTGCACCGCGGCCTCAGCGGAGCCGATGTTGCCAGACCGCTTTCTTCTTCTTTCCAGCCATCTACTGCGATGCATTGAGTTCCGCGGGGAAAGCTCCTTTATATAGGTTTGCGAGAAATCCATAATCCGTTTCTGATCGGTCAATTTTTTAATACTTGCTTTACATTAACCAATCAGATTTCAGAACTTTCCAGGAAGAAAGAACTTTCCAAAGAAGAAAGAAGCGGCTGGCAACATCGGCTCCGCTGAGGCCGGCGGTGCCAGCGGGCTCACTGTCGGCCGCAGTGAGTTGCCTGGCACGGCGACCTGAGTGGGGTTGGTGTCGCCAGCCAAGACGTCGCCCAAGGGCCGCACACTGGGGGTCCCCCCACTGGGGGGTCCGGTTCGAGCTGCGGGACCCCCGCCAAAGCACTTGTCAGTGCCGCAAGGGCACTTGTAAGTGCCACAAGGCCTTACAAGGGCCGGGGAGGGGGTCCCGGTTCGAGCTGCGGGACCCCTAAGCCCAAAGGCACTTGTCAGGCCGCAAGGGCCCTTATAGGCGCGGGAGGGGGTCTGTTTCGAGCTGTGGACCCCTAAGCCCCAAAGGGCTTTGTTAGAGCCGCAAGGCACTGTAAGTGCCGCAAAGGCCCTGATAGGGCTGGGGAGGGGGGGACGGTCGAGCTGGGGACCTTAAGACCCCAAAAGGCTCTTGTCAGAGCCGCAAGGGCACTTGTAAGTGCCGCAAAGGCCCTTACAAGGGCGGGGAGGGGGGGGGTCCCGGTTCGAGCTGGGGGACCCCTAAGCCCCAAAGGCCCCTCTCAGGGCCCCGCTGGAGGGAGCCTCCACCCCTCCCAGGGCTCCCTCCCTTCCCCTCCCCGGGAGCGGCGCGGGCGGGGGGTTGGAGGGGCGGGGGGGGGTGCGCGGCGGGTGGTCGCGACCACCTGCTGCGGCCCCTTCCCGGCAGCCCCTCCTAGCCTCCCGTTCCGAGATTGCCGCAAGCGGGGAACAGGTTGGGAGGGGCTGCTGGGAAGCGGTGACGGGTGGTCCCGCCGCCGCCGCGGGGTGTGTGGCGGGGGTGGGCGTGCTCCCGGGGCGGGTGCGACCACCTGCCGCGGGTTGCCTGCCCATCCAGCCGCGGGAGGCTAGTATCGGCTGACTTCGCCACCTTCAATTACTAGCCGAGCGAAACCAGTACCGCCGCTTTTAATAAAGAAGCGGCGGTAACAGGTAGTATTGCGCGAAGGGTTAACGTTCGTTAACTTTTCGCGCCCGTTTTCGGACTTATAAATCGCGTTAAACGCGGTTTATGCGTTAATGTCCGCGAAAACGGCCGCAAAAAGTTAACGAACCTTATAAATATGCCCCTTAGTCTCACCTCTTAGTAGATAGGACCACCAGCAAACCTTTGAATGCCCTCCCCTTCAACTAAAAGTAGTTTTATTTGTTTTCCTACAGTACCAGCACCACATTTGTTGTTTTACCTTACTGGTCCAGAGGATCAGTTGTTGGCTCAGAGGACCATGTGGTATTGTGTCCCTGGGGAGTGTTTACTTGCCTGGCACTGATTCCCCTTGTGGTACACTAGCAGGTTCCAGTGTCAGCCACATTGTTTGCTGCACTTCCACATCCCCTGCGCTTCCAGTTAGCCCCACTTCTGGGTTTTCGCTGTGACATCGACGTTAGACATCTGACGTCATGCATGTGACTTGTACTGGCGAAATGTTTAAAATGAGGACTTGGGGAATAAGATGCCTCCCCACTAAGAGAAACAGTTTGCTGGAATACTGTTTGTGTCCTCAGAACTGGTAAGCCTGGAAGTGCAAGTAACGTCGGGATAACTACTCGGGTATCCACCCCTCCTGCACTTGCGGGAGTCTCCCTCATTCCGGGGTGGTCTCCTGCACACCGCAAGACCACCCCAGAATTCCGGACTTGAGAGGAGACTTGAAGTCACGCCCCCTTTAAGTAACCATGCCCCGGAACACCCCAGGAATGCCCAAACTCCTCCCTAACCCCGCCTCCCACCCTCCCTAGAATGATGGCCCCGCCTCCATGTGAAATCACGCCCCGCTCCACGTGATGTCACACCATGCTCGTCACTCCCCCTTCTCCACCCTGCCCAGAAGCCTGAAAGGGCATGGTGGTGGATGTCTGACTACTGGTTACCTATCCCTGTCACAGATCAACAAGAAAATAATTGCAGATAAAGATTAAAAAGAGCTGAGGCCCATGGGTAGGTAGAAGTTGAGGACAGTAGAGGCCCATTGATAGGTTGTAGGGGACAGTAGAGGCCCCATGGTTAGGTAGTTGGGGACAGTAGGGAATATATTATTATATATTATAAAGTTTACATTGTACTCTTTACCAGGGATCTCCTACCTCCAGCATTCCACTACAGCACTTAACATATCAGAAGGCATCCAGGGAATGTGGGAGGTGTAGTTTTCAGATATTTGGATGCCTGCAAGTTGAAGACCTGTCATATATTTTAGTGTTATGGGAGGTCTGTTGTTTCCTATTTAAATGTTTTCAGTTTATTTGCTGCCCAACCCGTGACAGACAATTCTGTTTCACCCGACAAACATTTCATGTATGGGTGCTCGGTCGAAACTAGGACCACTTGTATATGGTCTCACAGTTGTATAATTAATTAATTATGGGTCTATTGTGCCCAAAATTCAAAGTTAATTTTTAACATGTTCATAATAAATGCTTAAATAAGGATATGGACTGAAGTTCGCCACCTTGTAAATGTTTGCACAAACAATACAGCCCCAAGGCATAGCATCAAAGGGACATAGGAGGCGGGCATTTAATTTGAATGAAATACAATTAAAATATTAATGGTAACTTAATTAAATGGCTTGTGGATTGGAAATGGTCGGGGAACATGTTGGAATATCCAGGACTCAAAAACTCGATTTTTCGCAACTTTCGAGAACTCGCTTCGAACATTCGATAATTATCCCATGAACGACTCGCAGATTTGAGAATTGATATTTACTCGCGTATTGGCATAATAGAATTTACTCACTGATTGAGAATTCGGTATTTACTCACGTATAGGATAATAGACATATTAAAATATCCAAAATCCGGGTCCAGTATAGTTCGAGAAGTCCGAGTCCGTTCAAACTCGAACTCGGGTTTGAGTTCTAGTCCATCTCTAGTTTGCAGATGACTAAACAGTTTATGGTGAAACCAAAGTTTGTATTAACTGGTGAACCACTCTCTAAGTTCGTCCATCACTATGTATCAAAAGCTTTTAGGTAATGTCCTTCCATTCTTCAAAATTATATCTTTTGTTTCCTTGTATTGATGAGAAGAGGTTTTCTCTATATATATTAAAAAACGGTATTGACTTTGTAAAATCCGTAATGGAAGTGATTTTCACATTAAAAAAACAGTTTCTGTTGCTGGAAAAACAATCTTTATTCCATTGGATGTTAAAGGGTAAACACAATGGAAATACAATAAATTATCTATCAGTGAATGAAAATGTAATTTGATGGTCAAAATTGCTCATATTATAATGAAGGATGGATTTATAAAGGATCAATATCTGTCCAACTTCTCGTTATGAATTCCTAGCAGCATGATTTCTGTCAGGTGTCAAATTTTAGGTAACCTAATGGAACTGACCATTGACATCATCAAATGACTATTGATACTAGGGAAACTGTGCTCAGGTGTTTATATCAGGAGTTATTACAATAAAATCAACATGAGGTTCAGTGTGGGGGTTGAAAATCCATCCTTGGCTACATCGCAAAGAATTTGTATTTCTTTATTTGATGGTGTGGGGGTACAAACATATAAAATATATCGATAGGTTATGATAAAATAAAGTTACAGGGAGATGTAATAAAAGTTCTTATCCTTAAAAATGGTGCTAATTTTCCCCAACCAATCAGATGTTGGCTTTCAAATAATAAATAATATTTATTGGTTGGGGCAAAATTAGCACCATTTTAACAATAAGAACTTTTATTACGTAGCCTGTTAGATTGTAGCTCTTTTGAGCAGGACCAGATGCGAATGGATAAAATAATTGTAAAACAACTGCATAATATGTTTAGAAGAAAATACATAGGGGCATATTATAAAGGTTCGTTAACTTTTCGCGGCCATTTTCGCGGCCATTAACGCATAAATCGCGTTTACCGCGATTATAAAGGCCCGGAAAACGGCCCGCGAAAAGTAACGAAGCGTTAACCTTTCGCGCCGATACTTACCCGTTACCGCCGCTTCTATTTATAAAGCGGCGGTACTGGTTGTGTTTTCGCTCGGCTAGTATCGGTGTTTTACTTCGCCATTGAAGGAGGCGAAGTCAGCCGATACTAACCTCCCGCGGCGGGGATGGGCAGGCACACGCGGCGGTGTCGCACCCGCCCCGGAGACACGCCCACCCCGCCCAAACCCCCCGCGGCGGCAGCGGCGACCACCCGCCGCCGCCACTTCCCAGCGCCCTCCAACCCGTTCCCCGTCGCGGCAATCTCGGAACGGAGGCTAGAAGGGGCTGCCGGGAAGGGGCCGCAGCAGGTGTGGTCGCGAACACCCGCGCGCACCCTCCCCGGCAACCCCTCCAAGCCCCCGCCCCGGCCGCTCCCGGGGAGGGACGGGAGGGAGCCGCTGGGGGGGTGGAGGCTCCTCCAGCGGGCTGGAAGGGCTTTGGGGCTTAGGGGGTCCCGCAGCCCGAACCGGGACCCCCCTCCCCGGCCCTTATAAGGGCCTTCGGCACTGACAAGTGCCTTTGGCGGGGTCCCGCAGCTGAAACCGGGACCCCCAGTGCGGCTCTTAAAGAGCCCTTGGGGACGTCTTCTTTCTTCAGTCCCGGCGACACCAGCTCCGCCGAGGGGCGACCCCCGAGAGGTTACCCCTGCGGCCCCAGGGGTACCCCCGGCGGGCGCCGGCGACCTCAACGAGGCGATGTTGCCGGCGTCTTGATCCGACGCGACGTCTTCGGGCTGGCGACACCAACCCCACTCAGGTCGCGATGCCAGGCAGACTCACTGCGGCGCCAGTGAGCCGCTGGCACCGCCGGCTCAGCGGAGCCGATGTTGCCAGCCGCTTCTTTCTTCTTTCTCAGCCATCTACTGGCGATGGCATCTGAGTTCCGCGGCGGGAAAGCTCCTCTTTATAAGGTTTGCAGAAATCCATAATCCGTTTCTGATTGGTCAATTTTAATACTTGCTTTACATTACCAATCAGATTTCTGGAACTTTCCAGAACTTTCCAGAAATCTGGAAAATCGCAGTAGAGGCGTGAGAGAAAGAAGAAAGAAGCGGCTGGCAACATCGGCTCCGCTGAGGCCGGCGGTGCCAGCGGGCTCACGGCGGCCGCAGTGAGTCTGCCTGGCATCGGCGACCTGAGTGGGGGTTGGTGTCGCCCAGCCCGAAGATGTACGTCGGATCAAGACGCCGGCAACATCGGCCTCGTTGAGGTCGCCGGCCGCCCGCCGGGGGGACCCCGGCCAGCCTAGGGGTACCTCTCGGGGGTCGGCGGCCTCGCGGAGCTGGTGTCGCCGGGACTGGAAGAAAGAAGACGTCCCCAAGGGCTCTTTTTAAGAGCTGCACTGGGGGTCCCGGTTTACGCTGCGGGACCCCCGCCAAAGGCACTTGTCAGTGCGCAAGGGCCCTTATAAGGGGCGGGGAGGGGGGTCCCGGTTCGGGCTGCGGGACCCCTAAGCCCCAAAAGGCTTCTCAGGGCCCCCCGCTGGAGGAGCCTCCACCCCCCCAGCGGCTCCCTCCCGTCCCCTCCCCGGGAGCGGCGGGGGGCTTGGAGGGGTGCCGGGAGGGGCGGTGCGCGGCGGGTGGTCGCGACCACCTGCTGCGGCCCCTTCCCGGCCAGCCCCTTCTAGCCTCCGTTCCGAGATTGCGCGGAACGGGAACGGGTTGAGAGGGGCTGCTGGGAAGTGAGTGGCGGGCGGCCGGTGGTCGCCGCTGCCGCGCGGGGGGTGTGGGCGGGTGTGCGTATGCCCGCCCCCTTAGAGCGGCGCCGGAAGGGATTTTTTTAAGATTCCCTTCGCGCGTTGTTGTCTCAAAACATGTTGTGTGTTTTGTTGCCTGGACAGGGCAAGCTATTGTGACTAGAGGCATCCTATTTACACAGCACGTTAGTGTGGACCTTCTCGTTCTACTTTTTTTCTAATATTTTTGAATGTCTGGGGTGTTTACATACTTTGAAGTAATTTGTCAAAACTGGAAGAAGGAGGGAGAAAAGAACATGAATACCCACAACGAAAATTACAGACAGAAAAAGAACATGGCCATAAGCGCGGGGGTGTCAGAAGAAATTAAAGATATTTTAACAACACACCGTATCCCTGTCTGCTAAATCCAACAACATTACTGAGCAGCAACGGGTGCTCAAAGACCCAATACCAAAAGACAAGAAGACCGATTATATAACAGTGCGTTGCAATAGATGCTCTGCTGATTTTAATGTGTAGGGAGACAAAGAAAGCAGCTAATCATCGGTTCGGGACTTGCCAGGACTGTCATGCAATTATAATGAAAGAGACAATACATTTGAAGATGTAATGTCAACACCTTGAGCCAAGAAACATGAATGGTTAAAAAGAGGGTCATGGGGGCTTTTAATGTCAGAATATAAGAACTAGAGGGTTCCACACCCCTATCTACCATGTACAAACGCTGTTTGAATCTCTCTTAGTCTTTTCGATAACACCTCTTACCCACGCATGCAACACTTTGCATTCAGGAGGGTTCCCTAAACCGTTTGCTGTTATATGCTGATTGGGACCTAAGGATGGCTAAACCTTGTTCCCATGTGGATCTCTATATCCCCGACCACGGATGGACTAGACCCGAACTTGAACATGAGCTTTAAAGTTTGAAGATCCAGAACTATTCCGGATTTTGAACTTCCAAACTTTTAATAATTTTGAATTTTTGACTAATTTATCGAAACATTTGATCATTCTCCTGCTCCTCCAGTTAGCAAGCTCCACGTCAACAGATGGAGCAAGATGAAGAGGGGATGAGTAGAGGTGAGGCACCCTTATATCCCAAAACTGGTGGTATATACGTAATTAGCATATTACAATGAACATACCACCTTAATTACTAAAAACATAAACACATAAAAACATGCAGTACTGTATTTTTTAAGGACAAAAAAAAACTGACCTATCATACAGGTAGAATAGTAACTAGTTTACTATATCTAACATAGATCAACATCATAGTTACTTATCTAACATAGATCCCATCTCTTTCTTATATATATATCCTATATAATATATATATATTGTCTCAACTCGTCAAAATTATTATGACAATTAACATACACGAATATCCTTTACTTTATTACATTAAAGTTATATTCATGGCTAGGTATACACTTGAGCACGAATTTTGGGGCAAAAAATCTTATGTTAGTGCGTGGTTTCGACGCTGACAGTGAAAGGGCGGATTCAGAAATGACAGTTCGGCTGACTGCACATATCGCCCAATAGGTTAGACGAAAGTTCTTTTGTCACTGAGACACATCCCCATTTGCACTACATTAATCATTAGTGTCATAATTACAAGCTAGACGGTAAAATCTGAACCAGTTGCTAATTTTTTTGGGCCTCATCGGCAACAGAAGAATATTTACCTTACCAGTTCCTTTACTACAGTTAGAAAGGAGCACAATAAAATCAACATATTATGGGCACATCTCACTTGGTTCCGAAATCTGAATGATCTTCTGATCAGGATGGATTGGACAGATTCGGGAATTTGAAACGTATTTTCTTATATGTTGAAATGTAAGGAAGCTATTGTTCAAAAATAGAATAACGCTCGAAAATCCTGCAAATAACTATCGGTAACTCGAAAGTGGTTCTCCCGATACGATTTTTTGCGATTTTCGAACGTTCTATTTTTGAAATTATCGAAAAATACTCTTCGTATATTTTCATCTTGCATCTTTTCTGAAAGAATCTGATTGAATGACAATCAAATTCTGAAATCGATGGAATACAAACATAATTATTCCAAAGATTGTAAACGATTTTTTACGAATGATCGCCAACTCAGTCCAGATCATACCGAATTCTGATCTGTTAAGTAAAAAATCTCGAAATTAAAACCAAAGACTCCTGAATCGCATCTCTTCAACAATTGACTCTCGACAATATGTGAACTCGAAAAGTATGAGAGGCATTACCGCAAATCGGATGGTTACAGATCCTTAGGATTACAGATCTTTCAGCAGAATTTTTTCTCTTGACTTGTTTTCCCGAAATCCACGTACCCAGGCACGATTACAGTAGAGTTTCACTTGTTGAACTGTGTTTTGAACAAACTGATCAATGATAACAGATAACATGCTGGTGAAATGAAAACACCTATAAAATCTGGCATTCTTGAATGACATTTGCTCAATTTTTTAAAATATCAACAAAGCCAAAAGAACGTGAGCGAGAAAAGTGATGTGAGTAAAAGGCATTCAGTGGCTTATAGTATACAGAACTATTTGGCATTTCATTTAGTACAAAATTGACTCCCTGTATATCCTTTAAAAATGGTGCTAAGTTGCCCCAAACCATCAGATGTAGCTTTCAAATGTTAATAAGATCGATTGTTGGGGCAAAATTAGCACCCATTTTAAGGATATACAGGGAGATTCAATCAAATTTTAGGCTAATTAATGGTGCTAAATTTTTGGCCCCACCAATCAGATCTTAGTGTACATTTTGAAGCATCTGAGTTGGTTGGGGCCAAGCAAGCTTACACCTTTTAAACGATAAGAATTATTGAATAACCCGGAAGAACTTTTATGAATAACCCTGCAAGAATGTTGATTACAAAATAGGTTTGTTTATCGATCACAAACCTAAATATTAAAGAAGGGCTTATATATTATTATTTCCTTAATATGGAATATAATTTTCAAGATCTTTCATGGTCTGGGTATTATAAAGAAGGTATTTCAAAGCTACTTTTGTAGGGTTGTGTTTTTTTTCTACAACTTCTGATAATACAAAAGGGACACCCAATAAAAAATTGTGTGTAATTATGTATATTATGGGTAGGTTAGCATAATCACTCAAAAAGTATTATTATTGCCTTGGTGCTACTGGTGAGAGTTTCAAATGTGATTGATTGAATGGCAGGCACACAAAATGGCTTTAAACGTTATATAGACGATATCTTGCATTCTATGAGAATGGACTGACTACAAGCTTCAGGGAATTCCTTAATATCGTAACTCAATGAGGCCACAATTTTAATATTACCCTGGAACCATAATAATGCAAACCATAGAGTTTTTGGACTTACGAATCTACCAAGTATCAGGCAATTGTGTTACCACACGATTCACAAACCCACGATCGTAATACGATATTAACATTCGACTAGTTACCACCCTCTGGCCACAAAGAAGGTGTATATTTTTATCTCCATTTCTCAGGGTCTTTCACAACATTCGGATTTTGATAAGGAATACGAAAGCCCCGATCATGCAAAAAAATTCCATGATAGAGGATCAGACAAAAAACTAGAATTCCACTCCATTAGATCGTGCATCTCCCACAATGTTACTGACAAACCGATAAATGCAACATAATACAAAAGTGGCAGACCTTCCCAATAGCACTAGGCTTATAACGCCATACTACCAATAAGATTTGTATGAGTGTACTCAAAATTGGCCCAATTACAATGACACGACTCCTCTCCCATTTGCAGAAGTACCCCTGATGTTCGCTTATCGCAAGGGCCAAAAATCTCCTAACTATTTGGTCAAACCGACCTGAAACCTAAGGAAATTAAACTAGAACTAATGGTTACCTCAGAAAATATGGTTTGCTGAAATGTGTGGGGTGCCTTACTTGCGCTCATGCCCTGACAGGCAAGTGACTTTCCCGTACCCACACAGTGGAAAGATCCCCATGACACACTACATTGAGCTGCCTTAGCTCATATGTCCGTACATTGTCATATATCAATGCCCCTGCGGACTATATTATAAAGGGAAAAACAACTTACCCACATCAATAAGAGAGCGATGTGGACCAACCCAACATCAGATCAGTCCTTAACACAAAAGAGATAGATATATAATGAATCCAAATAGAAAGGGAAAAACAAAGTGATGACCGAACAACCTGTAGCTTCCATTTTAAGAGGCTAGACATACCCTAGCCAATTCCCGCTGGATGGCTATCGACCATATTAGCCTACTGATGGGCATGGATACGAAACAAAAGTTACTACAAAAGGAAGCATCGGTGGATAAACATTGGACACTGTTTCCCCCGTAAAGCTACTTAAGTGAAATCCGTCTCCCTGGCTTGCTTTCTATGAGAGCTGGGGCAACATAGAAAAAATATTGTTTATAATTAAGGTATATCTTCCTACTGTTTATTGCCATTTATTCTTAGTTACCTATATAGAATGATTATCCTGCTCTGCTATTCTATAATATATGGTCTTAGTTGCCTTATGATAGATGTGGCCACTGAGGTTTTGGATACACTGAAATTAGTAATTACAGATTTTATTGTTTTTAATGTTTTATTCTAATCCAGTCTTTGTGTGTTATTCCAAGTCGTTCAGGATTTTAATGTAATAGTCTGCCATGCTCTTATTCACTAGGATATTTAATCGTTTTAATATTGTTAGCAATGTCACTTTAAGACACGTATCGTAATTTTAGGTTAAGGTTATTTTACACTCGAGTCCCAGGATTTCCCTGGACTTTTTTATCTAGCACCTGACACTTTGTTGATTTGAGATTATTATCTATAGTCACTTTGTGTAACTGCTTGCTTAAAAGGGAACTTAGGGCACTTTGCTTAATACTTTAAATTATAACCCCCTATTTATTTTAAACTATGTTTGAGATATTGGTAATAACCACTCTTCGATGTTGATGGCAATCACACTTATATGTTGTAATAAACGTTTATAGACATAGTTTAGGGAAATGTGCATACCAGTGGGTTTGGGATGTGGACAACTCAGTGTTAACTGAGTTAATGGGGTTAATTGTGTGTGTCACTTGACTTTAAAATTCACCAGGAAATGAGGTACTGTTAATCCTGTATGACGGTCCAGGTGGACTGAAACGTGTTGATTGTAAATACACCTTAATAAACTATTGTTTTTTTTTTGAAATTCCAGTGTTGAGTGCTCCATATCTCTTAAAATTTCTAGGTACCTGCATGGGAGTCAGCACCCTGTCGTTGATACATGGGAGTGGTAGCGCGAGTTGGAGATCTAGATTTTCTTAAAACAATAAACGTCTCTTTGGACACTAGAGTGGTTATATAAATAAAAGTCTTTATCATTAAATGTGCGAATTTGTCACCAACGCAATCAGATCCACTTAGCAGTAAAGCTACATCTGAGGTGATGCAGCATCCTAGAATTATACATACCCATATCTTTCGATGAAAATTTGCTTTAAAGGGTTTTTGGTAATTGCTGTAGGAGGGGAGATTTAATTATTATGATTGCTTGCTAACATGCCATAGGACGAAAATTGCGACAGCCATATACACTCTCTAACCTTTGCCTTTAAATCTTTACAATAGATACACTGATTAAGGGAAGAGACAGAGTAAAACCTTGCTTCATATTGTTTTCAGTCCACCTTTCTAAAGGAATAGCCCCAGATGAATCAAATACATTGATGTCTCCTAGTAGTATTATACAGGATGATGCTTAAGCCAGGCAAACGATTTATTGCATTCCTTAACACTGGCATCCTTTCAGCAGCTCCTCAGGAAAGGATTGATACAAAACAAATGAAATGATAGATTCCCAGCTATGTAGGGGATTATTAAATATGATTCTTTTTTTCTGATTTGTTCTGCAATAAGGTACACAGTAGGCACAAGAGCAGGAATTTATTTTGTCTCCCCAGGCTTATTCATTCTGCTTTCATTCTGACATCAAAAACATTTATGTTCATGCAAATAAAAGGCATATATGAGATAATTAAATTGCTTTCACCTTGATTGGGTTTTTATTGGAAACATGGAATGGAACATTAAGCTTTTGCAATAAAAACTACAAAATAAAAATCACTCAAACTAATGCCCTTATTATCTTTTTTCTCCATACACATTATAATACTCATTGTACAATCTCCTTTATCCTAACTTGGTTTTATTGAATGGCAGGATAATACCAATCACTATTAACTTACATTAAAGGGGAGGCATGTGTTCATGATGTTTATCTGTACTAGTATGGGAGAAATATATTCATTGATGCATGTGGCACCCAGAGCCATGGCACTATTTTTTGCAATTAAGCGAGAGGTTTATTTATAATATATTGTTCTATTTCTGAAAAGAGGTATGAATAATCTAATTAATAAAAAGCTAAGAAAGCATTCACATACATATATGATTGATTATGAGACACCTGAGCTACACTCTATATGCTGTGTCCTAGTCATTTTCTGTACAAACATTCATTCATGGCATTTAAATTAGTCTGTTGACTAATAGGGACAGTTCCAGTGGAAATTTAATCTTTGTTAAATGTTAGTTTGTGGCTAAGCAATACTTAGTTATTCACAAATTCATCTTCATTTTAAAAAATCAGTTGATTTTCATACCCCTTCTGTTCCCTGTGTTGATATTGAGTAGCTGATTTTCCGGTTCTACGGTCCTTCTTCTTCCCAGGATGCCACACATCCTTAGAAATGTTGCCTAACAGTATATTCCTACTGATTGGCTTGTGGATGGGTCAAAGATGCTCAGATCTCTACTGACGAAACGAACTCAACCACACTGGGTCAGGCAAAGACCATAACAGTCTCTACTAGGGGTCCTGCAACCGAAAATTTCGTAGTTTGCTTGCATATATTTATACACAGCAAAATGCTGAATTGGCTGATTAAGTCATTGGGATTTTAAAAAATATGCTCGTTTTCTTCTGAAAAGCATATGTATTTGCATGGAACTTCCCATTTAAGCAAACTAGACAGTAATAAATTCCAACCGACTAAGAAAAAACAATGTTGATCGTTCATCCCAAAGCTGGTTATTTGTAATTCTCATTAAAGTCTTTTATCATTTCTAAGAATAAGTTTGACTATCATATGATATTACTAAAATTGTGTTCTCATCTTAGAAAAACACAAATCATTCGCATTAAACCTGAAAACATAAAGCAATCCCCTTCTTTATGGGGATCTGAAGAAATATATTCATAAACAAGCTTTTATAAAAAAAATAAGCCTAACAAGTCTGTTTTGACCAGTGAAGGGCTGAACACTGGGTCCCAATCCCTGGTCAATACATTTATATTATTTGCCAACACTGCTTCCCTTTAGCTATCGCCAATATGTAATAATATCATGACAAAGCACCTTTAGTTTATTTTTCATTGGTATATTATATCTAGGTTGTGTTGGGTCCCACAGGATTGGTGTGGTTGTATTTGTAATAAGTCTCCTCCCAGCGTTTCTTTCATAGTGCTGAGGATCTTTGATACTGTGTGTGACCTAAACCAGCATGTGCATACAATTAATATATTTTCTGGTGAATACTATTCAGAATCAGTATTTGGTTTTAGAACAACAATATAAACAAACAAACTGCCCTTGAAAAGTAGTTTTGTGCGTTGATATTATTGATATTATTAATCAGGTCACTATTAGGTATAATCATGTTTTTTTTTTTTTATTTAACAAGGGGTTTGTTCACGCATGAGTCAACTCCGCTTATAATGTCTGGGAGTCTTACATTTCCCTTGGCGTATATATCTCTGCTAATTGTGTTATTACACTAATTATCGTCACCGTTTCCATTATGCCCCTCATCTCCCTTTGAATTAGAAATTCCAGACACATTTTGGTTTAAAAATAAATAAGCTGTACGGAAAAAGAAATGCACTAATAAATAGGGCACACCGTGCTTTTAGGCAAATTCGAGTTCAGAACACATGGCGTTTTAATACAACGACATGAAAAAAACAGTTAATTAGTGCTCAGGATTGTGTTCTGGGTGAGTAAGGACTTTGACTGATTCTTAGTAAGTATGAAGATATAATAGAGGAATTCCACTAAGGACTTCACTTCACTTTCTTTACTATCTATTCAAGTGGATCAATTCCTGTTGGCTCAATTAGGTCAGAGATTGAGTTTGACCAGCAAAGTCATGGCAATTATATTTGAAGACACCGTGTATACAGAAACTATCTAATTATGAATCCATATTAAAGAAGAATTTACATCTCCCAAACATTCAATTTATAACTCATATACCTATTAGAAGTATTGTGCGGGAGTGTGTGACCTTTGCAGCTCTTGTTTGGTCATGGTAAGGAGGATAACACAATGGGAGTTTATATTATTGTAACATAAGTAAAACAGCTTTCCTCCAGCTGCTACTAATACATATAAGCAGATTTTCACCGTAGTTCACTATCTACAGTAGGTGAATAAAATTTAATAACGAATTCAGAAAGGGATGAAAATGCATTTGCTTGATAATATTTTTCAAATCCAGGAAGTGCTTTTATTGTATGTCTTTTCTGGAGTTGACTAATCAAGCAAATGCAAATGATGATGTGATGGTGAGGTATCATTTAGTAATGAAAACTGTATTCCTCTCAGACTCTTTCCCAAGCTTTTTAACTAAAGATGCAGCGAAATGCGAGCTTTTACCATGCTATAATGATTGTACTGAAAAATACAGGACTGCTCCCAACAGTGTAGCGGGACTCTCCAGAAAAGGAAATAAAACTTTTCTTTTAATAAAAAAGGCATCTCATATTTAAAAGGGCTGTGTAAGGGCTAGGCCACACTAACGCATTTTGCGCATGCCAAGTTAGTTAAGATGGAATCGCAGGAATGCAACACATTTCCACGATTCTGATGCCCAGGCCGTAAAAAAACGCGAAACAATGCCTTTTTATAAGTTCATTTACAAAAAAATGCACCGTTCATAAATGCGAACATGCACAGAAATCGCACACCAGTCCGCTCACATGCTTGCGGCTGATTTGGGGGCATTGTAGTGTGGACCTTAGCCTTAAAAGCTTAATTCAATAAAAGCGCACACCCACAACTTCCAGGATATCACAACACAACGATATCGTACTACTGCCACAGAAGATAGCAACTGGTATCTGTAATGCGAAATCCTCTTTACCATTATACCCAGCACATAGGCTTTAAAAATGAGAGACAATGGCTGTTCCAAGACAACAACCCTTTCCAGCAGAACTGAACTCAAATTTGAACAGGTGTGTTCCCTATTGGAGTTATGCCTGAATCACCACCTTTTCAAATAAAAGATGTGTTTTACAAGCAAAAACATTGATGTGCCATATTGGTAAACCTTCACATGGAGGAAGAGAGACAAAGGCTTCTAGGCTACTTTCACACTAACGACTGTTCGCACTGGTGCGGCATTTTCAGTAGCGGTATCTCAGCATTGCCTCTAGGAAAATGCTGCATGCAACGTTTTCCTAGCGGCAAAACATCTAGAACCGCTAGCAAAATGCTGCATGAACGGCGAAACAGCTAGTTATTTTAAAAGATAAAATTAATGTTTTTTTTTAGGGTGGAAGGGTTCAACTGCAAGCTGCATAAGTACTTATGTTCTTCTGTGCTTGTATGGGTTTCCCATAAACATGAAGACATTCGATTTGTTGACATAGATTGCACGCTTTTCAGGGCAGGGCCTGTGAATGGATTCAATAACTGTAATGTTTAGACTTATAGAAGAAGTAAAGTATACACAAATATTTCTGACCATGGCAAATGTAATTTTTTTTTACATTACATTTAATATAGTGTAGTTATTTAATCTCGAACAAACTAAGCTTTTGTTTAACCAAGCATGCAGAGTGTTTATTACGGGCAATCTTAGATAGCAAACATATTTAATCTTGAAAGAGTAAGGGTCTTCCTTAACGGTCAGGTGGAAACAATAAATCACAACTAAAGAACAAGCTTTAGGACAAATGACTAGACACTCTGGGGCCTTACTAAAAGCCCATTTAGTCTGCTGAGAATGAGGTTGGCTATATAATTATCTTTAGAAAGGCAATCAAAGTTCATCTGATCAAAATCGAATCTACTCATGAGACAGGTAACAGTTGCATCATTTGTTTTGGAGCAACCTGTTTATATGCTCACAGTAGCCAATGAGAATTAGATGCGATGCTAATGGTGATTTCTTTAGTTACAACACTATGGTAATGAAAAGCTGAGACTGCTAAAATGAGGAAATGTCTGAATTGAACTTTCATTTTAATTACAAGTATTCTTCAAAATGCACTGGGTTGATATTGTAACTTGTACAATGTTATGCTGAAAGCAACTGACTTCATTTTAATAAAGGCCTCGTTATACACTTGAAAGTTATGTTAAAGGTTTAGGAGAGAATATTTATTTTTTAAAATGGATATTTAATGGGAATATGCAGGTCTGGAAAAATCCCGTAATGACCGATTTTTACAAGTTCACTGTTATCACTAGAAAAAAATACCTGAGAAAAAAACAAAAACAAGAACTAGAAAGTAGAAGCAGTCCATATGCACCTGCCTCCTGCGTGCAGATGTCTGGTTTCCCTACTTCTGAGGGAATGGTTAAATCAGCAAAGTATATGCAGAGTCCATTCCAATGTGAACGGTGAGGTTTATTACAAAACCACTCATCAACATACACAATGTTTCAGGGTCTAGGCCCCTTCACACCTGTGAAGGGGCCTAGACCCTCAAAACGTTGTGTACGTTGTGAGTAGTTTGTAATAACACTCACCAAAAAACAGAACTAGAATAAACAGATCAATTAATAAAACAAAATATAGAAATTTTGCACTAACAACTGCAGACATTGTTGCTATTAAATACAAATAGGCAGGGTTCGGATGAATCTATTGTACACTTTTACCATTATTTTGCCTAGATTGCCATAGCAATATCAATAGAAATGATTATTTCTGTATAATCGGGCAGCGTTTAAAGAAAGTTGGAAAAGAACTTAGGAAAGGGGATGCAGACTATTATTTTAGGGCCAACCAATGATATTTTGGTACTTCTGTTGACTGAGCCAAAATATAGCTGTACTGTTCAGCTGCCACAGACCAATGTCATTCTTCTTCCAAAATGGATAAAACTTAATTCAGAGATATAGGTAAACTTCGCCCAATCATTTCGACTCCTATGGACTGCACAATTGGTGCGCCAAAAATGTGACCAGCGATATTTTGGCTGAAATATCTGCATGTGTGTACTAGCCTAATGTATTTTGTATGGCAATGTGTGTTATATAAAGATGTAGTGTAGAAGTAGAATTTTTTTCTGTCTGTATTGTATAACTTTTAAGTAGGGTTCACTCTAACTTGAGATATAAACCAGCATGCGCAGTCATCCTTTATTCTCGTTGCAATTGCTTTGCTAGTTTTATGTGGTTGAGAAATACTGTAAATTCATGTTATGTTGTTTAGCTAACATTGGTCCTGAGGTTGTTATATGAGAGTGACCATTGCATTAGCAGAATAAATAAAGTGTGGGGGTGGTGGGGGGATTTGGTTCACATTAATAAACAGTTAGTCATGCTAGTGCTTTTTTGTGCTAAAGGAAGGACTGATTTCTCCTGTTGTTCCATTAACATGTATACATTATTAGATAGGCTTGCATTATAGAAAACTTTTATGGCTTCCTTCAGTTTACTGACCACTGAAATACATTTAAGAAGCAGCGCTCTAATATACTCAAATACTTCAATGCTTAATAGTATACAATGCTATCATGCACACTTTGGTTTCCTTCTTGTAGAAACCAATTCTAAACACAGTTTCAAAAACAGGTGCTCAAAGGGGAACTGTGGTCTCCATACAAATGGCTTTTATTAAAAAGAGCACATTCCTACTTTAAAATACCCAGGAGCATGCTTCTGGCTGCAGTTAGCAGTATAAGGTTGGAGCATGCCCACTGTTGGGAAAGAGCATCATCAGCTGCATCTTAAGCTCATCCTGAGATTCTAAATCATTTTTAAAGCTAGCCATAAGCCTAAAACATTTTTTTACATCTCCCTAAGCCCATAGGTAGAGGAAAGGACAGAGAATGGTTTCAGGTCTGTAACATTTCTTCAGGAAAGAACAATTTTTTGTGCCCGTGTATAGGCACTTTATCGGGCAAACCGGCCACCGTTTGGAGATCTGCCTGGCGATCAGGAAACGATCCCCCAAACGAACTGTCATTCTATTTCTAGCAAAAGATAAAGTTTCTAAACATACCTGTGATCACAGTTGAGTTGCTGGTGGTGCACCATGTAAATGCAGTGTTTTTAGGAACAAACAGACCAAGAAGTCACAAGTTTCTAATCCCCTAGTTTACTTATGAAAAATATAACATGGTCTACTGCCTGAGTTTAGTGCTTTGTTCTTTGTTTTGTTTCCATGCTTCTGGAAAAATATGAAGTTTCTACATATGTACAAACTGTATATATAGCATCTGTTATTTATTTACCAACCAGCGTGAATTGCTGACAGTCTGCTAAAGTGCTAGGTTAGGAAATAATCAGACTGGGACACAGGTTCAATTCCCCATGCTCCATTTTTGTTTTTATTATGTGTTCTAACAAAAGATAAAGACTCTACATACGCTTGTGAAGGTTCTCATTCATCCAGGTCATGTATATCTGTTGTATTCAATTAGAATCAACTGGACTTGAATTAGTTCTTGAAGACGTTCGCTAGTCATCCGACTGGCTTTCTCAATTCAGAAGACTTGTACAAGAATCTGTGGCAATTATGTACCCTGGAAAATCCCAATTACATATACACCAAGTGTTAAGGGTGTGATTGGATAGTGGCTAGAGTCTAGACGCCCAGTAAGGTGTAAAACAGCATTGTACATGGCAGACAGTTGGTGTCGAACCCCCCACCTCTATTTAGGCTTGGTTTCTTTATTTTCACATAAATGGCCTCCTCTAACACACTTTACAATCTTCAAAGGTATGTCCTTTATCCTTAAGATGCAGGTACACGGCTGAGTCCTGACCCGAGGAATTGGTCTTCTGTGCTGGGCCATACGTTGATGCAGTTGCTGTTTGGTCTCCCCCACATACAAATCAGAGCATTCTTCACTGCACTGCATGCATATATGATGTCGCTTTTCTGTGTTTGGTATTGGTCTTTCGGATGTACCAATTGCTGCCTCAGTGTGTTGTTGGTTTAAAGCAGACAGGGATACGATGTTTTTTGAAAATTCTTCTTAATTTCTCGGAGACCCCTGCTACATATGGGATGACCATGTTCTTCTCCGTCTGCTTTTCCCCTTCACTGTTGGTATTGTGTTCTTTTTTTCTTCCTACTTCTTTGAAAAGGCCCAGTCTGATATCCACAAGTTTTAAGGGCTCCTCTGAGATGTTTCATTTCTTTAGGATTGGATTGGATTTCCAGGGTACATAATTGCCACAGATTCTGTACAAGTCATTCTGATTGAGAAAGCCAGTCGGATGACTAGCGAAACGTCTTCAAGAACTACATTTCAAGTCCAGTTGATCTAATTGAATACAACAGATATACTCTACATGTACCATTTTTTTTACTTATTATCCCTTGTGGCATAGAGGTAGAAGCTTTTTAGAAAGGCACAGTATAGAAGGTTGCTGGTTTGATTCTCATACTGTGTTTTTTTTTTTGCTGAAATGTTACAGGGCATGTACACCTTTTTTTTAAAATTTCATATGTTGTAAGGCTTGCTCCCCCAGCCCAAACTGCATTATTCTTATTTTCAGAAAATCCCCCGATCTTTACTTACCTTACCTCTTTCCTCCACCGTACTGCCCGCCCTCTCTTGCATGAAACTGCAAGCAGTGGGCTGGACCGGTAGCCACAACCATGATTGGCTGAGAGGCAGCCAATCATGGACGTGGCTGCCGGTAGTTCAGAACGCCAGAGGAGAGAAGGAAGGAAAGAGTTCGGGGGACTTTCTGAAAATAAGAATAATTGCAGTTGGGGCTGGGGGAGGAAGCCCTACAATATATGAAAAGGGAATTACACTAGGGGGAGGGAGATGAAAACGGTGGGAGAGGAAGCGAGAGGGAGGGAGGGAGGGAGAGGGAGAGGGAGAGGGAGGGAGAGGGAGGGGAGAGGGAGAGGAGGGAGAGATGGGGGAGAGAGGGGGAGGGCTTACTGCACATGGCAAAATTCTCCCGGGGAGGAGAAACAGGAGGCAGAGTCCTATATTGACTCTGCTAGGCTCCTGGTGGCCAGTTTTTAGACTTTGGGGAACAATGCAGCCATTGGAGCAGGGATGTAAGGTAAGGAATTTTATGCACTACACAGTGGGGCCAGAAGGTGGGGGGATATAGTTTGGGGGTGGACATACACTGCAAAGATTACTTTTCTTTTTGTGCATGAAAAGCAAGGGAATTTAACATTGTTAGGGATAGAAGTATTTTAATGTGTTTACACAAAAAACTGCACTGAAATCTGTGTTCTGTGTCAGAGGGAGGGATCTCTGCGTTGTAACATGATTGGCTGTCAGCTTTTAGGAAGCAAGACTGCAGTTTCCTGTGAAGTGTACTGCGTACACTTAGCTGGGTGTTCCCAGATAAGGTGAATTATGGGAGCTGACTCCTAGTATTGACAGGTTATTTTCATAAATCCCCAGTATCCACAGCAAAGGGAGAGACGAGACACAATGTGTTTGTGAATGTGCTCTGTCTATTGGGACAATGTTGTCTGGGACTTCAGTTCCCTTTATTTGTTAGGGTGGTTAATAAATATAAAGTGTCAGTATTCCTATAAACCTACCATATACCATTTGCGATTTGTATTTAATTAAATCATTATAATAAATAATAATAATATAATATAGTGGTAATTTAAATTTAAGGACCTATTTATATACCTGCAATAACAATCATCACCATATTATATAGAAAAAGCCTATTGACGCAAAATACCAGGTGGTATAAGTATTTTGCAAAATAACAGATACTTTTTAAAAATATCCATACAGCACCTTATAAAATGTGCCCTTATAGTTTGTCTGTCATTGGTGAACTACAAAAGCTACCAATTAAATGTCCCTTAAACAACTAACTTCAAATTTATTATACTGAAGCTATTGCCAAATTATTCATCCAATGGAGCCCTAACTACTAAACAAAATAATCTTTTGGTGAAAAAATAGATATAGTTAAATTAATCATAATTTGTACTTTTCTTATGGTCAGTTAAGCTTATGGTTTGAAAAAGGCTTAACAAGTTTAGGTCACATGAATACATTCAAATTCACTATGGTTTACCCGAACTGAGACGCAAATCGGGTAAACCTCAGGTGCCCAATTAAATTGAATACAATTTCGTACATCGGTTAAGTAAGCATATATATAAATTACGTATAAATGGATATAAGTGCAACAAGCCTTGACACTTAGAAATAACTGTCTGCCGACAAAACCTTACATCTAAGTGGGAGGGACAACATACATATACAAGTGGGGGGATGGGTACAAAGTGTCTTTAAAGGGCTAACAATCATTAGTTCTCCTGATGCTCATGTGATACTCTAGTTTTAAAGTATTAATGGATGTCACCAGGCAAACAAAGGAGGAAGAGTTCCAAAAGTAGGGACAGCAAGAGAGAATGGTTTAAGGCGGGAGGCAGCAGTGTTAGTTGGGGGTCTGTGGAAAGATTTCGCTGTGAGAAACGGAGGGCATGGCTTGGAACATAAGGACCAAGAGAGAAAATAAGTAGGAAGTGGGGCAGAAGAGCGAAGGGATTTAAGGTTAAAAGTAGGGATTAATATGATTCTTTGTTTGATGGGAAGCCACCCTATGGACTGAAGTATCAGGGTTGCGGGTTCTTTTTTAGGAGAGTGAGATGATCCGAGCTGCCGAGTTTAAGATAGACCGGAGAAGAGAGAAATGAGAGTCCGGGAGTCCAAGTAGTAGTTACAGTAGTAGGATTCTAGATCAGATCACCCCAATTAACTTACCCCCCAACATTTGGAAATGTAAAAGGAGGACAGATGGGAGATGTGGTTGTGTGGCAGTATTAAAATGCAGCTAGAAAGAAAGGGGGGCCAAAAGGAGCAAAAAGCCCTCCACTGAGCATAAAAAATTGAGAAACACCTTCTTATAACAGAAGGCATCTTGCAGTCTCAGCTATATGAATAGCAGTGCCCACAAATCTAAGAAACAAGAAGTATTTCTTCCTCCCAGTTCCCCAGAGTAAAGGAAGAAGATATGCAAAATGAATCTGTATCTAGGGATGGACTAGAACTCGAACTCGAAACGAGTTCGAGCTGAAATTTAGAAGTTCGGACAAATTGCAACTATTCGAACTAGCGCGGGTTCGAACTAGTTAAATTTTCCGGACTTGTGGGACTATTTTCGATAATCCTCGAACGTTCGGATTTCCGAACGTTCATCAGGCCTCGAACTGCCGTTTCCGAAAATCCCCGAACGGCCAGAGATTTGCGGCCGACATCCCCGCGCCGTACATTCAGGGTCCCGCAGCTCGAAACCGGATCCCCTCCTGGGTCCTTACAAGGACCTTTGTGGCCCTGACAAGGGCCCTTTGGGGTACCTCCTAGGCTGATGGCCCTTGAAAGTATTGTTCGTTTTCGGTAACCCTCGAAAGTATGGTTAATTTTCGGTAACCCTTGAATGTATTGTTCGATTTCTTTAACCCTCGAATTTATGGGTGTATTTTCAGTAACGCTGAACTATCACTCCCCCATTAACTTTCATGGGTCCGAATTTGAACTTTCGAATTTCTGACACTTTACCCTGGGCAGTTTTCGAAAAAACACCTCTCAATGCATCCACACCTGGCATTCAGAAGGTCCCTAACACCTGGGTGTCATATGCTAATTGGGACTTTCAAGGGTACTTATTGCCAACAGATTATTGTACAAGTCTTCTGAATTGAGAAAGCCAGTCTGATGCTAGAGAAACGTCTTCAAGAACTAAACTCCAGTCCAGGTTGATCTAACTGAATACAACAGATATACATATGACCTGGATGAATGAGAACCTTACAAGCTATGTGTTTCTCAGCATTACCTATCTGAAAGTAATGAAAACCATCACTATCTGAATGTGAATGAAACCATCACTATCTGATGTGAATGAAACTTTAAGCAGATCACTCGGTCTCCACATTTTTGTTAATTACCTAATTAAGCCCCGACACACTTACCCAGCTAGATTGGAAGTGAGAAAGCCTGCTATATGGATCAAGTGCACAAACTAGAGAACAATGTCTCTACTTTTTGAGAAAACTAAGGAATGCTAGCCTCCCACAGAAGCTGCTGATTAATTTCTACAGATGCACTGTAGAAAGCATTTTGACCAATTGCATGATGGCCTGGTACAACAGCTGCACCAAGGCTGCTAGAGAAGTCTTGCAGCGAGTTATTAAAACAGCAGAATCCATTATTGGCACTGAACTACCATCACTGGAAGTTTTGTATAGACTCGCTGTATGAGAAGGGCCAAAAACATTAAAAGGACAACACTCACCCTGGAAACACCTTGTTTGAGCTCCTCCATCAGGTAAATGTTTTAGATTAATCCACATAAAAACAAATAGACTGAAAAAACTTTTTCCCATCCACATAAAGTTGATGAACTCTGAATCCTCTCGTAATAATGAACACTATGTACAAATTGTTTAAAGGGCATCTATAGTGGGGAAAATGAACTTTTTTTCTTTCTTTCCATGTGTTCTATAATTCCTCACAACCCCAGAGTGTCTTCACTTTTTTCAGATTCCCTCTCTGTCCTGAGATACACCAGTATAGAAATACGTGATTGCATTCCTCTACTCCTACTTGGACTGTCAATCAAATCCCTGTGCTTGATCCCCCCTCCCTGCTCTGTAATAAACATAGAGATAACAGCATTAGCAGGGGGAGAAGGTAGCTTTGATGGTAGATATAAGGCTGCACTTGACCCCCCTTCTTATAGCTTTCACTGATTGATGATGGTCACAGGTGAGAGATCGTAAACTGTACTGATCTCCTTCTTCCGTGTCTCCAGGACAGCTTACTTTCTTTGGCCACTTGCGTGGTGTGTTTTTCAGATGTTGAACTTTAACTCCTACTGCACATAAAAAGCTTGTCGGTTAGCCGGAGCTGAGACATGGAGGGGTAACAAGGGGAGGGAGAAGGGGGGAATGCTGCACATAGACTGACACCCGTGTTAAAGAGTCAGTGACAGATATAGGATTAAGGCAGCACAGAGTACATGAATTTAAACTTTGCAAAGGGGCAATGTGTTTTTTTCACTATAGATGCCCTTTAAATATCTGTATACCTGGCATACTTGTATAATTTCTTCTCTTTCTACCTTTGTTACTATCACTATATGCACACGTGGGATTGCCATGAAAAGTAATTTTGTTGTGTTACACAATGACAATAAAGTGCTTGAACTTGAACTTGAAGTATGCCAGTTGTGCAGATAATATGATATTGTATGGGGCCTAGGAATTGTATTGATTATCTTTTCTACGTTTGTATACATGTTTGACCGATCAAATATTAAATTAGCCTAATTGGAGTGCTTCCACAATCCTTGTATTGTATGTATTTATTGGGAGGCTTGGTCAAGCCTCCCTGGTGTAATAGCACCCCCAACACGCCCCTTTTATGGGAGGTCCTATGCCTTTAATATAAAGCACTGGATGGCCTCTTCCTCATTTTAAAAAGCCAAAGGGCTGGGGGGAAGTGAGAGAGCCTGTTATATGGATCCAGTGCATAAGAATGAGAAATGCAAGTTTGCACTTTCCAGACTGGGTTACCTTGACGTGGTTGGGAAGGCTTTTCATTCATGTGATCACAGTAATGTATACTAAAACCCCTTTGTTTATAAAGTATGCCAGTGTGCAGAATAATGATATTGTATGGGCCTAGGAATGTGCATGATTATCTTTTCTATGTTTCTATGTTTGTGTAAATGTTTGACCAGATCAGTAGCACTTCTGCTAAATGTGTTTGTAAATTAGCCTAATTCGAGTGCTTACACAATCCTTGTATTGTATGTATTTATTGGAAGCCTGGTCAAGCTTCCATGTGGTAATAACACCCCCACACGCCCCTTTTATGGGCGGTCCTATGCCTTTAAATATAAGCACTGGATGGAAGGCCTCTTCCCTCATTTTAAAAGCCAAAAAACACAATGCCAAACAAGGAAGACATTGTAATATACAGATAATTTTCAGTATACTAACAATTTAGGTACAAGCTCATATCACAATTTGCAATGATGCAAAATCTTTCTAATATTAAATGCCTTACAAGTGAGGCCAAATAAAATCCATGAAGTACTGAATGCTTTTATGGGGATAAGGACCTCCAAGCTATTTAAAACTAAAAGGGTTTAGGAAAGAATTATGCACTGTGTGTGCCACACATACAGTAGTGCATCCTGTGAAGATGTCAAAATAGTGGAGGAAGAGATTATGGGGCATATTTATAAAGGAACGATGTTAGCGCAAAAAAATTACCGCCGCACATCGCGCCGCCGCGAAAATAGCGCTATCGCCGTATTTATAACGGCGAGCGATATTCCCGCATACCTATCGCGGGCCCATGTGCTGCGGTAATTTTAAGCATACTATATAGTATCGCCGCGAAGGGACTTTTTTTCTAATATTTTTGAATGTCTTGGGGTGTTACATACTTGAGTACATTGTCAAAACTGGAAGAAGGAGGAAAAAGAACATGAATACCACAACGAAAATTAGACGAAGAAAGAACATGGCCATAAGCAGCGGGGGTGTCAGAGAAATTAAAGAATTTTCAACAACACACCGTATCCCTGTCTGCTTTAAATCCAACAACATACTGAGGCAGCAAATGGTGCATCAAAGACCCAATACAAAAAGACAAGAAGACCGATTTTATATACACAGTGCAGTGCAATGAAGATTGCTCTGATTTGTATGTGAGGGAGGACAAAAAAGCAGCTAATCATCGGTTCGGGACTTGCCGGACTTGTACATGCATTATAATGAAAGAGACATACATTTGAAGATGTTTAATGTCAACACCTTGGCCAAGAAAAATGAATGGTTTAAAAGAGGTGGTCATGGGGGCTTTTTATGTCAGAATAAAGAACAGAGGGTTCCACACCAACTATCTACCATGTACAACGCTGTTTGGACATCTCTCCTTAGTCTGTTTCGATAACACCTCTTACCCACAATGCACAACACTTTGCATTCAGGAGGGTTCCTAACACCTGCTGTTTATGCTGATTGGGACTAAGGATGGCTAAACCTGTTTCCACGGTGGATCTCTGAGATCCACAGACCACGGATGGACTAGACCCGAACTTGAACATGAGCTTTAAAAGTTTGAACGGATCCAAACTATTCCGGATTTTGAACTTCCAAACTTTTAATAATTATTGAATTTTTGATAATTATCGAAACATTTGAGCATTCTCTGCCTCCTCCATTAGCAGAGCTCCACGAACAGATGGAAGAGAGAAGAGGGGAGAGTAGAGGGTGAGGCACCCTTATATACACAAACTGGTGGTATATACGTAATTAGCATATTACAATGAATACCATTTTAATTATAAAAACATCAACACATAAAAACATGCAGTTACTGGGATTTTTTAAGGACCAAAAAACAAAACTGTACCTATCATCAGTGTAGAATAGTAACATAGTTTCTATATCTAACAAGATTCAAACACATATTTCTTTATCTAACATAGATCCATTATTTATTATATATCTATCCTATAATAATATATATTATTTCTCAACTCGTCAAAATTATTATGACAATTAACCAATACAAAAATATCCTTTACTTTTATAATAAAGTATATTCATTAGCTAGGTATACACTTGAGCAGAATTTTGGGGCAAAAAATCTTATTTAGTGCTGGTTTCGACGCTGGACCAGATGACAAGGGCGATCAGAAATGACAGTTACGGCTGACTGCACGATATCGCCCAATAGGTAGGACGAAAGTTCTTTTTACTGAGACATCCCCATTTGCACTACATATCATTAGTGTCACTAATGACACTGACGGTAAATCTGACACAGTTTGCTGAATTTTTTTGGGGCCTATCAGGCAAGAAGGAATATTTACATTACCAGTTCCCTTTACTACAGTAGAAGGAGCAATAAAATCAGACATTATGGGCACATCTCCTTGGTTCCGAAATCTGAATGATCCTTCTGAATCGGATGGATTGTACAGATTTCGGGATTTGAAACGTATTTTCTATAATGTTCGAATGTAAGGAGCTATTTCAAAAATAGAATGAACGCTCGAAAATCCTTGAAAATACTATCGGTAACTCGAAAGTGGTCTCCGATCGTATTTTTGGATTTTCGAACGTTCTATTTTTGAAATTATCGAAAAATAGCTCCGTATATTTCTGCATCTTTCTGAAAGAATCTGATTGTAACCAATTTGATTGGATACAATCAAATTATTTCAGAAAGAATCTGATTGGTATACAAACCAATATGATTATTTTCCAATCAGAATTGGTTACAATCAGATTCTTTCAGAAAGAATCTGTTGTCTGTTCCCCAGACCTTTCCAAGGTCCCAGAGCCATTTACAGTAAGTTACTGTATCATGTGTTTTACAAAAATGTAAAAAAATTCCTTGAAAATTTAAAAATCCTTAAGAATTTGAGCATTCCTTGAAAATGCACATTTCTCAAATTTTTTAAAAATATTCGAACAAGGCTCGAAAATAGAACGTGGAAGCTCGAGAAAAACAGTGTGATGTGAGAAAAAGGCCATTTACCAGGTCACAGAGCCATGTATAGTAAGTTACATTGCTATTTTACCATATTTAGGCAGATCTGTGCAGATTTTTAGTAAAAAATTTTTATTGAATCTCCCTGTATATCCTTTAAAATGGTGCTAATTTTGCCCCAACCAGTCAGATGTTAGCTTTCAAATGTTAATAAGATCTGATTGGTTGGGGCAAAATTAGCACCATTTTAAAGGATATACAGGGAGATTCAATAAAAATTCTTAGTGCTAATTTTGCTAATTTGCCCCAACCAATCAGATCTTATGAACATTTGAAAGCATTGATGGTTGGGGCAAGGCCAAAAGTAACACCTTTTTAAACGATAAGAATTTATTGAATAACCCGAAGAACTTTTATTGAATAACCCTGCAAGAATGTTGATTACAAAATAGGTTTGTTATCGATCAACAACTAAATATTTTAAAGAAGGGGCATTATTATTATTATTTCCTTATATATGGAATATAAGTTTCAAGATCTTCATGGTCTTGGATATTAAAAAAGAGGTATTTAAAGCTACTTTGTAGGGTTGTGTTTTTTTCTACAATTCTGATAATACAAAAGGACACCCAATAAAAAATGTGTGTGTATATATGTATATTATGGGTATGGTTAGGCAATCACTCAACAAGTATTATTATTGCCTTGGTGCTACTGGTGAGAGTTTCAAATGTATTTGATTGAAGTCAGTGCACACAAAAGGGCTTTAAACGTGTATATAGACGATATCTTCATTCTATGAGAGGACTGAACTACAAGCTCAGGAATTCCTTAAATATCTAACTCAATGGAGGCCACAATTTAATTACCATGGAACATAATAATGCAACCATAGAGTTTTTGGACTTACGAATCTACAAGTATCAAGGCAAATTGTGTACCACACATTCACCAAACCCACCGATCGTAATACGATATTACATTCGACTAGTTCCACCCTTGGCCACAAAAGAAGGGTATATTTTTATCTCATTTCTCAGGGTCTTCACAACAATTCGGATTTTGATAAGGCAATGCGACAAGCCCCGATCATGGCAAAAAAATTCCATGATAGAGGATCGACAAAAAACTAATATCCACTCATTAGATCGTGCCATCTCCAAATTTACTGAACAAACCGATAAATGCAACATAAACAAAAGTGACAGACTTCCCAATAGCACTAGCTATACGCCTACTACCAATAAGATTTGTAAGAGTGTTACTCAAAATTGGCCCATATTACCAATGACACATCTCTCCCATTTGCAGAAGTACCCTGATGTTCGCTTATCGAAAGGGCAAAAATCTCCGTAACTATTGGTCAAAACCGACCTGAAACCTAAGGAAATTAAGACTAGAACTAATTGGTTACCTCAAGAAAAATATGGTTGCTGTAAATGTGTGGGGTGCCTTACTTGCAGCTTGCCCTGACAGGCAAGGACTTTCCCACCCACACAGTGGAAAAAGAATCCCCATAACTACAAATTGAGCTGCCTTAGCTCATATGTCGTACATTTCATATATCATGCCCCTGCGGACTATATTATAAAGGAAAAACTACCCCCTCAATAAGAGAGCGGATGGCGAACCACAGGCAAGCCATCAGATCAGTCCTTAACACAAAAGAGATAGAATATAAATGAATCCAAATAGAAAGGGAAAAACAAAGTGATGACCGAACAACCTGTAGCTTGCCATTTTAAGGAGGCTAGACATACCCTAGCCAATTTCCGCTGGATGGCTATCGACCATATTAAGCCTACTGAGGGCATGGATAGACAAAAAGGTTACTACAAAAGGAAGCAGGTGGATTAAAACATTTGGACACTGTTTCCCCAAAGCTACTTAATGAAATCCTCCCCTGTCTTGCTTTCTATGATGGAGCAACATAGAAAAAATATTGTTATAATTAGGTATATTCTTCCGTACTGTTATTGCCATTTATTCTAGTTCGACCTATATAGAATGATTACAATCTGCCTGCTATCTATAATATATGTCTCTAGTTGCCTTATGATAGATGTGGCCACTGAGAGGTTTTGGATACACTGAAATTAGTAATTACAGATTTTATTGTTTTTAATGTTTTATTCTAATTCACTTTGTGTTATTCCAAGTCGTCAGGAATTTTACATGTATAGATCTGCCAGTCTCTTATTCACTAATGGATATTTAATGATTTAATATTGTTAGCAATGTCACTTTAAGACACTGTATCTGTAATTTTAGGTAAGGTTATTTTACTCGATTCCAGGATTTCCCTGGACTTTTTTATCTAGCACCTGACACTTTGTTGATTTGATTATTATCTATAGTCACTTTGTACTGCTTGGCTTAAAAGGGAACTTAGGGCACTTTAGCTTAATATTAATTATACCCTATTTATTTTAACTATGTTTGAGATATTGGAATAACACTATTAGGATGTTGATGCAATCACACTTATATTTGAATAAACGTATAGCATAGTTTAGGGGAATGTGCAATCACAGTGGGTTTGGGATGTGGACAACTCAGTGTTAACTGAGTTAATTGGGTTAATTGTTGTGTGTCACTTACTTTAAATTCCACAGGAAATGAGGTACTGTAATCCTGATGACGGTCCAGGTGGACTGAAACGTGTTGATGTAAGATACCTTAATAAACTATTGTTTGTTTTTTTTGAAAATCCAGTTGAGTGCTCCATATCTCTTAAATTTCTTAGTACCTGCCATGGAGTCAGCACCCTGGTCGTTGATACATTGGAGTGGAGCGCGAGTGGAGATCTAGATTTTCTTAAAGACATAAACGTCTCTTTAGGACACTAGCAGGGTTATCTAATAAAAGTTCTTATCGTTTAAAATGGTGCTAATTTTGCCCCAACCAATCAGATCCACTTAGCATTGAAAGCTAACATCTGATGATTGCAGCATCTAGAATTTACATACCCATAATCTTTCAGATGAAAATTTGCTTTAAAGGGTTTGGTAATATGCTGTGGAAGGGGAGATTTTATTATTATGATGCTTGCTAAACATGCATAGAGAAAATTGCTACAGCCATATACACTTCTAACCTTTGCCCTTTAAATCTTAAATAGATGACACTGATTAAGGAAAGAGAAGGGTAAACCTTCTCTAATATTGTTTTCATCCACCTTTTCTAAAGGAATATCCCCAGATGAATCAAATACATTGATGTCTGCTAGTAGTATTATACAGGATGATGCTCTAAGCCAGGCAAACGATTTATTGCATTCCTTAACACTGCATCCTTTCAGCAGCTCCTCAGGAAAAGATGATACTAAACAAATGAATGATAGATTCCCAACTTGGTAGGGGATTAATAATTGATTCTTTTTTTCTGATTTGTTCCTGCAATAAGGTACACATGTAGGCACATAGAGCAGCAATTTATTTTCTCTCCCCAGGCTTATTCATTTCTGCTTCATTCTGATCAAAAACAGTTAGTTCATTGCAAATAAAAGGACAGATATGAGATATAGAAATGCTTTCACCTTGATTGGGTTTTATTGAAACATGGAATGGAACATTAAGCTTTGCAATAAAACTACAAAATAAAAATCACTCAAACTAATGCCCGTTTATTCTTTTTTCTCCTACACAGTATAATCATCATTGTAACAATCTCCTTTATCCTACTTTGGTTTATATGATGGCAGGTAATCAATCACTATTAACTTACATTAAAGGGGTGGGCATTGTTCAGTGATGTTTTGTACAGTATGGGAGAGAATATTATTCATTTGTGCATGTGGCACCCAGAGCCATGGCACTATTTTCAGTTAAGCGAAGGTTTATTTATAATCTATTGGTTCTATTTCTGAAAGAGGATGAATAATAAATTAATAAAGCTAAGAAAGCATTCTACCATATATGATGATTATGAGACACCTGAGCTCACTGCTAATTGCTGTGTCCTAGTCATTTTCTGTACAACATTCATATCAGTGGCATTAAATTAAGGCTTGTTGACTAAAGGGACAGTTCAGTGGAAATTATCAATCTTTGTTAAATTGTTAGTTTGTGTAATGCATACTTAGTTATTCTACAAATTCTCTTCCATTTTAAAAAATCAGTTGATTTCATACCCCTTGCTGTTCCCTGCTGTTGATATTAGTAGCTGACTTTTCAGGTTCTAACGGTCCTTCTTCTTCCCAGGATGCACACATCCTTAGAATGTTCCTAACAGTAATTCCTACTGATTGGCTTTGGATGGGTCAAAGATGCTCAGATCTCTACTGAGAAACTGAATCAACTCAGGCACTGGGTCAAGGGCAAGACCTAACAGTCTCTACTAGGGGTCCTGCAACAGAATTCGTATTTGGTTGCATATATTTATACACAGGCAAAATGCTGAATTGGCTGATTAAGGTCATTGGGATTAAAAAATACTGCTCTTTTTTGAAAAGCATATGTATTTGCACTGAACTTCCCTTTAAGCAACTAGACAGTAATTAAATTCCAACCGACTTAAGAAAAAATGTTGACTCGTTCATTCACCAAAGCTTGGTTATTGTAAATTCTCATACAGTCTTTATCATTCTAAGAATTAAGTTGACTATCATATGATATTACTAAAATTAGTGTTCTTCATCTTAGAAAAACAAAATCATTTCAGTTAAACCTGAAAAACATTACAAGCAATCCCCTTCTTATGGGGATTGAAGAAATATATTCATAAACAGCTTTAAAAAAAATAAAGCTACAAGTCTGTTTTTGAGCCAGTGAAGGGCTGAAACTGGGCCCAATCCCTGGGTCAATACATTTTAATTATTTGCCAAGCACTGCTTCCCTTTAGCTATCAAATATTAAATAAGATATCATGACAAAGCACCTTTAGTTTATTTTTTCATTGGTATATTATATCTAGGGGGTGTGTTGGGCCCACAGGGATTGGTGTGTGTATTTTGTAATAAGTCTCTCAGCTTCTTTCATAGTGCTGAGGATCTTTGATACTGTAGCTGACCTAAACCAGGCATGTGCATACAATTAATATATTTTTGGTGAATATATTCAGATCAGTATTCTGGTTTAGAACAAACATAATAAACAAACAAACCTTGCCCTTGAAAATGAGTTTTGCTGCGTTTAGATATATATTTATATTATTAATCAGGTCAGCTATTAGGTATTAATCATGTTTTTTTTTTTATTTAACAAAGGGGTTAATGTCACGCATGAGTCAACTCCGCTTATAATGTCTGGGAGTCTTACATTTCCCCTTGGCGCATATATCTGCTGCTAATTGTGTTTATTACACTAATTATCTCACTCTTTCCATTATGCTCCTCATCTCCCTTTTAATTAGAAATTCAGACACATTTTGGTGTTAAGAAATAAATAATGCTGTACGGAAAAAGAAAAGCACTAATGAATAGGGCAACACCTGCTTTTAGGCAAATTCGAGTTCAGATACACAGTGGCGTTTAATACAGACGACAATGAAAAAAACAGTTAATTAGTGCTCAAGGATTGTCTGGGTGAGATAAGGACTGACTGATTCTTAGTAATGAAGATATATAGAGGAATTCCACTAAGGACTGTCACTTTCCTCTTACTATCTATTCAAGTGGATCAATTCCTGTTGGCTCAATTAGGTCAGAAGATTGAGTTTGACAGCAAAGTCATGGCATTATAGTTTGATAAGACACCGGTAGACAGAAAACTATCTAATTATGAATCCATTTAAAGAAGAATATTACATCTCCCAAACAATTCAATTTATACTCATATACCTATTAGAATGTATTGTGCGGGAGTGTGGACCTTTGCAGCTCTTGTTTGGTATGTAAGGAGGGATACATCTAATGGGGTTTTATACTATTGTAAAATAAAAAACAGCTTTCCTCCAGCTGCTACTAGATAATATAAGCAGATTTTCACCTAGTTCATCTACAGTAGGTGATAAAAATTAATAACGAATTCCAGGAAACAGGTGAAAATTGCATTTCTTTGATAATATTTTTCAAATCAGAATGTGCTTTTATTGATCTTTCTGGAGTTGACTAATCAAAGCAAATTGCAAATTGGATGATGTGAGGTATCATTTAAATGAAAACTGTATTCCTCTCAGACTCTTCCAAGCTTTTAAACTAGATGCAGCTGAAATGCGAGCTTTTACATGCTATAATGATTGTACTGAAAAATAAGGAGCTGCTCCCACAGTAGCGGGACCTCCAGAAATAGGAAATAAACTTTTCTTTTAAAAAAAGGCATGCTCATATTTAAAGGCTGTGTAAGGGCTAGGCCACACTAACGCATTTTGCGCATGCAATTAGTTAAAATGGAAATCGCAGGAATGCAACATCCACGATTTCTGATGCCCAGCGTAAAAAAACGCGAAAACATGCCTTTTTATAATGTTCATTTACAAAAATGCACGTTGCATAAATGCGGAACGATGCACAGAAATCGCACACGCAGTCACGCTCACCATTGCTTGCGCGATTGGGGCATTGTAGTTGTGGCTTAGCCTAAAAGCTTAATTCAATAAAAGCGCACACCCACAACTTCCAGGATATCACAAACACAAGATATAGTACTACTGCACAGAAAAGCAATGGTATCCTGTAATGCGAAATCCTCTTTTACTGTATACCCAGCACATAGGCTTTAAAAATGAGAGACAATGGCTGTTCCAAGACAACACCCTTTCCAGCAGAACTGAACTCAAATTTGAACAGGTGTGTTCCCTATTGAGGGTTATGCCTGAATACCACATTTTCAAATATAAAGATGTGTTTTACAAGCAAAAACATTGATGTGCCATATTGGTAAACCTTCACATGGGGAAGAGGAGACAAAGGCTTCTAGGCTACTTTCACACTAACGACTGTTCGCACTGGTGCGGCATTTCAGTAGCGTATCTCAGCATTGCTCTAGGAAAATGCTGCATGCAACGTTTTCCTAGCGGCAAAACATCTAGAACCGCTAGTCAAAATGCTGCATGAACGGCGAACAGCTAGTTATTTTAAGATAAAATATAATGTTTTTTTTTTAGGGTGGAGGGTTCAACTGCAAGCTGCATAAGTACTTATGTTCTTCTGTGCTTGTAGGGGTTTCCCATAAACATGAAGACATTCGATTATGTTTGACATAGATTGACAGCTTTCAGGGCAGGGCCTGTGAATGGATTCAATAACTGTAATGTTTAGGACTTATAGAAGAAAGTAAATGTACACAACAAATAATTTCTGACCATGGCAAATGTAATTTTTTTTTTACATTTACATTTAATATAGTGAGTTATTTTAATCTCGAACAAACTAAGCTTGTTTAACCAAGCATGCAGAGTGTTTATTACGGGCCAATCTAGATAGCAAACATATTTAATCTTGAAAGAGTAAGGGGTCATTTCCTAACGGGTCAGGTGGAAACAATAAATCACAACTAAAGAACAAGCTTTTAGGACAAAATGACTAGACACTCTGGGGCCTTACTAAAAGCCCATTTAGTCTGCTGAGAATGAGGTTGGCTATATAATATCTCTTAGAAAGGCAATCAAAGCTCATCTGATCAAAATCGAATCTTACTCAATGAGACAGGTAATCAGTTGCTAATTGTTTTTGGAGCAACCTGTTTATATGCTCACAGTAGCCAATGAGAAATTAGATGCGATGCTAAATGGTGATTCTTTAGTTACAACACTATGGTAATGAAAAGCTGAGACTGCTAAAAATGAAGGAAATGTCTGAATTGAACTTTCATTTTAATTACAAGTATTCTTCAAAATGCACTGGTTGATATTGTAACTTGTACAATGTTATGCTGAAAGCAACTGACCTTCCATTTTAATAAAGGCCTCGTTATACACTTGAAAGTTATGTTAAAGGTTTAGGAAATATTTTATTTTTTAAAATGGGATATTTAAGGGAATATGCAGGTCTGGAAAAAGTCCCGTAATGACCGATTTTACAAGTTTCACTGTCATCACTAGAAAAAATACCTGAGAAAACAAACAAAAACAAGAACTAGAAAGTAGAAGCAGTCCATATGCACACTGCCTACCTGCGTGCAGATGTCTGGTTTCCCTACTTCTGAGGGAATAGGTTAAATCAGCAAAGTATAATGCAGAGTCGCATTCAATGTGAACGGTGAGTTTAACAAACCACTCATCAACATACACAATGTTTCCAGGGTCTAGGCCCCCTTCACACCTGATTAAGGGGGCCTAGACCCTCAAAACGTTGTGTACGTTGATGAGTAGTTGTAATAAACTCACAAAAAACAAGAACTAGAATAAACAGATCAATTAATAAACAAAATATAGAAATTTGCATTAAATACAAATAGGCAGGGTTCGGATGAATCTATTGTACACTTTACCATTATTTTGCTAGATTGCACATAGCAATATCAATAGAAATGATTATTTCTGTATAATCGGGCAGCTTTTAAAGAAAGTTGGAAAAGAACTTAGGAAAGGTGGATGCAGACTATTATTTTAGGGCCAACAATGATATTTTGGTACTTCTGTTGACTGAGCCAAAATATAGGCTGTACTGTTTCAGCTGCCACAGACCAATGTCATTCTTCTTCCAAAATGGATAAAACTTAATTCAGAGATATAGGTAAACTTCGCCCAATCATTTCGACTCCTATGGACTGCACAATTGGTGCGCCAAAATGTGACCAGCGATATTTGGCTGAAATATCTGCATGTGTGTACAGCCTAAATGTATTTGTAGGCAATGTGTGTTATATAAAGATGTAGTGTAGAAGTAGAATTTTTTTCTGTCTGTATTGTATAACTTTTAAGTAGGGTTCACTCTAACTTGAGATATAAACCAGCATGCGCAGCATCATCTTTATTCTCGTTGCAATTGCTTTGCTAGTTTTATGTGGTTGAGAAATACTGTAAATTCATGTTATGTTTGTTAGCTAACATTGGTTCCTGAGGTTGTGTATGTGACCATTGCATTAGCAGAATAAATAAAGTGTGGGGTGGTGGGGGGATTTGGTTCACATAATAAACAGTTAGTCATGCAAAGTGCTTTTTTGTGCTAAAGGAAGGACTGATTCTTCTGTTGTTCCATTAACATGTATACATTATTAGATAGCTTGCATTAATAGAAAACTTTTATGGCTTCCTTCAGTTTACTGCCACTGAAATACATTTAAAGAAGCAGCGCTCTTAATATTCAAATATTTCAATGCTTAATAGTATAACAATGCTATCATGCACACTTTGGTTTCCTTCTTGTAGAAACCAATTCTAAACACAGTTTCAAAAACAGGTGCTCAAAGGGGAACTGTGGTCCATACAAATGGCTTTTATTAAAAAGAGCACATTCCTACTTTAAAATGACTCCAGGAGCATGCTTCTGGCTGCAGTTAAGCAGTATAAGGTTGGAGCATGCCCACTGTTGGGAAATAGCATCATCAGCTGCATCTTAAGCTCCATCCTAGATTTAATCATTTTTAAAGCTAGCCATAAGCCTAAAACATTTTTTACATCTCCCTAAGCCCATAGGTAGAGGAAAGGACAGAGAATGTTTCAGGTATGTAACATTCTTCAGGAAGAACAATTTTTGTGCCCGTGTATAGGCACTTTATCGGGCAAACCGGCCACTCGTTTGGAGAATCTGCTGGCGATCAGGAAACGATCCCCCAAACGAACTGTCATTTCTATTTCTAGCAAAGATAAAGTTTCTAAACATACCTGTGATCACAGTTGAGTGCTGGTGGTGCACCATGTAAAAGCAGTGTTTTAGGAACAAACAGACCAAGAAGTCACAAGTTATATCCCTAGCTTACTATGAAAACAATACAACATGGTCTACTGCCTGAGTATATTGCTTTTTTTTTTTGTTTGTTTCCATGCTTCTGGAAAAATATGAAGTTTCTACATATGTACAAACTGTATAATAGAGATCATTTACCAACCAGCTGATTGTGACAGTCTTCAGTAGCAATACAAAATAGTTGACTGATTTGACTGACATTTACGGAAATGTACTTAATCTATTGAAAGTTCACTGGTGGTGCGTTCTGCTAAAGTGTAGGTTAGGAAATAATCAGACTGGGACACAGGTTCAATTCCCCATGCTCCATTTTTGTTTTTATTATGTGTCTAACAAAGATAAAGACTCTACAGTACGTTGTGAAGGTTCTCATTCATCCAGGTCATGGTATATCTGTTGTATTCAATTAGATCAACTGGACTTGAAATGTGTTCTTGAAGACGTTTCGCAGTCATCCGACTGGCTTTCTCAATTCAGAATGACTTGTACAAGAATCTGTGGCAATTATGTACCCTGGAAAATCCAATTAGCATATCACAGCAGGTGTTAAGGGTGTGATAGATAGTGGCTAAGGAGGTGTTATAGGAAGCCCAGAGTAAGGTGGTTAAAACGCATTGTACATGGCAGACAGTTGGTGTCGAAACCCCCACCTCTATTTAGGCTTGGTTTCTTTATTTTCACATAAATGGCCTCCTTAACACCTTTACAATCTTCAAAGGTATGTCCTTTATCCTTAAGATGCAGGGACACGGCTGAGTCCGACCCGAGGAATTGGCTCTTCTGTGCTGGGCCATACGTTGATGCAGTTGCTGTTTGGTCTCCCCACATACAAATCAGAGCATTCTTCACTGCACTGCACTGCATATATGATGTCGCTTTTCTTGTGTTTTGGTATTGGGTCTTTCGGATGTACCAATTGCTGCTCAGTGTGTTGTTCGGTTTAAAGCAGACAGGGATATGATGTTTTTTGAAAATTCTCTTAATTTCTCGGAGACCTGCTACATATGGATGACCATGTTCTCCTCTCGTCTTGCTTTTCCCCTCACTGTGGTATTTTTGTTCTTTTTTTCCCTTCCACTTCTTTGACAAAGGCCCAGTCTGGATATCCACAAGTTTTAAGGGCTCCTTGAGATGTTCATTTCTTTAGGATTGGGATTGGGATTTTCCAGGGGACATAATTGCCAGAGATCTTGTCAAGTCATTCTGAATTGAGAAAGCCAGTCGGATAGAATAGCGAAACGTCTTCAAGAACTACATTTCAAGTCCAGTTGATCTAATTGAATACAACAGATATACTCTACATGTACCATTTTTTTTACTTATTATCCCTTGGGCATAGAGGTAGAAAGTTTTAGAAAGGCACAATAGAAGGTTGCTGGTTTGATCCTCATACTTGTTTTTTTTTTTTTTTGCTGAAATGTTACAGGGCATGTACACCTTTTTTTTAAATTTAATGTTGTAAGGCTTGCTCCCCAGCCAAACTGCATTATTCTTATTTTCAGAAAATCCCCCGATCTTTACTTACCTTACCTCTTTCCTCCACCGTACTGCCGGCCCTCTGCTTGCATGAAAATGCAAGCAGTGGCTGGACCGGTAGCCACATCCAGATTGGCTGAGAGGCAGCCAATCATGGACGTGGGCCGGTAGTAGTTCAGAACGCCAGAGGAGAGAAGAGGAGAAGGGAAGAGTTTGGGGGACTTTCTGAAAATAGAATAATGCAGTTGGGGCTGGGGGAGGAAGCCTACAATATATGAAAAGGGAATTACACTAGGGGGAGGGAGATGAAAAACGGGGGAGAGGAAGCGAGAGGGAGGGAGGAGGGGAGGGGGAGGGAGGGAGGGAGAGGAGGGGAGGGAGGGGGGAGGCGAGAGGGAGGGGGGGAGGGGAGGGGGGGGGGGGGGCGGGGGGGGGGCCGGGTGCCCGTGGTGGGGGGGGGGGGAAGTGGGGAAGGAGGAGGAAGTGTAGAGGTGAGAGGGAGGGGGGAGGGAGAGGGAGGGGGGAGGGCTTTACTGCACATGGCAAAATTCTCCCGGAGGAGAAACAAGAGGCAGAGTCCTATATTGACTCTGCTAGGCTCCTGGTGGCCAGTTTTTAGACTTTGGGGGAACAATGCAGCCATTTGGAGCAGGGATGTAAGGTAAGGATTTTTATGCACTACACAGTGGGGCCAGAAGTGGGGGGAAATGTAGTTTTGGGGGTGGACATACACTGCAAAGATTACTTTTCTTTTTTGCATGAAAAGCAAGGGAATTTAACATTGTTAGGGATAGAAGTATTTGTAATGTGTTTACACAAAAAACTGCACTGAAATCTGTGTTTTGTGTCAGAGGGAGTGATCTCTGCGTTGTAACATGATTGGCTGTCAGCTTTTAGGAAGCAAGACTGCAGTTTTCTGTGTTCCCAGATAAGGTGAATTATGGGAGCTGACTCCTAGTATTGACAGGTTATTTTCATAAAACCCCCAGCATCCACAGCAAAGGGAGAGACGAGACACAATGTGTTTGTGAATGTGCTCCATCCATTCTAAAGGCATGTTAGTTTCTCTTACATTTATTACCTTTTTAAATAAGAAATAAGCAACATGGGGTTGACTTTTTACATTTATTTCTCAAGGGTATACATTTCTGGTGTGATATGGTTTTTAAAATCCTCTACAAAAACAGCCACTTCTGTTTGTAGCCTTACAAGACCAATATATCCCCCCAAGATAAAATGAAGCTGTTTTATATGGAAAAGTAGCTTTCCTGAATTAAAAGTCTTTATTAACTCATATACTTTTCCTTTTTATAACATACATTAAATGACAATATTTCATGGTCACTGTTCTAAAGATCCAGTTTACTTTTATTTCTATAATGTCTTTGTTTTGTTAGATCCAGCAGAATGCCCTTTGTAGTAGAAACTTGAACAACATGTAAGAGGAAACGGTTATGTGCAAATTAGGAACCCATTTTTAATAAAAGGAGTTAACACTGCTGAAACTAGGGGTTATATATACATGTTAATATAAGGACAATAATATCCCGTGTGCGTACACACTGGTGTGTGACTGGATAGACTCATTTGAAAGAATTTGTATTAGTGTGGCTCATGGGTTTTTGTATATATATCTGTATATATAAAATGTACATGCTAGTTATATTTTAATATAAAGGAATATTATTTATTGTATATTAGCGCAATATATTATATGTCTTGTATTTGAACTCGCCATTTTCAGGGAGATTCAATAAAAGTCTTATCGCTTAAAATGGTGCTACTTTTCCCCAACCAATAGGATGTTAGCTTTCAAATGTTAAATAAGTTCGATTGGTTGGGGCAAAATTAGCACCATTTGAACGATAAAGAATTTTATTGAATCTCCCTGTTTATCCTCTTGTTTTGCATTCCGAGCATATGGTATTCGAGTATATACATTTGGTTTTTAAACAATAAGTTTATTAATAAATATTTATTTTTGGCCAGCGCGGCTATATTAAGGTGGCCTTGGTGGCCTGGCGAAACAGCCTTGTTTGTGTGCACTATTACCACCAGGACCTACAACTATTGATTACTATTATACTGTTTTATATACATGTATATATGTAATAGGGCTTAAAGAACTAGGTAATAAGAATAGAAACTAAAGAGAATACTGCGTGCTGAGATATTGTGAGCTCCTCTTACACCGTGTTGACTATATATATCAAAAAACTACAATAATATATACAGCGGTAAAAAAAAATAAAAGTTTCCATTGTATTTTATTACAAATTAAATAATTTTGCTCTACACATGTTCTTTAAAAAATGGACACACTAATAAAACATTTAATCCTTCTAGTGTCACTGCCTGTTAAATATTACACTATGTTAGACATGACAGGGCATTTTAAGTTGAAAAGCAACAATAAAGAAACAGAAGATTGGCTTGCTGCTGTGCTCTAATCCATTGCAAATGCTTTGGAGGTAAGGGGGTCAGATGACAGGTGGGATATGCATTGTAATAAAAAGATAATTGTACAGAAAAGTATAGAGGAACTGTATAAAAGGGAGAAATGACACTTTAACAAGAAACATCACTAAACATTGAAAAGAGATGATCACTGCAGGATTTTTGGTCAGGGGTCATTTTCAGAAAAGTCTTGAAGAGAAATCTTCGCCCCCTGAGAGTCTTTAGACTCACAAAGGAGTGGAACCTTATTAAAAACCAAACTTAACTCTGAAGATCACCTCAAACACATTTCAAAATGGCTTTGAACTTCTACAAAACGTATCTGATCAGAATGCAATTAACGAAAAGGAATGTGTGTTCTGCTACTGTGTAAAACTACAATAAGTAGTTTACAGAGTATAATCTTGTGCAGTACACAGTCTAGCCAAATTAGGTGTTGGTATGGTGTGCAGTTTTCTTTTATGAGAGTGCAATTTGCATAATAAACTTAGAACATTTTTCTATCAGTGTTTGATTCTGTGTTTTTTTGCGACTACTGTAGTTCAGGTATCAGGAATACAGGGGATGATTCTAGTATTACACTTTTAGTTTCTGAATACGGCACTGAAAAACGCTGATGGAATATAGGACAACTATACCCCCTTCCCCACTCCCACACACATTGTACCCAGGGTAAGGAACGAAACCACTTGGTTTCACACTGGGTTATCTTAGTTAAGCAGCTTTACTTTTTTGCTCGGGTCCTCTGTGCCCTCCCTCCTCCTGCGATGGCGATGAAGCCAATGAGAAGAAGCGAAACCCAGAAGGGGGACCAGAGACACAATTAAAACATTAAGTTTAATTTAGGTTAGTAAAGCTGCTTTACTAAAAGAACTCAGGGGTAAGGACCTAGCAGCTTAGGTCAGCGCGTCAGTGATTGACTGATGTCTCAACCAATTACTTATGCCTGGCTGTTCGGGCCCCTTTGCTGCTTCCCTGCATAGAAATGGCATGGGACAAGCAGCGCAGAGAGCAAAGAGAACGGGTCTTGTTCACATGTTATCTTTAAGCTGTGCATTGTGCGCGTACACACAACCTGCAGGCCTGTGCGCACACAGGTTAAAGTGGTGTGCACATAAACCTCGTTGGAATACAAGTTGTGTGGGTATGAATAAAATATATTTCTCTGCATTACAGCTGATTTTAACTTAAAGGGAACATTGGTCTTTGTAAGTATATTAGGAGCCGAGAAGGAAGTTTTTAACCTAGCAAGTTCTAGCTTTGGGGGGGTATTTGATTTAATGAGAAATATGTGTTTGGAATGGACATGCCCTTAAAATATTCCCCACTTACTTTGTTGAAAAACTGAAGATACTACCAGTTAGTTTAGTAAACAAAAAATGTATTTCCCATGTGGGTTACCCATCATCGAGTGCAAAAGCACATTAAATAAAACACAGAGAAGGCCAGATTTGGAAAATAAATGCATTGCAGGGCTTTTATATTTGCAGCTTTTTTCCGGACTGTGTAACAGTGCTACATAGCTTGTCTCTATTTAGAATGCTATGTTTTCGTGCTGTTTTCAGAAGCCAGCCATCCTATTGAGATTCTATTGGGAAACATGACTTTATCTTTTTATATACAGCATTTCACCATTAAGACGCAATTTTCAGATGGGCACTGAAATGCATGGTGGAGCTCAAAATGGCGAACATCTAAAAAGGCACAAAAGCTAGGTAGCGCTTTACAGTCCGATAAAAGTGCAAAGAAGCAACGAAATGCATTGACTTTAAAAACTCTGGCCTCTTGGAACAGGGCTTTACATATACTCTATGCCTAAACTGTTTCAGAGGATCCTTTAGAGATATTGTACTTTACTATCTCTTTGTTATGTTAGGGACTTTGCACTTTGAATTGTGGATATGTGACCAACATGAGAAATTAAGCGTTTTTGCACCAAACCAAATGGAGTATCTTGCTTATTACAACAAAGTAAGTTGGGATTTTTTTTTAATACTGTGTATGCTTTATTGGATATTTTAATGGATTAGAACTTTTGAAACACTTGTTCAGTCTTGTATAAGTCAACTGGCCACCCTTATGATCTCCCTTACTTATAGGGAGAGTGTTAGGAATGTGTGTCAGCTTCTTTATTGTCAAAATCAGCTAGCTCTTTAATAGAATATGTTTGCCAAGTGGAACTCCCATTAAAAAGAAATAAATCAAACAGTGAAGTGCCTGCCCATTGTAGATGAATGTAACGGTATATGCCACTAACCTAAATATTCCAATTATTAGTGAGATATTGCCAGTTAAATTTAAAGAAACAACAACTAGCAGAATGTGTGGCTTCAGTCTTTACCCAGTGGGCAAAATGTTTTGAATTTTAACCTTACCTTCATTCAAGCCAAGATTATTTTCTTAAAGAGGCAGAAACTCTCCATGCATTAATCTTCGACAAATTGAAACTATTTAAAACACACAAGCTGTAAATAATCCTTAATAAAGCATTCCAACCTAACAACAATTTCTTCCATAAAGAACAGATATGGACTATAGATAAACAGAGTTAAAAAATTTCATTTCCTTGAAGGTGATAGGTGTTGTGAGGAAGAATGATAATTCTCCCATAATCTATAATATCAAAAAATAGGTGTTTGTAGTTGCCTTTTATGAATATCTGGTCATTTTTGTATTCTTTTGTGAAATATGTGAATAGTGTAAAGGTCTTAGTTCAGTTGAGATCACTGTGCATGTAGGGAATGATATGATTTATAACGATTTAGTTTAGATTTGTACTGTAAGGCCAAGGTCATAATGCAAAGTGTGGAAATATATCCAGAGCCTCAAGCACTCTGTTAATGGCCATTCAATATATATGCTTACAGCTGTTGGAAAAATCCTAATCGGGATATCCCGTCTGCCATGATTTAAAACACTAGACTATAAGATGTTCCACTCTAAAAGGTGCTTGTAATAGCATATCAATGCTTACAGTGGTTGCACAGGTGTCAGGTAGAAATTGTATTAAACTTTTAGTTTGCGTTGTGTTGGATAGCTGTACATGGCTGGGATCTGTATGATGAATTAAGGATGATTTTTTGGTTCTTGATCTACTTTGGTATTACAGCACACAGAGAAAGTGACGAGCTTATATGCACTTATTGTGGAAGCCAAAAAAAATGCATTCTGTGTGTTTCAAAATTAGCTTTGCCACCTCGCCCCTTTAAACCTGATCACACTTAAAGCTTTGAAATATAATAGTGAAGGGCGTGTCGACCCTTCCAAATTTTTTTTATATTGATTATCCCCCTGTCCCCCCAGCCCCAACCGCTATATTTTTATATTAAAAGAGCCCCAAACTTTACTTACCTTCCCTCTTTCCTCTGCCGCACTGCCAGGCCCTCTGCTGCGAGAAAATGCAAGCAGAGGGGCGGGGACCGGCAGTCGCGTCTGTGATTGGCTGAGCGGCAGCCATCACGGACGTGGGCTGTCGGGAGTTCAGTGCGGCGGAGGAAAGAGGGAAGGTAAGTAATGGTTGGGCTCTTTCTAATAATAAAAATAGAGTGGTTGGGGGCTGGGGGGACAAGGGGGGAATATTTTATGATGGAAAGGATTTACGCAGGCGGAGGGATCACAAAACGGGGGGAGAGGGAGGGGGGGGAGGGGGGAGAAGGGCGCAGTACGCATGCAAACTTCTCCCAGAGGCCAAATAGGAGGCAAAGTCCTATATGGACTCTGCTATCCTCCTGGTGGCAGTTTTGGGGACTTTGGGGAGGGACTACAGGAGAACATATGGAGCTGGGATGTAAGGTAAGGATTGTATTACACTACATGATGGGGCCATTACTGGGGGGGATTATAGTTTTGGGGGTGGACATGCCCTTTAAAAGCATGATGCAGGCTGGAAATCCAGTCCACCCCTATAAATTAAGCTTTAAAAAGCAAGGCCTAAAATGAACAAGCAGAATATACAGAAAAGATTTTTTAAAAAGGCAGCTGTGAAAAAAAAATATATTTTAAGCATGTTAGCATACATTTTTTAAAATTCTTCCATCTTTTTGTGCTCTCTATCCTTGAAAAACTTTGTGTTAAGCTTGGCTGAAACAAATTGGTATATAAACACCATTGCTTTTATTGGGATTTTTGAAAGTGCGATTCATGGTTGATAGGTGATAAGGATGCATCATAATAGGAAAACTAAAAAACTAACAGGGAAATGTAATAAAATTCTTATTATTAAAATGGTGCTAATTTTTCCCCAACAAATCAGATGTTAGCTTTCAAATAGTAAATAACACCTGATGGGTTCGGGCAAAATTAGCACCAGTTTTAATGATAAAAACTTTTAGTACATCTCCCTAAAGTTTTTTTTTAATTTTTTTTTATTTTCTTTAATGCTGCAGTAGGTGGGGGGAAATTGAAAGGTGTGAGAAATGCTTTAGTCAGAAAAATAGCAGTATCCACACAGTATCTGTAGGTTAACTTGTTATACTAAAAATCAACTTTATCACATTTTATTCAGAATTTATTTAATCCATAATCCTAATAATGGTAATTCCCTAAGCATGCAATTATTTACTGATTTCTGTACTCAATGTATAAAAATTTCGGGGCACAAAATGAAACGTTCTGCTTAAAAAACAATATATATATCTTAAAAAAAAACAAGACAACAGTTTACCATTATATTTTCAGCAAGATTCCAAAGTATATGATGATCTAAAAAAGCTGCTAGCAAGGTTTCCTTGAATAATTTAAACACAGCTTTCTCTTTAAATGTTGAGTATCCCACTACATCTCCTTTTGAAACGGATTTTTTTAGAAAGTTGCTGAGTGTCTTTGTCAGATGGGATCGACACGAAAACTCCTCGGTTCTGAATATCCATCTGGATAGTCCGGATTCGGAGCAAATTTTCAATTTAATTAAAAAAATAGCATCAAAGTTCAAAAATCCTCGAAAATACGATCGGAAACTTGAAAATAGTTTCCATCGTATTTTCGAACGTTTGTTCTATTTTCGAAAATTATTGAAAATCAGCTCCTTACATTAGAAAATTAACAAAGATTTGTCTGGTTTGGGATTTTCGGTCTTTGGGAATCCAAAACAGAATGAAACTAGTGCAGTTTTAGCCATCTCTATTTGTCAGGAGGACAAATCTCCTTGTTCTATTAAAACACGAATTCAATGGAAAACTCCATTACACTCTTATCTTATAATCAGGATCCATTCTTGCAAGTTTATTAGGATTAGCGCACAAAATATTTCATTTACAAAGAAGCTATGACTCTTTGCTGCCAGGGCAGGTTCATAAAAAGATTAGTATAACAACATAGAATCACTTTTCTAAACATGAAGAAAAGAGGATGCAGATGCTTCATGGAAGTGTGAGACAATATGTGTGGTATGGACACTGGTCCCCCCTGCCTATCAAAAGATACGATAGGGAGGTGTTGAAACAGGTACAAGATGAAACTCATAAAATAAAAGAAAAAGAACCTGCAGCACTCAATCAAATAAGTGTGAAATTATATACACTCCTTATTGTAACGTGTAAATACACGTATATTTGGTGAATATATGTGCAAAACGGGTACATTTAAAATCATTAAAATATATATTTCAAAACAGCAGCCTCAACATATTAGCAGCAATTAGTATAAGTGCAGAGCTCTAAGACAGTAGTCTAAACATTAGATACTCTATTAAGTTAAAGGTAACAATAGAGCTACAAGTACAAACTAAATATTCTAATACTTACTGTCCCCATGTGTGACAAACATTTAGAGGTAGAGACAACCCATGGAGGTCCAGGTTTTCCAAACAGCTGATACATGAGGCTGACTGGGAGATCCAAACACGGCGGGTCCCCCTGACAAATTTCGTTGGGTGCCCCGAGCTTTCTCAAAGGTGCAGGTAGGCACGTCAGAACCTGTTTTATAGGCCTAACACATTTATTAGGCCTATTGGTCTGTTTGGGCGTTAGCGCCAATAGGAGTGTGATGGTGACGTCATATTTTTCGCCAGTGCAACCTCTCTCGGGCCGATTGACGCACTTAGCGTGCATACGTAGTAGGTCTCAACATAAGAACCTAGCCAACCTCGGTTGTGCTTGTCCGATGTTGCTAAGTGTACCAGGAACGCCAGAGTAAGAGACCGTGCTAAGAAGAAACCTGCAACAACTTGGAGGACCTATTTACAAATTCCTAGACATAAACATTCCCATCAAATGATCTATAAATATATAATCACATTAGTTACAGAGTATGCCCATCTATATAGTGTTACAGTCGGTGTCATAAATAACTTTTTCCCCTAACTAATAGATAGTCCAATATCCAGTGCTCATTGATCTTCTCATAGGAGTCCAGACAGTTAGAGTAGTCCATCCATCTAATGTTATTACTGGTATATAGTCACAACTCTATTTACTAGAGATCCTTTGTTTATCCAAGTATTTTTTGCAGAAAAAAGGGGGGCCCCCTCTTTTTATAGGGACATGATGTTCATTCTATATCCAGCATTGTTAGAGAAATATATCACCTATACCGTAGAAAAAAATATATCACCTATATCGTGCTCAACTATATACAGTATCCGGATCCATTGTTAAGATATTCAGTGGAATAAGTAAAAGTAGAAATTCCATTCAAGTATTGGAGAATGGCAAATATCCTTCAGAAATCATTCGGTTGGAGATCTCATAATCAACAGTATCCAGGTGAGTTCTTGAATATAGGATTCATCCAAGTAAAATCTGTAATATAAGAATGTGCATTTAGATGGATTGTGGATCTGTAAACCACATAGCAGGTACATGTTGTTAGTGCTCATGATCAACATGAGGGAGCTGATTTATATGTAGGGGATGAGGTCCAATTTTCAATTCATTCCTCCCGGTTGCAAGGTAGTGGACAGCTGGATTATCCAACGAGTTTCCATCTTTGCAAAAGATTTTCCACATCTCCTCCTCTCATGTTCATTTAGCCTGCTTTAGCACAAATCAAGAAATGCTGTTAACCTCCCTCCATGGTAGAACAGAGATGTTGAGCCACACTAGAGATGGATTTCCCATTTTCTGTCCCTATCGTAAACGTATGTTTAGACAGATGACTGATAGGCGTTGTTTAAGTTTCTGTGTGGTCATCCCTACATATAGTTTAGGACATGTACATTAAAGGGCATATATAACATTCTGAGTGTTACAGTTAAAGTATCCTTGGAATGTTAAAATGCCTGATCCATCTGTGCTGCTATGTTGTTCTTTTCTAGTATATATGGACAGTACACACAGTTCCCACAGGGGAATGTGCCCTGTATCTTCACTCCTTTACCTAGACCTCTCACCGTTCTCCTGGAAGTGACTTTTTGTAAGGATGTCCCAAATTTTTGCCCGTCGCTCGTGTACAGATGATCATTATGTATATACTCAGAGATTTTATACTCATTAAGAGAATATGCCAATTCTTTCCAGTGCCTGTGTATGGGTATAACCTGTATTATAAGTTGTAATGAACCTCCCTTTGTTGTCTTTAATCCTTTCCTTCGGTTTTGAGTAGGTATTTGTGTGAATTGCTGGGCATTAATTCTGGTGGACTTAACAAGCGCCCTGGGATATCCCCTACTCACAAGCGTTGCTCAAGTTCACTCGCTGCCTTCACATAGTCTTGGGGGTAGTACAATTCCTACGTGCTCTTAGGAATTGTTCTTTGGAATTCCCTTTATCAGAGCTGGCGGGTGAGCACTATGTAGTGCAAAAGTGATTAGTGGCTGTACTCTTCCTGTAAGCTCTGTAACTAATTTCCCTTGTTCTTTCTTTACCTTAACATCCAAGAAGGTAATCTCCTTCTCTGAGATCTCAAATGTCAGGTGGATATTTAGTTTAACTATAACGTCCGGATGCTACCCATGTAATAAAATAGGTATGGGAATACCTATTGAAAGGGGGTGCTGAGGGTCAATAACTATAATATACATATAAAGATAGGGACGACCTAAGCAGGACCCCCATAACAAGCACTTATCTCTTGAAACCCAAAAATAATAATAAGCATCAGTCACATAGTCCCCATATGGAAGTAAACAGGAAAAGAGCGGATTCTACTGTAATCCAAAAAAAACCATTTATTAATACATAATACCATAAACACATTAATAAAAACCTCGGGCGTCCCCGATCTGTGGCTAAACTATAATATGTCCCATCTAAATGCTGAGCCTCAGAACAATAATATATGACTCCTAAAAAAGTGGAGCCCAAACTCTTGTAGAATTATCTATAGATGTACTATGACTCGTGTGGAAGGATCCTATCAACGTTTGTAATTATCCAATTCGCAGTCACCAATATAAGTGATGGTGTGATGTAATGAAAAATCCAAATGTTCGGCACTCAACCAAATCGACACAATCCTCCTCCTCCAACCAACACAGACCAAACTCCCGGTGGAACCGTTCATGAAGATTGCATGACAGTAATAAAGTCGTAAATATCACATTAAATGATCTGCAAGTTCCCAGTTCATATAATAGGCTAAACCGGGGGATAATCGGGACTTAACTAGGGCATTGCAGTATAAATCTTCGTTTCACAAACCGTATGTAACATATTTCTAACACAGCCAATATACTTGCCACTTGACCGTCTTGTATTTTAAACATCCTGCAGCCTCTTCACCCGAATAGCCTCTCTTTATCCAGGAGTGTCCGTGTTGGTTTGTGAATGGCTAGGTAGTAGGTCCGTTTGAGTTCTAAATTGATTTGGTTCAACTGCCGATCTCCTCCACAATGTTTGGTCCGGTATCTCACATTTACGTCAACCAAACGCGTACAGTTCGGTCATCTTGCGGCTCATCAGGGTGTCTCACTAGTACTGTCATGCAAATTCATGAACGGTGTCCCACCGGGAGGTTGGTCTGTGTTTGGTTGGAGGAGGAGGATTGTCGATTGGTTGAGGTCCGAACGTTTGGATTTTTTCATTACCATCACAATCACTATATTGGGTGACTGCGAATGGATAAATTACAAACGTGATAGGATCCTTCCACACGGGGTCATAGTACATCTATAGGACATGATAATTCTAAAGAGTTGGGCTCACTTTTTAGGAGTCATATATATGTTCTGAGGCTCAGCATTTAAGATGGGACAAATTATAGTTTAGCCACAGATCGGGGAGCCCGAGGTTTTATTATGTGTTTATGGTATATATGTATAAAAAGGTGTTGTTTTATAGGATACAGTAGATCCGCTCTTTTCCGTTTACTTCCATATGGGGACTATGTGGATGATGGGCTTATTATTATTTTTGGGTTTCAAGGGAAGTGGCTTGTTAGGGGGTCCTGCTTTAGGTCTGTCCCTAATTTATATATATGAATATTTGTTTGTTCAATTTCAGAATTTGAGAAAGTCTATCGCGAGTTCTTTCGTCCCGCTCCACAAATAAAAACGCCCTCGATGAACGGACCCAGAGATCTCCAAAAGCGGTTAAGAATATCAGATCATCATGAATACAAATTCACATTCCACCACCCGAGGAAGAGGTTAGCGTATTGAGGGCGCACATTTTGCGGCCCCCATTGCAGTTCCTATCCTCTGAAGGTAAGGGTATTGTCAAATAGAAAGTAATTCTGAAATAAGACAAACTGAGAAAAATTGTCACCATTCCCGTCTTGTCTTCTCCGTACAACGTTCCATGTCAAGGAAAGATCTACAGGCTCCAATACCAATTTCATGGTCGATATTCGAGTTACAACGACTCCACGCTACATGTGATCAGAAGATGTTCCCAATTCTGCTGTGTATCTCTCGATATTTGAGACAAAATCGCGTACACGTAGGTATGAATCTAGTTGAAAGACTAATGGTTGGTAAGTATTTATCTAATATAAGCAAGAGATTTCATTAAGGCTGTAATACCTGATATCTAATCGGCCTACTGGTGGTCACTGCATGTTTGTGCACCTTTGGGAGCATGTAGAAAGTGGGTACTGTTGGGTGCTCTTTATATAGAAACTCAGCTTCATTAATGGTGATTATCACCTGTTCCAATGCGTCGTTCAAGCAGACTCATCAGTTTCTTCTGAAAGAAAGTGAGGTCAGAGGGCAAGGGGATATAGTTGGTCCCTGTTCCTAAGGTGTCTGTTCAGGCCATATCACTATATTCCCACCTTTGTTGATCTTTAATTACAACATCCTTCATCATTTGCAGTTCCCTGATTGCAGATTTTCATATTAAATCTGTTTCCTCCTGGTTTCATTTTCTGGCATTCAGACATCATGCACTGAAAAAAGACTCTATACTTGGAAATTCTGTAAATGAGGGCAGAAGGTGGACTTAGCCTTAAATGCCTTGCTAGAATCCGTATCCAAAAGTGCAAGGGGCTGTATCGGCCTATAGTCCGGAGCATAGGCGGTAATTCCTGTATCTCACAATTAATGATTGTATCTTTTGTCCCCACTTCTGTCTTTAAAGAAGGTTTCAATGCTAACGCCTGCAAAAAAGGTTAATATCCTTGTATAAGGTAAAGTTGTCCAGAGGTTGTGACAGTACAGATAATAAGCCCTTTGAGAGGACACTATGTTGGGTTGATGTCAATGATATAGATGACAAATAATTACCTGTAAATCTCCTGTTGAGTATTCAAATCAATTTCCTCTGTTACCTTGTCCCATAGTGCTGCCTTTTGCTACTGGCTGCCTTTTGCTACTGTGTCTTCCCGCCTGGTTTTCTGCAAAAAATATGGATAAACAAAGGATCTCTAGTAAATAGAGTTGTGACTATATACAAGTATAACATTATATGGATGGAACTACTCTAAACTGTCTGGGACTCCTATGATGATAGATCAATGAGGCATGGATATTTTGGACTATCTATTAGGTTAGGGGAAAAAGTTATTTATGACACAGACTGTAAAACATATATAGATGGGGCATATATCTAGTAACTAATGTGATATATATTTATAGATAATTTTCATGGGAATGTTTATGTCTAGGAATTGTAAATAGGTCCTCCAAGTTGTTGCAGGTTTCTTCTTAGGCACGGTCTCTTACTCTGGCGTGTTCTGGTAAACTTAGCAACCATCGGCAAAGCACAAGCCGAGGGTGTAGTACTTACGTTGAGATGTACTTACGTATGCACGCTAAGTGACGTCAATGCGGCCGAGAGAGGTGCACTGGCGCAAAAATATGAAGTCACCACGCTATTGGCACAAAGCGCCAAGTCGGAACCAATAGGCCATAGATTGTAGGCCTAAAAACAGGGTTACTGACGGCCACCCTGCACCTTTGAGAAAGCTTGGGGCACCGAGCGAAACGCATCAGGGGGAGCCGCCGTGTTTGGATCTCCCAGTCAGCTCAATGTATACAGTGTTTGGAAACCTGGACCTCCTTGGTTGTCTCTACCTCTAAATGTGAGTACACATAGGGACAGATAAGTATTAGACATATTTAGTTTGTACTTGTAGCCTATTGTTACCTTTATCTTAATGTATCTAAATGTTTAGACTACTGTCTTAGAGCTCTGCACTTATACTAATATTGCTGCTAATATGTTTAGGTTGCTGTTTGTAAATATTATATTTTAATGATTTTAAATGTACCGTTTGCACATAATTATTCCAAATATACGTGTATTTACACGTTACAAATAAAGGAGTGTATATATATTCACACTTATTTGGTTGAGTGCTGCAGGTTTTTTTTCTTTTTATTGATGCTTCATGGAAGGACTTAGACCGCAACACCAAAGTAATTGCGAAAGTGGCTATTTATAAGTGCAAAAACACAACACATGTTTCGGACACAAGGTGTGAAAAAGGACTTTCAGGGAGATTCTATAAAAGTTCTTATAGTTTAAAATGGTGCCAATTTTGCCCCAACCAATCAGATCTTATTAACATTTGAAAGATAACAAACTGATTGGTTGGGGTAAATTAGCACCATTTAACAATAGAACCTTTATTGAATAACCCTGCTTTTGTCCAAAACATGTTGTGTGTTTTGTTTGCCTGGACAGGGCAAGTAGGTGATAGAGGCATCCTTATTACAGCACGTTGATCTGGACCTTCTCTTTCTACTTTTTCTAATATTTTTGAATGTCTTGGGGTGTTACATACTTGAGTACATTGTCAAAACTGGAAGAAGGAGAGAAAAGAACATGAATACCACAACGAAAATTAAGAACAGAAGAAAGAACATGGCATAAGCAGCGGGGGTGTCAGAGAAATTAAAAGAATTTTCACAACACAACCGTACCTGTTGCTTTAAATCCAACACTACTGAGGCAGCAAATGGTGCATCCAAAGACCCAATACACAAAAGACAAGAACCGATTTTATATACACAGTGCAGTGCAATGAAGATTGCTCTGTATTTGTATGTGAGGAGGGACAAAAAAGCAGCTAATCATCGGTTCGGGACTTGCAGGACTTGTACATGCATTATAATGAAAAGAGACATACATTTGAAGATTTTAATGTCAACACTTGGCCAAGAAACATGAATGGTTTAAAAGAGGGTGTCATGGGGGCTTTTTATGTCAGAATAAAGAACAGAGGGTTCACACCAACTATCTACCATGTACAACGCTGTTTGGACATATCTCCCTTAGTCTGTTTCGATAACACCTCTTACCCACAATGCAATCAACACTTTGCATTCAGGAGGTTCCTAACACCTTGCTGTTATATGCTGATTGGGGACTAAGGATGGCTAAACCTGTTCCACGGTGGATCTCTGAGATCCACAGACCACGGATGGACTAGACCCGAACTTGAACATGAGCTTTAAAAGTTTGAAAGGATCCAAACTATCCGGATTTTGAACTTCCAAACTTTTAATAATTATTGAATTTTTGATAATTATCGAAACTTTGAGCATTCATCTGCCTCCTCCATTAGCAGAGCTCCACGTCAACAGATGGAGAAGATGGAAGAGGGGGAGAGTAGAGGGTGAGGCACCCTTATATACACAAACTGGGGTATAACGTAATTAGCATATTACAATGAAATACCATTTAATTATAAAAACATCAACACATAAAAACATGCAGTTACTGGGATTTTAAGGACCAAAAAAACAAACTGTACCATCAATCAGTGTAGAATAGTAACATAGTTTCTATATCTCAATAGATTCACAACATAGTTCTTTATCAACATGATCCATATATTTATTATATATCTATCCTATAATAATATTATATTATTCTCAACTCGTCAAAATTATTATGACAATTAACCAATACCAATATATCCTTTACTTTTATAATAAGTATATTCATAGCAGGTATACACTTGAGCAGAATTTTGGGGGCAAAAAATCTTATTTTAGTGGCTGTTTCGACGCTGGACCAGATGAACAGGGCGATCAGAAATGACAGTTACGGCTGACTGCACGATATCGCCAATAAGTTAGGACGAAAGTTCTTTTTTACTGAGACATCCCCATTGCACTACATTATCATTAGTGTCATAATGACACTGACGGTAAATCTGACACAGTTTGCTGAATTTTTTTGGGGCCTATCAGGCAAGAAGGAATATTTACATTACCAGTTCCCTTTACTACAGTAGAAGGAGACAATAAAATCAGACATGTATGGGCACATCTTCCTTGGTTCCGAAATCTGAATGATCCTTCTGAATCCGGATGGATTGTACAGATTTCGGGACTTTGAAACGTATTTTCTATAATGTTCGAATTAGGAGCTATTTCAAAAATAGAATGACGCTCGAAAATCCTTGAAAATACTATCGGTATACTCGAAAGTGGTCTCCGATCGTATTTTGAGGATTTTCGAACGTTCTATTTTTGAAAATTATCGAAAAATAGCTCCGTATATTTTCTGCATCTTTCTGAAAGAATCTGATTGTAACCAATTTGATTGGATACAATCAAATTATTTCAGAAAGAATCTGATTGGTATACAAACCAATATGATTATTTTCCAATCAGAATTGGTTACAATCAGATTCTTTCAGAAGAATCTGATTGTCTGTTCCCAGACCATTTCCAAGGTCCCAGAGCCATTTACAGTAGTTTACTGTATATGTGTTTTACAAAATGTAAAAAAATTCTTGAAAATTTAAAAATCCTTAAGAATGAGCATTCCTTGAAAATGCACATTTTCTCAAATTTTTTAAAAATATTCGAACAAGGCTCGAAAATAGAACGTGGAAGCTCGAAAAAAACGTGTGTGTGATGAGAAAAAAAAGCCATTTACCAGGTCACGAGCCATGTATAGTAAGTTACATTTGCTATTACCTCTATATTAGGCAGATCTGTGCAGATTTTTAGTATAAAAATTTTGAATCTCCTGTATTATCCTTTAAAATGGTGCTAAATTTGCCCCAACCAGTCAGATGTTAGCTTTCAAATGTTAATAAGATCTGATTGGTTGGGGCAAATTAGCACCATTTTAAAGGATTACAGGGAGATCAATAAAAATTCTTAGTGCTAATTTGCTAATTTGCCCCAACCAATCAGATCTTATGTAACATTTGAAAGCATCTGATTGGTTGGGCCAAAAGTAACACCTTTTTAAACGATAAGAATTTATTGAATAACCCTGAAGAACTTTTATTGAATAACCCTGCAAGAATGTTGATTACAAAATAGGTTTGTTATCGATCAAAACAACTATATTTAAAGAAGGGGCATTATTATTATTATTTCCTATAATATAGGAAATATAAGTTTCAAGATCTTCATGGTCTGTGATATTAAAAAAGAGGTATTTAAAAGCTTACTTTGGTAGGGTTGTGTTTTTTTCTACAATTCTGATAATACAAAAGGACACCCAATAAAAAATGTGTGTGTATATATGTTATTTATGGGTATGGTTAGGCAATCACTCAACAAGTATTATTATTGCCTTGGTGCTACTGGTGAGAGTTTCAATGTATTGATTGAAGTCAGTGCACACAAAAGGGCTTTAAAACGTTAATAGACGATATCTTTTCTATGGAGGGACTGAACTACAAGCTCAGGAATTCCTTAAATATCTTAACTCAATGGAGGGCACAATTAAATTTACCATGGAACATAATAAGCAACCATAGAGTTTTTGGACTTACGAATCTACAAGTATCAAGGCAAATGTGTGTACCACACTATTCACCAAAACCACCGATCGTAATACGATATTACATTCGACTAGTTTCCACCCTTGGCCACAAAGAAGGGTATATTTTCTCAATTTCTCAGGGTCTTTCACAACAATTCGGATTTTGATAAGGTGCGAACAAGCCAGATCATGGCAAAAAAATTCCATGATAGAGGATACGACAAAAAACTAATCTCCACCAATTAGATCGTGCATCTCCAAATTTACTGAACAAACCGATAAATGCAACATAAACAAAAGTGACAGACTTCCCAATAGCACTAGCTATACGCCTACTACCAATAAAATTGTAAGAGTGTTACTCAAAATTGGCCCATTCTTACCAATGACACATCTCTCCCATTTGCAGAAGTACCCTGATGTTCGCTTATCGAAAGGGCAAAAATCTCCGTAACTATTTGGTCAAAACCGACGAAACCTAAGGAAATTAAGACATAGAACTAATTGGTTACCTCCAGAAAAATATGGTTGCTAAATGTGTGGGGTGCCTTAATTGCAGCTATGCCCTGACAGGCAAGGACTTTCCCATACCACCACAGTGGAAAAAGAATCCCCATCAACTACAAATTGAGCTGCCTTAGCTCATTGTCGTACATTTCATATATCCTGCCCTGCGGACTATATTATAAAGGAAAAAACACCACATCAATAGAGAGCGGATGGCGAACCACAGGCAAGCCATCAGATCAGTCCTTAACACAAAAGAGATAGATATAAATGAATCCAAATAGAAAGGGAAAAACAAAGTGAGACCGAACAACCTGTAGCTTGCCATTTTAAGGAGGCTAGACATACCCTAGCCAATTTCCGTGGATGGCTATCGACCATATTAAGCCTACTGAGGGCATGGATAGACAAAAAGGTTACTACAAAGGAAGATGGTGGATAAAACATTTGGACACTGTTTCCCCTAAAGCTACTTAATGAAATCCTTCCCCTGTCTTGCTTTCTATGATGGGCAACATAGAAAAAAATTTGTTATAATTAGGATATATTCTTCCGTACTGTATTTGCCATTTATTCTAGTTCGACCTATATAGAATGATTACAATCGCTGCTATCTATAATTATATCTCTAGTTGCCATTATGATAGATGTGGCCACTGAGAGGTTTTGGATACACTGAATATTAGTAATTACAGATTTTATGTTTTAATGTTTTATTCTAATTCATCTTGTTGTTATCCAAGTCGTCAGGAATTTTACATGTATAGATCTTGCCAGTCTCTTATTCACTAATGGATATTTAATAGGATTTTAATATTGTTAGCTATGTCACTTTAAGACAACTGATCGTAATTTTAGGTTAAGGTTATTTTACTCGATTCCAGGATTTCCCTGGACTTTTTATCTACACCTGACACTTTGTTGATTTAGATTATTATCTATAGTCACTTTGTTACTGCTTGGCTTAAAAGGGAACTTGGCACTTTAGCTTAATATTTAATTATACCTATTATTTTAACTATGTTTGAGATAATTGGATATAACACTATTAGGATGTTGATGTCAATCACACTTATATTTGAATAAACGTATAGCATAGTTTAGGGGAATGTGCCAATCACAGTGGGTTTGGGATGTGGACAACTCAGTGTTAACTGAGTTAATTGGGTTAATTGTTGTGTGTCACTTACTTTAAATTCCACAGGAAATGAGGTATCTGTAATCGATGACGGTCCAGGTGGACTGAAACGTGTTGATGTAAGATCACCTTAATAAAATTGTTTGTTTTTTTGAAAAATCCAGTTGAGTGCTCCATATCTCTTAAATTTCTTATGTACCTGCCGTGAGTCAGCACCCTGGTCGTTGATACATTGGAGTGGAGCGCGAGTGGAGATCTAGATTTTCTTAAAGACATAAACGTCTCTTTAGGACACTAGCAGGGTTATCAATAAAAGTTCTTATCGTTTAAAATGGTGCTAATTTTGCCCAACCAATCAGATCCTACTTAGCATTTGAAAGCTAAACTCTGATTGATTGCAGCATCTAGAATTTACATACCCATAATCTTTCAGATGAAAATTTGCTTATAAAGGGTTTGGTAATATGCTGTGGAAGGGGAGATTTTATTATATGATGCTTGCTAAACATGAAATAGAGAAAATTGCTACAGCCATATACACTTCTAACCTTTGCCCTTTAAATCTTAATAGATGACACTGATTAAGGAAGAGAAAGGGTAAACCTTCTCTAATATGTTTTCATCCACCTTTTCTAAAGGTATCCCCAGATGAATCAAATACATTGATGTCTGCTAGTAGTATTATACAGGATGATGCTCTATAGCCAGGCAAACGATTTATTGCTTCCTAACACTGCATCCTTTCAGCAGCTCTCCGGAAAAGGATGATACATAACATGAATGATAGATTCCATATCTGGTAGGGGATTAAATATGATTCCTTTTTTTTTGATTGTTCCTGCAATAAGGTACACATGTAGGCACATAGAGCAGCAATTTATTTTTCTCTCCCCAGGCTTATTCATTTCTGCTTTCATTCTGCATCAAAACAAGTTATCGTTCATTGCAAATAAAAGGACAGTATATGAGATATAGAAACTGCTTCACCTTGATTGGGTTTTATTGAAACATGGAATGTGAACATTAAGCTTTTGCAAATAAACTACAAAATAAAAATCACTCAAACTAATGCCCGTTTATTTTTTTTCTCCCTACACAGTATAATCCATCATTGTACAATCTCCTTTATCCTACTTTGGTTTATATGATGGCAGGTAATCCAATCACTATTAACTTTACATAAAGGGGCATGTTGTTCAGTGATGTTTTCTGTACAGTATGGGAGAGAATATTATTCATTTGTGCATGTGGCACCCAGAGCCATGGCACTATTTTCAGTTAAGCGAATGGTTATTTATAATCTATTGGTTTTATTTCTGAAAGAGGATGAATAATAAATTAATAAAGCTAAGAAAGCATTCTAACATATATGATGATTATGAGACCACCTGAGCTCATGCTATATTGCTGTGTCCTAGTCATTTTCTGTACAACATTCATATCAGTGGCATTAAATTAAGGCTTGTTGACTTAAAGGGACAGTTCAGTGGAAATATCAATCTTTGTTAAATTGTTAGTTGTGTAATGCATACTTAGTTATTCTACAAATTCTCTTCCATTTTAAAAAATCAGTTGATTTCATACCCTTTGCTGTTCCCTGCGTTGATTTAGTGAGCTGACTTTCAGGTTCTAACGGTCTTCTTCTTCCCAGGATGCACCACATCCTTAGAATGTTCTAACAGTAATTCCTACTGATTGGCTGTTGGATGGGTCAAAGATGCTCAGATCTCTACTGAGAAAACTGAATCAACTCAGGCACTGGGTCAAGGGCAAGACCATAACAGTTCTTACTAGGGGTCCTGCAAACCGTAATTCAGTATTTTGGTTGCTATATTTATACACAGGCAAAATGCTGAATTGGCTGATTAAGGTCATTGGGATTAAAAAATACTGCTTTTTTTTGAAAAGCATATGTATTTGCACTGAACTTCCCCTTTAAGCAACTAGACAGTAATTAAATTCCAACCGACTTAAGAAAAAAATGTTGACTCGTTCATCACCAAAGCTTGGTTATTTGTAAATTCTCATTACAGTTTTTATCATTCTAAGAATAAAGTTTGACTATCATATGATATTACTAACATTAGTGTTCTTCATCTTAGAAAAACACAATCATTTCAGTTAAACTGAAATACATACAAGCAATCCCTCTTCTTATGGGGATTGAAGAAATATATTCATAAACAGCTTTAAAAAAAATAAAGCCTACAAGTCTGTTTTTGAGCCAGTGAAGGGCTGACAACTGGTTCCCAATCCCCGGGTCAATACATTTTAATTATTTGCCAAGCACTGCTTCCCTTTAGCTATACAAAATATAAATAAGATATCATGACAAAGCACCTTTAGTTTATTTTTTCATTGGTATATTATATCTAGTGTGTGTGTTGGGCCCACAGGGATTGGTGTTGTGTATTTTGTAATAAGTCTCTCCAGCTTTTCTTTCATAGTGCTGAGGATCTTTGATACTGTAGCTGACCTAAACCAGGCAGTGCATACTTAATATATTTTCTGGGTGAATATATTCAGATCAGTATTTGGTTTAGAACAAACATAATAAACAAACAAACCTTGCCCTTGAAAATGAGTTTGCTGCGTTTAGATATATATTTATATTATTATAATCAGGTCAGCTATTAGGTATTAATCATGTTTTTTTTTTTTTATTAACACAAGGGGTTAATGTCACGCAATGAGTAACTCCGCTTTAATGTCTGGGAGTCTAACATTTCCCCCTGGCGCATATATCTGTGTAATTGTGTTTATTACACTAATTATCTTACTTTTCCCATTATGCTCCTCATCTCCCTTTTAATTAGAAATTCACGACACATTTTGGTGTTAAGAATAAATAATGCTGTACGGAAAAAGAAAAGCACTATAATGAATAGGGCAACACTGCTTTTTAGGCAAATTCGAGTTCAGATACACAGTGGGTTTTAATCAGATCGACAATGAAAAAACAGTTAAAGTGCTCAAGGATTTGTTCTGGGTGAGATAAGGATCGACTGATTCTTAGTAATGAAGATATCATAGAGGAATTCCACTAAGGACTGTCACTTTCCCTTTACTATCATTCAAGTGGATCAATTCCGTTGGCTCAATATAGGTCAGAAGATTGAGTTTGGCAGCAAAGTCATGGCCATTATAGTTTGATAGACACCGGTAGACAGAAAACTATCTAATTATGATCCATTTAAAGAAGAATATTACATCTCCCAAACAATTCAATTTATACTCATATACCTATAGAAATGTATGTGCGGGATTGTGTGACCTTTGCAGCTCTTGTTTGGTATGTAAGGAGGGATACATCTAATGGGAGTTTTATACTATTGTATAATAATAAAACAGCTTTCCTCCAGCTGCTATAGATATATAAGCAGATTTTCACCTAGTTCATCTACAGTAGGTGATAAAAATTAATAACGAATTCCAGGAAACAGGTGAAATTGCATTTCTTTGATAATATTTTCAAATCAGTAATGTGCTTTTATTGATCTTCTGGAGTTGACTAATCAAAGCAAATTGCAAATTGGATGATGTGAGGTATCATTTATAATGAAAACTGTATTCCTCTCAGACTCTTCCAAGCTTTTTAAACTAGATGCAGCTGAAATGCTGAGCTTTTACATGTCTAATGATTGTACTTGAAAATAAGGAGCTGCTCCCACAGTTAGCGGGACCTCCAGAAATAGGAAATAAACTTTTCTTTTAAAAAAAGGCATGCTCATATTTAAAGGCTGTGTAAGGGCTAGGCCACACTAACGCATTTTGCGCATGCAATTTTAGTTAAAATGGAATACGCAGGAATGCAAACATTTCCACGATTTCGATGCCCATGCGTAAAAAAACGCGAAAACACATGCCTTTTTATAAATGTTCATTTACAAAAATGCACGTGCATAAATGCGGAACGATGCACAGAAATCGCACACGCAGTCACGCTCACCATTGCTTGCGCGATTTGGTGCATTGTAGTGTGGCCTAGCCTAAAAGCTTAATTCAATAAAAGCGCACACCCACAACTTCCAGGATATCACAAACACAAGATATAGTAATACTGCACAGAATAAGCAATGGTATCCTGTAATGCGAAATCCTCTTTACAGTATACCCAGACATAGGCTTTAAAAATGAGAGACAATGGCGTTCCAGACAACACCCTTTCCAGCAGAAACTGAACTCAAATTGAACAGGGTGTTCCCTTTGGAGTTATGCCTGAATACCACCTATTTCAAATTAAAGATGTGTTTTACAAGCAAAACATTGATGTGCCATATTGGTAAACCTTCCATGGAGGAAGAGGAGACAAAGGCTTCTAGGCTACTTTCCACTAACGACTGTTCGCACTGGTGCGGCATTTTCAGTAGCGGTATCTCAGCATTGCCTCTAGGAAAATGCGCATGCAACGTTTTCCTAGCGGCAAAACATCTAGAACCGCTAGTCAAAATGCTGCATGAACGGCGAAACAGCTAGTTATTTTAAGATAAAATATAATGTTTTTTTTTTAGGGTGGAAGGGTTCAACTGCAAGTGCATAAGTACTTATGTTCTTCTGTGCTTGTATGGGTTCCCATAAACATGAAGACATTCTGATTATGTTGACATAGATTGCAAGCTTTCAGGGCAGGGCCTGTGAATGGATTCAATAACTGTAATGTTTAGGACTTAAAGAAAGTAAATGTATACACCACAATATTTCTGACCATGGCAAATGTAATTTTTTTTTTACATTTACATTTAATAATAGTGAGTTATTTTAATCTCGAACAAACTAAGCTTTTGTTAACCCAAGCATGCAGAGTGTTTATTAGCGGCCAATCTTAGATAGCAAACATATTTAATCTTGAAAGAGTAAGGGGTCATTTCCTTAACGGGGCAGGTGGAAACAATAAATCACAACTAAAGAACAAGCTTTAGGACAAAATGACTAGACACTCTGGGGCCTTACTAAAAGCCCATTTAGTCTGCTGAGAATGAGGTTGGCTATATAATTATCTTTAGAAAGGCAATCAAAGCTCATCTGATCAAAAACGAATCTTACTCAATGAGACAGGTAATCAGTTGCATCATTTGTTTTGGAGCAACCGTTTATATGCTCACAGTAGCCAATGAGAATTAGATGCGATGCTAAATGGTGATTTCTTTAGTTACAACACTATGGTAATGAAAAGCTGAGACTGCTAAAAATGAAGGAAATGTCTGAATTGAACTTTCATTTTAATTACAAGTATTATTCTGCACTGGTTGATATTGTAACTTGTACAATTTATGCTGAAAGCAACTGACCTTCCATTTTAATAAAGGCCCGTTATACACTTGAAAGTTATGTTAAGGTTTAGGGAAATATTTATTTTTAAAATGGGTATTTAATGGGAATATGCAGGTCTGGAAAAAGTCCCTGTAATGACCGATTTTACAAGTTTCACTGTTTCATCACATAGAAAAAATACTGAGAAAACAAACAAAAACAAGAACTAGAAAGTAGAAGCAGTCATATGCACACTGCCTACCTGCGTGCAGATGTCTGGTTTCCCTACTTCTGAGGGAATAGGTTAAATCAGCAAAGTATAATGCAGAGTCGCATTCCAATGTGAACGGTGAGTTTATTACAAACCACTCATCAACATACACAATGTTTCCAGGGTCTAGGCCCTTCACACCTGATTAAGGGGGCCTAGACCCTCAAAAACGTTGTGTACGTTGATGAGTAGTTTGTAATAAACTCACCAAAAACAAGAACTAGAATAAACAGATCAATTAATAAACAAAAATATAGAAATTTTGCTATTAAATACAAATAAGGCAGGGTTCGGATGAATCTATTGTACACTTTACCATTATTTGCCTAGATTGACATAGCAATATCAATAGAAATGATATTTCGTTATAATCGGGCAGCTTTTAAAGAAAGTTGGAAAAGAACTTGGAAAGGTGGATGCAGACTATTATTTTAGGGCCAACCAACTGATATTTGGTACTTCTGTTGTGAGCAAAATATAGGCTGTACTGTTCAGCTGCCACAGACCAATGTCATTCTTTCTTCCAAAATGGTATAAAACTTAATCAGAGATATAGGTAAACTTCGCCCAATCATTTCGACTTATGGACTGCACAATTGGTGCGCCAAAATGTTGACCAGCGATATTTTGGCTGAAATATCTGCATGTGTGTACCTAGCCTAAATGTATTTTGTATGGCAATGTGTGTTATATAAGATGTAGTGTAGAAGTAGAATTTTTTTCTGTCTGTATTGTATAACTTTTAAGTAGGGTTCACTCTAACTTGAGATATAAACCAGCATGCGCAGCATCATCTTTATTCTCGTTGCAAATTGCTTTGCTAGTTTTATGTGGTTGAGAATACTGTAAATTCATGTTATGTTTGTTAGCAAAATTGGTTCCTGAGGTTGTGTATAGGACCATTGCATTAGCAGAATAAATAAAGTGTGGGGTGTGGGGGGATTTGGTTCACATATAATAAACAGTTAGTCATGCTAAAGTGCTTTTTTGTGTAAAGGAAGGACTGATTTCCCGTTGTCATAAAATGTATACATTATTAGATAGCTTGCATTAATAGAAAACTTTTATGGCTTCCTTCAGTTTACTGACCACTGAAATACATTTAAAGAAGCAGCGCTCTTAATATACTCAAATACTTTCAATGCTTAATAGTATACAATGCTATCATGCACACTTTGGTTTCCTTCTGTAGAAACCAATTCTAAACACAGTTTCAAAAACAGGGGCTCAAAGGGGAACTGTGGTCTCCATACAAATGGCTTTATTAAAAAGAGCACATTCCTACTTTTAAAATGACTCCAGGAGCATGCTTCTGGCTGCAGTTAAGCAGTATAAGGTTGGAGCATGCCATGTTGGGAAATAGCATCATCAGCTGCATCTTAAGCTCCATCCTGAGATTCTAAATCATTTTTAAAGCTAGCCATAAGCCTAAAACATTTTTTTACATCTCCCTAAGCCCATAGGTAGAGGAAAGGACAGAGAATGGTTTCAGGTATGTAAAATTCTTCAGGAAGAACAATTTTTTGTGCGTGTATAGGCACTTTATCGGGCAAACCGGCCACTCGTTTGGAGATCTGCCTGGCGGATCAGGAAACGATCCCCCAAACGAACTGTCATTTCTATTTCTAGAAAAGATAAAGTTTCTAAAACATACCTGTGATCACAGTTGAGTTGCTGGTGGTGCACCATGTAAATGCAGTGTTTTTAGGAACAAAAGACCAAGAAGTACAAGTTCTAATCCCTAGCTTACTTATGAAACAAATACAACATGGTCTACTGCCTGAGTATAGTGCTTTTTGTTTTTGTTTCCATGCTTCTGGAAAAATATGAAGTTTCTACATATGTACAAACTGTATTATAGCAGATCTATTTACCAACCACGTGAATTGCTGACAGTCTCCAGTAGCAATACAAAATAGTTGACTGATTGACTGACATTTACTGAATGTATCTATCTATTGAAGTTCACTGGTGGTGCGTTCTGCAAAGTGCTAGGTTAGGAAATAATCAGACTGGGACACAGGTTCAATTCCCATGCTCCATTTTTGTTTTTATTATGTGTCTAAAAAAGATAAAGACTCTACATGACGCTTGTGAAGGTTCTCATTCATCCAGGTCATGGTATATCTGTTGTATTCAATTAGATCAACTGGACTTGAAATGTAGTTCTTGAAGACGTTTCGCTAGTCATCCGACTGGCTTTCTCAATTCAGATGACTTGTACAAGAATCTGTGGCAATTATTACCCGGAAAATCCCAATTAGCATATCACAGCCGGTGTTAAGGGTGTGATTAGATAGTGGCTAAGAGGTGTTAGGAACGCCCAGAGTAAGGTGTTAAAACAGTTGTACATGGCAGACAGTTGGTGTCGAAAACCCCCCACCCTCTATTTAGCTTGGTTTCTTTATTTTCACATAAATGGCCTCCTTAACACCTTTACAATCTTCAAAGGTATGTCCTTTATCCTAAGATGCAGGTACACGGCTGAGTCCTCGCCGAGGAATTGGCTCTTCTGTGCTGGGCCATACGTTGATGCAGTTGCTGTTTGGTCTCCCCCACATACAAAATCAGAGCATTCTCACTGCACTGCACTGCCATATGATGTCGCTTTTCTTGTGTTTTGGTATTGGGTCTTTCGGATGTACCAATTGCTGCTCAGGGTGTTGTTCGGTTTAAAGCAGACAGGGATATGATGTTTTTTGAAAATTCTTCTTAATTTCTCGGAGACCCCTGCTACATATGGGATGACCATGTTCTCCTCCTGTTCTGCTTTTTTCCCCTTTACTGTTGGTATTTGTGTTCTTTTTTTCCCTCCACTTCTTTGACAAAGGCCCAGTCTGGTATCCACAAGTTTTAAGGGCTCCTCTGAGAGTTTCATTTCTTTAGGATTGGGATTGGGATTTTCCAGGGTACCTAATTGCCAGAGATTTGTACAAGTCATTCTGAATTGAGAAAGCCAGTCGGATGACTAGCGAAACGTCTTCAAAACTACTTTCAAGTCCAGTTGATCTAATTGAATACAACAGATATACTCTACATGTACATTTTTTTTACTTATTATCCCTTGTGGCATAGAGGTAGAAGCTTTTTGAAAGGCACAAGTATAGAAGGTTGCGGTTTGATTCCTCATTACTTGTTTTTTTTTTTTTTGCTGAAATGTTACAGGGCATGTACACCTTTTTTTTTAAATTTCATATGTTGTAAGGCTTGCTCCCCCAGCCCAAACTGCATTATGAAATTTAAAAAAAAGGTGTACATGCCCTGTAACATTTCAGCAAAAAAAAAAAAAAACAAGTATGAGGAATCAAACAGCAACCTTCTATACTGTGCCTTTCTAAAAAGCTTTCACCCTCTATGCCACAAGGGATAATAAGTAAAAAAAAGGTACATGTAGAGTATATCTGTTGTATTCAATTAGATCAACTGGACTTGAAATGTAGTTCTTGAAGACGTTTCGCTAGTCATCCGACTGGCTTTCTCAATTCAGAGACTTGTAAGAATCTCTGGCAATTATGTCCTGGAAAATCCCAATCCCATCTAAAGAAATGAAACATCTCAGAGGAGCCCTTAAAACTTGTGGATATCCAGACTGGGCCTTTGTCAAAGAAGTGGAAGGGAAAAAAAGAACCAAATACCAACAGTGAAGGGGAAAAGCAAGACAGGAGGAAGAACATGGTCATCCCATATGTAGCAGGGGTCTCAGAAATTAAGAAGAATTTTCAAAAAACATCATATCCCTGTCTGCTTTAAACCGAACAACACACTGAGGCAGCAATTGGTCATCCGAAAGACCAATACCAAAACACAAAGAAAAGCGACATCATATATGCAGGGCAGGTGCAGTGAAGAATGCTCTGATTTGTATGGGGGAGACCAAACAGCAACTGCATCAACGTATGGCCCAGCACAGAAGAGCCAATTCCTCGGGTCAGGACTAGCGTGTACCTGCATCTTAAGGATAAAGGACATACCTTTGAAGATTGTAAAGGTGTTAAGGAGGCCATTTATGTGAAAATAAAGAAACCAAGCCTAAATAGAGGTGGGGGGGTTCGACACCAACTGTTGCCATGTACATCTGTTTTAACACCTTACTCTGGGGTTCCTATAACACCTCTTAGCCACTACTAATCACACCCTTAACACCGGCTGTGATATGCTAATTGGGATTTCCAGGGTACATAATTGCCACAGATTCTTGTACAAGTCATTCTGAATTGAGAAAGCAGTCGGATGACTAGCCAAACGTCTTCAAGAACTACATTTCAAGTCCAGTTGATCTAATTGAATACAACAGATATACCATGACCTGATGAATGAGAACCTTCACAAGCGTATGTAGAGTCTTTATCTTTGTTAGCACATAATAAAAACAAAAATGGAGCATGGGGAATTGAACCTGTTCCCAGTCTGATTATTCTAACCTAGCACTTTAGCAGAACGCACCACCAGTGAACTTTCAATAGATAGAAGTACTTTCAGTAAATGTCAGTCAAATCAGTCAACTATTTTGTATTGCTACTGAAGATGTCAGCATTCACGTGGTTGGTAAATAGATCTGCATATATACAGTTTGTACATAGTAGAAACTTCATATTTTTCCAGAAGCATGGAAACAAACAAACAAAAAGCAATATACTCAGGCCAGTAGACCATGTTGTATTGTTTCATAAGTAAGCTAGGGATTAGAACTTGGGACTTCTTGGTCTGTTTGTTCCTAAAAACACTGCATTTACATGGTGCAACACCAGCAACTCAACTGTGATCACAGGTATGTTTAGAAACTTTATCTTTTGCTAGAAATAGAAATGACAGTTCGTTTGGGGGATCGTTTCCTGATCCGCCAGGCAGATCTCCAAACGAGTGGCCGGTTTGCCCGATAAAGTGCCTATACACGGGCACAAAAAATTGTTCTTCCTGAAGAATGTTACAATACCTGAAACCATTCTCGTCTTCCTCTACCTATGGGCTTGGGAGATGTAAAAAAATGTTTTTGGCTTATGGCTAGCTTTAAAAATGATTTAGAATCTCAGGATGGAGCTTAAGTGCAGCTGATGATGCTATTTCCCAACAGTGGGCATGCTCAACCTTATACTGCTTAACTGCAGCCAGAAGCATGCTCCTGGAGTCATTTTAAAAGTAGGAATGTGTCTTTTTAATAAAAGCCATTTGTATGGAGACCACAGTCCCTTTGGCACCTGTTTTTGAAACTGTTTAGAATTGGTTTCTACAAGAAGGAAACCAAAGTGTGCATGATAGCATTGTATACTATTAAGCATTGAAAGTATTTGAGTATATTAAGAGCGCTGCTTCTTTAAATGATTCAGTGGTCAGTAAACTGAAGGAAGCCATAAAAGTTTTCTATTAATGCAAGCCTATCTAATAATGTATACAAGTTAATGGAACAACAGGAGAAATCAGTCCTTCCTTAGCACAAAAAAGCCACTTAGCATGACTAACTGTTTATTAATGTGAACCAAATCCCCCACCACCCCCACACTTTATTTATTCTGCTAATGCAATGGTCACTAACAACCTCAGGAACCAATGTTGAGCTAACAAACATAACATGAATTTACAGTATTTCTCAACCACATAAAACTAGCAAAGCAATTGTAACGAGAATAAAGATGATGCGCGCATGTGGTTTATATCTCAAGTTAGAGTGAACCCTACTTAAAAGTTATACAATACAGACAGAAAAAAATTCTACTTCTACACTACATCTTTATATAACACACATTGCCATAAAATACATTTAGGTAGGTACACACATGCAGATATTTCAGCCAAAATATCGCTGGTCAACATTTTGGCGCACCAATGTGCAGTCCATAGGAGTCGAAATGATTGGGCGAAGTTTACCTATATCTCTGAATTAAGTTTTATCCATTTTGGAAGAAAGAATGACATTGGTCTGTGGCAGCTGAAACAGTACAGCCTATATTTTGGCTCAGTCAACAGAAGTACCAAAATATCAGTTGGTTGGCCCTAAAATAATAGTCTGCATCCACCTTTCCTAAGTTCTTTTCCAACTTTCTTTAAAAGCTGCCCGATTATACAGAAATAATCATTTCTATTGATTGCTAGTGGCAATCGAGCAAAATAATGGTAAAGTGTACAATAGATTCATCCGAACCCTGCCTTATTTGATTTAATAGCAAAATTTCTATATTTGTGATTAATTGATTGTTTATTCTAGTTCTTGTTTTTGGTGAGTTTATTACAAACTACTCATCAACGTACACAACGTTTTGAGGGTCTAGGCCCCCTTAATCAGGTGTGAAGGGGGCCTAGACCCTGGAAACATTGTGTTGTGATGGAGTGGTTTGTAATAAACTCACCGTTCACATTGGAATGCGACTCTGCATATACTTTGCTGATTTAACCTATTCCTCAGAAGTAGGGAAACCAGACATCTGCACGCAGGTAGCAGTGTGCATATGGACTGCTTCTACTTCTAGTTCTTGTTTTGTTTGTTTTCTCAGGTATTTTTTTCTAGTGATGAAACAGTGAAACTTGTAAAAATCGGTCATTACAGGGACTTTTTCCAGACCTGCATTTCCCATTAAAATCCCATTTAAAAAATAAAATTCTCCAAACCTTAACATAACTTTCAGGTATAACGAGGCGGCTTTATTAAAATGGAAGGTCAGTTGCTTTCAGCATACATTGTACAAGTTACAATATCAACCCAGTGCATTTTGAAGAATACTTGTAATTAAAATGAAAGTTCAATTCAGACATTTCCTTCATTTTTAGCAGTCTCAGTTTTCATTACCATAGTGTTGTAACTAAAGAAATCACCATTTAGCATCGCATCTAATTTCTCATTGGCTACTGTGAGCATATAAACAGGTTGCTCCAAAAACAAATGATGCAACTGATTACCTGTCTCATTGAGTAAGATTCGATTTTGATCAGATGAGCTTTGATTGCCTTTCTAAAGATATTATATAGCCAACCTCATTCTCAGCAGACTAAATGGGCTTTAGTAAGGCAGGTGTCTAGTCATTTTGTCCTAAAAGCTTGTTCTTTAGTTGTGATTTATTGTTTCCACCTGACCCGTTAAGGAAATGACCCCTTACTCTTTCAAGATTAAATGTTTGCTATCTAAGATTGGCCGTAATAAACACTCTGCATGCTTGGTTAAACAAAAGTTAGTTTGTTCGAGATTAAAATAACTCACTTTATTAAATGTAAATGTAAAAAAAAATTCATTTGCCATGGTCAGAAATTATTTGTGTGTATACATTTACTTTCTTTTAAGTCTAAACATTACAGTTATTTGAATCCATTCACAGGCCCTGCCCTGAAAGCTTGCAATCTAGTTCAAACATAATCAGAATGTTTCATGTTTATGGGGAAACCCATACAAGCACAGAAGAAACATAAGTACTTATGCAGCTGCAGTTGAACCCTTCCACCCTAAAAAAAAAACATTATATTTATCTTAAAATAACTAGCTGTTCGCCGTTCATGCAGCATTTTGACTAGCGGTTCTAGATGTTTGCCGCTAGGAAAACGTTGCAGCAGCATTTTCCTAGAGGCAATGCTGAGATACCGCTACTGAAAATGCGCACCAGTGTGCGAACGTCGTAGTGTGAAAGTAGCCTAGAGCCTTTGTCTCCTCTTCCTCCATGTGAAGGTTACCAATTGGCACATCAATGTTTTTGCTTGTAAAACACATCTTTATATTTGAAAAGGTGGTATTCAGGCATAACTCCAATAGGGAACACACTGTTCAAATTTGAGTTCAGTTCTGCTGGAAAGGGTGTTGTCTTGGAACAGCCATTGTCTCTCATTTTTAAAGCCTATGTGCTGGGTATACATGTAAAGAGGATTTCGCATTACAGGATACCATTGCTTATTCTGTGCAGTAGTACTATATCTTGTGTTTGTGATATCCTGGAAGTTGTGGGGGTGCGCTTTTATTGAATTAAGCTTTTAGGCTAAGGCCACACTACAATGCACCAAATCGCGCAAGCAATGGTGAGCGTGACTGCTGTGTGCGATTTCTGTGCATCGTTCCGCATTTATGCACGTGCATTTTTGTAAATGAACATTATAAAAAAGGCATGTGTTTCGCGTTTTTTTACGCATGGGCATCAGAAATCGTGGAAATGTTTGCATTCCTGCGATTTCCATTTTAACTAAAATTGCATGCGCAAAATGCGTTAGTGTGGCCTAGCCCTACACAGCCTTTAAATATGAGCATGCCTTTTTTTAAAAGAAAAAGTTTATTTCCTATTTCTGGAGGTCCGCTAACTGTGGGAGCAGCTCCTTTTTTTTCAAGTACAATCATTATAGCATGTAAAAGCTCAGCATTTCAGCTGCATCTAGTTTAAAAAGCTTGGAGAGTCTGAGAGGAATACAGTTTTCATTATAAATGATACCTCACATCATCCAATTTGCAATTTGCTTTGATTAGTCAACTCCAGAAAGATCAATAAAAGCACATACTGATTTGAAAATATTATCAAAGAAATGCAATTTCACCTGTTTCCTGGAATTCGTTATAATTTTTATCACCTACTGTAGATGAACTAGGTGAAAAATCTGCTTATATTATCTAGTAGCAGCTGGAGGAAAGCTGTTTTATGTATACAATAGTTATAAAACTCCCATTAGATGTATCCCTCCTCTTACATACCAAACAAGAGCTGCAAAGGTCAACAATCCCGCACAATACATTTCTAATAGGTAAGAGTATAAATTGAATTGTTTGGGAGATGTAATATTCTTCTTTAAATGGATTCATAATTAGATAGTTTTCTGTCTACCGGTGTCTTATCAAACATAATGGCCATGACTTTGCTGTCCAAACTCAATCTTCTGACCTATATTGAGCCAACAGGATTGATCCACTTGAATAGATAGTAAGAGGAAAGTGACAGTCCTTAGTGGAATCCTCTATGATATCTTCATACTAAAGAATCAGTCAGTCCTTATCTCACCCCGAACAAATCCTTGAGCACTAATTAAATGTTTTTCATTGTCGATCTGTATTAAAACGCCACTGTGTATCTGAACTCGAATTTGCCTAAAAAGCAGGTGTTGCCTATTCATTATAGTGCTTTCTTTTTCGTACAGCATTATTTATTCTTAACACCAAATGTGTCGTGAATTTCTAATTAAAAGGGAGATGAGGAGCATAATGGAAAAGTGAAGATAATTAGTGTAATAAACACAATTAGCAGCAGATATATGCGCCAGGGGAATGTTAAGACTCCCAGACATTATAAGCGGAGTTGACTCATTGCGTGACATAACCCCTTTGTTAAATAAAAAAAAAAAAACATGATTAATACCTAATAGCTGACCTGATATATAATATAAATATATATCTAAACGCAGCAAAACTCATTTTCAAGGGCAAGGTTTGTTTGTTTATTAGTGTTTGTTCTAAACCAGAATACTGATCTGAATATATTCACCCAGAAAAAATATTAATTGTATGAATGCCTGGTTTAGGTCAGCTACAGTATCAAAGATCCTCAGCACTATGAAAGAAAAGCTGGAGAGAAGTATTAACAAATACACAACACCAATCCTGTGGGCCCAACACACAAAATAGATATAATATACCAATGAAAAAATAAACTAAAGGTGCTTTGTCATGAATCTTATTAATATTTTGATAGCTACTAAAGGGAAGCAGTGCTGGCAATTTAATAAATGTATTGTACCAGAGGGTTGTTGGACCAGTTGTCAGCCCTTCACTGGCTCAAAAACAGACTTGTGGCTTTATTTGTTTTCTCAAGCTGTTTTCCCCTATGTTGATTTATTGGTATTTTTCCTTCAGATCCCCCCCCTTTTACAGAGATCTGGGATGCTTTTTCCGCCTAATGTTTTGCCCCCAACCCGGTGTCTTAACTGAACTTTCACGACTGCTCTGTTTCTCAGAGAAGTTTCATATGTTGTAAGGCTTGCTCCCCCAGCCCAAACTGCATTATTCTTATTTTCAGAAAATCCCCCGATCTTTACTTACCTTACCTCTTTCCTCCACCGTACTGCCCGGCCCTCTGCTTGCATGAAACTGCAAGCAGTGGGCTGGACCGGTAGCCACACTCTGCTTGCATGAAACTGCAAGCAGTGGGCTGGACCGGTAGCCACATCCATGATTGGCTGAGAGGCAGCCAATCATGGACGTGGCTGCCGGTAGTTCAGAACGCCAGAGGAGAGAAGGAAGGTAAGAGTTTGGGGGACTTTCTGAAAATAAGAATAATGCAGTTGGGGCTGGGGGAGGAAGCCCTACAATATATGAAAAGGGAATTACACTAGGGGGAGGGAGATGAAAACGGTGGGAGAGGAATGTTTTGCCCCTAAAGAGATTTAGGGGCATATTTATAAAGCACCGTAAATAGCGCCAAAAAATTACCGCCGCACATCGCGGGTGCGAAATAGCGCTATCGCCGTTTATAACGGCGAGCCGCATTCCACGATATGTATCGCGGCCGCATGTGCTGCGGTAATTTTAAGCCCCTTTGCGGCGATACTTAAAATCCCTTCCCGACGCCTCTCCTAAGGGGCGGGGCATATGCCAACCCTGGCCACACACCCCGCGGCGCACCCCCTCCCCGGCAACCCCTCCAAGCCCCCCGCCGGCGCCCCGAGGGGGGAAGGGAGGGAGCCACTGGGAGGGGTGGAGGCTCCCTCCAGCGGGGCCCTGAGAAGGGCCTTTTGGGGTTAGGGGGCCCGCAGCTCGAACCGGGACCCCCCTCCCGGCCCTTGTAAGGGCCTTTGCGGCACTTACAAGTGCCCTTGCGGCTCTGACAAGAGCCCTTTGGGGCTTAAGGGGTCCGCGCAGCTCGAACTGGACCCCCCTTCCCGGCCCTATAAGGGCCTTGCGGCACTGACAAGTGCCTTTGGCGGGGGTCCCGCAGCTCAAAACCGGGACCCCCAGTGCGGCTCTTAAAAGAGCCCTTGGGCGGCGTCTTCTTTCTTCCAGTCCCGGCGACACCAGCTCCGCCGAGGCCGCCCCGACCCCCGAGAGGTACCCCTGCGGCCGCCAGGGGTACCCGGCAGGCGCCGGTGACCTCAACGAGGCCGTGTTGCCGGGTCTTGATCGACGTGACATCTTCGGGCTGGCGACACCAACCCACTCAGGTCGCCGATGCCAGGCAGGCTCACTGCGGCCGCAGTGAGCCCGCTGCACCGCGGCCTCAGCGGAGCCGATGTTGCCAGACCGCTTTCTTCTTCTTTCTTCAGCCATCTACTGCGATGCATCTGAGTTCCGCGGCGGAAAGCTCCTTTATATAGGTTTGCAGAGAAATCCATAATCCGTTTCTGATCGGTCAATTTTTTAATACTTGCTTTACATTAACCAATCAGATTTCAGAACTTTCCAGGAAGAAAGAACTTTCCAAAGAAGAAAGAAGCGGCTGGCAACATCGGCTCCGCTGAGGCCGGCGGTGCCAGCGGGCTCACTGTCGGCCGCAGTGAGTCTGCTGGCATCGGCGACCTGAGTGGGGTTGGTGTCGCCAGCCCGAAGACGTCGCCCAAGGGCCGCACACTGGGGGTCCCGCCCACTGGGGGTCCGGTTCGAGCTGCGGGACCCCCGCCAAAGGCACTTGTCAGTGCCGCAAGGGCACTTGTAAGTGCCACAAGGGCCCTTACAAGGGCCGGGGAGGGGGTCCCGGTTCGAGCTGCGGGACCCCTAAGCCCCAAAGGCACTTGTCAGTGCCGCAAGGGCCCTTATAAGGGCCGGGGAGGGGGTCCTGTTTCGAGCTGTGGGACCCCTAAGCCCCAAAGGGCTCTTGTTAGAGCCGCAAGGGCACTGTAAGTGCCGCAAAGGCCCTGATAGGGCTGGGGAGGGGGGCCGGTTCGAGCTGGGGACCCTTAAGCCCCAAAAGGCTCTTGTCAGAGCCGCAAGGGCACTTGTAAGTGCCGCAAAGGCCCTTACAAGGGCCGGGGAGGGGGGGTCCCGGTTCGAGCTGGGGGACCCCTAAGCCCCAAAAGGCCCTCTCTCAGGGCCCCGCTGGAGGGAGCCTCCACCCCTCCCAGCGGCTCCCTCCCTTCCCCTCCCCGGGAGCGGCGCGGGCGGGGGGTTGGAGGGTGCCGGGGGGGGGTGCGCGGCGGGTGGTCGCGACCACCTGCTGCGGCCCCTTCCCGGCAGCCCCTCCTAGCCTCCCGTTCCGAGATTGCCGCAAGCGGGGAACAGGTTGGGAGGGGCTGCTGGGAAGCGGCTGCGGGTGGTCTCCGCCGCCGCCGCGGGGTGTGTGGCGGGGGTGGGCGTGTCTCCGGGGCGGGTGCGACCACCTGCCGCGGGTTGCCTGCCCATCCAGCCAGCGGGAGGCTAGTATCGGCTGACTTCGCCACCTTCAATACTAGCCGAGCGAAACCAGTACCGCCGCTTTTATAAAGAAGCGGCGGTAACAGGTAAGTATTGCCGCGAAGGGTTAACGCTTCGTTAACTTTTCGCGCCCGTTTTCGGACTTATAAATCGCGTTAAACGCGGTTTATGCGTTAATGTCCGCGAAAACGGCCGCAAAAAGTTAACGAACCTTATAAATATGCCCCTTAGTCTCACCTCTTAGTAGATAGGACCACCAGCAAACCTTTGAATGCCCCTCCCCTTCAACTAACAGTAGTTTATTTTTTGTCCTACAGTACCAGCACCACATTTGTTGTTTTACCTTACTGGTCCAGAGGATCAGTTGTTGGCTCAGAGGACCATGTGGTATTGTGTCCCTGGGGAGTGTTTACTTGCCTGGCACTGATTCCCCTTGTGGTACACTAGCAGGTTCCAGTGTCAGCCACATTGTTTGCTGCACTTCCACATCCCCTGCGCTTCCAGTTAGCCCCACTTCTGGGTTTTCGCTGTGACATCGACGTTAGACATCTGACGTCATGCATGTGACTTGTACTGGCGCAAATGTTTAAAATGAGGACTTGGGGAATAAGAATGCCTCCCCACTAAGAGAAACAGTTTGCTGGAATACTGTTTGTGTCCTCAGAACTGGTAAGCCTGGAAGTGCAAGTAACGTCGGGATAACTACTCGGGTATCCACCCCTCCTGCATCTTGCGGGAGTCTCCCTCATTCCGGGGTGGTCTCCTGCACACCGCAAGACCACCCCAGACTTCCGGACTTGAGAGGAGACTTGAAGTCACGCCCCCTTTAAGTAACCATGCCCCGGAACACCCCAGGAATGCCCTAACTCCTCCCTAACCCCGCCTCCCACCCTCCCTAGAATGATGGCCCCGCCTCCATGGAAATCACGCCCCGCTCCACGTGATGTCACACCATGCTCGTCACTCCCCCTTCTCCACCCTGCCCAGAAGCCTGAAAGGGCATGGTGGTGGATGTCTGACTACTGGTTACCTATCCCTGTCACAGATCAACAAGAAAATAATTGCAGATAAAGATTAAAAAGAGCTGAGGCCCATGGGTAGGTAGAAGTTGAGGACAGTAGAGGCCCATTGATAGGTTGTAGGGGACAGTAGAGGCCCATGGTTAGGTAGTTGGGGACAGTAGGGAATATATTATTATAATTATAAAGTTTACATTGTACTCTTTACCAGGGATCTCCTACCTCCCAGCATTCCACTACAGCACTTACATATCAGAAGGCATCCAGGGAATGTGGGAGGTGTAGTTTTCAGATATTTGGATGCCTGCAAGTTGAAGACCCCTGTCATATATTTTAGTGTTATGGAGGTCTGTTGTTTCCTATTTAAATGTTTTCAGTTTATTTGCTGCCCAACCCGTGACAGACAATTCTGTTTCACCCGACAAACATTTCATGTATGGGTGCTCGGTCGAAACTAGGACCACATTGTATATGGTCTCACAGTTGTATAATTAATTAATTATGGGTCTATTGTGCCCAAAATTCAAAGTTAATTTTTAACATGTTCATAATAAAATGCTTAAATAAGGATATGGACTGAAGTTCGCCACCTTTGTAAATGTTTGCACAAACAATACAGCCCCAAGGCATAGCATCAAAGGGACAATAGGAGGCGGGCATTTAATTTGAATGAAATACAATTAAAATATTAATGGTAACTTAATTAAATGGCTGTGGGATTGGGAAATGGTCGGGGAACATGTTGGAATATCCAGGACTCAAAACTCGATTTTTATCGCAACTTTCGAGAACTCGCTTCGAACATTCGATAATTATCCCATGAACGACTCGCAGATTTGAGAATTCGATATTTACTCGCGTATTGGCATAATAGACATTTACTCACTGATTTGAGAATTCGGTATTTACTCACGTATAGGTATAATAGACATATTAAAATATCCAAAACCGGGTCCAGTATAGTTCGAGAAGTCCGAGTCCGTTCAAACTCGAACTCGGGTTTGAGTTCTAGTCCATCTCTAGTTTGCAGATGACTAAACAGTTTATGTGAACCAAAAGTTTTATAACTGGTGAACCAACTCTCTAAGTTCGTCCATCACTATGTATCAAAAGCTTTTAGGTAATGTCCTTCCATTCTTCAAAATTATATCTTTTGTTTCCTTGTATTGATGATGAAGAGGTTTTCTCTATATTATTATAAATAACGGTATTGACTTTGTAAATCCTGTAATGGAAGCTGATTTTCACATTAAAAAAACAGTTTCTGTTGCTGGAAAAACAATCTTTATTCCATTGTATGTAAAGGGTAACATACAATGGAAATACAATAATTATCTATCAGTGAATGAAAATGTAATTTGATGGTCAAAATTGCCTCATATATTAAATGAAGGATGGATTATAAAGGATCAATATCTGTCCAACTTCTCGTTATTGAATTCCTAGCAGCATGATTTCTGTCAGGTGTCAAATTTTAGGAACCTAATGGAACTGACCATTGACATCATCAAATGACTATTGATAACTAGGGAAACTGTGCTCAGGTGTTTATATCAGGAGTTATTACAATAAATCAACATGAGGTTCAGTGTGGGGGTTGAAAATCCATCCTTGGCTACATCTGCAAAGAATTTGTATATTCTTTATTTGATGGTGTGTGGGGTACAAACATATAAAATATATCGATAGGTTATGATAAAATAAAGTTACAGGGAGATGTAATAAAAGTTCTTATCCTTAAAAATGGTGCTAATTTTCCCCAACCAATCAGATGTTGGCTTTCAAATAATAAATAATATTTAATTGGTTGGGGCAAAATTAGCACCATTTTTAACATAAGAACTTTTATTACGTATGCCTGTTAGATTGTAGCTCTTTTGAGCAGACCAGATGCGAATGGATAAAATAATTGTAAAACACTGCATAATATGTTTAGAAGAAAATACATAGGGGCATATTATAAAGGTTCGTTAACTTTTCGCGGCCATTTTCGCGGCCATTAACGCATAAATCGCGTTTACCGCGATTTATAAAGGCCCGAAAACGGCCGCGAAAAGTAACGAAGCGTTAACCTTTCGCGCCGATACTTACCCGTTACCGCCGCTTCTATTTATAAAGCGGCGGTACTGGTTTCGTCGGCTAGTATCGGTGTTTTACTTCGCCATTGAAGGAGGCGAAGTCAGCCGATACTAACCTCCCGCGGCGGGGATGGGCAGGCACCGCGGCGGGTGTCGCACCCGCCCCGGAGACACGCCCACCCCGCCCAAACCCCCCGCGGCGGCAGCGGCGACCACCCGCCGCCGCCACTTCCCAGCAGCCCTCCAACCCGTTCCCCGTCGCGGCAATCTCGGAACGGGAGGCTAGAAGGGGCTGCCGGGAAGGGGCCGCAGCAGGTGTGGTCGCGACACCCGCCGCACCCCTCCCCGGCAACCCCTCCAAGCCCCCGCCCCGGCCGCTCCCGGGGAGGGACGGGAGGGAGCCGCTGGGGGGGTGGAGGCTCCCTCCAGCGGGCCTGGAAGGGCCTTTGGGGCTTAGGGGGTCCCGCAGCCCGAACCGGGACCCCCCTCCCCGGCCCTTATAAGGGCCTTGGGCACTGACAAGTGCCTTTGGCGGGGGTCCCGCAGCTGAAACCGGGACCCCCAGTGCGGCTCTTAAAGAGCCCTTGGGGACGTCTTCTTTCTTCCAGTCCCGGCGACACCAGCTCCGCCGAGGCGACCCCCGAGAGGTACCCCTGCGGCCGCCAGGGGTACCCCCGGCGGGCGCCGGCGACCTCAACGAGGCCGATGTTGCCGGCGTCTTGATCCGACGCGACGTCTTCGGGCTGGCGACACCAACCCCACTCAGGTCGCCGATGCCAGGCAGACTCACTGCGGCGCCAGTGAGCCGCTGGCACCGCCGGCCTCAGCGGAGCCGATGTTGCCAGCCGCTTCTTTCTTCTTTCTTCAGCCATCTACGGCGATGGCATCTGAGTTCCGCGGCGGAAAGCTCCTCTTTATAAGGTTTGCAGAAATCCATAATCCGTTTCTGATTGGTCAATTTTAATACTTGCTTTACATTAACCAATCAGATTTCTGGAACTTTCCAGAACTTTCCAGAAATCTGGAAATCGCCAGTAGAGGGCTGAAGAAAGAAGAAAGAAGCGGCTGGCAACATCGGCTCCGCTGAGGCCGGCGGTGCCAGCGGGCTCACTGGCGGCCGCAGTGAGTCTGCCTGGCATCGGCGACCTGAGTGGGGTTGGTGTCGCCCAGCCGAAGATGTCACGTCGGATCAAGACGCCGGCAACATCGGCCTCGTTGAGGTCGCCGGCGCCCGCCGGGGGTACCCCTGGCGGCCAGGGGTACCTCTCGGGGGTCGGCGGCCTCGCGGAGCTGGTGTCGCCGGGACTGGAAGAAAGAAGACGTCTCCCAAGGGCTCTTTTAAGAGCTGCACTGGGGGTCCCGGTTTCAGCTGCGGGACCCCCGCCAAAGGCACTTGTCAGTGCGCAAGGGCCCTTATAAGGGCGGGGAGGGGGGTCCCGGTTCGGGCTGCGGGACCCCCTAAGCCCCAAAAGGCTTCTCAGGCCCCGCTGGAGGGAGCCTCCACCCCCCCAGCGGCTCCCTCCCGTCCCCTCCCCGGGAGCGGCGGGGGGCTTGGAGGGGTTGCCGGGAGGGGGGTGCGCGGCGGGTGGTCGCGACCACCTGCTGCGGCCCTTCCCGGCAGCCCCTTCTAGCCTCCCGTTCCGAGATTGCGCGAACGGGGAACGGGTTGAGAGGGGCTGCTGGGAAGTGGTGGCGGGCGGCCGGTGGTCGCCGCTGCCGCGCGGGGGGTGTGGGCGGGTGTGGCGTATGCCCCGCCCCCTTAGAGCGGCGCCGGAAGGGATTTTTTAAGTCCCTTCGCAAGTCTAGGGGATTGAATCTGGGACCTTTTGGACTGTTGGTTTTAAAACATGCAATCTATCAGGAGAGCCACCACTGCACTGAAGCTTTTGCTTGCTAGGATCAGGATTAAAAAAATGTCGGTAAAAAATTCACCCAGGCTGGTTAAAAAACTGCAGGGTAACAATCAGTTTTCAAAATCTTATCAAAGACTTCCATTTTGTTGTGTATACATCTGTATAGAAAATACTCTGTGCATAGAGACAGTGAATACTGAGGTCAGGGGATGTGGATCTTTGATAACTACATGGGCTGTGGGCCATACTCGCAACAACACTGAAGCCTTCTTATTTACAGAATCTATTACTTACATGTACTAAATGCAATTTACTAGAGAAGAATCTTACAATGTATAGGTGTTCTGGGGAGAAAAGCTTTCACATTAGGATTAAAAAACAGAACATTTTCAGTACTAAATATCAAAGGTCTTTAAAATCTGCATAAAATTAACAGGGAGATTCAATAAATGTTCTTATCATTTAAAATGGTGCTAATTTTACCCCAACCAATCAGATCTTATTTAACATTTGAAAGATAACATCCGATTTGTGCAAAATTAGCACCATTTTTAACGATAAGAACTTTTATTGAATAACCCTGTAGGTATTTGATTCAAAGCCTGAATATATTTATAGTTCATATAAATATAGTTCATTTCTAGAGAATAGCCAGGTGAAAATAGCCAGTAAATAAATGCATTGTGGTGGTGTTTTCAGAAAAGAGAGGTACATAAGGCTACTTATTTTATTTTTAAGATTCTGAGAAAGGCAGACACACAAGGGTGCATTCTAAATGATTGGATGCCTTCATTGAGAAGACAGAGTACTTTTTCATAATTAGAAGCTCCGTTAAGAAAGGTAATGGATTTGTTCTGAGCTTATTTTTTGTTCTTTTGATTTAGTCATTTTAGTTAAAATGCCAGCTATGTTATTTGCTTTGTGCTTTTTCTTATTTAAAGACATAGGGGCCTACTTGCTACAAAAAAAAAAACACAGTATCAGAAATACTGTGGATACTGTGGCTTCTTACATGTTCAGTATGTTTTTTTTATTTTAAATATGACATGATTGTGTTATTATTTTACATTAAAGGGCATCTATAGTGGGAAAACATAATTTATTTTTTTCTTTAAATGTGTTCTATAATTCCCCCCAACCCCCAGAGTACCTTTATTTTCTTTAGTTACCTCCTCTGTCTTAAGATTTAGAAGTTAAAAGAAGTGAATATCTGTTGTATTCAATTAGATCAACTGGACTTGAAGTTTAGTTCTTGAAGACATTTCGCTAGTCATCCGACTGGCTTTCTCAATTCAGAATGACTTGTACAAGAATCTGTGGCAATTATGTACCCTGGAAAATCCCAATTAGCATATGACAGCCAAGTGTTAAGGGCGTGATTGGATAGTGGCTAAGACAGCATTGTCAAAACAGCATTGTACATGGCAGACAATTGGTGTCTAACCCCCCACCTCTATTTAGGCTTGGTTTCTTTATTTTTACAAAAATGGCCTCCTTAACACCTCTCTTGAACCAGTCACGTTCCTTTGCCAATATGTTAACATTACAATCTTCAAAGGTATGTCCTTTATCCTTAAGATGCAGGTACACGGCTGAGTCCTTACCCGAGGAATTGGCTCTTCTGTGCTGGGCCATACGTTGATGCAGTTGCTGTTTGGTCTCCCCCACATACAAATCAGAGCATTCTTCACTGCACTGCATATATGATGTCGCTTATCTTGTGTTTCGGTATTGGGTCTTTCGGATGTACCAATTGCTGCCTCAGTGTGTTGTTTGGTTTAAAGCAGACAGGGATACGGCGTTTTTTGAAAATTCTTCTTAATTTCTCGGAGACCCCTGCTACATATGGGATGACCATGTTCTTTCTCCTGTCTTGCTTTTCCCCTTTACTGTTGGTATTAGTGTTCTTTTCTTTCCTTCTACTTCTTTTAAAAATGTCCCAGTCTGGATATCCACAAGTTTTAAGGGCTCCTCTGAGATGTTTCAATTCTTTAGCCTTCACCTCTGTGCTAGTGGGGATGTTCTCAGCTCTGTGTTGCAGGGTTCTGATGACACCCAGCTTGTCATCTAAAGGGTGGTGGGAGTCAAACATCAAATACTGATCATTTTCCTTAACTTCTACTTTTTAAGGAAAATGGTTTAAAATTTAAGAAATGTTTAAAATTTTTAAAAATAGTTCTGCAAAAAACTCAGAAATCCACTATGGTCGTGGATCCATGAAATCTGCTTTGCATCAGGGTTCTGATTGGGGTCCATGTCTACAGAGGAGGAGTGGAGACAGCCGTGTGAAGGGATCATGGTTTGAAAATAACTTAAGGCACATCTTTGGAAAAGGTAATTATAAGGGAAATACATATGGTGGGGTCCTTAGTCTTTAGACAGATTGTTGATCAGCCCAGACCTTTAAGGTCTGGGATCTACAATAGCTGGGCCATTTTAGAACATTGATCCTTCCTGTTGATTTAGTTGAATCCTTTGGGTCCTTAAAGTTCCTCTTCATCTTTAGTTTAATATCAGATGCTTGAAGGTTTTATGCCAAAGAGACTAAACTTATTTATTTATTAAAAAATGAGATCCTAACAAGATCGAAACACGTTGTGTATGCAGGTCAGATGATTGGCTCTATATATTAAGCTATATTGCATGTTATTAGCCAGTGGTTCTGGACTCATGCATAAGCTAAGGGACATAAAGGAGTATTTTGCATATCTCCGGCCCTAACTCTGGGAAACATGGGAGTGAGAAATTACTTGAATGGGCAATGCTATTCAAATAGCATGAGACTGCAAGATGCCTTCTGTTATAAGAAGGTGTTTTCTCCGCTTTTATGCTCAGTGAAGGGCTTTTTGCTTCTTTTGGCCCCTTTCTCCCTAAGCTTTCTAGCTGCCTTTTCTACTGTACACCCAAGTCCTACACCATAGAGCCATGAATCTGTATCTTGCACTGTCGAGATCTAACAAGATCGAAACACGTCGTGTCTGCAGGTCAGATGATTGGATCTATATATTAAGCTATATTGCATCTTATTAGCCAGCGGTTCTATAAACATGCATAAGCTAAGGGACATAAAGTAGTATTTTCCATATCTTTGCCCCTTACTCTGGGAAACATGGGAGTAAGAAATTACTTCTTGTTTCTTAGGCTTTGTGGGCAATGCTATTTAAATAGCATGAGACTGCAAGATGCCTTCTGTTATAAGAAGGTGTTTTCTCAGCTTTTATGCTCAGTGAAAGGCTTTTCGCTCCTTTAGGCCCCCCTAAGCTTTCTCGCTGCCATTTCTACTGTACCTCCAAGTCCTACACCATAGAGCCATGAATCTGTATCTTGCACTGACGAGATCTAACAAGACCGAAACACGTCGTGTCTGCAGATCAGATGATTGGCTCTATATATTAAGCTATATTGCATGTCATTAGCCAGCAGTTCTGGACACATGCATAAGCTAAGGGACATAAAGCATATGACAGCCAGGTGTTAGGGACCTACAGAATGCAAACACCTGGCTGTCATATGCTTTTGGGACTTTCCAGGGTACTTTATTGCCAACTTATTCTTGTACAAGTCATTCTCAATTGAGAAAGCCAGTCGGATGACTAGTGAAACATCTTCAATAACTAAACTTCAAGTACAGTAGATCTAACTGAATACAACAGATATACCATGACCTGGATGAATGAGAACCTTCACAAGCACATGCCAGGTAGTATGGTGTGGTCAGATTAAATTGCAGTGGGGATGGAGTTGAGTGGGCTGGATGGTAGTGTGGGTAGCTAGTATTGAGTGGGTAGATTAAATTGCAGGGGGCTGGGGTTGGGTGGGGTGGGTAGTAGTATGGTCAGCTAGTATCGAATGGGTATATAACATATTACACTTTAATCATTTTTCTCTAGGCAACTTCCTTGTAATAATTTATAACAAAATGGTAAAGTAATAGCAAATTGTCTTATTATGTTGTTCTATTACACTCAAGTTTATCTTGGGTGTTTTTTACTATGTGAAAAATCCTATTTGTGTAAGCAAAAATACATTTTTCTCTATGTAACTTTCTTGTAATAATTTATTGTAAACTATTAAATATTTTGTCAAAAGAACAAATTGTCTTATTATGTAAAAAAATACACATGCATACATCTATAGTAGGGAAATGATCTAGTTATCCAATATTTAAAAAATAAAATAAACTTATTTGTTATATTATATTGATATGAAATATAACAAACTATTAACATTATTCTAAATTAAGGTCTGCATTATGATTAACATGTTTGATTGCTTTGAAACCATATGTTCTTTAATATATGCATCACATTTTGAATTTTAAACAATAAGTTATATATTTTTGATACATGTTCACGAAATGGATCTTGATTGTTCCTTACTGCATCATTATATTACCTAAACAAAGCAAAAAAGAAGGGGTGGCTGTAGAAGACTTATAAAGACCTTAGCATGGCCTAGAAACAATAGAGCTTTTCTCAAGGCATTTAATTTTCAGTTCTTCTCAAGATAAGACCATAACACTTCGAAATAAGGTAAGGTTATTCTTTTATATATTATTGTTTATAAAATATTCTTTTATATATTATTTCCAAACTTAATTTGAATGCTCTCTGAATGGAACTACTTCAGCTCCTTTCAGATATTGTTGAAAAAAATTTTTTTGGCGCTAATAGTGTTTTTAACGTTTTAGTAATCAATGAGTTCTATAAAATTATGTGTTTAGGCCTTTGTACTACGTTATTTTATTTGTCCCATTAATTGCTTATAGTGCATGTTTATATAAAGTGTGATCTACCTTAAAGGGACACTATATTGAAAAAAATTACTTATCATAATCTATAATTAAATACATGCAAGTAGCTGCATGCCTTCAATCCAGCACTCATTTTGTTCAGGAGCAGTATCCCCCCTCCCTCTTTTAACCACTCCCACTTCCTTCCGACCTGACTTTTCCCCCCACAAACCGTCAAGCCTGCACAGAGCATATATATATATATATATATATATATATATATATATATATATATAAAACAGATGTCTTTTAACAATAATATGTGGGATTGCTACAATGCCCCAGAAATGATCAGCGATTCAGAAATGTTGTTTGCTGAATACACACTACTCTCCCACATTAGTAACAATGAAAACAGCCACACTGATAACAACAAATACAATATACTATACTTAATTTTCAGATAAGTCTGCAAATCATGCCTTTACAACACAAATGTTATAACAAAAAGTAAAAAGTAGTGGACATAGAATGGGCACACCACCAAAGTATAAGTTCAAAGTAAAAACTCCTTTATTATAATAAACAAAATGGGAGTAAGTGTATCCAGTTAAAATGGATGTTCAACATTATAAACTGGTACTAGTGGAGTAATAGATATATTGGTGTATCATAAATGCAGCAGGAATCACCTAATGAAACAAGGCATATATGTATTTTACAGCGTAATTCCTAAGTACGCTGTGAACCTCTATATCTGTCCTTTCTGTGTATTAGAATCATATAGGTACAAATAATCTCCCTATAAACATGGTGCCTATTATCCCCTAAATACAGGAGAGTATAGAGTATATGGCAGATCAAATCCCCAAAGGAGTAACACAGATAGGCAATACAATACCAATATCATCACTCAGTGTGAACATCCATAGAGCTGAAGCAGTTAAAATTGCAGGCTAGACGCGTTTCGTCTGTCTTGGCAGCAAGAAATACATAAAAGACATCACCTTTTATAAACCCTCATAAACAACCCTTAATGACAAACATGTTACAACACAAATGAGCAGAAAGTACATTTTGTATTTTCTACAAAATACTGTTAATAGCTATTAATGTGAATTTTTATGATCATTTTCTTGGCTTAATTTCAGATACCATATTATGGAAAGTGCCTATGAGACTCATACGCCCACAGCTAGACCCTTATCAACACAGGCTACTACTATAGATCTGACAACACCAAAAGCCACCGTGTCTAAATCTATTAATCCGACAACACCTTTGGCCTGTGAATCAATTCAGATTCTCAAACGACCTAAAGCAAGTAGGTCAGAACAAAGCACATTTTCATCTTTTATTGTAATGTTTCCATTTAAATTTTCTGGTAAGAATTCTAATGTTAACCTTTTAAATTTACAGCAAAAAAGAAAACACATCAAACTTACGCAACTGCAATGCCATTGGTCCAAAATAAAAAACAGAAAAAATAATAATTAGAAGCAAAAAAAAAAAAAAATCATTTTTTATTGTAATGCTTCCATTTAATATTTTTTCTATAAATTATGTTGTCTTTAACACACAAAAAAAAAATACCCCATGCTTTGAAGCAACCTAGAGGTCTTACAAAGAACTCCAATTCAACCCCCTGCTGGCCAATCAATGGATCAATAAGAGCAGAGCAGTTATCGCAGATTTTTGAACCAACAATAACCAATAATATGCCAGTTTTTGTCATTCGTGGTCTGATATTACATGCACGCCAGATGTTGACATGTGTACTTTTAAAAGTCAGCTCCTCTTTGAAACATCAGGGCCTCAGCACTGTGTGTCACCATTTACACATTGCATACATGACCCATTTATTAAGCAATGCAGGTTATGGGGTGGAAGCACATACAACACATTGAGCAATCTTGGATGCGTAAGCAGCCAAATGCTTCATGTTGCACAAGAGACTCAATGGGGCCGAGAGACTCAATGGGTCAGATTTACCCAGACTCGCTGCGCAAATATATGGAGTTAAAGTCATGCTAACCAGTTCATAAAATCACTCGTGCATCCGATGCTCTAGTTTTAGTGCTAGATTTTAACACCAGCTAATAACTGGCATTAAAATCCTGCAGTGAGTAAATCCCTTGCCGGGATTTACCCACATTCGCAAACACAATAGTGAATCGCGAAAGGAGCATTTACCCAGAGCGATAGCGGCTCTGGGTAAATGAGCCTGAATGAATTTAGCATTTAATTCCCCTAATCCACACAATCTGAGGCAAATACAAGACGTATTTGAAAAATACACAAAGTTTGAAAATCATCTTAAGGCTATAGAAGAGGAAATTATTAATAAGGCATGACTAAAGATGTGTAGGGGAGGTAGTCTTTTGAAAAACAGAAAACTGCCCTTTAGTGCAAGATCTAAAAAAATAAATGCACTGAAGATCTTGTACATGTCAAAACATTCTTTAAATGCTAGGAAGAAAAGAAGGCACTGTTGTAGCAAAGCAGTTATGTCATCTAGTTCACAGACGGACCAATCACTATACAATCCACAACCTTAGTTTTTACCTACAGAACAGGCTGACAACAATGACACTGATGACAATCCACAATCCTACATACTTTTGAGGAGGTCAACGGCAATGCTGTTTATTTAGAGCGTATACTGCATCAACAGCGTGATTTGGTACATTTTTATGGGTCTATGTACATAGAACACTTCAGATTTGTTAATCTTGATCCTGTTTACTGTTTTGTTGGAGCTGTTGATGCGCTGCATGCCTCTATACAAACTTTGCTAGATAAAATTTTACTGGACATAGCCCCAGGGAACTTGACGTTGGGGAAACATTTGATTCAGTTTTTTCATCAAAGCAGTCTATAGAGGATTTTAATGCTAAGACATTTTTAAACAATATTGCAAATGCTTTACAGAGTAATGTGAAATGTATAGCGTACAATTTTCTCAAATCTGTTGTTATTGTTATCAGAAACTGGCGCGGCAGATCTCAAAGGCGTTTGAGATCAGTTGCTTATAGCCCGATTATAAAGCGTAAAAAGAAGCATTTGTATGACTTAAACAACAAATAACAGCCTGTGTCTTGCTGCAAGCTGTTTTGGATGATGATGTAAGTGATTCGGTCATTTTAGAGCAGGTCCAGAAGTTACACAGTGAGTTGCAAATACCTGATGACTAATTGAAATGTTTGAAAATTATTTAAACATTATAGTTAAGATTTTGTACAACAACTGCAGTAAATGGCAAAATTACCACACAGGAGCCCCCTCTAAACATAAGATTGTCTAGATGCTTTATCATAAACAATATTATTACGGAATTAAAAATGTGAAAGCTTTTATCTGCGCTTTTTATTTCTGTAAAAGATGTCGCTCTGTGTACAATAACAACTATAGGCACGGGTGTCTTTAGTTTTGAAAAATTTGACCATAGATCAGATTGTAGAGAATCAGGTGGTGAACAACCTAGGTATCCACAATGTTGCTTGTTTTGTCGCACAGACGAGTGCCTTGTTTCACATAGACAACTGACAGAACGTGATGAAGTATTTTGAGTAAAAAAAAATATCTTGCAGTTCTTGTTTTCGGTATATAGGTTGTGCAGATAAACATCAATGTATTGACTTGAATTGTAGTGTTTGTGGTGGACGTGTTGACAAATTTGACACACGTATCTGTTACATGCAGCCATACAAGTTTAAACATTTAACTAAAAAATACATTTTTTATGACTTAGTGAATGCAAAAGACAGGTACACACACCCCCAACTATATTTATGCAATAACTCTGTATGGACCAGGTTCCTGGGAATTCAACTGAAAAACATGTGTGCAAGACCTTGTCTGGTTTTTACTATAGGGCCCCATTTGGTCTTTATACAGCTCTTGGTTGATTACATGATGCCCGGAGATTAAAAATATTTCATGGAATGGTATAAAAGACATTAAAATGACACTTTTAATTTTCAGGAAGAGCTAACAATTTACTGAAAACAGGATGTGGAAGTATTGAGGAGGGCATATGAATGTTTCAGAGACATGATTATGACTAAGAAAAAAGTCAATACTCTAACAGGGTTATTCAATAAAAGTTCTTATCGTTTAAAAAGGTGCTAATTTTGCCCCAACCAATCAGATTTTAGCTTTCAAATGTTAAATAAGTTCGGATTGGTTGGGGCAAAATTAGCACCATTTTACATGATAAGAACGTTTATTGAATCTCCCTGTAAGTGTGAAAAGAAATATAAAACATTCACTAAATTTTTTTACCCCTTCAACTTATTACACTGGCCTCTGTCTGCATGACAATGTACAGGTTTAAATTTATGCTGACATATACCATAGCTATTGTCCCTGTGGATAATTATCACAAAACTATTTTCCACGCCCGCTATACAGTGGCTCATGTATGTTGAAAATATAGACAAGATCAGTATTCAACATGCCCTAAAGGATGGTGAAAAGAAAGTGGGGAAGTACTTTTGGATGGCTATGCTTTTGTTAACGGTGTACCCATAGCCTTTGAATTTCAGAGTTGTTTCTACCACGGTTGTCCTGTATGCTATAATGAAAATGACAGCAATGACGTTACTAAATCAACATGCGTTCAACTATACCATGCATTCTTATTTAAGAAAAGCTACCTGCAGATATCTGGATTTACAATCCGTATTATGTGGGAGCATTGATGGACAGAATTGACTGAGAGAGAGGATGGTGTCAAAGACTTTCGTCTTAAAATTAAGTTTTTATCACCACTGGACCCCCGTGATGCACTGGCAGGAGAACCAACGATCCGAAATTCTGAAAATGGAATGAATTTTTGATTATTATCGAATATTCAAGGCTATTTTCGAACGTTCTATAACCCTCAAAAATACGATCAGAGACTATGTTCGACTTTCCAATTGTATTTTCGAGGATTATCGAACATTCGAGACTATTTTCGATAATCCTCAAACATTCGATAATTATAGAAAATAGGATCCAAAGTCCCAAAACCCTGAGAAAACATTCAGATTTCAGAATCCTGTAACAGGGTTAGAAAGTCCCCATTATTTAAAAAATAGTTCATTTTACTATTGTTCATTTTAGTATATACTTATTATCTTTATGTTTTTTATCTGCTGTAAATTGACAAAAAGCAAAGTTTCACCAATGATAGTTGAATTCTAATATGTGGAGAGCTTTCAGAGTTTTAATTGGATTTAATTTCCGAACCACTGAATTGTTTTCGATAATTAGCAAACAATCGAGAATTTTCTAATTTGAAAATTAAATATCTTTTGATATTTCTAGAAGTTTCAAATTTCCAAAATTGACAATACTAGGCAAAATTGCAAAACAGGAAGTGCATGAAGTTTTCGGTACTGAACTGAAGATTTTGGGCACAATGATACATGCTACCCAGAACATTTCCCTTGTCCCTGAGCCATTTACAGTGGGCCACCATTGCTATTTATAACTGAATTTTAGGCAGAATGTTTGGACTTTTCATTGACTTTAATGGGTCCAACTTGCAGATTTTCAAATTTTCAGATTTTTTTGAAAATGTGCTAATCTGTAAGCGGAATGGAACTTAGTGGGATCAGCTGTCTATACCACAGGCAGGGTGTCTCCAGTCTAACCTTGATGATGTCACCTACCTCTACTTCATGTACACTCCCCACTGTGCCTTTGCAACTTGATGAGTTGTGTAATCCAGTGTAATCCATACACTGCAAAATAAGATCTTAAATAAAGGAAGATTGGAGGCTATCAAACATTAAAATAACTTGCAACATATTTCACCATTACTGGCTTCCTCTGGCTTTTGAATAAGAAATATCCAAAGCTACTGATATAGTGGTGCAACACTGGGTCATTAAACTAAAGGGTTATATAAGCCATTTATTGGGTATTTCCTTTCCAATGCCATTTCATAGCCCTTATTTTTGGATCTTGGCCATTACCCTCATTTTTTAAAGGCCAATTTTCTGTTTGATTTTTACAGTAAATAAGGACATTCTAGGACATACATTAACGTCAATTTAAAACTGTGTTGAAAATACGTAAGCATGAATGAGGCAACAAGAACATTAAACTTTAAAATGCTAATTTAAAAATGTCTAACCTTTTAAGAATGATAAACTGGACAGAAGTATTCAATGGAAAAATACTTAAGGGGAACGGAAAGCCTGTTAAGAAAGGCAAAAATTAATTTGGTGCATGAGCGAGCTAGACCAAGATAGGAAATACACTGCCGTTTTAACAGCTTGCTTAAATTAAAAGAGATAAGCAGAGGCTTTTAGCCAATAAAAGTTCTGAGAAATAAAAAAAAAGCTTGTATAAAGACTGTGAAGCCAACAAAAAACCTGATTTGTACAAAACATATTTATTTGTTTTATTATTTGTTATTTTGTTGCTCATAAGTCAAAACTCTAGTGCCCTAGATACATGTACCATAGTTCATGCTCTCACTTGAACTGAGAGCATAAGTAAATGTGCCAAGTGATGTTTTGTATCCCAGAATTGTGTACCTGAAGTTTGCTTCCTGTATTATTCTCATGCCCTACTCCATAAATTTATCTTATCTTCAGAAAATATTATTTTTGGAGAACAACATAAGTGATAATGACACATTTCAAAGTTCCTTTATGGATACTATGCACAAGAGTGAAATTGATGCAACTTGTGAATCATACAGGTGATAGGAACTCAGCAGAAAAGATGACCAGACCTCCTTCATCATTGTCTGTAGCATACGAAACAAAGCACTATTAATACGTGTGTCCAAACAAACATCTAAAAAGAAAAAAGAGGATGAAGAGCTTATGAACACTTTAAAGTCAGTCATAACATTTATAGAGACCAAACAAATTAAGACCGCACATCCAGAAAAAGAAAAAATGAAGTTAAAAAATGTATAATTTTATTAGATACTAGACATTAAGCCCACTACAATAATGGGCGCTAGAAGCACAGAGTGCCCCCTTAGTGTCCCAAGGCCATAGTCCTCCTCCATGTCCCAAGGCCAGAGTACCCTCTTAGTGTCCCAAGGCCAGAGTACCCTCTTAGTGTCCCAAGGCCAGAGTCCCCCCTCTGTCCAAGGCCAGGGGCCCCCTCTCTCCCAAATCCAGCCCCCTCTCTCCCAAATCCAGGGCTCCCCGTCTGTACCAAATCCAAGGCCCCCCCTCTGTACCAAATCCAGGGCCCCCTCTGTCCCAAATCCAAGGACCCCCATCTGTCCTGAATCCAGGGCCCTCCCTCTGTCCTAAATCCAGGGGCCCCTCTGTCCCAAATCCAGGGGCCCCTGTCCCAAGCAACCTTACCTGCAGTAAGTTTAATTGCTGTTCTCCCTCCGTGTGTTTTCTGTGTTTCACCCTCTAATGGTGAGTCAATAGGAACTGCAGATACTCTCTCTAGTGGTGAGTCAATAGGAAATGCAGAGACTCTAACTCTAATGGTGAGTCAATAGGAACTGCAGAGACTCTCCCTCTAGTGGTGAGTCCATAGGAACACGGACACAGGGACGCACACTTAGGGTTTTATTATATAGGATACATTAGATATACATTATATATTTATTAGATATACATTAAAAATCAAAAACACACTCAATATAAAATCATACAGTGGAAGGACTCATATTATGGTGCTCCCACTGTTTGATTTTATATTGAGTGTGTTTTTGAGTTTTAATGTATATTTAATAAAATTATAAATTTTTTAAATTCTCTTTTTTTTTTTTAGTTCTCTCTCCTTGTTGTAACATGTATACACACCATCAGGAACAGTGCTTATTGACCCAATGTTGCAAGACACATGTATTGCCAGTTTTGTGAGAATGTTTTTATTTCCCTCAAAAATTTTTATTTTAACATTTTAAAAAGGGCAGGTGAATCCTGGCATTATTCTTGCATGACAAATATTGTTTTTTTTTATTGTTACTAGACTAGTAGAGATGTTTAAAACTGTTGAGTTTCATTCCGATTTCGAATTTTTGAACAATCCCATAGAAGTCTATGAGAGAAAAAAATGTGAAAGTTTCTGTCCATTTTGAGGGACAAATAGTAATAGTAGATTACTGTAAATGACACAGAGACATGGTAAATGGTCTGGGGAACATGTAAATATAACCAAAACTTATTTTAAAACTATCTTTCCTCACGATCGCGCTGTTATCGAGCTTCCGCGTTCTATTTTCGAGAGTTAAAGAAATCAAACGCTACTTTCGAGGGTTACCTATATTACAAATTTGAGGGTTACCGAAATCATTTCTTGTTTTCGATAATCGTCTATTTTAGATTTCGATGATTATCGAAAATTTTGATAAAAATTTAAAATTCTAAAAATCTTGGTTCCGTGAAATCCGGGAGTTCCAAAAGTTTTGTCCGGACTTCGAAAACCCTCACATTGGATTTGAAACCGGGTTCTATTCGAACCCACATTACATCTCTATAGACTAGTAAAGTACTGTTGCTAGTATGTGAGAACAAACAGACGGCCAATGTCATTTTGTTTTCCCATGTTGCTTTGAAACATGATGTACTTTATAGAATACAAAAGATACCTACAACATGCAACAATATGGACATAGGCTGTTGAATAGTAAATATGATGTTTTACATTTTCACCTTTCCCAAGGCTCCTCAAGATAAAAGGGCAATTTGTGTCGATATAGGTTGCCAAACAAACACTTAATTATCCATAGTGGTGTGTTGCATCTGTGTATGGCATGCAGCTGCAGTGGCCCTTATTATGCACAGAAAAAAAATTAAAGTTTGTTCATATTGAATACAAATTAAATGCTATTATAGGTCCAACTGCCAATTTGTCTCTCAATTCAATAACACACATTCTTCCATGTGCATTGCAAGTAAGGCAAGCTATTTTTCGGATGTGTTATCAAGAGTTCGACCCTCCCTCTCCCTGACAAAATTATGGAGCACACACACTGCTTTCACAACATAATGGCATTGTCAGGTAACATTTGTATTGGGCCATGTAGAATATGCCATTTGTTTGCAAGGATGCCAAATTGCACACCATAATCCTCCAGGCTCTACTGAGTCTAGAATTAAAGGTTATCTCCACCCCCCAACCTAAGCTTTAGAAACAGACTTACAAGAGTTTGTTCCCTCGGCTCTCTGCTTCTGGCCCCCTGCTTGCCGAAAGTTGCAAACAGGGGCCAAACTGGCAGACGCATCTGTGATTGGTTGAAAGTCAGCCAATCACAGACATGGCTGCTGGCTATACAGAGAGCCAAGTGAGTGCAGTCAGGTAAGTCTGCTTCTGGGGCTTGTTTTACAAAACTAACATGGTGGTTGGGGTGGGCTGGGGTACCCTACACAAAAGAAAAGGTGGGGGATAATGCTGTATTAAGGGATCTGGAGGGTTGGAGGAAAGGAGGGCTCCCCTGTGCATACTAGAGTCCTCAGGGCGGACAAGGAAGAAGCAGGGACTGGATGACACACAGCTCCTACTCTTCACTTTTTGGGACTTTGAACAGGCCCTGCAGGAAAAACCATTTGGAGCAGAGAAGTAAGGTAAGGATCTTTTTTAATTGCAGAAACACCTCAAAGGTAAGTGTGGAAGATAGGCAATCGGACTTCAGTAAAAAATATCAAACATTTATTGAAAAAGTCATTAAAAGCATAAAGTGGACTCAGCCGCTAAGTATTGCAACCACATGGAAACACTACAGGCTCTGCCCAATGCATTTCTGAGCCCCTGAGTAAGTGGCAGCTAACCACAAAATGCGTTGGTAGTGTTTCCGTGTGGTTGCAATACTTGGATAGTCCACTTTATGCTTTTAATGATTTTTTCAATAAATTTTTGATATTTTTTACTGAAGTCCAGTTGCCCATCTTCCACACATACCCTTTGAGGTGTTTCTGCAATTGCATATCTAATCCGGAGGGGAGCCAGAATCTCAGTATACGCTGGAGCACCAGGACTACTTCAAAGTGAAAGACACTCCCGCGTTACAGGTGCATTATTTTTGCTTGCTGTAATTTGTAAAGGATTTTAACACTTTTCAGTAATGAGCAAATTTGCATTAATGAAAAAGTTGACATCAGTTCTATTAACACAGTTCTAGTCCACTTTCTAGCTATGTAGCTATCTATGTATGTATCTTTGCCTTTTAGAGCAAATCAGTGCATTACATTGAAAGGGGAAGACAAAGGACACAAAACAGTTCACCACATTGTAGATGAACATACCTTTCTATGGACATCCATGTGTAGTTGTAAAACTTGTCTGGATATGTTCACAAATCATCAGAGTTCCCCTTTTGTTCCCTTTCCATAAAGAGAGGATGAACCCAGTAATGGCAATTCTTTCTTCTCCTTGGCAGAACAATATTTGTAATCAGCTGGAGAGCTAAAGCCACCACATGTTGTAAACTACAAACCTCACACAACAAAATGATCACCTTGTGAAACTTCCTATACACCTGCAGTTAGAGGATGTGATACCATAACAATATTCCCAACATGACAATGTATGACATCACAAACACATTACCAACATCACTACATAGTTTATTACATTTGGGATTATAAGAACAAATGAAAAAAAAACTCATGAGGAAATGCACAAAAAAGCATTGAAGCACACATCAACGCACAATAAACCCGCAAAAAGAGAACATGGATTGGCCATCTATTTTCTTTAATGCAACAATCAGCCTACCTATATGATGCTTGCTTGCATATTTGATGTACAAGTATGTTCATTATACAATATTAAGACATACCAAAGAAAGTAATCCTAAAAAGTGTGTTTCTTTATTTTGAAAGAAATCTGTCTTGAATATTTATATATTTTAATATAACCCCCCCCCCTTTATTATATTTGTGATTTTCTTATTGAAATAACAGTCATGATCACAACATTTTGCTCATTTACAATTCAAGTGACTGGTATAATGCTAAATCATATGTTGCAATAGGGTGGCCGACTGGTTGTGTGTCCAAAACCACATGATTGGCCAAAACATAATGACAATTTTGTCAACAAACTTGTTTAAAAAAAATACTGGGCATGCCAGTTATTGTGGTCAATATTTTAGCCCCATCAACCAAAATATCTGCCTACATGGTCAATCAGAAATATTGTCATGTGTGTCCCAGTCCTAAATGTTAAAATTCCTGCCCATTAGATAAAGGATTTACCTGGAAACAGCTTCAAAAATGTTAATTTCCCCTTAATATATGATAGAATGAACACAGATGACCTCTCACCACTTTCTGCACTTTCCTCCTCTACTCTACCTGCAGCATGACCATGAGAAGTAGGTGCTTCCCAGCTCTGCAGTTTGTCTTCCTTTTCTGTAGAATCATCAATTATGTACTAGAGATGTAATGTGGGTTTGATTAGAACCCAGTTTCGAATCGAATCTGAGGGTTTCGAAGTCCAGACAAAACTTTCAGAACTCCCGAATTTCACGGAACCCGAATTTTTAGAATTTTCGATTTTTATCGAAAATCGAAAGTAGATAATTATCGAAAATCGAAAGTAGATAGTTATCGAAATTTAATTACATAGCCTTCAGCTTTTTCAATAGCTGCCAGCCAATCACAGACACGGCTGCCGGACTGGCCCCCTAATGTTCCGATAACTAAATATAACTAAATCTCTAAACACATTTAAAAGAGACTTAGATATTTTCTTGGACAGACAGCATATCCAGAGTTACATCTAGTTACTGCATCGTGTGTGAACATGTGTGACTGGTTACATTCTTGTCTAGTTTGGTGTATTGGGACATGCACCATTAGAATGGAGGTCCCTTATCTTTAGTATAGGGAGCCAATAGCAGCAGCTGGCCTACTAAATGATCTCCCAATACAAAGTACAGGGAGAGTGTGAAGAATATGTGTACCGATTTTTATAGCCAATGACAGACAGCTTCCAATGGAATCTGTGTGTCGTCTGCTTTAAATCTTTACAATGCATACCCAGCTTGAGTGCTGTGGATAATGCCAGCTTCCTGTTCATACAGAAACTTCTACTTTGTATATCAGTAAATATATGTCTGTATATCAGTATATGTCTTTAAATTACTATGTATATACACAATCATAAATGTCATCCTTTTCTTTGACTACTTTTATGTATGTAATGCCAGTTTATATATGCCGTGTCATTCATTCCATATGATGTAAAATGTGCAGTACATTATTTATTGTATCTAAATATCATGAATACATTGAGTGTGTTCATTTTACATTTTTGCAATTTTTCTTTTTGAATCATCTCTAACCTGTGCAGCACACAATGAATGCTGAATTTCCAGACATTATCTCACACAAAGCAAAAGGAAAAAAGATCCAGTAACTTTATAGTCTTGTCTGACACTAAGTAACAGTTTATCAGCCAATAATTTCAAATTGCAAATGCCAACTCAATTGCCATTAAATATCTGGCTATGTATAGATGTGATATTCTGTATAATCAAGTAGTGACAGTAAGTGAAGTAAAATGTAAACTGGTACTCTTTGTTTCATCTAAAACCAGACTATTAAAGATAAATTTCCTACGCAATGCAATATCAGCGAATTTATGACCTTATGATTGTTGAATTATTGGAGATAGTGAATGCGCCAGGGAGGTTATTGCTTATATCAATCTTCTATTGCCACACAAGCAATAATTGGTAAAATTTGGTGGCGTCCTTCAAGCTGTATAACATCTCAGCTCGGATGTGACACCATTATCTGTTTGTTTCAAGAGCGCAGCTGCTTCATCACCATCATATTATCATTATAAACACTAAACAGTTAGGATTTGAAAGCGGCAGAGTCTCCGGATTTGACTCCAATGCTCAGATAATTTTCTTGATAGATGCTGCAATTTTACAGCAATGAGGCTCCATACAAGCTTAAAAAATGCATGAAATAGTTGCCATACATCAGGAACTAGAAAAGCAGTTCGTGCCATTGTTAGAATATCTTTATTACTTTCCAAATGCAATAACACTGTAAACACTAACAAACAGAAAACACTACAGCACACCAGACACTGGATAAAAGCAAATAAAATACTTGGATAAAATATTGTTCACCATAGACTCCTAGGGAGCTAAATTAGCGTGAAAACAAAATAATACATTTTATAACTATATTATGTGCCAAGGTAGCACAATCATTAAAACAAATCTCAAAAGCATTTTCTTTACAGCAGGAATGTGTTCTATTGTTCGGATTTTCTGAGAACTGTTTATTGTTCACATGATCTAAGTCTATATGTCTGCGTTCTCTGTAGGAGAAAAAAGATAAATAGAAGGATAGTGCATTAATACATCAGACCCAGGGGGTTCTGTCACTGGATGGGTTATTTTCCAGTAATACTAAATAAAGAAACAGAGACCTATGAAGTGAATGTGACAAGATATTACAGACGATCCTCAGGTTGTATTTGAAAATAGTCCAGTTTAATATCTCAAGGAGCATTTAATTCGAAGCAGAATAAAACCAATTTCAGTTCATTTAAACAAAGTCATAACAAAGACCTTGGTTTGTAGGCTACTTATATGTGTCTAGGGAATATCAACACATCTCAATATTAATGTGATAGGTTGGAACTTTTTATACCATTAGGATCCAGTGCACAACTATGAGAAATGCAAAAATTTGCTAATGGTAATTGAAGTAAAAAAAGGTTAGAAGTTAGGACCTTCCAGACTGGGGTTACCTTGACGTGGTTGGGAGGCTTTTCATTCATATAATCACAGTATTATATGCTAAAACCCTTTTGTTTATAAAGTATGCCAGTGTACAGATAATATGATATTGTATGAGGCCTAGAAATGTGCATTGATTATCTTTTCTATCTTTGGGAAATCAAACGCAGCCCATACATATATCCGGTTTTACTTTCCCAACCGAGCGCTCGCTGCATTAGACCAATCCTGCCAGAACCGCCTTTTGGTGGCATAGAAGAATGGGAAAGTTGGTTATAGCAAGATCTAACTAATATTTCATGAGCGCTTGGTTGGATAAGTAAAATCGGATATAGTATAGCCACCTTAATATGTATAGCCACCTTAAATCCTATACAGTATCCTGATTAACATGCAAGGTTCATATTTATTAGTATTTACCACAACAAGTTCCAGATTTAAATAACCTATGGGGTTAGGACTTCGGAGCACAGGATACTGATTGAATATACATGTTAGGGAGAGGTGTGCATAGAGGAGTATAAAATGAAATAGAGCCTTCTTATAACAGAATGTACCTCATAGAATCATGTTATTATAATAGCATTGCCCTAATAATCTAACATATAAACACATATTTCTCACTTAAAGAAATGGGTGGGGCATGCAAAGTATATTATTTATTGCCTGTGGCAAAGGCATCTGTCTAGATCTAATACAGCCTAAGCTTGTGACCTTTCACATGTTTGAAAACTGCAAATCCCAGCATTCTCTGTTTTGCAGTTAGTGTCTTCTTAATGAACTTTTCACATGTTTAAAACTACAACTCCCAGCATTCCCTAACTGCACAGAATTCATTTTCCTGACTTACAGACATTAAAAGCCCACGGTCATGCTTTTGCGCTTCCTACCCAAGGGTTTGAACATGCAAGTGATTCATATGCCCTTCCCTTACATCCATAGCTATTAGACTATTGGATTAGGGAAGCATAATATGGGTCGATTGGCTGGCGCAACGTTAAAGCCTGCTTTGCGGCGGCAGCGCGAGTACCAGAAGAAGCACTTGTGTGGCCATTTCAATTTACCAGAGGTTGCATGCCTCTTTACACGTAAGTATTAAACACCAACTAATAGCTGGCGATAAATACTTATGTGCGGGTGAGATTCACCAAAAATCGCACACAGTCTGGTAAATCCCGTATGGGAGATTTGCCCAGAGAGCTTGTGCCTCTGGGTGAATCTCCCTGTTAGGTCATAAACGTTACCATATTTGCACTCACTTCCAAATACCACCTACCTAGCAGTTATAAAGTCTAAAGGTTCGTGCACAGATGCGATCACCGTTGCCGACACATGACGTGTGCGAATGGCCGTTTCGGATTATATTTGTGCCGTGTATCGACAGAACGGCCATTTTGTCCGTTAAAGTGCCCATACATGGCACGATTATCGGCCGTTCATACACATTGTGCATCACAGGTTGGCACCTGGAACCTTAAGGCTGGGTTAACACTAGTAATGAACCAATAGTGTCACGGATTAGTCGGCTGGAAATATGTGATGGTGTGGGCTGGCCAGCCGCGACCGAGTTCGGTCATCCGTATCAGACAAATGGGTCAGTTAGTAAATCACGGCCAATCATGCAGTTCCCTATGGGACCACATGATCAGTCTGTTACATGCACTGCAGGCTGCAGTCACTGTTACTGTGACCAACAGCCATCTGTCCTGGTAGGGCTCTCACACAAAGCAGATGCTCAGTTGGGACACATGATAGAGTTAGATGTATACAGACAAAATGGTATTAAAGGGTATGTCCACCCTAAAATTTAATTTTTAATATAAGATCCCCCTGGGCTCCCAGCCCCAACCGCTATGTTTTTTTTTTTAGAAAGCCCCCCAAACTCTACTTACCTCCCCTCTTTCCTCCGCCGCGCTCCCGGCCCTCTGCTTGCAAGGAAATGCAAGCAGAGGGGCGGGACCGGCAGCCACGTCTGAGATTGGCTGAGCGGCAGCCAATCACAGACCGGCTGCCGGCAGCTCACTTCGCCGGAGGAAAGAGGGAGGTAAGTAAGAGTTTGGGGAGCTTTCTAAAAATAAAAATATGCGGTTGGGGCTGGGAGACATGGGGGGATACTGTACTGAAGGGCTTTTATGCTAGGGGGAGGGATAGTAGAACGGGAGGGAGAGGGAGGGAGAGGGAGGGGGAGGGAGGGGGAGAAGGGCTGCAGTACGCATGGCAAAAATCTACCTGAGGCCAGCTAGCAGGCAGTGTCCTATAATGGACCTGCTAGCCTCTGGTGGGCAGTTTTTGGGACTTTGGGGGGGACTACAGGAGAACCCTATGGAGCTGGGATGTGAGGTAAGGATTACACTACACTACATGATGGGGCAGTGGAGTAGTTGGGGGGATTATAGTTTTGGGGGTGGACATGCCTTTAACCTGCAGATCTGAACACAGATCCACAATCCTGCCACAATGTGCAATTCAATCTAAACAGCTCCATTGGACATCCTGAGACCCTATACAGGATCCAGAATAACATGCAAGGTTCATACTTATTGGTAATTACCACAGCAAGTTCCATATTTGCAGTCGTATGGGATTAGGACACTTAGGATTCTGATTAGCTTGACAAGTTATGGAGAGGTTTGGATAAAGGAGCTAAAAGCTCCCCACAGGGTTAAAATGAAGTAGAGCCTTCTTATAACTGAAGGTACCTGACAGCCTCATGTTTAATATATTAATATTGGGGTAAAAACTGCCCATTTCTCTAAGAATGCTGTGGTAGTTTCAGAGACAATGTAAGTCATTTAATCATAAACAGACACTTCCTGTCTAGCAAACAGAAACTGGATTGTCTCATTACTTTCTATGGAGAGGGGAGGGAGAGTAAATGTGAGAGTCTGAAGAATTTTTTTTTACAAACAGCACATAACTGGGTGTAATACAGGAACTTTCTTACACTTCCTGTCTTGTCATGTACAGTGCCTAAGATAATTTTTTGATTTGCTAACAGTGTAAGATCACTGATCCTCTCATTGGATGTTAGTAAAATTCCACTTCCTTTTAGTGTCTACATAGAGACCCGTAGAAATCCTGGAGGTGTGTCTTAACCTATCATTTGAGTTTTCCATTCAAACTTAGGGGTGTCCAGTAAAGTAAGTTTAGTTATTAATTTTATATAATTTTTTGTAATTCAGTGTAGGTAGTAGTACATACTTTGTATGGTGTTATTCTTATGGTGATTTTAATTAAATAGTGCTAATTACACACATACATATGGACCTTTCCTAGTGTAATAATGTATATACCCCCACCTAGTTAGTGCTCCTAAAACTCAATGCAATCTCCATAAAAATATAAATTTATTATATAACATAAGGGATAATATATATATATAATAATATAATATATATATATATGAATATAGATCAAGGCAAAAAGCTTTGTTAAAAATAGACAGGTTTTATAAGGTAATGGCCAAATGCATCAGAAGGCATCGAAGACAAGATGAAATAAGGAGGATAAGCAAATGATAAAAATTAATAAAAACTAATAGTGATTTTGTTTTGTTGCATCTTAAGAAAAAAGGACATACATTTTGTCAACATCAAAAGGAACAGGATTGGTTTAAGAGAGGTGTCAAGGAGGCCATTTATGTCAAAATAAAGAAACCAAGCCAAAATAGAGAAATAGAGGGGGGGTCCCCAACACCAACTGTCTGCCATATACAATGCAGTTTTAATGCCTTACCCTCAGCAGTTTCCATAACACCTCTTAGCCACAATGCAATCAACACCTTGTACTCAGAAAGTCCCTAGCACCTTGCTGTTATATGCTGATTGGGATTTTCCAGGGTACATATTGCCAACAGATTCTTGTACAAGTCAAATAAAATATATAACACAAACAGGTGGCGCTTCCAGACAGGCGAGTAAACCAGATACAGTAAGTAAATTAAAACAACATATTCATTAGGAAATCAAAAATACATATAGCTTGCTTACGTGTTTCATGCTGAGGCCAGCACTTACTCATAAGCCACAAAGAGTGGTGTGTTCGGTCGCTCTAAAAATATGTCCCATAGACACATCACCTTGATTAAAACCACACCTATTGATACAATCACAAATACAGATATACATTTCTATAAATTGTTGTAACCTATATAATATATCCATAATATATCCTAGTCCCCAATACAATTTCCCTGGCATTAAGCTTATTTAAACAATTATACAACATAATGTCATAATACATATACTTAATAAATTATATTTTAATTACGCGTCTTAAAATGTACACATATATGCATATTTCTAAATGTAAAGTTAAATTATGCCTAAATTCCTACATTTATATAGATCATTAAGTTACTATATAAGAACAGTAGTGCCTCGAATAAGTATTATTTTGGGATGAGTTATTTAACTTAACTGGAGGTGTAAAACCGACAGCAACCTTTTTTCTTGTACAAGTCATTTCGAATTGAGAAAGCCAGTCGGATGACTAGCGAAAAGTCTTACAGGACTAAACTTCAAGTCCAGTTGATATAACTGAATACAACAGATATACTGTAATGTAAACATCTGCATGTGTGTTATTGACCGGCTGTATTAAATCAAATATATTGTTTCAGTGGAGAACATAGGCATTCAAAAGTGTAAAATAAATTTTTATGTTTGCACATTTTTCCAGAGTTCACTGCCTCACTGCTATCATATGTAATCACAGGTAATTACAGAATTGCACTACTTACACCTGGAAAGATCAAGCTGCAGAACTGTGTATCCCCATGCTAACAATTTAAATAACATACACAGAACCATTCAATTCTCTTTTATTTATACCACTGAACTTTGGTATCCAATCTTGATAAAAATATCAACTACAATTATTGTTCTGTGTATACTTTAGCCCAATATGTCCCCACCTATACCGTAAGAAATATTAATAAAAACATAAATCAATACAAATGGGAGGGGGAGTGAGCCAAAGACACTAGATACTCTGCCCATACTTGGACACCTTGATATTTTTCAGTATCCATATCAGTTTTTTTGTTGACATGTTTTTTTAGTGTATATAATCCAAAAGAATGGGAAAACAGAAATTAAGAATATTTTTTTTCCTGTAATATTTGTATTATATTTATATAGTGAATAATGCACCCCCAACTGTAAATTATAAGGATATTAGAAGTCACCGAGGAGTTCCGTGACCATATAAAAGAACGAGGCCGCAGGCTGAGTACCTTTTATACAGGGCGCGGTACTCCAAGGTGACTTCTAATATCCCTTTAATTTACAGTTGGGGGTGCATTATTTATTATAACCTACCCCTTTGTGGCTTCTATTTTCCTTCTCCTCCTGGAACTGTAAGATTATAAGGCTATAATCTTACAGTTCCTCCCATAGAAATCCACTACAGGGGTAGGTTATATAGAAATAAACTTCACAGTTATTATTACATTATTATTTGATTTTTCAGGTATTTTCCAGCAGTTTTTAAGCTATTACTTTATTTACTCAAAACTCATATCATAAAAGACATACTGATGTTGTGAATGTGATTTGTTACTCTCTTTAAGAGCCTGATGGCAAATTAATGGTAATTTGCTGTAGACTAGAGATGGACTAGATCCATGGCAGATGTCTGAGATCCACAAATCTGTGTAACTCACAAATTTTCAGGAATTCCACATTTGAAAATTTTAGATTTTTCAAAAATATCTAATTTTTTTCAAGGATTTTTCAAATTCACTAATGCCAGCTATTTTTAATTCTGATAGGATACAATCAGGTTATTTCAGAAACAATCTGATTAGTATACTAAGCAATAAGATTCCTTTCCAATCAGAATTGGTTACAATCAGATTTTTTTCAGAAAGAATCTAATTATCTGTTCCCCAGACCCTTTCCCAGGTCACAGGGCCATTTAAAACAAGTTACTGTATCATTTTTACAAGAATTTTAAAATTCCTTAAAAATTTGAATTTTCAAAATTTCTTGAATTTTTGAAATTTCTTTAATTTTTTGAAGGCAGCTCGAAAATAGAATGCAGAAGCTAAAAAAACAGTGTGATTGTGAGGAAAGTTATTTTATTTTTAAAGTTGTAGATATGTAGACATTAGAGATGGCCAGTTTGCGGATCCAAACCCGGATCCGCCGCAGATTTATCCCGTTTGAGAACGGCGGGTTTTTCCAGATTTTCCGCCGTCCGAACCACGGATTTCAAGTATTTTCGGAAATTTTCAAAAATACAAGGATTTCTCTTATTTCCGTAAATACAATTTTAGAAAATATGAAAAAATTCGTATTTTCGAAAATACGAGAAATCTTGTAATTTCGAGGATATTTTCCCTTTTAATGGGTCCGCTCGAATTTTCGCATTTTTTTGAAAATTCGCGGATCCTCGAGCGGACCGGATTTTGCGAAGTTCGGACATCTCTAATAGACATGTTCACCAGAACATTTCCCAAGTCCCAGAGCCATGTACAGTAAGTTACTATTGCTATTTTACCTTATATTTAGGCGGATCTGTGCAGTTTTTTTTCTCCCATTGACTTAAATGGGTTTTTTCGCGAATTTTTGCAGAACGGATTTTAGCAATTTCCCTTATCTCTACTGTAGACTATGTTCTAAATATAGTACATAGTAACAGAGAAGTCAGGTTTGAATCATCAAGTTGTATACTATTTATAGAAAGGCAAACAATCAACAAAAACAACAAAAAAGCCCAGAAGCCAAATTAAGTTTGCACCAAAAAGAAAAAAAAATCCTTCTTAAATCCAAATGGAAATATTATATATTATAAATTGTAACTTTTTGTATCAATGTTGGTACCTTTTTTATTGAATCTATCCAATGAACCAGGAAATCCAGTTTCTTCTGGAATAAAGTGTTACAGTTTTGTTTTTCTTAAAAAAAAAAAAACATTCCTTTCCCTTAAAGAATGAAGTCTCTTTTCTTTTAATTTAATGCAATTGTAATATGTCTTCAGATCTTCAGATCTATTGGTGGACTGTCCCCCAAAGAGATTACAATAAGACCTATTAATGTATTTGTACCAAGTATTCATATTCTTCCACAAGTGTCTTTACTTCGATGTGAAAAACCATAATTGAGCCTATTTTTATATGCTTGTGAAGGTTCTCATTCATCCAGGTCATGGTATATCTGTTGTATTCAATTAGATCAACTGGACTTGAAATGTAGTTCTTGAAGACGTTTCGCTAGTCATCCGACTGGCTTTCTCAATTCAGAATGACTTGTACAAGAATCTGTGGAAATTATGAAACATCTCAGAGGAGCCCTTAAAACTTGTGGATATCCAGACTGGGCCTTTGTCAAAAGAAGTAGAAGGAAAGAAAAGAACACGAATACCAACAGTGAAGGGGAAAAGCAAGACAGGAGGAAGAACATGGTCATCCCATATGTAGCAGGGGTCTCCGAGAAATTAAGAAGAATTTTCAAAAAACATCGTATCCCTGTCTGCTTTAAACCGAACAACACACTGAGGCAGCAATTGGTACATCCGAAAGACCCAATACCAAAACACAAGAAAAGCGACATCATATATGCAGTGCAGTGCAATGAAGAATGCTCTGATTTGTATGTGGGGCAGACCAAACAGCAACTGCATCAACGTATGGCCCAGCACAGAAGAGCCAATTCCTCGGGTCAGGACTCAGCCGTGTATCTGCATCTTAAGGATAAAGGACATACCTTTGAAGATTGTAATGTTAACATACTGGCGAAGGAACGTGACTGGTTCAAGAGAGGTGTTAAGGAGGCCATTTATGTGAAAATAAAGAAACCAAGCCTAAATAGAGGTGGGGGGGTTCGACACCAACTGTCTGCCATGTACAATGCTGTTTTAACACCTTACTCTGGGCGTTCCTATAACACCTCTTAGCCACTATCTAATCACACCCTTAACACCTGGCTGTGATATGCTAATTGGGATTTTCCAGGGTACATAATTGCCACAGATTCTTGTACAAGTCATTCTGAATTGAGAAAGCCAGTCGGATGACTAGCGAAACGTCTTCAAGAACTACATTTCAAGTCCAGTTGATCTAATTGAATACAACAGATATAGCCTATTTTTATAGTTGATTCACTCCATTTTCCTTTTAATGATCCCTCTAAAGCCAATAGAGTATTAATTAAAGTAAGTATTAAGAAACTGCAAATAAATGAGCTTACATTTATCAACATAAAATGTATTCTACAAATTTGCTGCCCACTTCCACAATCTAAATCTAGTTACATAGTTTCTGAGGTTGAATAAAGACACATCCATCTATCCAGTCCAAAGTCTTAGGGGGGGGATCCTTCCTGACTCCAAATGGCAATCAGAAATTAATCTTGGATCAACTGAACCTATATGAATTCATTAGAGATGGCCGAACTTTCGAAGTACATTCCGCTTTTAAACTTTCGAACTTCTAAAAAAGTTCGAAAGTCCGAAAACAGACCCATTAAAATCAATGGGGGGTAAATAGTTTGGAAAGTTCGAATGAACTTTCCGAAATATTGAAGTGTAAACTTACCTTACAGGCCCCTGGGACCTGGGAGATGGTCCGGGGAACCCAACCGTGTGCGTGGAACAGCATAAAAACTGGATGTAGCGCATGCACAGGCTACTACCGGTTTCCGCATGCTGCTTTCGATAATCCACGAACGTTCGGCAAAACTCGAACGGCTGGTTCCGAAAATCCCTGAACGGCTGCAGATTCCCGAAATCGGCCGTTCGAGAATTGCCGAATGGCCAACAACCCGGCCGGACGTTCGGGTTGTTGGCCATTCGGCAATCCTCGAATGGCCAACAACTCGGCACTATCAGGGCCCTTGCAGTATTTATAAGTGCCCTTGTGGCCCTAACAAAACAGCATTGTACATGGCAGACAGTTGTTGCTGTTTTGACACCTTACTCTGGGCGTTCCTATAACACCTCTTAGCCACTATCCAATCACGCCCTTAACACTTGGCTGTGATATGCTAATTGGGATTTTCCAGGGTACATAATTGCCACAGATTCTTGTATAAGTCATTCTGAATTGAGAAAGCCAGTCGGATGACTAGCGGAACCTCTTCAAGAACTAAACTTCAAGTCCAGTTGATCTAATTGAATACAACAGATATACCCAGAATGAGGTTGTTGATGGAGCCTCATCTACTGTATGTGGACAAATGTTCGAAGTGGGTTGCCACAGGGTTCTTTACCAGGGACACTTTTATTTACTCATTTATAAAGCAGGTAATGAGAGATTTGTCTCTGTGTTTATTAATGACACAAACCTATGTTGTGCATTGGAAAACGTATATAAATTGCTTCAGGCAGATAAAAATAAATTGCCAGCATAGACTTCAAAGTGGGAAATGATATTCCATGTTGATAAATGTAAGGTGATGCATTTGGGGTTTAACAATCCTTGTTTGTAGAAAAAAAGTTCTAGTAGATAACAGACTTAGCAATCACTTAATACAAATACTGTATATACTCGAATATAAGTCAATCTGAGTATAAGTCGAGGTACATATTTTTACTTGAAAATTAGTAAAATCTGTTGAGTCAAGTATAAGTCGACCACTACTGCCTTCTGATTCTGTATTGTTTTTAGGCTTTGGTTGCCTTTTAAATGGACAGCAGAATTCCCATACAGTAATAACCAAATCCAGTATAGCTATAACTGTATGGGATTACTGTATGGGAAATCTGCTGTCCATTTAAAGGGCAACTAAAGCCTCAAAACACCACCCTCATAAGAACATCTTTTAGAAAGAATGGCCTCTTTAAAATATATCATAGTTTGTCCTCTGAATTCATTACTGTATGTCTGCTATGGTTCTGGATGCCTCATGGAAACTGAGCCATTTAGAAACCTGTACTGAGCAGGTACTGAGCCTGGGCATGCTCAGAAGAGGCAGACAGGGGATTAAAATTCAGTCATTGGCTGTGATGTCAACTGACAAATCCATAACTGACAGTTGCTAACTGGAAGAACCAGGAAGCAGAAACAGGGGAAACAGGACATTGTGCAGGATTTCAGGTTAGATTTATATATTTCACATTTCAAACTATTACCGTTTAGGGTTTTGGGGGGTGATTTACCTGTATGTAAGTTTTCATTTTGGGGCTGGACTTGCCCTTTAAACAATAGATACCATCCTTGTGATTCTGTATTGTTTTAAAGTATTAGCTGCCATTTAAATGGTAATCCCACATAGTAACCCAATTCATTGCCACTCAAGATGTTTGGAAACTACAACTCCCAGCATGCTTTAGTTGCTGGGAGTTATAGTTTCCAAACATCTTCATTTCCGGATAATAGGTTAGGGACTTGAGTATAAGTCGATGCTGGATTTTTAGAATTTTTTTAAAGCCTTAAAACCTTGACTTATACTTGAGTATATACAGTATATGAGGACACATGGACATCCTTTAAGATTAGGGGGGGTGTAATCTTAAAGTTAGAAAAAATGTTTACGGTTGGAATGGTGAGAACTTTGGACTATCTACCTCTACCAGCAGATGAGGTAATGGAAAATTCATTGGATAGCTTCAAGAGAGTTTCTTATATACTATACATTAATAAAGATCTTACTAACCCAGGGATCCTTTTTTTTCACCATTTGGAGTCTGGAAATACTTTTCCCCCCATTGGGTTTGTTGTTGTTAGGGTTTTTTGCCAGATGATGTCACAGCCAATGACTGTTGTTGTTCGAGTGACCTCCTCTAAGCATGTGTGAGCTTGTTAAGATATTGCACAGGCTTCATGAGGTTGTAGCAACCTTTTTGTAGGTAGCAGAAATATTTGAAAATATTTGCAGATGTTCTTTATGGTCTTTAATGGTCCTCTGACAACCCTTCTTAATCTTTTACATTTAATTTCTGAAAAAGCACCATGGGCCCACTAATCCTAGAGTATTTATCTTAATTTGGATATCAGACCATCAGCAAAAACTCAGCAAATTAGTTATGCTCTTCCCTAAGGCAAAGAGGTGCATCTGTGACCCACATTAATAATTTTACTACAATACTTTGCAGCACAAATGTTTTAGGCTGACAGTAGAAAAAAAATCATTCAGAACATTTGTGCATCAGCTTTCAGAGATGGATATAGGAAACCACCAGAAAAAAAATTCAAACACTTATATGTTCTGTAACATTTAAAAATTAACAGGGTTATTCAATAAAAGTTCTTATCCTTAAAAACAGTGCTAATGTTGTCCCAACCAACCAGATGTTAGCTTTCAAATGTTAAATAAGATCTTATTGGTTGGGGCAAAATTAGCACCATTTTTAAAGATAAGAACTTTTATTGAATCTCCCTGTAAGAATCTACCTTTAGAAAAGAAACCTTGCAACAATCTTGAAGCTGAAGTTAATACCATTCATGAATTCTCATTTACAAATTTGTCACTCACAGGAGAACTGGCAAATAGTAAAAAAAAAAAAAAATAAAAAAAAATATGTGCACGGTTGTCTTCCTGAAAAACTGCTAGCTCAGACACCCCTAGCTTCTGTGCGTCATGCATGAAATTGCAAATAGAATTTAATTTGCCCTTGTATCCTGTACGATCAGCTTTAAATGATTAATGCAGGAAGGAATATTGTCAAACTTTCACTCATTACAATCTTTTAGGACTCCAGTTCAAAATCATCGTGTACAAACACAGCAATACATTACATGTAAGCACCTTGCCTTGACAAAAATCACATTTTTGGTCTGTGGTTCCAAAGAGCTTGAGTAAATGTATTTGACTGTGCACATTCCTTCATAATCTCCAGTGAAATAAGGATATTAAAATGACAAATGCCAAGGAATCTATACATTAATCTCATGGCTGGCATTGCATTTATGCCAAAACAGTAATATATGATATTTCTGATATATTAACGTGCTGTTCTCTGATTTTATTCTGCTATATTATCTGCAGGAATGACGCGAGAGCAAAGCAGAAAAGTAAAACCTAGGCAGTACATTGTTATGCTAAGTGCAATGCACTTCAGAATACGTTGAACACCATTAGTGTTTAAAATAGAAGCAGCACACACAAATATATTTTTTTTATTTTTGTGTCTTTCATCCAGTCGTGCTTCCATATTTTATGTCTATAATTAAACAAATCTTTATGCTTAATACAGGAATTGGAACCGTCCAGAATTTTAGGCATCTGTATAGATATTTTGGGAGGAGGGATAGTGTCTGTCTACCCCCTATAAAACAATTCTCTGGCAATATACTACTTTTATGAATATGCATTGATATCCTTTGTTTTAAATGCATGGACATTCCAAATAAAAATCTGGGCTGTGATAAACTGCTTAGCAGAATGGTATATATTGACACTGAATTAAGGGAACTGCCACATCATAATGGTAGCAGTAACTCATTCAGATTTGAGTTTACAGAACCTCAAATTTGCCTTAGTGAGACAATTTGTGAACAGCACTAGTGTTCCAATTGTGTGAGTATACAAACAAGGGGCTAAGTACAAGCAATTATACAGATAAATAAAAAATATGGAGCAATATTGAATTGCATGCGATGGCTGTGCTAGTGTCTTTTGCAAAATCCCTTTAACTCTTCATTAAAGGGTATGTATACGCAAAAATGTAAAAAAAAAAAAGGAGCATTTGCTCTGATGTGTGATTGTTGCTGCATGCCTTCACTCCAGTACTTGCTTTGCTCTGGCTGAGTATTCTCCTCCCTCTCTTTGCTAATGCCCCCCATTATTAGACCAGATTATTATTTGATGGCATGCATCCTGGTTGTTTTTTTTATTGGTATGTAATCATATCAGAAATGGTGTTCTTTCATAGTTAGCCTTTTTGATGGGTGTCTGTGGTGAACCTTCCTGAAATCATGTTCAGAACCCCAAAAAACCCTGCACAAAAAAAAAAAATCAAGTTTCACATTTCTAGAACCAAATGTTGCATTTGGCCATATGATATATTAACCCATAAAGGATTTATAGCCATTAGCAAACAACCCTTTTCCTTTATAGAAGAAATAATATATACTCATGGTAAAGTAAGATTAGAAGATTAGAAATCACCACAGAGTTTCATGACTATTTAAAAAGAAGAGGTTGTAGAAACCATCAACTGGGGACAGGATTAAGTGCCGATGGATATATTTTATAGCAACGTTTTGTAAGACAGGGAGAATGCGAATTATCTATCCAAAAATCTGAACCGCACAGGATCTAGAAAGACCATAAAGCATGTAACATAACAACTTTGCAAGGATAGAAAAAGTTGTAATTCTGCCGAGTGCTATAGTCCAGGTGTTAATCAATATAATTTGTGGATGTTCAAACATCTGCAATAGATCTTTAATGAATAAACATATAGTAATATGTGACTATATCTATTATATTAAAAATACATTTTGCAGGATTATACAGCAGCACTGTAGAAAAACGCCTGCTGAGCTGGTCTGTAGGTGCTTTCTGACAATGCAATTTCTCACTCTGCAGAATTTAAGAATTCCAGGGAAACCTACTGCTGAAAACAGCTACAGAAAAAGCCCATTAGAGCTGTTGCTCTGAGACAAAATCTTTCATCATTTGTAAACACAGCATGGATGAAAGTCAATAACTGATATCCATATTACACTATGACAGTCACATTATTCCCTTATGCAAAATGATTGTGCAGTTCTTGCAGATGATGTCTCAAGTCTATTAAACTCGGGGTATTGTAGTCAGTTTTCTTAGTCTGTCAATAAAACAGGTGTTACACTAATGTAGTTAAAGGTTTACACCATTATTTTAAATAAATAATAATAATAATAATAATAATAATAATAAATTAGCCCAACCTTGTGTTTCTCCAAATGTGAATCAAAATGACACAAACTAAAAATAGGTAAAACAAGTCCTTAAGTGAATCTGAATAAATCTCTTCAGCTTGTTCCAGAAACAAATCTTTCTGAACTGTGACATAACCACTATAACACAAGAGGATCCACATGAACAAAACTGCTGAGTGTCATCTTGCCAGCGATTCCACGGAACACTGAATTTCAAAAGGCTGGTTTGAACCTAATAGAAGCGGAATGTTTTGCTAATAATTTTCAATTTTTTAAAATTCTGGGGGATCCCTGGATTTTAGAAACTGGTAGTTCTGAAATGACACCATGTTTGTTTCAAAACTGAGACTTATCTCTACTAGGAAAAATGGTAGCAGTATTATCTCATGTGTTTTGGGGTTCTACCTCTTCTTAATAGTTCTGAATGTCCACCAAATATAAGGTCCATTTAAAAATCCATTTTAATCTAATTTAAAAGTCCATTTTAATTAAAAAAAAAAATTAAAAGCAGCATCATCATATATTCAAATGTTCATACAAAAGGCAGCTAAACAAACATAAAATCAAAGCAAACATTGAACAAATAAAATGTTAAAGACATACATCCCATTAATAATAAGGTCACTGTGGTTTTCTTGTTTATAGATCCCAAAAAAAGTTATATGCTACTGCACTGTTGTGCTTACTGTGTGTATTAACCAGATGTACAGTACTAATTTAAATTAAGTGATATCCAACCTATGGCCCACCAGATCATTTTCTTTGGCCTTGTTTCATTGTTTCTGATTTTCTGCAGGGAATGTGGAAAACTGCATGCACAGATCAGCATTACTGTATTATTTATATTGGGAGAGATCCTAAATTGTTCCTTGCTCACTACTGCAAAACTGTGTCATACCTTTCTTTGGTAATTGGTTAGATCAACTGGACTTGAAGTTAACTTCTTCTAGTCATCCTATTGGCTTTCTTAAATCACAATGACTTGTACAAGAATCTGTTGACCTTAAATACACTGGAATGTTTCCCAATCAGCATATAACATCAAGATGCCAGGGACTTCCTGAATGCAAGGTGTTGATTGTTGTTGACATAAATAGCCTCTAAGATTCCAGTAATTAGCTCCTCTGTGGTGGGCCATATGATGGTGCAACTGCTGTTTTTGTCTCCCCAACATATAAATCTTCTTCTTTTCTTCATTGGCACCTGTGGCCTAGGACAACTCATTATTTAATTTCAATTCAAGTATCACCTGTATGCAGATGATACCAACATTTACATCTCTGCCCCAGATCTCCCTTCACTGACATCCCAGGTCCCCAACTGCTTTAGTGCCATCTCTGCCTTCATGTCCTCCCACTTCCTCAATCTGAACATGGACTGAACTTTTTTGAACATTTTTTCACCTTCAGGATCTGTTCCCCTTGCTAGACATACTATTAATGTTAACGATATACCTTGATATCCCCATATTCTCATGTCGGTTGCCTGGGAATAATGCTAGATCCAGATCTATTCTTCAAGTCCCATGTCAACTCACTTGCCAACTCAAAAACATCTCTCGCATTCATCCCTTCCAGATTCTAGCTTATGACCTAATCATATCCCGGCTCAACTACTGCAATACACTCCTATGTGGTTTGCCAAACAACCGCCTAGCACCACTTCAATACATCCTAAACTCTGCTGCCTGACTCATTCTCTTCTCACTTCTCTAATGTTGTCAGTCTCTCCACTGGCTGCCCATCACACGAAGAATATAGTTCAAGCTTATTACCCTATCCTATAAACCACTATCCAATACAGCCCCTCCATACATCTCAGAGCTAATCTACAGATACCATCCTAGGTGTAACCTCTGCTTTGCTAATGATATCTCTCTTCCACCCCTGTCACCTCTACACATACCCGCCTGGGAACCTGGCCTAGACATTACCCCTTATATAGTTCACCAGTTGCTGTTCCACGTAAGGAAGTTCCTTGATGGCTCTTATGCCTTGTTATTGGACCTCAATATAAAACATAAAATATAACAATATGAAGGAATACAAGGATAAGGACAATCCGTTTAGATAATGCAAGTAGCTAAAGTGCTTTTATTGCAGACCCACACACATGTTTCGGACTGCTTGGACCTTTAGCAAGTGTGTATAATTTGTATTCGTCTCCCTTAAATACTCCCCAGGTGTAAAACTCCACCCATGATCCTATCCTGAGGTCATCAGAAAGTGTAAGGTATATCAGTATAAAAGAGGATTAAAATAATGGGAGCCAAGATGGCCTGTAACAAAGGTACATACCTATGTCTTATACTTTTATATGGTCATGGGACTCCTTGGTGGTTTCTAATATCCTTGTATTTTAAAATAAAATATATCATTATTTATGCAGTAAAAAGTCATGGGGCAAGGAAAATATTTTAACATGGAGTTAGCCTTTAAAAGAAGGCATTGGTACAATCTTTTTTATGTAAAAATAGATTAATGCACAGGTAAGGTCCACTCTGTTTGAATGTAACATTGTCCTTTATATATTTTGCAGTGATATTAAAGGATCTAGTTTATTTCTATTTATTACTAGGAAACTATAATTCTGTTATAATTTATATTTATTCTATCCAAGAAATATCGAGAGGGGTATTTCATTAATAGCTTGAGGTCCAGGGCATGGGATTAAAGAAGGTTTGTCCTTCTGCCCTTGTGTTAACATTATCAATGTCAATATTTAAAGACATAAATATGCAGGACATCTGAAGTGCATATCAGTTCACATCCTTTTTCACATTTTTTTAATGCATGACATGTGATAGATAGACTGAGACAAAGAGCTGTCAAAAGAATTCAAGAGGAAAATGATATCCGTCATAGGCACAAGATAGGAATGTTAAAAAAGCACAGTACAGTAAATTGTGAAAGCGCTGAGTATGACTACACTTTATAAATCTCCTGCTTTTAAACCAGAGGATCAGAATAACATTATTGGAGTTACCCTTCAATTACATCTGCTGATCCCATCTCAGCTTTCCTCTAATGTCTTTACAAATATCAATCAAGAAACCAACACAGAGAAAGGCTGTTGGTTATTGCAGTGAATCCCAGTTCAGTCAGTGACCCAAGATAGAAAACAAATAGGGTTATACTTTCTGACTGCATTGGTCAACATCTCATATGAGGCTCTTCTGGAACTTGTATAAATTGCTTATGATTCATGAGAATCACCACAACTGTGATTCTGCTTGAAAAGCAAGGCAATAAATATCAAAGTTGTGTCCTGCAGTGTTTCATTATGACTGCGGTATTTATTAAAATGTAAGCATACCCTGTTAGTTGTAGTAAAGCATGGAGCCTGAAATAGTACTTGTTCCCTGTCACATGAACTTAATTTAAACCAGAACTGTCTATTTCCTAATTTAAACCTAGTTTAGCAAAAGCAGTAAATTACAGTAATACAGTTTGCATTACTCCTATGAACAAAAAATATTTTTTAGAGCCCAAGATCCAATAAGTTTAAATATTTTTCTTATTTTAGAAAGGTTTAACATAAATGTTTGGGATTGCTGTACAATGAATGAGCATGGTATAATTATTGACAAAAAACCAAATATAGAAAGAAAAAGGGATGAATTACTTTATACAGGTGTACGTTGCTCTGTATTTGGGTTAGAGAAGATAATAATGCAAAAGTTAAACATAAATAAAGAATGTTAGGCTAGGTACACATGGGCCAACCCTGGCCTGAGATACCCCTCAGACAGGCTACTGATTGATAAAACATAAAATCAGTTGTCTGTTGTATGGGAATTAATGGGCATCTATAATAAGAATTTGTTGTTGTTTTTTTTTATTTCCCATTATTGGAAACTATTATTCTTACTAACCACATTTTTTGTTGATCTTTCCCTATTTAGAAATCCAACCATGATTATCATAAACTCTTTTGCTCTGTATAGTTTTGCTGTAACTGGAATGGTGAACCGCATGAGTCAGTTAAGTGTCGGAGGGGGATACTTAGTCTGAACACTGGGGCTGAGCACTGGATTTAAGGCATGCAGCAACACAATACATGTTTTTAGTTATAGATTTTTCTGTATACTTGCCTTTGAAAGGAGTACTGCCTATTTATGACCATGTGGTCACTGTTGCCCAATTTTGAAAAACTGGATAGTCAATCAGGTCAAAATATTAATCCATGTATACCTATCCTAAATATTTTTTATTGAATGAGCCCTAATATTTTAGATTTTTTGAATGTATAATAAAGTTTTTGGTTGCGCTCTAAATATTAGATGACAGCAGCTGCAAGGGTTTGGTTTTCTCAAACGCAGAGGCCACAGATTCAAGTAGAAGAGACCTTAATAACAAGGACAGAAATTTAAGAATTTTGCAACAAATAAATATTTTAATCAGCAATACCATAAAAAAGGCCACCAAAGAGAAAAGGGTCAGAAGACAGAATATTTTTGAATATTTAGCACCTTTGGTTTAAAGTCAAAGAAAAGTTAAAAACTTTAAATCTTAATGTGAAAGATTTTCTCCCCAGAAAATGTATATACATTATAAAATGCTTCTCCAGTATGCATTTGCATTTGGTACAAACAATAAATAAATTCTGTAACTAAGATGACTTCCATGTTGTTGACAGTTCAACCCATAGCCCATGTAGTCTTCAAAGAGCCTTGTGAGCATGCACACGTATTGGCCACAACCCTTGAATTTTTTTATGCAGATGTCTCCACAACAATATAGACGTCCCTGTTAAGATTTTTTTTAATTTTGTTCCTAGCAAAAGGTAAAGCATCTAATTGTACCTGTGGTTGTTCACCTGCTTAACTGCCTATTTTAGAAATGCACAGCCCATAAAGTCATGGGTTCAAATCCCTAAACTAAAACCTTTTTTGTTTGTGTGTCTATATGTACTTTTGTTCCACATGGTAGCTCTGTTGGGAAAGGGGTATAAAACTCTAATTTTAGCAAGACAGGGTACATGAGGTTGCAGGTTCAATCCACAGTTTTACTTTTAATTTTTACTGAAATTTTAATATTCCGTTTCTTCATCCATGCTAAGAAATAAACTGCAAATATTACTTTGGTTTTTTTGTGTGTGTGTGAAAATCAAAGAAATGTATCATTGCTAGGAAGAGGGATGTTATATTACTGTCTGTCAGCTTTTAGAAAGCAAGGCTGCAGCTTCCTTGTTCTGATCTGGTGAGCATTTCAGAGTATGGGATCTGTACTACGGGGTAACCCATCTGAGGGGGATTATGGGAGGTGACCCCTAGTACCCACAAATTAATTTCATAGATCACCCAGCAGCCACAGCTAAGGGAGAGGTGTGACACAGCTTGTATGTTTTTGAATGTGCTCTGTCTATTGGGACAATGTTTTCGTGAGAGATAGTTTTCCCTTTAACAATGAAATTTATTCCCCAATTTTCCTCTATCCTCAGACTTCTTTTAATAAATCATGAATTTTCCCGTGATGGCAGGTAATTCATGTCTTTATTCAGTTTGATTACTATGTTACATACATTACACCATGGAGCATATTAGTAAATGTGCTATATTTTTAAATAACAGATAATAAACATGACAGGTGATAACATGTAAAAACAATAAGAGTAACAATGTGTTAATAAATCACCTCTGATATGGCACAGTAAATATTTAGGGATAGCTCGAACATTACAAGTTCAGCCAAACTTGAACTGCTCAAACTAGTTTGGGCTCAAGCTATTTAGTTTTCCGAACTCGCAGCTGTATTTTTGATAATAAAAAAAAAGGCGTTCCCTAGAATATAGCACTCGATTTTCGATAACTCTCAAATGCCTCAGTCAGTAACCCTCAAATGTAGTGGACGATTACGGTAACCCTCGAATTTAGCATTTGTTTTTGGTAACTCTAATATAGCGTTCATTTTCATCAACCCTCGAATATAGCGTTTGTTTTCGTTAACCCTCAAATGCATCTAATTGTACCAGTGGTTGTTCACCTGATTAACTGCCTATTTTAGAAATGCACAGCCCATAAAGTCATGGGTTCAAATCCCTGGACTTAAACCTTTTTTGTTAGTGTGCCTATATGCACTATTGTTCCACATGGTAGCTCTGCTGGGACACAGGTATAAAACTCTCATTTTAGCAAGACAGGGTACATGAGGTTGCAGGTTCTGTATTTTTGATAATAAAAAAAACCCTCGAATGTAGCGCCCAATTATGGTAACCCTCGAATTTAGCATTCATTTTTGGTAACTCTCCAATTTAGCGTTCATTTTCGTCAACCCTCGAATTTAGCATTCGTTTTCGTTAACCCTCGAATTTAGCATTCATTTTCGTTAACCCTCGAATTTAGCATTCGTTTTCGTTAACCCTCAAATATATCTTTCGGGAACCCTTTCGGTTTTGGTAACCCTCAAATTTAGCGTTAGTTTCGGTAACCCGTGAATGTAGCTGCCAGTTTTCGGTAACCCTTGAATGTATCGTTCGTAACCCTCTAATGTAGCTGCTGATTTCGGTAACCCTTGAATGTAGTGTTATTTCCGGTAACCCTCGAATGTAGCTGTTGATTCTGGTAACCCTCGAATGTAGCTGTTGATTCTGGTAACCCTTGAATGTAGCATTCGGTAACCGTCAAATTGGCTGTAACCCTCGAATGTAGCTTGCGGAAAACCCGACAATTGCCCGATCATGGGAAGGAAGTGTTTAAACAAGTTTTATTGACAGGTGCATGTTACCCAGACCATTTCCTAGATGATACAGCCATTTACATTAAGTTACTGAAGTTCGGTAGTTTGGACATCTCTAAAAATAATAACAATAATTGTGCTATCTAAGTATACTGCATCATTTTAAATACTACACTATGGGGTATGTTTATAAAGCAGTGATTTTCTTAAATAAGGAGCATTAAATAACACTAGCAGTTGATAAATAACACTACTCATTCCTATATAATGATACCTAAATACTGATCCTTAAAAAGGAATACCACACCTTAAATTAGATAACAAGGAAAAAACAATGTGCTTCTGTGTCATGCAAAAAGATAAGATTTGTTTAAACCACGTGTCAGTCTACGCAGGGACCATTCTCAGGATTAGAGATAATAGATCCCTAAATAAAGATAATGGTCTTTAAATAAGAATATCATTAAAGAAAAACTGTATAGTCCAAGCTCTGCCCCCCTCAGTCTCGGATCTTGCCAAAAGGAAAAATTGTGTGTCTTCCCATTGGTTAGGGAAAATAGGGATAAGTAACAATACTACCATTGAATTCCCCAACCTAAATAAGAATATCTCTCCTTAAATAATACTACAGATCCTTAAATAATGATACCTACATATTGATACTTAATGGGTAAATGTGATCTCAAATTATTTCAAACTAGTAAGAATTATATAAAAAGCCTTCCATCGTACCTTCAAAATAAAACCTAAATCATATCTCTAGATAAAATTTGTGAGAAGTTATTGCTGGAAAGGTTCAGTAATATTACTTCCTGCTTGAACACTTTCTGTTTTTGGCCATGTGACCAGCTGGTATTCATGTGACCAGCCTCTCCCTGCATTAATAGGCTCCCCTTCTTAAGGGCTAGGCCACACTGCTGCGATTTTTCTACGTTTGCGCTTGCGTTTGCGCATGCCTTTGCATTATTTCAAATCATTGAAAACGCGGCAACGCACCTAAAACGCATGTTTTCATGTGCATTGCGATTGCAATTTGTGTTCCGCATTTTTAATGGCAATCGCATGCGTTTTCCTATACCTAATGAAGAAAATGCATGAGCAAACACAACAAAATCGCACATTAAATCGCATGCGATTCCGTGTGCAATTGCGTTTGCGTTGCAATGTGGCCTTGCCCTAACAGTCGATTTTTTCCCCAGGTACTTCCTGATTTCTCCAGCATTAAGTCTTAACTGAGTATGCTTCTCCCCGAGGAAGATGGGCAGGGCAGAGGTCAGGTGATGTCACTCAACCAACTGGAAGCAGGAAGTTTGAACGTTCACTCCAATGTAATTTCTCACAGGCTCCAGCTGTGATGTGATTATCAGCTCATTTTAAAGGAAATACTGCAGGCATTTATTTAATTCTAACTTGTTTTTAGACCACAGTTGCCCTTTAATTTGTGATCCATAAATAAGAATTCTGATGCTTAAATAGCGATAAGGAGTGATTTATTACAACAAGAGTTATTTAAGGATACCCCTGCTTTATAACTACTGCCATATTCTTCCCACTATAAGGCTCTCAATATAAGCCTCTCACTCAGGGCCGTATTTATAAAGGTGCAGTTTCACTATTTCATGATACTGCACCTTAAATGAGCATGTTTTTTATGACCAACATTTAGGACCACTTCATAAAATAGGATACCGTTGTAGTATTGTACTAATGGGCATTATGGTGCACACAATACCACAGCATATTGTAAGGCTGCATTCTTAAATGTGCGATCCTGGCCATAAATGTACAACCATGGCCATAATTTAAAGATAACCCTCTGTTATCACAAAGTTTATAAATAGGGCCCTCATTTCCTATGGCGTCTAGACTTTTTGCAACAAAATGGCACAAGACTATATCTGTAATAGGACTTTGGACAATGATTTTCATTCTTAAACAATAATTTTATGTAATTCAGACATCCTTGAACATGAAAGGATTTACAGCAACCCACGTATAAAGCAATTGCAGGTCCACTGAATTTTTACTGTACTTTATGGCAAAGAGGCAATCTAGCAGGCTATTACCAAGCAGAAGCTGTACTAGAAGAGGCATGAACAAGTCACACATTTTTTTTCTGCAAAAATATATAGTCATCAGCATAAGTAATGCAAATGGACCAAAGGTAACATGCTTCTGTTCATCACCACTTTAAAAATGTGCAGAATTCTGGTTACTTAATATGTAAACAAAATAATAATAGTAGTGATGGCCCAGTTCGCGGATCCGAACATGGATCCGCGGCGGATTTACCTCGTTCGCGAACGGCGGATATCGCGGATTTTCCGGTTTTCCGCCTTCTGAACTTTTCCGAACCGCGTTTTCGAAAATTTTAGAAATTCAGGTATTTTCACGTATTTTCGAAAATGCTTGAAAATACGTATTTTCGGAAATTTTCGAAATTACGAAGAATTCTCGTATTTTCGAGGATTTTTTTATTTTAATGGGTTTTAATGGGTCCGCTCGCGGATCCTTGAGCGGACTGGATTTTGCGAAGTTCAGACATCTCTAGTAGACAATCTTCAATCAAACTCTACTGATAAGATCTGGATGTTTCATAATACAGTATACTGTATAGCAACATTCCATCTTTTGTTTATTACACAAATAGGCACTCAAATAGCGAAGAATGGCTTCCCAATGTTTTGTTCTAAACTAACATAATCACTCAAGTAAATACTTTCATATAATCCTAACTATATTTTTGATATTGTGCATTAAAAATTGTCCTTCTGTTCCATTCAGTGCTGGACAGCTCCATCTATCTTCCATCAGTGTCTCCATGCAACCATGTTTTCAAACTACATGAGACCATTAGTCTTCTTTGACGGAATCAGATGATTTATGCAGATCACACGACCTCTGTAAGGCATTCAATAGGCAGAACAACATTGCAGATTAACTTTATCTTTTTGCAGATATGGCTGTGACCTGAACAAATTCCTCTCTTAAAGTCCCAAACTTTTTCTATTAAAAGTTAGGGAACTTTTGGTGCATATTAACCACAAGCTTAAATAAACAAGTCCCTAGGGGCTGATTCATATGAAGAAGTAAAAAATCCTACACCCCAGAGATATGATTATCGCATTCCATGCAACCTAAACATGCATTATTTACAAAGTGCCTAGGTAGAGATGTTATACATGTAATTCCTGGCCACTTAATAGGCTTACCTAATGCTTCTAATAGCTGTGTAATTTCTGAAATAGACTTACTTGCTGCAAATGTAAATCATATATTTAGTCTCCATGGTTTCTATTCAGAATCACATATGGAAAATGAGATCAATTTCTAATGTAAAGCCCTTTCACTATTTGTCATTGTGGATGAAATAGGGTTTAACATCACTATACAGTATGTTTGTAACATTATGTGTAGAATTTACATTTTCGATTTTTTTATTTAGCCCAGGACATTTCGTCAAGTTACTGTTCAAACAAAATTAATCAGGTCACTGTAAGCAAAGCAAATTGTTTTGTTTCGTTAGTGGGTTTGCAGAACAGGCCCAAGTTTCAACAAAATTCTGCATCAAAACCAGGGTTGTCCAACCCACAGCCTTTGAGATGTATGCAAACAATAACTGCATAAGGCTAGATAAACATATTTCTGTATGATGAACTGATATATATATATTTTTTTTTTAATGTTGTGCATTATTTGTCCAAATCAAACAAAAGGTCAATCTGACATGTCGGTATTTCATACTCAATTGTGCGGTCTTCTATGGACCATACGATCAGTTGCTCTGAAATGTCACGCCTGTGCCTGTCACTATTTCTGCTTGGCCAATCGGTCCATAGTGGCGAACAGCCCAAAATATTGGCCCATGTGAACCTAGCCTAAGTAGAATTACTGTGAGATGGCTAAGCATAAGCCAGATTCCTGTTTCCTTATCCCTGTATTTGTGTCTGATTATGCACCTGATTGCTTCACAAATAAAACAGATAAAAAAAAAACAGACTTTTTTTAATGGTAATTTTCCATTAGGCACACAAGGCACGTGCCTAGGGGCCACTGTACTTCGTGAGGCAGCTGTCAATATGTCCACCATTTTGATACCCCACTATTGGCTTTTTTATTTGCAGTGCATCAAGTTTTAAATGCATCTGACATCCCCCGGCTTTATGATGATTATCATATTGGTAATTATCGGTTAACATGACTTCAACTCCATCTTTGCACAGGCTGAGCAGGTTTTACAAATGTCAATTTCCATTCAATGGGAGGCATAAAGGCAATATCGAATCGCATACAGGATATTTAACCTGATCGATTGAGACTCTGGGTAAATGACGTTCTAGATGTCCTTGCTCTAGAGAGGGCTTTCAGGCTTTGTTTGCATGTGGTGCCTTGGCAATTTTTAAAGGCACGCAAGATCTTGTAAATTAGATTAAATGAGAGGTAGAAATAGCAGATCCTAACTCCCATATAATTATAAAATGCATGGGGAGAGGAGAAGATTTTCCTGACGAGATCATATATATTATATATATTATATATAGGATGATAATATAATATTAGATATAATATATATATGTGTGTCCCTTTAAAAAGCTACTTTATATATATATATACTTTTTTTTGTCTGACTACAGTACAAGAGTTTGAAAAAATATCTTAAATAAAAAGACAGAAATTTTCCCTCAGATGTGTCAGGAAAATTTGTCATAAAACCAGGATTAAATATATTATCCCAGACTGACAGCCAATTCATACCAATGCACACACAATTTTAATATATAGGTATACCGCTTAGTTTTGTTTCCAGCTTCAAAATACCACATGGACTTAGTTGTGATAAGCTTAGAGGAAAGATGTGAAAGGGGCAAGATAGAGTTTATCTAAGCAGTATAAAAATACATTTTCAATCAAAATGTGTTAATCTCTATGAAGTATAATGTTGCCACAGTCCACATCAGACTTGAAAAACTCTAATTCACACATGTCATTGTGCACAGATCTGTCCATATATATGCTATCACTTAGCAAGCTTAAAACATTAATAGCTGAAACACGTTTTTTTTTTGGGGGGGGGTTGCCCATTTCGTGCATTTATGCTGCAGATAATAATAATAGTGTTAGGAAAGAAAAAAAAAAAGAAAAATTACTTTAAATTCCATTTTATATTTCCTGCTTATTCAAATCTGGAAATGTTGTGGATCCAAAAAAATGTTCACTATTCAACTGGGTAATCAAGTTAATGGCCTTCCCTTACCATACTGCAGTCCCGCAATGCTTTTATTACTTTGCAACACAGGAGCTCACTAAGGTAAGGAGCAATCATTAGAGGGGGGATTATTCCCATTTAAAGGGCAAGTCCAGCCCTAAAATGAAAACTTACATACAGGTAAATCACCTCCCAAAACCCTAAACGGTAATAGTTTGAAATGTGAAATATATAAGTCTAACCTGAAATCCTGCACAATGTCCTGTTTCCCGTTTCTGCTTCCAGGTTCTTCCAGTTAGCAACTGTCAGTTATGGATTTGACAGTTGACATCACAGCCAATGACTGAATGTTAATTCCCCTATCTGCCTCTTCTAAGCATGCCCAGGCTCAGTACCTGCTCAGTAAAGGTTTCTAAATTGCTCAGTTTCCATGAGGCATCCGGAAGCATAGCAGGCATACAGTAATGAATTCATAGGACAAAGTATGACATATGAACATATTTTAAAGAGGCCGTTCTTTCTAAAAGATGTTCTTATGAGGGTGGAGTTGTCCTTAAATAAAAGATTCATGATAAAAGATTCATAATAGCGTAAAATTAAGGGGAGGGATGGGGGGAATAAGGACAAAATGAAAGCACAAGGAAGCAGACCCAGGCACACGAGGTTGAAGCATGGAGCACCGACATGTCTTGGGCAGTGAGGGAATTGGGCAGCAGACTTGAAAGGGAGATGGTCCCCCCAAATATCAACACTCTGTCTGGACAGATCTGGGGGTGGGGGGAAGAGCAACACCTTTACCTTTGTTACTGGGCACATCATCGGCATTGCTACCAGGGCGTCCCAGCAGTCAGCAAAAGAATTGGCCCAGCAGAATCAGGGCTGGCTCACACATACATGTGCTTCGAGGGTCCAATAGGAATTCACTTTAAATTAAAGAATATGTAGACATTGTTGCCTTGATGCCTTTAGATTGCAGCAATTTGGATGCATGTAGGTTGGGAAAAAGTAAGGATGGTAAATTGGAGGAAGATTAAAAAAAATGCTGCTGCAGATTGCCCCAGAGAGCCTTTGGCAAATGGCTCTAGCAGGCTTTGACCATCTGGGCCAGCATTTCTGGGGAAACGCATCAAGGACAATGCTCTGCAGTTTTCTGTTACCATTTTAGAAGCTCATTGAGTGTAGAGACAGAATAGTCCAGTTAGGGAGTGAAACATAGCCATTCCCAGGAAACTTACTTGGCACCATGGGGATATAAGCCTTTTGCTTTTGAATAATAGGGTTCTTCAGGGCTTAGGGACCAACTATGATTTATTATCTTACCACCAGCCATTTCAAGGGCCTATAACCACAAGTCAGGGTTTAATTGGTACCTTCCAATTTTTTTTAATTCTCATTATAATGATTTGTAACCTTTGGGCTGCTAAACACATAAAGCTTATATAGTCAATAATATTTAGGTTAAGTGTATACCTCATCTTCAATAAATAACGGCCAGAAAAAAGGATTATGCTGGCTGTTCAATAACAGCCGCTATAAATGGGGAGTCATGTGCCGTTTTAGGCACAAATGCTCCCTTTGCAGCAGTGCCCACACTTACACCTGGTGTGCCATGGACTGATAGGTACCCTAAGAAATGCATTTGGTTTTAGAATACAATCAGGTTTAAAAGACCCTTTGCTGTTAGTCAAAAATCTCAACCCTGCTCAACCTGCAATAGTAAGGAAAAAAACTGGAAAAGGAGGTTACGCTTGGTATTGTACAGCCATGCGGTCATAAATGTAACCCTAGGCTAAAGTCACAAGACTCAAGAGACACTCACATAGCCATCACAGCCTATAAACCAGAGGTTGCGTGGCTTATTTTTGTGCAAGTAATTAATGCCTGCTAATAGCTAGTAATGATAAAATACATTAGATAAAAAGTATATATAGCAGGGATAAAAGTAATAACAAAATATAATATAGGAATGTTCAACTAAAATAGCCAATTTATTTTATGGGGCTATATATATACTTTTTATCTATTTTATTGGGGATTTGTAGTGCAGGACCCACTTGGTTGTAGCGGGATATTGCTTCTATTTTCATATTGTATTTAGCTGGTAGTGATAAACCCGAACTCGAACTATACAAACTCTATCCGAACTTTGAACTAGTTCTAGTTTTCTGAACTCGCAGACTTAATTATGATAATTATCAAAAAATTTGATAATTATGGAATTATGGAATTCTTGAATCGGTAACCCTCAAGTAGATTTTTTCCCATAACACAAGTAGCATATTCTTATTTCAATCCTTTTTTTCTAAATTCATTTTTTTTCTCAAAATGTTGTTGACTAAGTATATTTTTCATTTTTAATCAAATGCTTTATATGTTTTATACCATAGTATAATGGAGGTTAAATAAAGACATATGTCCAACTAGCCCAAGCTTTATAGTCTACTCATTTAAAAAAAAAAAAAAGATACCCTGGATCAACCAGAACTATATGTATACTAGCTATACTCAACCTTTTTTTTTTTTTAGAAACTTACAGTATCCAGCGCTCTCTAAAAGCTATTCATTAAACTTGCCATTACCACATCTGCTGGAAGACAGTTCCACAGTTTCATCGTTCTCACTTTAAACCTTTCCTAACCTGAAGATAAAACTTCTTCTCTTCTAATCTTAAATAGGGATAGCCGGTTCGCGAATCCGAACCCGGATCCACCGCGGATTTATCCCGTTCGCGAACGGTGGATTTTTCCGGATTTTCCGCCTTCCGAACTTCCGATTCGCGGATTTTTTGTATTTTCGAAAGTTTTCGAAATTACGAGTTAACGCGTAATTTCCAAAATACAAGGATTTATCTTATTTCCATAAATACGCATTTTTGAAAATTTTCGAAATTATGAGGATTACTTGTATTTTCGGAAATAAAAATTTCGTAAAACCTCGTAATTTCGAGGGTATTTTTCATTTAGATGGGTCCGCTCACGGATTTTCGAATTTTTCCAAAAATTCGCGGATCCTCGAGCGGACCGGATTTTGCGAAGTTCAGACATCTCTAATCTTAAAGGATGTCCATGAGTCCTCTTAAATTACCTATTGGTGAACAATAAACCAGGGAGATTACCATATATACTTGAGTATAAACCAAGCCAAATATAAACTAAGGTACTTATTTTTAACTGATAAACCAGGAATACTGTCTTGAGTATAAACCATACACAGCCCTATAAAAAGTCCCATACACAGCCCCATACAAAGTCCGATACACAGATGTGCCATGCTTACCTTTCTGGGCAGACTGTTTGTTGAATCCTGTTACTTCTATAGGTTTTTCTCTTTCCCTTGCAGTCTGGGCCAATCTGAGTGAGCAGGACAACATTTGCTTCACCCACAGAAATCAAAATAATTCTGTGTGTTACAGGGAACAGCTTTTGTTTTCCCAGGGCTATGTGTTTTTGCTCCTTTAAATTTCCAGATCAGCCCACACCCAAGTATAAACTGAGCGGAGACTTTCAGGATGATTTTAAAGGTAAAATCACTCGGTTTATACTTGAATTATATGGTATTATATGGTTCATTAATATATATTAAAGTGATCATATACATGTGCAGTTGTCACTTCTCCAATGTAAACAGCCCTAATCTACCAGCATAGTCAAGCCCCTTATTAATTTAGTTGCCCTTTTCTTAACTCCTTCCATTTCCAAGATGTCCCTTTTGTATATGGGATTCCAAAACTGCACCGTATATTCTAAAAAAGGCCTTTTTAAAGGGGGGAAATAATATTTCTGTCCCTTGAATCTATTCCCCTATACAAGGCAATATCTTGCTACTGTGGCTCTAGCTATTGCTGTCTGCCATTGCTTCATACAAGCAAGTCTGTTATCTATTAGAAGTCCAAATAGTTTTTCTGTGCTATCCAACACAGATGGACAACCAGTATATCAAATATTAAAAAAAAAAACAACAACTTTAATAATGAAGCCAGAAATAATAAACATCTTTGTACATATGGCAAAAATAAAACCAGAACAGAAAATAACAAAAAAAAAAATTTGTTGTTTATTTTTTATACAGAAAAATATTTTATTTTTGGTATGCTATTTTGTGATTTTATTGTGTGCTTAAGGTTACCATTGCCTTGTCCAGCTACAAAAGCTCCACGTGGTGCTATCTGCCTACCTGCAACTGATAGCTACATGTCTGTGTATCTACTGTTTAGATTTTTTTTCCAAGATTGACGTGACCCATATATTTATTAACGAGAGAAATAAATCTTGAACTATGTGAAAAACTATGTTTTAGAAAGTCACATCTTGCCAGGAAAGTTGCCATGCTTTTGCATAAATAAGATAGTGGGAAATCTGTTTCAAGTTTAAAGAAAAAATCAACCCTGCTAAATGTAACCATTGTTTATATCTGGGATGTATAATGGGGCTTTGTAATAAAAGCTGTTAACACTGAAGAAGCATCAAATGGGTGGAGATATAATCACTTTATACAAATATATTAATGGGCCATACAATAAACTCTCTAGTGCATTGTTCACCAATAGGGCATATCAGAAGACTCATGGGCATTCTTTAAGATTAGAAGAAAAGAAGTTTCATGTTCAGGTTAGCAAAGGTTTCTTTATAGTGAGAAGGGTGAAACAGTGGAACTTCCAGCAGATGTGGTAATGGAAAATTCATTAAAATACTTTAAAGTGGGCTGGTACAGTACATTTCTAAAACTAAAAAAAGAAAGAAAATTACTGGAATTAATACATAGGGGTATATTTATAAACAATCGCTATTTTTGGCATTTCGTTATAGTAGGACATCACAATGGCAAAGAGCTTTATTTTCGCCGTATTTAAATACCGCTAGTTTTCACAGTGAAAGATATTGTTACGGTATTATCAGCGATATGCACTGACTACTTCGCCTATTCATTAAGTCTGGCATCGCGGTTTTGTATATGTTGAATTGAGAGGCATACTGTATTTATAAAGCAGAGAAGGTGAAATTTCAGAGCTATTTTTGACATTGTTTATTTGACGCTATTTATTTTAGTTTAACCAGAATTTTTGTTAAGGCATTTTTCATAGCATTAAACAAAAAATCAAAGCAGTATTTATAAAGTGCCAAAATATGAATTTTTGTCTGAGGTGGCATAAATAGAAACATGTTCTTTTACTTACTGGAATGTTCCATTAACATGACTATTTCTTACACAGCACTATGGTTTAATTTAAGCCACTACAGGCCCCACTGTGCAGTGTTAAAAAATCCTTACCTTACTCCTCTGCTCTAAATGATTCTCCTGCAGTGCCTGTTCAAAGTCCAGGAAAAAGAAGAGTAGGAGCTTTCTTTGTGTCTTCTGGTCCCTGCTTCTTCCTTGTCCTCAGTAAGGACTGTGACATGCACAGGGGAGCCCTTTCACCCCCTCCCTCCTTCTGGACCTATAAAATCTTTAAATATATTGTAGTTCACTCTAGCCTACCCCCAAACGCCAGGTTTGTTTGTTAAAAAAGCAGCAGAACTCTACTTAAATTACTTCATTTGCCCAGTTGATGCTGGCAGCAGCATCTGTAATTGGCTACTGGCCACTCATAGACGCAGCTGCCGGTCATGGCACTTCTTGCAACTTCTGGCAAGCTGTGGGCCTGGAACATAGCCCCAGGGGAACAAAGTAATGTATGTAGAGTTCTGCTTCTTTTTTTAACAAACAAACCTGGCGGTTGGAGGTGGGCTAGGGTGCCCTACAAGGTTTTCTTTTTTGCAGGTGGACATGCCCTTTAAATAGGATTTTTTTCAATGTGTAATTGTATAAGCAATTAATTAAGCTATAAAACCAGGTCATCAGCAGGTGGTAAAATGGCTAAATGTCAATGCAATATTTCTGAAAAGTTGCTGAATTGCCACAATGATAAATGTTGTGCAATTCTATTGCAGAAAAACTGATACAAAACTGCCACAAAGCCATTTTCATGGACGTCGCACTAACAAATCATTCCTGTTATTTGGAGCTTAAAGGGCATCTCCACCCTCTAAATAATTTTTTAGTATAATGTAGGGCATCCCTACATTCCCCAACCCACCCACACCCCGAACCGCTTTGTTAGATTGCTAAAAAATGAATCCAAAAAGAATCCAAGAATTCAAATTCCATCCCCTCGCACCAGCAGTGCTCTGATCCGGCTCCCTGCTTGCCAGAACTAGCAAGCAGGGGCGGAAATGGCTGCCATCAATAGGGGGTGGACATGTCCTTTAAAGACACGGATCGCATTACTTTAACACTAATTTCCGCCTAGCTGCCAGCAGTAAATACGGGTGTACACATGATGGAAACATAGGAATTGCAGCATTGTTGTAATTTCTTGTTAATTGCTCATTGTTACATGCTTGTTTTTTTACTTGTTTTATTATTTGCTTCCAATTTGCTTGTGAATAGTTTCTTAACATGCAGTAACAATGATGGATGATCTGGAAATGCAAAAGTTTACTGCATGCAGAGAGATTCCAATATTTACCAAAAGTACTTTAGGCCCAAGCCCCACTGAAATGCATTTCATACACCAAAAATTGTTTGGTGTGTATTTCCATGTGTATTGTTGCGTCACTGAGCCCCCCAGCAATACTATAATGGGGCCCCCTTTTCCTGCTTCATCTACAGAGGTTTTCTATGGAGAGGCTGTATTTGTCATAGGGAAAGTAAGAAGATGGGGCCTCCCCGCAGTCGCAGTGTCTGCTCCCCTGGTAGTTACGCCCTTAAGGCATTTAGTTTCATATTCAATAGAATCTAATAGATTGTCAAAATCTGCAACAATGTGGTAGATAAGTTTCAATGTTGATAAATGTAAGGTGATGCATTTAACAATGCTAGTTCTGCCTATACCATATATGACTATATATGTTTGGATATAAAAGGGGACACAACATAAGGGATCTATTAGTTAAAACAGACCCCATCAGATTTTACAAACCCCAAACACCATAGCTTCCAGCATAAAACAAACAGCTTTAAGTGAACCATATGTATCTAGTGTTGGAATATGAAGCCTAGTGCCACATTTAAAATCCCACATACAAAGAATATAATATTAGAAACCACATTACTTGTTCTACCACTCATTTAATCTATATGATAATATGCCCATGCAATCTAGCCTACATAGGGAAAATGGACCAGACTTTACGTCTACGCAAAGATGCAACATTCAGCAATCATCATCAGTGTAGTGCAGGCTTCTGGATTTCAAGTGTGAAGCACCTATAGACCGTTGTCACTAATAAATTAAATAAAATAGGGAGAGTATTAGACTTCGCAACTCCCCTTAAGTATATACAAATAAAATTCCATGGTAGCCCTTACAAAATGCTTCACCTAACAAAAGTTTTTTACAGCATTCCACAAGCTAAATACATGGAAACATGGAAATTAACCAGAAGTCTCTGTTCCTCATTTTCATATACTGAAGGGGAGCTGCAAAGCCAAATTCTCTCCCTATATTATTTAATTTATTAGTGACGCCTGTCTATTAAATATAAGTGTCCCCAAAACAGAGCCCCATTGCACTCCACATGGACCTGAGGATGTATTTTATCTGGTCCAGGAGCTTTATAGAAATTAACCTTATTTAGTTGTTTCTGAACCATATCCTCAGTTAACCAAAGTGCAATTGCATCTTTTATACCATTATTGCTACTATACTCTATGGATCTTCTATAGTGTAATACACAGGGGGAAAATGTGTTTAAGAAGTTTTTTCTCTTTAAAATGAATACTGTTCATTTAGATGTTTTCTACCTGATAGAGGAAGTTTTTATCTTAGCGTATTGTTACTTTGATTGTGCTTGTGAAGGTTCTCATTCATCCAGGTCATGGTATATCTGTTGTATTCAATTAGATCAACTGGACATGAAGTTTAGTTCTTGAAGACGTTTCGCTAGTCATCCGACTGGCTTTCTCAATTCAGAATGACTTGTAGAATCTGTGGCAATTATGTACCCTGGAAAATCTTAATTAGCATATCACAGCCAGGTGTTAAGGGCGTGATTGGATAGTGGCTAAGAGGTGTTATAGGAATGCCCAGGTACATAATTGCCACAGATTCTTGTCATTCTGAATTGAGAAAGACAGTCGGATGACTAGCGAAACGTCTTCAAGAACTAAACTTCAAGTCCAGTTGATCTAATTGAATACAACAGATATGTTACTTTGATTCTTATGTGATATTTAATTATATAAATTACTGCCTTTCAACATGTTCCTCTGATTAGTGCATTTAGTGGGGTATTGTATATATAATACTGGGGCCTATATACATAGCCACGGATCTATCTACCAATGTAGACCAAATTATATCATATATTATTATACCATATACAGTATTGTGCTAAGATGTTACGTAGTGGACTATACTGTAGCCAGTGTAAAATGTATATAATACAAGTTGAACCTGCTTGAAAAAATGGGGGCTTTGTGCAGGTGCACAAATCTGGGATCCATGGGAATGTGTGTATTTCTGAAACCACAATGAGTGGGAAAAGGGTAGATTATATTGGATAATGTACCCCCTACAATATCCAAAATGACAGTTATTAGACGTTACCTCTGAACTCCTTGGTGACTTCTAATACGATACCAGGTCTGCACACGCAGAAGTCTGTAACAATATACAATTCAAGGCATTGATTACATTAATTGTGGAGTGAGAGGGGGAGATAAAGAGGCTCCTGTCTAGGAAGGACATTTGGTGGATTCTGCAGGTGGGCACTAAGGTGCCACTTGGCACGAAAAAATTTTGGTAAGTTTCAAGTTTTATCTAATATCTCATTTGATGTGATATCTATTATGTACGTATATAGTTTATTTATATAACGCCACTTGGGGGCGCTATAATTGTCCTACCCAGGTGTAATCATATACATTATGCATTACGCATTATGTATCGTACTATTGTACCAAGCCATACGCAGAGGCTTGTGTTTGGTCTCATTAATGTGTATTCTGTGACATATACTCTTTATTATATGAAAATATATCAATGACATATTTTTTATTATATATGTGAATGTACAGCTTGACATTTTTATCTACAGATTTGTCCTCATCCTATGCTAATATTTTGTTTTTAAAGGGTATCTACACCCTCAATATCCACTTGATATAATGTAGAGGATCCCCAGGCAACCCTTAACACCAGCATGATTTTCAAAAAATATGCACAGAAATAGAGTTAGCTAGCTTAGTTCTCCCGGCCTCTGACTGCTCTGCAACTTCCGGTAATGGAACAGTAGAATAAGCGTCACCGACAGCCACTTCTTTGATTGTCTGAGAGTCAGCTGATCACATGCACAGCTGCTGGTCAGTAAAATAGCTGAGGGAAACAAGATATGGTAAGGCTATTTCTGTTAATTTTTTTAGAAAAAAAAATTAATGGGGGGTAAATGAAGAGACAGCATATTGAGAGGAGGGGGGGTGAGGGCTCCCCTGCGCATGCCAGAGTCCACTAGTAGGACAAAGAAGGGCCAGATGATACACAGGGAGGCTTCTACTCTTCAGTTTCCTGGACTTTGGCAAGAAACTGCAGGACAAACATATGGAGCAGAGGAGAAAGGTAAGGATTTTACACTACACAGTGGGGCCATTAGTGGGTTAAATTTTAGTTTGGGGGTGGACATGCCCTTTAAGTAAGCCTCTCTGAGTTCATACGCTGTAATGTGATCAATTATGTATGTTTGTATCTTTAAGGATTTATTATACACACCTGTGCCTTAATTGATGATGTCATCAACAAAAATGAACTCATGGGCTTGAACTTAAATGGTTGGGTGGACTAGCTTGTTCCCTCCAATATCTTCTGATTTTAACATATATCAATTAAGTGTTTATATTACTGATCATACATGCACACCCTTTTTTCTAGACCAGCAAACCCCCAATTCTTAAAAGAATTGCAGATCCACCACGCAACCACCCCATCCCCCAGTGCTCCCTCAGTAAACTACTTCAACTGCTCATCAGATGGATGGCGGTTAATATACAGTAAGTGTAAGCACACAGTAAGTTCCCCCCACAGAGTGTTAATATACAGTAAGTATACACACATAGAGTTTTAATATACAGTAAGTATCCCCACATAGTGTTAATACACAGTGAGTTCCCCCCACAGTGTCCATACACAGTAATCCCCTAATACAGTGTCCATATACAGCAAGCCCCCAATACACAGTATCTATATACAGTAAGCCCCAATACTCACTGTCCATGTACAGTAAGCCCCCAATACACAGTGTCCATATACATTAATCCCCAATTCACAGTGTCCATATACAGTAATTCCCCCAATACAGTATCCATATACAGTAAGCCCTCAACACAGTTTCCATATACAGTAATCCCCCAATACAGTGTCCATATACACAGGGCCGGCCTTGATATGGATGACCTGTGCAGCCGTGGTTGCATAACCAGGGGGGCGCCAGCCAGGGGTCTTAGGTCACAGACCTGTAGGTCAAATGTATCAGTGCCACAGGCTGCAGATACTGAAAGACAGTAAGCGCAGGTGGCGTTCGAAAGCAGGCTAAGGCAAGCAGCTTTCAGCAGCATATTGTGCATGCCCAGGGTTTTGTTTTCTGGAGGGGTGGGTGTGGGTGCTAAGTGCCAGTAACAAATCTTGCACAGGGTGCTAGTTATCCTAAGGCTGGCCCTGCATATACAGTAAGCTCCCCCCAATACAAAGTGTCCATATACAGTAAGTTCCCCCCAATACAATGTGTCCATTTACAGTAATAAACCACCCCCACCCCCAATACAAAGAGAATGCTAACATATTTGTGTTGTGCTTCTGTACTATTAGGCAGGCAGAGATTTTCTCTATTCCTGCCACAGTCCAGTAACTTAAAGAACATGCCCACATTTCATCTCTCTTGCTGGTAACTAACTACTGTGATTGTACTACTGACCCAGTGGTCAAAGTGAGATACTGCAGGGAAGAGGAAAATATTATTTTAAATGCAGGAAAAGCAGGTGGGCAGAGATTCAGCGCTAGCAAATGGGTCCAGCATCCACCATCTGTGGAACAATTGTGGTTTAGTATATAAGATAGTTTTGGTTTAGAAACTGGGCTGGATTTATAAAATGTATCATTTGTGTTTTTTTAACTTTTTAAGAGCTTAGTGTGGGTTTGGATCAATATTTGCATAGTACTTTCTGCAAAAATATTGATGATGTTATATTAATGCCCTGCTTCTATGTTCCTAAAGTTTAAATCTTATCTTATGGTTGTTGCCAGAGGTTGCATTATGTGTCTGTTTTTAAAAAAAATAGCAACCAGGCCTGTATCATTTTATACAGAAAATTGAATGCAGAGAATCAATATAAATGGATCTCCTCATTTTTATTTAGAGTGCAGGGCTAAAATTGGATTGGCAGTTGAGGCGGAGAAGCTAAACCTATTTAGTCTTTTTCATAACCACAATTTACCTATTGATGTAAAATAACTGACTTAAAGGGCAAGTCAAGGCCTAAAATGAAAACTTACATACAGGTAAACCCAAAACACTAAACGGGGTTTTTCCAGCTAGCCACTGTCAGTTATGGATTTGATAGTTATGGATTTAACAGTTGGCATCACAGCCAATGACTGAATGTTAATCTCCTGTCTGCCTCTTCTGAGCATGCCCAGGCTCAGTACAGGCTCAATACAGGTTTCTTAATTGCTCAGTTTCCATGACATATCCAGTTGCACAGCAGGCATACAATAATGAATTAATAGGACAAAGTGTGATATATCAACATATCTTAAAGAGGCCATTCTTTTTAAAAGATGTTCTTATGAGGGTGGAATTGTCCTTTAAAGGCAAGGATGTGAATCTCTTAAAGAGACACCCAATGTCCCAACACGCTATAGTAAGAAAAATTTGAGCTGCACACCAGTTTTCTGAAGAATATAAAGGCTTTTATCAATATATGCTCACATATATAACAGCAACGTTTATTATTTGTGTTCTTCAGAAAACTGATATGCAGCTCAAATTGGTCTTACTATATATATATATATATATATATATATATATATATGTATATATATATATATATATATATATATATATATATATTATTGATCTTATTGTAACTGTAACTTTACAGTGTTAGTTCACATATTCTGCACTAGAACGGGTTAGTAAGCTCCGCTGTTCAGGGGTGTGTGGTTTAATCCCGCCCCTGTTTCCTATTTGTTGACACTACAGATCACAAGGGAGGTGTGTCTAAGGGGTTCTTCTTAAGGAAGTGAAGGGAGTATGATCAGATGTGTCATTGTGTAGTAGTTCATAAAAAGCACATATGCATTGATATAACAGATTTTGGATTACAGAGCCTGAAGCTTTACTTTACTTTAGCCAAATAGCCTTCAAACTTGTGTGCATCCCAAGTGCACATGTAGTTGCACTACTAGTTCCACCATTCCCTGACAAGCACTCTCAAACTGCAGAGGGAAGATAGGGAATGTATAGGGATAGGGGTTGTATATTGAAAACATGCAGTGTAAATACAACCACATTGGAATGAATGCAGCCCTGTGCGCAGGGAAATTGTTTCTCTATTGCCCAAGATCATTATACAGAAAATAAACGGTTGGATAATCCCCTGGAATGGTGGCAACTATGTAACATAGTAACTCTTGAGTTGCCACCATTCCCATGGCAGGAAGCACATAAGTTAAAAGACCTTTCAAATGGAAGGTTAAATTTTAGTTTTGGGGGTGGACATGTCCTTTAACTCTCCAGGTATAGGTCTGAATAAATAAGCACAAAAGGTCCATAACTTGAAGGCCAAGGGGTTGTAGTATTAACTTAAATCTGTCAAATTTCCCTGCTGCTGTGGTCTTGCTCTGCCTCATCTCTCAGTCAGGGATTGTTCCTTGAACAAGTCTGGAAATGTAGGAGGAGGTAGAGGCGGGGCAGTAGTAGCAGTAAAATGGGGAAGTTTGACAACTTCGATTGAGGTAAATACTACAAACCCAGGGGAAAGGACTTAGAGGCTTTGGACTAAATACAGTATAATTGTTCTTTAAATTAAAAGGGAAAACAGTTTAGCTGCCATAAATTTTCTGTAAAATCTAGTAACATAGTAATTGAGGTTGAAAAAAGACATACGTCCATCTAGACTAGAGATTGCTGAATTTCATAAAGTTTGGTCCGTTTTTGAACTTTCGAACTTCAGTAAAAGTTTGAAAGTTCGAAAGTTCAAAAAGGACCCATTAAAGTTAATGGGGAGTGATAGTTCAAAAAGTTTGGATGATTTACAGACAAACTAACAATGGTAACTTACAGTAAATGGCTGTGGCACCTGGGAAATGCTCTGGGGAACATGTCACTATCACCAAAATCTGTTTAAACACTTCTTACTTTATGATCGGGCAATTGTCGCGTTTGTGCAAGCTACATTCGAGGATTACGGCTAATTCGAGGATTACAAAACAATTCTTTCAAGGGTTATCAAAAATAGAACCATAAATTCGAGAGTTACTGAAATCGAATGAATACTTTCGAGGGTTAGCGAAAACCGAAGGCTACATTCGAGGGTTAGCGAACTACCGTATATACTCGAGTATAAACCGACCCGTGTATAAACCGAGGTACATATTTTTACCTAAAAAACTAGTAAAAGTGATTGACTCGAGTATAAACCGAGGGTTGAAAATATGAACACTACTGCCTTCTGATTCTGTATTGTTTTGAGGCTGTACAATTGTATGGGAATTCTCCTATGCTTTCCTATCTTGTACCCCATTTTTCACACTTTCCTCTTTATTCTGCCCCTCACTCCTCACACTGACCCCTTCCTCCTTTTCTCATTATGGGTCCCCCATCTGTTCCTATTCCTCCCAGCACCCCTTTTAAAGATTCATTGATTTCAGCTTATACTCCCTCCTAAATGAAAAATGGTAATGGTGAGGAGAGCCACTATCAGTTCTGCTATCTGCTGCCTGTAATACTATCTTACCCATGCTCCTCTCCTGGAAGTCACTGCTTAGCTGTTCTTAAACAGAGTAGTGCTGCTCCTTATCTGGCTGTTCCCTGCTCTGCCTCTCCCCCTCCCATGCAATGGCTGTTCCCTGCTCTGCCTCTCCTGTCCAGTGGCTGTTCCCTACTCTGCCTCTCCCCCTCCTGAACAATTGCTGGATCACGGAACTTCACAGAGGAGAGGGAAATACTGCCATGCCTCCTTACCAAGTCTGCAACCAGTCCAGCACCCGGTTTCACGGAGGACCAGCACCAATCCAGAGTTTCTGGCCAGGCTGATCATCCCTCCCTCTCCTCTTGCAGGTACTCGCACCCTGGACTGTCTCTAAACCTGGTACAGCTGTTGGAGGGTATGTTAGAGCGACTGACCCGAGTATAAACCGAGGTCAGCTTTTCAGGCTGATTTTACAGCCTGAAAAACTCGGTTTATACTCGAGTATATACGGTATACATTCTAGGGTTAGCAAAAACGATCCATATATTTGAGTTTTAAGTACAGGCTCAGTGCAGGTTTCTAAATTGCTCAGTTTCCATGAGGCCTCCAGAAGCATAGCGGGCATACAGTAATGAATTCATAGGACAAAGTATGATATATCAACATATTTTAAAGAGGCCATTCATTCTAAAAGATGTTCTTATAAGGGTGAAGTTGTCCTTCAACCCTAAATAACAGTTGATCCAGTTGAAGGCAAAAAAAAAACTGTTAAAAAACATTCTTTTAAAGTTATTCAATGAACTTGCAAATAGCAAAGCTGCTGGAAGTTTCCTCGTTATTAAACTACTTTTCTTCTAATCTTAAAGGATTTCCATGAGTCCTCTGAAATTACCTATTTGTGAACAAAGCCCCAAAGAGTCTATTATTATATGGCCCATTTGTATAAAGTGATAATATCCCAGCGCAAACATCGCTTCTCCAATGTAAACAGCCCTAACTTGCCCAATCTGCCTGCATAGTCAAGCTTATTATTTTAGTTGCCATTCTCTGAACTCCTTCCAATTCCAAGATTACCTGTTTGTAATCTCAGGTCTTTCAGATCTTGTATACTGCTGAAATATTATGACTTTCAAGGTATAATATTTTTTTTGCTGAATAGGTCTTCAGTATAATTATGTATGTAATTAACAGATTTTATTCACTACCTACAGTATACATATTAATATTCACAAGTTAGTTTACTCATAACAAATATATGCTTGCAGAATTATGTGCTGTATTGATGTACTCAGTGAAATCTAACACATTTCTTTGTGTGCAATTTCCATATCAAGAATACATTATGCACAAAGCAGAAGAGACAAAGAAATAAGCAAAGAAAACTGCTGTAATATAAATGAAGGATCATTATTTAACATTATCATTGTCTTTATTTGTCAAAATATGTAACTAGAAGCAAAGATACCTCCAAAAGTCTTCCTTTGTATTTGTATGTAATATTAAAAGGTATGTCCACCCCAAAAATAAAAAAATTGCCATAGTGTAGGGCACCCCAGCCCACCCCCAACCACTTAGTTAAATTTATAAAACAAGCCCCAGAAACATACTTATATTCCTTTGTTCCTGCGACTGTCTTCTCCCAGCTCTCTGTTTGCCCAGACTGGCAGCTGCATCTGTGATTGGCTGAGAGTCAGCTAATCACAGATGCCGCTGCCGGCTATGCAGACTGCCTCGTGAACGAAGGAGCGTTAGCATGTTTCTGGGGCTTGTTTTACAAATCTAACTTGGTGGTTGGGGGTGGGCTGAGGTATGCTACACTATGGCAATACATTTTAATGGAAGGTGGAAGAGGCAGCCATGAGGGGATCCGGAGGGAGGGGGGAAGGCCTCCCCTGTGCATGCCAGAAACCTCAACGATGAAAGGAAGAAGCAAACATCTGGATAACTTACAGACAGCTCCTACTCTTCACTTTGTGTAACTTTGAACAGGCACTGCAGTTGAACCATTTAGACCAGAGGAGAAAGTTAAGTATTTACACAGTGGGGCCCGTAGTAGGTTACATTTTAGTTTTGGGGGTGGACATGCCCTTTAAATCTTAACTAATTATATCTTACAACTACACTAGATATGATCGTGTGGTGTGTCATGACATTCCTCATGTACTATATACAGTATAATATATACTTTCCTTATCAGGGATCATTTTGGGGGATGGGGTTTGCCTTGACTTCGTTAGGTGTATGACTGTACAGAGGCTTAAGAAAAGACCCCCACACCCTACAGTAGATATACATAAAAACCTTTTAAGTATATTTCGAAATAAGCCCAAACTTCATAGAGCTTTAAATAATGAGATCATCTGTATATCCCAAAAGGTATCATTATTCCTATTACTGAAATAATCAGTAATAGGAATACTATTTTGTTTGCATTTAAAATCACTATACCTTATTTGTCTTAAACAAAACATATATATACTTTCTCATGGCCCAAGTGAGGCTCGAAACATGTTGTGTTTGCACATGTGATTAAACTTGCCGGTTGCAGTTATACTGCCTGCTGTCTGAGTTTTACCTCTATCAACTTTATATATGTTTATGAAATATTCTATGCTATTAACAGGATGGAGGCATAGATAGAGGTGACTGAACAATTCTATTGCCAGCTGTGTGGATTACTACTGTTTGTTGAACCAAGTCTCCTGGCGTGCTTAGGTTACTAGCAAAGGACAGAAACCAACGAACCACACTGCACACATGATTCTAGCTTTTTATCCTACCTCTCATGCTCACGGAGGTGCTTGGCTTGGCAAGGGTTGAGTCAGCGTCTGTGTTGGGTTGGAGGTTTTACAGCAGGGAGGTGCTGCTGGAGCTGAGAGGAGAGCCAGATCTGCAGTGGCGTGAGGCTAGAGCACGGGAACGAGGTGTGCCATTCAGGATGTCCCCTTGGGAGAGTGGTGCAGGCGGAGCTCACGGCAGATATGGAGTCAGTGGATGTGTGGCTTGGCTCGGGCAGTGATAGTGTCTCTCCGGGGGTGGAAACATTGCAGGCAGAGAAGTGGAAAAGGGCAGGAACATGTGTAAAGGCACGGTTGCGGCCTTTTAGGTCCGCCTTACCATCAGGATTTGTGTCCAACATGTGTTCACTGACCAACATGTTGGACGATATAAGACTAAGGGGGAGATTCAATACTTCGGATCGCGTTACTTACCTTAGCCCGATCCTGCGATACAATAACTGACGTAAACGGGATTATGTCAGTTATTGCATTGCGGGATCGGGCTAAGGTAAGGAGCGCGAACTTAACGCTCCACAGCCTTTACCGTTAAGTTTCGGGCTACGAGGTAGCGCAAAGCTTAACGGCAGGGGTTTTGGATCGTTAGCACAGTGCTATTTCCAAAAACATTCGAAAATGGCGCTGTGCTCTAAATTCCGTCTAAAACCCACTTTAACCTGATTTTTTTTTGGGTTAACGTGGGTTTTAGATGGAAAAGGGGCATATTGAATCTCCCCCTAAGTATCATCTCTTCATTGGGGTACTGTAATGCCTTGATTTTTGTCGAGTCATGGCTTACTGAAATAATTCCAAGCAATTTATTGCAGATGGATTTCTGCCCATTGTGGTAAATCCAGGGGTGGTGGGTTGTGTAAATACTAACACGATGTGGTGCGCCAACTCGTCAGAACTGGCTTCTTACTGTTCCTGCAGACTTGGAATACTTGGTTGTCAAATGCAGGCCATACTACTTACCAAGAGAATTTACCTACATACTATTTATAGCTGTCTATATTCCACCAGATGCTGACGTAATATGTGCCTCTGAGTGACTGTATTAACATCTTTTCTTCGTGTGTGTTGTGTTAACACAATTTTAGCATGTGAATTTACCAACAAGGGGGTCTAGTATCCTCGACCATGTGTACACAACAATTATAGAGGCTTATGGTGTGTATTAAACCACATCTGGGTAAATCGAATCATACCTTATGTCTATTCTTCTGACACCCATGTTTTTACCAAGGTCCAGCATAAAGCTAGTATTGAAGAATATAAAAGTCTGGCACAAAGACGCAGATGAGGTTTTGCAGTCTGCCATCCAGGCCACAGACTGGAAGAGTTTAATTTCTGGGTGTGAGAATAACATTGATCTGCAAGTCAGGAAGGTTAGTGACTTTATAAATGCAACCATCCTAATGTTCACCTCAATAGGAAAATTCTGTTCTTATGCTTATGCCAATCAGGCATACCACGAAGCTAGGAGAGACCTGGGGTGGGGGATTAGAAGAGCTAAGTACGAGTATAAATTGAAAAAGGAAGACAGATTTAAACAATCGGAGTCTAAAGGTTGGTAGTCCAACTTAAAATCATTAATAAATTCTGGCTCTCCATCCCTTGTATTAGGGTCAAATAACAATAAAAAATGTTGCGAGGAATTAAATACATTTTATACAAGGTTTGAACCTCCAGTTCCTGACTCTAGATATCTGTTTATTGGTAAGGTAAGTGCAGAGTCTGATATAACCATAACCCATGCTCTGTGTTTAGTAAAGGCCGTAGGACCTGATGGCATTCCAGGCAGGGTGCTGAATGTTTGTGTACACCAGCTATCAGGGATCTTCTGTGCAATTTTTAATAAATCATTCACCTTAGGATCTGTGCCAATACAATCTTGTATTATACTATTACCAAAAAAAGCTTTCCTCAAAAAGAATTTTAGACCTATCGTGCTGACTCCTTTGGTGGCTAAATGTTTTGAGCGAATTGTTGCTGATCATATTAGAAGCTATATTGATCCAACTTTTGACCAGTTGCAGTTCGCATAAAAGGCAAATAGAACCACAGAAGACGCAGTTGACATGGTATTGCATACTTGTCTGTTACATTTATACAGACCAGGGGCGTATAGTAGACTGTTGTTTTTAGATTTTAGCTCAGCTTTTGACATGGTCCCGATAGGCAAGTTAATATGCAAACTTTAACAACTTGGGGTGGACTTTGCAGGTGGTGTGCCAATTTTTTAATAGACCGTTCACAGTGGGTCAGATTACGTAAAACGACTTCCATGACACGTTATACTAATATTGGGGTCCCCCAAGGCTGTATCTTGAGTTATTGTTTTCTTTATTTATATCAGACTATAAACTGGGGCAACCAACAATTATTTGGTAAAATATGCAGATGATCTAACTTTATTGTGTCTCATAACTAATGGAAATGAGACAGAATACCATGCTGAAGTGGTGTCACTGGCTGCTTAGTGTGAGGACAATAATATTTACATAAATACTGGTAAGACAAAAGAACTAATAGTTGACTTCCGTAGGTCAGGTAAATATGTGGCTCACTCTTCTATACAGATTGCTAATATGGAGGTGGAGCTGGTTGAGTATTTTAAATATTTAGGGGTCTAGTATGTTTTTATAGAAGCATGATCGAAAGCATACTGAGCTACGGTATGCTATCTTGGTTCGTCAAAGTTAGAAAATAAGTCCCTGCAGAGTGTCATTAAATATGCTTAGTATGTTGTTGGATCCAAATTAAATACTTTAGATAGCATTTTTTATAAGCGTATAAGGGACCCTTCTCATCCAAACTTCTGTCTCTTCAAATTGCTTCCATTCCAATTTTTATTATAAGACTGATCATTTTAAAAATAGCTTTTATCCATCAGCCATAACTTATTTAAATTCTGTGTGATTTTTATCTTCTTTGCATAATTTAAAAACTGTAACCTGTTTATAAAATTTCATGAACTGTGTAAAATGCTTAGTATTGTCACAATAAACTGAATCTTGAATCTATAGACCAGTAATCAGCAGTGCAAATCAAACAGCTGCATACTTCTCTGACATTTATGTAGAAAAGTAGTGCACCCGTAAGTTAAAGGGCATGTCCACCCCTGTGTAGTGTTCAAAACTCCTTAAGTAAAGAGTATGAGCTGTCTGTGAGTAATCCAGTCCCTGCTTCTTCCTTGTCCTCTGAGAGGTTTCTAGCATGCGCTGGGAGCCCCTCCCTCTGGATCCATCTTGGCTTCTTCACTACCTAACCATAAAAGCTTTAACTGTAGGCTACTCCCAACCACCAAGTTTGTTTTGTAAAAAAAGCATCAGAAATGTACTTATGTACCTCGGCTCTCTGCGTTGCCAGCAGCCACATTTGTTATTGGCTGCCACTCAACCAAATACAGATATGGCTGCTGGTCCGGCCCCTGCTTGCAACTTCCAGCAAGCAGAAAGCATGGAGCATAGCGCCGGGGGAGAAGAAGCAATTCACACTACACTACAGAAAAAGGGTTTTGTTTTTTTTTCAGGGGGGAGATACCCTTTAAATAAATAAAAAAAAAAAAAAAATATAATTATATATATATATTATATATATATATTATATATATATATATATAGTATATAAAAAGGAAACAAAAATGCACCGACAGTATAAAGTATCACTCCATCTGTCTTACATCTATAGGAACAGATACAGATCATAGTCACTTTTCACATCTTTAGGAAAGAGCGTATCAAGTTTTATCAATACAGGTTATCATGTATGAGCACCTTTGTTGTTTACATCATCATATGTCCATGTGGCCTCTACTATATAGGTAAAACCTCCACCACGCTGAGAGAAAGAATGGCCAATCATAGGCAGTCCCTCAGACAGGCCCTGGGAGGCGGTGGACCTAACACTAAATTTGGCGAAATGTCAGTTGCCAAACACTTTAAAGAAGCTGGGCACCAGATATCATGCTTCAATGGATGGCCATAGATCAAGAGCCTAAAGTGGAGGAATAGATCGAATAGAGCCCTCCTTAGAAGAGAAGCCAGATGGATCAGAATTCTAGATACACTGGCCCCCAGAGGACTGAATTTCTAGGAATAATTAATATATGATACAATGTTACCATTTCTGGAATTTCTGGAACCATTCGCTGATTGATATATTACTGTACCGGCTACTATTGTAGCGTTAGGTGCACCCTATGATGTCCTTTATTTTTATCACTGTTACAGTGATCTTAGGTTACTGCTATCGGGCTACAGAGCTTTTTATTCTTTTATTCTGGCGGCTCATTTGGATCGAAAATGTAGTAGCATATTTAGTTGTTACAATGATGTGCTAGTTATATTTCTATGTGCATTTTCCTCAGACTCATACTCCTTTTAACATGTTTTTTAACGGTATATGTTTGTATTTATAGTGCTGTATCACTACTATGTATTATTGGTGAGGAGGCACTGGAGGTGGGTGGGGATGTGAGAGGGCTTGTGGGAGGGGTTTTTTCTATTTATAGCACTTACCTTTTCAATATGGCGTATCCTGACGACAGCCACGTGGTGGCTAAAACGCGTCGATCCGTTCTAATGTTGCAATAAACAAGCTGAAGCAGTCCATGGAGTGCCCCTTTCTGTTTCTTATGTTGTGAAGTATCGGAGGCACCCGGGCAACATGTGTGGGCAAGGGAGGAGTGCATCCAGTTACCCATTGCTATATATATATATATATATATATATATATATTATATTAAAACATACAACATACATACAACTGCGCTCTAATAAAGACGTTATTTCAAATTCCTAACAGTATTGGAGAATCCTTCAGATCTAATCTATTCGATAATTATTGACATTTGTATGCAACCTTTATCTTTAAATATTTTCCTGCAACACATATTTTTATGCCTCCTTGGTTAAAGGGTTTTCCCCACCTTTCAATATTTGAAATATGCAGAAATGATCTTTGTGTTTTAGAAGGCATAAATGTCAGTATTTACATTTAGATTGGAACACTTTTTGTAAAAGCAGAGATGTACTGAAATATAGGCAGCATTATATCAGGTGGGTTTCATTATTCTTACTCTTTAGTGAGCATGCATAGAAAAGATAATCAATGCACATTCCAAGGCCCCATACAATATCATATTAACTGCAATCTTGCATATCTTATAAACAAAGGGGTTTTAGTATACATTACTGTGATCACATGAATGAAAAGCCTTACAACCACATCAAGGTAACCCCAGTCTGGAAGATCCTAACTTTTAACCCTTGTTTTAAATCTGTATTACTTTTTGTAAATTTTTGCATTTCTCATACTTGCGCACTAGATCAATATAGCAGGCTTTCTCACTTACCCCCTTCCAACTGGCTTTTTAGTGAACATGCTTGGAACATTATTAAAGGCATTATTGCTAGACATGAGCTTGTCATTTTTCACCTATAAATAGGGTTGCCAATTTAATGATAAAGGAGCCCAATTAAAAATGCACGCAGCAAGGCTTCTCTGATAACCCTACCTATAAAATAAGGTTGACCAGCATTTTATTTTATTTAGAAAGTTATTTTTATTTAGTAAGCATTTGTTTTATCTAAATGAGTTGTGGTATGCAACAGAAATTATTATAAGCCAAGTAACATGTATTTGAGCATTTTCTAGTTTTACATACAGTATGAAAAATACTCCTTTAAAAAAGGACCCTGGCATATTCCAGATAGCTTAATCTATAAATAAATGTATTCTGTACATACATAAAGGTATGTGTTTTGCTGAACTCCTTTAATCCAGTATTCCCTCACCTGGTTTAGAGGCAGAAATACCAGTTTTAACTGCACTTGTAAAAGTAATCATTCATCCTAAATACAGAATTACCAGTTTTCTACTGCAAATTTCGATGTTTGAAACTACTGCTATAGAAAATTTCACTATTGAATTTAGAATTTTCATGATTTTGACATAGTATTTTTACAGGTCAGGTTTTAACACCAAAACATTTAAACAGAAAGAACATACCAACTCTCAGCATACTGCAGTTATAAATACAAGTATAGCAAACTGGGATTATTGACACAGGTACAGAATACTGTTTTTTTTTTTGTTTTTTTTTTATAAAGTTAGTTTAGTTTTAGCTACTTATTATATATTTACTTTCACATAGAAAGAATTGTAGTTATATTCCCATAGGACAGGGATTCTCAAATGGTGTGCCACCAGATGTGTGAAAACTACAACTAGTAGAGGAATGCTGGAAGCTGTAGTTTTTTGGAGCCACAGTGTTTGTGAATCTCTGCCTTAGGGGTCCATTAGAGGGGTATGATTAGGGTATAATCCACAGTGTTTTTTAACTGCCAAGGGTAGGTCTTTAAAACAGCACATTATGTAACAGAAAATAGATGTTAAAACCCCCACTTTCAGGCTACTCAGGCTGGCTGCTTTATTTTTCCATAAAAAGTTCCTTTCATGCCTCATACCAGGCTCATACCAGGCTTCCAATTTTTTTTTAACATTAGGGTCTTCACATGTGTGACATTTTAAAGATGCACATACACTGCTGAGTAGAGATGTCCGAACTTCGCAAAATCCGGTCCGCTCGAGGATCCGCGAATTTTCGAAAAAATTCGAAAATTCGAAAATCCGCGAGCGGACCCGTTCAAATTAAAAATACCCTTGAAATAACGAGATTTGTCGTATTTTCGAGAATTTTCGAAATTACGAGTTTTTATGTATTTTCGAAAATATGTATTTTCGAAAATACAAGTAATCCTCGTAATTTCGAATATTTTCGAAAATACGTATGTAAGGAATTAAGAGAAATCCTTGTATTTTCGAAAATTTTCGAAAATACATGTTTTCCCGTATTTTCGAAAATTTTCGAAAATACGAAAAATCCGCGAATCGGAAGTTCGGAAGGCGGAAAATCCGGAAAAATCCGCCGTTCGCGAACGGGATAAATCCGCGGCGGATCCGGGTTCGGATCCGCGAACCGGCCATCCCTACTGCTGAGCCGTGACCTGAAGGATTGGTTCTTCTGTGCTGGGAAATACATTGGTACAGCTGCTGTTTAGTCTTCCTCACATAAAAAAGCAGAGCAATCTTCACTGCACTGTTTATATAATGCTGTTCTTCTTCTTCTTGTTGTGTTGCTAATTTTAAAGGGCATGTTCACCACTAAAAACTATAATCCCCCCACTACTGGCGCCACTCTGTAGTGTAATAAAATCCTTACCTCACATTCCAGCTCCAAATGGTTCTCCTGTAGCCCCCCCCCCAAAGTAAAAAAAAAAGTGGCCACCAGGAGGATAGCAGAGTCCATATAGGACTCTGTCTCCTGTCTCCCCTCTGGGAGAAGTTTGGGTTTGGCATGCGCACTGCAGGCCTCCCCTCTCCCTCCCTCTCCCACCCGCTTTGGAATCCCTCCCCCTAGAGTAATACCCATTCAGTATATTATAGTCCATGTTTCCCCAGCCCCAACCGCTATAATTATATTCTCAGAAAGTCCCCCAATCATTACTTACCTTACCTCTCTCCTTTGCCGTTCTGAGTTACTGGCAGCCGCATCCGTGATTGGCTGCCTCTCAGCCAATCACAGACGTGGCTGCCAGTTTCGCCCCCTGCTTGCAGTTCCGTGCAAGCAGAGGGCCTGGGCAGTGCGGCGAAGGAGAGAGGAAAGGTAAGAAATGATCGGGAGATTTTCTGAGAATATAATTATAGCGGTTGGGGCTGGAGGAACATGGACTTTACAATACTAAAAGTTTGTATAAAGGGTGGACATGCCCTTTAAAGCAGTGTCTCTTGAAAATTCTTAATTTCTCCAACATCCCTGTTACATATGGGACTATCATGTTCTTTCATCTGTCATGCTTCTAACCTTCAATGGTGACATTGGTTTCCTTTTCCACAAGTTTGAAGGTTTCTGCTGAGATTCTTTAGCTTGGTATTTTAGAGTGCTGATGGCCCCAGCTTGTGATCTTAAGGGTGGTGGGTGTTAAATATCAACCTACTGGAGTATGTAGGTTGGTTTTCTGTAAATCTCTACTTACAGTTTACAATTTTCACTGACTTCCAAGCAGTCCAATAAAGTCAGTGTATTGTTTTGTACGTCTTCCTGTGTAAAACTGATGTTTTAGTCCACAACATTGAAGTGTTATGTGAAGGCTTGTACTTCGTTCTTGTGAATTTTAACCCAGGTGTCATCCTTGTATATAAACTATTGAAGGAATAATGCACCCCCTACTGTAAAATATAAGAATATGAATAGTCCCCTTGGCCCGCAACCTGTAAAAAAATATTCTGCATCCTTATGCAACCTTGTTATTACATTGCCAAAAATAAGTTAGCATAAAGTTAGCTGTAGCAGTATAGTTATTTAGGCTACTGTAATTAATAATGTTCTTAATAATGTATTGTTGCCTTGGCGTTTGCAATGAAAATAGCACTATTTACATTATCAATGCTAATTTGGTAGGACATAGGGTAATTTTTAACCAGAAATGCTCCTGACACCAGGAGCATTTCTCCAATAATCAAACCAAAATGTTTTCTACACAGAAAAATTGTAAACCTTTATAATTTTATATTCATTCTTTATTGTAATTTAGGTCAACCTCTGAGCAATATCATTTATTACTAAATCAAACAATTAATTTAATTTAAATTAAATGAATCAATACAAGGTGCAAATAATCTTCAGCAACCAATCAGATGTTATCTAACTGCATGTAAAGAAAAACATGCCTGTTCGGGGGTCCCGCGGCGCGTCCTCCATGTCTAGGCACCTTCGGCCTTCTCCTACAGCTTTTGACGCTCTTCGGTCTTCCCTTTGCAAAAGCGTGTTTCGCACTTGAAGTTACAGTTCGACTTTTCCATTTAAAATCTTCTATTGTCCAATCCGCTCTCTTCTTCTTACTGGTTGTCATCCTATTGGTCCCTTTAGCCTTTTTAAACCCCTTAGCCCATTGGTCCTTGCCCCATATATACAGGTTAGTTTTTCTTGCTTGTGGTGTGTTTATCTTGGATACTCTCTGTTACTAACCTTTGCCTGTTTTTGACCCCGATTTGTATCTGCATGCCCTGGCCTCTGCTCGTTCCTGACTATGCCTTTTACTCTTGCCTGCTCCTAGTCTGTACCTCGTATTTTGGTCTCTGACCTTTGTATCTCTCCTTGTGCCTTGCCAGTCTGTTTCTCTTTGGACTTCTCTAGTATTCCCGGCATCAGTTTGAATACCTTGCACTCTAAGTCCAGGGGGCAACCATGCTTGGTAAGGCGCTTCTAGCCTCCCGGCAAACGGGGGCTTGTCTATTGGTGAAGATAGTGGTTGTACATTGGGGTATTCAGACTGAAGGAATACTTGGGAATCCGGAGCGTTACACTGCAGTTATCTAACTGCAGTAACCCATCAAAAAAGATAACAACTGATTGGTTCAAATCAAGCACAGGCAAAATCTTTGTACCTAATTGCATCAGCCCCAGTCATGAATAAGATATGAAGGACTATAATCTATGTGTCTTCTATCTGTTGCTATCTAGGGACACTCTAAAACGGTCACCTAAAACAATTGTAAATGATTATTTAAAATAAATGATTGCTTTATACACAAGCTGGTATGTTCTATGGGATTAGGGCAAGGAATGGGTGTAAAAAAAGGCTGGAAAGAAGAATATCAGCAGTTGTTTGTTTTAGCTTTTTAGTGATTCTGCACAGTGGGACACCTGTGCACACACTTGATTTGTGATCATCTATAGCAACTGTATATGGCTTTATGCCTGATGTATTTCTTATTTTTCAATTTATTCTGTTTGTAGTGTCATCCAACAGAAGACAATGCAATATTACAAATCCTGAATCAAGGCTGCCTTGACATTAGAACAGCCTTTCAACCCAGTCTACTTAATTTTTAATGTACTTTAGCCACACTTCCAAATCTGTAAATTCTTTGCATATACTGTAAGGGTCAAATATTATTTACTACTGGTAGTGCAAGAGTCTGGAATCATGTACACTTGTGGTTTAAGTATGACTATATATGCAAACTAACAAAGTGATAACAAAAACAAAATATTATATTTATAATGCAGAATTGTATGTGAAATACTCATGGCAATAGCAGTTTAAATTTGCATACTCAATATCAAATGAATTTTCACAGAAAACACTAGGGATTCTTAATGAAATTCATACTTTTATTCAGCAACAACATACAGTTAATAGTGCAATTAACAATAGCAGTTTAAGATGCTCCTTGGCACCTTAATTATCTTACAGTTCGCCTTCTGACTTATGGGAGTGCCAAAGCCCTTTTATATTCACTTTAGCACTAATTTGCTATAAGATAATTACTCTAGGTATAAGAAGTACCTTGCAATCCTTATGTCTGTGATTCAGAAATTGCTTGTATACAGACACATGGAAATATAGATATATACATCTTAATTTTATAGGCCCAGTATACTTGGATTTAGTTTTTTAAAATAAAGCTATACCTGTAATCTACATTTCTTTGGGAGGAAGGATTGAATATCCTGTTTTTCTGCAGGAACAAAGAAATCACATGGCAGTCTTGGCTGTCAATCTTTCTCTGGATTGCCCATCACTTTCTTTACTGTGTTACTGAGTCCAACAAAAACAGGTGGATACAATTAATTTGCCTAAATGAATTGGCACCCCTATTTATTGCACTAAGCACTTATTCCCAGTTCCCCACCAAATGTTTTATTTGTTTTGTTCACGTTTGTGGTAGGGCAGGCTGGGGGAAAGACCTCAGCTTTCCAAATTGAACCCTTACTGGAGACTTCCTGGTGGTAGCTCAGCTGGGAGTCAGTTGCGGCTGGATGACAGAGAGGGGAAGAAGGTCCCGATCACTGCACGAGCACTTTTGTGTTCACTGTGGTGTTGGGTATGAAAGCACTTGCCTTAAAAAAATAATAATAACAAGTGGACACACAGCTTCTACAATAAATCAAGATTTAGGCATACTTCACCTACACAAAAATAAAAAGAAGATACATGTTTATTTTAAATTTAACTATAGTGGTAAATGTTGGATGCCATCCATTACAGGTGGATTTAAATGTATTTAAATTACCACTAATGAAAATTGGGTGCAATTCAGCACAAGCTGGAAAATCTTACTACAAACACATGCAAAACTGTGACCAATTTTTGTCATAAAGTCAAATAATGACTAGAGATGAAAGAACTGGTGAGTTACATTCTTCCAGCTGTTCCGAGTAACTTATTGAAATTCTAAAAATTAAATTTGAAGCAGAACTTCTATCACCATGTTCAAATTTTTAATTTAAATTTTCTGTACGATTCTTGAATTTTCAATATTTCCGACTGCCACAAACACCAGTTCCCTGGACACGTGATCTGACCAATCGATCGGTACTCGCTGCCCTTAGTTACTTAAGGCCACACACATGTGTGATTTATGTTGGCTGCGAGCGCACAACTGGTTAACATCCAATTTGGCAGACAATTGCGCATGTGTGGAGAGTGGCACTGACATTATATGTTCGGCAGGATGGATCCACAATTACGCAGACAGCCATGCATGTACAAGTATCAGCAGAAGCAAAAGCCCAATGGCCATTTGTCAGCCGATTTGGCTAGCACAATCAACATCTTTTCAAAGCTCTAGTGACTTAAAGGGCATGTCTACCCTCAAATCTAAAATCTGCACCACTACTGGCCCCACTCTGCAGTGTTATAAAATCCTTACCTTACATCTATGTTCCTTATGGTTCTCCTGCAGTCCATGTCCAAAGTCCAGGAAAGTATAAAGTAGGAGCTGTCTTCCTGTCCAAAAGGTATCTGTCTCTGATCTGTCCTCTAAGTTGTTAGTAACATGTGCAGGGGAGCCCTTTACCCCCCTCTCTCAGGATCCCTGGCTGCCTTTTAACTTGCGTGAAAGCCCTTTAATATTATGTTTCTTAGCCTTAACCACCCCCAACCGCCTTGTTAATGCTAAAACAAAAAATTCCGATTCATACTTACAGCCCTTCACTCCCGTGCCTATCTTCAAAGCCGGCAGCCGCATCTGTGATTGGCTGGCCAGCAGCCAATCACAGACGCGGCTGCCTGTCCGGCCCCTCTCTGCTGTTTCCGGTTAGCAGAGAGGCTAGAAAACAGGCACGTTAGTGAAGGGGCTGTAAGTATTAATTGGAAACTTTTTTTTTGTATTATGTGGAGGTTAGTGGTGGAAAAGGCTAAGGAACATAATATTGAAAGCTACATTTTTGGGTGGACATGCCCTTTAACTATCTTTTTATTGCTAAGATTATTATCTACAGAGCATGCCCAGATCGCCACAACCAGATCGCCACAAGTGGCATTTTAGATATAGCTAAACAGCGGGAAAAGGGGAAGGGCAGCAAAACATCTTCAATTAAAATATAATTCACATATTTGTTATTAAAAGTAAAGGAACATATTCTAGAGTATGTTTCAAAGACTGACCTTATATAAGTAGTAACCAGCATGGATTTATGCCAAAACTATTTGCTTGGTAAGAATTTGGACTCTAGAATAGCATTAGATGTAGTATACTTGGATTTTGTGAAAGCTTTTGATAGAGCCTTGATAGGTCTGCTGAGCTTGGAAAGCACATTTTTACATATTGTAGCTAGAATTGGTTAATGGATCAGATGAAGAGAATAGTTGTTAATGGTGCTTCATTAATGTGGACTAAATGTCTATGTGCGGTTCTACAGGGATTTGTGTTGGGGCAACTTCTATTTAATCCATTTATTAATGATTTGGAACCAGGTATTGTCAGCAAGGGCACTGTGTTTGCAGACGACACAGAGGATGTGCAATTGTTGCAGGCGGATCTAGATACATTGTGTCTTCCGGCTGCTAAGTGGCAGATGAGACTCAACGTTGATACTGTAAATTTAAGGTGATGCATTTTGGGCTTTAAAATCCTTGTGCAGCTTATACTACAAATGGGTCTGTATTAAGGGTTCAAATAGATTAGAGATGGGCTGAGCAACACCATAACATGAAAAAAAAATAAACATGTGATCAGTTGTAGTGTACCATAAATATCAGTATAAAATCCAGTACAATAACCATATAAAAAACAGGAGATAAAAGGACACTTACATAGTCCAGTAGATATTCTAGATTAGCATCTACTAGAATATGTAAGTGTTGTACACTGATATATATATATATATGATCACGTGTTTATTTAATGCATGCTATGGTGTATGGAAGATTGGGCAGCCCATCTCTTATCTATTTTAACTAATTTCAAAAGTTGAACTCAGGCTCAGCTGCATGCCTACATCCTTTACCAAGACAACACATCCTCCTGCAGAACTTGAAGCGCAAAGTATACACACCTATTTAAAAGACACTGTGTTAAAGGGTATTGAAACCAACCAAGGGGTGAGAGCGAACTGAAACCAACCAAGGGGTGAGAGCGAACTGTAAATGAAAACACTGTAGAACACTGTATCCATAAATAGCAGGAAAATTGAAGTTTATTAAAAGTTATAATATGACACAAACTGAAGTCCCTGATGAGTTTCCCTATCCCTAATGGTGTGTAGCATGTTCTAACTTTAAACAAACTATGTTCTTCCTGCTATTTAAGTAGAAATGGACCACCATTTCTACTTGGTGAGCATATAATCTTACCATGCCTCTATATGATATCTACTGTAGCAAATATATTTGGAAAATGGTTTTGGCACAGTTTGGGAGAAGGTTCCGGGGTACCTGGATCATGTATACATCTAAGAAAGCGGAATTTTGGTTATACTTAAATATATTTATATATATATAAATATACATAAATATTAAGTATAACCAAATTTTATGTCCTAATTGATAAATCTTTTTGTTCTGAATGTGTTAAAGGTTATCTCCACCACCAAATCCAAAATTTAATATAATGTATAGGACCCCCCAACCCTGAACGCTAGAAAAAAGAAGAAAAAAAACAGGCCAGAAATAGACTTACCCACTTTCATTCCCTCGGCCTTTGCTTCTACTGCTACTTCAGGGAACAGAAAAGCAGTAGCGGCCGGACCGGCAGCCATGTTTGTGATTGGCTGAGAGTAAGGTTCGTAAGCCTATTTCTGGGCTCATTTTAAAGTTATAAAGCTGGCATTTATGGTTGGGTGGAGGGTGGGGTTAGAGCTCCCCTGCACATGCCAGAGTCCTCAAGGAGGACAAGCAAGAGGCAAACATCGGATTACACACAGAGAGGCTCCTACTCTTCACTTTTCTGAACCTTCAGCACGCAATGCAGGACAACCATAAAGGAGAAAGGAGAAAGAAGAGAAAGGTATGGATTTTTTAACACTACACAGTGGGCCCAGCAGTGGACATGCCCTTTAAGTGAATCTCTGTTGGAAAAGTATCTTGGAGTTTTGGTGGATAGCAAACTTGCATGTAGCAACCAGTGCCAAACAGCAACAACTAGAGACAGCATGGTATTGTCTTGTATAAAGAGGGATATGGATTCAAGGAAGAAAAATATAATTCTCCTTCTTTAGAAAGCACTGGTAAAGCTTCATTCGGAACATGCACGGCAGTTTTGTAGTCCTGTATACAAAAAGGACATCTTGGAAATAAAAAGGGATTAGAGAAGGTCAACTAAATTAATAAAGGTTCTGAGGAGAATTAATATGAAGACAGATTGTATAAGTTACAATAATGTAGAGGCGCTTGTGTGGGGATATGATCACTGTGTATAAATACATTAACTGGACCATACAATAAACTGGGGCATTGTTCTGCAATAAAACATGTCAGAGGACATGCTGACATCCCTTACAACTGAAAGAAAAGAAGTTAAGTCTTCAAGTTTGTAAAGGGTTTTTCACTGTGAGACCAGTAAAATGATGGCCTAGACGAGGTGATGGCAGGTTCATTGGATAGTTTTTTTTAAAAAAGAAAATAAGATGAGTTTCTAAAAACAAAGAATGTTGCATGTTACTTTAAGTTGGAGTTGATCCAGGGATATTTCCAATTGCCACTGAGTCAAGAAGGAATTTTCCCTTCCATACTGTTTTTTTTTATTTTGCCATTCTCTGGATCAACTGAAAATATGGGTATTGCTAAGTATATTGGACTTGATGGATGTATGTCTTCATTCTACTATACTATACTATACTATACACATACTGCAATTTGTAAAATATTAAAATAGTTTATAAAGTCTACACAGAGCCTTTAGTAAATACTGCAGACTTAAATGTTGCATAGATAATATCATTCTATTTTTATATTGATCATCTCGGTCTGTCTAGATCTTGTTTTTCACTAAGTCTCTTCATCTTTTTTAATTCTGATTTACAATGAAAGGGAAACTACAGTCTCCAGACAACATTGTCCCAATAGACAGAGCACATTCACAAACATACATCAAGCTGTGTCCCACACCTCCCATTGCTGTGACTGCTGGGTGATTTATGAAGTAAACCTGTGGGTACTAGGGGTCAGCTTCCAGAAACCCAGCTAAGTGTACACACAAACATGCTCTGTAGTGCTTAAAAGATCAAAATAAGAGTTTGCAGAAGTTGCAGCCTTGCTTCCTAGAATCTGACAGCAAACACCTTCAATACTCCTGTCCTAGCAATCCTTTCCTCTTAATACAAAACTATTTGCAGTATATTCTTAGCTAGCATATAATTATATATATAAATATATATATATATTAATAAATATATATATAATATATATATATAAATATATATAACAAAGAGAATAATAACATTTTAGTAAAAAATAAAAAGTAAGTCTGGAGAATTGAACCTGTATCCTCTTGCTTAAAGCAAAACTTTTACCCCTTATACAACAGAGATACTTTGTGGAACACTAATACATGTAGAATCTTTATATTTTATTAGAACCAAAATGGAAACAAAATGTTAGTAAGTCTGGGAATCTGAACCGGTGACCTTGTGGGTTACATGTTTCTAAAACAAGTGCCTTAGCGGATGATCCACCACTGCTCATAGAAGGTACACAGGTACATTTAGAAGCTTTATCTTTTGCTAGGTACAGAATAAAATAGTTAGTAAATTTGGCTAAATATTTTGTATTGCCCCAGGAGGGCTGTATGCAATTCACACTGGCTGGTAAATAAACTGCAGGTTAACAAGCAGCTTTTAAAGTCTTATTGGTGTGGAGAAATCTGTATAGAAAACACTTTGTGCAAAGAGACAGTGAATACTTGAGTCTGGGGTGAGGCAATAGGTGTACATACTCACAAGTGTACCTACTCTATTTAGCAAAAAATGTTGCTCCTCCAGGACTGTATCCTAGAGGACTTGCACATCATCAATTTCCACCCCTCACATTCCACAGAGTGCTTGAATTAAATTGTTGCACTGGCTTATTCTCAGAAATAAATCTGATTTAATAATCTAACAGTAAATTAGGGAAGGTATTTCTGTACTTTCATTTAAATGTAAACTTATAAACTTGGCTTTTACTTTATAGATTAACATGAAAAAATATTTCCTTATCTAATAAGGTCTCAATTATAAATTATATATCAAATATTTTTTAATCCTTGTTTATCTATCAAAACCAGGAATTTCTTGATAACATTGATCTAGTCTATTCCTACTTTGGTCTGCCCCTCTGTAAATCCTTTTTTTTAAAAACTAGGGAGAGGCAAAGACAAGTAAAGGTGGCTATACACATGCAATTTCCATCGCAATGTGCCGATAGATCATATTGGTATCTGTTGGTACATTGCGAAGGGAACCACACACATGGAACAGACCAATCGCCCCCATACACCGACGGTATCCGCACTCTTTACTGTAAAGAGAGCCGATGCCGACAGATGGAAATTTTCCATCTTCCCTGCTGACTGTAATGCCGACCATGGACGTTCATTGGCATTACTGTCGGTCGGATTCGGCCCCTACACTTTTTTTAGGTAAATCTTGTCGGTGCTAATTACTAATGTGTATGACCACCTTAAGAGATTTGGCCCTTGGCAGTTATAACAGGTAAATTAATTAGCGAATTGAATTACCACTGGGTGAAAATGCCTTCCAAAGTAGTAGTAATTCCTGGTTTTGGCAATACAATTTAGGATTCCTTATATATTTTCTTAACAAGCATTTGCTGGGATCTCTTTTACATTAATTTTAATTTTAGCCCTTAATTACCTTTTTTACTTTTTAAAGGGTATGTCCACCCCCAAACTAAATTTTATAATCTTGCAGGGAATTGCTATAAACCTCAACCTCGCAAGGTTTATAGCACTCACAGCTATCTCCAAATGTACTTACCAGCCTTCGTTCCCCCAAAGCCTTCTGCTTAGCTTCCATGTCTTTCCACCCACGGAAGTCAAGCAGGAGGGGCTCGCCCAGGATCCGCTCCTGTGATTGGCTAAGGCGCGATGCCTTAGACAATCACAGGAAAATATACACAGAGATAGAAACAGATAGGGTGCACAAGTCTCTTGATAGTATATAAATTTAAAAATCCTTTATTCTCTTGGGGACGTATTTATTTGCTTATGCTCTAGGGATTGCACCTCACCTTATTTAAGGCATATTCTCTTATTAGTGTCCTAGTACACTTTCTATTTTGCTTAGCCAATCACAGGAGTGGATGCCGGCCGAGCCACTCCTGCTTGACTTCTGTGCATGGAAGTTAAGCAGAAGGCAGCAGAGGAACGAAGGCTGGTAAGTACATTTGGGGACCTCGCTAGGTTCAGGTTTATAGCAATTCCCTGCAAAATATCAAAATTTTGTGTGGTGGGTGGACATACTCTATAAAGAAATAATCTTTTAAATATAAAAAAAAAAAAGAGTTTGTAATTATGGGGTCAAGTATTTTTCTTATTATTAAAAAGAATAAATAAATGAATTAAAAAAAAAAACACACACAGCATCCTATTTTCTTTTGTTTTAAATGGAAACAAAGAAATGAGAGCTGTATATCCATTTATTGCTAGAAATAAATAAAATACCTCATTTAGAATAAAACTCACATTCTGTCTTCATGGTTTCTTATATTGTTCAATATATTCAGATTCCAATCGTGTGCAGTGTCAAATAAAATGGGAATTAAATTCTAGGCTTCTCACACTGGGCTTCATAGCTTTTCACAGCAAGGCCATATTTCTATTTTCCATGACAACCAAAAGAGTACACAGTGAACTAGTTCCACTACACTGTAACTTGTCATCTTGCAGGCAAAGATAATTTCCTTTTGACACACAGAACTAAACCAATATTTCAGTGTTAAGTCCACATTTATGTTTTATATTCTTTGTCCCAAAAAAATATTTACATTTATTTTATTCAGAAATATAATATTGAAGGTTTGTTAAAATAATTGCCAAGTTGAATTTAAAAGACAACATACTAAAAAAAAAAAAACAATGTAAGGTTTATGGATTTTATAATTCTAGTTATGTTAGGAGCTGGAATTAATAGAAGGGTTTAAAAATCAATGTGTAAAGTTTTGCATTACTGCCATTGGAGGGAGTAGCAGGGCTGCCCCCCTAAAATTCTCCCATCATGCAACATTTTTGCATCACAGTTTGAACCAGAAGGGCAGGAGCAGGAAACTATCACTGGGGGGATCAGTCTAGCTATGAGCAGTGTAGAACTTTATTAATCCTGTAATCCAAATGGGAAGCCAGAGTATCTGTTTAAACTATAACCATAATTATAGAATGAATTAATCTCCCATTGTATTCAGTATAGTTGTCATATAAAGAGGAAATATGTCTCCATACATGTGCCCTCTATTTTAAAAAGCACACTGATACCTTTAAAAGGATCCTAGGATCATGCTTCTAAATTGATCTATCCAAACTTACAGCAGCGTAAGGGGAGGTGCTTCCTGCTTATACTATGAGCTGTGACACCATAGTGTAATACCAGCACCATTGATCTTCCCCTTCAATGCTAGCTTGAGCAAGCCCACTTGAATCCTACAGTTGGGACAGGGGAAAGATGTTACATCATAAGTCCCATCCTAAAAATTCTTTTATTGGTTCTTACACCTAGCCAGTAGCCACAATCCTGAAAAGAAACACCTAAGATCTAAGCCTCCTATGAGTATGTTCAGAGATTTAGTCAACACTACACTTTCAGGCAGAGCATTCCACAACCTTACTGCCCTTACAGGGAATAACCATTATATTGCTTATACTGAACTCCCTATTTCTCAAGTCTAAAGGGGTGGTTTATTGTTTTTTTTTTTATTACCTTACAAGGGCTCTATACAGACTCTACACTCCTGTAACACTACACTCTTATACACAAAAAATGAAAATGATTTAGCAGATTTTGCATGACACTGCTTAAAGTTACTAAGGGGTGGTGCTATACATGAAGATCCCATGATGCAGTAAATACTGCTGGATCACGGTCAGGTAAGATGCGTTGCTAAACACACAATTTCACTTCGCCTATAGGATAAAGGCTACACTGCACTATCTCCAAAATGTTTGGACAATAGAGCAGGTAGTGGAAAACCAGTGATATACCCACAATAATACATCGTATTGCATAACTTTACAACTGATTTGGCCAGTTTGCAGACATTACTGCATCTCCTTTTAAGTCTAAGTCCTTCTCAATTTTTTTAACTCCTAACTCCTAGCCATTTAGGGTATAATTAGCATTTATATTGTTTTTGCTAAATTACCAGGATTATTTAAATCCAAGGTGGAGACACACTGCCCTGAGCCTATTATCCTGCACAATGTAGTATCATCAGCAAACACAGAGATTGTACTCACAATGCCCAACACTAGGTCATTTAAAAATAGGTTCAGGAGTAATGGAAGCAGTAATGACTCCTGAGGAACACCACTAAAATCACTAGTCCAACATGAAAATGTTCCATTAATAACCACTCTGTAATTTATCCCTTAGCCTATTCTCAACCCAATTACAAATAGAAAGGTCAAAACCAATGTTTCCTGTCCTACATAATAACCTTCTATTGGTTTCTTTATCAAAGATGTTTCCAAATAAATCACAACTACTGAACCCCCAAGATCTAGGATACAACTCTTGTCTTCATAGAAGTAAATCATATTAGTTTAACAGGATCTATTAAAAACATGCAGAGAGATACATATAACGATGTCATCTAAAATATATCTAAAACATAGTCAAACAATATCAGTAAAATAAATGTAAATTTCAGTGTAAGTTAACATGGTTTTACACATATTTAAAGGGGCAGCACCATTTATAAAAGTTTTTGGAAATAGCGCTGCACTCCCAATACAAAATTAGGTTAACTCATAGTGCAAAACCTATTGTTATATTGTAAGGGGTCCAGGGGCTTCCTAGACCTTTTGTCACCTGAAACAAATATTTAAAGCCTCCCCTGTATCATTCTGTGGCACACTGGGAAAAGTGGCTGTGGCTTGTGAAGGTAGGTTTGGTGCGCTGACTAACACTGGTTGGTGGACTGGAGGGATGACTTAACACTGACTGGTGAAATGGAGAGCTATCTTTACGCTGGCTGGCGAACTGGAGGGCTGACCTAACACTTACTGGGGAACTCGAGGGCTGACTTAACACTTGCTGGGGAACTTGTAAATATGCCCACAACACAGGCTGGGAAATAGTAATGCCCACAACACAGATGTGTAAATATAAGATGTCCACAATGCAGATGTGTAAATATAAGATGCCCACACAGACATGTAAATATAAGATGCGCCGACACAGTCTTGTAAATATAAGATGTGCCCACACAGACTGGTAAATATAAGATGTGCCCACACAGACTTAAAAATATAAGATGACCTTATGCTCAGCCCATACACACTTGTAAATATAAAATGTCCTCATGCCCAGTTAGATTTAAGTTTGCCCACAGTGACTAGTAAATATAAGTCTTCCCACAGTGCCTTGTACATATAAGTTTGCCCACAATGACCCGTACATAAAATATGCCTACAGTGACTGGTACATACAAGTTTGATCTTACTGTGCAAAGAGACATGTTGACAGGCAGAGGCGGGATTAGGATGAGAGACACACACAGCTACTTGTAAATAAGATGCCCTCATGCCCAGGTCTATACAAGTTTACCCACAGAGACTGGTACATACAAGTTTGCCCAAAGTGATTGGTATGCTTATAAAACAGCTACGTTTTACATGCTTTTAACTTTAGAATGGCAACAGCTAGAGACATCATCCTAGGCTTGTTTAAAAGTTATTGTTTCTGAACTGAAGAGAAGGGCCAAGACTAGCAGTAGCATGGAGACTTTGAACCCTTCTTTTACTATTACAAACCCAGGGTTTCTATTTAGGAGTTTAAAATAGACTATAATTGATCTTATAACTCTATCTGTGTCAATTTTTAAAAATTCATTAGTTTACCCATTTATAATGCATAGTTTTAATACAATTTTTACCTATATTAAAAGAAGAAAAATTGTACAGTAAATTCCACAGAAAGTCACAAATTGTAGTTCCAATTTTTCTTATTTACAGTATGTATAGACCATTTCATTTGCAGTGCTATGTCATATATATATATATAGCAAATAAAAGAGTCTTGGAGCACTCACAGGACTTAAACATGAACAAATTTTAATGAAGAGTTCAACGTGTTTCAGCCGCCATCTACGGCCGTCATCAGGATCAAACACACAGTGCAACATTGCAGTTTTTAAACCCACATCCCAAACCACTCCCCCTCCATGAGTGAGCAGCCATCCAATCAACAACATCAAGTGGCTAATTAACATGCTACGTGTCCTAAAAAAATAACATTAAAAACAATACAAAATTTAAAACCAATTGTGTAACTGTATATCTCTTATTTTCTAGTGGTGACCATATTAAATTCACATTACATATAATCCCTCAAAAACTACATTACCCAGAAGCTTCTCTTATACCTGTCAGTTCAGACAATTCTTGGCATATATAAATAGTCATGGTCTGCTCTCTATCAAGGAGCCATATACCAACCCATCAGGCGGATCATCTATACTGTTAGACAGGATTCCCACCGTCTATGTAAACTTTAGCCAAACCGTATAAATTTTCGAAAATTTTCGAAATTACGAGGATTTCTCGTATTTTTGAGGATTTTTTTCATTTTAATGGGTCCGCTTGCGGATTTTCGAATTTTTTAATTTTTTCGAAAATTCGCAGATCCTAAAGCTGACCGGATTTTGCGAAGTTCGGACATCTCTATAGATTACTTGTGTAATGTTTCATATAGTTTTATAGAAGCTAACTTGAACCTATGGTCAAATGCATGTTCCTATGTGATGTCTTCTTATATAGTATGTTGAGCCATATCCAAAATGAGGTAATGGTACACAGACTTATGTTAGGCTCTTTCCCTAGAGGTAAATAAAATGCAGTTAAATCTTTACATGTAAGTATGACAAAAATGTTTACTATGATACATAAACTCTTGTGCCCCAAAACTTTGATTGTTGCAGTGCGTTGTTTACATGCTAACATTTAAGACATATAAGGTCAACATTTGGAACAATAAAAGTTTAGACAAAGATAACACACCTTTTTTCTTGTTGTACAAAAAGATAAAGGGGAAATGTGGATTAACCTAAATTTATAATAACAAAATATTCTTAACAAAAGTTTTAAACCATTCCCAAGTTATGTACTTGCCTTTAGGAAAATGTGTATAGTCTGTCTAAGATATACTTTGCAGGTTCTTTATTCTGTCGCCGAGCTGCTTCAATTGATCAACACAGCAAATTCATGTCAAACACCTGTATAAATGGACTAAATTATGCAGCTTCTGAACTGATGTAATCCCGTAACTGCATATGGAACTTACTCTGTCACAAATATATTAGGAATTTCTGTTCTATAACAAATAGTTCACAATGGAAAAAGCTTCTAGCATTGCTGAGTAATCTGATAACTTTAACTTTGAAAATTCAGTACAACTAAAGCTTTAGGCTAACAAAAGATTCAGTACACAATATGGTCTGTTCACATATTGTATTTTATTTAATGACTCACAGCCATATCACAAACTACAGACAAATGTCAGCCGTTAAAGACAACAAGACATAGAATTAAAAATGAGCTGGTGGATTATGAATGGTTGCATGTTACAATCTCTAAGAAAGGTGCCAAGAGTAGTGGGATGTACATTACCAGCTCTACTCTTGGCACCTTTCCAGGATAATTTCCTTGGAAATTTCCTTAAAGTAATTTCAATATCATTCAATGTGTGGTGATTACTTCTAAGTAACTTATGGCCTTGGAGGTTAAGGGTTAAGAAAGAAACATAATTGCACTACCTTATATGACCTATTGAACTCCAGCCAAAGTCAACACCACAGTTCATCTTATAGGGGAAGCTCATTACAAATACATATGCTTCCAGGAACAACAATTATTTTCGCATTTCAACACTATTTCAATGTGGTGTACTTAATACAGTGCACTAGATGCCCTACAGGAGGACTGTTTATAGGAGAGACTGGCCAAAGCCTGAGAAAGAGGAATACACACCACCGCTTTACTATAACAAATAAAAACCTGGACTCACCAGTAGGGAACCATTTCAACAGCCCCCACCACTCCATAAACAATCTAAGAATCTTGGTCCTTAAGGGGAAATTTAAAACAGAGAATGAAAGGAAGGTATGGGAGTACAAATTAATGAAAACTTTTAACTCTCTGGAAAAGGGACTGAACCTGGGCCTTGGATTTATGGCAAACTATATAGATTAAGAACTGCCTGCACCAAGACAGAAATACAAACATCTGTAGAGACACTGGGCCAGTTAATTACTTCACACTTCAGTAACTTACCACTATGTATATCAGACACTTTGATCCACAGTATATTGTACCTTATCTGTTTGTCCCTTGCAGACCCCTTTTTTTGACTTTGTTAACACCGTCCACACAGATATTCATTTTTCTGGTTATTTGAACTATGAGCTAAATGTTGTATATATATCAGAGAGCACCACAGCTTCATTGTATTCAGCTTGAAAAAGGAACTAGAATGTTCTGAAAGCTTGATAGAATTCTTAGTTAGCCAATAAAGGTATCACCTTTATACTACTTATTAGTATTAGTTTTTTTATTTCAAATCAATTTCATTTCATATAGGTTACCCTATAAACATTTTGGCTGACTAACACAGTACACCACCTTTTCCTGCAAACGCTATTTCAGTAAGTGTGTCCTTCTGGATGCAGCATAAACCACATCAAGGAGGGACACATACATTACATTTATTTTGGCAAAAAGATTTATCTACATTTATGTAGCCTTATTTAGGTTAAGTTCCACCAGCTTCCATATTCATTACTGCAGGATACTGTGCAATCTTAAAGAAGAATGAAACTCAAAAAAACAGTGATTGGATAAGAAAGTATTTGCAGGGACGCCTCTCCCATGAGGCAGTGAGACTTTTGTGAGACCCTGGGAGAAAAGAGAAATACGTCAGGGAAACTAAAGTTTAAATGCAATCCCCTCCCCGATTTGCTAATATTTAATTTTCAATGGAAACATGAATGTTTTGAAAAAAAATTGAAAACTCTGTCACATGCATATATTTTCAAAACCAGCAGTTTCAATTTGAAACCAGGTTTCTTTCAAAATTGATTCACTGCTAATGTTGAATTTTGTCCCCACTTGATTCCACGATCCACCATTGTGAGAATTTAACCCCTGTATGTCAGTTGTCTGCTGGAGACAACTCAGGGTCTTCCCTAAAGCAGCCCTGGTAGTCTAGTGGAGGATCTGAAAGATGATCTAGTGGAGAATCCCAAATATGATCATCAAAAATTAAAGTAAAACACGTACAAAATCTAAATGTGATACACACACCTCCCCCCCAAAAAAATGTAAAAAAACCTGCCACCTTCTAAACTGCACAAAAACTGCCCATGCTGCACAAGTTTACAAGGGATCATCAAAGTAAACACAGATTAGCAGTCCACCAAATTTAAGGGAAACTGAACCAACAAATATTAGATTAACACTGTATGTTTAAATAAGAAAAATCCTGCTCAATTCACTCTCCATTAAGTACTCAGAGGTAGGCTGTCATTTCACATTACTACATTCTTTGTTATGTTGAAGTATAGAAGAAGTGTAACAGAATACATCAAAGGGGCTTTAGAAGTATTGTTAACCTGCATCACATATGAAGACCTTGGCAACTACCTTCACAGTTACAGTGAAGTGGGAATAAGTGCAGCAAGATCAAAAGGAATGCAGTACAATACAAAGTCTAACAATATTCCTTGCTAGGGAAGAATATAAATAAAGACCTTGAAATACATTCTCAACAGTAATATTACAATAAGTTAATAAACACATTTCATAGTCTGAATATTAATGTTCTAATTTGTGAGGAAATTTACTTGAAAGATGACTGAAAAAGCTCAGCTTTTATTTAATTGATTACAAGGTTAGGGAAGACCTTAATAGAAAATGTGAAAGAATGTAGTATATCTCAAGGTAATTTTCAAGAAAAGGTTATTTGTTTAAAATTGTGTTTTGCAGTCAACATTCACACATTAACTTTCCATTATCCATTATGTTATACCCAGTTCTTAAAAGGTTATTCAATAAAAGTTTTTATCGTTAAAAATAATGCTAATTTAGCTTTCAAATGGTAAATAATATCTGATTTGCAGGGGCAAAATTATCACCATTTTTAACGATAAGAACCCTTATTCACAAAGCGAGAGAGAGAGAGAGAGAGAGAGAGAGAGAGATTAGTTCTTGCAAATGACCAATAAAAATACCATTCCACCCTGGAACAGTCCTATTGTTTATATTACGATTAGTGAAGCATGGAACCAGATCTTCTTTTCCAGACAATGAGGAGCTGAACCATGTATCTGGAATTCTCTACAGCTAGAGGTCTGTTAGTTACAACAGGGTAATTTTAAGGACAGTCATACATGTAAAATAAATGTATTTTGAATGGGAATATGTGAGACAGAAACCAACATTATATTTGTGAATGGGAAGGTAGGCCCATTAAAATGATACCCAACAAGGAGACCATATTCCCTTGCCAACGCGAGTTATTAATATCTTGGGAAATATGTATCACACACAGGTCATGTTTGGTATTGGAGGAATTGATAATTAATACAGGAGAGGAATATATGGTCAATATCTCAATACAATGTACATATCTACATTTATATGGAGTCTGAGGGGGAATGAATTAATCTTTTGGCTAGTCGTAAATCTAGACATTCCTAGACTCTCCCACCTCCTGCATAGCCCGGGGGGGTCATCAAGGGGTTTAAAAATCCTTGTAGCCCCTAAAACGGTGTACATACATGACATGCTAAAACTGTGTGTATGGACCCAATGTTTCTTCCCGCCCCAGGACACAGGACTTCTTCTAGTGAGTAGGGTCTGTGAATATTTTTATCCTTTTTATTTTATATAACTGTTGTACCTATTGTATGTCATTTTATTATAACACCATTTTCTTTTATTTTTGCATTATATACACTGTCCACCTTGTGGAATATTAAATCTAAAATTTAATAAGTTTTGTCTGTGATGCTCTAAAAGAACTCAGTTAGCCTCTGATAAGTTTATATATGTTTGAATGAAATGTTTTGAGTGTAAATGCTAATTAACTCTGTGACTGTTTGTGAAGGACTAATGCTAATTAACCAGTTAGTTGCTGGAGTGAATGGTGTAGTGTTAACCATTTAGCTGCCAGGACAAGGGTGTGCATAGTCAGTGAGAGTCTTTAAGGCCATAACTTAAAGTGGTGGCAGCTTGTACTGATTGATTGGTCAGATCACGTGCCCAGCGAACTGGCATTCAGGGCACAGCCCTGATTGTCCTGAACTCCAAAGATGATCCTAGAAAATCAAAAGAGGCACAGAGTTCTAGATGTAAATGGTGTGGGTGGTATATGTATCCATCGTCCAGGAAAAGTCACATAAAGTGCATATATACAGGCAAATGATAATTGACAATATATGTGAGTGAGTTGTTTTTTTATGTTTGATATCAGCTTGTTAGTGGATTCCTTTTACCATATCCTCTAAACAAGTGTTTTTCAACCTACAGTTTATCCCAGGCAATCTCAGGAAAGTTTCCTGTTTTTTGTCCAGACATTTTTTATTATAAAGATAGGAAACAGGAAATGGAAACTCACCAAAAAGTCCATGGTAAAATAAAGGTACTTCTACCATTCATTACATTGCTTGCTAAACATGGGCATGCTTTACCTAGTATGAGGTGGAAGAGATGTACAGTAGACTACTCCATAACCTTTTGTGTGAAGATGTGGCAAAGAAGTAACAGGGATGACTGATCTAGTGAATGATTCAACTGCCTTTATATGGAAAGCAACTGCTGAAAGCAGCTCATCAGTTCTAGGCTGCAACTCAGCATACATATTTTACTTCATGGTGGGTGAGCTGTCTGGTAAGTATCTTTGGCTTCCACCTCCATTTAGGAAAAGTTATGTTTCATGCTACACAGTAGCAGAAAACGTAGCAATTGTAGTATTGAATAAGGTCAATGGAAATAGGGCAGGCCCCGCTATGTAAGTGTATAGCCCATGCTAATGAAATAGTACATTGGGTAGGATGGATTTTTCTCTTATTTGACAGATGACGTTCTATATTACATTGCCCTATAAATGTATACATCCACATTAATCTGAGTGGGTTAAAGGGAAAAGTAGAGTTTTATTTATAAAAAAAGGAATTCCTTCCTAATAAAAATGACCAGCCTCATATGGTCTGGATCTTCCATATTGTCTCTTAACAGGTAATGTAAAAGGCGGAGCCTCCAGCAATTCAAAGACTCATATTTTTTAACCCAAATATGCATTACAGAAAAAAGCAAAGGTAGTTGAACTAGCAATAATTTAAGATGACTTAAATATCATGTTATGTTATATCTTTGCAGATTTTAAGAAAAGTTATACAGTAAGGGTTTTAAAATAAATGTAGGAATATTAATTGCTACTGATATCCAGTAAAGATGAGTTCATTTTCCCAAAAGATTTAATTTGCTACAAACCCGAAGATGTAAGTAATGATGCTCTGGAACTCATATAACTCCTAACAACTACAAAAAACTTACAAACGGGATAAGTTAAAATGTATTTACTTTGCATTATTTATCAACTCCACCTCTGATAATTTATCCAAATGGAAAGCTACAAAAATAGTGAATTAGAAAAGAAAAGCAGCAGCATTAACCACTGCAGCAGTAAAGTAACTGGTTAAAGTCATGCTAACTGATTTAATACTGGTTAGCATGACTTAAATCCCTTAACCCTGGTATTGCAAAAGACACCCACACAGACATCTCAAGTTATTGAATTCCAACTTTGGAATTTAACGTCAGCTAATAGCCATTTGGGATTTACCACAAAGCCGGATTTGAATACCAGAAGGAAGATCCAACCAGAGCGATAGTAACTATGGGTAAATCTACCTGAAAGATTTAGATCTTTTTATCCCATTTTGTTAGGTAGTGTACATACCTTCATATTTTGACTCAATCATTTGTCACAACTAATTTTTTTTTTTGTACTTTGAAGTCCACGCAATCAGATGAAACTTACTGGCATGTCCATGCCAAAATTTCAATATTTAGAATGGTGGAAAGCACTGGTTGGTCTGTTCGGACAAAATATTTGCCCCTGTGTAAGTAGCCTTAGACTTCAAAAAAGCAGAAATAATAATAATAATAATGTACAAATAAAATGTATAGTTTCACAGTGGGTTTTAGATAGGAGTGTATTTGCCATGAGGTGGCAGAATCCCATAGACAAGTACAGTAAGTAAGGTATGCCAATTAAATGTATAAAAATATTAATCATTAATAAATAGGTTCAGGCAGCTCTTTTTTTACCATAAGAACTGGAACAATAAGAACCCTTTGGTTTTTTAGTTATATACTTTGATGGCTAGGAAACATGACTGGTACCACATGCAGCAAAAACACAAGCTGTCTGTCAATCTTCATTAGCTGCAACCTGGGTAAACTATTGATTCTTGCTATATTGATCTGACCTCCTGGACCTCGATCTTTGGTCTTTTTTGACTGCCATTATATGTAATTATGGTTGAAATTAATGTAGTAATTTGATATACTCTATACTATCATTTTTTAGTTAATGATGTTTATGTTTCATCTCCAAATCAGGGGTTCAACATCCTGATGACGATTCGTTTAGGGTTGAAACGCATCGAGCTTTAACTCTAATAAAATAAAAGTTATATTTTATGATAAAGACCCATGAGTGATGTTACTTCCTCGTTTATCTACCCATTTTAGAAGTGCCCCCGGGCAGAAATGATGGAATGGTGTGCTAAACTGGCTTTTGCATTGCTACAATGTGAAACTCGCTGGATACATTACCTTGATACAGTCCACCCAAGGGGCCTCAATGAGTACTGTTCATAAACTGTTTTTTTAAATAAAAGATGATATTATATTGGGTTGTATAAATCATGTCTGGGTTTAATTGTTATATTATTAAAAAAATGCTATTGCACTTTTGTAGCACCTTTACTATTTTTTAAGAGAATTGACAGCTTATATGCACTTGTAGAACTTTTAATTACACTATGATGTCACCATGGGGGGGAGTTGAAAATGTATTTTCATATATATATATATATATATATATATATATATATATATAGTTGATTAAGTGTGCACACAGCCTTTTATGTTTCTGTACCTGTGCTGCTGAATATCCCGATATGTAATCAATCAACAAATATCAGCGCTACTCTCAGGTTCTTCATTAAGTGTCTTTTATTAAAGTGCTTTTGTAGCAAATATTGTGCTAAGTGCAAAATGGCCGAAACATCGCTTATTTTTGCACTTAGCACAATATTTGCTACAAAAGCACTTTAATAAAAGCACTTAATGAAGAACCTGAGTAGCGCTGATATTTGTTGAATATTGATGCTTTTGTTTGATGGTGCTGTTTCCCTCCAACCGCCAACCACCTTCAGTTAATGCTTATTCTTATAAAATATAGTTGAGAAACGCATTCTTTCATATTATTGCATTTTTATTGTGACATGCTGTGGTGCACAACATTTCGGGAGTCCTCCTCCTTCCTCAGGTGCATGAAAACAACACACATTGTGCAAACTTAAATACAGTGATCTTCTCCCCTTTCGGGTGGAGTTAACAATATCCATTTAATGACAAATTAACACATCATTAACTATGGTTAAAACATTCAGGGGGATTCAATAAAAGTTCTTATCATTTAAAATGGTGCTAATTTTGCCCCAACCAATCAAAGATTATTTAACATTTGAAAGCTAACATTTGATTGGTTGGGGCAAAATTAGCACCATTTTAAACTATAAGAACTTTTATTGAATAACCCTGATTGTTTTTAGTGATTAAAACATACTGTGGAAAAATATCCTGTGTAAAAATCTGTTTTATCGTTATTAAAACAATTTTTTAAAACATTATCCAATTTTTATTAATAGTCAAGAATGACCCTAATTTAAAGTGCTTAGCTAGAACCATTTTATTCTTTCCCTTTATTCTTAAAAGTGCTTGTGCTGTGCTCATTAAAACTAAATATTTGTATTAGTGCTTAAATAGTGTTATAAAATCAATTAAAAATAGTTAGATTCACAGAGCTTTTTCTTAATAAGACATCTTTGTAGCTTCTAGTCTTGTCTAACTTAGTATCCTTTAGATTCCTTGTTTTTGTGTCTATATATTGATTTCTAACAATATTGTGTCTTTTTTTATTTGTTTATTTTTCTTTCAGGGTTTCTTCTTGTCTGGGCCTCCTGTGAACTGAACAGATTATGTAAGTATGAATAAAAACCTCATTTTTATATTGTTATTTTAACTTTCATTCTATTTTATTTATAGGAAGCATTTAAAATTAATTTCCTCGTTTAATCCCTTTGGATGCATGGAGTTTAAGTGGTGTATGCAATATGTCTCGCATGCACGCATGTCACTAATGAACAAGTAAAATGAATAAAACCTTCTAGAGTGCAGTCTTCAAACAAACACAAGCTAGTGGTTAGCAGTATAGAAGAACAGCACCTATAAGGCGACTAGCGAAGGAGTGCGGGGAATACTACCAAGATTGTAAACTATCCACAGGGCCTTTTTTAGGCATAGGCCACCTAGGCAAAGAACTAGGGTGCCTATGTTGATCCGGGGCCCCTGTTCTTCACCCTAGCATCTCCCTGTGAGCTGTTACTTGCTGTGTTAGAACTGCTCTCCTTGTTCACCTGCAACCTGCAACATTGTATCTAGTACAGAGCCTGAACTCCACACACTCTACATAGCAACAAATGTTGCAATTTGCAAACGTACAGAAGGTAAAGGAAGGAGGGGGGAGGATGAGCTCAGCTGATAGTACTGAGGAGAACAGTTCTAAAATGCAAGGTAAAAGCTGCTGCAGACTTTATAACAGTGACCCTGTGACTAGCAGCCATGAGATCCCTATCCCAGCCTCTTTCTTCCTTCCATCCAGCTCTCCAATTAGAACTTAGAGTGGGTGAGGAGTGAACAATTCAATGGAGGAGACATGGAAAGCAGTTACATACCGTGTATCATGTCAATGCTGGCAGCTGGAAGGGTTAAAGATAATACTCTGTTTGCACTGCAAGTGTTAATAGGAAAGTCTGTTGGCATTGAATGGTTCATGGTAATACTCTTCTGGCACTGAAAGTGTTAATGGCAATACTATGGGGAAGTCTGCTGGCACCGAAGGGTTAATAGCAATTCTCTGGAAAGGTGCTGGCACTGAAAGTATTAATACTAAAGTCTACTGGCACTAAAGGGTCAATGGTAATGTTCTGCTGGCACTGAAATTATTAATGCCAATATTCTTGGAAAAGCACTGAAAGAGTAAAACATCTTAGCTCTCACCAAATTTCCCTGTTCTGTCCTACCCTGCTGGAAACAATTTCTGGGGAGAACACTGGTGCTACATACTGCGCATCCACTGAAACCTATCCTGTCCTTCCAATCAGTATTTCATTTATGGCCAGTGTCGCTGCATTCATACAAAAGTATGCCCGCCTCACCTGGTATAGCGTGTGCCTCTTACCAACTAGTAAAGCAGTTCCACTATAAAGAACAGTTGAAGTAGACGGTGTCAGAAGCAGAAGGTGGAAACCCAGCTGTAGTTTGACAGGCCAAATAGTTTTTTTTGGGGGGGGCGCATAGGTGGGAGGGTGCCTAGGGCACTAAAATGGCTAGAAACGAGCCCTGACTATCCAATATGTCTCCATTTGTAGGAGTTTTCTGTCATAATTTCCATGTCATGGTTTGTTTACCACTTCTTACACCAGCCATCTAACTTTAGCGGTATTGCATTCTTGTTGTTTAAAAAGTCTGGACACTGATGTTACTCTTTCATTTTTTTCCAAGTTGCATTTAGTTATGTCTCGCTTGTGTTCTCCTATTCACATGGAAAAATTTGAGTTAGAACATATTGTTCATCAGTATGAGTCTAGCATACTAATATCTGTTGTATTCAATTAGATCAACTGGACTTGAAGTTTAGTTCTTGAAGACGTTTCGCTAGTCATCCGACTGGCTTTCTCAATTCAGAATGACTTGTACAAGAATCTGTGGCAATTATGTACCCTGGAAAATCCCAATTAGCATATCACAGCCAGGTGTTAAGTGCGTGATTAGATAGTGGCTAAGAGGTGTTATAGGAACGCCCAGAGTAAGGTGTCAAAACAGCATTGTACATGGCAGACAGATGGTGTCGAACCCCCCCACCTCTATTTAGGCTTGGTTTCTTTATTTTCACATAAATGGCCTCCTTAACACCTCTCTTGAACCAGTCACGTTCCTTTGCCAATATGTTAACATTACAATCTTCAAAGGTATGTCCTTTATCCTTAAGATGCAGGTACACGGCTGAGTCCTGACCCGAGGAATTGGCTCTTCTGTGCTGGGCCATACGTTGATGCAGTTGTTGTTTGGTCTCCCCCACATACAAATCAGAGCATTCACTGCACTGCGTATATGATGTCGCTTTTCTTGTGTTTCGGTATTGGGTCTTTCGGATGTACCAATTGCTGCCTCAGCGTGTTGCTCGGTTTAAAGCAGACAGGGATACGGTGTTTTTTGAAAACTCTTCTTAATTTCTCGGAGACCCCTGCTACATATGGGATGACCATGTTCTTTCTCCTGTCTTGCTTTTCCCCTTCACTGTTGGTATTCGTTTTCTTTTCTTTCCTTCTGCTTCTTTTGACAAAGGCCCAGTCTGGATATCCACAAGTTTTAAGGGCTCCTCTGAGATGTTTCAATTCTTTAGCCTTCGCCACTGTGCTAGTGGGGATGTTCTCAGCTCTGTGTTGCAGGGTTCTGATGACCCCCAGCTTGTGATCTAAAGGGTGGTGGGAGTCAAACATCAAATACTGATCTGTGTTTGTTGGTTTTCTGTAAACCTCTACTTCCAGTTTACCATTCTCCCTGACTTCTACCAAGCAGTCCAAGAAAGCCAGTTTGTTGTTTTGTACCTCTTCCCTTGTAAATTTGATGTTTTGGTCTACCGCATTAATGTGTTCTGTGAAAGCTTGTACTTCCTTCTGGTGGATTTTAACCCAGGTGTCATCCACATATCTGAACCAGTGGCTGGGTGCTAAGTCCTTAAAGGTATTAAGCGCCAGTTTTTCTACCTCCTCCATGTAAAGGTTGGCTACAATGGGTGAAACTGGAGATCCCATCTGTCTGCCATGTACAATGCTGTTTTGACACCTTACTCTGGGCGTTCCTATAACACCTCTTAGCCACTATCTAATCACACCCTTAACACCTGGCTGTGATATGCTAATTGGGATTTTCCAGGGTACATAATTGCCACAGTTTCTTGTACAAGTCATTCTGAATTGAGAAAGCCAGTCGGATGACTAGCGAAACGTCTTCAAGAAGTAAACATCAAGTCCAGTTGATCTAATTGAATACAACAGATATACCATGACCTGGATGAATGAGAACCTTCATAAGCATACTAGCATACTAATGTACGTTCGTTATATTGACAACATGTTTTTCCTTTGTAAAGGGGATAGAAAAAAAGCCCAGCAATTTGTTACTGAGATAAATGCTTTGGACACTCCCATAAAACTCACGGCCAGTATACAGGAGATGAGCATAGAGTTCTTGGATTTGAGAATTTTCAATAACGGAAATAAGTTTGGAACTGCCCTGTATAGGAAACCGACTGATAAAAACACCTTGCTGCACAGAGTTGCCACCCAGCTCCAATCAAGAGGGGTCCCATTCTCCCATTTGTTAAGAATCTACCGTAACAATACGGACAGTGTTTAAAGGTAGATGCAGTTAGGGGAGGCTATAAACAGGTTTTTGGCAAGGGGTTATCAGAGGTTGGAGATTAATCTAGCATTGACTAAGGTGGATACATTGGTGAAGGGTGGGGTGTTAAAATGAAATAGGACCCCCACACAGAGCATACATTTTATCTCTAGCTTTCACTCCCTCAGTCGAGAAATAAAAACTGGTGTGAACAGACATTGGGAACTTGTGAAGAGGAATAAACAATTGCCTTTTTCCAAGACCCACATTCGACATGTTTATAAGAAGGGCAAAAGTTTACGAAATCTGTTGGTTTCCATGGATAGCCTTTTACTGAAAAGAAACCTCTTATGACAAAAGTGGGTTGCTTTAGATGTCCTAATTGTGTGACATATCAGAGCATGCTGACAGGTAGCAGTTTTGTACATACCCAAACAGGGAAACGCATACCGATAAGAAAATGGTTTACATGTACAAGCAAATTTGTCATTTACTTGATCATGAGTCCATGTAGTCTTGTATATGTAGGGATGACGACCATGACATTCCGGGAAAGAATGGCCAATCATAGGGCATCCATTAGGAATGCCGTGGAGAGTAGGAGACGTAAGATGACCAACAAGTTTGGTCATGGCTGTGGCAAGACATTTCAAACTGTTACATCACCAATTATCGTCATTGAAATGTATGATCATTGATGAGGTAGGAGAACATGGGGGGATTGAAAGAGAGACAGCTCTCCTTCATTGGGAAGCCAGGAGGATTTATAACTTAGAAACTATTTCCCCTAAGGGACTTAACAAGCAGTGGGCCCTCCAATGCTTCTTATAAGATGTACTGTATTTGATGGTGTTTCTAAAATGATTTTGGTAAATGTTCTCTGTAAATGGTTCCCATAAGAATCTTTGCTGCCCATGAGGTGCCCTACATTAGTCCAGTGTGGCCATCATAGGAGCCTTCGGGCTTGTTGCCTTTTGGGCTTTAAGCGCTAAACCTTTTGCTTTAGGGCTTATGAGTGAATTCTGGGTGTCCTCTGTGGATATATTTCCCTGCTGAGGTCCGACTGTTAAATTACGTTTCTACCTAGTGTATATGGTATATACATTGTATACTTGTAAATATGCCTTGTTTGTTGCACTCTACCCATATTGATGTTTTATCGTCATTGTGGACGGAGGATGCATCGGTAGGGTTGCTTAGGAGGAGTTAGCTGGTTTGATCCCTACCTTTCCACGGCTGCGTGCGCACATGGGCGATGGACTGTCCATGCTGATGCGCTGGATTAGTGTCTGGCGTCACTGTTTACATGACGCATGTGATGATGTGGGACATGGCAATCTTTATTGTCTATGGCCAGTTCAGGTGCATGGGGAGACATGAGATAAGTGATGTGTATTATGATCTGTATATGTGATTTTTATTTATACATGGTTTTATATTGGTGATATGCACTTTAGGTGGCTGGGGAGGGGGAGGTTTTAAATAAGGGGTGGGTATATACTCGTGGTTTGTACTTGAACGGCTCCTGTGAGAGCAGAAACTCATTAAATGTACCGTGCATTTCAATAAATTTGGCTGTGATTCACCAAGTGGCAAAAAGAGGTATCTGCTGGACACACACACACAGACACAGGGACACACACTTGCCTTAATTCAAAAACACTTTCTGGTGCAAAGGAGGAACAGCAATTTATACATTACACAAAAGTCTCCAGCACTCAACTACAGATACAATTATAAATGAATAGAGTAAAAGAGTTAGACATGTATGCAAGCAATGAAGGCAAATCACCTGCACTTAAGTTCCAATGGATACCTTTAGTTACATTGTTTGTACAAACATGCTTAGCTGACACGCCACTTCACGGCAGTATCCTAGTGTCAGTCCTAACCTAGTGAAAAAAATATATGTTCCCTGGGGCTACCAGGCCATACCTGCTTCTCTCTTTGTCTAGCATGACCTTTTCCAAGGACTCAAATGAGCTTACAGAGCTTCTATACCTTTTTAAACCTTCTTTCTGGACTGCCTTAAAGGGGTGGAGAATACATTTACACAGGGAGCAAAGCATATAATAGGGCCTGGCCGAACTTCCCTTATTTAAATACAAAATTCAAAAATATACAGCCCAAACCTTAATTCAAAAACACTTTCTGGTGTGGTGCAAAGGAGGAACGGCAATTTAATATATATATATATATATAACATTCAAAGACATTGGAGCACACGTGGGATTTGAAGGAACTAGTAGAATTTATTAGCTTGTGAGAAACACTATCAACGCGTTTCGGCCATCTTGTGGGCGGCCGTCGTCATATGTGAGGTAAGAATAAATACACAGCAAACACACACCCTGCCCACCCCCCGTCCCTCCCATACACATTAAACCCTGACACAGATAAGCAAAAAATATATCAACATTAAAACAGCTCAGGAGGCAAAGTTACAAAGGCCAGGAGAATCAACAGGGTGCCGCAAAATGGTAAGTATACCAGGTAAAGTGCTGCTAAAGTTATACATGTGCCAAATAAAGTGCTATCCATGACACAGGGAAAAATATCCGACCAACATGAAAGCTACAAAGTGCAACAGTGCACACAGGTAACAAAAACAAATGTAACAAGCTACAAAGTAGATGAAAAGAGCAAAAGAGGACCATAAGGATACAGAACCCTAGATCCCAAAGTCGAATCAACCAAGGGTACTGAGTGGTAAATATAATGAAATAAAGTGCATAGCCAGCTAAAAGATATAGGTAAAAGAACACAAGAGTTAAAAATCCATAAAGGGGCCATAGTGGCAAACACTATAAAGGAGGACAACAGCGATACAAATAGTAAAAATACTATATGAAAACATGAAAATCTAACAAGATTTTATAAGACTAAGGCAACAAACCACTATGACAGGTAAGTGACCATATCCATGCTGTAAAATTAAACTTCCAAGATCCCTGCAGTATTGAGCCTTTTTAATGATCTGATCAACACTTCCGGTTCAGTTCCGGTCCAGTTGCACTGATCGCGCATATGCAGCTCAAACCTTTATTCATAACTAATTTCTAGTGCGGTGCAAATAAGACCGGCAATTAAACATTGCATAAAAGTCTCCAGCACTCAACTACACATATAGTCATTAATATAAATGAATAAAGGTTTTAGCTGCATACTTTTTATCTTGGTATACACTAGAAGGCGATAGTGGCTAGCCCCATTGTATGCGTGCTCTCTGTGTAAATTAATTCCCCACCCCTTTTAAGGTGGTCCAGAAGGTTCATAACTATATAAGCCAATATGGTTCCCTGGAAGAGGTCATACTAAATAAAGTGTAAAGCAGGTATGGTCTTTCTCCCCCCAGGGACAATACTTTTATTATTAGGTTAGGACTGATACCTGGATACTGCCTTGGAGTGGCACATCAGCTTTCACATGTTTGTACAAACAATGTAACTAAAGGTATCCATTTTTAACCTCAGTGCAGGTGATTACCCTTCATTGCTTGCAGGTATGTTTAACATTTACATCTATTCATAAATGACTATATGTGTAGTTGAGTGCTGGAGACTTTTATGTAATGTTTACTTGCCGGTCTCATTTGCACCACACTAGAAAGTAGTTATGAATAAAGGTTTGAGCTATATATATATATATATATATATATATATGTGTGTGTGTGTGTGTGTGTGTGTGTGTGTGTATGTATATATATAAAAAGTTTCAAAAAACAAGGTGCACCAATTTCTTTATTGTGAGAATGTACAGTAAGGCAATATTTCTGTCTTACACCTATGACATTTGTCAAGGATCAAGGTTGCATGAAAAAGGTGTAAGACAGAAATATTGCCTTACTGTACATTCTCACAATAAAGAAATTGGAAAAGATCCATGAGTGCACTTTGTTTTTTTAATCTATCTTCTATCTATCTATCTTCTATCTATCACTGACCCCATCCATGTATCTGTTGGCCCTATTCCTGAGCCCATCCATATACACCATCCTGGCATCTTGTGCCTACTGACTCCATCCATGTGCATCCTCTCGCATCTCTGTGCACCCACATGCCATGCCTGTACCTTCTGACCACATCCATGTGCATCCTGTCTCCATCCCTGTGTCTCATGTGCACCAGATGAAAGTAAAGGTACTCTGAGGGTTGGGAAGAAACAGATGAAAAGTAAAGGTACTCTGGGGGTTGGAAAGAATTATAGGACACATGGACACACACACAACCCCCCCTCCCTTTTTTTTCAGTATAGATGCCCTTTAAATCCCGCCCCCTGGCCAATCCTGTGATTTAATGAACCATTTTTCACTGGTTACTCCTGAAGTAACCCTGTGCTGTGGTTATCCTACATTTTTATGTAACAATAGATGGTGTGTTTATTAAAATATGTGTTTAAATATAAATACAAAGTGACATGTGCTCTAAGGTTCTACGTGGTGTGTAAATAAATATCTCCATATTTAAGGACTTCACCTTCATACTTACTTTGATGACACTGTTTCTTGCAATGTATCAATAAAAATAATAATTAAATGTGAAGAATTCCCTCTTTTTTATCTATCATTTAAAACATGTTTTAAAGAAGGCTTTCATTTAAACCCCTAGGGTGTACTGTGTCTAATAACATTTTGTATCCATTGCCTCCCCTTTTATCGAGTGGTATATGGTCTAACCGACACTGCGGTGTTGACTAACAGCTGCTAGAAGCATCCTAGTGCCAGCACTCGGTCTAACCCACATTCTGGAGTGGACCCGCTGCTAGAAATGACAAAAGGCATTTATTTTGACACACAAAAAAAGGAGGTGTTAGTACCACACTTGGCCAGAATATGTAAGCTTGTATGCCACGTAAAGGCCCCTTATTTAAGTCCTACTCTGCTTATTAGCAATCTAGTGGGGAGATTCAATACTAAACACAGCGCAGCTCGATCCCACGATACAATACCTGACGTAAGATTACGTCAGGTATTGCATCGCGGGATCAGGCTAAAGAAAGTAGAGCGACTTTAAAGCCCCATTCAAAGTCCCGTTAATTTTCTCGAAGTAGCGCAAAACTTAACGGAAGGGGTTTTGGATCGCTAGCACAGTGCTATTTCCAAAAACATTTGGAAATGGCGCTGTGCTCTAAAATCTGTCTAAAACCCACGTTAACCTGACATTTTATTGGATTAACGTGGGTTTTAGACGGATCTGGGCCATATTGAATCTCCCCCTAAGTCTGTAGTACATTTAAAATCAAGTCCCCCAGCACTGTACCTTAGTAATAAAACTGTGTTGCACTTACCATTGACATAAAGGCTCTGTTGTGGTGGCTAGGAGCTATTTACCCCAGCCAAATAACATACACCTGTGAGTTCCTTCTCTGCCTGTTAGCATTCTAAGTCTGATGGGCATTTATAATAAAGTCGCACCCCCACCACCAATGAGACTGAGTAATAAGACCATGTTGCACTTACTGTTAGAAACTTTAGTAGGGGGGGCAAGGAGCCATTCACCCCAACCATCGGAAATACATCAATCAGTTTCTTATTGAAATGCTGATTGCTGATGACATACATGTATATATTTCATCTCCAAAAAAGAGGTTTAAGTGTTGACATATATATGTATAATACATAAGGCTAGGCATTTTCAGTGGGGACTGGAGGTGCTGTGGCGAGAATGTATATTACAATCATTCAGTGATGTCACTGAGTGATTTCCTGTCTCCCACTGCCCCTCCCATTGTCTCTCCCCCTCCCTGTATTAGTCATTTATATAGGAAGCCCTGTTTATTCTTGACAGACAATCAGGGAGATTCAATAAAAGTTCTTATCATTTAAAATGGTGCTAATTTTCCCCAACCAATCAGATGTTAGTTTTCAAATGTTCAATAAGATCTGACTGGTTGGGGCAAAATTAGCACCATTTTAAACGATAAGAACTTTTATTGAATAACCCTGAAAGTTCGGTCGGTCTTTCTCTTTTCAATAGGAACAGTAATTAACTATTTATACATGAAACAGGGATTCCTATATAAATAACTAACACAGGAAGAGGGAGAGACAGTGGTAATGGGCAGGTTTTTTTTTTTGGCTGGCCATATGTATTATAAGAAATAATACGCTACCTGTACCAGTGTAATATATGAATTTACTTCACCTCGGAGTTCCATGACCTGTATATATTATATTACACTCTAGGTAGCATATTATCCCTTATATATCCCATGTAATAAATCCTAATCTCTGTGTGGTATGCAATATTGCATTTCCACCACCAGCCACATGGAAGTTCTGATCCTAAATGGAGAAGAGAAAGGGGGCGTGTGCTTGCTGGAGTTCCTCACTGCTGCTGCTCAGCCTGATTTCTAGTCACTCCAGACTTAGTAAGTGGCTTTATGGCATTATGGTTAATGGGGCATCTTAGAGTTACAGGTCAGTGGGTGCTGTGCTGGGCATGATTACAGGTCAGTGGGTGCTGTGCTGGGCATGTTTACAGGTCAGTGGGTGCTGTTCTGGGCATGTTTACAGGTCAGTGGGTGCTGTGTTGGACATAGTTACAAGTCAGTGGGTGCTGTGTTTTGACATAGTTACAGGTCAGTGGGTGTTGTGCTGGACATAGTAACAGGTCAGTGGGTGTTGTGCTGGACATAGTTACAAGTCAGTGGGTGTTGTGCTGGACATAGTTACAGGTCAGTGGATGCTGTGCTTGGCATGGTTACAGGTCAGTGGGTGCTGTGTTGGACATAGTTACAGGTCAGTGGGTGCTGTTTTAGATATAGTTACAGGTCAGTGGGTGCTGTGCTGGACATATTAACAGGTCGTTGGGTGCTGCGCTTGGCATATTAACAGGTCAGTGGGTGCTGGGACATATTAACATGTCAGTGGGTGCTGTGCTTGGCATATTTACAGGTCAGTGGGTGTTACGCTGAGAATATTTACAGGTCAGTGAGTGCTGTGCTTAGCATATTTACAGGTCAGTGGGTGCTACGCTGAGCATATTTACAGGTCAGTGGGTGCTGTGTTGGGCATACAGTATTTACAGGTCAGTGGGTGTTGGACATATTTGCAGGTCAGTGGGTGCTGGATATATATATATTATAGATCTGAGATATTGGGCCAATTAAGTGACACCACCTAGTCTCGCTTGCCTGCTGATCCTACAATTTCCTTAGAAAAGAGATTTTTGAGTATTTTTGTCCAAAATTTCCAACATGTGCCATCATCTACACTCTACCAAAGATTCACAAATCATGTACTATTCTGCCTGGTTGTCCCATTATTGCATCAAGAGGGTCACTTTTTAAACCAGCAGCTTGCTATTTAGATTCTTTTCTTCAGCCCGTGATGAAAATGATGAACTCTTATGTAAGAGAAAGTAGTGATTAGAGGACATGTTTGGTTAATTATAGGGGTGATCTACATAATACCATATTGGCCACATGCGATGTAAGTAGCCTTTACACAGTTATCCACCAAGACGAGGGGATCTGTAGAGAGGCGTTAGTCAAGATGGGACAAAAGACACCGCCAACTGAATTCTTAATCAGTCTTTTGGGTTTCATTTTACATCATAATTATTTTCGGTTTGAAGATACATTTTACCAACAGGTGTCAGGGACCCCCATTGGCTCCAATGTTGCCTCCTTGTTTGCCAATCTGTACATGGAGTCGTTTGAGGAATGAATTATTAGACCTAAATTTGGTCATGAAATAGCAATTTATAAAAGATATATTGATGACCTCTTTATGGTTTGGCAGGGGGACAACATTGGAGTCCATGGATTCATAGATTCCCTCAATAATATGGAGATGCCTATTAAACTGAGCGTGACGTCAGATCCACATGGTGTTAATTTCTTAGATTTAAGGATAACGAAAAAATGATACATCTTTTAGTACTATGTTATATAGAAACACACTGTTACATGCTTCAAATTATCACCCTTTGGCTCAAACTAAAGGCATACCATACTCACAGATTCTAGGAGTACTTAGAGACAATACTGATCATCAGATGGCAGAGATACAACTGTTGGAGATAAGAGACAGGTTTATTGAAAGTGGTTATAAACCAAGGAATTTTGACGCACAATTACACAAAGCTAAAATGAGAGTTAAAGAATCGCTAGTGAGGTCTGAAAATCAGATGAAAACAAGTGACAAAAATTGTTGACTTTTGTTTCTGATTTTACTCCACATGCTTCCATTGTCAGGAATTCTATCAAAAAACAATGGGACATCATCCAGAATGATCACTCCTTGGTATCGAGTGGATTACACATACGTTTTGTGTATAGGAGGGGTCCGAACTTGCTGATGAAAACAGACCTAAAACCGGAGACTACACAAAAAACCACATTACTATTGGGTCTTTTGAAAAATGGGTGCTATAAGTGCAAAGGTTGTCAAACTTGCAGATACATGTTGCCTGGGGGAGATTTCCCACACCCACAGACGGGAAAAAGGATCCCAATTCGACAAAGATTGACTTGTACAAGTTCATATGCCATCTACCTCATTACATACCCACATTATGGGAGAGTATGGGGAACCATCGAACAGCAATACGTACAGCTATAACCTCTACCAATATGGTTGATTCAATAGAGAACACAAATGTAGTTAATAACAAATTTGAACAATCTGTGGCTAGGCACTTTAGAAGTGCTGGACATAGTCTGGTGGTTTTCAGATGGCGAGCCATTGATTAATTGAGGGACATTAAATGGGGCGATGATAAGGACAGATAACTTTTGCACTTGGAAACGCGTTGGATCAAAAAAAGCCTTGGCACCCTGTCTTCAAAGGGTCTAAATAAAATGGCATCTATCTCATGTTTCTTATAATATTTTTTAATATGTATATTCCCCAGTTTTTTATGTATATTTATAGTGGTGGTTTAAACTCATAGGTCACATATTTATTATAATAGATCTAAGTATTAGATTTCCCTCTCTTGGGCTTTGAGTTTTGGTTTTTCTTGCATAAGTCTGATAGTAACGATATGTGGGTCTTTGAATTAATCTGATTGTATCCTGGCCATACTATATAAGAGGTAGTTTGGGCTGTGATATTATCCCCCTAGAGGAGACCGCTAGTTTACAATGGCTTTGATGGGATTTGTAGTTTTAGAAGGTGGATGGCTCCGATACATAGTTGTAGTCTTGTGGTAGGTTCCGAGTAGTCACATGACTTAGAATTTCTTGGACACCCCCCCCGACTTGATTGTTGATATGGCATATTAGCTACTCCAGTGTAAGTTACACGACCCAGTTTGGCTAAAGTTTACAGAGACAGTGGGAATCCTGTCTAACATGTGGCCCATTGATAGAGAGCGGACCATGACTATTTATAAATGGCAAGGATTGCCTGAACTGACAGGTATGAGAGAAGCTTCAGGGTAATGTAGTTTTTGAGGGATTATATGTAATGTGGATTTAATATGGTCGCCACTAGAAAATAAGAGATGTACAGTTACACAATTGGTTTTAAATTTTGTATTGTTTTTAATGTTATTTTTTTAGGGCACGTAGCACTTTATCATGTGATTACAAATGAAGTAGTGTGTTAATTATTACTTGAAATTATGTAGCCACTTGATGTTGTTGATTGGATGGCTGCTCACTCATGGGAGGGAGTGGTTTGGGATGTGGGTTTAAAAACTGCAATGTTGCACTGTGTGATTGATCCTGATGACGGACGTAGATGGCTGCTGAAAGGCGCTGATCGCTTCATTAAAATTTGTTCATGTTGAAGTCCTGTGAGTGCTCCAAGACTTTTATTTGAGATATATATATCCCTTATTATTATATAAATATATTTATATCTTCATAGGAGATTGCATTGAGTTTTTAGGAGCTACCAATATGGTGGTGGGGTATATGATATTACATATAGGAACGTTGTATATGTATATGTATACTATCTCACTATTACCATTTAAATGACCATCAGTAAATGTATATAAAGAATAGCACTGACTTATATTAGGTACAACACAAAATGTACAAAATACATAAACTTACTTACAGAGCTGAGATCCCTTTTCAAAATGGTATGGTCAAATGGCTGCTTAAACCACACCCCTGTGTCTGCTCCATATAAAAGGAAGTGTAATCCAAAAAAATGTTTCTGTCTGCTACACAGGATGTGATGTGTATTGTAATGGACATACACACCAAGGCTCTTTTTACCACCTCCAGCCTGCAGGTGGTATCAGTAAGTAATAAAAGACAAGACATCCCTGCTCTCTATGGGTAAGAGGAGAGAAAGTGAAAGTAGATTGTGGTGAGTGCTTTGAAGAGATATTGACTGCAACACAAGATCCTGTGTATAAAATCCTGTTACCACCTGTTGGGAGGGCAGATTATTGGACAGACAAGTTAACTTATTGGATACAAACTCTGAGGCAACAGATAAGTGTGCACCAACTTACATGGACACACAATATACAGGCCTAGTCAATATTCAAAGTGGTGCACCATAGACAGGTCCTCTGTATTAAGCTATGGAGGCTGCTACTGATAGTATTGATTTAAATCCTCCTGTTCTTGTACCTGCAGATTAAATGCCCCAATTAGACTCAGTAGCTCTACCAGGCCCAATTGCCAAACCTATTTTTAAACCTGATCCATTTGATAGGGTAACTAAGGAGTGGACTGATTGGCTAGAACATTTTGAATTGGAATCCGCTATTAATGGTTGGGATGAAGGTGTTCTCTTGCAAGTACTTAGCTTTTTGCTTACGGGTAAAGCCAGGCAGGTATACCAAGGATTTACTGTAATACTGAAATAAAAGCAGTTATCAGTTATTAAAAATTGCTCTGAAGCAATTTTTTTCAATTAGATCTGAATAAAAGAGTATATAAAGGATAAATCCATTTCTTTAGGTAAACTGGGAATGAGAAATGTTTGTTTAAATGTTAGATTATTAGGGCAATGCTATTATAATAACATGATGCTGTAAGGTACCTTCTGTTATAATATATGAAGTATCATTACCACTTGCCGTGGTGAATACTAATCAGTATTAACCTAGCATGTTTAGTTTCAACCAGACAGTGTAGCAGGATTGCCTGGGTCTACTCTCAGACCTGCAACACCAGAGGGAACAATGCCTTGGACTATTGCTATTTCATCATTAGTAGCCAGCTGTCCATTTTTCCCTATTTAAACCAGCTACAGTATATTGCCTAAACCAATCAAGGTAACAAACACATCTTCACTATATTTATGGCGGCAAATTTACCTATGCAGTATTTAGACAATTTATTAAAAGGTAAGTTTGACATTTTCTTCATATATGCAAAGTTCATTGCATTGGTTCATGGATACATTTTTCTACATTTAATTGTCTTTTCAGTGTTTCTGCCAAGCATTACAATGATACAATACAATAAAAACTTTAGCACAAGCAAAGAAAGTTGAGCTAAGATGCACACTTCAAATATGGATTGCTCTGTTTATTCAGTGAACCACATAGACTATGTTTCGGTGGATCACCTTATCCCCTTCATCAATAAAAAAACTTTTCAGTAGAAAGTCAACAAGCATCAATGGTCTATACATTGGTTGTACAGAATGAACCATTTGCTGTGCAGGAATATTATAAAAACTGGGAAGTAGAGCTTGATGCTTTACTTGATTACAGATCTCCACAGCATCTTAAACACATTGAAACGTATACAAATGTATACACAGCAATAATGCACAATATCTGCAGGAAATTAATGGCTTTAAAATTAAGATTGCAAATATGATGTGTATCGAAAAATGTTCTTTTTATTAAGCCAACACACAAGCTGAGAAACAGGCAATTTTGTCAGTTTCTATCTTGTTCCTGGCTTGTTGATATGCCATGACACTATGCCACTTTGCTTTTATAATTTTAATATCAAGTCCCACAGTGATGCTGACACTGTAATTAGGCATGCAATTTCCCTGTTATCTTTTTATGGCTGGCTTAAAGAAACAAAAGGAAAAAAAAATCTTTACAGTTTTGATGATGCAAGTCCTTTCATTCATTCTTTCATTCTAGTTTAGTGCTAGTGAGCAAGTATCCACACTACGCTGGATAGTTTAACACTAATATAGCGGCATATTTAAAACTACCAATACAGCGTAAAATGTTGCCGTGGTCATACATCAATGGTTTTGTAAATGTGATTACACAATTAAAATTACGATTTTAAAAATGCCCGTTACAAAAATATAGGGAGATTCAATAAAAGTTCTTATCGTTTAAAATGGTGCTAATTTTGCCCCAACCAATCAGATATCATTTACCATTTGAAAGCTAACATCTGATTGGTTGGGGCAAATTAGCACCATTTTAAACGATAAGAACTTTTATTGAATAACCCCGATAGTCTATATTCTGAGAGAAAAAAAGAGGATAAATAAATGACAGATATTGTTTTTAACAAACACCAGTTCTTAGTTAATGAGATAAATATCATTGGATAAATTCATGGTAGATACATGCAAACATGTCAAAATATATAAAATCTCAATATTTAGCAATAAGATATCAAACTACCAGAAACATGTCTTATAATTGTATTGTTTTATTTGATATTTTTCATGTTTTAAAGCTTTGTTGCCTTTCCCATTTACAACTCCTTAATCTAGAACAAACATTAATAATATTCCTGTTTTGTTAATACTGGACTTTGCAATGCCAATTTCAGTAATTATCGCCGTATTTATAAATTGTTCCAAAGAGTTTTACAATGTCGAAATGTGCAGGTAATTTCAACAAACTCTTTTTGTTAAAGGGCCTGTCCACCCCCAAAACTAGAATTTAACCCACTACTGGCCCCACTGTGTAGTGTAGAATAATCCTTACCTTACATCCCTGCTCCAAATGGTTCTCCTGTAATGTCCCTCCAAAGTCCAAAAATGTGACCACCAGGAGCCTGGCCAAGTCCATATAGGACTCTGCATCCTGTCTCTCATGACATGCTCAGTACAGCCCTCCCTCTCCCTCCCATTTCTCTCTCTCCCTCCCCCTAGCTCCAAACCCCTTTTCTGTATTGTAGTTCTACCTCACCCACGCCCAACCGCCATAGTTATATGCAGAATAACCCACCGATCTGGACTTACGTTACCTGTTTCCCCCCGACATTCAGTACAACCGGAAGCTACATCTGTGATTGGCTGCCTCTCAGCCAATCACGGACGTGGCTGCCAGTCCAGCCCCCTGCTTGCAGTTTCATGTACACACAGGGCCAGGACTGAATGTCGGGGGAAAGAGACAATGTAAGTAGTGATTCTCCAAATAACTATAGCGGTTGGGGTTGAAGGAGGGTGCCCTACACTACAGCAAAACTGTTGTAACTGATAATTAGGCAACATAGCAGGGGGTCTTTAGAATTTAAAAACAATAGGAGGTAAACACTTAGGAGACAATTTTGTATATTTGGAAATAAGACCCCCCAGTCAACTATTGTTAAATAATAAAAACTTGCTGATCATTTTTTCAGTAAATAAATAAAAATAGTAAACAAAAAAGTGTCTCTCCTGGACACTTATTTATATTGGGAAGCCAACCATTGGGAATAGTTATGTATTGACACCTTCCAGTGATTAATATAACCTTGTTCCAGGCTAGAAGTGTTCCCACTAATGCATCATTCATCTCAGACTTAAAGGAGAACTAATCTTAATTTTTTAAAATTCTAATGTGATAGCTTTTCTCCCCAGAACACCTACTGTATACTGTGCATTGTATGATTCTTCTCTAGTAAGTTGTATTAAGTAAATATAAGTAATAGATTCTGTAACTAAGAAGGCTTCTGTGTTGTTGCCAATACAACTCATAGCCCATATAGTCTTTAAAGGGCCTTGTGAGCAATACAATATAGTCAGCTGACATTATTTTTATTCTGTTCCTAGCAAAAGATAAAGCTTCTAAATGTCCATGTATTCATTGCATATGCTGCTGTGGCTCACTACTCCAAAGAACCTGATTTAGAAAACAAACAGCCCATTGGGTCACTGTTTCAAATCTCCTTGCTTGTTTTCTTTCTTTCTTTTTTTTACATTATGTTCCTTGCTAAAGAAAAGATTCTACGTGTAGAAACATACAGGGTTATTCAATAAAAGTTTTTATCGTTTAAAATGGTGCTAGAACTTATTTAACATTTGAAAGCTAACATCTGATTGGTTGGGGTAAAATTAGCACCATTTTAAACGATAAGGACTTTTATTGAATAACCCTGATAGTGCTCCATATGTTATCTCTGATGGGATAGGGATGTAAAGAGACACTTTTAAAAATCAAAATCGCAATTATCATTGCTGGATATTAACACTTTCCAATTCTGGTGAAAATGGTTGTGATGAAAATGTAAAAATTCTAGACTAGGTGACTGCTGGTTGAAGAACACTCTGAATAAATACTTGGCATCTTTTGCAGTGTTATATGTTTCAGAAAATTAGGGTGTAGCCATTTACTCCTTTACCTTTCTCAGATGTGAAATTAGGAATCACTGCCCCCCCCCCCAGCAAAACTATGATGGCACCTACCCCTGCTTTAACTACAGTAGTTTTTCTGTGAGGTGGCTGATGGGCAACTGGTCTGTTCCCCTGGTAGTTATGCCACTGAACTCACTCCTTCCCCCAATTTCCCTAAGTTGGTAAGTTTCGGGGAAATGTTTTTTCTTGACCCTCTGTAACCTAGCTTAAGATGTTAAAATATCACACACATAAAATTTGTTTATGGAGAAATACTACACACTATAGTTGCATCCGAGAAATGTATTACATTCAAAATAATACTGCATGTGTTTTTAATAGACACTCACTTAATTTTATAACATTTTGATTGTTGTTTGAATGTCTCTAAATTGTGTGCACATCATTTGTGTTAGCAGAAACAATTTAGTTGAATTTCCCCTTTGGCAATTATAGTAAATAAAAGGACTCTTAATATGCCCAATGGGGTGCTCCCATTTTACAGTGTAGAAACCATAAACACACACAATGTTTCGGCATGCAGGACTGTCATGTGTTACAGAATTCATTGTTCACACATCTAGTCGACGTAATATCATCAATCTCCATTTCTTTATCCACTCTCTCTTGTGGTATACCTCAAATTCTTATTTTACCATTAAGTGTCCCTAGTGCCCTTAAACTATACCAAGGTTTTTTAATATTACGACATAACCCTATAAAACAAATCCTTTTCACATTCTCCAGTACTCACTTAATAGAGAGAGGGGAATTGATCTTTTTTCTCTTTTTCTTATTTTTTCTTACACTTTTTCAGACATCCCACCCTGCCATTTTGAGGCTTCCGGGTAGGATGGGGAAAGGAGGCATATTTTTTTCTTTCTCCACACCTAGAAAGAGGATATAATTGTTATAATCTCATAACACTTGTTAAAATCTCTTCATACGCTATGTCTTTACATATATTACCAAAAAACTGGAAAAGTTTAGTCTCCCGTTTAATCCTTGAGGGCTGACAGTCTGCAACTTCCACATCCAATATGTCTCTCTATGCAGTAGCTTATTTTCTATGTCTCCCAATTCCTGGACCTGTTCCAACACTTGTCATCTCAACTAACTCATGTTGTGCATCATTTCTTTAAAATCCCTGCCTACGATTGATCTCATAACCCCATTTCCTATGTATCCTCTGTGGTCATTTATTCTTAGCCTCATCATTTTCTGACCCACATATAGTAAGCCACATAGGCACTTCAGAGCATAAATAACTCTTTCCGTCTGACATGTGAAGTAGCCTTTAACTTTCACTGCTGTTCCCTTGCTTGGGTGCATCACTGCCTCCCATCTCATTATACTCAAGCAGTTGTGACAGTTGAATGGGAAATTCCCTATCTTAGGTGTTGATAAGAATCTCTGTGTCATGGTTCTTTTAACTGGTGGTTCTAGATTACTTTTAACCAGTAAATCTTTGATATTTTTACCTCTCCTTTAGGTAAATGTTGATTTATTTCTACTTATTTGTGCACATCATCTTCCAATACAGGCCAATATTTCTTAATTCTTTTCTCTTCTACTGAGTGTCTATCATATCTACTCACAAATGTTAATCTGACATACCCGTGTTCCTCTTTCTTTTTCTGTCTGTGCAACCTTTCCTGTGGAAAGCCCACCTGCTTCCTTCTTCTCTTTAAAACTGTAGCGCTAAAACATTCTCTTCATTTATTCTTTGTGCTTCTCATAGCCTAAATTTACTTTTAGGGAGACTTTTAATGCACCCAGGAGAGTGAAAGCTTTGTGGGTGTAAATATATTGGTCTACCTGTGGGCTTTCTATATAGGCTACTATGTACTCTCATGCCCAACATTACTGTACTCCTTAAACTTTACCAACATCTCTTCTACTAATATGAAAAATAAATCCTCTATGAACCTGTAGTAATGTTATATAAACTTTGGAAACATCTAATTTTGCAACATATATACAAAAATATTTGAATATGCTGGTGCTATATGGGCACCCATACTTGTACGCTGTATCTGCTCATAGAAGGTTTTTGGTTTGAGAGCACCACCTCCAATATTATTGTCAAAAATCTTAACATTTGCTCACCCCCTTTAAGTTTCATACACAGCTTCAGGAATCCCTTCCTCGTGTGTTGGAACTGGTCCAAGGAGGGGGAGACATAGAAAAGAAGCTACTGCAAATGGAGACGTATTGCATGTGAAAATTGCAGACTGACAGCCCTAAAGGATTAAATGAGAGACAAAACTTTTCTTTTTTTGTAAATAATAGCCTAGGAATTTACTTACAGTGTGATTTTAATGCCAGCTGTTTGCCAGCGTTAAAATGTCATGATAAATGTGAATGTGGTTTGCCCAGGTGTCTTTAGCAAAGCATACGTAGCCTGCACTAAGATGGAGTAAAAGTAGAAGTGGGGGAGTGGAAAAGTGAAAAAAAAGAAAAAATAGAGAAAGAGAAAAATAGATTCCCCTCTCTCCACCAAGTGAGTACATGAGGATGTGAGAAGAATTGGTTGTGTAGGGTCAAGTTGTAATTAAAAAAAAAACAAAAGTTTATGTGTAGGCACTGAGAACACTTATTCTAAAATAACACTTAGTGGTATACCACAAGAGGGAGTGGGAAAAGAAATGAAGGATTTAGGCCCTCCAGATGTCATTGGTACTTAAAGAGCTTGTACTCTGTAAAAGCAACTTTAACTTAATGGATAGCTGTGGCTTTAAATATAAAGGTGTTTTTCATCCATATTACCCTCCTATACCCTAACTTTTGTGCTTGAATATTGCTTGCTTCCTCCTCCACTCTAATCACGTTTTTTGGACTGCCCCCACAAAATTCTCCAAATCTCCAACATGCCCTTTGCCAGATAATAGCGCAGCTGTTTGAAGAACGTGCAAGTGATGTCGGTGCTTGCGTGACATGACATGACATCACTGCGCGTGTGTGTCATGGTGAAATTGACGCGCGCGTGTGCCCCTGTGGTGTCAGTGCACCGCGCTCTTCTGTCTATTATCTGTCAAAGGACATATTGAAGATTTGGAGAATCTTGTGGGGCAATCCTAAAAACGTGATTAGAGTGGAGGAGGAAGCCTGCAACATTCAAGCACTAAAATTAGGGTATAGGAGGGTAACAGGACAGAAAAAAAAAACACTTATATTTAAAGCCACAGCTATCCAGTAAGATGAATTTGTTTTTACAGTTTACATGCCCTTTAAAGATATTAAAGATATTTGAACCATGAATTATTTAACACTTGACTAAAGCACACACATTACCGATAAAATGACTATTATATCAGTTAGTATTGGTAATGTGTTCCGAGCATTCCAGAGGATGACGGTTGCTCGCCATCAGCCTAGGGATCGCTTGAGCTAGACAAAAATTTCCCTTGGGAGCGGTCCTCTCCCTGTACTAAAGAATAGGGTGAGTCGGCTGCAGTCTTGAACGTTCTCCCTATGGTTTAAATAGGGAGAAAGCTTGGGACAATGTGCAGGGGGATTTTTAAAAAATGACAGACAGAATCTTAAAGATTCTGTTTGTCACCTTTTAAAGATTTGGACTGTGTGTACCCACTAGAGATGAGCAAAACTGCTAAAATCCATTCCACCCATGGATTCACGAATTTAAAAATTTGATAATTCGCAGGAAAACCGATTAAAATCAATGGAAGAAAGAAATCTGCACAGATCCGTCTAAATATTAGGTAAAATAGCAATTGTAACTTACTGTAAATGGCTCTGTGACCTGGGAAATGGTCTTGGGAACAAGTACATAAAGCCAAAAAATTTTTTAAAAATAACTTTCAAGTTTCCACATTGTATTTTCGAGCAACGTTCAAAAATGTTTCGAAAATTTGAGTTTTCAAGGAATTTTGTAAAAATAATATAGTAACTTCATTGCCAAATTCTGACTGGAAAAGAACCTGATTGGTTAGTATACCAATTAGATTCTTTCAGGAAAAATCTGATTGGTAACTAATTGGAATTGGTTATAATCAGATTTTTTCAGAAAAAATCTGATTGGTATACTAACCAATCAGATTATTTCTCAAATAATCTGACTGTAAAAAATCAAAATTGGTTACAATCAGATTCCTTCAGAAATAATGATTGATATACTAATCAATCAGATTCTTTTCCAGTCAGAATTTCTTTCAGAAAAAAATCTGATTGATAAGTATACCAATCAGATTCTTTTTTTTAGAAAAAATCAGATTGGTATACTACCAATCAGATTTTTTTCTGAATGAATCTGATTGTAACCAATTCTGAAAGGTTACAATTACATTCTTTCAGAAATAATCTGATTGGTATACTAACCAATTTGAAATTTCTAAAAACCTGCAAAGCAGAATTCCGCAAAATCCAATAGATCCACGATTCGCGGAAGTTTGCCACGGAACTGGGTTCGGATCTGCAATCCAGTCCATCTTTGCTACCCACCTAAAGGCCTGTCTGCCAAAAAAAATGGTATAATTGTGTGCGCTTTCTGCACAATAAAATGGGAGCACCCAGTTGAGCATACTAATTACTGGTCAGCCCTTTCATTTAATTTAATAGTCTATTTAATTGGTAGTGTAGTGGTCAAAAAGGAGCTGGACTCCTGGGAGGTACCCTATATATTTACAGTTTTCCCAATTGGCAATTCATTTGTACCTTCACTCCCACCCTGTCTGAGATTTCTCTAATGGGAAGATTTGCTTCTTGCTTCCCCCAGGCCAAAAGAGTCATAATCAGGAAATTCAGCTGAAGACTTCCTGCAAAATAAGGTAATGATCTAGTGGGTTACCTTGTCACTTTAACAGGAAGTGGGTATTGGTTTAGAGGGAGTTATTGGTTTGTCCTTAAGTGTCAGCAGGCTACTTTTACTGAATGGAGATCACAGGTCAGTACCTTACACTGGACCACCAGGGAAGTTCTATTAGTTAATGGATCTCTTTGATTTATTCACAAATACTAGCGTAAGCCATGTTCAGTTTAACACTGGTTTACTATAGCAGGAAGTGAACTTGTGATCAGTGCTGTTCGCAAGTTCATTTTCTTCACAAGACCACCAGGGCTGTTTGGGGGGAATACCAGGGGTCACCACATTGGTGTCGGGCAAAACCGATGGGGGATCGAGGGGGAACTTGAATTGTAACCCCTGAGCACTCCCAACACACACAATATATATATATATATATATATTGTTTAAAGATGCAGTTTTTTTCATCTCCCACCTTTCCCTTTACCCAGAGGTGCCGACTGAGACAAATGTCTCACTCTGCCTCATTAGAGAAGTGGCCCTGTGTATGTATTGTACATGAAATTAGACTTATTCCCCAGAGCAGTTTTCTGTTTATCAGTATGTCAGCATTTAAAGTTGTTGGCCTGTTTTGCAAAGGAATCTTGATCAGGGATTATTTATTATTTTTTACACAGACAGTTATAATTGATGATGTCTTCATCACTGTAGCACACATTAGCAAAAATATTTCACAACAGCAAGTATACTTTTATATGACCTTCTGCATGACAGCTTAATCAACTTAATCTCAACTGTTGCAATTTCTTGCTCTCAAAATACTTTACATCTATTTAACTATTTTTCTTAAAGTAAAACTAGATGTAATGTAATGTATTTATTGTGTTGAATAAAGTTCAAGTTGTAAGAAAGTAACCTGTGTTTTCTTTCTAAAAAAATATTTAAAATAACTGGTATTAATTAGGAATGTGTTTCAGGTTCTATTCAAACCCGGTTCCGTTTTGAAACTGCCAGTTTTGAAGTTCCGCGGAACTTTTCGAATATGAAACTTTTTGGGACTTTGAATATTTCCGAATTATCAAATATTTGATACCGATTATCGAATGTCTGGCTCCTATTGAGTTCGTTTCTGAATTTTTACATTTTTAAAACTCAGATTTTGGGACAGAATTCACTGGTTTTGAACATCTCTTGTATTAATTCATATAGTTCTTGTTAATTCAGGGACCATTTCCAATTGCCATTTGGAGTCAGGATTCTTTTCATTTTTTTCATGAGTAGGCTTAAAGAATTGGACTAGATAGACATATGTCTTTATTCAATCCCAAAAAACATGTAACTATGTAACATTATTATTCAGTTCATATAAATCTTATGAGTTATGGTGGAAGTTTTTCATTTTTTGATGCCTTTGGTTCATCTCCCCACCCTACGTATGCATGTGCTTAGTATAATCCGTGTAAGTGTGAAGCCTGTGTATTATGATTAAGGATTGTCACACCACCCTTTAAGGCAATGCTCATTTTGTTTTTATAACGGTGACATAGCAGTCAATGATAAAGAGACCACACCACAGTACTGATAAAAGGCCAATACTGCCATGATTAGCCCTTAATTGACCTTGTGTGTGGCTGTTCAATGGGTAATCTCACAGCTGGCGAATCCCCATGGTCTGCAAAAAATTCTATTGGCCTCTATGCTTTCGATAGTGCCCGCTGGCCACCTGTACAATCTCCTTATACTAGGTCAGGAATGTGTATGGCCAGGTTTGTAGCTAATGACAAACATCTTCCAACGGTATCTGTCTGCCATTGGCTAGTAATCTGTACTGTGTGTACCCAGCTTTACATTTCACAGGTTGTCCTCTCTCCTGCAGACAACTGGATATCCTATTGGATGAAGGAAGAGGGGGTCAGAAATCCTGGACCTTATCCTTATAACAATAAGGATAAATCTAAGGTGATGCATTTTGAACTTAAAATCCTTGTGCTGCTTATACTATGGCTCTGTATTAAGTGAATTTCTGTTGGAAAAGGATCTTGGAGTTTTGGTGGATAACAAACTTAAATGTTATACAAAGAGCAACAGCTAGAGCCAGCAAGAAATTGTCTTGTATAAAGAGGGGTATGGATTCAATGGAGAAAAATATTATTCTCCCTTTTTTCCAAACACTCATAAGGCCTCTTTTGGAATATGCAGTGCAGTTTTGGAATTCTGTGTACAAACAGGATACCTTAGAAATGGAAAGGGTTAGGAGAAGGGCAACAAAACTAATACGGGGACTGGAGGAGCTTGATTATGAAGACAGATTGGATAAGTTACAATTATGCACACAAGAAAAAGGGGGATATGATTACTGTGTATACACACATTAAAGGGCAACTGTGGTCTCAACAAGTTAGGGTTAAATGAAAGCCTGCAGTATTTCCTCTGCTGGCCCTTTTCCCCCGGGGAAATCAGGAAGTACCTGAGGAAAAAGTTGACAGTTGAGAAGGGGAGCCTATTAATGCAGGCAGGCTGGGCACATGACTACAAGCTGGTCACATTGCTAAAAACAGAGTTCAACCAGGAAGTTACATTGCTGAACTTTTGCAGCAATAACTTCTCATTAATTTTATCCAGAGATGTGATTTATTTTCGAAAATACGAGTAATCCTCGTAATTTCGAAAATTTTCGAAAATACGTATTTATGAAAATAAGAGAAATCCTTGCATTTTCAAAAATTTTCGAAATTACATGTTTTTCTCGTATTTTCGAAAATATGATAAATCCGCGAATCGGAAGTTCGGAAGGCGGAAAATCTGGAAAAATCCACTGTTCGCGAACAGGATAAATCCGCGGCGGATCCGGGTTCGGATCTGCGAACCGGCCATCCCTAATGGGACATACAATAAATTATCTGGGGCATTGTTCACCAATAGAACATGTCAGAGGACACACAGATATCACTTAAAGGATAACTGTATTGCCTCAATGCATTTTTTTTTTACAACTGCTTTAAAAAGAGTAAAGGTATGCAGCCCTCCCTATACATTTTTTCCTGATTTTGAGCCTCTCTCTGCATTCAATTAGCCTTCAATTAGCCCTGCTGTGAAGAAGACATAACAATTCTGTCTGCCACTAACTGTCACTCAGAGCTAGCATGTGAGAAAACATTCCTCCACCCATCCTTGATCAGCCTGATTATGTAGGCTGTATCCTAGCAACCGAACATTTCAAGTTTGTTTGACTGGCAGAGGAGGAGGAAAGAGGTTGTAACAGACATTCCCACCAGCCAATGACAAGTGTTATGTTAACCATGGCCCTGGACCATCTAGGAGGCGGGCTTTTAGCACTCATCTTTGCTGTGTGATATCTAAGGGACGGCAGCACAGCTGTAAATGTGAGTAAGTGATTTCAGCTGCTGGAAGTGTGGACATGTAATGGGGGTGATGTTATTAATTTTGATATTGTTGTCCTTTAAGACTGGAAGAAAATAAGTCTTCAAGTTTGAAAGGTTTTATTTTACTATGAGAACAGTAAAACTATGGAACTGCCTTTATTGAATGTTGTGATGGCCAGTTCATTGAATTGTTAAAAAAAATCAAATACGTTTTTTTGCCTTCTTCTGGATCAACAGTTAGGGAGGAAATGTGGCTTATAGTGCTTATATTCAAAGAGAAGACACAGTTAAAGCGTAAAGAGCTCTCAATTTGCAGATGCTTTTAGTGCAATATACCAAGAGCCCCACATGCTAAACTCCCATATTAAAGGACATGTAAACTGGGGCAAATCATTTTGTAAATAATCACACAGTAATTAGGATTAATTACCACCAATCTTAAATCTGCTTTATTTTTTTTTCTTGGCTGACCTTCCTATCCCTTGTTTTGTTTTTTGTTTAGCTCTGGGAGTTTTACTTTTTAAAAGGGGCGGGGCACAGCTAGTCAGTAAATAACTGTCAATCACCCAGCCCCTCCCCCTGGCACACTACACGTAGCCAATATAGATTCTACAAAAGTAAAGCTTATTTTTCTATCACTGTATGGCTAATTGATTCAGCATTAAGATCTGGAAAGGGAATAAGCATTTTCTTTTTCTCTGTGCTCTTTCTGTGCAGAAAAAAAACCCAATCCTCCAGTTAGCTGTTGTCTGTGTTACTTAAGTCCCAATGTAGCACTGTAAATCAATTTAAAGCCCCCCCCCCCAACACACACACGCACCTTCAAACTCCTAGAGCTATAAGAAAATCTTACTTGGTTTAAGCAGTGATTATAGCTCCCAGTGCTGTCTACCTTCCTATTGCAAAGCAGTTTTACTTTCACTAGAACACAAAATCACTGGGTGAATGCTATTGGCTGTACTGGGGCACAAATCATCTCCATTCAAAATCATTGAACATGCTCACATGCTCCACACTCTAGTTGTGCCTCAGTTTTTGGAGGGGGTTGATACAGGGGTGTCTCTCTAATGAGGCAATATGATCAGGGCAGTGCCCATGCTAAATATCTGATAGGCAGCAGGCAGAGCTCACTTTAATATATATATAAAAAGTTGCGTGAATAGCAGTAGGAAAATAAAATCACATCTTATTTTTAATGTAGTCTGTGTGATCTGAGTATTAGGGCATGTTTTATGGACATATCTGTGAGATCTGGGAATTGGGGCATATTATATGTACCCATCTGTGTGAGCTGGGCGTGAGGGCATCTTGGTTAGGTTCAGTGCCATGCTGAAATAATCTTTCACCTTGATGTGGTGGCAGACTTACAAATCTTTTGGTTAAAATACTTTTATTCATCTGGAATTTTGGTGTGGATAATTGTCTCTTTGAGAACTATATAATTATGGTCATATGTAAACTTTAGAAGGACCAAATGTTCAACTGCGCCCATTCCTGGAAGTCATGCACACCTAACCCTGGTTGCAGTGATGCACTTCATGGCAACTAGTGGTGCATAGGGGCGGCATTCAAAACTTTGACTCAGGTAGCCCAAACCCTAGAGACCCCCCCTGGGTGGATACATAGAGAGGAGACATGCATACTAACTAGGAGTAAGCCAAACAGCACATGAGAAGATCTAGTGATAGGGAACACTGAGAGCAAAAATGGATCAAGTTCCTGACAGTTTAGTGTGTTTGAGTGATATTTTGAAGTCTACCAAATACCTGCAAAATTAAGACATAAATTTGAAATTTGTTATTGAAATGCTACTGAATGTCATTAATGCATTAGTGATAATGCAGGCAAGAATTTACATCTCTTGCATCTTTTCTCTACTGTACATGCTTTGATAATACTTGCTTTAAGCAGCATTATACAGAATCCAATATACTAAAAGACAGTTGTAAAAATACGGACGCTGGACCCATCACTCAAGCACACTAGACCCATCCCCAACATACGCATGCAAAGGTCCTTGCATACCCTCAACCCCTGCATGTGGGGAGTTGCCAATTCTTTAAACATACAGGATTTATTATTTTGGTAGATGTACTGTTTATTGTATTTTATTATAACTATTAGTAATAGGTTTAGGTCGCAAAACGCAATAGTGGAGATGCAATAAGGATACTGTAAGTGTCAGTCCAAATCCTTTTTGTTGATAAGGTCCTAATTATATGGAGGATCACCTGAACTTAATTTATTATTAGGCTTTCATTCTCCTTTAACGAATTATTGCATTGGGTGCGGGGAGATTCAATAAAAGTTCTTATCGTTAAAAATGGTGTCAATTTTGCCCCAACCACTCAGGTCTTATTTAACATTTGAGAGCTAACATCTGATTGTTCGGGGGGAAATTAGCACAATTTTTTTTTAAGTACTTTTATTAAATAATCCTGTTTGTATTTAGGTATTATTTGTACATGTGTATTGATGCTTTTGTGAGGATTTTTTTTGGTAGCTGTGATCTTATTCTTATATATAAATCTCTTCATGATTATTCTTTTTTTAGAAAGAATACATATTTTAGAAAGAATGGCCTCTTTAAAATATGTTGATATATCCTAATATTAGAGATGGACACAAACCGAACTCGAGTTCGGGTAGGAGTTCAAAGTTAACAAGTTTGAATGGGGAACTGTAATTTCGAACTATCCCAGACCGGATTTCTCAAATTTTCGGGACTTTCGATAAAATGAACATTTGCCAGGGTGGGATTATCGAATACACGAAGGTATATTTCATGATGTGATCTATGATGAATTCGCTAACCCTAGAATATATTGTTCGGTATCCCTCGAATGTATGGTATGTTTTCGTTTACCCTAGCATGTATCGTTCGATAATCCTCAAATGTAGCCTTCGACTTTCAGTAACCCTCAAATGTATCGTTCAATTAAGGCAACCCTCGAATGCAACCCAGGTGCCACAGCAATTTACAGTAAGTTACCATTGTTAGTTTATCTATAAAACATCCAACCTTTCCGAACTATCACTCCCCATTGACTTTAATAGGGCGTTTTCGAACTTTTGAACTTTCAAACTTTTTCCAAAGTTTGAAAGTTCGAAAACGGACCGAACATTATGAAGTTCGGCCATATCTACCTACTATGCCCTCTGACTTCATTACTGTATGCCTGGATGCCTCACGAAAACTGAGCAATTTATTGACCTGTACTGAGCCTTGGCATGCTCAGAAGAGGCAGACAGTGGATTAACATTCAGTCATTGGCTGTGGTGGCAACTGTCAAATCCATAACTGAGAGTTGCTAACTGGAAGAACCAGGAAGCAGAAACAGGAGAAACAGGACATTGTTCAGGTTAGACTTATATATTTCAGATTTCAAACTAATACCGTTTAGGGTTTTGGTGGGGGGGTTTACCTGTATGTAAGTTTTCATTTGAGGATTGGACTTGCTGTTTAAATATAATATAATTTTTAAGTAGTTGTGCCATATCTATGTATTTTATAATTTTTGCAAATCAGTTAGATTTGCAATGTTATCACATACAGTTATTAACAGATATATTTTGGCTGTTCATTGTATGAGATGAAGGTAGCACATTGTGTTATAATTTGTATGCATATTTTGACAATTCAAAAAAAATCGAGCTTTTATATTATAATAAGATCTTTTTATTTCTAAACTTCACATTTTATACAAAATAAAAATATTGTTCCTCCACAGTTATACTTTACCTGTTCCTTTGTTACCCAAAAACAAGGAACCTGTCATTTGCTGAGTTCTTATTTGTCAGATTATGTCTATGACATGCAATGCAGATGTCCACTCAGGAAATTCTGCCTTTAGTCATCCAGCTAATTAATTATTTAATTAACCCCATGCCAGAGGCTATAACCATGGTATCCAAACAGTGCAACCAGCTGCGACAGGAATTTTAAAACAAATGTGTTTTCTCTCCAGCTACTTACCCCAGATGTATCCCTTACTCTGCTAGAGCATGTATTCCCTGTCTGATCAATTATTTAATGAATTTCATCTCAATTTCAACCTCCCCAATGAGTGTTGTTCTAAATTAAATACATTTCTCTTTGAATCGGCTTGACGTTCACTTGGCAAATTAGATCATTTGAATAGTGAATATTACCTGGATGTATTTTCCCCTTTACATTCCTCTTTTGGCCTTAGCATAGTTGTATTTGTAGTTATTCTGCATCTGCTTCTGCATATAATAACTGTACATCCACACAACTAACCTTTTGCATTGAAAACATTAAGAATGCTCACACAATATCGTAATATCCAGATATCGCAAGACGGCGATCTTTGTGTCTGTGGGCACCGTTATGAAAGTTTTAATTTTTTAGTTTTTGTTAATAATCTACTTAATTTAATTAATTTACTTAATGAAACTGTAATTTGTACTTAACAGGAAAACAAGTATTACCTCATTTATGGACAACCAGTGTCCTAAAGTATAATCAGAAAAGTTTGTTCCCCCGCACACCTTATATATGACACTGAAGTTGCTGGGTGCTGCTCCAAAAATCATAGCCAATGGCTGTAGAATCCAAGAAGAAACAATTCAGAGCGCACTCCAGTCTTAAATGGTCAAATCAATTTATTAAACACGTGACGTTTCGGTGTCCGTGTGACACCTTCCTCAGACTTCTGAATGTCACGTGTTTAATAAATTGATTTGACCATTTAAGACTGGAGTGTGCTCTGAATTGTTCTTAGTGTCCTAAAGTAGGTTAATAAACTATAATTAATCCCATATAAGTCATGGGGCTAAGAGGGCATATGGATTAAAATATAAATCATTCTTATTGGTTCGTTATATAGTAGATAATGTACCCATACTGTTAATCACAAGGATATTTGATGTTACCAAGGAGTTCTGTGACCATAAGGAAGCACAAGGCCACAGGACAAGTGCTTCTTGCTTTTAGAAGAGGTGATCATGTGAGAGAAGTGAACTGAATTACATTTCCAGGGGGAGGGAGAAACAAGCTAACCGGGGGTGTTGGTTGAACAGAATTACAATGCCGGGGGGAGAAACAAGCTAACCGGGGGTGTTGGATGCAGAGGTAAAACTTCCGGAATGTTACTAATATGCAGTAGCGCAGTCCACAGGCTGCTGTAAAAGTTTTTGCATAAAAAAACAATCACAATTACATTACCATTCCTTCTTTCCTCTCCTGACCCATGTTACTGTGCAGCATTACAAGGTCAGCTGGCCCCTTCTTCTCCTGCTAGATAGCAGTAATGGGTCCTGATTAGACTACCCACCTGCTCCTTTCAGTGTTCTAGCAGCTTAGACCGCACCCCCCTGCTTCCTCCTGGATTCCCTCACACACACCCAGCTTCTCAAACTTGCTTCCTGCTCTTCGTTATATCTAAGGGTACGTTTTCTGAGGCACGTCTGTGTTATAATCGGCACGCTACTACGTAGTAGTGCGTTAATTATAAGGATATTATTTACAGTTTATCCCTATAGGGATCAATGGAAGGGGTGGGTAATAAATGTATTATCAAAGTCACAGAAGGTAACTAAAATGATATATGAAAGCTATGCAACTGGTTCCCTATTAGGGATGAACCAGAGTTTCCATCCAAACCTTAATTGAGAAAGCCAGTCAGATGACACCCACACCTACAGTAGTTTTAATTCAACTGCCAGTTTCACATTCATGCATTCCCAATATAGTCCAACAGAGCCATGAGATTGCCTAAAGTATGTGCATTTAGATCACATTTCTTTCAGGGATAACATTTTTTTCCAACAATCTCTGTAGCATATTTTATGTTAAGGTATTATATGCTGTGACATAGAAAGGATTTTGAATAGTGTTTTGAAGTATATTACAGAAAATAATGTACTTTCAATTTTAGAATATAAAAAAATTGTAAAACTTAAGTATATAAATGGGGACTTTTTGCAGAACTTTTATTGTATTACAAACATAGCAAAACAACAAAAACAAACACGGTAAACACAAGTATATATAAAAGAACTCAGGCTGTGGCCTAGTATTTTTATATAATTACATAGTATGGGAGGTAAATAAAAGACATACACACATCTAGAATCTATCCTACTAAGATCCTACTAACATTACCTAAGAGTTACACAGATACACAGTGAAATTTGGGTTAAAAAAAGACAGTCCATCAAGTTCAAACACACACACACCACACACACACACCCCTGTATAGATCTCCCTGAAGATGTTTGATAAGGGTTAAATATACTTTTTGTCAGATGGTTGCTATATTTAACTATTGTTATACATTTTTAGTGTTTATTCACAATTATGTCAGTAGACTATAATTTCTATATTTGGGGCTTCTTAGCTAATTTGTTTCTTTGTTAAGAGCAGGAGTGGTGGAGGTTTGGTCTGATACTCAAGTCCCCAGTGTTGTGACCCTACTAAGAGTTCCCTTCATCATTTTTTCTTGTTAATAGACTTTTTGTTATACAAGTCTTGAGAGAGACCAAGAGAGAGAGAGAGACCGAGAGAGAGAGACCGAGAGAGACAGAGAGAGAGACCGAGAGAGACAGAGAGAGACAGAGAGACCGAGAGAGACAGAGTGACACAGAGATAGAGAGACCGAGAGAGAGAGAGAGAGAGAGAGACCGAGAGAGAGAGAGAGAGAGAGAGACAGAGAGAGAGAGAGAGAGAGAGAGAGAGACTGAGAGAGAGACAGAGAGAGAGACAGAGAGAGACCGAGAGAGACAGAGAGAGACTGAGAGAGAGAGACCGAGAGAGAGAGAGAGACCTCTAAGGGTTAACTGGCGTAGGAGGAGTTTGGAATGTTAACCCCTCTCCTATTATCTTACTTCCTTTCAGCTGCTTAACTGTAGAGGCCCAGGCCTCTCTGCAAGATCAGTGGCTGGTGGCCCCTTGCCCCCTATCCTCACCAGCATACAGCGAAAACCACAATCAGCTGTTTTATTTTTTTATTTGGACTAGTGCCTTACCAAGTGCGCCACCATTGCATAAGCAGAGAATCTAGGTACACATTAAGTTAATTTCTCCTTTAAGTAAATTAATTTAAAATGGTATTTTACTTGCATTTTATTTTGTGTGAGCATTCTGAATGTTTTTAATGTAAAATGTTAGTAGTGTGGATGTACTATAAAATTATTATATGCAAACGCAGATAAACCTAAAACACAACTGTAATCAGGCCAAAAGAGGAATGTAAGGGAAAATATATCCTGGCAAGATTCACTATTTAAATGATCTCATTAGAGATGGCTGAACTTCATAAAGTTCAGTCCGTTTTCAAACTTTCTAACTTCTAAAAAAGAAAGAAAGTTCGAAAATTGACCCATTAAAGTTAATGGGGGGGTAAATAGTTCGGAAAGTTTGAATGAACTTTCCGCAATATAGCAATATAAACTTACCGTACAGGCCTCTGGGACCTGGAAGATGGTCTGGGGAACACGCCCGTCCGTGGGTAACAGCAAAAAAAACCCAGATGTAGCGCACACTCACGCTACTTTCGGTTTCTGCAGGCCACTTTTGGTAATCCTCAAATGTTCAATCGAAAGTTCGAGGATTTCTGATCATTCGGTAAAACTTGAACAGCCGATTTCAAAACTCCAACTGACAAAATCAGCTGATCGAGGATTGCCGAACGGCGGACAATCACACAGCCGGATGTTTGGGGGTCTCGCAGCTCCAAACTAGGACCCCTCCCAGGTCCTTATAAGAACCATTGTGGCCCTGACAAGGGCCCATTGGGGATTAAGGGGTCCCGCAGCTCAAACCGGGACCCCCCTCCCCAGCACTTATAAGTGCCTTTGCAGCACTAAGAAGTGCCCTTAGGGCCCTGACAAGAGCCCTTTGGGGCTTAATGGGTCCCGCAACTCGAACCAGGACCCCCCTCCCCGGCACTTATAAGTACCCTTGCGGCACTGACAAGTGCCTTTGTGGGGTGTCCTGCAGCTCAAAACCAAGACCCCCTGGTCCTAAAAAGGTCCTTTTCAGATCTCTTTGTCTTCTTGTTGGTGACACTAACTCACTGCGCTGTTGGTGTCACTGCGGCCACCAGTGAAACCAACAGCACTGTTGACATCAACTTCGCCAGCGCTGGTGGTGTCACTGGTGGCTGCAGTGACATTGCCCTTGCGTTTGCGACATCAGCAGAGTTGGTGTCGTCGGCCAGAAGACAGCGGATCAAGAGGTTGGCAACACCGGTGATGTTGATATCGCCAGCGTCACTCGGCATTGGTGATATCAGCATAGTTACTGTCGCCAAGAAGATGCTGAGACCTGAAACGCAGATGCAGGACCCCCCACAAAGGCACAAGGGCACTTATAAGTGCTGGGGAGGGGGATCCCGGTTCGAGCTGCAGGACCCCTTAAGCCCCAAAGGGCCCTTGTCAGGGCCACAAGGGCACTTCTAAGTACTGCAAAGGCACTTATAAGTGCCGGGGAGGGGGGTCCCTGTTCAAGATGGGGGACCCCATAAGCCCCAAATAGCCCTTGTCAATGCCACAATGGTCCTTGTAAGGACCTGGGAGGGGGTTCCAGTTTCGAACTGTGGGATCCCCAAATGTCTGGGCCTGAGATTGCCGGCCGTTCGGCAATCCTCGAGCAGCCACTTTTGGGAATCCCCGGCGGTTCAGTTTTTTTTTTAAATCGACCATTCGAGGCTTACCAAACGTTTGAAAATCCTTGAACGTTCGAGGATTTTTGAAAATAATCCCACAAGTCCAGAAAATCTAACTAGTTTGAGTACGAACTAGTTCAGATAGTTCGAGTTCATCCAAACTCATAAAGTTCGTCTTGAACTCGGGTTCGAGTTCGGTTTTGTGTCCATCTCTAGATCTCATTTGCCAAGTGAACGCCAAGCCCATTTAAAGATTCAGATTTGGAAGTTTAACAGTTTAATACAGTTTAAGCAGTCCACTTCTGTTCAGTTCTTTACCTGAGAATATATCACCCCAGTAGTTATTTTAAAGGAGCTCTCTTCCTCCTCTAACTTAGTCATGGGCCCCAATGTGAAAGACTGCTGGGTCACTCCCAGACTCTCCCAAAAATCTGTCTACACAATCCACAACATGTCAAACTCTTACACAAAGTGGACAACACACTGTTTGGCATATAGGATTTCAGCGGCATATAACATTATCCATTTTTCTAATAATGGTGTCCCCTATCTCTAGGACACACTGGGAGCACTGGCGGAATATGAAATTCTCATGTGGCATACAGTACCAGTGTTCTTATTGCTCATATTATATGAAATATTGTTCAAAATGGAGTCCCTGTCATCCATTATAAAGGCAGTGTATTCTGGAGCATGGCTCAGCAGCATGGATTTGAAAGATGCATATTTTCATGTGCCAGTGCATATGGATTCAAGAAAATAACTTTCGTTTTGAGGTGAAGGACGTCCAGGTACAATTTGTGTCTACCGTTCGATCGGGCTTACTCGCCCAGGGTGTTTACGAATGTATTGGTAACCTTGATAGCAAAACTCAGTGAGCAAAGCTTAGAAGTGTTCAATTATCTCGACGACATACTAACTGTTGCCAAGACAAAGAAAGAAGGAGAAGAGGCAACGCAGAAAGTAATAGATTTTCTGGAGCAAAACGAATGGGTATTGAATCTCAGCAAGAGCAATTTAGTTTCCTCACAGTCCACAACGTTCCTAGGTGCATTGTTTTTAATGGGGATCAACAAGGTGATGCTGCATTCGGTAAGAAAGTGTCCAATCTGATGAAAGTGTTCCTTCATATAATAACCCATTATTTATTAACTGCACATTGTGTGTTAATAATCTCAGCATCTCATTTTCCAATACTTGTTTCCTCCATTTAATGGATGGAGGAAACTTTTCAAACAAGCCCATGATCATGTACTGTGGCTACAGTCTATCCAGTAGCTGCCACAGTAACAGCCATGAAAAGTTAAGTATCTTGCTAGCACTTATGTCCAGTGACATAGACGTCCTCTCTGCAGCTCTCCTATACCCAGGGCATGACCACTGCTATGTTTACTGCTTCGACAAATGTCCCACCTTTTTACACAGAGGGCCAAATTTGGCCCCAGATGGAAAAAGGCGAGAGAGAGAAAAAAAAAATCTTTAAATATTACATTTATAAGTATTACATACATTACTGCAAACCTCAATCTATACCAGCTTCACAGTAATCAGGCATAGGAAGGTGTTTTACTGCTAGGAATTAGGAAAAGCACTAGAAAAAAACTAGAAAAATTAACTTAACTTAAAGGCCATGTCCACCCCCAAAACTATAACCCCCTAACTACTGGCCCCACCATGTAGTGTAGTTTAATACATGCAAAATCCCAGCTCCATAGGGTTCTCGTAGTCCCCCCCCAAAGTCCCAAAACTGCCCACAGGAGGTAGCAGAGTCCATATAGGACTCTGCCCTACCTGGCCTCGGAGAAGTTTGGCATGCGTACTGCGTCCTTCTCCCCCTCCCACCCCCTCCCTCTCCCTCCCTCTCCGGATTCACTCCCCCTAGCGTTAATCCCATTTAATATAGCCTTCCTCCTGGTCCCCCAGCCCCAACCGCATAATTTTTATTTTAAGAAAGCTCCCCAAACTCTTACTTACCTCTCCTATTCCTCCGCCGGCAGCCAAGTCCGTGTGATTGGCTGAGCGGCAGCCAATCACGGACGTGGCTGCCGGCGGAGGAATGAGGAGAGGTAAGTAAGAGTTTGGGGAGCTTTCTTAAAATAAAAATTATGCGGTTGGGGCTGGGGGACCAGGAGGAAGGCTATATTAAAAATGTGATTTTAGGGTGGACATACCCTTTAAACAAAATCCAGCATTTTCTGCAAATATCTCAGGATCCATAGTTCATAGCAACATAGGAGACAACTCTCTTAAATCCATTAAACTCTTTATGGTCTATAAATTGGATTTTTTTTAACTGAACCCTTCCTTTAAATGGAGGATACCTTGATTAAGAACCCATTTCACCTTTAAAATGTGCTTTTAGAGACTAGAGTCACACACAAATCTAAAAAACGTATTACTCTTAAAACTAAAAATCTTATTTTGGCTATTTCTACATTTTTAGTTGTATAATTAAGAAATTCTTACTATATATTACTTAAAAATAAATGTTAACCATATTGAGCACAGTGTACTTTGAAGGAGATTCTAAGGGGCATATTAATAAAGGTTTGTTAAATTATTCGCCACCATTATCACATAGTTTTAGCCAAATTAGGATTTGTGGCAATTTATAAAGCAGCGATAACCAGTGGCAAAAAGTCAATACTGCCACCTTTCGCCATTTCGCTTTTCGACATACATCGCTGCGGTAACCGCTCAATCATATTTATAAAATGGAGAAAGTATTTTGTGTTAAGTTCAGACATTCAAAATCGCCAAATCTGAGGTGGTGAAAGCGCATAAGTGGCCATTATCTAGCCTGCCAATGGGTCCATGGAAGGTGTCAGTAAATTGTGGGGTGTTTCTCAATACTTAAGTACCCAGGGGGGTGTTGTTCTACTGATGATTCCTTCGAACGAGCAGCCAAAGATTTACAAAAGAGATTCCCACAGAGGGGTTATAACAAGGAATTGGTAGAAAGAGCATATAAAATAGCCAAAAGTAAAAAAGGAGATGACTTACTAAAAGACAGGAACAGAAATATGGGTGAAAATAAAGGGAAAATTACCTACTTTGTAACGCAATATAGTCTTGAATTTGAGAAGATTAAAAAGATTATATATAGACATCTACGTATTTTAAAGAGAGATTGGATCACAGAAAAAGTCTTAGCGGGGGGAGTCCAGGTATTTGCGAGAAGGGGGAAATGTTGGGAAGAGTTTATGTTGGGAAGACAGAAAAAAGAATAGCAAAATAAGTTGTTTAGATATAACAGAGACTTATAAATGTGGTTCCAGAGTACAGTATGTGGGACTTGTAAAGTAATCAAAGTAGGAAAGAAATTTAAGTCCACTATTACTAAAAAGCAATATGAAATGTATGATTATATCAATTACAATACCAAATTTGTTGTGTATCATTATGCTGTACGGTATGCCAAAAACAATATATAGGTTGCACAACTAGAACTTTAAAAAAACACACATGGGAGCAACTAAATCATATTGTTAACAGGGACATCAGATCCCCTGTAGGGAGACACTGTTTGGAGTACAATGGGGGGCTATAACGAAATGTATCATACAGGGAATTGAGAAAATAAAGAGAAACCAAAGAGGGGGAGATGTGTTACCTCTATTGAATAAGAGAGAAGCTTTTTGCATTTTAAATATCCAGACCCGTATTCCAAAAGGTTTAAATCAGAGATCGGATATCTCTTATCTATACTAGAGCTGTAAAATAGTAGTGATCAGATAACGGGAGAATAAGACAATATAACTGTGAATCTAGGTTAAGAATGAGTCCCCTAGTTAACAATACTTTCGGGGTTATTCAATAAACGTTCTTATCGTTTAAAATGGTGCTAATTTTGCCCCAACCAATCAGATGTTAGCTTTCAAATGTTAAATAAGATTTGATTGGTTTGGGCAAAATTAGCACCATTTTAAACAATAAACAGGGAGATTCAATAAAATTTCTTATCGTTTAAAGTGGTGCTAATTTTTCCCCAACCAATCAGATCCTATTTAACATTTAAAAGCTAACATCTGATTGGTTGGGGCAAAATTAGCACCATATTTAAGAACCTTTATTGAATAACCCTGAAAAATTTTTTTATTGAATCTCCCTGATTGTTTGCTCCCTTCTGTACACACCTTTAAAACAAGTCAGCTTGTTTCTAAAGAAATTATTTTTGTTACTTTATTTGCAACAATATGGAAAAATATAAGAAACAATATAATAATGTGAGCCCCTTTATTGTTAATAATAAATAATAAATGTCATCCTTTTAAGGTAAAAGATAACAATGGGTTAATTTGGAAAATATTTTTAATTGTCCAATCAAATGAGGACTTGGCTTTTAAAAGGGTGAGGGAACTTTGAAACATTTGAGTCTATGGGCTGTATTTATAAAGGCACGATACTGCGCCTTTAATCATCGATAAAACGATCGTTAAACCGATCGTTAATTTCCGATCGGTTTAAAATTGTTAATTTACAATCATTATCGTAAAATTTACGATAACGATCGGAAATTGCTGATATCGATCGGAAATCTACAATAACGAAATTGTAGATATACTTTCCCTATAGAACACCATTAATGACCGCGATCGTACATAAACTTACCCCCGGTATCGCTAAAAAAACAATATGACCCTATGAGTAAGGGCTGAATGCCTGAAACGCATAAGACGATGTTATAACCATCGTATATAGCAATTTTGTTCACATGGGTTTGATTAATGAAGAAGTGATGATGTTTTAACCAATTTAAATGACCGCTGGTGTTCTTCTCCCTAAAAAGGTGGTGCGGAAGTAACGTTCTAGAAAGCAGTCTTGTTGTGAGAGAGGAACGCTCTGACACCTTCAGCACGCAAGGGTGAGCAGATCGCATCCACGAGAAAAGGCAAGTGAGAGGCCGGAGCGGCGAAAGGAAGTAAGTCTGTTTTTTCAGGACACATGCAAACTGCAGCTAATATTAAATCCAGTTACATTAATATGGGAACATAGCATAGTGCTGTGTAAGAAATAGTCTTGTTAATGGAACATTCCAGGAAGTAAAATGTGAAATTTCACCTATTTATAAATAGCATTAAATAAAAAATGTCAAAAATAGCTCTGAAATTTCACATTCTCCACTTTATAAATATGCCTCTAAATTCAACATATGGTATACATTAGTGTTTTTTTATTGCTAAAGACCCCCCTTTTAATGTTGGGAAATGTTTGTTTGCAGCCCTGGTCTGGTATTGGCCGACACTAGAGAGCAATTTCTCTTTTCACTGCAATACTAGACTTAACGCAATGAATAATGCGATGTTGTCAGTGCACATCGCCGGTATTACTGCCACATATTGCCGTAGCAATACCTTTTTGCTCGAAAACGAGCATTTTTTAGAAATACATTGAAAATAGTGCTCTTTGGCATTGCGATGACCTGCAATAGCGAAATGGTGAAAATGGAGATCATTTATGAATATGCCCCTAAATGTGTAACCAAATAAAAGGTACCCATGTTAAGAGTGAGTGGGACATTTTTACAAACTATAAAATGTGGGGCGCAAATAAGGCAGATATTGTTATCACAAAGGATATTATTGTAATAAGAGGTAAGCTTAGTGTTTGGGGATGTGGGTTGTCATCAGGACCACTAAGCAGGTTCTGTAAATCATCATACGCATGGCCAGTTGTTCCCAATATTAGCACCTGTCATAACAAATAGTCCATTGATTGTAAGAATGTCAACTGGGGAGATCTCGAAACAAGCTCTGTTAGGGGAGTTCTAGATTAGTAGTGCTCACCTCTGGTTTCATGTATTAAATGCTACGATTTCAGGAGCAAAACCTGCTTGCCTCTGCTTATCAGACACTGTCAGAATGGCTTGATTTTTGACCTTTTATTTGACATGATTTTATAATGTATTCGGCTGGGAATAGCTGGGAGTCAATCGTAGCAACAAAAATAGTCTCTATTTTTTCAAATTTCTCCTGATTCTATCTGTACTCTATATATGTTGATGTATATTTTTATAACACATTTTTTTATTTAAAATGAATATCTCTGCATCTAGTAAAGTTAAGTTAGCTTGATAGTTGTGGGAGGTATAAGCAGAATATGGATTCCAGGTGCTTGTGCCAACGTTTCTTTCCATTCAGTATTTAGCATCTGCCTCTTAAAACCTTTTTTTTTGTCATGAAAAGAAACTCTGATTATTGGTTTTACAGAGAGCTTTTAAAAATAGGAATGAGCTAATTCACACTATTCAGTGCAGAGGCCCTCAGTAAACCATTACTTTTTATTATGGACATAACAGCTGCAATGAAAAGTGGTCTGTTTACAATACTAATTATAGCAGAATATACTAGTGTATATATTCCTTGAAAAAAACGCAGAGGTCTTTCTAATCATTATATCCAAACTCCAGTAGTCCTTTATTACATCTTTTTAGAAGGAAACATTTTCTAGACCAAACATATGAAAAAATTATACCTGTCGTGGCCAACTGAGAGGCTAACTACAGACAACATTTCTGGGATATAAAGGGGGTTATTCAATAAAAGTACTTATCGTTTAAAATGGTACTAATTTTGCCCCAACCAATCAAATGTTAGCTTTCAAATGTTACAGAAGTTCTGATTGGTTGGGGCAAAGTTAGCACCATTTTAAACGATAAGAACTTTTATTGAATCTCCCTGAAAGTATATATACATTTATAATTCTGCACTTTGGAAATGTATAAACTTTATGATGTGATTATTGAGAGTACACTATTTAGAATGTGTATCACTTGTTATACAGATTACAGGATTTATTTAAATACATAATATCACTTGGCATATCTGTATTCAATTAGATCAACTGGACTTGAAGTTTAGTTCTTGAAGACGTTTCGCTAGTCATCTGACTGGCTTTCTTAATTCAGAATGACTTGTACAAGAATCTGTGGCAATTATGTACCCTGGAAAATCCCAATTAGCATATCACAGTCAGGTCTTAAGGGCATGATTGCATAATGGCTAAGAGGTGTTATAGAAACGCCCAGGGTAAGGTGTCAAAACAGAATTGTACATGGCAGACAGTTGGTGTCGAACCCCCCACCTCTATTTAGGCTTGGTTTCTTTATTTTCACATAAATGGCCTCCTTAGGTACTTAACACCTGGCTGAGATATGCTAATTGGGATTATCCAGGGTACATAATTGCCACAGATTCTTGTACAAGTCATTCTGAATTGAGAAAGACAGTTGGATGACTAGCGAAACATCTTCAAGAACTAAACTTCATGTCCAGTTGATCTAATTGAATACAACAGATATACCATGACCTGGATGAATGAACCTTCACAAGCAAATATCACTTGGTGTTTGGCTGACACATTGCATTGAGTTTCGCAAAGTTCCAGCAGTGCACTCACCTATATATCCCTCCTGTACACTCACTATTATATGCATATAAAGTATAGAACTCACTTATATTTTGTAAACAAAAAAATGATAAAGTTTATAAATGTACTTACATTGCTGGTACCCCTATTTTAATATGACATAGTCAAAATGGAAGGTTTAGTGACAGCTCTGTCACTGCTTAAAGTATAAGTTTAAATTAAATGAGATTTCCTGCCTCTCCTTCTGTTGTGGGTAAGTAAAAGCATGTCCCGTTGCACCCCCACACTGCCGTGCTCGTGGGTGTGACATCAGCATGTGCACGGACGTCACATCAGCGCGCACAGGGCACAACAGATCGCGCCTTTACTGACCCACAACAGAAGGAGAGGCAGGAAATCTTACAAGTAAGCTCAGGAGGGCCCTAGGAAAAAAAAACAGGAACAGGTTACTTAAAGCTGCAGCTTCCAAATACAATTCAGTTAATTTTAGAGTGTACTTATCCTTTAAACCTCTGCATGTGTTACTCTGAAAGGAAGTGTAAGGAAGTTCCTGTTTTTACATCCAACTGTGTGTGGTTTGTAAAACATGTGACAGTTTTAGCCAATCAAAAAGAAGACTTCCTGTTGAGGGAGGGTCCGGCTGTTTTTTGCTACATAGGAAGTCATGTGTCTAAGTACATAAAGGAAAAACTTGCATGTCTCTGCCTATTTCTCTGAGTATGCCAGGAGTGAGAGTTTTTTTTTCCCTCTGTTGAGCTATTGGTAATTTAATAGGATGAGGCTGTGAAGTACCATCTGTTGTAAGAAACCTTATTCAAAAACAATGGAGACAGGCTACAGGGCATAAAACTAGCCACCATAGGCAAAGGTGCATGTGTATGTAAATATAATATCAAAATATCAACAAAGAGCAAAGATACACAGCACACTATTAAATATACCAAAAGTGTATATACACTCCCTTTAATAAGGTAGTACCCAGGGGATAGACAGTGATAGCATATAAAACATTAAAACCATATATACAAAATTACTAAAACCTCCATATGTAGAAATTAGTTGTAAGTACAACCCTTACTCAACCTAAAAGTCCCTTTGCAAATCCTAAGAACAGTCATAAACTTATCTGTCCAGTCGCAGGTGCAATTAAGGTAACATCATGGGGATATTCATCCATGCCCAGTGTAAGGTGAGTAGGTTCTACAATGGGGGAAAAAAGCAAAAAGAGAACGCTATACGCGTTACGCCTCTACACGAGGCTTTCTCAATAGCGTGTATTCTCTAAAGCTGCCGGCATCTATAAGGAAGTAAAGTCCCGCGAGATCGGGATAACGTGATGACGTCACCGAGATCTACGTCCCATGATAGGCGTCCGTAATTCACAGACTAAGGTGCCTGCACGAACGGGATCACGTAATGACCTCATGGCGTCAAAGTGCGTGTATCCGACCCAGGGTAAGATAAAAGATATAAAGGCTAAGCTACAAGCGTCTCACTACTCATGAAGCATCAAGGGAACTCACTGAGAGATTTGTCGCCAGGGGGCTATCCTGGGGCTTGCCGAAAGGGAAAGGCAGAAGAAAGAGACAGGAAGAAGAAGGAGAACCAGAAGAAGAAAGGAAAAGGCAGAAACAGCTAAACTCTCACAAATCGATCTTTACATAACAAAAAAACCAAAGAGTATGATGGCCTAGTGAGGTACTAACCACGTTTGGTCAAGAATGGCACTCATTGAGACAAATATTAAATAAGTCATGGCACAATTGAAGAATGATGACAATGTGGTTCGTTTTGTTCTAGACACTCCCTCTTTGACAGCTCGACGGAGTAGGAACATATCTGATATGCTCACCAGGAGCCATTATAGATGACCCAGGAAGTAAGTACATACCACAGGCCAGAAACTGAAAGGTACTTTTCCATGTGGAGATGTGGTTTTTGCACATATAGGTACAATAGGGTCACAGTAAACGACTCTGAGGTAGGGATACATTTCCTATCACTCAATACTTTAATTGCAGAGTGAATGCTTTGATATGTGATACAATGTCCTTTCAATATATATACGTAGGCAAGAATCTCGCAAATGAAGCAGAGACTATCTAAACATTTGTCGGATATAAGACTGGCAGGGAGACATAAGACAGAAGGTAAGACATTGATACTATAGCAGAGCACTTCTTGGACATCATGGGGGCAGCTATAAAGATCTAAAGATCAGCGGCTTACACAAAGTAGCTGTCACCCTGAGAAGGGGTGACACTGATAATATGCACTTCGAGTGTGACAGGTGGATCTACCAATTAAGACTTTGTACCCTAGGGGTTTGAATGAGGCCCTTGACTTCTCTCCCTTTCTTTAATAACTTTGTACTTGCTTTCCCATCTTTAAAAATAGACAACAACAGCGGGGCAATAACGTTTTTGGAATTGTTGGAATTATCAACTAATTCACCATAATCTAATCAACGATCTCGTATGATCCATATACCTGTTGTAGTGCTGACATATGTCTGGATATATACCAACCATCAACCATTTCCATGATCTTCATCTACACACATCACTACGATCATCACCATTAACCATTCCTCATCATCCATTTCTTCAAATATCAATCATCAACTTTTTCATCTCTTTTGCATGATTTGGAGCCTCATTTTGGGATTACAATACAGCAATTATTTATTATTTATTATTGATCATTATTGGGGATTTGAGAAAATCATGGTTCCCCACAACATTGTCTTTTCGGACCAACAACTCATGTGGGCATAGTTACTTTATATTGTATGCTTGACCATGCATTGTTTCATATGTAAATTGTATATAATTGTTCAGTAGGTTTGGGCATATTTATGTATAGGTCTACTTGCCTTTTTGATATTTTAAGGATATTAGTATATGTATATGGAAGCAAATTGATACTAGCCGGGCATCTTTCAAGCAAAGATCTGTATAGATCCTTTTCATCTATTTAAGCTACTTGGTAACCATAGAGCACTATGGGTACTGTAGTTCACTGCCTAGACGCGATCCAGGGCGGAGCAAACCATTTGTAGTGAGACGCTTGTAGCTTAGCCTTTATATCTTTTATCTTACCCTGGGTCGGATACACGCACTTTGACGCCATGAGGTCATTACGTGATCCCGTTCGTGTAGGCACCTTAGCCTGTGAATTACGGACGCCTATCATGGGACGTAGATCTCAGTGACGTCATCACGTTATCCCGATCTCGCGGGACTTTACTTCCTTATAGATGCCGGCGCAGCTTTAGAGAATACACGCTATTGAGAAGCCTCGTGTAAGGCGTAACGCGTTATTATGCTCTTTTTGCTTTTTCCCCCATTGTAGAACCTACTCACTTACACTGGGCATGGATGAATATCCCCTGATGTTACCTTAATTGCACCTGCGACTGGACAGATAAGTTTATGACTGTTCTTAGGATTTGCAAAAGGACTTTTAGGTTGAGTAAGGGTTGTATGTACTTACAACTAATTTCTACATATGGAGGTTTTAGTAATTTTTGATATATGGTTTAATGTTTTATATGCTATCACTGTCTATCCCCTGGGTACTACCTTATTAAAGGGAGTGTATAGACACTTGTTAGATTTAATAGTGTGCTGTGTATCTTTGCTCTTTGTTGATATTTTAATCTGTTGTAAGAAGGCTCTATTTTATTGTATGCTCTGTGGAGGGCTTTTTGCCCCTTTATGCCCACCTCACCTTAACCTAAAAAGCTGACTGGTATCTTGTGCTTCCAAGTCCTACCCTATTGAAAGACATTAAAATGTGTCCTGCACTGATGAAATCTTTTAAGATTGAAACATGGCATCTCTTCTAGGCCTTCTGGCTAAGATCAAATGTAGTATATGTTCTTATCAGGACACCACACATTTGATCAAGGCCTAAAGCTGAAAGTGTCACTTCCCGGTGCTTTCAATTAAAAAATAAAAAAACTGAATTATGGCAGGATAGTTTGGGTTCTTTATAGGACCTCAGATTTTCCAATATTGAATCCTTTCTATTACAGACACTCTGGTGGCAATTTTGTGTTAATGGGGAGCATGTTTAGTGGAGGACCTTATGTAACTTGCCACTTAATCTATGAGAGGGAAGATACAGCTCTGCCCCGCAGTTGTACTTCACTGAGATATTCTCACTGAGCTACACTTATAGGCAAAGATTGACAGCTCCACTACAATCTAAAAGGTGGCGCTGTTGTGTGTAAATAAAGATGTTTGGTATTTATAGCCCTGCATAGCCCCAAATACATGATGACATTAAAAGAGAAGGAAAGTCCAATAACAAGTTACGTTCAGATGATTCCCCATATAATAAAAACATGATCTGCTATATTCTTAACTTTAAAAATACAATAAGTTGCCTTGAAATTGATATGTTTGTGGGAGTTCCCCTTCTTCCCAAGCTTTTCTGCTTCTGGTAACACTGCATGCACCATATGGCTCAAGCCACATAGACTTGAATAAGGAATCAGTTTGTGTAAGTAGCAAGTTACTGTTGCAGTGAATCAGTGTCTCACTGAAAACTACCTGCTTCCAATTTGGTAATCTGATTGGTTGTATACAGTATATGGCGATTTTGCATTTGTCAGTACTCAGGTTTAGCTGACTCTATAGACATTTCTAGCCCTAATTTTATATTTCAGAATATTTTTGTAGTGTAACCTGTTTATATTGTTAGTGTCAGTGACAGTCCGGGAGGCAGCCAATGGGAAGACACGCCTCCTTGCAGAGCGCATCTTCCCATTGGCTGCCTCGCGACCTGTCACTCAAAGTGCCAGTGGGGAGGATCGGACCGGAGCGACGAGGGAGATTACAAGTAGTGCAAGACTTTTGTAAAGTACCCAGAGGTGAGGACTTAGTGTTTTAGGTCCTCACCCTGGTAAGTATAATTGTCCTTAAGATTTGTTTTAGACCAATTAGCGTTTAGGACTGTGGTTAGGCAACACTATAAAATAGCAAGAGTGCTTTCATAACAGCTTACTGTAGTTTTATTAAGCAGTCAAACAAGCAGGATGTGCCATTGTACTTTGGTATGAAATCAGCAAGGTTATGGTTGCTGGCTTTTATGTCCTGATTGGACTGCTAATGTATAGCCTTCAGTTCTGGGAGTTCTTACTTATGAGACAGCTCTCTGCTCAAAATTAAATATTTGTTGAGCAGTACATGAAAATAGATAGATAGATAGATAGTCATCTTAAAGTCTCTGCCTTCATTTATATGCTCCCCTTCTAAACTGTCATTCCCCCCCTCCAAGCACTTCCTGTTTTCCCCAGCATAAAATCTTCACTGCACAAAAGGGGGGCTGTGGGAGCACTCCTGTTGCAAAATTACTTTAGAACAAATAGTGGAAGTGCTACTGATCTGACCAAAACATTAGAACAAATAAGAAAAGAGATGATGAAATCTTTACTGAGCATGCTTCGCCCCTGGTGGCGGAGGGCGTGGCAGAGGTCTGGTGATGTCACTTAACCTACTGGACACAGTAAAATTGGATGAAATAACTTTGTGTATGTGCAGTGACTGGCCACACCCCTAACCTCAGTTACATGCTCACTTGCCTAATCTGTCCTGTAAAATGATTGGCTAGAGGCTTTTAGTGCATGTGACTAACTGTACCAACTGTTACAATTTCCTGCAATATGTTAGGACTGAGCATGTGTAAAGAACATAATGGTTAGTGACCACACTGTGATACTGGAATGTTGGGAAATAAAACACAAACCCCATGTTAGTAAGGTAAATTTCTCAACAACCATATTAAAATGAAAGGTGAGACACTTATTAATGATTTTATATCAAGGTGTTCTACATCCTGATTCAATGTTGCTCTGCGAGTTTAGTTGTCCTTTAAAACAAGTCATGTCTGCAAGTCAGATAAAAGGTTTTATACCATTAGGCTGTACTGTATGTTATTATGCCAGTGGTTCTAGAAACATGCATTAGCCATAGGACATGTAGAAGAAACTTTGCATGTCTCTGTCCATTTCTCTATGAAAGCTGGGAGTAAAAAATTATAATTTATTTATTTTTATTTAAAGGGTTTGTCCACTCACAAAAGTAAAATGGGGTTAATAGTTTCCATTAGTTTCCATGTTTACTAGATACAGGTCCTGCAATTTAAGTTGGGGCTGTCACTTCCCTGTATTCTGCTATTTCAATCTCCGACGCACCAGCTCCATCTACAGATGGCTGAAACTAGCTAGTTTAGCCTTGAACATTCAAAGATCCTCGAAAATGCGCTCCGAACTCCCGAAATCCGGACGATCCATCTGGATTCGGATGGATCATTCGGATTTCGGAACTGAGGGGTTCAGTGTTGGATCAAGATCTGTGTCAGACTCGGATCCCATCTCTAGTTCCGATGTGCATGTGCATGTTCCCTGCAGTGTCGGAAAGCTTGACCCCACTCTGGCATAGAGAGCTAATTGGAACGGAACAGTTACATTCCCATGGCTATTAATGAGATGCAGATACTGCAAAGAGGCAGATAGCAGCGGGTGACAGCTGATAAGTGTATGTTGCTCCTTGTATAATAAAATAAACTTGATTTGTACATGAATAGATGTTACTTGGGTTTTCTTTTTTTGGGGGGTGGGGTGGGCTTGTGAGAACAAAGCATTTGCAGTCTGGACAAGTTAGCAGGGTTCTGGATGTTATTTTGATTTAATGCAAAAACATTATTTGGACTGTTTTTATGCACGTAACAAATTTGGATATGTAAATGTCTAAATTAAATTTGTATAAATATCAAATATAGATTTTTATTGCACAAATGAAATATGATTTTATTTAGACTACACATTTCACATTCTGCTTAGGGAAATGCCCCCAAAACTAAGTGGAACTTCTGGAGGCTGTTGCAAAGGTTAGATAAAGATTTTTAATTTTTTTATTTTTAAAGTCAGACAAAGGGTTGTGGGGATGGGTACTACATTATAATAAAAAAAAACTTTAAGGGATTTTTGTGAATGAACATACCCTTTAATGCTGTTTTTATAGCATAAGTCTGTGAAGTACCTTCTTTTTAAAGAAGGCTCTTTTTCTTTTTATGCTCTGTGGAGGAATTTTCGGTTTTAAACCCACCTCACCTTAAGCTATATTGCTGACTGGTATCTTGTAGTCCCAAATCCAAACCCACAGAGGCCATTAAACTGTTTCTTGCACTGATATAATCAAACATAATTGAATATTGCTTCTTGTCCTTTTGGCCAAGAACAAGTGTAGTAGTTGTTCTTATTAGAAGAGAGGGAATCAAGAGCTCCTAGATGTAGAGGGGTGAATAGGTCTGCCAGCTACACAATTTTCTCTATGTCTTAAGTCGAATGCATATGGAAGCCTGGGCCTCTGTTATGTCACAATCTGGTTCCCCCATACGAGCACTAGGTAATTTTCTTGCCTTTGCTGGCTATGGCTTAGCCCTTAATTAGTGCACTCCATTAATTAGCCTGGATGTATTAGCGCCCTTTTTAATTGCACTATGCACTTATTCCCCACTCCCTACTAAATTTGTTTTGTTTTGTTAACATTTGTGGCAGGACAGACGTGATCCTTTTTTGGGACCTCAAAATCCTATAAACGTACTCATTTTTTAGGAAAAAAAATCCAGTCCACACAGCCTCCTCTTCCAGAGGAACAGCTTCCACTTTCTTAACAACGTTTTCTCTGCTGATCCTAATCAGTCTTAAAAGAAAACCTGTTTCCCTAAGGAGCTGAGAATTTACCCCTCCCTACACTAGTGACTTTCTGGAAAAAAACAGACCATGTCCAATTTTAAGTTGTTTGGGGAGGTTTTTGGGGGGGGGAAAAATATTATAAATATTTTTAATATATAGATATATATATATATATATATATATATATATATATATATAAATATATCACTCTTTTAACGTAATGAAAATCCCAGCTGGATTGCAATTTGATTCCAAAATTACTGTTAGTAAGTGGACAAGTTATTTCTTAAAAAAAAGTGAAATAATTCGCTGGTACAGAAACCAGAGACTGGAACCTAGTTTAAGTCATAGATTTTTCAGGTCTTTGGTCTGGAAAATGTATTGTATCTGTTGCCAATTTGAGGACTTAAATAAAAAGTAATTTCAGTTGCAATGAACCGGATGGCTGCATGACATATTTGTGCCCAATTAAGTAATGTTCAGTGATATATTCCCTCAATGCAAACAAATAAAGAGAGTTGTCTTCAGTAACCCCAAAGTGAATGGATTTCAAGTGATTTGAAAGATTGCATGCCAGATCTGACATTCTGTTGAGTTAGATTTGCAGATGAGAAATAATTTGTCCTGCAGAGCTGCCAGGCACCTTCTCTGATGTGAACTATATATCCTGTACAGTCAAATTTCATGGGAGTCAGGCAGAACAGTGGTGGATATTACTTTACGGAGTTGTTTACTTCTACTCCACAGCCCTGTTTCTTCTTTGTACTTTTATACCTGTAATCTGAAAGGACTATTGTTCAGACATTTCTTTAGCAACCTAGAAAAAGTAAAACTTCCCACATTATAGTCTATGTGAAAATATTATAAAGCTAATAACACTCAAAAATAATGTCTGGATTGTCTAAAGAAGTAGATAATCCTATACAAAAGACATCGGGCCATATTTATAACCGGTCGATAATAGCGCCGGAAAATTACAGATGCACATCGCTGCAGAAAAAATACCGCTATCACCATATTTATAATGGCGAGCGGCATCACGGTGAAATGCGGCCGCTATGTGTGGCGGTAATTTTAGCTATATTCGTGGCGATACTGCACTTAGGACTGGGAGGGGATGCCGAGAAAGGATCGGTGCGGGTGGTAGCATTCCTCAGAGGGGCCTTGTCCTCCCATGGCGAGGGTGGTATGCCCACCCCGCCCTCGCCCCCCGTGGCAGATGCGACCACCCGCCACAACCCCTTCCCAGCAGCCCCTCCCAGCCCCCCCCCACCCCCATACTCTCGTGAGGAGGGGGAGGGAAGGGCCTGCTGGGGGGGGGGAGGGACCCTCCAGAGGGGGCACTGAAAAGTGCCTTTTGGGGCTTAAGGGGTCCCTCAGCTCGAGCTGGGACCCCCCTCCTGGCCCTATCAGAGCCTTTGCAGCACTTACAAGTGCCCTTGCGGCTCTGACAAGAGCCCTTTTGGGGCTTAGGGGTCCCGCAGCTCGAACTGGGACCCCCTTCCCCGGCCATATCAGGGCCCTTGCGGCACTTACAAGTGCCGTTTGGGGCTTAAGGGGTCCCGCAGCTCAAACCAGGACCCCTCTACCCCGGCCATTATAAGGGCCCCTGTGGCACTTACAAGTGCCTTTGTCAGGGTCCCGCAGTTCAAACCTGGACCCCCAGTGAGCGGCTCTTAAAAGAGCCTTTTGGCGGTGTCTTCTTGCTTCCAGCCCCGGCAACACCAGCTCCGCTGAGGCGGCCGACCCCCGAGAGGTACCCCTGCCGATGTTGCCAGCGTCTTCGGGCTGGCAACAGATGTCTCTGATGCCAGGCAGGCTCACTGCGGCCGCCAGTGGTTTACATGTATTACATTAACCAATCAGATTTCAGAATATTTGATTGGTTAATGCAATACATGTAAATCAAGCATTAAAAAATTGACCAATCAGAAACGGATTAGGGTTTTCTGCAAAACTTTATAAATAGAGGCGGCGGTAGCTGTTCCGATAGGCGCGAAAAGTTAACGAGGCATCCGCTTTCTGGCCATTTATAAATCGCAGTAATTGCGATTTTGGTGAAAATGCCAGGAAAAGTGGCCGTGAAAAGATAACGCTCATTTATAAATATGCCCCACTGTTTAATATAAATCCATTTTTGGCTAGAAACATTTCGTCTGATTGCAAAAATGTATTGACAAAGTTATGTCTGCTGTACACACTTTCTAGTACTAGACAATTTAAATAAGAAGATGGATGTATGTTTTGCTTCATAACACTATGACCAAAGCTTAATACACTGATAACTATGAGGGAGATTCAATAAAAGTTCTTATCGTTTAAAATGGTGCTAATTTTGCCCCATCCAATCAGATCTTATTTAACATTTGAAAGCTAACAACTGATTGGTTGGGGCAAAAATAGCACCATTTTTACATTTTTTATTGAATAACCCTGTAAGTGATTTAAAAAGATGTTGTGGTGCAGACCCTTATTAGAGATGGAGAAGGCTTTGCCACAAATTTGGTATTCTTGTGATGTTGCAAAACCACAATTTTTTGCATTTTTCATTTGTACAGCTTTTTTTCAATACCATAATGCAATGTACAATGATAGCATGTCGATCAGCCAAATGTGGCTATTTTATTTTATGCTATAAATCACTGTTTCCTTTTCCTGCACTGGCTGCATTTCTCATGTTACAGAACATCATGTACTGGACATCATGAAAGCTTGAGATAACCATGGTGTTTAGGATAATACTTTTGTTAATTTTGGGCAATTGAAGGGTTTTATAGCATATGGTTAAAATTACAAAGAAGTTGTTTAGTTCACCTTTAATCATTTTTGAACAGCATATTGCATTCTTCTTTGAACCCTTTATATGGGGCACAAGAAATTGTTATCCCCTCTCACACTTTTGTAACCCTATGGTGTAGAAAACAAGCACAAAAAACATGATCTTGATGGATTTTTTTGTAATTGTGTTGTACCACAAAATGATTTACGCAATAAAGTATTATCAGGGAGATTCAATAAAAGTTCTTACCAATCAGATCTTATTTAACATTTGTAAGCTTACATCTGATTGGTTGAGGCAAAATTAGCACCATTTTAGACGATAAGAACTTTTATTGAATAACCCTGTATATTTTAAAGTTAGTTTCTTAAGGGATCGAATTTCTTTCAACAAAAGACTGTTATTGCTGTAGTGAAAATGAGATTAATGCAACAATGATAAAAAAAAAAAAAAGTAATGGTAATGCCGGTGTGCTTATACAGTGTATAAGAAAACTTTAAAAACTCTTAAATGGATTTGGACAATTATAACAAGGCAGCAAATTACATGTAACTAGCACTGATTAAACGGTATCTTATGTGTGGCATCATCATTAAGAAGATCATGCATGTGATTAGTCTCTTTTTACTAAGTTCTAGAGAATATTAACTATTCATTTTGAACTTCGGTAATAAATAAGTAAAATATAATGAAACGGCAAAGGAATAATTTACTCACTGTCACAAATAATAAATGAATTAGATAATTAGCTATTTTTTTCCCTACAGTCTCCAGTTTCTGGATTTATTTCAGGCAACTGTTTGGTTGATCAAGTAAACAGAATGTAATATTTCATTAGCCTATGGAAATCAATAACTCTTTCTGGTTTTGAAAAATACTCAGGGTTATCAGGTGACAAGAAATCCAATGATATGCAAAAAGTGAAAGAGATTGCCTTCAGGGTGTATCGACACACGTCTAAGCTACTTAGGTTTGACATGATTTAACCACTGTCCTGTCACTTTTAATGAGGATGCTTCTTTGCCTTACTACATAGACTCTTAATCTTACTTCTCAAGGTGCAAAGCAATGCCCTTGAATTGAATACACTGAACTACCCAATCCCCAAATAGTTATTGTCTTCCTGCATATAGCTAATGCTCAAAACTGTTTTATTCAACTATATATATACTATATACAGTATTGGGATTCTTGTGAATCTGAGCATACAGTGCATTAAAACTAATGAAGAATACATTTATATGTGAAGAAAGAGAGAGAGAGAGAGAGAGAGAGAGAGAGAGAGAGAGAGAAAGAAAGAGAAAGAAAAAAAGAAAGAAGTGTGTTATTAAAAATGTGTAAAATGGTCTTGCTTTTGTTTTAAAAACAATACAATTGCGACAGAATTTCTCTAAAACAATGTTTCAGGGAAAGGCAAATATAAGAATTCTTTCAACTATGTTCCAATGGACTGCTAAAGGCCCCATATTCACTAAATCCATGGATATTATTCATCCAGTAGCTCTGACATGAAGCCCTACTCATTTTAATAAATGGACATTATGAGATACATAAGGCTCCCTGGGCATAATAGCTGTACTCAAAAGTGTTTAATCGAAATTATACATAATTTATAAGAAGGGATCATTTTTTTATATCTGAAATTGTTAAAGTGGTTATTTAATTATTGAACAAAACATCACAGTATGATAAAAGCATATTGTTAAAATGCACATTCATTTGGCTTTTACTCTCTCTCATAATATTTTTCCATTTGTCGGCATCATTGCTTGAACTGTTAAAAAGTCCCTTTCAAGTGCAATTAATAATATACATTTTTCTGCATTTTCTCCTATATTGCATATTATTTAGTTCCCTATTGGAGACATTGAACCTTATATATATATATATATTTTTTTTTTTTACTGCATATGAATTGGACAATATTAATTCTTGCACTTTTTGCATTAAGATAGAATTCTGTATCTCAACTGCAATACAGTACATTTATCCTATGCCTTGGAAGATAACATTGATTTCATTAATGTGGTACAAATCTGTAACGTGGGTCACTTTTTAGGTAAAAACTATCATTTTTAAAGAAGAAAAAAATCTCTGGACAGAGCAAGCCCTTGCAGTTTAATGACTCTGTCCCTTTATTCAATTATTCAATAAACTTTATTATTCAGTAAAAGTTACCGGTCCATCTAATTAATATAACGTCACCAGGGACTATACATTTGTTATGCACGCCTTACCGGCCCAAGATGCAAAATTCATTGTTTCCTGAATGTAGTGCACAGTGGGGTCTTGGTCAGGTAACAAGCGATTCTTTCACTCCCCGGTCAACTACACATTTAATTTTGGGTTTGATGGGTTTATAAATTTTTGATATTGGGTTTTTCGTAATTTTCCCCAGAATTTTCAATCTGTCTAGGTTTCAAATGTCCCTTTCATTGAATATTTGATATTCTAAATGATTAAGACCTCAAACTTTTTTTGACCTCGAACATTTGACGTCGAACATTGAAAATGATCATATAATAACTGCTTGTGAGAAAGTGATTTTTTTTATTTTAAACTTTTCTGCATTGATACATGTTCCCCAGGCCATTTAGGACCCTAGGCAATTAAAACATAGTTAATATTGAAATTAGACAAGAGATTAAACAATGTTAATTTTCAAAACTTCAGCTCCCAGTGACTTCTATTGGGCTAGTTTTTGGATTTTCTAACTTTTGAAAAATACTATTTTGGATCAAAACTTGCAGGTTTGGTTAATTTCTAGTGTTCTGCGCTATCACCAAAAACATTAGGAGATGGCACAGCCCCTGTAAAATGATTGTAAATAGCATGCTAACCTTAATTTTAAATAGCATGCTAACCTTAAATTTTAGTCATTTTCTTTTTAAGTTCACAATTTTCTAAACAATGAAAAGGTTATCCAGGGACAGGGTCTATTTTAGAAAATACTACATACCCTAAAATACTAGGTCACTGGCTTTTAACACAACGTAGGATATGTTACAGAGGCAGTGCAGACTAGGAACTGAAATTTACAGGACTATAACTATAAGTAGAGATGGACTAGAGCCGAACGGACCTCTCGAACTATCCCGGACCCAGATTTTCGATACTTTGCGGACTTTTGATAATTATCGAATGTTCGAAAGTTCGAGGCATGTGAGTAAATATCGAGTAAATATCGAATATCGACTCCGAGAGTAAAATGTCTATTATACCTATACGGGAGTAAATACCGAATTCTCGAATCTGCGAGTAAAATGTCTATTATAACAATCTTCAAGTAAATATCAAATTCTCGAATCCGCAAGTCAAATATCATACCTATATGCGAGTAAATATCGAATATCGAATCCGTGAGTAAAATGTCTATTATACCTATACGCAAGTAAATATTGAATTCTCAAATCCGCGTGTAAAATGTACATTATACCTATACGCGAGTAAATATCAAATTATTGAATCCGCGAGTCTTTTATGGGATAATTATCAAATGTTCAAACGCGAGAGCTCGAAAGTAGTGCGCGTGAGAGTAAAATCGAGTTTTTGAAAGTCCTGGATATTTGAACATGTTCCCCAGACCATTTCCCAGGTCCCACAGCCATTTACATTAAGTTACCATTAATATTTTAATTATATTTCATTCCAACTTTTCGAACTATTAAACTCCCATTGACTCAAAAGGGTCCGTTTTTTCGAAAGTTTGGCCATCTCTTACTATAAGAAGAGCTAGAGACATCACACTAGGCTTTGAAAGTTTGAAAGGTCTTCCATCTTAGTAACCAGACATCAATTTACATTTTGAAATGACAAGGAAAAAATTTCTTTGCTGCAATCTTTACTGCTAAAAATATTTTGTGAAAACATTTATAAACATACCAGGAAAAATATACCTTGTTCTGATCAATTAAAGACATGTATGCACTAATGTTACTTATTCTCTTGAAATGGAAAATGTGCTATTCGAGGAGTACTAAAATTTATCAGAGGAAATCTATACAGCAATATCAAAAATATAATAAATACAGATTTGCAAACATTTCAGTACTACCTACATTTCATATATTTAATAATAACTAGGCCATTCACAGGGTAACATTGGGAGGTATGTCTAAACCAGTTGTGCATGAAAGGCAATGCCTCAGGGATGAATTAAAATAAATGCCTTCCCATTGGAATGTTTTAATACTTGATCCCCATTCAAGGGCTGTTCTGCTCGCCTTACCATAAGATAAATGTGCTGATTGAAATAGTTTCCATGAAATCTGTAGCTATTCTAATAACTAATCCACAAAGCATGTTTCTTTCCTGTCTAATCTTGTTTCTAAGTCAAGTGCACAGAGTGTCTACAATGAAAGTATGGGCAAGTGGACAAATTTAAAAGTAAGCAATATATTTTTCCAACTTGCTTAAATTAAACGATTTGTTTTACAGACTAAAAAAGAATGTAAAAACCAACATTGGGGGAGAGCTATACAGATATATGTAAGACATAGCAAATACAGACATGGAAATACTTCAGTACTACCTACATTTCATATATTTACTACTAAGCCATTCACATTGGGAATTATGCCCAAACTAGTTGTGCATGAAAGGCAATGCCTCAGGGATGAATTAAAATAAATGCCTTCCCATTGGAATGTTTTAATACTTGATCCCCATTCAAGGGCTGTTCTGCTCGCCTTACCATAAGATAAATGTGCTGATTGAAATAGTTACCATGAAATCTGTAGCTATTCTAATTACTAACCCACGAAGCATGTTTATTTATTTGCTGTCTAATCTTGTCTAATGTCACTGAGCATCTATAGTCAAAGATGGGTGGGAGTAAGCAATCTATTTTTCCAACTTGCTTGAATTCAAAAATTTGTTCAACTTGCTTAAAAATCATTAATTTCAAATCTTAAAGATGAGTAGGATTTATTTTGTATGAAATAAGGCTTCATTAAAGTGTTCATACATGGAATAAATTGGTTGTATGATGGGGTCCAGGAGACAGTCAAATACCACATACTGTAAATACTTGAGTATAAACCGAGGTTTTAATTTTTTAAAAATAGCCTGAAAACTGAACCTTTGTCTATATTCAGGTCAATCACTCACCTGTTGGACACCTTTGTCCAACAAAACAATACAGAATCAGAAGGCAGTAGTGGTCGTAATTTCTACCCTCAAGTTATACTTGAGTCAATCAGTTTTTACAAATTTTTCTGTTAAAAATAGGTACCTCAGTTTATACTCGGATCGACTTATATTCAAGTATATATGGAAAAGTAGAAAAGCCCTATTTACTTCCATATTTTCATCTCCTTTATAATAAAGAGAAGGTTCACTATAAACCTTTTAGTCTATACATATCATTTAGATCCAGTGGTTACATTGTATTTAACTTGTCAATCCACTAAAATTCATTTTGTAACAGCTGTCTGTCCCATCCTCTTATAGGCATTTGTACATTTATCGTATATCCCGAAAAGACCAGATGTTTCAAATAAGAAGAATTAGTTCTACTGATAAAAAGCTTGGAAATGCACTAGGCAATATGATACGGATATTTGTAGGCAGAGGTTACAAAAGAAAAGAACAAGAAATACTGTAAGAAGGGAAGAAGTGCAGATTGGTATGATAAAATAACTTTAGGGAGAACTAAACCAAAATATTTATACTTAATAATCTGAAAGCATCCTCCCCAAGAACACCAATAAACTGTAAATTACCACTCTAGTACATGGCATTAAAGTAAAGTTAATCCCTGAAGAAGTGGATAAGATCATTATGTGTATATGCACTGTCTAGCCATACCTCCTGATTTGCCCCATGCCCCCCTATCTAATATATTTAGCAAGATTGGCTACAGATTACTAGTAGGTGTGACCTGCTGTAACATGTTCCTGCAGTAGTTTAGGAATGGACATGTACAGGAATGGACCACACAATACTGGATTGCTGGAAAATAAAACTAAATCCCCATGTTAGAAAAGTAAATTTCCCAGCACCCACAACAAAATGAGAGGTTAGACAAACAGTAGTGTTTTTTATGCCTTCTGACTCTTTTTATGAAGATTTAATTGCCCTTTAAACACATGGACCACAGCAACAAGATAAAAATAATTTCTCAGTCAAATTAAAGGAGAACTAAAGTCTTCAGACAACATTGTCCCAATAGACAGAGCACATTCACAAACATGCAACAAGCTGTGTCTCACATCTCCCTTTGCTGTGGCCATTGGGTGATTTATTAAAACAACCTGTGAGTACTAGGGGTCAGCTCCCACAATCCACCTTAGCTGGGTAAACCCCCAGCTAAGTGTCTGCGTGCAGGCACATGCTCGGTAGTGCTCAACAGAAAGTTGCAGCCTTGCTTCCTAGAAGCTGACAGCCCATCACATTACAGCACAGAGATCCTCCCTCTCCCTGACACAGAACAGGGATTTTAGTTTTTTGTTTTCAAACATTCAGTGCTCCTGTCCTAACAATTATATAATCCTTTACTTTTCATACAAAAGGCAGCATTGATGTAAGAAACGGAATACTAACATTTCAGCAAAAATGTAAAAAATAAGTCTGGGGAATAGAACCTGCAACTTGTACATTTACTCTGTCTAGCTAAAAGCAAAGCTCTTACCTCTTGGCTAACAGAGATACTATGTAGAACACTGGTACATGTAGAATCTTTTACTACATCTTGGAAACAAAAAATAAAAGTAAGTATGGGGATTCAAACTTCTGACCTTCTGGACAGCATGTTTTTAACACTGGCATCTTAGTGGGTGCACCACCAGGAAATAAGCTAAAATTTTAGGTACATTTAGAAGACTTATCTTTTTTGGAACAGTATAGAAACAAAAAAAGGGGTAAGTCTGGGGGTATTGACTTACTGGGGTAAGGGTAAGTCTGGGGTATTTGCTGTTGGCCTTACCCGGTGCGCCAACAGCAAATAAGCAGATAAGGCAGGTACATTTGGAAGCTTTATCTTTTGCTAGGAAAAGAATAGCTTGAAAGCTGCATTTTATTTTTCAGCAACTCACACTGACTGTTAAATAAATTGCAGGGTAACAAGCAGCTTTCAAAGTCTTATCAGGGACTTCAACATTGGTATATAGAAACACTCTGTGCATAGAGACAGTGAATACTGGGGTCAGGAGGCGTGGCTCTTTGATGACTTCATGGGCTGTGGGTTGTACTGGCAACAACATGGATGCCTTCTTATTTACAGAATCTATTACTTACATGTACTAAATGCAATTTACTAGAGAAGAATCTTACAATGTATAGGTGTTCTGGGGAGAAAAACTTTCCCATTAGGTTTTAAAAATTTTAAGTTTAGTTCTCCTTAAGGGAATCCATTTTGAGACACTTTAGAAGGTCACTAAATTTGAAAGGATATTCAAAGAACCTCCCATGTTTTCAAACAGAAGAGGTAGGAATATAGCTGACTGACTTGAACATGCTAAGCTTCAAAAAACAGCAAATGATAAATCGAGTAGCTTCAGGAAACCTAAAAGGGAATATTTGGATGTCTCAATTGAGCATATTATCACTCTAGTGATTAGAGGAGAGGACAAGAAAAAACAACTATTAAAAATTAAGTGGGCTAGTTAAATAAAATAAAAAAACACTGGTTTAAATACAACAGAACTACTGTGTCTAAATGATATTTATACTGTAGTATAAAATGTTTTTCTAACCTGAGGATCCAATGAGAAACATTTAGTGCTTGCCTTCAATAAACTAATTTTTTGTTTCATGTACCATACACAATTTTGACACTGTAACAGATTCCCAAAGCCAAGTTTAGGCACCCAAAACCAAGTTTGGCTTTACCGCAAGATGCAGTGTCACCTCAGAACAGTCCACATCAAAATTTACATCTGCTCCACAAATCCATTTGATGAAACCCAATGGTTTAGTGCATCCATAGTGAAAAAAAAAACATTTTAATTAGGCAAAACAAAGCAACAAGTAAAGTGAAGTAATGAATGTCAAAAGCAAAATACAATAACAGAAAAGTCTCTCCAGGTCCAGGAGTAACAGAGTCATGAAGTGAGAAAAGAAAACCTTACAAAAAGAGAGAGACCTCAGCAACTGAGGAACAGCAGAACTTTCAATAACATTTATGGAGCAATTAACCCTTTCACTGCCAGAAGAATTTTCAGGATTTTGCCCTCAATCGCTTTAGACTAATTTTACAGTAGGAAACCTTGCAGTAAATCAGGAATATTATACATTGTTTTTTTCAGCACAAAGTGTACTTTAACATGGTAACAGAATTTTGTAACTTAGAACCCATTCCACCCACGCCTAATAAGCAGCATCCCCAGAGAGCCTGCAAGGTTTGCCGTAAAAATGGGACTAGGCGAGATACAAGGTATTTTTGTCCTAAGTGCCCTAGCAAGCCTGCTTTATGTCTGAAGCCCTGTTTTGAGCGCTACCATACTTTGGTGCACTTTGAAAGTTAGATAGGATAGGAGGCTCTCTGGGGATGCTGCTTATTAGGCGTGGGTGGAATGGGTTCTAAAAACTGCTTTCCTACTAATCTAGCTGCATTATCATTACTAGGCATCTCCAGGACCTCCTCTACACTACCAAACAACATAGCTGGAATAAGCTGCAGCTGGAACTTATAATAGGACAGTACAGGCTCTGGTACCACTGTCTTGTAAACGAATTATGTAGGGCCGTTTGCAAAAGATAAATGGCTAATTTATTGAACAGAAATCAAGGGTAACTGAAGCAAAAAAAAAATATATAATAAAGACACTGAATATATTTAGCACAGAAAAGCAAAAAATGCACAAAAGTACTTCACTACACAGCAGGACTGGGGGTCAAAATCACAGATCCACTAGTCTTGTTGTGTAATAAAGAAATCAAGGGTAACTGAACCAAAAAAAGTATATAAAACTGAGATTGCAGAAAATTACAACACAAAAACAAAAATGGCTAAATAACTTTACCGCACAGCAAGACTGGGGGTCAAAATGACAGACCCACTAGTCTTGATGGGTAATAAAGATGTTAACAGTAAATTCAATCCCACAAGTTATCAGTAAGAGGGTGTGGGGGAGGGGTAGAGGGGTATATAGGGATATAAGAGGGGTATATAGGGATATAAGAGGGGTAAAACACAAAATATACACACAAAAACAAATACAATTATAGAAATAATATAAATAAACACCAAAATAAAAGAAACAGCAAAAAAAAATCCAGAAAAACTGTCAAAATCAAAATGAATGAAAAATACAAAATAAAAAAATATGTTGATTTTGTGTGTATTTTTGTGTGTATGTATATGTGTGTGTGTTAAAGTGTAAATATGTGTTTGTAAGTGTGTGTTAGTGTGTACTAAAGTGTGTAGATGTGTGTAATACAAAAAAAAAGTTTATAAAGTTTATAAACTAAATGTATGTGTGTAGTATGTGTAAATACTGTACCAGTCCAGAAGACAGATGATCTAAAGCAGGCAGCAAGGTAAATCCCAGCAGGAAACACAGCAGATCACAGCAGGAGGGCTCCAGCAACGTAATCCACCAGGTAAGTTGTGAGAAAAATCCAGCAGGGGGCGGTTCCTTTACACTGAACATCAGCAAGTCACTCCCCATGTGACTTGTGATGTCAGTGCCTTCCCATTGGCTGCTCGGCGATCGTGGACCGGGGAGAGGTAAGTAACCCGGCATTGCTCGTTGCCTAGGGGGTTTGCAAGAGCGGGGAAGCGGTTTCCCCGCTCTAACTTCAGGCATTCCGCTCCCGGACCCGGAAGTGCTGCAGATCGTGAATATACGATCTGTGGCAGTTTGGTACTTGTCTGCACAGATCGTATATTCATGATCTGTGGCAGGCAAAGGGTTAAATATCTTGCACACAAACAAACAGTACTAAACAATTAAACTCCAATAAATATTCCATCCCCTAGAGTGTTATTTTTGAAAGGCAATGCTAAATTTCACTGGCAAAACCCTGGGTTAAAAAAATGCCAGGTTAATGGTTATTTTTTGTTCAAACTTCAAAATTACATGATTTCATTGAGCAGCCCTAAACTGAGGCAAATTATAGCAACAAACTTATTTACAAACAATACAAGAAACAAACAATCACTGAGGGTGGGGTCTAATCCATTAAATTAAGTTTTGCTAAAGATATTAGAAGGAAGGGTGGGGGTATTTTAAAAGTTTATAAAGTCTTATTAAAGGGCAACTGTGGTTTCCAAACAAGTTAGGGTTAAATGAAAGCCTGCAGTATTTCCTTTATAATGAGCCGACAATCACATCTCTGGCTTCAGCCTGTGAGAAATGATATTGGGGTAAATTTTCAAACTTCCTGCTTCCAGTAGGTTAAGTGACATTACCTTTTCTCTGCATGCCCCTTCACCCCGGGGGATAAGCATGCTCAGTAAAGACTTAATGCTGGGGAAATCAGGAAGTACCTGGGTAAAAAAATGACAGTTGAGAAGGGGAGCCTTTTAATGCAGACAGACTGGTCACATGACTGCAAGATAAGTTAAATGTTTAAGTTTAGTGCCCGTTAAATGGTGTGCTAAACATGCCTTTCGTTTAAGCTGATTTTTTGTTGCGGTAAATTGTTTTACCATTTTACATTTTAAAATGTTGGTAAATAATTTAAGGCAACTGGTCAACCTTTACATGGAATTACCATAGTTTTGAAAGAAAGTGTCTTCATATATTGATTAAACCATTCCTTCAGATTACCAAAAGGAATCTTTGTGATCAGCCGATCAGACAGACATACAGCAGAGACAGTTTTGCACATCATAAAAAATTTACAAATATAGTTCTATTATCATACTATATAATATCTAAGCATGTTAGGATGTGTTTAATTATCTCAACTTAAATTTATATGTATTAAATAATAACTTTAAATCAGTAGATTATTTTTAGGATTTCCAGCAATTCTGGTTTACCCCCTGCTAGTGGCACTGGACTCTTGGACACTTTTTAAACTACTTTCTCATTATCCACAACACACTGTTATTATACACCATTATCCACCAAAGGTCTCTGCCATTCCCCATCATCAATGTCAATCCCTCTCATGTGCGTGCTGACTATTTTAGGACTCCACCCTCCTGGGGCCAGATCCTCAAATGTACTAATCATTATCCTGATTTCTAGTCCTGACTAAGTTCATAGTCTTGATCCTGTTCTTCATAGTCTTGACTCCTGATTTTCGTTCCCCGACTTCCTGCTTTGATCCTGGTTCCTGCTCCTCAGTTCTTTGCCCTTCTTTTGGTATCCTGTTTTCTCCTGTGACCTTACCTTGCCCTTTCTTTGTTTAACCATGTCTTCATTTGTCTTCATTCTTGTTTTTCTTATAATCTTTTATAAATTCTTCAGCATTGTATTGTATGTAGTCTTCTTATTTAGTCAGATAGTTAGTCTTATTTATTTGAGTTCAGTTTGGCCACTGTAGTTGTTTGGTTTGTTTTGCCTTATAAACTTTTCTTCCTCACTGATCTCTGACTGCAGCTTCAGTCTTTTCCCTGTTCTGGCTGCTTGGCGGACAAATATATAATAAGATAAATGGAATTTGATGTAAAGTACCATGGTAAAAAAATATTCTTTGTTAAAATAACCTACCTCACATGTCACAATTTGATGAACATTCAAAATTAAAAGATGATCAAAAAGTTAATTTGCTCACTCAGCAGTGTTTGTGTGTATGCCTGATGATTTCATGTTAGATTCAAACACCTACTATGCCCTTCATTAATCATCAAATGTCCGTTAAAAGCATTTCTGACTTGGGGAAAAATTGAGAAAATTGTTTTCGACAAGACCTAACCTATTCTGTACCTGCAAGTATAATTAGTTTAAGTGGAGAAATGTAGGGGAAATATGGAAACCTTTTCTATATCTGACTGAGCATACCATAATGTTTAAACATTACAGTAATTAAACACAATATTAATAATTTATAAAACACCATACAAATGTCAAGAATTAATATGACTTTCTAAATTTCCGAAAATCCGGGAAAACACGTATTTTCGAAAATTTTCGAAAATACAAGGATTTCTCTTAATTCCTTAATTTCTCTTAAAACATTTTTTCGAAATTACGAGGATTACTTGTATTTTCGAAAATACATATTTTCGAAAATACATGAAAACTCGTAATTTCGAAAAATTTCGAAAATACGAAAAATCTCGTTATTTCAAGGGTATTTTTAATTTTTTTTCCAAAAATTTGCGGATTTTGCGAAGTTCGGACATCTCTACTCTTAACCTTTAATTTGCAATTTCACAGTAATTTGGATAATTCTGGAGAATATACAGTCTCTTTTATGCAGTCTGCAGTATTTCTAAAAGAGGTAAAAGCATTAAAACAAGTTAACGCCATAGAGTATAGGTTTCCATACTAAAAACAGATAAGCAAAATGGGTCTGTTGTAAGTAGGTAGAATCTGCACAAAAATTGATGAGCTAGAATAGAATGACAATCTATAAAATAAGTAAAAGCAGCAAATGAGAAGACTAGTCCATATAAAACAATAAGAGCAAGTTATCCAATGTGCAGATGGTCAAAAATGTTTTTTTTTTTCAGTACGTATGACCAAAATTAAGTATTCTTTCCTTTTTACTTTTAATCCCAATACCGTATTTACTTGAACATAAACAGACCTGTGTATAAGCCGAGGTACTTATTTTTAACTGACAAACTAGTAAAACTGATTGTCTTGAGTATAAGCAGTGGGTAGAAAGTATGACCATTTCTAGAAACCTGTAATTAGTAAAAGTGATTAATTGCCCTTTAAATGGACCATTTTATAATAAACAGTACAATTCCCATACAGTAGTAGAAGAACTATATGGTGCCAATATAATAAGCCAAATCCAGTAACCACCAAATTCCTTGGCACTCCAGATGTTTGGAAACTACAACTCCCAGCATGCTTTGATTGCTGGGAGTTGTAATTTCTAAACCTCTGGAGTGGCAAGGTCAAGGCCAACAGGCAAAAGAAAAAGGCTCCTGCCCACCTCTAAACCCTCCATAAACCCCAAAGAAGAAGAGGCTTTTGAAAACTATGGTATTTTCTACTAGCTCTGCTGACAGAGTCAGAACTCCTTACATTCTCCTCCATGGTATGTCTGGTTATTACATACCCGTGCCTACGTGCCCGTGCCTACTGTCCCTTCTGACTGCTCAGGTCTCCTTACATTTGCGGACTCATTTTAAGGCTTGGTAATGACAGTAGAGAAGTGAGTAATGACTGTAACTCCTTGTCTATGTTGTAAACTTTGTGACTTGAGTATAAGCCGGCTTTTAAGGTCCATTTAAAAAATTAAAATGGCCTATATTCAACCTATCGTAATCGTTGTGTTTTTTTAAGCAGGTTAAAAGATATCACAAAAATCAGACAGGCATGATGTTTAAGCTTTGACACTTAACCAGGGTGTAAAGGCAATGTCTGAAATGGAGCTTTTATGTTTATCTTCTTTTTGTTGTGTAAAATTGCACTTGATTATACTATATTTTCTGTTATTTCAAGCCATTTCTTTTCACAAAAAGGTTATCCTTTGGAACAATTAAAAATAAGATGATTCAATATTTGAGAAAATAAAACAAAAAGAAAGAGACTAGCCACCCCCGTATAAAATTTTGCATCTTTGTTTAACAATAAAAAAGGCATGATTGAAATGGCATGTTAAGTATTGGGAAATGTCATTAATGAATCCTTGGCACACTGATAAATACCTTCAATTCACAAACTGTATCTCCAGAGCAAGGTGCTAATTTCCAAGTGACAACCTATGAGGAAATAAAGATAAATGGCTCTGAATCCTTTGCTGTATTTACTGATAAGCTAAATCAATCCACTTTCAGAAATATGTGTGAAGATCACATTATCATGAGAACATATTATTTTAAAATTAATAAGTATAGGGAATTTAATAAGCAGATTTAGAACTTAAATTGCAGAATCTGGAATCTGGACAACTGACATTATGAAATATTTTGCGGCTAATATGGTTGTATTTATTTTTGTTATTTGTCTTTCTGCACCGGCACTTTTGAGTTTCGACAGAAGTATTATTAGGATTTAGTGAAAGAGCTTGTCACTGGAGTCAAAAAAGTCAAGACAAAAAAGGACTTGCTAGTCTTCTTATAAAACAAACATATCAGCCATCTTATTTAAGAGCAGCCATATAGTCTAAATCAAAGAATAAAGGTGCCTACTGGATCCAAAAGGTGTATGGGACAAAAATAATCAATCATTGAACCACTGCTGTTAGCGTTGTGATTAGTCAGTCTGGATAGAAAATTTATTTTGCTTGGTATCAGATCCATTTACATCAAGCAGAGGAAGCTGACACAATCACAATGTACGGTAAACGCTTATCATTTTTCTCCATACAGAGCATGGGAAGTCTGTTGGGTCAGTGTATGTGCATGTCTTTGCATATTACTGATTGTAATGGTATCTTTCAGGCATTATGTGGCACTAGTCACATAGGTCTGGGAACGTTAAATGGCAACTGTACTGTAAAATGACTGTTTATTTTGTCTCTTTTCTTGGACTTATTGTACACTATTTACTTGGGATATGCCATTAGCTCATTTGGCTTTAAGTAATGCAGATGCATAAGTATATGCAGATGATACACAAATATACTTTTCCACCCCCACACTAACCTAAACGCAAACTGAATCTTACTATAATGGAACTAATAATTTTTCCACCTAAACCTGGTTCTATCCCACATTCCCATTTTTCACCCAAAGAAAATCTCCCCAGTGGCAACTACCTGGACCCCCATTAAACAATTCATTGTTTATACAATCCTTCTCTTAAAATTCTTTTACCACAATCCACAACATTAAAGGCAAATCTACAACATTGCTAACTGTAATTCATTGGGTATTAGCTAGGGTTCCCCTTTATACCCTAGTTTAAACAACCTTGATGTTTTATTGGACTGCCAATTGATTTTAGTAAAAAAGCACAAAGCTGCAGAACGAATTAAGGGGTATAAAGTGTTTGCTTTAAAATCCCATTATTTGTATGAAGAATTAAATTGCTTATTTCAACTCTCATTATCTATGTTAAGGAAGCATATCTATGATATTTAACGTCTAGTTGTAAGCAACAGTCCACTTTACCTAATGTAGAGTAATAATATGTGGACAGATTTTAGGGCGTATATTATAACTTTGTAATATTGTATATTAAATGTTTTAGGACTAGGGGAGCTAGTTTAGGGAGCATCTAAGTAGTGGGTACATTGTTTACTAAAATAAACACATTTAATAAGTCACATGTCACTGATGGCATAGCTAAGCACAAATTACTGATAACATAACGAAATATAATTTAGAATTATTTATTGTACAAAATAATTCCACCAGTGAATTTAACATGCTTCATTAAAAGTTTATATTTGATTTTCAAGTCCTGTGAGCGTCTTCCTATAAAGAACAAGCATAGAGATTTAGCTGGCACAACAGAATCCATATCTACAGTATGTTGTATTTTATTATCAAAGCACATTCCCAATTGAGGTCTTTACAGTAAAGGATTTAATTTGCATGCTAATCACTTTCCCTAATAGGTATTGAGTTTGCATATGCTGTACATTATGATCACCAAATAATAATCAACAATATGTTAACATTTTACCCTATTCCACATTAGCTGCAGGCATGTTGATGTTGTAAGACGTTTTTGCATTTTGAGCAGGTTTTTTTCCTGTTCTCTTGTTGTGATGATGAGCCTATCACCTTCTTTATATGCGGACAGATCACGGATGCCCTTGAAAGTTTTCATATAAATCACTGCTATTGCTGTAAAAGCCATTGGATGATGTACAAAAGTAAGGAAACCCCGAAGCTGGAAAATCACAGCTTTAAAATGATTGGATTCCACGTTTTACACAGAACATGTAATTCTCAGAAGAGAAATAGCAGTGGAAGAATTTTGTTATTTTGTTGAAGTCAATCTGCAGTTCGAGAAAGGAATTGAGTTGGTGGGGCTTCTAACAGTCAATAACTAAAAATCCCATTTTTTATTTTCAAGTCAATTAGAACAGTAAATGTGGCACAAAATATTCACATCTCATCTTTAAAGGGCATCTATACTGAAAAATATGTTATTTTAAATTGACCATAACTAGAAACTATAATTCTTCCCAACCACCACTGTATAATTTTTTTGTTGATCTGCCCCCTATTTCTTTAAATATCCAATCTAAAACTTCTTATATTTCAGCTGTCAATCAAGTTCCTTACTCTCAAAAACTATTCTTCAGTGAGTAGTTTTACTGTAGCTGGAATGGTGACAGAGTTTTGACAGGTGGAATGCTGTATGCTGTGTGCAGGCTTGACAGTTGCTTTGTGTCAAATGGAAGTGGGAGTGGTTAAAAGAGGGAGGGGGGATACTGCTCCTTAACAAAATGTGTGCTGGTTAAGGGGCATGCAGCAACACACACAAATCAGAGTAAGTGCTACTTTACATATATTTTTCCAAAATTAAAGGTCTGGCATTATCCTACATTACTAAACTATATATGTTTGGCATACATTACTATATTGCAGTGTTCTGGTGGGATCATCCATTTTGTTGTATTAAGTAATGCAGTGAGTGCCACTTTATAACATTGCAGGATATGACATTTTTTTTTGAAGAAAAAAAAAGTTAAAATAAAAAGTAGTCTACAAGCAGATTGCAGTGCACAACACACCTGGATGGGTGGAGACACCTCAAAACCCACCCTAAGGGTGCAGGAATACAGTATCATCATCAGACAAAACGAGGAAGTGCGACTTAAAATGAAAATTAGCTGGGGCAGGGATGTAGGATTGATAATTCCTATCCATTATTATTTTTGTGAGAAGCGCCAACATGAAGAAAACTGCTTATGCCAGGTTTTCTCTGTGCTTCAGCACTATCTTTAATACAGGAAATCATGGGAAAACTAACCTGACAAATGAAAACTATGTGACATAGGAAAAATCAATTCTACCTCTTTGCCCCAGGTATTTTTTATTTTTGTAAAATTCATTTCTACATTGTAGTTTTCCTTTAATGTTATTTGTAAGGGGGCAAAAAATATTAGACATCTTTGTCGAACATCTTTGTAAGGTCTATTACTGGATTTCAGATTTGTCTACTCATTCAATACTCTTGTGGATTTAAGGAGGGTTTTTTTTATGGCAAGGGGATCTATTAAGTATAAGGCTTCCCACACACTACAATGCACGGTAACGTGCATAAACAGCACAGTGGCAGTGCAGCGCATTTCAAGTGTGTTGCTGTACGTTTGCACTGTGATTTTCCCAATATTTTGTTACAAAGTGCAGGCGATCTGCACAAAAATTATGATGTGCTCCAAAAATGGACCAGAGGGCAGCGCAAACAGTGTAATTGTTGGCATGTGATTCTCACAAGCAAAATGCAATCACGCCGTTGTAGCCTAGCCATATCTATTAATCTTATTGAACTGTAGGTTCATCTTAATAGTAGAATATATTATATTCATATAATAAATATCTGCAGTTTTAGTAAAGTCATTAGTTTCCCACTTTCTTGGACTATTGTTTTGGAAAATGCTGTATCTTAAATCACTGTAGCAGTAACATAGGGCCATTTTCGAAAACGCGTGGTAATGCAATTTAGCGATACCGCCCGTTATCGATAATATATGACATCAGTCGTAAATGTACGACTGTGGTCAGACATTTATGCCGAACGTTTGTTAATTAACAAACGTTTGGTTGTAGAATAGTAGTAAACTACTGCAATGGTATTCTATGAGGATTGTAAATTAATGTTCGCTAAACCGATTTGAAATTAACAATCGGTTTAAAGATAGTTAAAGGCGCTGTAACACTAAAAAAGCAAAACCGCATCTTTATGAATATGGCCCATAGTAACATAGTAATTGAGGTTGAATAAAGACATACGTCCATCTAGTCACACTCCTTTTTAACCTTACCTAACAGTTGAATCACAGGAAGGCAAAAAAAAAAAAAAAAAAGCTAAAAAAGGGGGGAATCAGTGGCGTAGATAGATATCAGAGCCCCATAGCAAGATTTCCATTGGGGGCCCCCATATAAAAACCAGTTTGGTGCAGTTCAATCTAACCTGACCAAACTGCAGCAGGTTTTTTATAGTGCATGTCCACCCTCCTAAGAAAATTTTACCTCCCTTAGTTCAGCCCTACAAACCCCATTTTTGTTTTACTTAAACCTGGGAGCATCTTTGAAAAGTTTACGTAAAACAAAAATGGGGTTTGTAGGGCTGAACTTTGTGAGATAAATTTTTTCTTAGGAGGGTGGACTTGTCTGCAGGGGACCTGAATGGGCCCCCTTTTGCTCCAGGCCCCATAACAACTGCTATGGTTGCTATAGTAATCCCTACGCCCCTGGTGGGAATTCCTTCCTGACTCCAAACGGCAATCAGAAAGTATCCCTGGATTAACCAGAAATATGTTATATGTATTAATACCATTAATTTATTAATTCTCAATATTTTTTAGTTTTAGAAACTTATCAAAGCCACTCTGATATGACCTATTAGTGAACAATGCACCAGAGAGCATATTGTATGGCCCATTAATATATTTATTTAAAGTGATTATATCCCCTAGCAAACATTGCTTCTCCAATCTAAACAGCCCTAACTTGTCTAATCTGCCTGCATAGTCAAGCCCCTCCATTCCCTTTATTATTTTAGTTGCCCTTCTCGGAACTGCTTTCATTTCCAAGATTTCCTTTTTGTATATGGGATTCCAAAACTGCACTGTATATTGCAAATGAGGCCCTACCAGTGCCTTGTAAAGAAGGAGAATAATGTTTTTTTGCAGACCAACAGTCCTCAGTTTAATGCAGCCGTAATTTTAATAAATATGGAGGCACATAAGGCCTAAAGGCCACAGTGCTGGCTAACCTCCTACTGGGGTTTGTAGGAGGGGTCAGGGAGTGGGCTAGGGAACAATAGTGGCCAATAGCCACCAGGTAGGAACAATAGCGGGCAATAGCCACCAAAGTAGGGGCGGGGAAATAAGGGGCAGGCCTTAGGGGCTAAAGGTGTACTTAAAGGGTAGCCCAGGTAGGAAATGCACAATAATTATTACCTTTTTTCTGTTTTTCAGATTGCAGCTGATCGTATCACCATGCCCAGGAGAAAGCAGCCGAAGGGTTTAGAAGCCAGCAAGGTACAGAAAAGAGGCCATCCAGGTGAGCGAATCTGTTCCCCCTCCTGATATTTTGTCTCCACAGGTAGCCGATCTCCAAGCAAATGCTCCCGATAGAGGAATACAGGAGGCACCGGCAGCAACAGAAGATAGGAGAAGGAGCCGATCCAGAAGCAGTTGGGAAGAAGAGAGACACCGCCGGAGTGTAACAGCCGACACGAGGTACACACTAAGAGTCTTGCGGGAACAGGAGTCACATGAGTATCCAGTTCCCGGACATCGCCGGAAGAACACGCTGTGGCTGCAGGGAAGAAAGAAGACCACGTGGACCATCTTGGAGCACAGAAAGAAGATCAGAGGAGAGGGAAGGCTATTTCAATGGCCCCCACAGGCGGGAATCTCGGGAGTCATTGTGGGAGCGGCGCCATTTTGGATACAACCACGTGGAGGGGGGGGTTGGGCGCCCAGAGGATTTATTACCATGGTTCTCCTGGATCTACAGCAAGAGAAGAAGGATATTTTGGCACCAAATCTTATCCGGAATACAGGATGGACGGTAATAAGGATTACATCAGGAACAAAGCTGGAAATGGAAGGTATAGTAGAGAGGGTTCCTCTTGGGGGGTAGTTAGGGACCCTAACCATAGTTTTAATGGAAGAAGGGATAATATTAGGTTAAGTAATAGTAGGTCCCCTAGTAGGCGCACATTTCAGCAACGGACTAGATCGCCGCTGGATAGAATTTATAGAAGGGGGGGGTTTGGATAGGCGGTTATCACCTAATGGTAGGGTTCTATGGCCTCCTAGGTGTTTATCTCCTGGCAGAAGCGACAGTAGGGGGACAATCACGAACCGTACTGGATTACAAAATGAGAAAACAAACACACAATGCAGAGTGGATCGTTTTGTGTTGGAAACTACAAGGAGATCTCAAGAACATATGGATAATGAACGAGGACCATCCAGGGAACCTAACAACGATCAAGGACCGAGTGCTGGTGTTGGGAAAACATCTGATGCCGGTATGGGTTTTGATTTTAACATTCTGCGTAATTGTTTAAATACTAGTAGTTCTTCTGAGTCATAAAGAACTCTGTTCGGTTCAATATCAGTCATTTGACGCAGCACTCAATATGGTCGGAAGCCTGGGTAGGGGAGCCTTAATGGCTAAAGTAGACATAGAATCAGCTTTTCGCTTACTGCCCCTGCACCCACATAATTTGAAGTATATGGGTTGTTTCTTCCAAGATTGTTATTATATTGACCTTTGCTTGCCCATGGGTTGTGCAATATCATGTGCTTATTTTGAGCAATTTAGTACATTCCTACATTGGTGCGTTCAGACAAAAACAGGGGCAGAGTCTATAGTACATTTTCTTGATGATTTCTTGATGGCAGGTCCAAAGGGGTCAAGAATTACAGTCCCTGTTAGGTTTGTTAAACTTCGCATGTAGGGCCATTCCAATGGGGAGGGCTTTTAGCAAGAGAATGGAGAAGGCGACGGCAGGGGTTAAGAAGAGCCATCATAAAGTCAGGATCTCTAGGGTGATCAGGCAAGATCTCGAGATATGGGATAGGTTCTTAGATGAATTCAATGGGATAAGATTATGGCCTTCTCCTCCTCAATCCAACCAACAAATAAAACTCTTTACGGACGCAGCAGGGGGGATAGGTTTTGGAGCTTATTTTCAAGGTGCATGGGCTTCAGAGAGGTGGCTGAAGGAATGGGGAAAAATGGGCCTTACCAAAAACCTCACATTTCTAGAATTATTTGCAATTGTAGTTGCAGTGGTAATATGGGGCGCTGAGTTAGCAAACAAGCATATCACTTTTTGGTCGGATAATATGAGCGTGATGGAAGTAATTAACAATCTTTCCCCTTCATCTCCCCCAGTGATTAACTTGGTTCGACAATTGGTTCTCATTTGCATGTCCAAAAACATAACTTTTAGGGCAGCCCATATCCCAGGGACAAGTAATGTGTTGGCTGATGCTTTGTCCAGATTCGAGTTTAACCGTTTTTTCACATTGGCACCTAACGCACAGAAGCAGGGCATTATCTTTCCACAGGAACTATGGCAGCTGGGGACACAGGAATATGGCAACTAATAAAGGGATCAGTGGCACCAAAAACCTGGTTGGTATACAGCAGAGCATGGGAAATTTGGTCAAACTTTAGCAAAGAGTTAGCGGGGGATAACGAGGATAAATGGGCATGATTTATAATGGACAACAAACAGAAAGGGGTATCTAGACCAACTATGGTATCTTGGCTAGCTGGCATAATGCTTCACTAAACTACACAAACAAGCTTCCCCGAATCATAGCTTTAGGATCAAACAAATAATGAAGGGTTGGGCTAGGGAGAAACCAGCAACAGATAAAAGGGAACCAATTACAGAGGACAGGTTGGTTAAATTTATGCAGGCCCTAAGTAAAATAGCAAGGGATTAGTATGAGGTCAAAATGTTCAGAGCAGCTTTCGCGATAGCCTTCTGGGGAGCAATGAGGATAAGTGAATTAGTGGCAAAATCAAAAAAGGACAATAACACAGGGTTGAAAGTAAAGGATGTCAGGGAAAACACGGAGACAGTAATGATACTAATTCGAAAGTCAAAAACAGATCCTATAGGGAAAGGAAAATGGGTTATTCTCAAAGAGAGAGGAGGGTTAAGTTCCCCCCTTAGAATCATTAAGGATTACATACAGCTAAGGGGCACACATGAAGGGTCCTTTTTGGTACATAGAGATAAAACCCCATTGACCAGATACCAATTTTTGTGCGATAATGAAAAGGGTGAGCAAAGAAGCAGGTCTTAACCCTAAAGTCACTGGAACCCACTCATTCAGGATAGGGGCGGCAACATCGGAGGCAGAAAGGGGCGAAACAGCAGAACAAATAAAAACAACAGGGAGATGGAAGTCTCATACTTACAAGAGGTACATTAGACCAGAGAAAGGGGAGGAGAGACAGAAATAATGGGGGTTGTTATGTAGAAGCAAGCCAAAAGCATTAAACATTGTTATTTCTCCCACTACGGTTTAAGCGTTGTCCCCGGAACCGGATACCGGGTTCTTTTTTGTTCTTGTTGTATCTACAGGTAAAAGTGCTAACATTTGGATTCTGGGGCACTCATTCGTGTACTGGGCGTACGTGCGGGCAAGGGAAAGATCATACGGGACGCAGCTAGGAGTACGTCGGGAAGTAGCAAATATCCGATGGCTGGGCAAGAGGGGACTTCGGTGAACAGGGATAAAGGCCCTAGTTAATGATGCAGCGGTTAGGTGGGGGCAACCACAGGTGTTGGTCATACATGTAGGCAGGAATGATGGTCTGAAATCACCCCCATAAGAGAATGGAGAGGGCGGTATCCCAAAAGACGGTCGACAATGTGCGCAAGAAGGTTAACAGAGACATGGCAAAGCATGCAACAGCATCAGGAATTGGAATAATCAAACACCCAGAAATCACTTTCGGGTTTGCCCAGGACTTTATCGAAAAGATGGGGTTCATTTATCAGAAATAGGGATAGATATATTCAATATGGACTTACAAAATGGGATAGAGCAGGCTATAGAAGAGTTAGTGGATGCAAGAGAGAGAAGCGGAGAAAAAGGAATTGGAGATTAGTCCCTTTTGTCTATTTTATGGCGGGGGAATGCGACAGTAAAAAGGAGCGCCAATGGATGGGGGGCTACGATTGTACGGTCGGCTCCTGCGGAGGCCCGGGGTACGTCCCTCAGCATGGGGCGTGGTTAAGAAAAGAGAAGCCCGGGGAGGGCAGGCTGGGATCCCTGCTCTCCTACCCTTATACTCTTGGACAGCCATAGGATAGGATCTTGCATTTAAATAAATGCAAGACCTGGTCTTGCCTTTTCTCTAAAATTCGGTTGTCAGTGTCATTTGTTATAACAGGTCGGAAAATTATTTCAAGGGTTGGTGGTTTAAATCTTTAGTTATGTATAGTAGGGTATGCAAATGGTAGGTCATTTAGGGGCTTAATGCAGCCGTAATTTTAATAAATATGGAGGCACATAAGGCCTAATGGCCACAGTGCTGGCTAACCCCCTACTGGGGTTTGTAGGAGGGGTCAGGGAGTGGGCTAAGGAACAATAGCGGCCAATAGCCACCAGGTAGGAACAATAGCGGCCAATAGCCACCAGGTAGGGGCGGGGAAATAAGGGGCAGGCCTTAGGGGCTAAAGGTGTACTTAAAGGGTAGCCCAGGTAGGAAATGCACAATAATTATTACCTTTTTTCTGTTTTTACCACCCTCCCACCCTATTTCTCTTGTTTTTCAAGCAGGTTTCAAGTGAAGGCGGGGGAATACGACAGTAAAAAGGAGCGCCAAGGGATGGGGGGCGTGCCCTGAGCTAGGGGGCTACGATTGTACGATCGGCCCCTGCGGAGGCCCGGGGTACGTCCCTCAGCATGGGGCATGGTTAAGAAGAGAGAAGCCAGGGGAGGGCAGGCTGGGATCCCTGCTCTCCTCCGCTGATACTCTTGGACAGCCATAGGAGGATGGCTGTGATTCTAAACGTCGCATTCCCCTTGGTAGAGGGGACTTTTTTGTGTTTATAAGTTTAAATAAATGCAAGACCTGGTCTTGCCTTTTCTCCAAAATTCGGTTGTCAGTGTCATTTGTTTATAACAGGTCGGAAAATTTTTTCAAGGGTTGGTGGTTTAAATCTTTAGTTATGTATAGTAGGGTATGCAAACGGTAGGTCATTAAGGGGCTTATACATTAGTCGCCTATGTGACATAGTATCCAAAGCTTTAACAAAGTCCAGGTATACTACATCCACTGCAATGCCTGAATCAAAATTCGTACTCACTTTTTCATAAAAACCAAGCAAATTTGTCTGGCACAATCTCATATATCCATGCTGACTACTGCTAATATGATCAGTTCTGGAGACAGGTCTATAGTTACCAGGCTGGGAATGGCTACCTCTTTTGAATATTGCTATTATATTGGCTTTTTTTCCAATCATGTGGCACATTCACCAGACAAAAGATAAGAAACAAGTGCTTTTAAGATCCGAGGATGTATTTCTCAGATTGTTTCTGTACCATACCCTCTGTCAGCCTCAATAATACTCATATTTTTACAGTCCCTGCTTTATTTGCTTTCTTGGACTCCTTAATACAGCTTTTGTACTCCCTGTAAGCTTATTAGGTTCCCTCTGATTTCAAAATTTTAAAAGCCTTTTTCTTTTTTCCCATTTCTCTTTTTACCTGAGCATTAAACCAGGCAGGAGTGGACCTTCATTTTTTACACTTGTTTCTTAAAGGTATAAATTTAGAAATACAATAGTTTAATATGCCTTAAAAAAGCAGTCCACTTCTGCTCAATATCTTTACCTAAGAACTAGAGATGGACTTGAACTCGAACATGAGTTCGAGCCGAACCTATCAAGTTCGAACGGCCTGGACTTCTCAAACTATCCTGGACCCGGATTTCTCGGACTTTCGAACTTTCCAGACATCCGGTAATTATCAAACGTTCGTCGTCACTGTTTCAAGAATTATTGGATTTACGAGCCATTTAATAACCCTTGAATTTAAGGTTCGTTTTTGCTAACCCTCGAAAGTACCATTCAGTAACCCTCGAATTGGCCGTAACCCGACAATTGCCCACTCTTGTTTAAGAAGTGTTTTAACAAGTTTTGGTGATAGTGACTTGTTCCCCAGACCATTTCCCAGGTGCCACAGTCATTTACAGTAAGTTACCATTGTTAGTCCCATTGACTTAAATGGGTCCGAATTCAAACGTTCAAACTTTTACTGAAGTTTGAAAGTTTGAATACAGACCAAACTTTTACAGTCTATGAGTAGACGTGATTCCTTTAACAACATAAAATTAGCTTTCTTAAAGTTAACCCAGTGCACTTTTGTTTTTTGCAACCTATATTAAAGGACAATATTCCCTAAGCTTCCCATTACCTTAATTTCCAAAATGAGCTTAGGGTTATTAGATATCACCAGATCAAACAACGCATTCTGTCTAGTAGGAACTTCTACTGTCTGTGAAAGAAAATTCTCATATAGATCTGGGAACATACTCCTTATCCTCTATGATCCCCCATCTCCTCCCTCCATTATCTTATTAGCCCCCTAATCCCTAACTCCTCTATCTACCCCTGTGTAGTCCAATGTACCTACCCCCATACCTAGTTTAAAATCTTCTCCAACCGCCTAGCTGTCTTCTCCCCCAAAACAGCTGCATCATTATCATTGAGGTGCAGTCCATCTCTACTAAAGAGCCTGTAGCCAACAGAAAGTCAGCCCAGTTCTCTAAAAACCCAAACCCCATTTCCTTACACCGCCCTCTTAGCCATGCCTTAATATTCCTAAGCTCCTATTACCTCCCTTGTGCAGCATGTGGCTGTTGTAGTATTTCTGAAAACACTACCTTTGAGGTCCTTACTTTTAACATGAGCCCTATCTCTCGTAAATCATTTTTAAGGACCTCACCTCCACCTCCACCTTTTTCATTGGCACCATGAACCAAGACCACTGGGTCACTCCCAGCCTCACCCAATAATCTGTCTACACGATCCACTACATGTCAAACCCTAGCACCAGGCAAGCAACACACTGTTCAGTATGTAAGGTCTTGGCTGCAGATTACCCTATCTTACCTTTACCACTACCATCTGCCTATCCTCGCAACACCCCAGTTTTCCCTCCCTTGTAATAGAGACGCAATCCCCTGCGTGCTTAAAGAGAATGGCCTGCTCTATACATGCTATTAAATTACAATTAAAGGGGAACTTTAAGTTGAACACCTGGCTTTACATAAAAAAATACCTCCTTTTGGCAGAGTCACAGGATGAATAGCTAAAATATTAGTTCCCTAAAATTCCAAATATAGTCCACATGTTTGTACAAAATATGTATAATTAAAACATTATTAGTTACAAATTCACAGTTGTGAGTTGTTGATTCTGTTATGGGTTCACCAGAGATAGTTGTATAACCAACACCAGGACATAAAGTAACCAGGCTTTATAGGGAACACACTGATGTATTGGCTATGTACAGGAGAAGGCAGGAATAATAAGAGGATAATACATGGGATAAAAATAAGTTCTGGTAGTAAGTGGGATCCACACAGCAATTGTAAGTCCACACAATGAGAATAGAAATAACTCCACAAATTAACAGGTAGCAGTATGGCAACTCCACCAAGTCCCAATGAATAAACACACAGCAATCCAGTACAGAGGGCCCTCACACAGATGGTTACTCACGGTCCCCAAGTAGGGTTTATTCCTAAAGTCCACACAGTCTTTGATAATGTACTGTTCTACTGGCAGGACGGAAACCTCAGCTTTAGTCCAAATTCAGTCAGATCTACACAAAGTTCCACACAGTTCTCCCCTCTGTTCCCCTGGCTGGGGTCTTATATCTCTCAACCAGCATGAGGGGAAGGAGGGGAGTACATTGCCCACCTTATCAGACCATCTGCTGGCTTGGAATCTGCTATTGCAGATATTATATAATTATTAACTACACTAGATCTGCTTGCAGCAGGATCCATATCATGATACCTCCCCTCTTAAAATGGTTTCAAGGGCTGTGTCGGTATATCTCCAATATACAATAACCCTTGTATTATAACAGACTATAAACCAGTATTAAATTGCCTTCTACATTGGCTGGATATTGCGGTAGAAGCTAGGAACAAATTGTTTAGCTTCCATGGAAACATAGAAATTACCCATGGGTATATAATATTATTTTATATTATTATATTTTGTTGTATAAGGGTTTTAAAACAAAGCAGTAAGGCTTTAGGTCTCATATTATCATATCTCAAATTTTTGTTTAAAGATGCACATAGAAAGGTGGAAGGCTTCTGTATTTAACTCTTGGGGCCTCATTCAATATCGCGTTTGCGATCGTGTGTAAATCATGAAAAGTGATATACTCACTGTAAGAGTTCAACTCCAGCTATTCCCTGGTGTTAACATTTTGTGCTAAATCTAGCGCAGACAGGGTATTAATTTAGGAGCCACGGCTGTGCTGATGTCTTTTCAAACTGCAGCCGGTGCAAAGATGGAGTTAAAGTCAACTCAGGAAAAGTGCCCAGCACTCCTCCGTAAATGAGCTTGTTTTGGTTTAAAAATAGATTTAGAGAGTTTTGGGGGGTATGGCGAACATTCCATTAAAATCTTTATTGTGAGTTGCATTTTTACTACTGTACATTTCAAACACTGAAGATTTAAAATAAAATGTAAGCTAAGCCATTCTAACCTTTTTCAAGTGTATGGATAAAAACCAACAGAGAATGCAATTAGACAGAGCTATTACACTCATGGCAGCATGGTTTCTAAAGATATGTATTGCAATAATTACTGCAAATTCTCAAAAGAATTTAAATCTGTATTGAAAGGCAAAAAAATATCACGCCAATTCTTGAGATGTCATATTAATAAAGTCAATACAGTTCTACAGTGGCAATTTCTAGTATTCACTTTTCATACAATTCATTAATGCAAAATGAGCAAAGAAGGAAAATCATAAACATAAACATTTTTTTTTAAAGGAAAATAATTGATCTGAGAAAAGCACATAATAGTTTAGCATCTGGAACTCTATAATTTTGCTAAGGAAATCTGTAATGCTGCTCCCTTAAAAACTATTATACCCTGCAATGACTTTCATGTTTTTCTGATCCAGCGCAGCTTCTGAATTTACAACTGTAGCAATAATCATTCTCTAAATAGTCTACAGAAGTCCGTTGAGACATCCATTGGTTTACTAGCGAAAATGAGTTGAACAGCCTTTTGCTCTATATACTACAGTAAACACAGTGTCTGAATATATTTTTATAGAATCTAAGAACATTGAATTGAATAGTTTAAATTCATAAAGTACAATTGTGTGATAATGCATATTCCCTAAAAAAAAATTCCCCTCTGAGTGTAGCATTGGGAACAGCTGATTTTGCTTCTGCACATTAAGAAAAACCATGTTTGTTGCTCCTGACATCAAAGCCATCTTCACACTTTGGAGCTATTGCTAGATGTCTACAAGGGGTCCAAAGATAAATAAGATAAAGAATTACCGTATATACTTTTCAGGCTTTAAAATTAGCCTGAAAACCTAACCTCGACTTATACTCGAGTCAAGTCCTAATTTAGATCCAAATTCTGCAATTACAGATAGTAACCAGTAGGTGGCGCTGTGTTAACCTGTATAGAAAGTTACAGGAGCTGATCTGCCTTTACACTTCCTGCTTCCTGTATTCTGCCTGCTGGACTCACTCAACACTGCCACTGGATGCTGTAAATCTGATGGGTCTCCTCAGTTTGGGGCAAAAAACAGCTGCTAGTTCAGTGCAAATGACAGCTTGAAACTACAACTCTCAGGTGACATTTTTAACTATTGGGGTCAGAGAATCCTTTACTATATGGGGGTCAGAGTTCCCTTTACTATATGGGGTTCAGAGGGCCCTTTACTATATGGGGTTCAGGAGAATTGTAAATGATGGTAAGCTTAATTAAAAGTTTACTGAACCTTGCCACCCCACATGTTTAGAAACTGAAACTCCCAGCAACAAAGCATGCTGGGAGTTGTAGTTTCCAAACATCTGGAGTGCCAAAGAGGTTACTGGTACTGGATTTGGCTATTACTGTATGGGATTCATGTATGGGAATTCTGCTGTCCATTTAAAGGGCAACTAAAGCCTAAAAACAACACAGAATCAGAAGGCAGTAGTGGTGATAATTTCTACCCTCGACTTATACTCGAGTCAATCAGTTTTTACAAATTTTTCAGGTAAAAATATGTACCTCGACTTATACTCGGATCGACTTATACTCGATTATATACGGTAAGTAATATAGAATGGTTAAAATTAGCCTTGGAGGTTATTAGCCGCTAATGTACTTCATAAACGCACACACTTCACATTCCAAACTAGGTTCACAGTTTTAGCTTAGCCTGTTTAAGGTTTCTTTTGCTATCTTACCACCCAGCATTAACCCTCCTGTAGGTAGTCCTTAAAGGGCAATTATAGTGAGAAAATTATTTTTTTTTAATTTCTTCTAATGTATCCTATAAGTCATCCCATCCACCAGGGTACCTTTAGTTTCTTTAAATTCTACATAGTCCCCGAGATATAAGCCTTTGAATATGCTGTGATTTGTAGGAGCTGCTACACCTCATCTGTCACTCAAAGGCACACACCCACACAATCCAAAGCTCCCCTGCAGTACTGTCACACACTCTCTCACCCACACTATATGTACCATGTGCAACATATAGTCAAATGCTGTAGTGCTAAACACAATCAATAAACCATTAACCCAGCAATATGAGCATAACACACTATAAAACAGCCCCTCCCCCCAAAAAAAATCTTATATACATACAAAACCAGTGACTCAAATGGAACACTAATACAGTATATATAATACAGTAATACAAACAAGACACAAAGTGCAATCTATGAAATATATAGACTAAAGCAACTGAAATGTAACAGGACAACAAGCAGTGTCACTGTGTTTGTGAAGGTCTCACTACAAGCTGCTGTTACACTGACTCTCTCTTCAGTGATTATGATCTCAGCTAAGCAGGGGGAGAGATATGAACTTTAGGTAAAAAGTAAATAACAATTAGCAAAGTTAGAAAACAGGGAGAGTTCAGTAACTTACTTGTAAAGAATCTCAGCACCACTTGTCCTCTCTCCCCCTCTGCCCCTCCCTTCAGCATATTGCTACTTTATTCCACACTTTGATTGCTTGCAGTCTAGCTCTGGAAGGGAGGGGTCAATAGGATGTCAGCACTTCATTTAAAGTCCTTTCAACTGACAATGCTCGGACTCTGTATACAGCCCGTCACTGCTTGAGGGGGAGTAGACAGAGAGGGGAGGGGGACTACACAGCTTGGTACAAACTTCTGCCAGTGTGAAGAAACGAAGCCACACAGAAACATGAAAGTAAGGCAGCTTATACTAAGTGATCTGTACATTGTATACAGACAAAGTTTTTTTTTCACTATAGTTGCCCTTTAAACTAAACTGTGCTACACAGCATGAGTTATTATCTTTAATTTGCCTGTGCTCCTTTCCCCCATCTTTTCTTTTTCTTTTGTTTAGCATATTTTGTTTAGGTATATTCTAATTGTCTAACTTGAAGTGTAAAAGATTTATTAATTTAATTCAATCACCATGTGCAGTGAAAGTTATTTGTTTGAATTACATAATTGTGCATGTTTCTTAAACTGCTGAGGTAAAGTAAGAAGGCCACTTGCCTATTCAAGGATTGTATCTCCAAAGCTGGACCATGTGTTTGCTGAGTTGCTATTTTGTCTCCCTGATATATAGATCTATATATTCCTGGCTGCACTAGACAGTACAAAACAAAGACAGTGTGATGCGCAGGCTATGCAGCTAGTGTGCAAAGTAGATAACTGCGGATAAAGAATAATATTGGCAAAAACGAGAGACAGAGATAGTATCCCCCTCTTGAGTTATCACACTTGATGGCACAGTCCAGAGACCACTAATAAAATTAAAACTTAGAAATCCTTTATTGAGTATGCATTAAAAAATCAAAATCACACATTTAAAAATTCTTGTCATAAGTGCACTGAAAAATCTGCAAAAACAGCAGATCAAGAAGGGAGAGGTAATTAACTAGTGAATTACCAAAACATGCCCTGTTATGTAACAGGTGGGAGAAACCTCTCCACCTGGCTTAAAGTTACATGCAAACACAGGGTATAAATGGGCGTCCCTAGGAGCACTCTAAAGAACAGAGCAAAATCACATCTATTAAAAGCAGCAACCATAGTTTATAGTCCAGATAAGAAGTGTGTAGGTAAAAATCACTACCCAACAGGATTCAAAAGAGTGGTTACCTGTATTACGTCCCCCCTTAGTTTTTTATGAGGAGGATCAGGTAGCCAGAGAGACCAAGCTAGTGTTGCTAAGAAATCAATTAAAAAATACACATATAGTTGGACCCCTGATGCATTTCGTCCCACTCGTGGGGCTTAGTCATAGGTAAGGGAGCCTCACAGATCATGTGCCTTATATACCCAGTGTCTATCCACAGGGCTTGCGATTGGGTGATATGCTTCCAATCGGTGTGCGGGAATTCAGACGAGCCCCCGCCTTTCCCTCCTCCCATTACACTGATTCTTGAGTGATTGCTGCTGGGAGTTGCCAGCTGGATACTATAGCAACTCATAATAAACAAACACAGAGCTTTGGCAGGGAAAATGTTCCAGCAAATTTATCCTAAGATAATCAGTTCATTAGAAATTCTCAAGGAGTGCGTCCACAATTAGTAATATATCTGTGTCTCATATAATCTGTAATTAAAATAAGACCTCCAAAACACGGAGGGATTCCCCTTCACCCTTACCTCAGCATGCACATCCCGCTGGGTATTCTCCTTATTGAAAAGAAGCGTCCCTTACCAGGGTCGCCTGTCAGCACCATACGGGAACTTGTCAGACTACTGCATGAGTTAGTAAGTGTAATCAATTAACTCATACTTCGAGTCATTTATTAAGGAGAGCATCTAATGAAGTTATCATTAGATGAAGTGATGACCATAACACGGAAATAATATTTGGAACATGTAAGTAAGTATTGGAAAAGTATCCAAGTTAAGATATATAAATGTCACTGGGTAGATGTTTGCCTCTAGGGGGAAGCTTAGCCACATAATATTGGAAACGTTAGGGTAAACTCGTTTTCCTTTATTATTTGATCTTCCTAATATGATGGAATGGTTTTCATAAAATCATATAAAAAAATGGATAGGTATTAGAGGTACAGTATGTTTCTAGTATCCAAGTACATTTATCAATACATAGTATATAGTCCAAAGAGATAGAGAACTTGCATTTCATCGTGGGACTCCTTAGGTATAGGTAAGTAGGGATCTAAAATTAACCATTGATGTTGAAAATAATGTGTGAATGGCATATGTATAAATTTCTATGTCACGCCTGGTACTTATTTTAATATATCAATGGTTTCATTATAAGAAGGCATTATATTGTATTTTATCGTTCAGGCCATGTGGGGATAGGGTATTGAGTAGAAAAATCCACCTACTCTCTCTTCTCAGGAGCTTGTTCTCCCAATCACCACCTCTTATGCCCAAGGGCACCTGTTCCAAAATGAACCATTTCATTCCTTCAATCGAGGCATTATAATGGAAAAAAAATGGTTAGCGACATTGGTAAGTTTGTCTGCTTGTTGTTGGTTACCTGATCCTCCTGACGTAATACAGGTAACCACTCTTGAATCCTGTTGGGTAGTGATTTTTACCTACACACTACTTATCTGGACTATAAGCTATGTATGGTTGCTGCTTCTAATAGATGTGATTTTGCCCTGTTCTTTAGCTTAGGGACCCAGACTAGGGATTCTTAAGCTGTTCTCAGCTTCTTTTTACTGAGGAATTAGCCTATTGATCCCTAACTACCCCCAGTAGAATAACTGGACAAACAGTCAAAAGCAAAACAGAATACATGGTGCTACACATTTGAAACAAAATTGATTTTTTAAGTACTGCTTTTTTAAGTACTTTTTAAGAACTTGCTGTACATGTGTGGCACTTATGGCAATGTTTTTTCAGGGGTGACATTATCCTTTACATTGCAAAATATTGCGTTTGTATGGAAATTCACATCATTAGTATCTTATAACACCATAGTTATCTGTGCTAGTCCTTTGTGCCCATTAGAGATGTTCGAAAATGTTGAGTTTCATTCCGCTTTCAAATTTTCAAAATTTTTGGAAATTTAAAAATTTTTTGATTTTCGAAAATCGTCTACTTTCGATTTTTGAAAATCGTCTACTTTCGATTTTCGAAAATCGTCTATTTTCAATAATCGTCTACTTTCGATTTTCGATTGTCGAAAATCGTCTACTTTCGATTTTCGATTTTTCAAAATCATCTACTTTCGGTTTTTCAAAAATCGTCTACTTTCGATTTTCGAAAGTAGATGATAAAAATCTAAAATTCTAAAAAATCCGGGTTTCATGAAATTCAGGAGTTCCGAAAGTTTAGTTGGGACTTCGAAACCCTCAGAGTCGATTCGAAACTAAGTTCTATTAGAATCCACATTATATCTCTAGTGCCCTTGCTCTGTCTATAGCATCATACATATACTACTGTAATAACAGATACAATTGATAGAATGCATAGCCAAATAAATAAGTATAATAATAGAAAAATGGAGTGATAGGAGAAAAATAAATTATAGCCACAATATCATCATTGTATTTTCCACTATTCCTATTGTGAATTCCTTATATTGATGCTATAAGAACCAAGTGGAAATATTCAATTGCTGCTTTAGAACATACTGTATATGAAAGCATTTAGAATTGAGCAGAATAAATTCTTGGCTTAATGTATTAATTGAATTTTCTGCCTTAGGCAATGATGACTTTCCCAAGGTCAATGGAAACTTCATCTAGCACATCTTTGACCCATTTCAAAGTTACTACACACAATGTGTTAAAAGTATTACCTACTAAGGTCAGATTCCTGCATTTATAAAAGTTTTTTTAAAAAATGATAATAGTAATATTACTATAATGAGAGCTTATTTCCACCCATAAAACATTTTATTTTGCGAATGGAAAATATATGGTATTGGTGCTTCTTTAAGGTAACAGAATATTTAATCTAATCATGTTTTCTATTTATATTCTTTACAATAGGAGTAGAAAGTGCTACTTTTGTGAGACAATTAACAGAGCCAAAGGCAAAACATTTTCCCTTATGCTCTGGCTGCTTCATTAGTTCTTTTAGGTGTGATTATTTATTTTATGTGTTATCATTAGTAACTTTGTTCAACAAGCTAATACACACTTTTGAACCGCTGTTGGGGAGCTGAATTAATTCATATTTAATTTCATTTTTTTTAATTAAACATTATTTTCCTCAGAATTATGATATATTACAGAATTATCTAAATTGAATTAAAAAGGCCTATATTTTACTACTGAGAAAACAGCATTGTTGTAATGTCTGGTTGTTTTATACATACAGTAACTACATGTCTTAAGTACAGATGGACAAAAATGCGTAATTTTGTAAACCTTTGGGTCTCCACATGAATTTAATAGCTTTAGCGCTCGTAAGTAAATCCCAAAAGGGTTTATATTAAAGGGGAACTGTGGTCTCTCATGTTCATCTTAATGGTCAGATTCCTACTTTTAAAATGAGCCATCAACCAACTCCCTACGTGGTGCACAGCCCAAGATATGAAGAAATCAGTGATCAGAAAATTAGGGGGTGGGAGGTTCTGAATCTGTAGTCAAAATACTAATTCCTCCTTCTAATCTGCAGTTGGCACATGCGTAGTGCAGGAGAAAGCAGAAGAAACCAGGAAGAGAGAGTTACAGTGGCTGAAGAGGGACTGTCACATGGTTTCAGAGCAGGAAGAAGGAAGTACTTGGGATCTGGTGATGCTGTAAATTTTCCTTAAGTTATTGTTGGCCACAGTTACCCTTTAAATTGTGAATGCCATCTGTGTGGGTGTCTTTTGCTAAACCTGCACAGTCACTGCAAACATGAAGTTAAAGTCACAGTAATCTTTATTTATATATATATATATATATATATATATATATATATATATATATATATATATAATGTATATATTAAATATACATTAAAGCGCTCCTCTACAAATGAGACCTTTTGGGCCTCATTTACCCAGGCGTGCTGTGCTATAATAAGGGGCTAAACGCGTGCTAACCAATATAATATAGGTTAGTGCAAGTTTAACCATATAATTGCACCAGCTGCACGGATTTCACAAAAGACACCTGTGCAACCGGTGGATTTGCACAACTTTTTTTGCTTAAAATATTTATTAAATACACATAATTTTATAGACATTAATTTACACTAAATGCTTTAGGTTTTTCTCCATAGATTTATCTGGGGGGGGGGGGGGGGTTTAGATAGGGGAGAGGGGTGGAGGGAAAAGGAAAAGTGAGGGGAATGGAGGGGGGGGTAAGGAGAGGGAGGAAACAAATAATGATAAGTGATAGAATAAAACTAGGGTTTTGCATGCTGAGAATACATTTTTATACCTGTAGCATATGAACCTTTTTTATTTAAAGGGTATGATATATTTTGATTTATAGAATATTTCACTCATTGGGGGTCTTTGGTTTGAGTTACAAGGTACAAGGTTTGTTGGGCCAACTTTGGGTCCATATGTTGGAGCCATAAGTCCCATATATGTAAAAACAGATCTTTTGTTGAAATGAAGCCACCATAGTTTTTGGATTAATAAAAAATGAAGTAGTCTGCTGCCTTCTTTATTGAAGGCGGGTTTGTGTTTTGCAAATAATGCTACCCAGGGGTCTTCTGTAACATTTGTTTTCAATACTTGGTTTGTATTAAAGCATTCCCTCCATATTTTTCGTACTTCAGTGCAATACCACCAGCAATGTGTGGAATTGGCAAGTTGGGAACATCCTCTGAAGCACAAAGGTGGGAAGTTGGGGTTAACATAATGTAACTTGGAATCCAATTCTTCTTCCCAGTATTGTAAAACTTTTGGTTTAATTGTGTATTGCCTTATCATGAGAGAGTCGTATAGCTGTGTAATTAGTTTAGTTCCTCTAGGTTATTTAAATGCTAGGTTCTCTAATGCTGTTATTTCCATCGAATTTTGCCCTGTGATGAGGATGTTAACGAAATGGAGAACCTGTGAGTATCTGAGCCATTCTGCCTTGGGTGGATATATGTATAAGTTTTGTTATATCTCTTTTTGTCCAATCAATCCAGTCTTTTGGTTTTTGGCCTGGGGAAAAGCCTAGGTTTTGGAAAAGTGGTGTCATAAGTGAGTTATAGTTAGTTAATATATATTTAATTCTGAGTTGTATTCATTGTGTCAATGTGTAGTCTATATAAGGGTTTTTAGATTAGTATTTTGAGAGCGATGGAGACCATAATAGGGTTTCTAGCGATGTTGGGGTTGGTTAGTTCTTTTTCTAGTTCTACCCATCGTAATTTTTCTGGGGGGGTAGTGCCATGATAGTGCCTGGGCTGTTCTGGCTGCTGTGTGGTAATGTATTAATGATGGTAAAGCAGCTCCACCAAATGTCTAGGTCTTTGAAGGATAGAGGTGCTTATACTGGGTTTTTGTTTTTCCACAGCAATAGGTTGAGGTTTCTTTGCCAGTTCACTATGTTTTGGGGACGGGCTTTAATAGGTAAGGATCTAAACAGGTAGAGTAGTTTGAGGGGTATGATCATCTTAATAGAGTTGATCCTACTAAAGAGGGATATAGGTAAGTTGCACCATCTGTTCGTTAATGTTCCTATGTGTTTAAATAGGTGTATAGTTGTGTTTGTATAGTTCTGTGGTATTTGCAGCAAGTGCTATTCCTAGATATTTAAATTGTTTGTTTGAAGGATTTGCACCACTTTTAACTCCACAATGTAAGACCATATAATGGCTTGTTTTAAAGTGATACTGGAGTAAAATTCCTTTTGGGATTTACCCGCAGGAGCAAATCTGGTATTAAATACTTGAAGCCACATTTGCCCGGAGCAATTTATCTGGGTAAATGAGGGCGTTTGTGTTTTGTGAAAACGACATTTCATCAGCATAAAGGGAGGGAAGATTTATTGCTTTATTTCAAAGGCTAATGGCAATATTTAAAATGCAAATTGCAATCAGGAAAATGTCTTTTTTCTGATAATCAGCGTTTAAAGGTCATGTAGGGCTTTATGGTATTACTTATTAATATTTTGTAATTTTGCAGAACTGCTGGATTTTCACGTTTCTCCATAAAACTCGGAAAATATTTAGGCGGAAGGGGGAAAGTTTAGCACAAATAGCATTGCTTCATTGTCTGTCCATCCACCAATGTCACTATACATAATTAGGTGTATTCAAAATGCTGACTTTCTGTTTGCAGGACCCCTAATAATGTCCACTAAGGTCTCAATCCCTGGGTTGATTCAGTTGCTCAGTAAAGATCTGAGCCTATTTGACCCATCCAACAGCCAAAGAAGTAAAGTTACAGTTAGGAAATTTTCAATGAAGTGTACATCCTGAGGAGACGAAGGACCATTGCAGAACCAGAAATGGCAGCTTACTACTGACCATAGCAAAGCAATTGCAAGAGTATGAAATAAATAGATTAAAAAAAACAAAAAAAAACACAATATGTAGAATACCTAATTTTATGTAATATTTATAGGAGATGTAGCACAACATTTTTCATACATTTACGGCTTTTCATTAGTTGTATTTCCGTAGAACTGCCATATTACCTTGGTGGGAGTCATTTGAATCCTTTATGCAAACACAGAAATGCCGTCTTGCCAGTGTAACAAGATCTCAAAACCAACATATTAAAAAAAGACAGCACTAGATCATTTTACATCTAGTACTGTATATTATACAACACAATGAGAATTTAACCCTAGTATGCAGACCTAGGATTTTCTCCCCCTGCATATATTCTATGGGTAGGGTTTTTAGTTCCATAATAACGCAAAATTTGAGTATGTGCCAAAACCACTTTTTAGATTTAGGACATTTATTGGAGCTTATAATGGCCATATACTACACAATGTACTTGTTGATGTTCCTGCAACATTCCAACAACCATCTGGGTGGATCATTTATGATAGCCAAATTGCATTAATTTTGATTACAAATAAATGGTCTAGGGCAGCGAACGCTGCAGGAACGTCAGATGGCTATTAATAATGATCAATGTATTGCCAGCATTCTTCCAGTCACAATTGTGGGTTTTACTGATTTCCTAAAGTGGGTAAGTTTTTACATTATACAAAACAGTTGATTTCTTTAAGTATCAATAAGCCATTATGTTTAATACAGCATGCCACTTTTACTACTTGTATTAGCTAAAACTGAATCTGTAAATATAGGCACATCCACTGACAGTGTCACAAAATAAATTGTGTGCCAACAGATCTATGGATCTGCCTAAAGGGGTAATCATGTTTTGGCAATTGAGACCTTAAAGCCTGCAATGGATCACCTGCTATAGTTTGGAAAAAAGCACATCACCTAATTTATATAATAATACTCTTTTATTCATTAATAATTAATGATCTTCACGATTCTGTCTTTGTTTAAATTATCAACTATTTATTTTATTCATTCACACTTATTAGTCCTAAATGAATATGTAATGATTTGAGATGTTCATTTAAATCTGTTTTAATCACATACCTATAATTATTTTTAGTAATGATTTAATAAATTGCAGATTTAGTAAATCTGTCAGCTCAGAAGGTTAGTCTTTTATCAACTGCAAAAGTGAAGCATAAAATCGTCCCTAAATAGATGGAATGCATCTAATGTATCTGTCTGTTGATCCATCTTTGTATCTAAGTGAATATTTCCTCTGAACTTTAGTAAAACTTTGGTATATTTTACATAGTAACATAGTAATTGAGGCTGAATAAAGACATACATCAATTCCAAACTTTTCACCCTCCTTTTTAACTCTACCAGTTAATCCAGAGGAAGGCATAAAAAACCCAGCTTAAAGGGGGGAAAATGTCTTCCTGACTCCAAATGGCAATCGGAAAATATCCCTGGATCAACCAGAACTGCAGTATATGTATTAATACCAGTAATTCTCAATATTTTTTAGTTTTAGAAACTTTATAACCCACTTTTAAAGCTATCCAGTGAACTTGCCATTACCACATCTGCTGGAAGACAGTTCCACAGTTTCACCATTCTCAGTGTAAAGAAACCTTTCCTAACCTGAAGATGAAACTTCTTTTCTTCTACTGAAGTGATCATATCCCCACGCAAACATCGCTTCTCTAATGTAAACAGCCCTAACTTGTATAATCTGCCTGCATATTTAAGCCCCTCCATTCCCTTTATTATTTTAGTTGCCCTTCTCTGAACTGCTTCCATTTCCAAGATGTTCCATTTGTTTATGGAATTCCAAAACTGCATCGCATATTCCAAATGAGGCCTTATTAAGCTTTGTTAAGGAAAAATCTTATTGAAATCCACCTCCAGAAATTACATTGGTGGTAAGGATGGCTATTCCTATTTTCCATTTTGCTTTTATTTTGAAGAACTCATCTGTCTAAGTTTTTAATGTGATATTTTGGTACAACCATTCTCATGGTCTATTCGAAACCATGTAACCAGACCAGAATAAAACTGATTAAAAATGTCACAGTTAAAATGTTGCCAATCATCACAGCCTAAGCATTAGCATTTTTAAAGTTTTCTATTTTATGGGGAATCACCCAAACTAAGGGGAATATATATAAAGGTTTGTCAACTTTTTGCCGTTATCATCAAATTTGGGGCCCTATTTATAAAAGATCGGTATCGTTATCGTAAAATACCGATCGTTATCGTAAAATAACAACCGGGTTTTTACCGATAACGACCGTTATTTACAGATAACGACCGCTATTTACCGATAACGACCGCTATTTACCGATACCGGTCGTTATCGGTAAATAACGACCGTTATCGGTAAATAACGACCGTTATCGGTAAATAGCGACCATTATCGGTAAATAACGGACTGTTATTTACCGATAACGACCGGTATTTAACGATATCGGTAAATAACGGTCATTATCGGTAAATAACGGTCGTTATCGGTAAAAACACGGTCGTTATTTTATGATAACGATCGGTATTTTACGATAACGATACCGATCTTTTATAAATAGGGCCCTTGGACTTAATGCAATTTGTAAAGTGGCGATAACTGCAGCTAAAAGTCAATATAGCCATGATCGCCTTTCACTTATCGCCACTTATTGTCGTGGTAACCACTGAGTTTCTGAAATTATTGCAGCCATTTTCTCTTTTCGAGGCAATATGTGCGACAATGTGCGTATAAGTCCAGTATCACAGCTAAACGAGAAAATATTACCACCGCACTTCAATAATATTCTTCAATAATATTTTCTGAAAAGTTTTGGTTTTGAAAAGTTCAGCAGAACGTTACAAACAGTAGTTTAGAATTGGGCTTATATATGCGGAGATATGCAAAATACTCCTTTATGTCCATTAGCTCATGCATGTGTCCAGAACTGCTGGCTAATAACATGCAATATAGCCTAATATATAGAGCCAATCATCTGACCTGCAGACACAACGTGCTATAAAGGAGTATTTTGCATATCTCCGCCCCTTACTCTGGGGAACATGGGAGTAAGAAATTACTTCTTGTTTCTTAGGTTTTGTGGGCAATTCTATTCATATAGCATGAGACTGCAAGATGCCTTCTGTTATAAGAAGGTGTTTCTCCATTTTTATGCTCAGTGAAGGGCTTTTTGCTCCTTTTGGCCCCTCTCTCCCTAAGCTTTCTAACTGCCTTTTCTACTGTACACCCAAGTCCTACACCATAGAGCCATGAATCTGTGTCTTGCACTGATGAGATCGAAACACGTCATGTCTGCAGGTCAGATGATTGGCGCTATATATTAGGCTATATTGCATGTTATTGGCCAGCAATTCTGGACACATGCAAAAGCTAAAGGACATAAAGGAGTATTTTGCATATCTCTGCCCCTTACTCTGGGGAACACGGGAGTAAGAAATTACTTCTTGTTTCTTGTGGGCAATGCTATTCAGATAGCATGAGACTGCAAGATGCCTTCTGTTATAAGAAGGTGTTTCTCCATTTTTATGCTCAGTGAAGGGCTTTTGGCCCCTCTCTCCCTAAGCTTTCTAGCTTCCTTTTCTAATAAGCATATATATAAATATATATATATATATATATATATATATATATATATATATATATATATGCTTCCAAAATATTGACTTTGTTTGCAGAACCCCTAATAGAGTCTGTTATGGTCCTTGGGTTGGTTCAGTTGGTCAGTAGAGGTCTGAGCATGTGTATATATAATACACACTCAACCACCACGCATCAACGTTTTGGGACATAGAGTCGCTTATTCAAGTTTGAAAGCAGGTGATTACAACATCTCTTTAACAGCTTTTAAAGGGATATCCCCTCACCTAGAGGAAATGGCATCACAATCAATTTATGTATACAAAAACCTATATACAATAGAAGTAAATGTAATAAATATGGTAAACAGCAACATTTAAAAGTGGTTATCTCTATATGGGGCAGACCAATAATCCCATTAATTCATTCCCCCTGGTGCAAGAGAGCCTAATTTCTTTATCCACCAGGTTTCCCTCTGTTTCAACCTCAATTGGCAGTCTCCTTGGAAATTGAGGGGTATATATATCTTTTTTACATAAAATCTACATTTTTAAACATTTAGTATTGCAATGCAGACATAATGATTGACTACTAATATAAATAATTAGCAGCGCTAAGCCTGGACAAGTCTAAAATGGCAGTGAAGGTTTTATTCTTAATTTTCTTAATCAATTAATAGTCTGTCATAAGAGCAATTGGAGTAGTTACTCTGAAGGAATTTATTAAAGCTTAAAAAATAGTTGAAAGGCTTGCTTTACAAACATTTAGAAGTGTGGCAATTTTTATTCATTTTGAACAGAGGGTTTTACTTTATATTTCCTTGGTACAGATAGAAAGAGTATGTGATTTATTCAAGGCTAAGTGAGAAAAAGAAAAAGCATTGATTTAGGTCAATTGAACACTTAAACATGGCACCAAAACACTTTAGTTCATGACTGAACTAACCGTATAAACATGACAATTTTCAGTAAATTCACTTTACTCCATGGCCTGGGTGACTACTAATCAAATCACTGCCAGTGAAATAAATTTTAGATTAGAAAAATATATAAGCTTGCACTTAATACTGTATACAGAATCAATAGCATAAAATAGAGTTTACATAACATACTGTGATCAAATGTAAGTTTTTTTCCCCCTGAATAAAATGCAGTACAAAGCTTAAAATACACATAAGAAATAAAAAGAATTATTAAGAAAATAGAAAAATTGTTAATGGGATAAATATAAATATCTGGGGTTTATATTTAAGTATTAGTAAAACAGAATTAGTGCACATACATTAGAGGACCATAGAGTGATATCAAAAAGATAACAGTTTGTTATTAAAGTTAATTATATAAAAAGGATACTATACCACACACAAACCTATTCCCCTAACCCTACACAGACATAGGAACATCATTTAGTAACCATGGAAACCATTCATAACAAAGCATTATTTTTATGTTTAAAAGTACAAAAACATATACCCTAGTCCCATGCAGAAACAAGCACACCCACCTTCTGATGTACCCCTACATCCTTTTCACCCTTCAATGGCAACCATAGCTCAATTCAATCATCAGAGAAGTTACTTTTATGGCATTGAAATGAAATAAAAAATATACCCATATACAACATAGACCCAGACACTTACTGAAATATCTTTAAATCCACCCACCCCACCCTTCAGTTTCAATCTACACTATATATAAAAGATCCAAAAACAAATTACAAAAAAATTGTTTTGTAATTTGACCACTTTGTCTCAGACCACCAGTCAACTTTTTCATCTCAACTGAAAAAGCTCTCATTTTTATTATTTACTCAGCCTCTGTCTCTATATTATAGTATTCCAAATATGCAATTACTATGGTGGAAGCCTGCAGTTTGATTGCTCTCAAATACCTATTATTATTACTATAAGGCCTATTGTTCAAATAATCTTATCAACAATTTAACTTTTACTAGCAGCTGGGGTTTGTAAAAAGTGCAGTCTGATGTGATTCCTCGTATTCTCTTTTCAGTAGATATTTATGGACATGTGGGCCCTTTAAGTTATCAGTCGTTACGCGGCACTGGGTTCAGAAATAAAATTAAAAAAACAACAGAAAGTCATTTTGGCTTTCAAAACAGCTGACTGGATTCTAGTGACAGGTTTTTGGTTGTAATACCAAGCATTCAGCTAAGGTAGTATTTATCTTACAGAAACTAGTCATAACTCAACTTGTCATTCCCTATGTCATGATTAACATTAACCCCATTCCAATAATTGATGTTGCCTATTATTTTGTTTTTGATGTTTTCTCTATTCTATAGGCAAGAAAAATGATATTTTAAAAAAGATGAATAGCACTCATATTTGACTTAAAAAAATAAGAGCAAATAAATTTGTGGACGCTAGTAAGAACCACTTGTGGGTTTGTGATAGAGACCCAGGTTTTTAATGCAGAATTTTGAAAGTATTGGGCAAAATAGTTTTTTCAATTGACAAAATTTTATTATATATATTTTTATATATTATATATGTAGAAGGCTTCTGCTAAATGGGATAAGACATGATAGAAGGCAAGCAGGTGCTACTGTGCAATGCACTGTGCACCTGATATTTCATGGGGCAGGAAGACTTTGCCCAATTAATATTAGGGAAGCTATGTAGTCGAGTGGGTTACCCAGTCTTCCTTTTCCACCTCCTCACAAGCACAACCACAGGGCAGCCAAGACTGCTTATAAAGCTGCCCTGTGTGTTCCCTCCTCCCTGTGCCCCAGCAGCCCCCATTCCTTCTCACCCTCTCCATCTCAATTAGCTGTTTCCAGTTGGAGATGCATAGGAGAGTAAGCCTTTGGCCCCAGCAGGTGGTGGTGAGTAACCCCTAGCTGATCATCTGCTGAAAGGCAGGTCTTTCCTACCCATTTGTTGGAATAAAGGATGACTCTTTCACTTTATCTGCCCAAGTATAGAGTCTCACTGACAACTTAGCCAACCTCCTTGTGGTGCAGCTGTTACCATTCTGCCTAACAAAGTGCAGCTTTCAGGGAGTTTGTGGCCATCAGGACACCGGAGTGGCAGTTCCCAGGCTGTATGTACTTTGACTACAAAGTAGTCCCTGTCCTGCAGAAGCATCTGCTGGGCAATATGTCTGTGGTGCTGGACCACACTGTGGAAGGCATGTCTACTTAACCATGGATTCGTTGTCCAGAAAACATGGTGGTGCTTTCTGAGCCTGGGTATCATGGTGCAGAGCAGCAGTCCAATGAAGAGGAGAGAAACTTTGGAGAAAGTGATCTGAAGCCAGTGGACATGAGGCATTCTATTGGCTTCTTCATGCTGCAAAGGACCCAAGGATTAAAGCCTTCAAGGAAAAGTAGCAGTACTGGATGGTCAGCATTTTAGGTCTATCACTATATTTGTAAAGTGTAAGAGTTCACCCCTCCACCAAAAAAAGGCTATGAGACTGTTCTACTGCTATACCGCAGTTATGCCTAGTACTGACAGGCGTACCACACCTTATGATGGGGATCACATTTCCCTGTTCAAATCCAGAGCCATTGTAGAACAAATAAGGACTGAGGCACCTTCATCCTTTATGCTGTGTAGGCTACTTTTTCCAATGTTGGTTAATTTGTGTCTGGCCCTGTGATCACCCTTGTGGTGTCACCTAGTCTCACCATATTAAAGAGCTACTTAGAGGGTAGTGTTTCCATTTCTGGGTGGACCCTGCCAGGCCCAAACCAAAAATCTCTTTTTGCAGGCCTTTATCACTCCAGACCACTATATGGCTATATTTTGGGGGTTTGCAATATGTAGTAGGCCTGTTCCTGTACCCACTTTTCCTCTGATGAAGTGTACACCAAACTTATTGTTTTTATATGTGATCCTAATAAAGATTGATTTTCATTATGGAGCATTCACTGTGTTTGCTCCATGCTGCACAACTTTACTCTGTAGAGCTTTTGGTAACTAGAGATCAGGTGGTTGACCCGTGTGTACCTAGCCTTATTTGGCCTTATACTGAAAACTTAACTCCGGGATTTCCCATGACGTTAAGAACACCGTCTGGCCCAGTCATTTTGTGACCAACTTTACATTGCACCCATGCAGCCAATGACGGACCGAACATCAAATTCAGCGTTGATTCAGTGTATGGCCAGCGTTAGCACTTGTACTCACTGGCCCAATCCTGCTCTCGACCAATTGTTTTACCAAAAGGTAAATTGGATGGTAAAATTCTTTCAATTCTTTCTAACTAGAACTACAGCTCCCATCAGCCCCTAACTGCACAATAGCTAAATAAAAATCTGTGTAGGAAGAACTGCCAGCTGCAGCTGCTGGGATCTGGGGTTAAAACCACACTTACGCAAAACCAATTTACGATCGATAAGCAACACTTTATACCTTGGTTGCGATGGTTGCTCAAGTATCGCAAGAGGCACTCACGCAGCTGGCACAGCCCATTAACCAGAGGCTGCACATCTGTTAGCTGGCGTTAAATACTTATGTGAGGGTGAGATTCACCCAGAAATACGCTGCCTCTGGTAAATCTTCTCTGGGAGATTTGCCTAGAGCACTTGCGGCTCTTGGTGATTCTCCCTGATTATATGAACTTCTGTTTTGGCTGAGACCTATTTACTGTATAATGTACAGGCACTCTGTGTAGTAGACCTGACCATATACTGCCTATATACTAGGAACTTACTTTCTGAGCTTTCCTCATTTGCACAATATCAGAAGACTTGCCTGGACAAATCTTTATTGCGATCAATTTATAATCATAAAATTAATGAATGAGGGAAGGTTAAACTGACAGCCAGCAAACACTCTCTACCTATGGATAGTATAGTATTTGAGGTTGAATGAAAACATATGTCCATCCAGTCCAACCCATCTTTTTGAAACTGACCAATGAACCTGCCATAACAACGTCCACTGGAAGACAGTTCCATAGCTTTACCGTTCTCACAGTGAAAAACCCTTTCCGAACTTGAAGCCTAAACCTTTTTTCTTCAAGTCTTAAGGGATGTCCTTGTGTCCTTTGACATGTTCTATTGGTGAACAATGCCCCAGATAGTTTATTGTATGGCCCGTTAATGTATTTATACACAGTAATCATATCCCCACGCAAGCGCCTTTTCTCCAGCGTACATAATTGTAACTTTTCCAGTCTCTCCCCATATTCTCTGAACCCTTTCCATTTCAAAGATGTCCTTTTTGTACACAGGATTCCAAAATTGCACTGCATATTCCAAATGAGGCCTTACCAATGCTTTCTAAAGAGAGAGAATAACATTTTCCTCCCTTGAATCCATACCTCTCTTTATACAAGACAATACCATGCTGGCTCTGGCTGTTGCTGCCTGGCACTGCTTGCTTCCTTTAAGTTTGTTATCCACTAAAACTCCAAGATCCCTTTCCATCAGGGATTCTCTTAACACGCTCTGTTTATAGTATAAGCAGCACAAGGATTTTTAAGTCCAAAATGCATCACCTTTTATTACCTGTCAGTTTATTTGTTAGTTTATCTATCTGGAGACTAGGGGTGCAAACATGATTGTTTGAAGTGTATTTATGTGATTGCAGGCATTGAAATATTACCCAATCACAATTTGATTTAGTCATTCAGCCAAACCTATATAATGAGGTGCAAACCCCATGGAGCTTAGAAGCCATTACAGTGATGGCAAAAGAAAGAAGATGCCTGCAACACCGATGTCGACAGTGCCATCGGAAGACATGCTCCCATGCAAGAAAGAAGACATGCCCCCAAGGTTTCTTCTAAGAGCCTATAGGGGTTCTGGTTTCAAGCTGCAAGACCCCCAACAAAGGCACTTGTCAGTGTTACAAGGGCACTTCTAAGTGCCGGGGAGGGGGGCCGGGTTTGAGCTGAGGGACCCCTCAAACCCCAAAGGGCATTTGTCATCCTGTAAGATAACCCTACTTTATAAAAATCTATGAGAGTTCAACATCATGCACAGATTAACGGGTGCCCCTGTGGCAGAGCACTTTTGTAAAAGAGGCCACAGTATGAAAGACCTCAAGATCACCATTCTTATGGGCAATTTTCACAATCAAAAACAGAGTAAGGAATGGGAATACAAATTCATTCAGAAATTTAATTCCCTGAATGATGGACTAAATAGGGACATGAGTTTTATGGCCAAATATAAACTTATTCCACATCACCACCCAGACTAAAACCACTCACCAGTACTGTTTGATACATGTCAAAAGACAATTTCCATTTCAAAGGACACTGTTCTCGCATTATTACAGTTATCTACTTGTGCCCATTACACACCTCCACTACTGTTTCTGCCCCCCCCCCCAGTCTGCATCTGTACCTGGTCATCTGTTCAATTTGTTTGATGTTTACTGTCCCTATAAGTTTGCGATTTCTTAGTTTCTTTTGTAACATTCAGCCTGATGAAGGGGGCTTAGGAAATTGCTTAATTTTTCAATTTAGTTAGCTAATAAAAGGTATCACAGCCTTACTTCTCCTGCTTTAAGGATTAACTAATACAATTACAATTATTAAGTATAAAAAATCAAGTCAATGAAAATATAATGAACTATTTAATTGGATATCTGAGTTGAATTATTTAATACATTTAGGGGGAGATGTGATAAATTTCCCTGTCGCAATTGACCTGCACTTGTAGTAACCACTTTGCGACTGTTATTGCATTGTGTGGATGTGAGCGGTAAGTTGTGATCTTTTGAACGGGTTTAAAAGCCACAATTGAAAAGGCTTTTATTTTGGTGCAGAAAATGATTGAAATAATCATTTCTAATTTTATTGCAATGCTTGCACTGTGCTATTTCCAAAAGTCTCTAAAATGGCGCAGGCAATGCAAAATGAGTACAAAACCCTCGTTAACACTATATTATAACAGTAAGCACGGGTTTTGCACTTATTTTTTCCTTTAGCATGGGATATTGCATCTCCCTGTTAGTGTATTATATAGTAGATAATGTACCCCCCTACTGTAAATTATAAGGATATTAGTTTTTACCGGGAGTTCCATGACAATATAGAAGCACATGGCCATAGGGCACGGAACTCCGAGGATCTTCTATTATGTTAGATAAGAAGAAAGAAATGTAATTTCAAACAAATCACTGTAAAATTAAATATAAGAAATCTTTTAAATGAATAAAATGAAAAAGGCCTCCTTTCTATTCTTCTATTTATCTACAATTTCTTATCCATACTTAAAGGGTATGTCCACCCTAAAAACGAAATTCTGACATATGATTGCCGCTGTCCCCCCAGCCCCAACCACTATATTTATACTTTTAGAAAGCTCCCCAAACTCTACTTACCTCCCCTCTTTCCTCCGCCCGCTGCCGGCCCTCTGCTGGGAGAAAATGCAAGCAGAGGGGCGGGACGGGCAGTCGCGTCTGTTATTGGCTGAGCGCAGCCAATCACGGACGCGGCTGCCGGGATTTCATTTCGGCGGAGGAAGAGAGGGAGGTAATTAAAGTTTGGGGAGCTTTCTAAGATATAAATAGAGCGGTTGGGGCTGGGGGACAGGGGGATTATTATAGCTGAAGGGATTTACGCTAGGGGAGGGAATCCTGAGAGGGAGGGGGGGGAGGAGGAGGAGGGAGAAGGGCTGCAGTACGCTGCCAAACTTCTCCCGGAGGCCAGGTAGGAGGCAGAGTCCTATATGGACCTGCTATCCCCCTGGTGGGCAGTTTTTGGGACTTTGGGGGGACTACAGGAGAACCTTATGGAGTTGGGATGTGAGGTAAGGATTAAACTACACTACATGATGGGGCCAGTAATGGGGGGGATTATAGTTTTGGGGGTGGTCATGCCCTTTAAATATTAATTAATACTGCATAATTTCAATAGGAATTGTTCTTGTATATTCTGAGTGGACATTTGAGCACATTCCATGTTTAGATTAACTATATACAGTATAGGAACATACATGGTTGTTAAAGTACAATCCAGACTATATGTATGTCCATTAGATCTTTTTAACCTACCTTGATCCAGGAGAAAGTAAAAAAGCATCTGATGGCATCCACTTTCTTCCAGAAGAGAAAAAACATGTGTGACTTCATGTAACAATATGCTGAAAGTTATTTATTTAGCTCCCTTTTTCAGCTCTGTAATATCCTCTTTGTATTCTGAATCCCATAACTGCAATGAGTATTGAAGCTAAAGGCTAATGAAACCTTCATCATGAGAACTAAAATGCCTAGAATTCATAGTGCTACCACAGAGCTTTCTGTAAAGCCCTACAAGCAGCACATGCGCACATCTCTACAGCATTCCGTAAAGGCTAACAGAAAATTGATATCCTCATAGAAGACTTCTTTGCAGATACTGTTAAAATAAATCCAGAATTTTAAAAATGTCTTTGGTTAGAGGCAAGGGTTTAATGACATAACTAAAACAGTAATAGAGTTAGAATAGAATTTCACTGTACAAATTAAAAGGACTGTTTCAACCCTGTAGATAATGCCAAGTTAAACTGTCAAACAATATGTAAACAGTTGGCATATTTTCTCAGAAGTAGCAGTTATTTGCTCTTTCAACAATTAACAACATAGGAAGTGTGGAGACAATGAAACATTTAAAAAGGGTGATCTTATAGTTTGTGTATTCAGTATTGCCTTTTCAAACTATAAAATGTTCACAGAAATATTTTCAAATCCATATCATGGATGTGACACCAGGCTTAACACGTTCTGTTCTATTTTTGTGCCCCTTTTCCATTTGTCCTTATGGTTTATAGACACAGGATTTCAGAGAGATATAATTAAAAGAACAAAATCATTTTACATTAAAAGTTCATCTTTTTAAACTTGCCTCAAGTCTAAAAAGCAATTGTTATTCTTAAAAGAAATATTAGGTACCAGACAGCTTACTGTATGTAAACAATCTGCTTTGTAAGTTACAGTGGCTCATTGGTTAGCACTGTTGCTTTGCAGCGCTGAAGTCCTGAAGTTCAATTCCACCCTTGGACACATCTGCTAGGAGTTTGTATGTTCACCACGTGCCTGCATGGGTTTCCTCCAGCACTCCAGTTTCCCCCACAATCATAAAAACATACTGATAGGTTGTATGTGTCAAATAAATATGCTTAAATTGTAAGCTATTTAGGACAGGGCCTGCTGTGAATGTATACATGTATTTGTAAAGCTCACAAAAGATGTTGGAGCTATATAAATCTATAATAATCATGATTAATAATTTTAGTTTTGATATGCACAGCAAGTATAGATTTGGATGTGTATGTGTGTGTGTGGGGGGGGGGGGTTATATAGTTAGGTCTAAGTTTTATTTGGAATTTAAAATGAAGAGATACTCAGTACAGCCCCAGTTGATATTTTAAAGCTAAGCTCTTCTTCTGTCATAAAAATGACTCTAATTTTTTTTTCTTTTTCTGATTCAGTTAATACATCTGAGTTTAAACATTAAGCAATGTGCTTTTATTTTCTAGTCTGCCTGTACTGAAGGGATTGGGATTTTGATTTCTTCTGCTTTTGATATTGACAGGCAGAGAGCGTAAATAACATTTGGAGTGTGCCAGCCATGTCATAAATTCAAGGATGTTTTCTGCTTTATTTTGGTCATTTGTTTATGCTTCTCATTGATGTCTCATTCTCTGGGAATATATAATGTGCTTTTTACTTATTTATTTTTATTTATTTATTTTGCATTAGAAAATGACAACTTCTCTTTGGTAATGAAAAATCCTCAGTAACTAATATATTCTTATCATACGTGGCAATAAAATTGCTGTAAAACAGTTTTTATGGAACATTCCTTAAAATTAATATCTAAAAGACCTGAGGGTGTTAGAAATACAGCTTTCTTATTTATCTTATTGTGACCTTCTATCTGAAGGCACATTTGTAGCTAAGGATGCTTTAAGAAGATAGGTGATAGAAAGGACCCAAAGCAACTCTAAAGGTTACACCAAGAATTTAACGTGGAACCACATGAATTAGATCTTACAGTGCATTTAGATTTATATTAGATCTTGCATTAAAAACTGTAATTTTACTAAATTGTTTTTTTTAGCTTTTTTTTCTTAAAAAAGATGTCCCTATTTTTGAATTGGATTACCTCACTTGACTTGTTTAAATTGGTCTTCACATAGCTTGCTCACAATTTCACATTTACATTTCTGCCGCAATAATCCTTTCGTCAAATTTTATAGCATTACTGATTCTTTTCACGGCAAGGATTTTTTTTTTGCCCCTTTAAAAATATTGCAAACTATAACGTTAAAATGTTGGCAAAATGAGTGCTCATTTCTAAAGATAAGTTCCAAAAACAGTAAAAATTATTGGGAAATGTGTGAAAATCTTGACCTTTGTTAAACTTAATATGCAAAAAGATGAAAAAAGATTGAAAATGAATAATAGAATTGTAACCAGAATGGAAAAGTTTAAGCATAAACTTTAAATTTGGTTTGAAAGGCTGCACAAAGCTCAATTAATGGGATTGTCTGCGTAAAAACTTTTACTTTAAAAATATTTATCAGTCAGAGTGTATTTATCAGTCATCAAGTATGGAAGATCTTACAATGATTTGTAAGATGAAAAATCGTCCGCTCTAGGATTGCCAAACAGCCGACAATCCCGCGGCAGGATGTCCCGCAGCTCGAACTGGGACCCCCCTCCCCGACACTTATAAATGCCTTTGTGGCACTAAGAAGTGCCCTTGTGGCCCTAACAAGGGCCCTTTGGGGCTTAAGGGGTCCCGCAGCTCCCTGGTCCTAAAAAGGATCCTTTCAGGTCTCGGCATCTTCTTGTCAGTGACCGCATCTCCGCTGAGGTTGCCAACGCTGGGCAATAACACCACCGGTGCTGGTGACATCAATGTCGCCAGTGTTGCCGACCTCTTGATCCAATGTCTTCTTTCTTCTGCCATCAGCTGCGATGACTTCTGAGCTCCGCAGAGGTTTGCAACTCTTTATATAGGTCTGCAGAAGGACCAAATCCAATTGTGATTGGTTAAGATTTCAATGCTTGCAATCATATGATCACACATTAACCAATCATATTTGAATGTTTTATTAATATTTAATATTTACAGGCTTTGTAGGGGCCACAATGGTCCTTGTAAGGACCTGGGAGGGGGTCCCAGTTTCGATCTGTGGGACCCCCGAACCACGGGATTGTCAACCGTTCATCAATCCCCAGCCGCTAAGGGATTTTTAAAATCAGCCGTTCGTGTTTTACCGAACGTTCGGAAATTGTCGAACATTCGATCAACATTCGAGGATTACCGAAAGCGGCCCGCATAAACCGGAAGTAGTGCACGTGTGGGCTACGTCCATTTTTTAGAAATTCGAAATTTCGAAAACAGACTGAACTTTATGAAGTTCGGCCATCTCTACCATTTAATACTTATTGATGATGTTGCTATAGCTGCTGTCCTTTCTCTCCCTGTTTTCAATGTCATATATATATTTATAATTTTTGATTTTAAACCAATAATTATAAATAACATTGTGCATATTCGCTGTGTGTGACTTATGGTACATTTGTAGTATTAACTTTAAAAAAACAACAGAATCTACAGTACCTACCAGATGTTGAATTATTCCATTGTTTGTATAATTGCTACAGTGTTTTATTAAAATATACAGTTTATTCTTGAAATAAAATGGCCTTTTTCCTCCTAATTACAAGGTCAAAAATAATTGCTGAAGCAAAGAGCAGTGCTGGAGGTTTTCTGCTGTCATGACAACAAATTGCTTCAATAAATGTTGGAATTACAGGGATATTATTTGTTTAGTTTGTATCAAAATGGTCAAATACCCGATTCATACCAAAATGGCTCTGTGTATTTCATATTTTTGCTCAGCTCAATGGACCACATTTATAATTTCTTATTTGTTTCAAATACTAAAATGTTAACCATGTGCTGCTCAATATATGCTGCTCAATAAACACACAAACACACACGTATATATATATACATGGTATCAAACAGCAGGCGGGTCTAGCAATCATGCTTACTTATTTTATCAATTAGTACACCATTATAAAGCAGAGTACTCTGCTTTATGATGGTATATATAGTATAGTATAGCATGTATATAGTATAGTGTGCACACAGTCTCAAGGCAACAAAATTGCCAAGTGCTGCTGATGAAATCCAAGTATACAACAATCTTCTTAAAATATCAGCACTCCACAGGTTTTTCATAAAGTGTTTTTATTTAAAAATAGTGCAAAGTGCAACAGTAGCAATGTTTTGGCCCTTGAATTTCGGCCTTTATCAAGCACAAATAATAGTGCATTTGCACAGGCTTATATACTCTATGTAGTTAGTGCTAGAGCATAAACCGCACCCATATATGACATCACACAAAATAATTACTCATTAAAGTGACAGTGCTCAACATACTGTCTTTAAATATAAATATTGCCCTTAAGACAAATACATAGTGATTAAGTGCTGAAATAGGTGTTAAAATGAGTATTATATACAAGTGCTAGTAAGTGTGTACTCTAAAAAAACTATATGTTAAAGGGTATCTATACAAATTTTCAGATTTTAAATCTGGGCTGTAGATCCTGAGAAATCATAATTTTAATCACAGCATTTACAGTCTGTCACTCCAGAAGCAGAGATTTTAATATGGGACCCATCAATGACCTCTTACTAGGATCTTTAGCTGTCTGACAGCACACTTTCTGCAACAATTAAGAGAATCAGCAGAGAAAAGAAGGCAGGTGGGAGGGTGGGGGATATATGTAAACAGTGCAGTGTTCCTGGTGAGGCTGTGCAGAACTTAGTGTTGCAGAAGTATTGTAGACACTAAAAGAAGGCAGTGAGTAAGGGAGGGTGGGGGCAATTAGGATCACTCACTAAACATTAATAATTTAATAACAAAGCAAGCACAGATAAATATGTGAGTACCACCATTTTACTTTTCTTAACTTAACTATTTTATCATAAATCCCATGTTTACCGAGCTGTCTAAAAAACAAGGTTCTAAACTTTAAAACTCTAAAATTTTTAGATTATATCTTTTATATATATTACACTGACCAACCAGTGCTTCTGAATCACATACTCATCCCCATCCAATGACAGACCTCTTACTGGATTTCTTATAGTAAAATATTTCTGGATTTAAAGAAAGAACCATACAAAGTTGACACATTTCAGCCATCTTGGTAGCCTTCATCTGGACCGGTAATGATGTTGGTTATCAAGATGGTTGAAATGCACTTTATTGATGACACCCTACAGGAACAGGACATGCTGGACAAGCTAAGTATCATGGATAGTCCCATCAGACTTATGGCTCAGGAGAGCAAAGAGAAAATGAAGTTTCTTGGTTTTAAAAACCCTTACTCTTCAGCTCCTTGTGGTTCTTCTACAGTGCCTGCTGAAAGTCCCAAAAACTGAAAAGTAGGAGCTGTCTGTGTGTAATCCAGAGCCTGCTACTTCTTTGTCCTCAGTAAGGACTCTGGCATGTGCTGGGGAGCTCTCCCCTCTCTCCCTTCAACTCTACGAATCCCTTTGCTCTCTGTGTAGGGGGAACTTTTCTGTAGTGAAAGGTACCCCCCCCAACCCTAACCGCCAGGTTTATAACTTAAAAATTAGACTTACCGATCCTCGTTCACTTGTCTCTCTCTATAGGTCCTGCCACTATTGCTTTTTCTGGGAATGAAGTAGCAATAGAGGCAAAGAGCTAAGGGACCAAATTACTGGGCTTTTTTTGTAACTTATAAACCTGCCGATTAGAGTTGGGGGGTTTTGGGGGGCTAAATTACAGAAAAAAATATTTTGGGAATGGAGATACACTTTAAAACGTAATGAAATAGAATATATTCTATACAGCAAAACCACTGATAGAAACACCCTGCTTCATAACACTAGTTTCCATCCTACTACTTCCATATTCTCTTCCAGTGTCAGTTCTGCCATGTCATGAGGAACAAGTCAAACTCTACTATCATGGAACAACAAATTGTAGACATATGGGGGAGCTTTAAAAACAGGGATGATAAACAATTTACCAACTTACCAGCCGTACACAGAGCAAGGGAAAGATCATTTATGCCGCCTAAGGAAAGTAAAACACAGTAACAATTTGTTTGAGTAACGAAATTCACTAATCTATCCGCAAAAATATGTAACATTATTCACAGTAATTGGAGTATATTGTTGTTTGACCAAAAGCTGAAGAACTCTCTACCAGAGAAACCCACAATTGGATACAAAAAAAAAACAGATGTGTAGGTGACATACTAATTAAATGGGACCCAGTAAGTGATTTACCCCAGAACGAACAAAGGTGGAAGTTACAGTTGTCACTAATGTCATGCACACATGATAACAGGAACACAATTTCCACACTCACATACTGGAAAACCTACCTGTACAAAAATAAAACTTTGCTGTAATTTGCAAAACTACTCATGTAATTAATTTAGCCTCTTGCTCATGCAGACTTTTATGTAGGCAAAACTGACCTTACATTGTGCATCAGAGATGGCCACAGATCGGTCATCAAAACAGCATCCAGAGACGGTAGAAACAATAAACCTATAGCGAAACACTTTTAAGAATATGGACATGATGTCACTAATTTAAAATGCTAAAGACCGCTACCATGATGGGGAGGTGACAAATCAAAAATGTTACTCCAAAGGCACTTACCTGTGCTGGTTCAGAGACTTAGAACAGCACAGGTTTCTTAAAAGACGTAATTTTTCTTTCATTTTAAAAAATAGCTATTCTCTTCAACACACAGGAACTGTAATGGGCACAGCCATGTGCCAGCATATGCAAATCTGTTTATATATAATTACAAAAGAAAATACATCCTGGACTGAGCAAGGGCAGCTACCGCTGCAGTCCCATCTTCAGGAGCCGGTGAGTCAACTTGTGCTGGGGCCTGGGGTATGTCAACGGGGAGTGAGGGTAACGAGCTGGTGCAAGTCCTGCGAGCTCTAATGGTTCCCAGGGTACACTGGCAAGGGGCGAGAGATCAAGGGGCCGTAGAAAAGGCTAGGAGAGTCCTTAACACCAGGATCTCCAGATTTGTCAGGTCACAAGGGGGGGTTGTTGTCAGCGCCAGCTAGAAGGCGATAATAGGTCCCTCATGAGACAGGATGGGGTCCATTTAAATGACATTGGGCTGGACATTTTTCTTACGGGTTTACAAGATGGTATAGAGCAGGCACTATACTTGTTGGGTGGCGGACGGAGTTCCGTGTAGGCTTACAGCAACTCCTTGGTGGCGGATGCATCCTTGCGAAGGTTATGTTTGGAGCCGTTACATGCCCTCTGGGGATCCAGAGGCGTGGCATTTAGCATTGGCTACGGCTCGGGGACTTATGGTTAATTAACATGCAAGGATGCATAAATTATGTTTTGAATATTTTAAATTGATCACATGTTGTAATGTGTCAATTAATAAAAGCTGTGGCCTTATGTTTCACCCAACAAGTGTGTCTGACTGTTCTTTAACACAAAGTAAGTGTAAAAGGGGTTAATTTCAAGTAAACAGCCACGATGGCTCCAGCCTTAGGTCCTTGTAAATATAGTAACACTGAAATTGAATTTTTGGACATTTTGGTTAAACTTGAAAGCTCGAAGTTGGGATATTCATTATACAAGAAACAAACTGACAGAAATAACCTTTTACATTTCCACAGCTTTCATCCATTTAATCTGAAAAAATCACCAAAAATTACCAGTGGCACAATTTTGTAGAGTTATACGCAATAACACAGATAATGACATTATGAGGTTACAGTTAGAGGATATGCAAAACACATTTTTACAGAGTGGTTACCCAAAAGATCTTCATACAAAGTTATTTTTGGTAACCCTCGAAAATAACCTTGTACATTCGGTAACCCTTGAAAATAGGTTCTGAAGTCCCAAAATCCCAATAATCTGCCTGGTTTCAGAAGAAACATTCTAATTTTGGAACCAAGGTGTTGTCGAATTATGGCCAATTTGATTATTTGGCCAATTGTCAGGTTATGGCCAATTTGAGGGTTACCGAACAATACATTCGAGGGTTACTCAAATCAAAAGCTACATTCGAGGGTTACCGAAATTGAATGTTACATTCGAGGATTATCAAATGATACATTTGAGGGGTTACCATAATCAAAGGCTTCATTCAAGTTTCAATAGTTTAGGGTTTGTACGAACTCATAAAGCTCGACCCTCGGGTTCGAGTTTGAGTTCGGATCCATCACTAATTATGATACACTACAGATCATCTCTTAACAGAAAGTTTATAGTGTTACGGTTATCAGCAATGTTTATTTTAGAAATACACATCTAAATACATTTTTAATCTACAGACAAAGAATATGCAAGAGATTCATTATGCCCCAACAGATATTGAAATGTCCCCTTTCAGTAACAAATACATTTCTCGAAACAAGTATTGATTACATGGATACTGACTAATGAGCTGAATGAACCAGTGATGAAAGCCATTAATTGCTTCTTTGCCTTCTTTAGGTTCTTCCCAGGGGAATATGCTATGGAATGAATAATTCAGGGACAAATAACACCTTGGTCTCACTATCAAAAATCATTTATTACAGAGAATATTAACAACCATTTATATATATTGTGCAACATAGACCGAAAGAACTTAACATTTCTAAAGCAGGTGCAAAAGATAATAACCAAATAATACAGAAGACTTTTTTCCCTTTCATATCATGGTGTTAAAACAGAAAATGTTATAGATAAGATGTGTTCTTGGTTCAGATTATTTACACTAGGCATTCCGCAGGAGCTATAAGAATGAATTTCACAGGTTCATTGGTCTGAGGTGTATATTATTTGGATTAATTGGTTCTAGAAAAAATACAATAATACTAAAGATTGTATTATGAACGTCATGGCTAAAAATGTGAATTTGATGTGAAATTGCATGCGCTAGTGTGTTCATTAGAACTTAGATTAGAACTGTGAAAAACTACAAAAACCAGCAAGTGGGTGATACTGGAAAAGGATGTGAGCTTTTACAATCTGCAGTATGATCTCTAATCTGTATCTGCTAGGAATAGTTTTTTATGCTAATCAAGTCATGTCTTGATATTAATGTTCAATAGATCATTCAAGGAAAACTACAAGATTTCATTTTGATGGTATCTCTACACAAAAAAAGATGCTGTTCTGCATTAACAATAATGAATTCATGTGCTGTGTAGGTAAGTGTACTGATAGAAATTCTCTTTTTTCCTCTCAAATAGTTGGCTCTTTTACACGAATAAGACTTAGTTGCCTGTGCTGAAAATAGCTCCATACAGCAGAGGTAACCTAGTATTTTGTAAGGTTAAGGTTATAGGAGAATGTGTGGTTGACACCCAAGGGTTCCATAGCAATAAGTTTTAGTGTTGAAATGTTTGACTCGTTTAGCTATACATGAAGTAGTGACAAAAGGAACTGTACAGAGGGCATTAACTTCTCACCAGTAACATATACTTTAGGGAAACTAATCCTACAGTATACTCCAGCAAGTTAAATTAGATTGAGCTAGCTTTCAATTTTCAAACTATCAGACTTGTTATTAATATGTGGTGACTATTTTTAGCGGAGTCATATGCTTTTGAAAAACAAACCCTAATAATAAGATAATTATTCTTACATTTGTGTTGTCCCTGAAGCTCCTTATACTCACTAGAGATAAATAAATCTGGTTTCATTCTGCCAGAAGTTATGCAGAATTTGCATGTAAAAACAATCCATTGCAAACTCAATTAAAAAAGAATTTTTAGATTTTTTGATAACAATTTTCTCATGAGATTTTTGGATTTTCAATATTTTGATACAATTAAAATTTGCAATTAAATTGCATCAGTTCCTTTAAAAAAAATTGTGTGACGTTAAGTAGCCAAATGTCATCATCAAATCTGGTAATTTTTACATGAAACTAAATGAAGTAAACCCACATTTTTACACTCACGAATCTGAAAATATACCTTCTAAAAACATCAATAAACTGTAAAATCCCACTACAATAAATTGCACTAAAGTAAATGTAATCCCCTGAAGAACTGGATGAAATAACTGTGTGTATGTATAGTTACTGACCTCATTCACATGTTCCCTTGCCTAATCTTTTCTGTAAAAGGATTGGCTAGAGGCTACTAGTGGTTGCGAGCAACTTTTCAAACTGTAACAAGTTCCTGCAATTTCTAAGTACTGAGCATGTGTAAAGAATGAAATAGTCAGTGACCACACTGTGTAATACTGGGATGTTGGGAAATCAAAACACAAACCTCATGTTAGACAGGTAAATTTCCCAACAACCATATCAAAATGAGAGGTGAGACACTGATTAATGCTTTTATATTAAGGTTTTCTTCCTTCTGAAATAGTGTTGTTCTAAGGCTTTAGTTGTCCTTTAAGGTATGAGGAAGCCATGTGAGTGGGGGTTCTGTATAGGAGATGGTTCTGTGATGAGGGTATGAGCAAGGATATATGGGGACAAGAGAAGAGATATATATAAAGAATCAACAGAGCGAAGGGATTCTTAATGTTTAGAGAAGTATTTTGTAAACAATATGTTGTTTAACCCTTTCACTCCAGGAGATTTTCATTTTTTTTTGCATTAACTGCCAGAAGAATTTTCAGGATTTTGCCCTCAATCGCTTTAGACTAATTTTACAGTAGGAAACCTTCAGTAAATCAGGAATATTATACATTGTTTTTTCAGCACAAAGTGTACTTTAACATGGTAACAGAATTTTGTAACTTTTCTGGAAATTTACTGGAATTATGGGTAAATATGTAAAAAAAATAAAATTTGCAAATTTTATGGATTTTTCCCATTTTTACTTATAGTTATCTTAAGGTTACACACAAAAATCTTACTGTTCTAAAAGCTCAGAATCCCGAGTACAACGATACCAGAATATATGTAGGTACCCCACTTTTCCTGTACAGGAGACCCCCGCAAACTAAAACTGCACCTTCAAGAATTTACACCAACAAATTAAAATGTATAACCACTACTGACAGTTAACATAGAATATCTACCAAATTAACTAAAATATCCCCACAAGTGAGATATTTTTAGAAACTACACACCCGCAGGATTTTCTCCGAGTGAGGGTAAGTTTCGTATCAAAAGCAAATACCCGGGCGCAGCTCTTCGTCCAATTGTAAGTTATTTCTCACATTTCCTTTTTTTCCTCAACTGTAAAAAACAGAGACAAAATCAAATGCGAATTTCAGCTAAAACTGTGGAGGAAAGTTTCAAACGCATCTCAAATATGAAAGCCTAACCCCTCCCGAATAAAACGGTATGCCACATTCATGGGTGTACCCCGAAGACATGGCTACCAACTAACCCAGAGCGTGACCAGTGCCAATGTCAGTAGCAGCAAAAAAAAATTTGCCAGTTTTGTATTTTGAACATCTGCAGTTTTTCCACAAAACACCCCCCAACTCAGAAATACCCCCCCAAACTATATATTCCTGAAATCTAACACACTTCAGCTTGTAACTCTTTAGTTGTTCATTCATACTCATCAATGGTTGTGGGCGCAGCTCTTCGTAGAAGTTTGCACTTTTACCAGATTTTCAAAAAAAAATAAACATCAAACAACATTCAAAAGGTAAAAATCATGCCAAAAACCTCCATGGAAGTATAAAAAAACGTCTAAATATCAGTCTCGACCAAATGTCACATGAAGCAAACCGGGTGGAGGAGGTGGGGGCCATATGTGGTGACAACACAGATGAAAAAAAAAGGGACAAGTGGGGAGGCGAAAGGGACTTGCAGAAGGCCAAGGTGTTAGAAAGATGGGAAGCAGGAAGTTAAGTATGCAAAGTTAAGTATGCAGGTTACAGCAGCTCAGGCATGATAGGATGAGAGTATTGCAGTACTGTAGGTAGACGGAAGAGAGCAATGCTTGCAATCATGGAATCACACATTAACCAATCATATTTAAATAATAATAAAATTAACCAAACACAATTGGATTTGGTCACATCACAGTGATGGTTGAAGAAAGAAGTAAGAAAAAAGTCATCAGCAACATTGGCGATGTTGATGTCGCCAGCATCAGCAGTGTCACTGGCATCTGCAGTGACATTGCCCAGTGTCGGCAACACCAGCGGAGCTGTCTGGGAAGAAAGAAGACATGCTACAAGGGCTCTTCTAAGAGCCAATGGGGGTCCTGGTTTTGAACTTCATGACCCCCAACAAAGGCACTTGTCAGTGCTGCTAGGGCACCTCTGAGTACCGGGAAGGGGGTCCCGACTCGAGCTGCAGGACCAAAAGGCACTTGTCAGTGCCACAAGGACTCTTCGATTGGCCACAAGGGCACTTATAAGTGCCACGGAGGGGGTTCCCAGTTCAAGCTGAGGGACCCCTTAAGGTACTTGTCAGTGCCACAAGGGCACTTATAAGTGCCAGGGAGGGGGGGTCCCAGTTTCGAGCTGTGGAGCCCCTTAAACCCCAAAAGGCCCTTCTAAGGGCCTGGGAGAGGGTCCTGGGTTGAGCCGCAGGACCCCCAAATGTTCTGCCCCTGGACTTTCGGCTGTTCAATAATCCTCAAATGGCCGAATTTGAGAATGCTGGAATGATCAAGGATTCTCAGATTAAGCCGTTTACGGATTACCGAAAAATGGCCCATGGAAAACCGGAAGTAGCGCATGTGTGTGCTACATCTGTTTTTTTTTTATGTTCTTTCTGCCGAGACGTGTTCTCTGGACCATTTCCCAGGTCCAGAGCCATTTACATTAAGTTACCATTGCTATTTTGCCTATTATTTAGGCAGATATGTGCAGATTTCTTTCTCCCAATGCCTTTAATGGGTTTTTCTGCAAATTTGCGGATTTTTTCGAAAATCCGCAAATCCAAAAGCGGAACGTATTTTAGCAGTTTCACCCATCTCTACAGTTTGATCCATCCAACAGCCAATTACAGTTAGGAACATTTTTAAGGGAGTGTAGATCTTGTAAAGGACTGTTGCAGAACCTTGAAATGGCAGCTCACTACAGACCACAGCAAATCATATCAAAGGATATTGATTATTTAAAAATGAAAACAATATGTAGACTATGTGTTATATATTCTATAATATATAAAAAATAATAATAATTTTCCCCTTCAACATGGAAATTCAGTGAAAATAAGGAACAATTAAGAATTAATCAATTACTGACTAAATAAGGAATATTAATAATGACACCTGCAGCTAGGTTCAATAATTTGTCACAGTAGGCTAACTTGCATAATGTTATTAGTTTCCCCAAGAATCAGTAGTAACACTGCTTATAATCTAATCAAGATTATTTTTAGATATTTGCTAAATTCTCAAATGCAAATTATCAGCCAAGGAAACAAAGGAGCAGAAATAAAGTTAGAAAAAATGTAAAGAATTAGTTAACACATAATGTGAAGTAAGGATAGATGACCAAGTAATACCCCATGAACTTCTTTAAAAATCTACACGCACATGGCTGCTTAAAGACATAACCTATTGGATGCCACTGCTGACAAAGTAATACTTTTGGCCTTGGGATCAGAATCTGGAAATTTCCAGTCAAAACAGATCAGGATGATCAGGTCTCCATACAAGTGCCTCTATTGAAAAGAGCTCTAGGATGATGTGATTCAATGGGTCTTAACTTATAGGCTTGTAAAGTTACACTTCCTAGACTGCAGGGTCTCTGTGACAGGCATGTGTTATAAGCTGTGCCAGAAGAGCCCTAGAGATGCTTGAAACTGATGAGTTTCGTCCCGTTTTTGAATTTTCGAATTTAATTGTAAATTCAAAGATTCGAAAACGGACCCATAGAAGTCTATGGGAGAATTTTTTTTAAAGTTTCTATCGATTTTAAGGATGAAATAGTAATATTAGGTTACTGTAAATAACACAGGGAACTGGGGAATGGTCTGGGGAACCTGTAAATATAACCAAAAATCTTTCCTCTCGATCGGGCTGTTTTGGAGCTTCTGCATTCTATTTTCGAGGGTTACCGAAATTGAACGCTACTTTCGAGGGTTACAGATATTACAAATTCGAGGGTTACCGAAAGTGGCTTGTACATTCGAGGGTTACTGAAATCAAACGCTATTTTCGAGGGTTACTGATATTACAAACTTTTTCTACTAATTTTCATTTTCGATAATCATCTACTTTCGATATTCATCTACTTTCGATTTTGATAATTATCGCTAAAAATCGAAAACTCTGAAAATTCGGTTTTCGTCTGTGCTTCGAAACCCTCGGATTTGATTTGAAACTGGGTTCTATTAGAACCCACAGTACATCTCTAAAGAGCCCCAGCTTTTTTCTAAAGCTTGTTACAGAACTGTAACCATTCTTTATACTTTCACTACTTATGGGCACCTTAGGGAGAGAAAAATATTATTTTCAGGCTTATGGCTAAAAATGATTAAGAAGTTAGGGAGCAGGGCTTATAATGCAGCTTTGATTCTCTGTCCCAGTAGTGGGCATGCTGCATCCTGAGTCTCAGGGGCAGACCAGTGTTGCTGGTGATGTCACAGACCAAAGTGCAAGAAAAAAAAACCTTTATACTGATGTAACTTTGGATAGGATGAAACTAAAAGAACTGGGTTAGTTGCAGAGGAGGAAGGACTGTGTTGCCAGATGTCAGAAACTGCAATGTGTGGACTTTGAGCTGCTCACATCGAGAGCTGAAAGGTAAGAGTAATCGCTCCCACCTCAGTAGGAAATATAAATTTAATTTCTTAAACTAAACTTAAGTTTTGTGTAAAATTTGTAAAAAAAAAAAGTGTTTCTAAAATTCCAAAGTATTTCAACTACAATGCAAAAGAGCACAAGAGCATACAATTTCAATCAACTCTGCATTGGAACAGCTTTTGTTTCTTTAAACAGCTTAATTACGTCCTGTATTGCATCGATAAATTGCGGAAAGGTAAGACTTTGCATCTTGCGGTCTTTAAAAGTTCCCATACAAAGTTCCACGCTACAAGCTAGCGCAAAACTTAACCAAAGGGATTTTATATCAGGAGCATTTGGAAACATTTGGAAATGAAGTAGCACTCTAAAATAAGGGAAAAACTCACGTTAACCCAATATTACATCAGGTGAACATAGCTTTTACACATATTTTAATATTATTGAATCTGCCTGAAATTGTTTGGTATTTTGACTGCAATAGATTTTTCCCACATTTTTTGCAGTTTCTAGTGTGATTTTCAAAATTTCAGCTGCAATTTTCCAATACAGTTTTTAAATTTTTAACCACAACTTTCAAATTTCTGACTTTAGAAATTCCAAAAATCCTGCTAGATCTGCAGATTATGAATCAAAATCAGGATTGTTTTAGGACGAGTTCTAAAACTGGGTTCAGTTTAATCCAGGTTATTGTTTATTATCTTCTTAGATTCACTTTTGTCTGGAGATCGCTACTGATTATTTTTATGAGAAGGTAAGTAGGGATTTATACTTGTAGCAGGTGATGCGGTATTCTTAAAGATCGTGTAAACTGTGCTAAATGGTTTTCCAACTAATTACACAGCATAGAAAAGTAAAACTCTCAGAGCTAAAAATAATGGGGAAGGGGCCAGAGAAGGGGAAACAGCAGATTTAAGATTGGTGGTAATTAATTCTTAGTACTGTGTGGTCATTAGTTGGAAAATGATTTGGCACAGTTTACATATCCTTTAACCATGACTACCATGTTACTGTTATGTCAGAATGCAGCTAAACTAGGTACAATAATCTCTTAAATAAATGTTAAAATAATAATAATCTTTTTTTCTGTACAGTTCTGCTACTGCCCTGACAGTCACCAACACTATTCTTTTGCATGCACAGACGCTGTGGAATAGAGATGAAGCTAAAAACCAGCAGGCAGCTGTGAAAATTAACAGGGCGACCGGCAACCCGGTGCAAACAGCCTGTCGATGCTATATGCCGATAGCGGCACTTGGAACATCGCTACTTGGCGCTGTTCTATTCCAGCACTTTCAATGCCAGCTATTAGCTGGCGTTGAAAGTGCCGCAATAAAATGCCGATTACGGCATATAACATCGCTTGCGGCAGCTGCGCTGTTAACTTTCACATTAGCCATGCAGCCGTCGCAAGGAAGGAGTTATAACATCGGTTAGCGCAACTTTAACTCCAAATCAGGAGCGATGCGCCCATTGGTGCATCGCTCTATAAGTGTTCTACTTTCAGCTGCCCCTCTAAAAATAAATAGTATTTGGAGGTAGGAATACTGACTCTAAGCTCCAATACAATTAAATTTACACATACATACTTTATGAAATGTGAGTTAGTTTAGATGTTCTGTATTATGCTTGAATTTTGCAAACACCTGAAACAAGTTACTAAAATAGACAATCCTTAAACCACCATTTATCATTAACGATCATTTAGTAGATTAACTTTAAAGGGTATGTCCACCCTTTAAAATAACTTTTTTTTTTGATAGATCTAGATCCCCCAGCCCCAACCGCATTAGTATTATAGTTAGAAAGTCCCCCGATCATTACTTACCTTACCTCTCTCCTTCGCCGCACAATCCCGCCCCTCTGCTTGCACGGAACTGCAAGCAGGGGGCGGGACCTGCAGCCGCGTCTGTGATTGGCTGAGAGGCAGCCAATCACAGACACGGCTGCCGGTAGTGTGGAACGGCGAAGGAGAGAGGTAAGGTAAGTAAAGATTGAGGGATTTTCTAACTATAATACTAATGCGGTCGGGGCTGGGGGATCTATAACTATCATATGGGAAAGGGGTTTGGAGCTAGGGGGAGGGAGACAAAAATGGGAGGGAGAGGGAAGGGCACTTCTGCGCATGGCAAAATTCTCCCGGAGGGGAGACAGAAGGCAGAGTCCTATATGGAACTCCTGCGATCTCTTGTGTCCTCCGTTTTTAGACTTTGGGGGGGGGGGGTGGTTGCTGGAGAACCATTTGGAGCTGGGATGTAAGGTAAGGATTTTACTGTGATACCATTGGGGCCAGTGGTGGGGGAAATTATAGTTTTGGGGGTGGACTGCCCTTTAACTTCTTGTTTTCATCTTTCTACCTTTTATTCAAAATATTTCACATTTCTTTTTTAATTGTCTTTTTTTTCTGTTGTAGTAATAAAATAACACATTTGTGGGTAAAAAATTCTCACATGGATACAAAAGGACCCATGGGTGATGAAAAACATCCATGTTCACAGAAATTATTTTTTATCTTCGATTAAGGTACAGTACCTTAGGAGAATTTTAATGTTTACCTTGATTGAGAAATGCCATTAACAGTTGAGTGTAATGGCATTGTAAATGTCTAATTTTGCATTCACTAAAGAAAAGGTGTTGGAACTCAGAGTTCAAAATCAATTGCTATTATATCACTACCCTGCTAGTAATCTGTTTTTTCCATCATTGCTCACAAGATAGTGCCCTCCTTAACCAAGTAATAATCTTATTGACTTCTGTAGGTCAGAAGAATCTCTTGTGATTAGCAGAGAAGAAATTAAATCTACCTAGAGCCTAGCATAGACTTAAAGTTTTCTTGATGTACAAAAGTAAAACAATTAAATGAAACAGGTAATTGCAATGAAACCAGTATATTGGCACTATGTTTTTTATCTTTCACATTTTACCCACAAAACCCAAATACAGTATCTATAATATATCTGTCTTTACTAACTAAGCTTTAGTTAAAGGGGGCAGAAAGTCTAAGTGAGAAAGTAAGTAAATATTATTTATATCTTGTTGAAAAATATATATTTTACATTTAGTTAAAGGGAAGTTAGACTAAAACACATTCAGGGAATATTTACGCATAGCCACACAAAAATTCTAATGTAATGTAACGCTAACCTATTTACAATCTGCTAACATGACTTTAAGTAGTATATCAGTGGCTGCACAGGTTGATCCAACTTTTAACATCAGCAGATTGATTTTATTTATATACAGCCCAAAATGATTGGTTAAAATGACATAACACTTCCATTTCTAAGCTGTTTTTAGTAAGGATTTACTAGTGTGAAAAAAGTAACTAATACAGTCTGCAGATACTTTTAACAACCCTCCCTCCACCAACACACACACCCTCACACACTTATTACCACCAGAAAACACAAAGGGCAATATTTATAATGATTGCTCATATTGCTGTTTTTTAATCTATGATGTGGTTTTCAGTTTTGATGGCATATTTATAAAAACAATGATTATCGCCGAAAAATAATTACGTTAAATCTAATAAAAAAATGACAATTGAACTTTTTTCTTTACCAGTCCAGCATTGTTACTGAAATTAAGTAACGTAACACTAAGGTCTTTAGAAGTTAAAGGACAACAATATCAAAAAAGAAACAACATTACCCCCCATTACATGTCCATTCTTCAAGCAGCTGAAATCACTGACTCACATTTACAGCCTACTGCCCTCCTTAGATATCACACAGCAAAGATAAGTGCTAAAGCCCGCCTCCTGAGGGCCCGGGCCTTAATTAAAATAGCACTTGTCATTGGCTGGTGGGAATGTCTGTTACAACCTCTCTCCCCCCTCGGCCAGTTAACAAACTTGAAATGTCAGCCTACATAGCTGATAAAGTGTGGGTGGAGAAGTGTTTTTTCGCATGCTAGCTTTGAGTGACCGTTGAGGCACTCCTTCACAGCATGGCTAATTAAGACAGAGAGAGGCTTGGAATCAGGAAAAAAATGTATTGGGAGGGCTGCATACCTTAATCTCTTTTTAATGCAATTTAAAAAAAATGCATTGAGGCAAACATTTATCCTTTAATACAATAATACACTCAGTGGATAATTCTGTACATGTGGAAACCAGTCTAAGAACCCTGAATCGATTTAATTGAAAAAAAAGAATTCAAGCAAACAATAGTCTAACACCCCCCTGGACCACTTATTTTATCGAACACCCACCATGGGGGATTAGTAATGTAAAGATGTAAAGGGAAACTTCTAGAGCCAATAGAACTAATTTCCAGGCTAGAAATTCAATATCACCACCGAAGATAAATATATAATTTTTTTACTTCACCTTTTTAAAAAAAATTAAAACCTTTTATTCTATAAGCAGTTCACTCCAAAGAATTCTTAGTGCTAGATCAACAGATATTGGATACAGTCTCAATAAATAGAGATCATCCCCCAGCCCCCCTTAAGGTTCCAAATGCTTAAAACTCTGTTCCCTCCTGTCATTCAATGTCTAGGCCCAAATTAATAGCAAGGGGAAAAAGAACAAGAACTGATGCTCAAAATATTGCCTTGGGTTTGGAAGAAAAAATATTTATGTAAAAAAATATATTTTCCTGTTCTTTTCAGCAATAAATAAAAACATGCACACAATAAGAAAAAAAGAAGAGGGAAAAGGGAAAGTCATTAAGGAGGGGGGAAATGATCCTCTATCTGATAAGAAACATCCAGCATGGTTAGATGCCCATATTTGTTGTGGGCAAAGTCAATACTGCCCTTGGTGATTGTGCTCTAAAGCTTTTGAACTTGCTGATCCATGACTTAATAGACTTTTTTTAGTTTTGTCTCATCCCTCTAGCTATAAGGGATTTTGAGGTTCATGTGCGGTTTATTTGATTAAAGCCTATTGAACAAAGGAATGGATCCATATAAAGTTGCAAAAATAATACAAAGCAATGTCATTAAAAATGTGGACTGGGGTGGGAAATTATAATGGATTAAAGTGTAAATACTCATATTAAATTCCATTACTGTAAACCCAAATCAGAATTAAAAAAAATAATTATTTTAGAATGAGGCAGAATGAAATGGTATTATACTGAGTTCTGCCCAAAACTAACCTGGTTTTGAGACATACTGTTACTGCAAATTTCAAAAAATTGCACATCTAGTGGAATTTTTGTAATTTTAAAGGTGTATAGTTTTAACGTCTCTTAAATTTGGTGCAAAAAATTTGAAAATTGCCATTGAAAAATCAGATTTAAAAATTGATGTCAAAGTCAAAATTGGCTTGAAAATAAAAAAAACTGTCAAAAGGAAAAATCTGTATCCAAACCAGAAAGTCTCATGGTCTTCAGCATAGATAAACTTTTATAGCCATGATCTACATGGATACTTAATACAAGAGATAGTATTAAGTATATGGATTTGTTTAGTATGCCTTTTTTTTAGTGTTTATTTGGCATAGTTTTGAAGATATTTTACATTTTGTGTGTGTGATATGGCAGCAGCATCACCAGGTCCCTTCCTGCTTCCTGCTATGAAACCATTTCAGGATGACAGTCAATCTGCCCTGTGTCTCCTCCTCCCCTGCAGTCCCTCCCCTTGCAAACCCCCCTGGTCCCTCCCACTCATGGACCCCATGGCCCCTCCATTTGCAGCCCTCCCTTGCCCCTTCTTTTACAGCCCCATGTGCCCCGCCCACTCATGGATGCCTTAGCCCTGCCCACTCACAGGTGCAGTTGCCCTGCCCACTCATGGGTGCCATGGACCCACCAACTTGCGTGCTTGTGGGCCACTCAGACCCCCCCCCCCCTACAGAAAACTGAGCCTTTTCGGCAGAGTCGGAACTCTGCAAAGGCTGTATCGACATTTGAGACTTTTTCCAAACAGCAGAACTAATTTTGAAAATTTTCGAAATTTAGAATTTACAAAATCATAAATTCTCAAAATTTTAAGTTTCCGGTACTGGACGGTGTTTATTTATAGATTTTAATCCCCAAACCATTTCTCAGGTCCCTGAGCCATTTACAGTAAGTTACCTACTCCTTAGATTTAGGCCATAACTTTTTTTAAAGGGTATGTCCACCCTTTAAAATAACTTTTTATATTTGATAGGTCTAGATCCCCCAGCCCCAACCACATTAGTATTATAGTTAGAAAGTCCCCCGATCATTACTTACCTTACCTCTCTCCTTCGCCGCACAACCTCGGCCCTCTGCTTGCACGGAACTTCAAGCAGGGGGCGGGACTGACAGCCGCGTCTGTGATTGGCTGAGAGGCAGCCAATCACAGACACGGCTGCCGGTAGTGTGGAACGGCGAAGGAGAGAGGTGAGGTAAGTAAAGATTGGGGGATTTTCTAACTATAATACGGGGCTGGGGGATCTATAACTATCATATGGGAAAGGGGTTTGGAGCTAGGGGGAGGGAGACAAAAATGGGAGGGAGAGGGAGGGAGAGTGAGGGGGGGAGGGCTCTTCTGCACATGGCAAAATTCTCCCGGAGGGGAGACAGGAGGCAGAGTCCTATATGGACTTTGCTATCCTCCTGGTGGCCAGTTTTTGGGACTTTGGGGGGGGATTGCTGGAGAACCATTTGGAGCTGCGATGTAAGGTAAGGATTTTATTGCACTATACATTGGGGCCAGTGGTGGGGGAAATTATAGTTTTGGGGGTGGACATGCCCCTTAAACTTCTATTGATTTCAATGTGTCCGCTTGCAGATTTTCGAATTTTCAGATTTTTTCGAAAATCCACAAATCTGCAAGCGGAATGAATTTCAGTGAGTTCAGCCATCTCTAGTGTTTATATTTATTAATGTTCTACTTACAAGAGCCAATCAACAGCAACTAGCAAACTGATGTCCTGGGTGGGAAGCCCTACAGCCGTCAGAATAAGTAGCATGGTGACCAATCCAGCGCTCGGGATGCTCGCCGCTCCGACACTGGCCAGTGTTGCTGTCAGGCTTAGAAATGAAATGTGAAAATAATAATTAAAAAGATAGAAATTCAATGTACGCTGCCTTAGAGTAATATTTGGGCCATATTTAAAAAGCCGTGGCATCGCTTTTTAGCGATACCGCAGGTTCGTTAATTTACGTTCATGGTTGTAAATGTACAATCGCGAATGTTCATTGATTAATAAACGTTTGATTGTAAAATACCTGGAGGTAGAAAACTACTGCAATGGTATTCTATGGGGATCGTAAATCTACTATTTCATTATCGTAGATTTACGATCAGTATCGTAAATTTACGATACTGATCTCCATTCGGTTTAACGATTGTAAATTTACGATACCGATTGTTGCTAAAAAGTGATACCGCGGCTTTATAAATATGGCCCCTTGACTCCTCCCTTTCATTCCATCATCACATTAACAATGTCACTAGGACGTGTCATATATATATATATATAGAAAAAGACAATAGTGACAGCGCACTCCTGGGTCTGGTTCAACAGTTTATTAACATGCAAAAGTGCAGGCGACATTTCGGTCTGTGTTCTAAGACCTTTCTCAAGCTAAAACCTTGTGTTCGGATCGTCCATAACCGTAATATCCTGATACCGTAAGGCTAACAGGTTAGTGTGGTTGTAAGTTACAGTACTGACATTGCTATAGTACAAGTGCCAGAAAACAAGGTTGATTAATAGGCGTCTCCATTGCAACTGCAAAATTCCATCAAAAAATATTTCCATATTGAACTTTACTGTCCCCTTAAAGTGACAGATCCCCAGGAGAAGGAGTTTTTAGATAATGAAGGATCTTATTTCTGTTCCCTCTCCTCCTAAATGGAATCAGCTATCCTGGTTTGGTTCAGGAGCTCCCAGGGGTAGATCCCTAGGAAGATGTGTCAGGAAATACCTGCTGGAAGGAGACACAGTACCTGACCCAGAATGCAGTGGAGCCATTATATCTCCCTATGGAATAGGGAATTCATTAGATGAAATTGGATTCTGTTGCTTTGCAATGGGAATTCTGCACGGATAACAATCTAATGTTACAGGTCTTATTAGTAATTGTGTTGGGGGATGGTGAGATTCAGCTTGAGACCCCAGCAGCACCAAATTAAGTGGGGGGTTTCCTGAGGAATATCTTATTTCCTAACATAACCAGCCAGTAAATAACACTCCGACAATCCATAGGAGGACGATAAAAAATTGCCTATGGATGATTTCTACAGAAGTTCTAGTCTCTGCTATTAGAGAATTGGTTGGAAAAAATACCTAAGTCTCTAAATATAATAATTTTATAAAACAAAGAGAGTTTGAGGGCAATGGGGCATTTAATGCAATTTAATGTATTTAATTCTATTTTGGAAGATTTGCAGGGGACAATAGTAAATCCATTCACATTACACAACCTTTACAAGCAGTTTATCTGGCCCAATAAGAAATTAAATATACATGCCCCATCATTCCTCAGTCCATTGAGATATTAATACAGCGAAAATAAGCCAATCACAAAACACAATAGTCACGTGACCTTGGCTTTTCTTAAAAAATTTTCCTACATTTGCCAATGAACGGAAACTGTACGCTTACCTTACTGTTACGATCTGACCTCCATCCAAAATGACTCCATTCATCTGGGCTATAAAGATGGCGGCTACTGCTTCATACAGAGCAGTTCCATCCATATTTATTGTGGCCCCAACTGGAAGCACAAAACGTGTCACCCTCTTATCAATACCCAAGTTCTCCTCCAGACAGCGGAACGTGACAGGGAGGGTCCCGGCACTAGATCAAAAAAAAAAACATGGACGAACATGGGCATTAGTCCAAAAAATGGCATCTCCTGTATAATCATGGTACATTATGTAGCACAGTCGTCGAGATTTCCCAATTTCTCCTGATTGTTAAAGAATCTGGAGTTGGATGGACAATGGAGCATCAAGAGGAATGATGGGAAGTACCTGGAGGCAGTTCCGAGAGCTGTTATCCAAGCTTGGAAAATCCCAGCCAAGAAGGAGAAAGGACTCTTCCTGGTTATGGCAAAGTAGAGAAGAGGAAGGAAGATGCCACCATGGATGATGAGGCCAATGATGACCGTAACCATGTACATCCCCAGCTGCCTGGCAACCAGCTCCAGATCTTTAATGGCGATAATTTTTCCACAGATGAGGCAGGCGATACCAAAAGGGGAGTACCTGAGGTTACAGAATGGCAAAATATTTTTTCCATTTATGAAGACAAAATAATATTAATAATAATAATTATAAGAAGATTAACACCACAAATAATAATGTATTATTTTTATTCCAAAATGATACTTTATGGGCATGGGCGGTGGTAATTGTACCTTCCAACTGTATTGACTTTGGGTCTGAAATATCTCGGGCAGGGTGAGACTATGGATGATGGCGTGTGTTTATGTAGTACAGGGTATGGCTATTGAGGACAAGGCATGGTTACGGGGAATGGGGTTGTGGCTATGGATAACAGGGTGTGGCTATGGAGGATAGGGTATGGCTATTGAGGACAGGATTTCACATTTCTTTTTTATAATTGTCTTTTTTTCTGTTGTAGTAATAAAATAACACATTTGTGGGTAAGAAAAATTCTCACATGGATACAAAAGGACCCATGGGTGATGAAAAACATCCATGTTCACAGAAATTATTTTTTATCTTCGATTAAGGTACAGTACCTTAGGAGAATTTTAATGTTTACCTTGATTGAGAAATGCCATTAACAGTTGAGTGTAATGGCATTGTAAATGTCTAATTTTGCATTCACTAAAGAAAAGGTGTTGGAACTCAGAGTTCAAAATCAATTGCTATTATATCACTACCCTGCTAGTAATCTGTTTTTCCATCATTGCTATCAAGATAGTGCCCTCCTTAACCAAGTAATAATCTTATTGACTTCTGTAGGTCAGAAGAATCTCTTGTGATTAGCAGAGAAGAAATTAAATCTACCTAGAGCCTAGCATAGACTTAAAGTTTTCTTGATGTACAAAGAAGTAAAACAATTAAATGAAACAGGTATATTGCAATGAAACCAGTATATTGGCACTATGTTTTATCTTTCACATTTTACCCACAAAACCCAAATACAGTATCTATAAAATTATCTGTTTTACTAAACTAAGCTTTAGTTAAAGGGGGCAGAAAGTCTAAGTGAGAGAAGTAAGTAAATATTTATTTATCTTGTTGAAAAATATAATTTTACATTTAGTTAAAGGGAAGTTAGACTAAAACACATTCAGGGAAATTTACGCATAGCCACAAATTCTAATGTAATGTAACGCTAACCTATTTACAATCTGCTAACATGACTTTAAGTAGTAAATATCAGTGGCTGCACAGGTTGATCCAACTTTTAACATCAGCAGATTGATTTTATTTATATACAGCCCAAAATGATTGGTTAAAATGACATAACACTTCCATTTCTAAGCTGTTTTTAGTAAAGGATTTACTAGTGTGAAAAAAGTAACTAATACAAGTCTGCAGATACTTTTAACAACCCTCCCTCCACCAACACACACACACTCACACACTTATTACCACCAGAAAACACAAAGGGCAATATTTATAAATGATTGCTCATATTGCTGTTTTTTTAATGCCTGACTTCGCAATAGTGGTTTTCAGTTTTGATGGGCATATTTATAAAAACAATGATTATCGCCGAAAAATAATTGCGTTAAATCTAATAAAAAAATGACAATTGAACTTTTTTCTTTACCAGTCCAGCATTGTTACTGATAATTAAGTAACGTAACACTAAGGTCTTTAGAAGTTAAAGGACAACAATATCAAAAAAGAAACAACATTACCCCCATTACATGTCCATTCTTCAAGCAGCTGAAATCACTGACTCACATTTACAGCCATACTGCCCTCCATTAGATATCACACAGCAAAGATAAGTGCTAAAAGCCCGCCTCCTAGAGGGCCCAGGGCCTTAATTAAAATAGCACTTGTCATTGGCTGGTGGGAATGTCTGTTACAACCTCTCTCCCCCTCCTCTGCCAGTTAAACAAACTTGAAATGTCAGCCTACATAAGCTGATAAAGTGTGGGTGGAGAAGTGTTTTTTCGCATGCTAGCTTTGAGTGACCGTTAGAGGCACTCCTTCACAGCATGGCTAATTAAGACAGAGAGAGGCTTGGAATCAGGAAAAAAAATGTATTGGGAGGGCTGCATACCCCTCTTTTAATGCAACTCTTTTTAATGCAATTTAAAAAAAAATGCATTGAGGCAATACAGTTATCCTTTAATACAATAATACACTCAGTGGATAATTCTGTACATGTGGAAACCAGTCTAAGAACCCTGAATCGATTTAATTGAAAAAATAAGAAATTCAAGCAAACAATAGTCTAACACCCCCTGGACCACTTATTTTTATCGGAAACCCACCATGGGGGATTAGTAATGTAAAGATGTAAAGGGGAACTTCTAGAGCCAAATAGAACTAATTTCCAGGCTAGAAATTCAATATCACCACCGAAGATAAAATATATATTTTTTTACTTCACCTTTTATAAAAAAAAATTAAAACCTTTTATTCTATAAGCAGTTCACTCCAAAGAATTCTTAGTGCTAGATCAACAGATATTGGATACAGTCTCAATAAATAGAGATCATCCCCCAGCCCCCCTTAAGGTTCCAAATGCTTAAAACTCTGTTCCCTCCTGTCATTCAATGTCTAGGCCCAAATTAATAGGCAAGGGGAAAAAAGGACAAGAACTGATGCTCAAAAATATATTGCCTTTGGGTTTGGAAGAAAAAAATATTTATGTAAAAAAATATATTTTCCTGTTCTTTTCAGCAATAAATAAAAACATGCACAACAATAAGAAAAAAAGAAGAGGGAAAAGGGAAAGTCATTAAGGAGGGGGGGAAATGATCCTCTATCTGATAAGAAACATCCAGCATGGTTAGATGCCCATATTTGTTGTGGGCAAAGTCAATACTGCCCTTGGTGATTGTGCTCTAAAGCCTTTTGAACTTGCTGATCCATGACTTAATAGACTTTTTTTGTAGTTTGTCTCATCCCTCTAGCTATAAGGGATTTTGAGGTTCATGTGCGGGTTTATTTGATTAAAGCCTATTGAACAAAGGAATGGATCCATATAAAGTTGCAAAAAATAATACAAAGCAATGTCATTAAAAATGTGGACTGGGGTGGGAAATTAATAATGGATTAAAGTGTAAATACTCATATTAAATTCCATTACTGTAAACCCCAAATCAGAATTAAAAAAAATAATTATTTTAGAATGAGGCAGAATGAAATGGTATTATACTGAGTTCTGCTTCCAAAACTAACCTGGTTTTGAGACATACTGTTACTGCAAATTTCAAAAAAAATTGCACATCTAGTGGAATTTTTGTAATTTTAAAGGGTGTATAGTTTTAACGTCTCTTAAAATTTGGTGCAAAAAATTTGAAAATTGCCACTGAAAAATCAGAAAATAATTAAAAATTGATGTCAAAGTCAAAAATTGGCTTGAAAATAAAAAAAAACTGTCAAAAAGGAAAAAATCTGTATCCAAACCAGGAAGTCTCATGGTCTTCAGCATAGATTAACTTTTATAGCCATGATCTACATGGATACTTAAATACAAGAGATAGTATTAAGTATATGGATTTGTTTAGTATAGCCTTTTTTTAGTGTTTATTTGGCATAGTTTTGAAGATATTTACATTTTGTGTGTGTGATGGCAGCAGCAGCATCACCAGGTCCCTTCCTGCTTCCTGCTATGAAACCATGTCAGTGGATGACAGTCAATCTGCCCTGTGTCTCCTCCTCCCCTTGCAGTCCCTCCCCTTGCAAACCCCCCTGGTCCCTCCCACTCATGGACCCCATGGCCCCTCCATTTGCAGGCCCTCCCTTGGCCCCTTCCTTTACAGCCCCATGTGGCCCCGCCCACTCATGGATGCCTTAGCCCTGCCCACTCACAGGTGCAGTTGCCCTGCCCACTCATGGGTGCCATGGACCCACCAACTTGCGTGTGCTGTGGGCCACTCAGACCCCCCCCCCCCTACAGAAAACTGAGCCTTTTCAGGCAGAGTCGGAACTCTGCAAAGGCTGTATCCACATAGTGGGGGAGCAGAGCTGTAGATTTCCTTAACTTCTCTGTGGGGATCTTCACACAGCGGGTGAGGGACTTCCTGTGTTTTGTCCTGTCACTGAAGTCTGTGCTCTCTGGCGGCAAGGTGAAGGAGCAGCCTTAGGAATGTCACATGTCAGTCTCCCACCCATTAACTTTCTGGTCAGTAATTTCTTTATTTCTTGGGCTCTGGAGCACATAGAGAGGTGATTGATGGCTCGTTTTAAAGGTAGGAAACTAGCATTTCATTTAAACTCAACATGGAGACCACAGTCCCCCTTTAAGATGTACTCTTGGGTACAACAGGTAGTTTTGCAAACTTCCACACGAAATGATGAGGGTATTTTGAGTGTCAAGGAATATCTGACCAAAACAAGGTTGTATAAAGTTTTTTGAAAAAACAGTTTAAAAAGTACCTGGGGCAGGGAGGTAGAATTAATAATTCATGGCTCACAATCTGTGAAAAGTGTCAGCATGAAGAAAACTGCTTCTGTCAGGCTTCCTTATGGCTTCAACTCTATCTTTAATACAGGAAAATCCAGTTCTAACCTGACAGATAAAAACTATATGTGCTGGTGTGTGAAACTTATTGCCTAATGAGTGGAGATGTAAACCAGGTGTGTTATTTGACCTGGATCCTGTGATGCAGTAAGTCTTGCAAAGAGGTTTACTGTATGGTAGGATTGTGGTCAGGTGAGTTAAGCTGGCCAAAATATAAAATCTACCCCACATTACCTTGAATTCATAGCAGAGGTAGACACTAAAGAAGTACATTTTCTGAACATCTAGGTGAGCAATTCATTCCCCACTCCAGGGGAAAAAGGAAATCCAAGCAGAAAAAAATGTAAGAGAGTTGCTCTTCAATAAGCCTCATTAACAGAGAGCTGCTATTTCTTCAGTTGGTGCTCCCCACCCAGGTTCAATATAGTAGTTGTGGCTCCGGGTAAATCAGCTTTCATTTCAAGTGTGCTGTTTTTTTTTCTCAAAAAAGACATGTAAACTGGATAATTGGGGTTTAGTGGCCGCATGGTTTGATTCCAGTAACCCACACAACCGTTAACAAACATTTCTTAAATTTCGTTCACCAATATTAAATAGATTAGCGCAACTTTGAGATGGCTTTTTTTTGCCTACAACGTCTGGGTAAATGAGTCAAATAGACTCATTTACCCAGACTCGCTGGGCAAATAAATGGAGTTAAAGTCGCGCTAACCGGTTCAATGCTGGTAACCGTGACATTAACTCCATATTAGCGTTGGATGCGTGGGGTATGCAAAAATCACCTGTGCATCCGACGCTCGCGATTCAATATTGCGTTTGCGCTAGATTTAGTGCAGGATTTTAATGCCAGCAAATAGCTAGCATTAAAATCCCACATTGCAATTCGCAATTGCAATATTGAATCGCGGAAGGAGCATTTACCCAGAGCGATAACGGCTCTGAGTAAATGAGCCTGAAAGTCTTTTGGGGAATGAAAATTTACTTTTACATAAAACAATTTGCAAACTAATTTGGATCTGATTTACACAAAATATCAATATACAAGCATTGGTCCATCATATAACTGGATAAGACCTATGGTTAAAGAATTTACAACAAAGACCCTTCTCCTCTCCTTCTCTACAAATGAAGTAAGGTGATGGAAGACTGGATAATAAGATACGCTTCACAAAACTCAAAAATGGCTTTGAAAGTACTTTCTCAGTGTTTTTTACAGGTACAAAATTGTGCAAGATGTCTTGACTTTGCAGATTGATTTAAATAAATTTGGGGGATAAGATACAAAATTAAAAATGTGCTTTCATGTTGAAAAGTGCAGTAATGCATTTGGGCAAAAACAACCTTAAAGCTTGTTATACTGTACTTTAAAAGGAACGATGTTAAGATCCTCACTAGACATATAGTGGAAGTAGTGAATCTATTTAATAGGTTAGTGGAACTTTAAGGTGGAAATACAGTTTATTCAGAGAGGGCTGTATATTGCTCTTGTATGTGAATTCTGCCAGCTAGTCTATCAGTCTGCATTTCAGCTAGTCCTCTAGCCAACATTGCTTCTCCATATACATATGGGAAGAACTGTCATAATTTTTCCCTAGTATCTTTTTAAAAGAAAATTGTGCATTGATAATTTCTCCCATCTCTGCCATTTCCCATCTTTTGTACACTTTTGTAAATTAAACACTTATATTATGTTATTTTAGAATGTAATGTAAAAGAAAATATGTTTGCTTCCAATTTACTTTAGTTTCACTGAACTACTGGTGAAATGAAACCAAGTGATTTTGTTTATCTCTATATTAGAGAGCTACATTGAACAAAATGAAAACCTCTTCAAATCGACACTTTAGCCAGGCTAAACCCCTTTGTAAATGGGTACTGAAGGAGGCTATACTCCTTTAATGGCTGTACCTCCTTTATACATAGGTGCCACAAGGCTGTACCTTTTTAGCTGCAGAATTATTCCAGGAACAGTAGATATATTCTATGTTATTCAACACTATATAAAATTATACATACTCATATTTCCATTTCACAGATGTCTAAGCAAAATGAATACGCTTTTGTAAGGACATAACAAAGTAATGTATGATGCACTATGCATGATTACTTGCCTATTCATGAGTGTGTCACATATCTCAGAAGAATGGAAACCATACAATTAATCACAGCCTTAATCATCAGACTCACTGAGCTTGTACATGTCAATTTTCCTTCATATTAATTAATTTATACACTCAGAGTAATTTCAAACAGAGCTGGCCCACACTATCAACCTTGTTAAATAAATGATGCAATTTTGCATGTGAAAATAATGTAATTATTTTTAAACACTTACTGCACATAAACAGGCTTTCCCTCTGTCTCTTCAAAGAGAGACATGACCCATTTATAGGCGGGGGATATGTTGTATATTCTTACTTAAATAGAAAATTCAGTAGCTTAGCCTACACTAGAAACCACAGCTATTTTTCTTCTCCGTACAGTATAAATGCTTTAAATTAAGAATGAGGACTGCAGTATTGCATATCTCTGCTAAAGTATTCTCTATGGAGGCTTAGAGAATAGTCACGGCTGTTCTATAGACTTGCAGTATGGCAGTGATCAATTTTTATTTTCAATACAAACACTTAGATAGAGAAACTGGTGATTGAACTTGCATTAGTTCTGCAACACTTGCCAGTGACAGAATACAAAGGTACAGCTATATCGATACTGCGTGTTAGCAATATATATATATATATATATATATATATATATATATATATATATATACCCCTAAATATTCATAGTCATTTGATAGCTCATGGGGAAACTAAACAATTTGTGTATTGTTGGAATGCTTGCACCAACATTTATTCCCTTTAAGGTAATCCTATAGTTTAATAAGTTTTATTGTATTGTTTTCTTCAAAACAAAGACCTGGTACACATAGACTGATAATGATTGTACCTTGTGATTTATTACAGATCAATATAACGATTAATAATCTATTGGTCAGGAGCAGCAATATGCTGGCAATATTTAATCAACCACAAATAATAGCATATTAAAATGCACAACATCACTTATTTACTAGCAGGACAATCAGCTGAAACCAAGACTTGGGTTGGTTTATGAATTGATTGAGCAAAATATATCTGCAGTGTTAACCAGTATTGGTGTAGAATGTCTGGGTGGGGTGTTTTTGGTGAAGGCTTCTGTCCTGTAGTGTAACAAGCCATGTGCTAGTATCTTTAATGCTGATATTCAGGCAAATGTATATATGGTCCAGTGGTATGAGCCAATAATATTGTCTACTAGAGATGGCCTAACTTAAAAAAGTCCAGTCCATTTTTGAACTTTTCAACGTCAGTAAAAGTTCGAATTCGGACCATTACAGTCAATGGAGGAGTGATAGTTTGAAAAGTCCGGATGATTTACAGCTAAACTAACAATGGTAACTTACTGTTAATGGTTGTGGCACCTGGGAATTATCTGGGGAACATGTCACTATCAACAAAACTTTTTTAAAAACTTCTTAAACACAAGCGGGCAATTGTCAGGTTTTGCGCAAAGTGAAAATAGAACCATCAATTCGAGGGTTACTGAAATCGAAAGATACTTTAGAGGATTACCGAAAAAAACCGATACTTTTGAGGGTTAGCGAACGATACATTCTAGGGTTAGTGAAAATTATCCGTACATTCGAGGGTTACCGAAAATGAACGCTACATTCGAGGGTTAGAGAACGATACATTCTAGGGTTATGAACGGCCCGTAAATTCGTTAATTGTCGAATTTAGGATAATTATCAAAAATACAGCCGCGAGTCTGGAAAGTCAGAGAAATACGGGTCCAGGATAGTTCGAAAAGTCAGAGTCTGTTGGGACTTAAGTTCGACTCGAACTTGGGTTTGAGTTTTATTCCATCTCTATTGTGGACACAGATTCTCTAATGTGTGGCTCGGGTGCCACCCAGACGAGACCCCTTCGCACAATCCACAAACAGTTCCAATATATTTCGACATTTGTGCACTACGTGCAGTAACGAGACAACGTCACCATGTGGTTTGGAATACAACTTTTATTTAACTTCTACATATTAAAACATACTTTAATCTGCCCCACGTGTTTCGGACATAACAATATCATTACTCATAGCAGTGTGTACCAGCCCTTTCATATTGCTGGTTGTACGAACCAATCAATCATTTATAAATAATTTTCAATGAACAAAAATAAATTCAGATGCTAATTCTTCTGATAATAAAGACATACACAGAAAGACAATGAGTAATAAGAAAAAAAGGGAACATCAATATTTGCAATGTTTATAGGTATATTAGCAAATATATACAGGGAAATTTACAGAGAGTCACAACACATGCTAGATATTTGTCAACCAAATCAGCCAATTAATTACAAAAATCATGCACGTTAAGGGGTCGATTCAATAAGAAAAAAGGTGTGACTTACCTACGCAAGATCCCAGGATGCAGTAAATCCCTTTGCTAGATTAGGGATTATGGTCAGGTAAGAAGCGCTGCTTTGCGCCTCTGCAAAACATACCACTGCCTATATAACATAGGCTGCCTTATTTCCAAAAATGATGGCACAGCCAATGCAAAATAAGTCTAAAACTCAAGCTAGCCTGATAATACATCGGCTTGCATGACATTTACACTAATTTGGGTGGTTAGCGGCGTGTTTAGCGGCCAATAAAACATTGCCCCTTAAATCCTTGCAAAAGAATTGTGTATGGCTTTCTGCAATTACCCTCAATAGTACTTCAGGTTCCCAATGGAATTATTAGAACTTTTTACCGTATTAAAGTTTATTTCTCTTAAAGTAGATGTTCAGTAGAAATGGCCAAACTTCGGAAAGTTCGGTCCGTTTTCGAACTTTCATACTATATGGAAAGTATATATAAACAGACCCATTGGGAGTCAAATAGTTTGAAAAGTTTGAATAAAATACAATTAAAATATCAATGGAAACTTAATGTAAATGGCTCTGGGACCTAGAAAATGGTTGGGGGACATTGTATCCAGAACTTTCAAAAAGATCTATTTTATTCTCACGTGTGGTACTTTCGAGCTCCCGCGTTCGAACATTCGATGATTATCCCATAAACAATTTGCACATTCAATGATCATCCCATAAACAATTCGAACATTCAATAATTATCCCATAAACAAACCGAAGATCGTTTGATTTTCTATTTCAATAATTAACGAAAGTTTGAAAGTCCAAGAAATCCAGGCCCGGGATAGTTCAAGAAGTCCGATTCCATTCGAACTCGATAAGTTTGGCTCAAACTCGACTTCGAGTTCTAGTCCATCTCTAATGTTCTGTGGAAAACATAATTATTTTAAACATTTTAATTTATATAATACATTCCTTTTTATTCCAAATATTCTCTTCCAATTTGAAAATTCAGTTGAATATCAGTGAATAGGGCAATACAGTGGCTAGAACTGATGACTTGCAGCGCTTATGTCCTGGGTGCAAGAAGTTTGTATGTTCTCCCTGTGCTCCAATACTGATAGGTTGTATGTGTAAATAAAGTGATAAGATTGTAATGTCTTTGGGGCAGGGCCTGATGTGAAATGATTAAATAATTGTAATGCGCTGCAGAATATGTAGTGCTATTCAGTACAAGAAATTAAATATTATTATTATTGTAGATTTATATAGTGCCAACATCTTCCAAAGCGCTTTACAGTTTCCTTAATATACTTAAGGAAAACATACATGTTACATACAAGGGTAGTGCAAGTAATACAAATTGGTCCAGCAGCATTTAGTGTGGTAAGTTACAGCATTACTGTGGTACAATAGGACGGAGAGCCCTGCCCAAGAGCTTACAGTCTAGAGGAGTTGGGAATGAAACATAAAGTGAAGATACATACAAAATACACTTTGTTATGCTTTGCTTTAGTCAGTAGGGAGCTGCCATTTCAAGTATCTGTAATGGCCCTACCTCCCAAAATGTACACTTCCTTGAAATTTTCTGATCAGTATTTTCTACCAATTGGCTGTTGGATTAGTCAAACATGCTCAGATCTCTAAAAGAATAGTTTTACACTGGAACCAAAGTACAGTGCTTCAGTGATGTTTATTGGACTTTATTCATTTATACATTGTATAAATGCACCTGATAAAAGACCGGCAAGGTCTGAAACATCTTCTGCTATATCTCTAGTAAATTTCACTGAAGCACTATACTTTGGTTCCCATACTATTATTTTTGATTATCAAGTTGGAGGATGGGTATACCCTCCCCACATGGTTGAGCCGACGGATCAGACAGTATCGAGACTTTATTGGTACTGTGTGTACGTTGCTTTTCCAAACAAGCGCCCGCCCACCAAACATCCGGGTCGGCCGAGCGCTCTTTCGGAAAAGAGGGAAAATCTCAGTAGAAGAAGTCTACTCAAGAAGTCAGAATTTCGGAAGCATTTATTTATGCACAGACAAAATGCTGGAAGGACAGAATAAGGCCATTGGAATGGGGGAATACTGTTTTTTCCCCTTAAAAGCATATGTATTTGTGCTGAACTTTAAGCACAATAAACACTAACATAATTTAAGTAGATTCCTGAAAATGGACAATAATATTACAACACAAATTAATAATAAATACAAACTAACGATTAAACAGGCTCTAAGTTTTAGAATATAGTCACTTTATTATCTTGTGTATCAAGCCTTGACTCTATTGAAATAGTTTAAGTCAATGCAGCCTTTATGGTTTGTGTGCATTTCAGTGCCTATCCCCTTCAGAGTTAATCCAGTCCTAATCAATGTATTGAACCGCTAACACAAGCTGTGTAACATCTGTACCAAAAGCCCCATGTGAGCATTTTAAACATGTACGGTAAACCTTTTGTTTCGGAAACAGAGTTTGTAGTACAGATTGATCATGTTTGGAATTTATAGTGGAATTTTGCAGGGTGGCAGAATCATGACAGCACATCAAGGTTATTGACCAGCTAAGCTAGAATAATGCAGTTAGCAGCTCTTAACAACTGTATCTTGCAAATAAGTAGGAACACTTGTCAGGTTCTTAGGCGAAAAAAGCTTATTTTAAGTAAGAGGTGCTTCAGATTCCTTCTTGCCACTTTAAGTTACAATGTTACAAAACACTAATTATCATGTTATAATTAATAAATATACTAACAAAAAAAATAACCAAAGACAAGTAGAAGGCCCAGACCACAAGAGTTAAGGATATATATAAGGGATAATGCAAACCTTACCTTACAGAGGAGTTCCCTGTCCATATAAAAGCACAAGGCAGCAGGCAAGGAATTCCAAGGTTACTTTATATTTCTTATAATACATAAGGTCCTAAATAAAAAGTTTTTTTTGTCCACTTAATTTGTATTGGCCTACTTAAACAAACTAAAACATACCTAGGTTAGAAAATGTTTAAAGACACTGGGGGAGATTTACCCAGAGCCGCTATCACTCCGGGCAAATCTTCCTTCTGCAATTCAATATCACACTAGCACACGTGCCCGCAGAGTGATTTTAATGGCAGCTATTAACTGCCGTTAAAATCAGATGTTAAATCCCGAACACCGGTGCCTTTTGTGTAACCCGTGGATCCGTCGCTAATATGGAGTTAAAGTGGAGTTAAATGTTTTTCCTCATCATCAATAAATCTTCTGTGACCCTGTCTCTGGTCCTGCTGCTGCACTGAGCAGAGAAAGAAGAGTGCATACTTTTTCTATAATAGGCAGACTCTCTTTCTTATAGTATAATATCCTATATAATAAAACCCTAAGTGTGCGTCCCTGTGTCCATGTGTGTGTGTGTCACTGCAGTTCCTATGGACTCACCACTAGAGGGAGAGTCTCTGCAGTATCTATTGACCCGCCACTAGAGGGAGAGTCTCTGCATTTCCTATTGACTCACCACTAGAGGGAGAGTGTCTGCAGTTCCTATTGACTCACCACTAGAGGGAGAAACACAGGAAACACAAGGAGGGAAAACAGCAATTTAACAGACTGCAGGTAAGGTTGCTTGGGACAGGGGTCCCTGGATTTGGGACAGAGGGAGGGCTGGATTCGGGACAGATGGGGGCCGCTTGGATTTGGGACAGAGGGGGCCCCTGGATTTGGGACAGAGGGGGGCCTAGAGTTGGGGGACAGAGGGGGGACTCTGGCCTTGGGACATGGAGGAGGACTATGGCCTTGGGACACTAAGGGGGCACTCTGTACTTCTAGCACCTGTTATTGTAGTGGTCTTAATGTCTAGTGTATATAACAATATTATTTCTAAAAGAATCTGATTGTAACTAATTCTGATTAGTTACAATCAGATTCTTCCAAAAAGTGTACCAATAAGATTCTTTTGGAAAGTATCTGATTGTAACCAATTCTGAATGGATACAATCCGATTCTTTCAGAAAGAATCTGATTGATATACTAACCAATCAGATTATTTTCTAAACAGAATTTGTTACATTCAGATTCTTTTAGAAAGATTCTGTTTGGTTAGTATACCAATCAGATTCTTTTCCAGTTAGGATTGGTTACAATTAGATTCTTTCAGAAAGAATGTGATTGGTTAGAATACCAATCAGTTTCTTTCTGAAAAAAATCTGATTATAACAATTGATTTGATAACTGATTTGAAATAATCTGATTATCTGTTCCCCAGACCATTTCCCAGGGTCCAAGAGCCATTTACAGTAAGTTACTGTATAATTTTTATAAAATTTTCGAAAATTCCTTTAAAGGGCATGTCCACCCTTTAATTTCCCCCACTACTGGCCCCACTCTGTAGTGCATTAAAATCCTTACCTTACATCCCAGCTCCAAATGGTTCTCCTCCCCTCTCCCTTCCTCTCCCTCCCGTTTTCATCTCCCTAACCCTAGTGTAATTCCTTTTGGATATATCTGTTGTATTCAATTAGATCAACTGGACTGAATTGTAGTTCTTGAAGACGTTTCGCTAGTCATCCGACTGGCTTTCTCAATTCAGAATGACTTGTACAAGAATCTGTGGCAATTATGTACCCTGGAAAATCCCAATTAACATATCACAGCCAGGTGTTAAGGGTGTGATTAGATAGTGGCTAAGAGGCGTTATAGGAACGCCCAGAGTAAGGTGTTAAAACAGCATTGCCACTATCTTAGCCACTATCTAATCACACCCTTAACACCTGGCTGTGATATGCTAATTGGGATTTTCCAGGGTACATAATTGCCACAGATTCTTGTACAAGTCATTCTGAATTGAGAAAGCCAGTCGGATGACTAGCGAAACGTCTTCAAGAAGTAAACTTCAAGTCCAGTTGATCTAATTGAATACAACAGATATACCATGACCTGGATGAATGAGAACCTTCACAAGCATATCCTTTTGGATATATTGTAGGGCTTCCTCCCCCAGCCTCAACCGCATTATTCTTATTTAGGGAGTCCCCCGAACTCTACTTACCTTCCCTCTCTCCTCTGAACTGCCTCCCAGCCAATCACGGACGCGGCTGCCGGTCCGGCCCCCTGCTTGCAGTTTCATGTACAACGCAGGATAGAGGGAAGGTAAATAAAGATCGGGGGACTTTCTGAAAAAAAGAATAATGTGGTTGGGGCTGGGGGAGGAAGCCCTACAAAATACAATTTTTTTAAAAAAGGGGTGGACATGCCCTTTAAAATGTTGTTGACCCTCGAAAATAGAATGCATAATCTCGAAAAACTTAAAACTTATGTACATTATGTACGTTTTCCCAGACCATTTTCCAAGTCCACATGCGGAACGGATTTTAGCAGTTTCGCCCATCTCTCAAAACCCTGGATTTAAATATCTTCCTGTATAGATTTATCAAAACAAATCAATAAACAAAACAGAAAAATGTGATAGTGTTATACAACAAATAAAAGATGGATAATGTATGTCTTATCTAGATGTTAGGCTCCACTTTATGTATATTTAACATGTATTTCTAACACTAATCATGCAGTTAGGGTTGGGTGAATATACCCTTAAAATAAATTAAGGGACGTGATACTAATAAATACATGATTCAGTAGGATGTCTTTTTTACACTATTCTGTTTCTGTTTTTTTTTACTTCTTTTTTTTTAATATACTAAACTGCCATTTACATCCACTGTATCCACACATAGCCAGTTGGTAGGTCAGGTGGATCTACTATATATTTTACATTGAAACTTTACTACTATTATTTTCCTAAAATTAACACTAGTCTGTTAAATATTGAAGTTCTTTTTCTGCAGTTAAGCCTTCTTCTTTGCAGCGGTTCAATGTTATTACGGTTTCAAATATTATGGTTCATTACATTACAAATTAAATTACTATTTAATTTAATTTGAATATTTATTTTTTTAAAAGATCAGTTAAATCTTTTGCCTTATGTGCTTATCATTTTCTATTAAATTATTAAGTTGGACCATGAAAAAAAGAGTAAGCTTTTCATTTTTCAACTCAAGGATAATAGCATTCTTATATGAAAATATGCTCTCGTTCTTTGGAATTCTGAGTCACTACTGCAAGTTGTGCAAAATTGGTGGTCATTTAATAATTACCCCTGCTATGCTTGCTTTCTAAATCTAGGATACACTAATAATTTATGCATAAAGAACAGTTGTCATACTGTCCATTCATAATGAAAATGACAACTTCATCGATATCTGGTCACCTTGGATTACATTTTTTAACTCTGCTTCAGCTAACGATTGGAAAGATAATCTCTCAACCTTTTATGTACAAGATAAACAGAAAAGAAATAAAGACCAGAAAACCTTGGCATGATTGCTGTGTATGGATTTGAATTCTGCTGTGATTTCCTTAACTTATGTAAAGCGCCCTACGCAGATCAAACATTCATCCTGTGACTCAGTTGAACACAAAGAAAGGCATCAATAAATAACCTTGCACTACTTTATTCTATGACCTATAGTTATTGGCACACAATACAGATCATGTTTCTTTTTACAAAGAATTTATTTTCTTTTGTTGGAGGATCAGCAACAATAAAAACTGAAAAGATTCATTCCAGATTTGTAAAGACTCTAAAGTCTAAAATTGCATATTTTAATTCTATACTGAATTTGTTGGGGGATGTAGGATTCTGTAAATCTGTGCTGGTAAAAACAAAATAAAAAAAAACACAATTGGGGCCTTTTCATTTAATCAGGGCATTTATCCTTGCTAATGACACACATCTCTGGCCAGTGTCTTCTAGCCTGGGTGGAGGCAACCCTCCTCATTCCTTTCAGTCACAGCCGCTTTACCGATTCCCACCCCCACAGGGCAGGTTAAAAAAGGACTGTGCTATCACTTCAATGATAGCCAATGTAGATGGGGAACAGTGCCGCTTTTGACATGAATGCGCAGCATGTGGAGGTTCGGGACACCCGGCCTTTCACTGCAGGTTGCGCCCAGGAGTGACATCACTGAGAAAAGGAATGACTTCAGTTAAAGTAGACGCAATGGTCCCTTGGTTAAATGAATATCTAGATAGGGATGGGGCTAACTTGTTGTTAAAAGGCTTTGAGAAAGGCTTTATCATTCCTAGTTATGGGTGCAGCAGTTTTTCTAGTTGCAAAAATTTACAATCGGCTAATGAGAATATAAAATTAGTATGGGAAAAGTTGGAAAAGGAGGTTTCCTTAGGGCGCATGTCGGGACCATTCACTGAACCGCCCTTGCAAAATCTTCGAATTTACCCCCTTGGTTTAGTGCCCAAAAAAGAGAGCGGAAAGTTCTGCCTCATCCATCACCTTTCCTTCCCAGAAGGCTCTTCTGTGAACGATGGGATTGATGAGATGTGGACCAAGGTTTCATACACTTCTTTCGACCAGGTGGTAAAATTAGTAAAACACGCAGGGGTTGGAGCACTCATGGCGAAGGATGATATTGAATCAGCCTTTCGCTTGCTACCGGTGCACCCTGACAGTATTCATCTGCTCGGTTGTGCGGTTCAGGGCGAGATTTTTGTAGATAGATACCTTCCCATGGGCTGCTCCATCTCCTGTGCATATTTTGAAGCCTTCAGTTCATTCTTGGAGTGGACTGTACAGGGGAAATCTGGCAATGAGGTAGTCATTCACTATTTGGATGATTTTCTCATTGTGGGTCCAGCAGGATCACGCATGTTTGCAACAACTTTGGAAGTCCTCCGGTCAATCTTTACCCATTTCGGTGTCCCGCTGTCATTGGAAAAAACAGAGTGCCCTAACCCTATGATGACATTCCTGGAAATCGAAATTGATTCCCAGGAAATGTTGTGCAGGTTGCCAAGTGAAAAAATAACTGATTTGTATATGGCGGTATTGGAAGCAACAAAAGTGAAAAAAATAACTATACACCAAACTTTGCTTGCAAAATTATCCCAATGGGCAGAATATTCTGTAGACGGCTGGCCAAGGCATCAGGCCAAGCAACCCTTCCTCATCACTTCATAAGGCTTTTAAAACACATTAAAGCAGACCTTAAAGTGTGGGCATCCTTCTTAATGAACTATAATGGTCATTCCTTTTGGTTATCAGAAGCAGAGAACAGCTTTGAGCTAGATCTTCATACAGATGCCTTGGGGCCCATAGGCTTTGGGGCTTACTTCCAAGGGCACTGGTGTACCAGTGAATGGCCAGCTAGTTGGGTGGAATTAGGCCTCACAAAGAACCTCGCATTTCTAGAGTTATATCCTATTGTGGTGGCCCTCGAAATTTGGGGCTGGTGTCTGGCCAACAAAAAAGTCAGGTTCTGTTCCGATAATGTGGTGGTAGTAGAGGCGATCAACCACTGCACAGCATCATCAGACCCAGTCATAAATTTATTGAGGCAATTAGTGTTTAGGTGCCTAAAACACAATATATGTTTCAGGGCAACACATGTACAGGGCAAGGATAATAACATAGCAGATGCTCTCTCTCGTTTACAGATGGCACGTTTTCAGGAGCTGGCGCCTTTAGCAGACCAGGAGCCAACACCTTATCCGGAACACCTCTGATAGATACATTTAGAAGATTGGCAGGGTGGGTGAAGCATTCACTAGCAGCTTCTACTTGGGAGTACTATCAAAAGGTTTCGCATCAGTGGGCTGAGCTTGTACCTCTGACTATGAGACACGATTATTTTGTTTGGCTTTTGCGCTGGCATTTTTTTGGGTGCTCAGAGTTGGGGAGTTAGTCAGCTCATCAAGAGCTGGTTTAGGGAGTACCCAATTTAACAACGTTTTATTAGTGGATGGCAGTCTCCGCATTATGATTTCCCACTCAAAGACAGATCAAGTAGGAAAAGGCTTTTATATCTACCTGCACGAGGTTCCTAGATGTGAAGCCTGCCCATTTTTTTGTCTCAATCAGTTTTTTTAAGTAAGGCGCTGTGGACACCCCCTATTACTGCATGAGAACTGTGCAAGCCTCTCCAGATATCAGTTTACAGCAATATTCTGTAAGTGTCTAAGGGCTATGGGCCTGGAACCTAGCGCATACAGTTCACACTCATTTCACATTGGGGCAGCCACGGAGGTGGTAAAATGGGGTGGGACTATAAAAAGGATTGGAAGGTGGGACTCGATTAGATTCTGCTCCTATAGCCGCCCTCATTTGGTAGAGGTGGCAATACCCATTCATAATGGATAAAGCTATTATACGGGATATTTGCACAAGCTAGATAGGAATGTTCATAAATATATATATAAAAAAAAATTGTCAATTTGTTTGGGACATGTTATGCGCTGTTCTGATATGTTTATGATGCATTACTCTATTTAACATGACTTGTTTGATCTGTCAGGTCCGCCGGTTTTCTTAATATGGGTCGTTGGCCACTCTTATATCTTCTGGGAGGAGCAGCGAGCACGAGTTCAAGAGGCTGGAGGTTGTTTCGGCTTGCCCGAGAATGAGGCTGTGGTACAATGGTATGGTTTACGAGGACTGCGATGGGGTAATGTAAGAGAACATATAGAAAATATGTTGTTGTCCAGCCCTGCTCCGCATGTTATAATATTTCACACGGGGGGAAATGATTAGTTTGGTACCCATGAGAGTCCTTATTAATCGTATAAAGCAAGACTTTAGTGTTCCAGCATCTTTATACTGTAGTCAGTATATGGAGCGATCCCGTATTAAAGTCAATAAAGCAATTGCCAAATTTATTAGATTTAGAGGAGCCAATATAATATCAGGGAGGAGCACTCAAATAGGATATAATTTGTTATAATTTGTATAACAAATTATATCCTATTTTAGTGCACCTCCCTGATATTATATTGGTTCTGTGGTTTGAACTTCGAGTGGTTGAGCAGCTGGGGAAGCAGCACCTCTGTGGATTCAGAAGATTGCAGGTGTGCGAGGACCTGTATATATGTAGATTTAAAGGGGGGAAAATCCATTAGGCATTGTTTGCTTGAGCAAGACGAAGCCTATTTTAGGCCGGATGGAGTCCATCTCATACAATTGGGCTTGGACATACTTAATTTTGGCTTGAGAGAAGGGGTTGAAATAGCCTGGAGAGTTTGGAAGGGCAATTGGGCTTAAGGGGTCAAGCCAATATTGCCGTCACTGGCAATACAAGGAGGGGCCTAAGTGGCCTGTTGGCATAATTGAATATATCATAAGGGAACTGTTCTTCATATAAAGGTGAGAGACATCCTGCCCCACAGTTAAGGGCGGGGAAATTTAACCCACACGTACCTGCTAAGCTGGAAATCTGCGACTGGCGGCATTGGTATGGTAAGTGGGAAAATAAGTTATTGACAGTTAGACTGGTTTGAATATTTTGTCAAAATAAAGCTGTGGCCGAAATTTATTCCATCGGAATCTGGTGTCCGTCTCTTATTGGGAATGGGAAAAGGAAGGGAGCGGGGAGGGAATGGTGGAAGGAAATCTCATTTATCTAGGGTTTGATTTCTAATCTTCAAAACTTTCTAAATATACACGGAAACCTTATTTATCACTATTCACTGTTTGGATGTGTGTTTACCATAAACTTTTTTTAAACTTTTTTCTGTGGGGATTCACTTATATAATATTCAAGGTTCTTATGTAAACCTGCTGCTCTTGATCAAATTGAAAGTGAAAAAATAACAAAAAGAATAAGAAGGCAAACAAAAGGACATTTCAGTAGAAGCACTTCCTCTCAGCTTCGGGGCGGTTTGTTATATGATAGTGAGAATCAGACTGAGTGCTACCTGGATCATAAAGAAATAAGATAAAAATAGAAAATAAGGAAGTTATAGTATTTTAATAAGGATAAATGTTACATTTAAAAAATTATCTATCTATCTATCATCTATATGTCTATCTATCTATCTATCTATCTATATATCTATCTATTATCTATCTATTTCACGAAGTAAACAAGTTCCAGGCACTCTCAGGTCTTGTGCAAAAATTTTATTTTATTCAATGTGCAAAACACATAAGTAGCAATGTTTCGGTCCCCCTTCTTGGACCTTTATCAAGCCAAGATAAGACAATTTGATAAAGGTCCAAGGGGGACCGAAACATTGCTACTTATGTGTTTTGCACATTGAATAAAATTAAATTTTTGCACAAGACTTGAGAGTGCCTGGAACTCTTTTACTTCATTGAAAATCTGTGAATCAATCGAAGCACCCAGCAGAGGGGAACTATTGAGGTAGAGTGGCACACTTTTCTGTTTAATTATCTATCTATCTATCTATCTATCTATCTATCTATCTATCTATCTACATAAAGAAACTGTTAGGTTTAAAATGCAGACAACACCCCCTTCCCCTTTTATCTTATTAAAGACACATGTAGAGCATAACAGCTATTTTAATTTTCTCTCTGCATTAGTTTTGCTTACAGAGAGTGTGCTTTGGTTCAGTGTGCGGCTGCTAGATGAGGTTTTCAGTAATGGATGACTGCTCTCCTAACTAAAGTGTAAATGTCACTAAATCGGACCTAATTAAAACATGGTGCCAACACCACCATTTACAGCTAGGGAAAAAAGGGGGGAATAGTATTTTAATATCATTCTGGGGACCTTGTTTTATCACTGTATCTGAGAGGAAGGGTCGGAGAGAAGGATCCGGAGTTAATTGATTCAGTGATTTCACAGTCGAAGAAGCAAAACTCACTCTGAAAGCACATAGAAAATAATGAGGTCTCACTGGTTGATAAGATAATCCCTAGAGCTCAGACTGTGAAGTAGTATCTAATGATAACACGGAAGAAGTGTAAAAGAGAAGTTTGAAAAGAGTAAAAAAAAATGTTGCATGTAATGACTACCTCCATGTAAAGATCCATGATTCGTAATGAAGAGTATTAGAGCAAGCTGATAAATCTCAGATCCTATAAGGAGGGGATATCTATTTGGCAGAATGGTAGTCACCTTGCAAGAAACTGAAAACTTGAAGTGCTTCGTATTTCTTTGCTATGTAAACTGTAATAATCACTGTATTATTTCTGCTAAATATTAATGTTACAGTATATTAAAGACACACAGGGTGAAATACATATTGCAAATATGTGAAATAAACTTTAACAGTAACAGGCTTGTAAACATTAAAACAAACACATATAAATTATACAACTCATTTTACCGTGTCTCACTACCACCGGCTATTCGGATGTCTAGGCAAATGTCCAAACATTCACATATAACCTTATTAGGCAGCATGGATCTAGCAACTCTCACAATGAAGATGTAGAGCTCTCAGTGTGTCACACTGAACCAGGGATATGTCAGAAGAGTGACTTGTGGAAAAATAAATCAATCTACACACAGCTAATGACAAAGAGCATGAACAAATCATCAACTTATCTCCAGCTAACCGACAGCAAAGGCTCTTGCAAAGATCTGCATTTTAGCTGCTGTGTCTCAATGCTCACTGGAGTGAACGACACATAATAAGGTCATGCCGGGCAACACATTTGTCAATGTTTTTACAATCTAAAAATAAACCTGTTTCATTAATTATTGGTATTGAAGAGTTTGTTAAGGTGGATATGACAATAATGTAACACCGTTTATTATTATTAAAACAAGTAATTGTACTCTAATGGAAATGCACAGAGGAAAACATGAGATATGATTTAAGGAATCCTTTGTTTATTAAAGGAATATCATAGTCTAAAACAATTATTTGACTTTCTGCCCAGAAACTGCAGATACTGTATTATGTATCACTTTCCCAATGGATTCCTTATTAGATATTGGAGTGTTAAATTAGTACAATCTTTAATTTCAGCAGAGCTGCAGTTACAGTACTTTAATTTTAACCAACTTATCCACTTCCGCCAGCATTTTTCTTCCAACTTTCATCACAAAACTAGATTTGGCATCAACATTTTGTAGTTTCAATGTGTCATTTTTGTGTCAACTGTCAAAATTCCACGTGAAAACTATGTGTTCCATGACCTTGTCTGTGGAATAAACCATGTTGTGCTTCCCTAATAGCAGGAGAAGTGTGCATATTACCTTTCTTTTGATTTAATATATTTATATGTTCAAGGATGGCCTGTGGCAGGTTCAGACTGTGTGACCAGACACCTATCCTAAAAAAAATGGGTATTACTTTGTGAAATTGTACATTTTGTAAATAGAAATTATTGTAAAGAAAATAAAGAAAGAAACAGAAAACAGACATTATGCATAATACCTTACACAATGGCAAAATGCTGAAAAAGACTAACAGGGATATTCAATAAAAGTTTTTATTGTTTAAAACGGTGCTAATTTTGCCCCAACCAATCAGATGTAAGCTTACAAATGTTAAATAAGATCTTATTGGTTGGGGCAAAATTAGCACCATTTTAAATTATAAGAACTTTTATTTAATAACCCTGTAAAAGTGTTGGTGACAGTGCAGGTAGAGTACGATGATTTGGTCACCTTCTTTTCAATTTAGTCCCTATAGAAACACTTGCTTATTTTCTAAACCTTCCTTATGATAAATATTTCAGTGAATAATAATTAATATTATAACGGATAAGCCTTGTTTAAAGAAAGGTCACAAGCAGGTTGTTATTTAGCAGCTTTGGAAAGAACATATTTGTATTTTCCAAGAACTGGAAACCTTGGGGCATATTTATAAAGCAATGGTAACATGGGTTGTTTTTATAGCTACACTTCACAACAGTAATACTTGGCATCACTGCAACAATATTGCTAAGTAAAGGATCTTTATCATTGTTTTTGTTGCACACTGATGTCCAGAGATATTGTATAAACCTGCGCGGAGCACAGAAGACGTTAGGATGTGGAAAAAGACTCCAGGATCAAGATAGGAAGAAGGCAGTGGAAAAAGGAGCAAAGAAGATGGCTGAGAAGAAGAAAAGAGAGCGCCAGGTCCTTTTTAGCCTTCTTTAACCTTCTGAAATGGTTATGGTTTGAGTTAAGAAATACATTTTTGTTGGAGCTCCTATTATATATACATCTATATAGTAGACTGTGTGCTTTGGCCTGCTATATAGGATATAAAAGTTTTTTTTGCAGTAAAAGTATACACAAAATAAAGAACAATATAAAAAAAACAACATTTAAATATAAACTTTGAATTTGACTTGAAAGGCTGCACAAAGCTCTATTATGTGTATGTGTGCTGTCAAACCTGCACCTGGGACACTGAACCAAGATAAATCACAGCTTATTAGGTCTGACACAGCTGAATAAAATCATGAGACAGGTAATCAGTGCTGATCAAGACTGTGACACAGCTGAATGCAATCAAGAGGCAGGTATTCAGTGCTGATTGTGCCTGCCACTCACGTCCATTAAAGTCTATTCACAGAAAAATATCTATAAATTTGCCAATAACTCCAAAATGATTTCATTAATTCCTAGCACACTTTTCCTATGTGTTCTGCATGTCCCTAGCTCAAGAACTGCTGGAGGAGATATACCGTATATACTCGAGTATAAACCGAGTTTTTCAGGCTGTAAACCAGCCTGAAAACTTGGACTCGGTTTATACTCGAGTCACTAAGTTGAAGGTACCTGTAAGCGTCCTCTCCATTCCGGCAGCAGCATCCTCTCCATTCCGGCAGCCGCACGATCATTCCATGTACTGGCGCGCCGGCCGACGTCACTGCCCGTCGCCAAGCCCGTTGCCAATTAGTGACATCAGCCGGCGCGCAGTACAGGAATGAGCGGCGGATGCCGGAATGGAGAGGATGCTGCTGCCGGAATGGAGAGAGGACGCTGCTGCCGGAATGGAGAAGACACTTACCTTCAATGCCAGCAACAGGAAACTGGATGGAGGAGAGCCCACAGCTCCTGGATGAAGGAGAGCCCACAGGTACAAACTGAACTGGGTGGGGAGGGTGAGGGTGGCATTCAAGATGTTTGGAAACTACAACTCCATCATGCTTTATTAGCTGGGAGTTGTAGTTTCCAAACATCTTGAATGCCAAGTGAGGGTGGCATTCAAGATGTTTGGAGACTTCAACTCCCAGCTAATAAAGCATGCTGGGAGTTGTAGTTTCCAAACATCTTGAATGCCACCCTCACTTGGCATTCAAGATGTTTGAAAACTACAACTCCCAGCTAATAAAGCATGCTGGGAGTTTAGTTTCCAAACATCTTGAATGCCAAGTGAGGGTGGCATTCAAGATGTGTTGGAAACTACCACTCCAGCATGCTTTATTAGCTGGGAGTTGTAGTTTCCAAACATCTTGAATGCCAAGTTACTACCCTCGGTTTATACTCGAGTCAACAACTTTTAAGATTTTTTAGGTGAAATTGGGTACCTCGGTTTATATTCGGGTCGGTTTATACTCGAGTATATACGGTAGTCTCTAAAAATGGAAGAATAACAGAGAGAAGGGAAAAAAAAGAACAGTAATTTGTCTCAAGCTAAATTTATTATGTCCTTCCCACTTATTAAGGGCATGTCAACCCTTCTAAATTTTTTTTGATATAATATTCTCCCTGTCCCCCCAGCCCCAACCGCTATAGTGTTAAGTTCAGAAAGTGCCCCAAATATTACTTACCTTCCCTCTTTCCTCCGCCGCACTACCAGGCCCTCTCCTTTGGGGGGGGGGGGGGGGGGATAGCAGAAGAACCCTATGGAGCTGGGATGTAAGGTAAGGATTAAACTACACTACACAATGGGGCCAGTAGTTGGGGGATTATAGTTTTGGGGGTAGACATGCCCTTTAAAGTGTACTAGTTACAAAAGTTGCTGTGTGTAGCTGAAATTATTTTGCCTTGAAGAGCCGAATTACTGTTCTTTCTATTACTTCTTCCATTTTATTCTTCCGCTTTTTTGGACTGTATCTCCTCCCACAGTTTTTGAGCTAGAGACATGAAATTCAGTACAGACATGCGGGGCATATAGGAGAAGTGTGCTATTACCTAGCTAAAGAACCACGGAAGTGTTACGGTGCTTTTGGCATATATTAGGACATTTTTTCCCATATACTATAATGGTAACAAATCCTCAAATGTGGATATTTCAAGGGTTGATGGTTATAAGATCAAAACAGTTTGTTTCATGGTCATAAACACAAACGCTGAAACCCCCAAACTCCCACACAGACACAAGTACACCCACCTACTGGCCTACCTTTCCATTCCAATGGAGGCCATACTTAAAGGGTAACTGTAGTCAAAAAACTAATTTTAATATATCCTCAATAAAAGTTAATTATATGGTCATACATATAGTAGTGTACCCCAACCTCACATGGGTACACATACCTACGGGCCAACCTATCGATTCCTGTGGCAGCCATATTTAAAGGGTAAATAAAGTTTTAAAAAAAGTAATTTGATATATCCTCAATAAAAGTTAGTTTTATGGTTGTAAACACAAAAAAGATATACCCTCCTAACCAGACCCAGGTACACACACCTACTGACCTACTCTTCCATTTCCGTGGCAGCCATACTTAAAGGGTAAATATAGTCAAAAAACAAATTTTGACCAATCATCAAAAGAAACTCTCTACCAGAGAAACCCACAATTGGAACAAAAAAAAAAAACAGATGTGTAGGTGACATATAATTAAAATGGGACCCAGTAGAGTGATTTTACCCCGAACGAACACAGGTGGAAGTTACAGTTGTCACTAATGTATGCAACACATGATAACAGGAAACACCAATTTCCACACTCACAGAATGGAAAACCTACTGTACAAAAATAAAAACTTTGCTGTATTGCAAAACTACTATGTAATTAATTAGCCTCTTGCTCATGCAGACTTTTATGTAGGCAAAAACGACCTTACATGTGCATCAGGATTGGGCCACAGATCGGTCAATCAAAACAGCATCCAGAGACGTGAAACAATAAACCTATGGAGCGAAAACACTTTTAAGAAGAGGAGACTGAGGTCATAATTTAAAAATGCAGAAGCTAAAGACGCTACCATGATGGGGAGTGACAATCAAAAATGGTACTCCAAAGGAACTGACGGTGTGGTTCAGAGAATTAGAACAGCACAGGTTCTTAAAAGACGTAATTTTTCTTTCATTTTAAAAAATAGCTATTCTCTTCAACACACAGGAACTGTAAGGGCTAAAGCCATGTGCAGCAATGCAAATCGGTTGCTATATAATTACAAAAAGAAAATACCTCCTGACTGATTGTGAAAAATCTTTGATATACCATAGATTTATAGATTATATATGTTTAATATCGTGTGGATCCAAGAGATAGATGGTTGGAAGTGATACAAAAGTAGATGGATTAAAATTTAGGGTAGCTCCGGCCCGCGCGATAGGAACCGGAGCGTCTGACCTGGGGCGGGCGGCCAGCGGGGATGCTGGGAAAGGTTTGGTAGTCCGGTCGCGGACGCCTCCTGGAGTGTTCCCCGAGGATTCCGGCCGCGGCGTTGCGTATGATTGTCATCAAGTTCATACGCGAGCCCGGATTGGCCGCCGGACGGTCTCGCGAGAGGGCGGGACGATGACGCGGTGTGACGTCAATCAAAGTTATGTAAGGGGCGGAGCACGAGGCTCGGGCGCCATTTTGTGAGTGCTAGCAGGGAGAAGGATCTTCTCCCACTCTGCGCAACACAACCCCGGCAAATTGTACCGATTTCACGCATGGAATTTAGCGATTACAAGCTATGGAGAACGCTGAGCAGCTGCTGGAAAGGGTAAGGGGAGGGTCAGTGCGGAGGGGGCGGGTTGGCTGCAGGAAGTGTTGGCGAGGGTTCACCGGCTGGGAACCTGAGAACGGAGGCTAGGCCCCATACCAGATCTGCAGCCGGTGGCTGGTAGGCCTGTTACGCCTGCCCGTCGCCCCCACTGTTTGAGCACCAGTCCCCACACACACTATCGTGGCCACGGGCGGCACAGGTGGGTGAGAGCGACACCCCTAGGCGCAGGGCAGCTACTGCATGCTGTAAGAGCCTTTTACACCGTCCATCCAACCCTTGACGATCCCAGATGCAACCCCGTAGAGCCCTCTTGCGGTGGTGCCAGAGGTTGGGCACCCGCTGCCACCGAGGCCAGCAAGCTAACAGCGGGAGAACAAGGGGCAGGGGTGGCCGTGCCACTTGGTTGCAGAGAACCGCCCGCCAGCGTCGACAGCAGATGGCGGGGGGGAAGTGGACCGAGACGCCCTGCCATACAGGGCAGGATGACGCGTCAGATGAAGGCGAACAGGAGTTTGTGGACGCTAGGTCCATGTTAGGGGATGACCCCAGCGCACAATAGGTTGAGGACGTAGAGGAGAGAAGGGGGTCCTAGAGCCAGGAGCCCCACAGAAGCCCCCATCTAGAGGGAGAGGAATAGCCGGGAGAGTAGAAGGAGGAGGAGCAGATAACTCCTCGTCGGAGAGAAGTGAGGACTATACACAGACGGAGGAGCAAGGACAGTCGCAGGAGGGGATCGTCGCATTCCGTTCCCCATATTGGGAGACGCGCAAGCGACGCAGGCTCCCGTTCTGGGGCAGAGATCTAGGGGCCTCTACTCCTCTACATCGGACAGGAGCAGGAAATCTTCAGACAGCACCACTGGAAAGAGATCCCAGGAGGAACATCCGCTGCACGGGAAGGGTCTAGCACTCAGGTGATGTCGGAAGGGCCAGCAAGGGAGATTACGTGACAGTCCCATCTTCAGGGCGGTGAGTATCAACTTGTGATGGGGCCTGGGTATGTCAACGGGGAGTGAGGGTAACGAGCTGGTGCAAGTCCTGCGAGCCTAATGGGCCAAGATCGATACATGCCACCTGGCCCATGAGCGAGTCCAGTCCCAGGGGGAGCGTCTGCACCCCGCCTGTGTCTAGTGTCCCTTCAGTTGAGGCGCTGAGGGACACTAGTTCTGTGGGTTAGCCCATTGGGGGTTCACCTGTCAGGGGGAATAAAAGAAAAAATTTTTTCTTGGAAAAACGAGTACATTTGAAATTATGGTCCTGGTTAGTACAACTGACATGGTGACGGTGGATAAAGAGTGGTAAAACGGGAAAAGGGGAGAAAACAACCCAAGGTTGCGAAAACTTTTGGTAACTGGTTCACGCCTTTTGTATGTCTGGCCGGGTTATAGGCCCAGAATCGCCTCAGAGATGCTCTGCATTATTTGTGTATTTGGACATGATATTCGGAGCAGATTAAAACACATGGGGGTTAACAGCTTGCGCCAGTATGATGAGGACTTTTAGGAGGGACATGCAATTAGGCCGAATTGGGGTGGACTCTAAAGCAATGGAGTCTGGTTAAGGATTAGATGGCGCACAGGGCTTCTGCAGGCCCCTCCAGTAGTCCAAAAGGCGGCCTAACGGCCTAGAATTACTTTTCAGGCCTCAGGGGCAAAAAAGCCAGCTCCTGATGGCTATTTAATGAGCGGTAGTGCAATTCGGAGGGCTTGCAGATTTAGCATGAATGCTCCTTTGCGGCGGGAGACGCCCATTCAGCCGCAAAAATGTTTTCGGAAATCCCGCCCGCCGCAAGAGAGGAGGGAGCAGTAGGTCAGCGCAAACGCCAGTGATGTGGAGGAGATGGGAGCCCTCAGCTAGAAATTACCCGGAGAGGGCAGCGGCAGGGCTCATCAGGGAGGGGTTTAAAGAGGGTTTTAAAATACCATCATTTTTCTGAGGTTCCCAAGTTTTCCCAATAAATTTAAAAAATCGGGCAAGAGTGCACCGAGTTGGCTAAGGAGAAGGTCATGCATGAGGTTGGTTGGGTCGGATAGGCAGCCCGTTTTCCGAGCTCCCCTTTTAATAATCTGAGGGTTTCCCCTTGGGTTGGTACCTAAAAGGAGAGCGGAAATTCCGTTTGATACATACTTGTGTACCCCAAGGGCCAGCCCCTCAGCCGCGTGCAACGATGGCATTTCTAAGGAGGATTCTTCGGTATCGTACGTATCGTTTGACAGGCGGTCCACTGTAAGAAAGCAGGGAGAGGGGTCTTGTTGGCCAACAATCGGATATAGAAGGCAGACTTTCGCTTGTTACCAATCCATCCGTCCTGCTTTCAGTGTGGGTGCAAGTTGAGACGTTAGGTATTATTTGATAAATGCCTACCAGGGTTGCGCCATCTCATGTTCCCTATTTGAGATCTTAGCTCCTTTTGGAATGGGCTATAATCCTATGAGCCAATTCCAATAGTATAATACACTACCTGACGATTTCTGTTGTTGGACGGAGAACTCAGCAACATTGTCATATTTGTAAGTTCTTTTAGGTTTTTAATGAATAAGTTTGGGGTCCCTTTATCTGAAGGAAAAACTATCGGCCCACTGACAGGACTATACTTGTCTAGAATCGAGATAGGACACAGTTTAAAATGAATTTAGGCTTCCCAGCTGGAAATTCAGGAAATGCTGAATTCAATTTCAATGTTTACCAGGTGAGGAAAGTACGCTTAGGCAGCTACAATCGGTGTTGGGAATCGTGAATTTGCAGGTCGAGTCATGCCCATGGGCCAGAGTCTTTTCCATGCGGCTATCCTAGCCTTCCAGGTGAGTTCCATACCCTTATTCACCATATCGGATAAACCAGGGAGCTCGCAATGACTTGGTGGTATGGCCAGACATTTTTAAGGTATAACGCAGGACCTGTTGTCAGGGAGAGGAGGAGAGTAATGAGGAGTTACAGCTTTTTACGGATGCGGCAGGATCATTGGTTTTGGAGCCATGCTAGGCAAGGAATGGTGTGCCGACAGGTGGCCCCTAGAGTGGGTGGTAAAAAGGTATATAAAAATCCACTCTCCTTGAACTCTTTCCCATAGTGGTGGCAGTTGAGCTTTGGGTTTATTTATATAAAAAAGATCCGTTTCTGGACTGATAATGAGAGCTGGTGTACGCCCTAATAACCTTACCAGTTCATCCGTGCCGGTCTTGTCGTACTATAGGCAGTTAGTGCTTAGATGTTTGGGACTTCAACATATCTTAGGGCTAGACATGTGCCTGGTGTACTTAACTGTGTGCGGACGCTTTATCTCGTTTCAGTGCAGGAGACTTTCATCGAATTTGTCCGGTTGCCCAATCTAAGGGATGCAGTGCCCGGACTTCCTTTGGGGGATGACCAGAAGGAGAGTTGATGCAGCTGTTCCAGGTCCTTTCGGTCGCTCCAGCTAACATGGTCAGCCCGGCACTCGTCAACCTTCAGTCTGGCTAGTAGGACCACTCCTACCTTTTGGGCGGCCAAAGAGCGGATGTGCGACCAGGAGGACGTAACCTTGGATTCAAACAGCTTCACTTACTGGAAGGAAATTAGAGGGTTGGCTGGGGGCAAGACTAGTAAATAGTTCAGATTAGTAGGGCTGACCCGGGTCCCACAGTGTTGGTAATACATGCTTACGGCAACGACCTCTGTCGGACAGAGATTGTCGGACCTTATTTTAAGGAAAGCGAACTTTCAACGATTTCGATCATTCTTTAAGAAGTGGTGATCGTTTGGTCAGAAGGTCGTTCACAGGGTTACACTGGCAAGGGTGCGAGAGATCAAGGGGCAGTAGAAAAGGCTAGGAGAGCCTTAACACCGGATCTCCAGAAATTTGTCAGGTCAACAAGGGGGGTTGTTGTCAGCGCCAACTAGAAGGGCGTAATAGGTCCCTCATGAGAAGGATGGGGTCCATTTAAAGACATTGGGCCTGGACATTTTTCTTACGGGTTATAAGATGGTATAGAGCAGCGCACTATAATTTGGGTGGCGGACGGAGTTCCGTGTAGGCTTACAGCAACTCCTTGGGGGCGGATAGCATCCTGCGAGGTATGTTTGGGGGGTGGGAATTTTTTGGTAAGCGTTACATAGCCATCTGGGATACAGAGGCGTGGAATGTGCCATTGGCTACGGGCGGGGAATATGGTTAATTAAACAGCAAGGATGAATAATTTTTGAATATGTTAAATTGATCAATGTTGTAAGGCTCAATTAATAAAAGCGTTGGCCTTATGTTTCAACCAACAAGTGCTGTCGAATGTTCTTTAATACCAAAGAAGTGTAAAAGGGGGTATTTCAAGTAAAAAGCCACGGGATGGCTCAGCATTAGGTTCTGGTGAGCCTCCGGCCCCCGGTAGGGACCGGAGCGTTATTGACCTGGGGCGGGCGGGGCCAGCGGGGGGATGCTGGGAGGGTATCCCGGGCGCGGCCGCCTCCTGGCGTGTTCCCGCGAGATTCGCCGGAGTTGGCGTATGACGTCTCACGTCATTGACGCGAGCCTGGAATTGGCCGCGGACCGGGCTCGCGGAGAGGCGGGAAGATGGACGTCGGTGGTGACATAACTCAAAGTTATTTAAAGTGGCGGAGCAAAGAGGCGCGGGCACCATTTTGGTGAGTGCTAGCAGGGAGAAGGATCTTCCCCACCCTCCCTCCCTAAGTTATATGGTTTTAAAAAAGTGTTGGTTAATGGTTTATACAAGGGGAAAAAAGGTGGATGTGGCGTCACAGCTGGAGGATGCATCCTTGCGAAGGGTATGTTGAGACGTACATGCCCTTGGGGATCCAAGGCGTGGCCATTTAGCATTGGTACGGCTGGGGACTTATGGTTAATTACATGCAAGGATGCATAAAGTATTTTGAATATTTGAAATTGAATCACATGTTGTAATGTGTCAATTAATAAAAGATGTGGCCTTATGTTTCACCCAACAAGTGGTCTGACTTTAACGTTCTTTAACAAACAAAGTAAGTGTTAAAAGGGGTTAATTTCAAGAAAAGCCACATGGCTCCCAGCCTTAGGTCCTTGTAAATATTAGTAACACTGAAATTGAATTTTTGGACATTTTTAGAGTTATAACTGAAAGCTCGAAGTTGGGATATCATTATACAAGAAAACAAACTGACAGAAAAACCTTTTTACATTTCCACAGCTTTCATCCATTTAATCTGAAAAATCAACAAAAATACCAGTGGCACAATTTTGTAGAGTTACGAATAACAAGATAAGACATTGTGAGGTTACAGTTAGAGGATATGCAAAACACATTTTTACAGATGGTTACCCAAAAGGATCTTCATACAAAGTATTTTTGGTAACCCTCGAAATAACCTTTACATTCGGTAACCCTTTGAAAATAGGTCTGAAGTCCCAAAAATCCCAATAATCTGCCTGGTTTCAGAGAAACATTTCTAATTTTGGACCAAGGTGTTGTCGAATTATGCCAATTTGATTGATTTGAGCCAATTGTCAGGTTATGGCCAATTTGAGGGTTACCGAAAATACATTCGAGGGTTACTCAAATCAAAAGCTCATTCGAGGTTACCGAAATCGAATGTTACATCGAGGATTATTCAAATGATACATTTGAGGGGTTCCATATCAAAGCTTTATTCAAGTTCAATAGTTTAGGGTTTGTACGAATATAAAGCTCGACCCGCGGGGGTTCGAGTTTGAGTTCGGATCCATCACTAATTATGATACACTACAGATCATCTCTTAACAGAAATGTTATAGTGTACGGTATCAAGCAATGTGTAATTTTAGAAATTACCAAATCTAAATTACAGTTTAATCTACAGACAAAGACTATGCAAGAGATTTCATTATGGCCCAACAGATATTGAAATGTCCACTTCAGTAACAAATTACATTTCTAGAAAACAAGTATTGATTACATGGATACTGACTAATGAGCTGAAGGAACCATTGATTGAAAGCCAGTAATTGCTTCTTTGCTTCTTTCGGTTCTTCCCAGGGGAATATGCTATGGAAGAATAATCAGGGGACAACTAACACTTGGTCTCACTATCAAATCATTATTACATAGAATTTAACAACCATTTATATGATGTGCAACATAGACCGAAGAACTTAACATCAAAGCAGGTGCAAAAAGAGAAGAAAACAAATATACAGGAAGGACTGTTTTCCCTAATATTCATGGTGTTAAAAACAGAAAAGTTATAGTCAGATGGTTCTTGGTTCAGATATTTACAATAGGCATTCCGCAGGAGCTAGAAGAATGAATTTCACAGGTCATTGGTCTGAGGTGTATATTATTTGGATTAATTGGTTCTAGGAAAAATACAATAATACTAAAGATTTGTATATTGAAACGTCATGGCTAAAAATGTGAATTTGATGTGAAAATTGCATGCGATAGGTGTTCATTAGAACTTAGATTAGAACTGTGAAAATACAAAAAACCAGCAAGTGGGTGATACTGAAAAGGATGGAGTTTTACAATCTGCAGTATGATCTCTAATCTGTATCTGCTAGGAACTAGTTTTTTATGCTAATTAAGTCATGTCGTGAATTAATGTTCATAGATCATCAAGGAAAACTACAAGATTTCATTTTGATGAGTATCTCTACACAAAAAAAGATGTGTTGCATTAACAAGAATGAAATTTCATGGCTGTGTAGGTAAGTGTAATGATAGAAATTCTCTTTTTCTTCAAATAGTTGGATCTTTGACACGAATAAGACTTAGTTGCCTGTGCTGAAAATAGCTCCATTTACAGCAGAGGAACCTAGTATTTGTAAGTTAAGGTTATAGGAGAAGCGTGGTTGACACCCAAGGGTTCCATAGCAATAAGTATTTTAGTGTGAAAGGTTGATCGTTAGTGACATGAAGTAGTGACAAAAGGAAATGTACAGAGGCATTAACTCTACCATAACATAACTTTAGGGAAACTAAATCTACAGTATACTCCAGTTCCCCAAGTAAATTAGATTGAGCTAGCTTTCAATTTTCAACTATCAGACTTGGTATTAATATGTGGTGACTAGCTTAGCGGAGTCATATGCTTTTGAAAAACAAAAACCCGAATAATAAGATAAATTCTTACAGTTGGTTGTCCAGAGCTCTATACTCACTAAGATAAATAAATCTGGTTTCATCTGCCAAGAAGTTATGCCGACTTTGCATGTAAAAAAATCCTTGCAAACTCAATTAAAAAAGAATTTGTTAGTCACCGATTTTTTGATAAAACATGTTCTCATGAGATTTTTGGATTTCAATATTTTGATACAATTTAAACATTTGCAATTAAATTGCATCAGTCCTTAAAAAAACACAACAACACTAAGAGTCGCCAATGCCAGACAGGCTCACTGCGGCCAACAGTGACCCACTGGCCAACCTCAGCCTCAGCAGAGCCGATGTTGCAGGCCAATTCTTTCTTCTGTCTTCAGCCATCTACGCGATGGCATCTGAGTTCAGCGGCGGAATGCACCCTCTTTTAGAGGTTTCGAAGAAATCCCTAATCCGTTCTGATTGGTCAATTGTTTAAGGCTGGTTTCCATGCTTTTTCTACATTAACCAAACAGTTTCTGGAAAAAGTTCTGAAATCTGATTGGTTAATGTAAAGCATGTAATAGCCAAGCATTAAAAAATGACCAATCAGAAAAACGGATTAGGGTTTTCGCAACCTATATAAGAGTGCCACTCGCCGCGGGGGCCTCCGATGCCATCGCAGTAGATGACGAATAAAAGGAAGATGGAGAGGGTGCCTCACTCCTCCCAGTGGGGCCTTCCCTTCCTCTCTATGCCAGCGGTGGGGCAGGGGGTTGGAGGGGCATGCTGGGGAGGGGTGCACGGCGGGGGCGCGGCCAACCCTCTGCGGCCCCTTCCCGCAGCCCATCCTAAGCCTCCTGTTAGAGATTGCCGCGAGATCGGGGAAAGGTTGGGAGTTGATGCGGGGAGCAGCGGCGGGGGTCAGGGTGGCTTATGCCCCGCCCCATAGCAGAGGCGCCGCGGAAGGTATTTTAAAGTCCCTTCGCGGCGTATATGTACTTAGCGCATGCGCTAAGGGCAGTATCGCTGCGAAGGGACTTAAAAACTACCGCAGGACATCGCGGCCGCGATACATAATGCTGCAATAGAACTCGCCGTTATAAATCCGACGATAGCGCTATTTTCACGGCCGCGATGTGCGGCGGTAATTTTTTTGTGTTAATAACGTTTTTTTATTAAATATGCCCCCTTAGTATTGAGTAAAGAGTAGAAAGAGGGAAGCAGGAAGTTAAGTATGCCAAAGTTAAGTATGCGGTTACAGCAGCTAAGGCATGATAGGAGAGAGTATTGCAGTACTGGAGGTAGGACGGAAGAGAGCATGCTTGCAATCAGGAATCACACATTAACCAATCATATTTAAATAATAATAAAATTAACAAACAAATTGGATTTGGTCACATCACAGTGATGTTGAGAAAGAAGTAAGAAAAAAGTCATCAGCAAATTGGCGATGTTGATCGGAGGTCGCCAGCATCAGCAGTGTCACTGGCCTCTGCAGTGACATGGCCAGTGTCGGCACAACACCAGAGAGCTGTCTGGGAAGAAAGAAGAACATGCTACAAGGGCTCTTCTAAGAGCCCAAGGGGGTCCGTGGTTTTTGAACTTCATGACCCCAACAAGGCACTTGTCAGGCTGCGTCAGGGCACCTCTGAGTCCCGGGACGGGGGTCCCGACTCGAGCGCAGGACCAAAAAGGCCTGTCAGTGCCACAAGACTCTCGAGGGGCCACAAGGGAATTATTAAGTGCACGGAGGGGGTTTCCCAGTTCAAGCTGAGGGACCCTTAACGTACTGTCAGTGCCACAAGGGCACTTATAAGTGCACAGGGAGGGGGGGGTCCAGTTTCGACGCTGTGCAGCCCCTTAAACCCAACAAGGCCCTTCTAAGGCCTGGGGAGGGTCCTGGGTTGAGCCGCAGGACCCCCAAAATGTGCTGCCCCCGGACTTTCGGTGTCAATAATCCTCAAATGGCCGGAATTTGAGAATGCTGGGAATGATCAAGGATTCTCGATTAAGCCGTTTCGGAGTACGAAAAATCGGCCTGGAAAACCGGAAGTAGCGCAGTGTGTGCTTACATCTGTACTTTTTTTTTATGTTCTTCTGCCGAGACGTGTTCTCTGGACCATTTCCAGGTCCAGAGCCATTACATTAAGTTTACCATTGCCTATTTTGCCTATTATTAGGCAGATATGTGCAGATTTTCTTTTCTCCAATGCCTTTAATGGGTTTTCTGCCAATTGCGGCATTTTTTCGAAATCCGAAAATCCACAAAAGCGGAACGTATTTTAGCAGTTTCACCATCTCTACAGGTTTGATCCAATCAACAGCCAATTACAGTAGGGAACCATTTTTAAGGGAGTGTAGATTGTAAAGGACTGTGCAGAACCTGAAATGGCAGTCACTACAGACCACAGCAAAATCATATCAAAGGATATGATTATTTAAAAATGAAAACAATAGTAGATATGTGTTATTATATTCTATAAAATATAATAAAATAATAATAATTTCCCTTCAACATGGAAATTCAGTGAATAATAAGAACCAATTAAGAATAATTCAATTTACGACTAAATAAGGGAATATTGAATAATGACACCTGCAGCTAGGTTCAAAATTTGTCACAGTAGGCTACACTTGCAATGTTTATAGGTTCCCAAGAATCAGTGTAACACTGCTTATAATCTAATCAGAGATTATTTTAGATAGTTGCTAAATCTCAAATGCAAAATTATCAGCAAGGAAAAACAAAAGGAGCAGAAATAAAGTTAGAATTAAAATGTAAAGATTTAGTTAACACAAATGTGAAGTAAGGATAGATGACCAAGTAATAACCCCATGAACTCTGTTAAAAATCTACACGCACATGGCGCTTAAAGGACATAACCTATTGGATGCACGCTGACAAAAGTAATATATTGTTGGATGGCGATCGATATCTGGAAATTTCAGTCAAAAACAGATCAGGATGATCAGGTCTCCCTACAAGTGCCTCTTTGAAAAAGAGCTCTAGGGATTGATGTGATTCAATGGTCTAACTTATAGGTTGTAAGTTACACTTTCCTAGACTGCAGGGTCTCTGTGACCAGGCATGTGTTATCAAGCTGTGCAGAAGAGCCCTAGAGAATGCTTGAAAAACTGATGAGTTTGTCAGTTTATGAATTTTCGAATTTAACTGTAAATTCAACGTTCGACAACGGACCCATAGAAGTCATATGGGAGAATCTTTTTTTTAAAGTTTCTATCAGATTTAAGGAGGAAATAGTAATATTAGGTTTACTGTTAATAACACAGGGAAACGGACGGGAAGTGGTCTGGGGGGAACTGTAAATATAACCAAAATCTTCCCTCGATCGGGCTGTTTGTGGAGCTTCTGCAATTCTATGTTCGAGGGTACCGAAATGAACGGCCTACATTTCGAGGGTGTACAGAATTACAATTCGAGTGTGTTAACGAAAGTGGCTTGTACATTCGAGGGTTACTGAAATCAAACGCTATTTTACGAGGGTTACTGATATTACAAACTTTTTCTACTAATTTAATTTTCGATAATTCCTCTATTCGATATTCATCACTTTCGATTTTGATAATTTCGCTAAAATCGAAAAACTCTGAAAAATTGGTTTCGTCTTGCTTCGAACCTCGGATTGATTTGGAAACTTGGGTTCGATTAGAACCCACGTACATCTCTCAAGAGCCCAGCTTTTTTCTAAAAGCTTGGTAAAGAACTGTAACATTCTCTTATACTTCAACTATATGGAACTTAGGGAGAAAAATATATATTTTCAGGCTTATGGCTAAAAATGATTAAGAAGGTAGGGAGCAAGGGTTATGAAGGCAGCTTTGATTCTCTGTCCCAGTAGGTGGGCATGTGCTCCTGGAGTTCAGGGTGCAGACCCAGTGGTGCTGTGATGTCACAGACCAAAGTCCAAGAAAAAAAAACCTTATTATGATGTAACTTTGGATAGGATGAAACTAAAAGAAACTGGGTTAGTTGAACAGAGGAGGAGATGTGTTGCAGATGTCAGATACTGCATGTGATGGACTTTGCAGCTGCTCACTACGAGAGCTGAAAGGTTAAGAGATCGCTCCACACCTCAGTAGGGAAATATAAATTTAATTTCTTAAACTAAACTTAAGTTTGTTGTTAAAAATTTGTAAAAAAAAAAAAAAAAAAGTGTTTCGAAAATTCAAAATATTTCAACTACAATGCAAGAGAGCACAAGAGCATACAATTTAATCAACTCTGCATTGGAACAGCTTTGTTATCTTTAAACAGCTTTAATTACGTCCTGTATTGCATCGATAATGCGGGTAAAAGGTAAGACTTTGCCATCTTGCGGTCTTTAAAGTTCCCATACAAAGTTCACGCTACAAGCTAGAGCAAAACTTACAAGAAGGGATTTTATATAGGGAGCATTTGGAAACATTGGAAATGAAGTAGCAGCACTAAAATAGGGAAAAACTCGTTAACACCATATACATCATGTAACATAGCGTTTACACATATTTTAATATTATTGAATCGGCCTGAAATTGTTGGTATTTTGACTGCAAAGATGTTTCCCACATTGTTTGCAGTTTTCTAGTGTGATTTTCAAAAATTCAGCTGCAATTTTCCAATACAGTTTTTGAATTTTTAACCACAACTTAAAATTTCTGACTTTAGAAATTCCAAAAATCCTGCTAGAATCTGCAGATAGAATCAAAATCAGGATTGTTTAGACGAGTCTACTAAAACTGGGGTTTCAGTGTAATCCAGGTTATTTTTATTATCTTTCTAGATCCTTTTGTCTGGAGATCGCTACTGATTATTTTTATGAGAAGGTAAGAGGGATGTAGTAAACTTGTAGCAGGTGATGCGGTATTATTAAGATAGTCGTCAACTGTGCTAAATGGTTTCATAATACAAGCAGTAGAAAAAGTAAAACTCTAGAAGCTAAAAATACATGGGGAAGGGGCCAGAGAAGGGGAAACAGCAGATTTAAGATTGTGGTGTAATTAATTCTTAGTACTGTTGTCGTTGTGAATATTTGCAAGTTATCTTACATGGAATACTGATGAATTCTAGGCAATAATTAAAAAATGTTAACTACATCATGTTGTACAGTTCCTGTTACGCCATGACAGTAACCATATCTTTATGCATGCAACTGAAAAGAGATGAAGCTCAAACAGCAGGCAGCGTGAAAGTAATCAGGGGCCCGACCTGAATACACCGATGCTATTCAAATACGGATTGACAGCAACTTTTTTTTTATTTTTTTTTCTTCTGCTCTCCTGAACTTCAAATTTTTTTTTTTTTTTATTCTTTGCATGCACGAGCTGAATAGGATGATTTTTTTTTTTTTTTTTTTTTTTTTTTTTTTTTTTGCTAAAACGCATACTTAGCCAACCTTAACGTGGATTATATGCTTTTTTTTTTTTTTGGCTCTTGAATGTTTTTTTTTTTTTTTGCGTGTTCTATTCAGCACTTCATTGCCAGCTATTGCGGGTGAAAGTGCCAGCAATTTAAAATGCCGATTCGGATATAACATCGCTTGCGGCAGCTGCGCTGTAACTTTCATAGCCATGCAGCCGTCAGCAAGGAGGAGTATAACATCGGTTAGAGCAACTTTAACTCCAAATCAGGAGCGATGCGCCCATTGGTGCATACGCTTTAAGTGTTCTACTTCAGCTGCCCCTCTAAAAAATAAATAGTATTTGGAGGTAGGAATACTGACTCTAAGCTCCAATACAATTAAAATTACACATACATACTTTAGAAATGTGAGTTAGTTAGATGTTCTGATTTGGCTGAATTTGCAAACACACTGAAACAAGTTACTAAAATAGACATCCTCTTAAACCACCATTTATCATTAACAGATCATTTAGTAGATTAACTTTAAAGGGTATGTCCACCCTTTAAAATAACTTGTTTTTTTGATAGATCTAGAATCCCCAGCCCCACGCATTAGTATTATAGTTAGAAAGTCCCCCGATCATTACTTTACCTTACCTTCTCCTCGCGCACAATCCCGCCCCTTGCTTGCACGGAACGGCAAGCAGTGGGCGGACCTGCAGCCGCGTCTGTGATTGGCTGAGAGGCAGCCAATCCAGACACGGCTGCGTAGTGTGGAACAGGCGGAAGGAAGAGGTCAGGTAAGTTCAAGATTGAGCGATTTTCTAAACTATAAGACATGCGGTCGGGGCTGGGGGATCTAAACTATCAATATGGGAAGGGTTTGGAGCTGGAGGGAGAAGGGAGACAAAAAAGGGGAGAGGGACGAGGGAAGGGCACTTCTGCGCATGGCAAAATTCTCCCGGAGGGAGACAGAGAGGCGAGTCCTATATGGACTCGGATATCTCTTGGTGGCCAGTTTTTTTAGGACTTGGGGGGGGGGGTGGTGATGAGAGAACATGTTGCGAGCTGGGATGTAAGGAAGGATTTTACTGTGATACCATGGGGCCAGTGGTGGGGGAAATATCTATAGTTTGGGGGTGACATGGACCTTTAACTTCTTGTTTCATCTTCTACCCTTTTATTCAAAATATTTCACATTTCTTTTTATAATTGTCTTTTTTCTGTTGTAGTAATCAAATAACACATTTGTGGGTAAGAAAAATTCTCACATGGATACAAAAGGACCCATGGGTGATGAAAAATCCATGTTCACAGAAATTATTTTTTACTCGATTAAGGTACAGTACCTTAGGAGAATTTTAATGTTACCTTGATTGAGAAAGCCATTAACAGTTGAGTGTTAATGGCATTGTAAATGTTATTTGCATTCACTAAAGAAAAGGTGTTGGAACTCAGAGTTCAAAATCAATTGCTATTATATCACTACCCTGCTAGTAATCTGTTTTTCCATCATTGCTATCAAGATAGTGCCTCCTTAACAAGTAATAATCTTATTGACTTCTGTAGGTCAGAAGAATCTCTTGTGATTAGCAGAGAAGAAATTAAATCTACCTAGAGCCTAGCATAGACTTAAAGTTTTTTGATGTACAAAGAAGTAAAACAATTAAATGAAACCAGGTATATGCAATGAAACCAGTATATTGGCACTATGTTTTATCTTTCACATTTTACCACAAAACCCAAATACAGTATCTATAAAATTATCTGGTTTACTAAAACTAAGCTTTAGTTAAAGGGGCAGAAAGTCTAAGTGAGGAAGTAAGTAAATATTTATTTATCTGTTGAAAAATATAATTTTACATTTAGTTAAAGGGAAGTTAGACTAAAACACATTCAGGGAAATACGCATAGCCCATCTAAAAAAATCTCTAATTTAATGTAACGCTAAACCTATTTACAATTGCCTAACATGACTTTAAGTAGTAAATATCAGTGGCTGCACAGGTTGATCCAACTTTTAACCAGCAGATGATTTTATTTATATACAGCCCAAAATGATTGGGTTAAAATGACATAAACACTTCAATCTAAGCTGTGTTTTAGTAAAGGATTTACTAGTGTGAAAAAAGTAACTAATACAAGTCTGCAGATACTTTTAACAACCCTCCCTCACCCAACACACACACACTCACACACTTATTACCACCAGAAAACACAAAGGGCAATATTTATAAATGATGTCATATTGCTGTTTTTTATCTGCCTTCGCAATAGTGGTTTTCAGTTTTGATGGCATATTTATAAAAAACAATGATTATCGCCGAAAAATAAGCGTTAAATCTAATAAAAAATGACAATTGAACTTTTTTCTTTACCAGTCCAGCATGTTACTGATAATAAGTAAGTAACACTAAGGTCTTTAGAAGTAAAGGACAAACAATATCAAAAAAGGAAACAACATTACCCCCATTACATGTCCATTCTTCAAGCAGCTGAAATCACTGACTCACATTTACAGACATGCCCTCCATTAGATATCACACAGCAAAGATAAGTGCTAAAAAGCCCGCTCCTAGAGGCCCAGGGCTTAATTAAAATAGCACTTGTCATTGGTGGTGGGAATGTCTGTTACAAACCTCTTCCCCCTCCTCTGCCAGTAAAACAAACTTGAAAAGTCAGCCTACATAAGCTGATAAAGTGTGGGTGGAGAAGTGTTTTTCGCATGCTAGCTTTGAGTGACCGGTTAGAGCACTCCTTCACAGCATGGCTAATTAGAAAGAGAGAGGCTTGGAAAGGAAAAAAAAATGTATTGGGAGGGCTGCATACCCTCTGTAATGCAACTCTTTTAATGCAATTTTAAAAAAAATGCATTGAGCAATACAGTATCCTTAATACAATAATACATCAGTGGATAATTCTGTACATGTGGAAACCAGTCAAGAACCCTGAATCGATTTAATTGAAAAAATAAGAAATTCAAGCAAACAATAGTCTTAACAACCCTGGACCACTTATTTTATCGGAAAACCCACCATGGGGGATTAGTAATGTAAAGATGTAAAGGGGAACTTCTAGAGCCAAATAGAACTAATTTCCAGGCTAGGAAATTCAATATCACCACGAAGATAAAATATATATTTTTTTACTGCACCTTTTATAAAAAAAAAAAACCTTTATTCTATAAGCAGTTCACTCCAAAGAATTCTAGTGCTAGATCAACAGATATGGATACAGTCTCAATAAATAGAGATCATCCCCCAGCCCCCCTTAAGGTTCCAAATGCTTAAAACTCTGTTCCCTCCTGTCATCAATGTCTAGGCCCAAATTAATAGCAAGGGAAAAGGAAAAAAGGACAAGAACTGAATGCTCAAAAATATATTGCCTTGGGTTTGGAAGAAAAAAAAATTTATGTAAAAAAAAAATATTTTCCTGTTCTTTCAGCAATAAATAAAAACATGCACAACATAAGAAAAAAAGAAGAGGGAAAAGGGAAAGTCATTAAGGAGGGGGGAAATGATCCTCTATCTGATAAAGAAACATCCAGCATGGTTAGATGCCCATATTTGTTGTGGGCAAAGTCAATACTGCCCTTGGTGATTGTGCTCTAAAGCCTTTTGAACTTGCTGATCCATGACTTAATAGACTTTTTTTGTAGTTTGTCTCATCCCTCTAGCTATAAGGGATTTTGAGGTCATGTGGCGGGTTTATTTGATTAAAAGCCTATTGAACAAAAGGAATGGATCCATATAAAGTTGCAAAAAAAAGTACAAAGCAATGTCATTAAAAAAATGTGGACTGGGGTGGGAAATTAATAAGATTAAAGTGTAAATACTCAATATTAAATCCATTACTGTAAACCCAAATCAGAATTAAAAAAATATTATTTTAGAATGAGGCAGAATGAAATGTATTATACTGAGTTCTGCTTCAAAACTAACCGGTTTTGAGACATACTGTTACTGCAAATTTCAAAAAAAAATTGCACATCTAGTGGAATTTTGTAATTTTAAAGGGTGATAGTTTTAACGTCTCTTAGAATTTGGTGCAAAAATAATTGAAAATTGCCATTGGAAAAATCAGATTTAAAAATTGATGTCAAAGTCAAAAATTGGCTTGAAAATAACAAAAAAAAACTGTCAAAAAGGAAAAAAATCTGTATCCAAACCAGGAAGTCTCATGGTCTTCAGCATAGATTAACTTTTAGCCATGATCTACATGGATACTAATACAAAGAGATAGTATTAAGTATATGGATTTGTTTAGTATAGCCTTTTTTTAGTGTTTATTTGCATAGTTTGAAGATATTTACATTTGTGTGTGCGATAGGCAGCAGCATCACCAGTCCCTTCCTGCTTCTGCTATGAAACCATGTCAGGGATTGACAGTCAATTGCCCTGTTCTCCTCCTCCCCTTGCAGTCCCTCCCTTGCAAACCCCCATGGTCCCTCCCACTATGGACCCATGGCCCCTCCATTTGCAGCCCTCCCTTGGCCCCTTCCTTTTACAGCCCCATGTGGCCCCGCCCACTCATGGATGCCTAGCCCTGCCCACTCACAGGTGCAGTTGCCCTGCCACTCTATGGTGCCATGGACCACCAACTTGCGTGTGCTGTGGGCCACTCAGACCCCCCCCCCTACAGAAAACTGAGCCGTTTCAGGCAGAGTCGGAACTCTGCAAGGCTGTATCCACATAGTGGGGGAGCAGAGCTGTAGATTTCCTAACTTCTCTGTGGGGATCTTCACAACAGCGGGTGAGGGACTTCCTGTGTTTTGTCCTGTCACTGAAGTCTGTGCTCTCTGGCGGCAAGGTGAAGGAGCAGCCTAGGAATGTCACATGTCAGTCTCCCACCCATTAACTTTCTGGTCAGTAATTTTCATTTCTTGGGCTCTGGAGCACATAGAGAGGTGATGATGGTCGTTTAAAGGTAGGAAACTAGCATTTCATTTAAAACTCAACATGGAGACCACAGTCCCCCTTTAAGATGTACTCTTGGGTACAAACAGTAGTTTTGCAAACTTCACACGAAATGATGAGGGTATGTTGAGTGTCAAGGAATATCTGACCAAAACAAGTTGTATAGTTTTTGAAAAAACAGTTTAAAAAGTACCTGGGCAGGGAGGTTAGAATTAATAATTCATGGCGCACAATCTGTGAAAAGTGTCAGCATGAAGAAAAACTGCTTTGAGGCTTCTTATGGCTTCAACTCTATCGTTTAATAAAGGAAAAATCCAGTTCTAACCGACAGATAAAAACTAATATGTGCTGGTGTGTGAAACTTATTGCCTAATGAGTGGAGATGTAAACCAGGTGTGTTATTTGACCGGATCCTGTGAGCAGTAAGTTTGCAAAGAGGTTTACTGTATGGTAGATTGTGGTCAGGTGAGTTAAGCTGGCCAAAATATAAAAATCTACCCCACATACCTTGAATTCATAGCAGAGGTAGACACGAAGAAGTACATTTTTCTGAACATCTAGGTGAGCAATTCATTCCCCACTCCAGGGGAAAAAGGAAATCCAAGCAGAAAAAAAATGTAAGAGAGTTGCTCTTCAATAAGCCTCATAACAGGAGTGCTATTTCTTCAGTTGGTGCTCCCCACCCAGGTGTCACTATAGTAGTTGTGGCTCCGGGTAAATCAGCTTTCATTTCAGTGTGCTGTTTTTTTTTCTCAAAAAAGACATGTAAAACTGGATAATGGGGTTTAGTGGCCGCATGGTTTGATTCCAGTAACCACACACAACCGTTAACAACATTCTTAAATTTTCGTTCACCAATATTAAATAGATTAGCGCAACTTGAGATGGCTTTTTTTTGCCTACAACGTCTGGGTAAATGAGTCAAATGAGATCATTTACCCAGACTCGCTGGGCAAAATAATGGAGTAAAGTCGCGCTAACCGGTTCAATGTGGTAAACGTGCATTAACTCCATATAGCGTTGGATGCGTGGGGTATGCAAAAAATCACCTGTGGCATCAGACGCTCGCAGATTCAATATTGCGTTTGCGCTAGATTTAGTGCAGGTTTTATAGAACAAAGCTAAATAGCTAGCAATTTGAAAATCTAACGCCATAGCAAATTCGGCAATTGCAATGATTGAATCTGCCGGAAGGAGCATTTACCCTAGAGCTGATAACGCGCTTCTGATAAATGAGCCTGAAAGTCATTTTGGGAATGAAATATTTACTTTTACAGTAAAACAATTTAGCAAACACTAATTTGGATTGAATTTCACACAATACATATCAATTATACAAGCATGGTCCTTCATATAAACATGGAAAGACCTATTTAAAGAAATTGTCAACAAAACCCATTCTCCTCTCTTCTGTACAAATAAGTACGGTATGGAAATGGTAATAAAAGTTCAAAAACTCAAAATGGCTTTGAAAGTACTTCTCAGGTTTCTACGGTACAAAATTGGTGCAAGATGTCATTGACTTTGCAGATTGATTTAAATGAATTTGGGGGATAATACAAAATTAGAAATGTGCTTTCAGTTGAAAGGCAGTAATGAATTTGCAAAACTAACCTTAAAGCTTGTTATACTGTATTAAAAGAACGAGTAAGATCCTCACTAGAACAATAGTGCGAAAGAGTGAATCTATTATAGTAGGGAACTTTAGGGAACAACAGTTTTTAGAAGGATGATTATTGCTTATGTATGTGAATTCTGCCATCTATCATTCAGTCGCTATTTCAGCTAGTCCTTATAGCCTAACATTGATTCTCCCATATACATATGGGAAGAACGTTAATTTTTCCCTAGTATCTTTTTAAAAAAGATAAATTGTGCATTAGATAATTTCTCATCTCTGCATTCCCATCTTTGTACACTTTTGTAAATTAAACAGTATTTTTTATTTGACAGTAATGCTAACGAAAAATGGTTGCTTCCAATTTTACTTTAGTTTCAATGAACTTATGTGAAATGAAACAGGTGATTTTGTTATCTCTATATTAGAAGAGAATTGAACAAAATGAAAACTTCAAAGCACTTTAGCCAGGCTAACCCCTTTGTAAAGGGTATGAGGAGTTATACCCTTAAGGGCTGTTACCTCTTTGATACTAGGTGCACAAGTTGCTGATACCTTGTATATGAGACTTGCAGAATATATTCAGGCAAACAGTAGATATATTATATGTTATTCAAACACTATAATAAATACTCTTATACAATGCAATTATTTATTTCCACAGATCGTCTCACAGCTATCTATAATAATACCTAGTTTAACATATAAAAGATATATAATATGATGATATGCCTATTCATAGTTGTAAAATTAAAGATGGGAACACAATATCCGTTAATATAGACTTGATGTTGACAGTCAATTATTCTTATTTAATCTACATTTACAACAGAGTAATTTCAAATCAGAGCTGCCCATGACATAATGCAGTACTTGTAAATGAAATATGATTAATATTGTGCATATGCTGAATATAATGAATATATTTATTGAAACATCACTGATACTGAACAACAGTAAAAGTGCTTTCCTATGTTCTTACAAAGAGTAGACTATGATCCATTTATAGGCGTGGATATGTTGTATATTCTTACGTTGGAAATAGAAAATTCAGTCGCTGTAGCATGCCTAGACAACACAAGCATGAGTATTTTCTTCTCAGTACAGTTAAATGCTTTAATTAAGATATTAGGCAAATAGATTGATTACTCAATGGAACTAGAGTAATCTCTAATGGAGGGCTTATGGGGAATGTCACTATCACAACTTTTACTAGGAAAGTAGGCATTCAGTATGGCAGTGATCAATTTTAGTATTTTAAATCAAAAACTGAGATTAGATAAAAATACTTTGGGTGACTTGATACATTGCTGTTAGTTGCAACAATTCGCGTGACAGAACTACAAAGGCTACAGTATAGCATATCTGAGTGTTATGCAATACTATATTAGTATAATTATTTTATATATTTATAATATAACCCAAATATTAGGTCAGTGAAGTCATGAATATAGAGTTCTGTATAATGAGGCTAGATTGAACGATCAATATCTACCTTTGTAAAGGTGATCTTATCAGTTCACTAAGTCTATTTACTTGTTCTTTATGCTGTCTAAATCAAATCAAAAAGCACAGCCGTACCACCATCCACTACAGTTGCGATACATGATTGGTACCATTGTGAATTTTATTCACAGATATATTCCGTTTTGACTATAACATTAATCAATCGATGTTAACAGCAATTATGCGGACAATATTTAATGTTCACCACATAATCTGCAATATTAAAATGCACAAATTCACTATTTACTAGCAGGACATCAGTGAAGAACCAAGACTTGGTTGGTTTATAATTGATTAAAAAATATAATCTGCACGGTTAAGAGTATTGTGTTTTGATAGATTGTAGATTCTGGATGGGGTTATTTTGTGAAATATTTTAAGGTAAAAAGCAGTCATGAACTAATACATGGCTAGTATATCAGGCAAAGGTTATATAGTACCAGTGGTATGAGCCAAAATATTGTCTAAGAATGGCACTTAACTAAAAAAAGTCCAGTATTTGAACTTTCAACGTCAGGTAAAAAGTTCGGCGATACCATTACATAATGAGGGTGATAGTTGAAAAGTCCAGATGTTTAACAGCCTAAAAACTAAAGCAATGGTAGACTTACTGATTAATTTGTGCACATGGTTATTAGGGAGAAACATGTCCTTATCAAAAGAACTTTTGTAGGAAACTTTCTTAATACCCGCAATAGTGTCAGGTCCCAAAGGGAAAATAGGAACTCAAATTCAGGGTAGATGAATCGAAAGAGCTTTAGGACTTACCGAAAGATAATAAACAGGATACTTGGAGTGTTAAACGAACGATACAAATAATGCTAAATGGCTTAATGTGAAAAATTCTGGGGACCGAACTTCGAGGGTGTATCCAGAACTTTCAAAAAGATCTATTTTATCTACGGTGGTACTTTCGAGTTCCCGCGTTCGAACATTCGATGATTATCCCATAAACAATTTGCACATTCAATGATCACCATAAACAATTCGAACATTCAATAATTATCCCATAAAAAACCGAAGATCGTGTTTGATTTTCTATTTCAATAATTAACGAAAGTTTGAAAGTCAAAGAATCCAGGCCCGGGATAGTTCAAGAAGTCCGATTCCATTCGAACTCGATAAGTTTGGCTCAAACTCGACTTCGAGTTCTAGTCCATCTCTAATGTTCTGTGGAAAACATAATATTTTAAACATTGTATTTTATTTATATAATACATTCCTTTTTATTCCAAATATTCTTCCAATTTGAAAATTCAGTGTGAATATCAGTGAATAGGGCAATACAGTGGCTAGAAATGATGACTTGCAGCGCTTATGTCTGGGTGAGCAAGAGTTTGTATGTTCTCCCTGTGCTCCAATACTGATAGGTTGTATGTGTAAATAAAGTGATAAGATTGTAATGTCTTGGGGCAGGGCTGATGTGAATGATTAAATAATGTAATGCGCTGCAGAATATGTAGTGCTATTCAGTACAAGAAATTAAATATTATTATTATTGTAGATTTAATAGTGCCAACATCTTCCAAAGCGTTTACAGTGTTCCTTAATAACTTAAGGAAAACAACATGTTACATACAAGGGTAGTGCAGTATACAAATTGGTCCAGCGCATTTAGTGTGGTAAGTTACAGCATTACTGTGGTACAATAGGACGGAGAGCCCTGCCCAAGAGCTTACAGTCTTAGAGGAGTTGGAATGAAACATAAAGTGAAGATACATACAAAATACACTTTGTTATGCTTTGCTTTAGTAGTAGGGAGCTGCCATTTCAAGTATCTGTAATGGCCCTACCTCCCAAAATGTACACTTCCTTGAAATTTTCTGATCAGTATTTTCTACCAATTGGCTGTTGGATTAGTCAAACATGCTCAGATCTTCTAAAGAATAGTTTTACACTGGAACCAAAGTACAGTGCTTCAGTGATGTTATTGGACTTATTCATTTATACATTGTAAATGCACTGATAAAAGACCGGCAAGGTCTTGAAACATCTTCTGCTATATCTTAGTAAATTTCACTGAAGCACTATACTTTGGTTCCCATACTATTATTTTTGATTATCAAGTTGGAGGATGGGTATACCCTCCCACATGGTTGAGCCGACGGATCAGACAGTACGAGACTTTATGGTACTGGTGTACTTGCTTTTCCAAACAAGCGCCCGCCACCAAACATCCGGGTCGGGCCGGCGCTCTTTCGGAAAAGAGGAAAATCTCAGTAGAAGAAGTCTACTCAAGAAGTAGAATTTCGGAAGCATTTATTTATGCACAGACACAAAATGCTGGAAGGACAGAATAAGGCCATTGGAATGGGGGAATACTGTTTTTTCCACTAAAAGCATATGTATTTGTGCTGTGAACTTTAAGCACAATAAACACTAACATAATTTAAGTAGATTCTGAAAATGGACAATAATTACAACACAAATTAATAATAAATACAAACTAACGATTTAACAGGCTCTAAGTTAGAATATAGTCACTTTATTATTTGTGTATCAAGCCTTGACTCTATTGAAATAGTTTAAGTCAATGCAGCCTTTATGGTTTGTGTGCATTTCAGTGCCTATCCCCTTCAGAGTTAATCCAGTCTAATCAATGTATTGAACCGCTAACACAAGCTGTGTAACATCTGTACCAAAAGCCCCATGTGAGCATTTTAAACATGTACGGTAAACCTTTTGTTTCGGAAACAGATTTGTAGTACAGATTGATCATGTTTGGAATTATAGTGGAATTTGCAGGGTGGCAGAATCATGACAGCACATCAAGGTTATTGACCAGCTAAGCTAGAATAATGCAGTTAGCAGCTCTTAACAACTGTATCTTGCAAATAAGTAGGAACAACTTGTCAGGTTCTTAGGGAAAAAAGCTTATTTTAAGTAAGAGGTGCTTCAGATTCCTTCTTGCCACTTTAAGTTACAATGTTACAAAACACTAATTATCATGTTAAATTAATAATATTACTAACAAAAAAAATAACCAAGACAAGTAGAAGGCCCAGACCACAAGAGTTAAGGATATATATAAGGGATAATGCAAACCTTACCTTACAGAGGAGTTCCCTGTCCATATAAAAGCACAAGGCAGCAGGCAAGGAATTCCAAGGTTACTTTATATTTCTTATAATACATAAGGTCATAAATAAAAGTTTTTTTTTTTTGTCCACTTAATTGTGTTGGCCTACTTAAACAAACTAAACATACCTAGGTTAGAAAATGTTTAAAGACACTGGGGGAGATTTACCCAGAGCCGCTATCACTCCGGGCAAATCTTCCTTCTGCAATTCAATATCACCACTAGCACACGTGCCCGCAGAGTGATTTTAATGGCACTATAACTGCCGTTTAAAATCAGATGTTAAATCCCGAACACCGGTGCCTTTGTGTAACCCGGGATCCGTCGCTAATATAGGATGTTAAGAGTGTGAGATTGAAATTGTTTTTCCTCATCATCAATAAATCTTCTGTGACCCTGTCTCTGGCCTGCTGCTGCACTGAGCAGAGAAAGAAGAGTGCATTTTTTCTATAATAGGCAGACTCTCTTTTTATAGTATAATATCCTATATAATAAAACCCTAAGTGTGCGTCCCTGTGTCCAGTGTGTGTGTGTGTCACTGCAGTTCCTATGGACTCACCACTAGAGGGAGAGTCTCTGCAGTATCTATTGACCCGCCACTAGAGGGAGAGTCTCTGCATTTCCTATTGACTCACCACTAGAGGGAGAGAGTGTCTGCAGTTCCTATTGACTCACCACTAGAGGGAGAAACACAGGAAACACAAGGAGGGAAAACAGCAATTTAACAGACTGCAGGTAAGGTTGCTTGGGACAGGGGTCCCTGGATTTGGGACAAGGGAGGGCTGGATTCGGGACAGATGGGGGCGCTTGGATTTGGGACAGAGGGGGCCCCTGGATTGGGACAGAGGGGGGCCTAGATTTGGTACAGAGGGGGAGCCCTGGATTTGGAACAGAGGGGGGGCTGGATTTGGGACAGAGGGGGGCCTCTGGATTTGGGACAGAGGGGGGACTCTGGCCTTGGGACATGGAGGAGGACTATGGCCTTGGGACACTAAGGGGGCACTCTGTACTTCTAGCACCTTTATGTAGTGGTCTTAATGTCTAGTGTATATAAACAATATTATTTCTAAAAGAATCTGATTGTAACTAATTCTGATTAGTTACAATCAGATTCTTCCAAAAAGTGTACCAATAAGATTCTTTTGGAAAGTATCTGATTGTAACCAATTCTGAATGGATACCATCCGATTCTTTCAGAAAGAATCGATTGATATACTAAACAATCAGATTATTTTCTAAAAAGAATTTGTTTACATTTCAGATTCTTTTAGAAAGATTCTTGTTGGTTAGTATACCAATCAGATTTCTTTTCCAGTTAGGGATTGTTACAATTAGATTCTTTCAGAAAGAATGTGATTGGTTAGAATACCAATCGTTTCTTCTGAAAAAAATCTGATTATAACAAGATTTGATAACTGATTTGAAATAATCTGATTATCTGTTTCCCCAGACCATTCCAGGTCCCAGAGCCATTTACAGATAAGTTACGTTATAATTTTATAAAATTTTCGAAAATTCCTTAAAGGGCATGTCCACCATTTTAATTTCCCCACTACTGACCCACTCGTAGTGGCATTAAAATCCTTACCATTACATCCCAGACTCCAATGGTTTCCTCCCTGCTCCCTTACTCTCCCTCCCGTTTCATCTCCCTAACCCTAGTGTAATCCTTTGGGATATATTGTAGGGCTTCCCCCCCAGCCCAATGCATATTCTTATTAGGGAGTCCCCGAACTTACTTACCATCCCCTCTTCCTCTGAACTGCCTCCCAGCCAATCACGGACGCGGCTGCCGGTCCGGCCCCCTGCTTGCAGTTTCATGTACAAACGCAGGATAGAGGGAAGGTAAATAAAGATCGGGGGACTTTCTGAAAATAAGAATAATGTGGTTGGGGCTGGGGAGGAAGCCCTACAAAATACAATTTTTTTAAAAAAGGGGTGGACATGCCCTTTAAAATGTTGTTGACCCTCGAAAAATAGAATGCATAATCTCGAAAAACTTAAAACTTATGACATTATGTACGTTTTCCAGACCATTTTCCAAGTCCACATGCGGAACGGATTTTAGCAGTTTCGCCCATCTCTCAAAACCCTGGATTTAAATATCTTCCTGTATAGATTTATCAAAACAAATCAATAAACAAACAGAAAAATGTGATAGTGTTATAAAACAAATAAAAGATGGATAATGTATTCTTATCTAGATGTTAGGCTCCACTTTATGTATATTTAACATGTATTTCTAACACTAATCATGCGTAGGTTGAGGGATGTCCTGAATAAGGGAATATACCCTTAAAATAAATTAAGGACGTGAACTAATAAATACATGATTCAGTAGGATGTCTTTTTTACACTATTCTGTTTCTGTTTTTTTACTTCTTTTTTTTTATATACTAAACTGCCATTTACATCCACTGTATCCACACATAGCCGTTGGTAGGTCAGGTGGATCTACTATATATTTTACATTGAAACTTTACTATATTATTTTCCTAAAATTACACTAGTCTGTAAATATTGAAGTTCTTTTTCTGCAGTTAAGCCTTCTTCTTGCAGCGGTTCAATGTTATTACGGTTTCAAATATTATGGTTCATTACATTACAAATTAATTACTATTTAATTTAATTTGAAATTTATTTTTTATAAAGATCAGTTAAATCTTTTGCCTTATGTGGCTATCATTTTCTATTAAAATATTAAGTTGGACCATGAAAAAAAGAGTAAGCTTTTCATTTTTCAACTCAAGGATAATGCATTTTATATGAAAATATGCTCTCGTTCTTTGAATTCTGAGTCACTACTGCAAGTTGTGCAAAATTGGTGGTCATTAATAATTACCCTGCTATGCTTGCTTTCTAAATCTAGGATACACTAATAATTTATGCATAAAGAACAGTGTGTCATACTGTCCATTCATAATGAAAATGACAACTTCATCGATATCTGGTCACCTTGGATTACATTTTTTACTCTGCTTCAGCTAACGATTGGAAAGATAATCTCTCAACCTTTTATGTACAAGATAAACAGAAAAGAAATAAAGACAGAAAACCTTGGCATGATTGCTGTGTATGGATTTGAATTCTGCTGTGATTTCCTTAACTTATGTAAAGCGCCTACGCAGATCAAACATTCTGTGACTCAGTTGAACACAAAGAAAGGCATCAATAAATAAACTTGCACTACTTTATTCTATGACCTATAGTTATTGGCACACAATACAGATCATGTTTCTTTTTACAAAGAATTTATTTTCTTTGTTGGAGGATCAGCAACAATAAAAACTGAAAAGATTCATTCCAGATTGTAAAGACTCTAAAGTCTAAAATTGCATATTTAATTCTATACTGAATTGTTGGGGGATGTAGGATTCTGTAAATCTGTGCTGGAAAAACAAATAAAAAAACACAATTGGGGCCTTTCATTTAATCAGGGCATTTATCCTTGCTAATGACACACATCTCTGGCCAGTGTCTTCTAGCCGGGTGGAGGCAACCCTCCTCATTCCTTTCAGTCACAGCCGCTTACCGATTCCCACCCCCCAGGGCAGGTTAAAAAAGGACTGTGCTATCACTTCAATGAAGCCAATGTAGATGGGGAACAGTGCTGCTTTGACATGAATGCGCAGCATGTGGAGGTTCGGGACACCCGGCCTTTCACGCAGGTTGCGCCCAGGAGTGACATCACTGAGAAAAGGAGGATGACTTTAGTTAAAGTAGACGCAATGGTCCCTGGTTAAATGAATATCTAGATAGGGATGGGGCTAACTTGTTGTAAAAGGCTTTGAGAAAGGCTTTATCATTCCTAGTTATGGGTGCAGCAGTTTTTCTAGTTGGAAAAATTTACAATCGGCTAATGAGAATATAAAATTAGTATGGGAAAAGTTGGAAAAGGAGGTTTCCTTAGGCGGCATGTTGGGACCATTCACTGAACCGCCCTTGCAAAATCTTCGAATTACCCCCTTGGTTAGTGCCCAAAAAAGAGAGCGGAAAGTTCTGCCTCATCCATCACCTTTCCTTCCCAGAAGGCTCTTCTGTGAACGATGGGATTGATGAGATGTGGACCAAGGTTTCATACACTTCTTTCGACCAGGTGGTAAAATTAGTAAAACACGCAGGGGTTGGAGCACTCATGGCGAAGGATGATATTGAATCAGCCTTCGCTCTACCGGGGCACCCTGACAGTATTCATCTGCTCGGTTGTGCGGTTCAGGGCGAGATTTTTGTAGATAGATACCTTCCCATGGGCTGCTCCATCTCCTGGCATATATTTGAAGCCTTCAGTTCATTCTTGGAGTGGACTGTACGGGGAAAATCTGGCAATGAGGTAGTCATTCACTATTTGGATGATTTTCTCATTGTGGGTCCAGCAGGATCACGCATGTTGTGCAAACAACTTTGGAAGTCCTCCGGTCAATCTTTAACCATTTCGGTGTCCCGTGTCATTGGAAAAAACAGAGTGCCCTAACCCTATGATGACATCCTGGAATCGAAATGATTCCCAGGAAATGTGTGTGCAGGTTGCCAAGTGAAAAAATAACTGATTTGTATATGGCGGTATTGGAAGCAACAAAAGTGAAAAAAATAACTATACACCAAACTTTGCTTGCAAAATTATCCCAATGGCAGAATATTTGTAGACGGCGGCCAAGAGCATCAGGCCAAGCAACCCTTCCTCATCACTTCATAAGGCTTTTAAAACACATTAAAGCAGACCTAAAGTGTGGGCACCTTCTTAATGAACTATAATGGTCATTCCTTTTGGTATCAGAAGCAGAGGAACAGCTTGAGCTAGATCTTCATACAGATGCCTTGGGGCCCATAGGCTTTGGGGTTACTTCCAAGGGCACTGGTGTACCGTGAATGGCCAGCTAGTTGGGTGGAATTAGGCCTCACAAAGAACTCGCATTTCTAGAGTTATATCCTATTGTGGTGGCCCTCGAAATTTGGGGCTGGTGTCTGGCCAACAAAAAAGTCAGGTTCTGTTCCGATAATGTGGTGGTGTAGTAGAGGCGATCAACCACTGCACAGCATCATCAGACCCAGTCATAAATTATTGAGGCAATTAGTGTTAGGTGCCTAAAACACAATTATGTTCAGGGAAACACATGTACAGGGCAAGGATTAATAACATAGCAGTGCTCTCTCTGTTTACAGATGGCACGTGTTTTCAGGAGCTGGCGCCTTTAGCAGACCAGGAGCCAACACCTTATCGAACACCTCTGATAGATACATTTAGAAGATTGGCAGGGTGGGTGAAGCATTCACTAGCAGCTTCTACTTGGGAGTACTATCAAAGGTTTCGCATCAGTGGGCTGAGCTTGTACCTCTGACTATGAGACACGATTATTTTGTTTGGCTTTTGCGCTGGCATTTTTTGGGTGCTCAGAGTTGGGGAGTTGTCAGCTCATCAAGAGCTGGTTTAGGGAGTAACCAATTTAACACGTTTTATTAGTGGATGGCAGTCTCCGCATTATGATTTCCCCTCAAAGACAGATCAAGTGAGGAAAAGGCTTTATTTATCTACCTGCACGAGGTTTCTAGATGTGAAGCCTGCCATTTTTTGTCTCAATCAGTTTTTTAAGTAAGGCGCGTGTGGACACCCCCTATTACTGCATGAGAACTGTGCAAGCCTCTCCAGATATCAGTTTACAGCAATATTCTGTAAGTGTCTAAAGGCTATGGGCCTGGAACCTAGCGCATTACAGTTCACACTCATTTCACATGGGGCAGCCACGGAGGTGGGGTAAAATGGGGTAGGAATATAAAAAGGATTGGAAGGTGGGACTCATTAGATTCTGCTCCTATAGCCGCCCTCATTTGGTAGAGGTGGCAATACCCATTATAATGGATTAAAGCTATTATACGGGATATTTGCACAAGCTAGATAGGAATGTTCATAAATATATATATAAAAAAAAAATTGTCAATTGTTTGGGACATGTTATGCGCTGTTCTGATATGTTTATGATGCATTACTCTATTTAACATGACTTGTTTGATCTTCAGGTCCGCCGGTTTTCTTAATATGGGTCGTTGGCCACTCTTATATCTTCTGGGAGGAGCAGCGAGCACGAGTTCAAGAGGCTGGAGGTTGTTTCGGCTTGCCGAGAATGAGGCTGTGGTACAATGGTATGGTTTACGAGGACTGCGATGGGTAAGTAAGAGAACATATAGAAAATATGTGTTGTCCCCTGCTCCGCATGTTATAATATTTCACACGGGGGGAAATGATTTAGTTTGGTACCCATGAGAGTCCTTATTAATCGTATAAAGCAAGACTTTAGTGTTCCAGCATCTTTATACTGTAGTCAGTATATGGAGCGATCCCGTATTAAAGTCAATAAAGCAATTGCCAAATTTATTAGATTTAGAGGAGCCAATATAATATCAGGGAGGAGCACTCAAATAGGATATAATTTGTTATAATTTGTATAACAAATTATATCCTATTTGAGTGCCCTCCCGATATTATATTGGTTCTGTGGTTTGAACTTCGAGTGGTTGAGCAGCTGGGGAAGCAGCACCTCTGTGGATTCAGAGATTGCAGGTGTGCGAGGACCTGTATATATGTAGATTAAAGGGGGGAAAATCCATTAGGCATTGTTTGCTTGAGCAAGACGAAGCCTATTTTAGGCCGGATGGAGTCCATCTCATACAATGGGCTGGACATACTTAATTTTGGCTTGAGAGAAGGGGTTGAAATAGCTGGAGAGTTGGAAGGGCAATTGGGCTTAAGGGGTCAAGCCAATATTGCCGTCACTGGCAATACAAGGAGGGGCCTAAGTGGCCTGTTGGCATAATTGAATAATCATAAGGGAACTGTTCTTCAATAAAGGTGAGAGACATCCTGCCCCACAGTTAAGGGCGGGGAAATTTAACCCACACGTACCTGCTAAGCTGGAAATCTGCGGACTGGCGCATTGGTATGGTAAGTGGGAAAATAAGTTATTGACAGTTAGGACTGTTGAATATTTTGTCAAAATAAAGCTGTGGCCGAAATTTATTCCATCGGAATCTGGTGTCCGTCTCTTATTGGGAATGGGAAAAGGAAGGGAGCGGGGAGGGAATGGTGGAAGGAAATCTCATTTATCTGGGTTTGATTTCTAATCTTCAAAAATTTCTATAATATACACGGAAACCTTATTATTATCACTATTCACTGTTTGGATGTGTGTTACCAACTTTTTTAACTCTTTTTTGTGGGGATTCACTTATATAATATTCAAGGTTTCTTATGTAAACCTGTGCTCTTGATCAAATTGAAAGTGAAAAAATAACAAAAAGAATAAGAAGGCAAACAAAAGGACATTTCAGTAGAAGCACTTCCTCTCAGCTCGGGGCGGTTTGTTATATGATAGTGAGAATCAGACTGAGTGCTACCTGGATCATAAAGAAATAAGATAAAAATAGAAAATAAGGAAGTTATAGTATTTTAATAAGGATAAATGTACATTTAAAAAATATCTATCATCTCTATTATCTATCTATTCTATCTATCTATCTATCTATCTATTATCTATCTATCTATCTACTATCTATTCTATCTATCATCTATCATCTATATCTATCTATCTATCTATCTATCTATATCTATCTATCCACGAAGTAAACAAAAGTTCCAGGCACTCTAGGTCTTGCAAAAATTTTTTTTATTCAATGTGCAAAAACACATAAGTAGCAATGTTTCGGTCCCCCTTTGGACCTTTATCAAGCCAAGATAAGACAATTTGATAAAGGTCCAAGGGGGACCGAAACATTGCTACTTATGTGTTTTGCACATTGAATAAAAAATTAAATTTTTGCACAAGACTTGAGAGTGCCTGGAACTCTTTACTTCATTGAAATCTGTGAATCAACAATCAGAAGCACCCAGGCAGATGGAACTATTGAAGGTAGAGTGCACACTTTTCTGTTTAATTATCTATCTATCTATCTATCTATCTATCTATCTATCTATCTATCTACATAAAGAAAACTTTAGGTTTAAAATGCAGACAACACCCCTTCCCCTTTTATCTTATTAAAGACACATGTAGAGGCATAACGCTATTTAATTTTCTCTCTGCATTAGTTTTGCTTACAGAGAGTGTGCTTTGGTTCAGTGTGCGGCTGCTAGATGAGGTTTTCAGTAATGGATGACTGCTCTCCTAACTAAAGTGTAAATGTCACTAAATCGGACCTAATTAAAACTGGTGCCAACACCACCATTTACAGCTAGGGAAAAAAGGGGGGAGGAATAGTATTTTATATCATTCTGGGGACCTTGTTTTATCACTGTATCTGAGAGGAAGGGTCGGAGAGAAGGATCCGGAGTTAATTGATTCAGTGATTTCACAGTCGAAGAAGCAAAACTCACTCTGAAAGCACATAGAAAATAATGAGGTCTCACTGGTTGATAAGATAATCCCTAGAGCTCAGACTGTGAAGTAGTATCTAATGATAACACGGAAGAAGTGTAAAAGAGAAGTTTGAAAAGAGTAAAAAAAAATGTTGCTGTAATGACTACCTCCATGTAAAGATCCATGATTCGTAATGAGAGTATTAGAGCAAGCTGATAAATCTCAGATCCTATAAGGAGGGGATATCTATTTGGCAGAGATGGTAGTCACCTTGCAAGAAACTGAAAACTTGAAGTGCTTATATTCTTTGCTATGTAAACTGTAATAATCACTGTATTATTTCTGCTAAATATTAATGTTACAGTATATTAAAGACACACAGGTGTGAAATACATATGCAAATATGTGAAATAAACTTTAACAGTAACAGGCTTGTAAACATTAAAACAAAACACATATAAATTATACAACTCATTTTACACGTGTCTCACTACCACGGCTATTCGGATGTCTAGGCAAATGTCCAAACATTCACATATAACCTTATTAGGCAGCATGGATCTAGCAACTCTCACAATGAAGATGTAGAGCTCTCAGTGGTCACACTGAACCAGGGAATGTCAGAAGAGTGACTTGTGGAAAAAATAAATCAATCTACACACAGCTAATGACAAAGAGCATGAACAAATCATCAACTTATCTCCAGCTAACCGACAGCAAAGGCTCTTGCAAAGATCTGCATTTTAGCTGCTGTGTCTCAATGCTCACTGGAGTGAACGACACATAATAAGGTCATGCCGGGCAACACATTTGTCAATGTTTTACAATCTAAAAATAAACCTGTTTCATTAATATTGGTATTGAAGAGTTTGTTAAGGTGGATATGACAATAATGTAACAACGTTTATTATTATTAAAACAAGTAATTGTCTCTAATGGAAATGCAGAGAGGAAAACATGAGATATGTTTAAGGAATCCTTGTTTATTAAAGGAATATCATAGTCTAAAAACATTATTTGACTTTCTGCCCAGAGAAACTGCAGATACTGTATTATGTATCACTTTCCCAATGGATTCCTTATTAGATATTGGGGTGTTAAATTAGTACAATCTTTATTTCAGCAGAGCTGCAGTTACAGTACTTTAATTTTAACCAACTTATCCACTTCCGCCAGCATTTTTCTTCCAACTTTCATCACAAAACTAGATTTGGCATCAACAATTTTGTAGTTTCAATGTGTCATTTTTGTGTCAACTGTCAAAATTCCACGTGAAAAACTATGGTTCCATGACCTTGTCTGTGGAATAAAATGTTGTGCTTCCCTAATAGCAGGAGAAGTGTGCATATTACCTTTCTTTTGATTTAATATATTTATATGTTCAAGGATGGCCGTGGCAGGTTCGACTGTGTGACCAGACACCTATCCTAAAAAAAATGGGTATTACTTTGTGAAATTGTACATTTTGTAAATAGAAATTATTGTAAAGAAAATAAGAGAAGAAACAGAAAACAGACATTATGCATATACCTTACACAATGGCAAAATGCTGAAAAAGACTAAAGGGATATTCAATAAAAGTTTTTATGTTTAAAACGGTGCTAATTTTGCCCCAACCAATCAGAGTGTAAGCTTACAAATGTTAAATAAGATCTATTGGTTGGGGCAAAATTAGCACCATTTAAATATAAGAACTTTTATTTAATAACCCTGTAAAAGTGTTTGTGACAGTGCAGGTAGAGTACGATGATTTGGTCACCTTCTTTTCAATTTAGTCCCTATAGAAACACTTGCTTATTTTCTAAACCTCCTTATGATAATATTTCAGTGAATAATAATTAATTATTAACGGATAAGCCTTGTTTAAAGAAAGGTCACAAGCAGGTTGTTATTAGCAGCTTGGAAAGAACATATTTTATTTTCCAAGAACTGGAAACCTTGGGGCATATTTATAAAGCAATGGTAACAGGGGTTGTTTTTAAGCTACACTTCACAACAGTAATACTTGGCATCACTGCAACAATATTGCTAAGTAAAGGATCTTTATCATTGTTTTTGTTGCACATGATGTCCAGAGATATTGTATAAACCTGCGCGGAGCACAGAAGATTAGGATGTGGAAAAAGACTCCAGGATCAAGATAGGAAGAAGGCAGTGGAAAAAGGAGCAAAGAAGATGGGCTGAGAAGAAGAAAGAGAGCGCCAGGTAGGTCCTTTTAGCCTTCTTTAACCTTCTGAAATGGTTATGGTTGAGTTAAGAAATACATTTTTGTTGGAGCTCCTATTATATATACATCATATGTAGACTGGGTGCTTTGGCCTGCTAAATAGGATATAAAAGTTTTTTTTGCAGTAAAAGTATACACAAAATAAAGAACAATATAAAAAAAACAACATTTAATATAAACTTTGAATTTGACTTGAAAGGCTGCACAAAGCTCTATATGTGTATGTGTGCTGTCAAACCGCACCTGGGACACTGAACCAAGATAAATCACAGCTTATTAGGTCTGACACAGCTGAATAAAATCATGAGACAGGTAATCAGTGCTGATCAGACTGTGACACAGCTGAATGCAATCAAGAGGCAGGTATTCAGTGCTGATTGTGCCTGCACTCACGTCCATTAAAGTCTATTCACAGAAAAATATCTATAAATTGCCAATAACTCCAAAATGATTTCATTAATTCCAGCACACTTTCCTATGTGTTCTGCATGTCCCTAGCTCAAGAAAGTGGAGGAGATATACCGTATATACTCGAGTATAAACCGAGTTTTTCAGGCTGTAAAACCAGCCTGAAAATTGGGCTCGGTTATACTCGAGTCACTAAGTTGAAGGTACCTGTAAGCGCCTCTCCATTCCGGCAGCAGCATCCTCTCCATTCCGGCAGCCGCACGATCATTCCATGTACGGCCGCCGGCCGACGTCACTGCCCGTCGCCAAGCCGTTGCCAATTAGTGAATCAGCGGCGCCCAGTACAGGGAATGAGGCGCCGGATGCCGGAATGGAGAGGATGCTGCTGCCGGAATGGAGAGGACGCTGCTGCCGGAATGGAGAAGACACTTACCTTCAATGCCAGCAACAGGAAACCCTTGGATGGAGGAGAGCCCACAGCTCCTGGATGAAGGAGAGCCCACAGGTACAAACTGAACTGGGTGGGAGGGTGAGGGTGGCATTCAAGATGTTTGGAAACTACAACTCCCATCATGCTTTATTAGCTGGGAGTTGTAGTTTCCAAACATCTTGAATGCCAAGTGAGGGTGGCATTCAAGATGTTTGGAGACTTCAACTCCCAGCTAATAAAGCATGCTGGGAGTTGAGTTTCCAAACATCTTGAATGCCACCCTCACTTGGCATTCAAGATGTTTGAAAACTACAACTCCCAGCTAATAAAGCATGCTGGGAGTTGTAGTTTCCAAAAATCTTGAATGCCAAGTGAGGGTGGCATTCAAGATGTTTGGAAACTACCACTCCCAGCATGCTTTATTAGCTGGGAGTTGTAGTTTCCAAACATCTTGAATGCCAAGTTACTACCCTCGGTTTATACTCGAGTCAACAACTTTTACAAGATTTTTAGGTGAAATTGGGTACCTCGGTTTATATTCGGGTCGGTTTATACTCGAGTATATACGGTAGTCCTAAAAATGGAAGAATAACAGAGAAGGGAAAAAAAAGAACAGTAATTTGTCTCAAGCTAAATTTATTATGTCCTTCCCACTTATTAAAGGGCATGTCAACCCTTCTAAATTTTTTTTGATATAATTCTCCCTGTCCCCCAGCCCCAACCGATATAGTGTTAAGTTCAGAAAGTGCCCCAAATATTACTTACCTTCCCTCTTTCCTCCGCCGCACTACAGGCCCTCTCCTTGGGGGGGGGGGGGGGGGGGGATAGCAGAAGAACCCTATGGAGCTGGGAGTACAGGTAAGGATTAAACTACACTACACAATGGGGCCAGTAGAGTGGGTGGGGATTATAGTTTGGGGGTAGACATGCCTTTAAAGTGTACTAGTTACAAAAGTTGCTGTGTGTAGCTGAAAATTAGTGCCTTGAAGAGCCGAATTACTGTTCTTTATATTACTTCTTCATATTTATTCTTCCGCTTTTTGGACTGATCTCCTCCCACAGTTTTTGAGCTAGAGACATGAAATTCAGTACAGACATGCGGGGCATATAGGAGAAGTGTGCTATTACCTAGCTAAAGATCCACGGAAGTGTTTACGGTGTTTTGGCATATATTAGGACATTTTTTCCCATAACTATAATGGTTAACAATCCTCAAATGTGGATATTTCAGGGTTGATGGTTATAAGATCAAAACAGTTTGTTTCATGGTCATAAACACAAACGCGATGAAACCCCCAAAACTCCCACACAGACACAAGTACACCCACCTACTGGCCTACCTTTCCATTCCAATGGAGGCCATACTTAAAGGGTAACTGTAGTCAAAAAACTAATTTAATATATCCTCAATAAAAGTTAGTTATATGGTCATACATATAGTAGTGTACCCCAACCTCACATGGGTTACACATATAGGGGCCAACCTATCGATTCCTGTGGCAGCCATATTTAAAGGGTAAATAAAGTTTTTAAAAAAGTAATTTGATATATCCTCAATAAAAGTTGTTTTATGGTGTGTAAACACAAAAAAGATATACCCTCCTAACCAGACCAGGTACACACACTACTGACCTACTCTTCCATTTCCGTGGCAGCCATACTTAAAGGGTAAATATAGTCAAAAAACTAATTTTGACCAATCATCAAAAAAGTTATTTTTTAAACCCCCAACCTGACACAAGTACACACACCTACTAACCTGCCCTTCCATTTCCATGGCAGCCATAATTAAAGGGTAACTATAGTCAAAAAACAAATTTTGATCAATAATCAAAAAAAGTTTTTTTTTTTTAACCAACCTGACACAGGTACACACACCAATTGAGCTACCCATTCATTCATGTGGCAACCATATTTAAAGGGTAAGTATAATCAAAAAACATTTTGACCAATCATCTTTATCCCCCAACCTGACACGAAAACACACACCAACTGACCTACCTATTCATTTATGTGACAGCCATATTTAAAAAGTAAGTAAAAAAACAACAATTTCCTCATCATTGCCATTATTGAGTTTCAAAATCTGCAGCACAAACACACACATTTCCTTCCAAGTCAAATTCAAAGTTTATACTTAAACTTTCCCTTTCTAGTTTACATTTATCTTTTAATCAGCTGGCAGTAAACAAATACTTTCAAAATAGTGTGTGAAGTGTACTCTAAAGAGAGTGAGGGTTTGTGCACAAGTGTGTGTGTGGGAGGGAGTAACTGAACTGTTTACTAGTAGAGATGGTATCTGGGTAAACAAACAACCAAACTCCTTGGTTCTGAAATCCGAATGATCCGTCCGGATTTCGGAACAAATTTTCAATAATAATAATAATGTTCTGAGCTATTTTTGATAATAGCATCAAACGTTTGAAAAACCTCGAAATTACGATCGGAAACTCGAAAATGGTCTCCAATCGTAATTTCGAGAATTTTTGAACAATTGAGGCTATTTATGAAAATTATCGAAAAATTATCAAAATAGCTCGTCTATTCAAAAATAATTATTCCAGTTTCGGACTTCGGATCTTCAGGATTTTCCGAGATCCAGGAATCCGAAAATGACACAAAACTAGTGAGTTTCGGCCATCTCTATTTACTAGTAATAAGTGTTAATAAGAATTTTTAAAAAAGATGTATTTTGAGAAAAATTGTTTAGAAAGGAACAATAATGCAATATTTTAATTAGGAGTGGTTTAATTATAATAATTATATTGCTTGTGAAGGTTCTCATTCATCCAGGTCATGGTTATATCTGTGTATTCAATTAGATCAACTGGACTTGAAGTTTACTTTTGAAGACGTTTCGCTAGTCATCCGACTGGCTTCTCCATTCAGAAAACTTGTACAAGAATCTGTGGCAATTATGGGTGTACTCAGAACCCTGCAACACAGAGCTGAGAACATCCCACTAGCACACATGCGAAGGCTTAAGAAATTAAACATCTCAGAGGAGCCCTTAAAACTTGTGGATATCCAGACTGGGCCTTTGTAAAGAAGAAGTAGAAGGAAGAGAAAGAAAAGAACACGAATACCAACAGTAAAGGGGAAAAGCAAGACAGGAGAGAAGAACATGGTCATCCATATGTAGCAGGGGTCTCCGAGAAATTAAGAAGAATTTTCAAAAAACACCATACCCTGTCTGCTTAAACCAAACAACACACTGAGGCAGCAATTGGTACATCCGAAAGACCCAATACCCAAACACAAGAAAAGCGACATCATATACGCAGTGCAGTGAAGAATTCTCTGATTGGATGGGGGGAGACCCAAACAGCAACTGCATCAACGTATGGCCCAGCACAGAAGAGCCAATTCCTAGGTCAGGACTCAGCCGTGTACCTGCATCTTAAGGATAAAGGACACACCTTTGAAGATTGTAATGTTAACATATTGGCAAAGGAACGTGACGTTTCAAGAGAGGTGTTAAGGAGCCATTTATTGTGAAAATGAAGAAAAGAAACCAAGCCAAATAGAGGTGGGGGGCTTCGACACCAACTGTCTGCCATGTACAATGCTGTTTTGACACCTTACTCTGGGCGTTCCTATAATACCTCTTAGCCACTATCTAATCACGCACTTACAAACCTGGCTGTGATAGCGTAAGTGAGATTTCCAGGGTACATAATTGCCACAGATTCTTGTACAAGTCATTCTGAATGAAAAGCCAGTCGGTTGACTAGCGAAACGTCTTCAAGAACTAAACTTCAAGTCCAGTTGATCTAATTGAATACAACAGATAATAATTATTATTATAATAATAATTATAATAAAATAAAAATCCTCAGTAATACAGTGATAATATCAAGAAAAGACCTGTTCTATAAACCCTGATCTGACCTCTGATCTGACAATGCAAATAGACATTTTCACACAAAATTTTCCATTTGGAAATCCTCTAAAATTAGCAAAGCTTTGTTGCCCAAGGACAGATCATACTACCTGGGGCCCTTGGTTAATACAAGTGGGTAAACTTCTTATACCAGGAGGACTGGTAGAGTGATAGAGATAGCAATGGGAGATAGCCATTAATTAAATTAGTGTAAAATCCAGTTAAGCATGGGTTTTACATAGGGATGGCCGGTTCGCGGATCCGAACCCGGATCCGCCGTGGATTTATCCCGTTCGCGAACGGCGGATTTTTCCGGATTTTCCGCCTTCCGAACTTCCGTACCGCGGATTTCTCGTATTTTCGAAAATTTTCAAAATTACGAGTTTTCTCGTATTTTCGGGAATTTTCGAAAATACGAGAAATCTTGTAATTTTAAAGATATTTTTCACTTTAATGGGTTTGCTCGCGGATTTTAAAATTTTCGAATTTTTCTGAAAATTTGCGGATCCTCGACGGATCGAATTTTGCGAAGTTCGGACATCTCTAGTTTTACACTAATTTTACAGGGCATGTAAAATATTTTCAAATATATTTGGAAGTAGCGCATCAGACAGGATTTGTGTTACATTATAGATTAAAGTGGTTAAGTGTCTTGTATTTGGGCTAAGACCTAGGCTACCTGGTGCTTCTTACTTCTACCTACCTGGTGCTTCTTACTTCTTACCGCACTTCCATAATGCAGTCAGGGGGTGATGTACCAAAATCTGTTATCAGCTTTTTATATCTTAAAGCCACGTTTACTTATGTACCAAGGGTTAATGCAACTTTGAGAGCAAGTTAAAGGCAGTTGCGGCAGGGTCGTGCAACCGTTGCACCCGGATGGAATCTTTAAGGCCAGCAAATAGCTGGAGTTAAAGCTTCGGAATAAGTTAACCCTATTCATAATGCAAAGAGAGATATTCTGTCTGCTTGGTGCATTACTTTACAGGGCCAATAGAGAGCGATAGTGCCTCTGTATACTGTACATCGCCCCATAACTGTTGTAAAGTGATAGTGATCTGCAAGATTCTGTCTGTCATTTTTCAAAGTTAAGGGTACACACAGTTTCAAGTGTTCCCCTATACACAGTATAGAGAGAAAGTTCAGGACTGACATGTTTCCCATGCCCGACTACCTATACACCTATACAGGAAGCCAATTGTGGCCAAGAAAACATTTCAGAAAGAAACAAGCAATCCCAACGTGTGGTACAAATACTGCTGAAAAAGGGGAGATTCCGTCCCTTTCTCGTTCATGTGTGTACCCAGCTTTATTCAATAAGAGGTGCAAATTCTTAATCCACATCACCTGATAAGATGTTGTCAATTGTTTTCTAACTATTGTAAACCAGAAAAAAAGTTAACTCAGGCAAAATATTACACCTCTTATTGAATAAGGACAAATGTCTTCCTGGATTTCATGGTATTCTAGCCCTATGCTTATCACCATGGTTGGTTTGGGCCATATTGGTGCCCTAAGCAAGTGTCCCCTTGTGCCCCATTCCCCACTCAAGCTTTCCACAAACCAGCTCACACATTGGTCGTTGTGTAGATTGTAAAACCTGAAAGTATTGACAGAGCTTGGGAATCACACTTTATTCGTTTGATCAACCCATTTGGCTTAATTTATTCAGAGGCGCATTGCTAAAATCGGGATAAACTTGGACTGATTTAATTTCCGTAACCATCATGACTTTAACCCCTTGCAAGAAATTCAATATCTTTTTTGCGGCCATTACTTTGTGACCATAGAAATGCCTGCTAATAACTTACATTTAGTCACATGGGTTAATACCATTTGAGATTTACCCAGAGCTTCAAAAGGGATATTGAATCTTTAAAAAGATATCTACCCAGAGCAACTGTTACGGTTGTAGGTAAATCTCACAAACTGAGAGTCACACTCCAAGGTCAATAAACTTTTTAATACATGACCAATATCAAAAAACACAAGGTTTCGGGGGGTGATAAGTACCCCCTTCCTCTGGTGTTCACCCGAGGAAAGGGCACCTATACCCCCCCTGAAACGTTATGTGTTTTTTGATGTTGGTCATGTATTAAAACGTTTATTGACCTTGGAGTGCGACCCTCAGTTTGTTTTCTTGCTGTATACCATTATCCATAGAGGGTTGGATATCAGAGGTTATTATGTTATTTAATTCTTGGTAAATCTCCCTGATTTTATTCACACTGAGAGTGCAGAGCGCTGTATTGAGCAGCTGTAAGAAAGTTATATAATTCTGTTAAATTTTATTATCCTGCTCAAAACTGTGGTAAATGTGTTTCTGTATTGTTTTGATGATAGCCCCTAAGAGATCAGCAAAAGGGATGAAGTGCCCCCAGGTGTGCTATGTGTGGGTGGGGGATGCAGAGGAAGGGGGAAGAGCCATTGTTGTTTGGCAGAATCAGGAAAGATTTTGATGTGCTGTGCATGAACTGTATGTATTGACAGTAAAAGAGACAGCAGAACAGAGTTAAAAAGTGACTGTGTATTCAGGAAGAGCCAAGCTAAAAAAGCAACCATGTGCAGTAGCTGATTAGAAGAGAACTGTGTGGATTGCTGCTAATAGTAAGAGACTGACAGTGTTGTTGAGGTACCAGACAGTAACTGTAAAACCCCTGGGTTATATTACACCCCAGCATATACATTCCACAGGAAGTCTAGGATATTAAAGTGCATCTGCCATTGAACTTCATGATTATCTATCTGGTTCCCAACCTGCTTATTAAGGCTTCACGGTTACAGGCCTTGTGTTCATCGAAGGAGAAGTCAATGGGCCCCATTGCGGGCTGCTACAAATTGTAAGTGGTCCGCTTGGATCACAGGGAAATGAGGGGGGTGCACACCCAATTGTGAAGATAGGGTCAGTTAGGGTCATTTTGTACTGTTAATCACCGAGTGTCCACACAGCAAATATGGACGTAAGGGAAAGAAAAAGAAAACAATATCTTGAACTGTTTGTGTTATATTTAAAGATTTGCCTATCATTCTCACTGTTATACCACCATTAACCCGCCTTTCCCTTTTATTAGTAAATGAAATTTTCTTAAATTTGAGTAACATGTGCGCATTCTTTTCTGGTAACGGAAACAAACCGCCTGCCTTGCCCCTCAGTTTACACAGCCATGTATTATGTAACTATAAAATATCAGAAAAAATTCTGTCAAGATGATTATACTGCATGCAAATAGCAAGGCTACAGGGATTAATAAGGCCAATGCCGCTCAACAGAAATGCAGGTGAAAAGCACACACGTATTGGTGCACATTTTCCACACATTAACATCTATTTGTGATCTGCGCCATAGTCTGCAATTGGAGAGTTTGCGATCCACAAAAAATAGTGATAGCATCTGCTCTGACAATCCCAGCGCAGCGTATGCAATGTAGCCACCCAAGTTGACCTGCACTGCTTTGCAATTCTCACCTGCTAATGGATCGCAAGCAGGATCATTAGCAATTGAGAAAATGTGGCAGCATACCTAGCCCTAGCTTATTGCTATATATTTGATTCGGATCTTTGTTTTTAAAAATCAAAAATACCCTATACCTTAGCAGTAAAAGATATGATTCCAAAGAGTTATTACATTTACTTATAACCTACCCCTGTAGTGGATTTCTATGGGAGGAACTGTAGGATTATAGCCTTAGAATCTTACAGTTCCAGGAGGAGAAGGAAACCAGAGGCCACTGTCACGAACTTACCTGCCGCTCCGGTCCCGCGAGAGAATTTAAAAGCCGGCGTCCTCCTGGACCCGGCGCCCGATAGTAGCATTAGCTACCCCTGGCTCCTTACTCACCTGCCTTGGATCCTGCTCCTTTCCTGCTCCTACTACTTACCTCGCCTGTATCCAGTATCCAGTTACTTACCTTGCCTGTTTCCAGTGACTACCCTGCCTGTGTCCAGTATCCTTCTACTTACCTCATCTGTATCAAGTTACCTACCTTGCCTGTATCCAGTATCCAGCCTTCAGTTCCAGCAGCACCTTGTTCCAGCATTCAGCCTACAGTTCCCAGCAGCACCTTGTTCCTGTTTCCAGCCTACAGTTCCCAGCAGCACCTTGTTCCAGCTTCCAGCCTACAGTTCCCAGCAGCTACTGTGTCCCGCACTTTCCGGACTATCAGCCTCCTCCTAAAAGCGTACCTGTAAGTACCCCTGCCGCCCGGCCATTTATTACAGCCACAAAGGGGTAAGTTATAATAAATAATGCACCCCAACTGTAAATTAAAACGGAACTCCTCGGTGACTTCTAATATCCTTATAATTTACAGTTGGGGATGCATTATCCACTATATAACTAAGAAAACAAACATATTATTCCCTCTTCATGTAGTCTTCATACTGCTTTGTAAACATGGTACACCTTCTGGCCTTTCCTCTTAGAGACAGTCTTTTTGACAGATGATATGTTATAAAGATGCCTCCCTACTAATATGGAGTCCCCTTAAATACTTTGTAAAACATTTTCAGGGAGATTCAATGCAAGTTCTTCAGGCTCAGACTGTGGGTAAATCCTGAAAAGGAATTTACTCATAGAGGGATTAAAATCCAGAGCTAAAATTAGCACAAACGTGATACTGAATCTCACGCGCCGGCTACTAATTTTGCCCCAACCAATCAGATCTTATTTTACATTTAAAAGCTAACATCTGATTGGTTGAGGCAAAATTAGCACCATTTTAAATCATAAGAACTTTTATTGAATCTCTCTGTTTGTGTTTTGCAGTACCATAAAGATGCCAGTCTAATGCTGTTACAAGGCATACCTTATATTCCAATGAATGAATTGATTGGTTGCATTAGTTCATAACTGATAATCAAGGTTTAGAATGATCAACTTTATTTAAAAAAAAACCTTAAAAAGTACAATATATTTTAAAAATAACTTTCAATACGCAGAATTGGTTGCTTACGTGGGATCTTGCCTCTGCAACTAAGCTTTTTAATCTTTAAGTTAAGATATCAAGCAGTGCGGTAGTACCAGCAATCAACTCAAGCTCTTTTTTAAGTTTCGTGTCATTTGTTTCCTTTTTTAAGACTCAACAGAATAAAGAAATCATTCTTTTTATTCCAGACAAATGCATAAAATTGTGGGTGCATTTAGCTGATTGGCCCTCTGGAGATATCTCAATTACTACATTTGGGGCAAAAAATTGAATACCCAATCACCTTTGACCTATGGCTGGACTCACTAAGTTTTTTCTTTAACTATTAGCACTATTCATCCTTCTTACACCAGCTATACTTCTAATCATTTCATTTTATTTTGTTTCCATAGCAACTACCTAATTTAAGATGCACCCCCCATAGAGGCATAGTGAGAATTAAAAAGAAACAAGAACACGTAGTGCTCTGAATGAAGGTAATAAAAGACTGTACCAATTCTTTTGTTTTTATTCTTTTTTTTTTTTTTTTTGCACTAATTACTTAGAAATGAACCTTCTTATAAACTATGCAAAATCTCCTGACTGTGCCTCCTTTATGCATTTAATTTTTTTTACAAAATGTAAAATTAGCTTTAATTCATATATGACATTATAATAAATGAGTAGATGATTTATCTGTAGCCTGTGCCTGCAGAAAAGGGAAACAATTCTCATATTCATACCTGTTTCCAGGAGAAATCTGAAAGAACACCCATATCAATAAGGATAGCAAATGCCATATCAGCATTACTGTTTATTTACTGAATTTCACATTGTGGTAATGCATTCTTACAGATTCAGCAAACTTGAATAATGAAAGCTTTCTCTAGGTCACCTCTGGACCCAAAGATTTCTCAGAACCTTTGCAAACGTTCTCAGCTTTAACCCTTAAAATATCTAAAAAGTCCTTGTCTTAGATTACGGGGACGCCATTATACATAGTCTTTATACTCCACTTATTATCTTGCTTTTATTATTGCAATAGCATATAGTGTCTCTGATGAAGTGCCATATAGGCACGAAATGCGTCGGACATATGCCACTTTGTCTGTATATATATGAATAAATAAAGTTTGTGTCCTGTTCACCTGCTTGGAAGCCCGATGTTTGGTGATGTTTGACAGCCTGTCACTAAGTTTCTGCTTTCTTTCTTGATATTGGACCTTGCAAGGTGTCTGGGGCTGCATAGTGGATTTGGTGAGCTGTCTTTTATTGATAAATTGTATCATTTTTACTTGTTACAGTTTGGGCCTGCCGGATTTTCCCTGCACGCTGAAGCGACTGGGCCCGGGAGTGTGTCCCCCCATCCCACCCCAATACAGCGTGTAAGTAGACATACTGTTTGTTTGCTACAATACACTTATAGCGATAGCGGATTTACTGGCTACAATATTGTCTTTTTAGACCGACATGCCCATTCAACTTTAGTTCTTAATACCTCACCTGTCTTCCCGGGTGGCTTGCCACACTTAATCCTATGTATATGCATTTGCAATAGCATTCAGAAATAAAACAATATGTGCACATATACTTTACAGTCTTTTATCTGTTTAGAATTTTACTTTTCTCTAGTTATATCATACTGTCCAGCTTCCCCTAATTTAGAGATTTCTGAGTGGTCTTAATCCTAGGTGGGATATTTCCTGTATTACATAAAGACACAATCATGCGGATAATAATTGTAAGTGGTAAGTAACTCTACACCATTATTTTGTGGGGAGTGTAAAAACAAAATAAAATAAAGTGTATTTACTACTTCCGGTAAGTATATATGATGAGCTCTGTAAGCTCACATGAGTCCCTGGAATAGATCATACTAAATAAAGAGAGAAGCAGGTTTGCTCTTGTTGCCCCAGTGAGCTTTTTTCCCCCACTAGGTTACGACTGATGCTGGGTTACTGCCTTGGAAGTGGCGCATCAGCTGATGCATGTTTGTACAAACAATGTATAGTTTAGTATAGTATTTGAGGTTGAATAAAGACATATGTCCATCCAGTCCAACCAATATAGCAATATCCTCTTTTCCTGCCTAACTTGATCCAGAGGAAGGCAAAAAATCCCACCAAATTTTAAAGGGGGAAAAAATCCCTTCCTGACTCCAAGTGGCAATTGGAAATTTCCCTGGATCAACTCTACTTTATGTATCAATACCAGTAACTTGCAACATTCCTTGTTTGCAGAAAACTTAACTTTACCGTTCTCACAGTGAAAAACCCTTTCCGAACTTGAAGCCTAAATCTTTTTTCTTCAAGTCTTAAGGGATATCCTCATGTCCTCTGACATGGTCTATTGGTGAACAATCCCCCAGAAGGTTTATTGTATGGCTCATTAATGTATTTATACACAGTAATCATATCCCCACGCAAGTGCCTTTTCTCCAGCGTACATAATTGTAACCTTTCCAGTCTCTCTTCATATTCCTTTTTGTACACAGAATTCCAAAATTGCACTGCATATCCAAAATGAGGCCTTACCAATGCTTTGTAAAGAGGGAGAATAACATTTTCCTCCCTTGAATCCATACCTCTCTTTATACAAGACAATACCATGCTGGCTCTGGCTGTTGTCGCCTGGCACTGCTTGCTTCCTTTGTGGGTGGGAGGGTGAGGGCCTGTAGAGGCTGGTCCTGTTCTAGAAAAAAAAATGTTTATTTTCAACAATCACCGTTCAATCATAGTAATATATATTAAGAAACATTTCTAAAAGGCTATGTAGTGAACATTTCTTGATAAGTTGAGGACGTTTGGACCGAATTTCGTGACTTAAGCTAAAAAACTGAGGGACAAGATACAGCCCAAACAATGGAGTTGGGGACCATAAAGGAATGAGAAAATGAGAAGCTCTGTCTTCTCAAGCCAAATTTAAGATTGTGGTTCCTTTTTTATTTTCAAAAAGTTTTTATCAGTGAAATAATAAAATTTCATTAATTATCAATGATAATTTCACTTAATTATTTGACTGACAATCAAGGTCAATAAAAAAGATAAAAATTGTTAGGGATGCACTTACGTGTCTGACGGGCCCCGTTTCCTCCTCTTCTTGGGGCGGTTGGACTGCCGGATGGGGGGCGATTGGTGAGCCCGGAGGGCAAGGGATGCCCGGAGGGGGGCCTGGGCGCCCGTTAGCCTGAGGGCTAGTGGGGGGGTAGTGCGAAAAAAAAAAGGGAAATTTATATTTTAACTCTCACGTCATAAAGTTCAAATACATTTACAAAACTCTTCTAGGAGAAGTTGTCAAAAAATTATGCAAAACATTGGATAAAGGGCTTGGACATATCAACGTGTTAAAAAGCGCACCAATAGTGTGGCCAATTAATGTGATCCTCAATTGTGGTTGCACAAATTATGCTATCGTTACTGCACTCACATGGCAATTACACATGAGCACACCGGAAACAACGCGCTTGTTTCTGGAGGGCTCGTGTGCCGATGTATGTGGCCTTGGAAAATGAAAGATTTAGAAAAAATGTTTTTTTTCAATAGGCTGCACTTACATTCTTCTCTGGCGGGGGACGGTGGTGGGGTGGGTGGTGTATCGAGGGAGATTCCCGCAAAGTAAAATAAAACAAAAATACATAATGAAGATATATCTAAAAGGAAATATTTAATTATATACTTGAATTCTGCTTGAAAATACAGATTAAATAGGCAATATTTAGTTCTTTAAAAGTCAATCATTTTCTAGCAATGATTCATACCTATTTGGCTAAGTACTTATATTTTCTTGTGTGTATTGTAGCCACGGTAAGGAAAAGTTGGTGGGTGTGGGGGGAGCATCAGTAGCTGTGTGGACTTTGTATCGTATAGGATTGTGTGGGTAACACAACTTTTAATTTTGGGTGTATAAATCAATTTAATATTGATCAACAGTTTTATTTTTGGACTTTACTTTCCCTTCAATAGGGCTGCATGTAACTAAAAGGGTGTTGGGCAGTACAAGTGTGTTTAACGGGTCTATGTGTGGGTATCAGTGTGCATGTATAAGATAAAAAGAAATCAATTTTTAAGGGATCGATTTCATTTTAACTTTACTTAGCCTTTTAAATAAGGCTGCCATGGAAATGGAAGGGTGGGCCACCAAGGGTGTTCTATGTGTGGGTTAAATTTAAATTTATAGGTGTATGTTAAAAAAGTCACTTTCAGTGAATTTATTTTTTGACTTTACGTACCCTTTAAATAGGGCTGATGATTGAATAATTACAAGATTAATAATAATTAATAATAACCAGTGAATGAGAAATACAAAGAACTGGGATCTCTCTCTCTCTCAAGCCAATTTAAGGATATTATGATTGTTTGAAAAACATATATATATATCAATATGTTTTTGCAGAAGTGAATTTTAAAAATATTTACTACGTATTCTATAATACAGTATAATGATAATAAAAAGTATAGCCTTCTATCATTTGCGACGCAGCCACATATTGAGGCCTCTGCCTCTTGAGGTCTGACCACGTCTCTGGAGGGTAGAGCTCATGTGGTCTGGTATCGAAGAGTCGCAGGATGCGGGCTGTCGCCCTCAATTATTCTGCGCTCCGGCGCCGCACATGATGGGTGCCAGGGGGGAAATATAATACCCCTGAGCAGGATGGTTAGTTCAGGGCATATAGTTGCTTGCAGCAATGGCATTTTTGATAGGCAGGAAGTTCCGGTTCTCGTTTTACGAAAATCCGCGTTTTTCCTGGAAATCTCGTTTTTACGGGAAAATCCTCGTTTTTACGAGATTCGCGGACTTACGGAATCCTCGTTTTTACGGAGATTCGCGGACTTACGAAATCCTGTTTTTACGGAGATCCTCGTTACGGAAATCCTCGTATTTTCGCAAAAATATGTTCTCGCTAGCGGACTGGAATTTTTAGGTATTGTAGGCATTGATACGGTTTCTAAGGACATTACCCAGTCCCTGAGTGATAAGGGTAACATTACCAAGGCTATTTTGACCACTTTATGAGGATTTTGCCGAACTTTCATTTTAATACGTTTAACGGGTCCGCTCGCGGATTGCGATATTACTGATTTTTCTTTTTTTTTTTTTTTTTTGGAAAATCAGCGGACCCGCGCGGACGTATTTTCGAAAGTTCGGACATCTCTATTGGTGAACAATCCCCCAGAAGGTTTATTGTATGGCCCATTAATTATTTATACACAGTAATCATATCCCCACGCAAGTGCCTTTTCTCCGCGTACATAATTGTAACATTTCAGTCTCCTTCATATTCCTTTTTGTACACAGATTCCAAAATTGCACTGCATATCCAAAATGAGAGCCTTGTGAATCCATACCTCTCTTATACAAGACAATGACCATGCTGGCTGTGGCTGTTGTCGCCTGCACTGCTTGCTCCTTTTTTCCTTTGTTATTCCACCAAAAACTCCAAGATTCCTTGTCAACAGGGATTCACTAACACAGAGCGCAAGAATTTTAAGTCCAAAATGCAATCACCTTACATTTATCAACATTGAATCTCATCTGCCACTTAGCAGCCAATGTGACAATCTATTAGATCCCCCTGCAACAATTGCAAATCCTCGGGGGCTCGTTCACAATAGAAACTGACAGAAATGCAACAGCATGTGTTCTGTCAGTTTGTATCATTTTTTCATACATTTGTATCCATTTTTCCACAATGTGTATTCCATAGATTTCTATAGAAAATGCATGAAAAAACAGACAGAAATGCTGCATGCAGTGCGTTTTTAATACGGAATGGAACGGAATGCATTATAACGCAGCAGGTGTGAATGATATTATGAAATCCTATGGGTTTACTGTCTGTCCATTTTTTAAAGCACAGCGTTGAAGAACGAAACGAAGGGAAACTGATGTGAGTGATGCATTGATAAAGCAGCTCAGAGAATGTGATAATTTTAGATGATTATGTCACAAATCATGATGTTTGGGTTTTACTTGCTATGCATGCATCTAAACCAATGCTATGCAAGAAATCACTATTTATAAATCGCAAGAGTGAAAGATCTATTTTTCACATCAACGTTTCTGTAATGTCATCCTTGAAACATATCTAGAACATGTCCATGAAACTTTCCCAATCTTTCACATGAATTCAACTAAGGCTAAACCTTACCCGGTCTGAATGACTACCCTTTTGATATGGAATAACGTCAGCCTTTCTCCAATCCCGAGGCACACCTCGGGCATGAGCGGAACTGCAAAAAAAATAAAGAAACAATGGCCTAGATAAGCTGAACTTAGCTCCCTAAATACCAAGGATGTACTTTATGCGGTCCAGAGATTTATTAATATTAACCTTATTTAGTTCTTTCTGTACCATATCCTTGGTTAACCAAAGTGCACTTGGAATCTTTTACCATTATTGATACTATACATATACTATACTATGATATCTGTACTTGGATATTCTAGTGTACACAGAGGGAAAAAAAAATTTAAGACATTTGCTTTATCACCATCCTCCTAATAACTTCATCTCCCTCCTCTTCTACTATTATGTACTTTTTTTAAAAATGTAGGCTTAGTGATGTTGTTCAGCTATTCCTAACTTTATTATTAATTTTTTATGACTCAGTTCAGTCCTAATTTTCGCCCTATACTAAAGGTTTTAAATGCCTTTTTCTTCTTCCATTTATCAGAATTCAGCCACATGGGCGCAGATTTTTTTTTTTACAATTATTTCCCAAGGGTAATAAATTAGATGTGAACTGGCTTAAAATCCTCTAAAGGGCATGTCCACCCCTTTTTGTAATTTTACCACATAGTAGGGTAGTTCCCCAACCCAAACTGCTATAATTATTTTCCAGAAACTCCCACTGATCGTTACTTATCTCTCTCTCTCCTCCGCCGCACTGGCTGGCATTCTGCTTGCAAGAAAACTGCAAGCAGGGGGCCAGACCGGCAGCCGCGTCCGTCACGGCGCGCGGCTTCTGGCTGCACAAGAACGGCCAGGGGAGGGAGGGAAGGTAGTAGAGTGTGGGGAAAGTTTCTAGAAAATTAATAGAGTGGTTGGGCTGGGGGAAATAGCCCTACTACTGCCTAAGGGTTTTTTACCAGGGGAAGGGAGAGCAAAATGAGAGGGAGGGAGAGAGAGAGGGGGGGAGGAAGTGAAGGGCCTGCTCGAGCAAGCCAAAACCTCTGAGGGACAGCTCAGAGGCGGGAAACAATTTCCCTGTTAGTCGTTTCTGGACTTTGGAGGGACTTTACAGGAGAACTATTTAGAGCTGGGATGTAAGGTAAGGATTTTTTAACACTACAGAGTGGGGCCAGTAGTGGGGGGAAAATTTATAGTTTTGGGGGGGGGACATTCCTTTAAACACAAGCCACTTCTGTTCAGTACCTGTACCTGATAATACATTATCCCAGTTGACATTCTGAAGAGCTGCTTTTTACCTCGGGAAAAATTTGCCCGAAATTAAAGTCTTGTTAACCAGCGCACTTTTCTTTCGATAGCATAGTCCAAATGACACTATGTTCATGGTCACTATCCCTAAGCCTCCAGTTACCTTTATATCATAATGCACTTCTACGATGTTAGATATTACCAGATCCAAACAAGCTCCTTTTCTAGTAGGAAGTCAACAACTGTGAGAGAAAATTACCGCAGCAAATTCAGGGAGTCATCGCCTTTTCTGTGATGGCCGTTCCACTACACCAATTAATGTCAGGGTAATTAAAGTCCCCATAATGAGCACATCCCCAAACGTGCAGCCTTGCCAACTGCATATGAAGCTGACTCACCTCTTCTAGCATTTGGGGGCTATAGCAGAATCAAAAAGGACATTACCCCCTTTCTGTTGCCTAATTACACCCATATGGCCTCTACTTTAACATCCATATCACAGTTATCTCTTCTTTTAAATTGGCTTCAATTCTTTTTTAAAATAAACACATACTCCTCCCCCTTTCCTTGTTGTCTGCCGCCTAAAAAGGTGTATCCTTCTAAACTTACGCCAGTCATGGAATTGAAACCACTTTCTGCTATACCTATTAGTCATACTTTTCATTCAACGCCCAATAATTCCAATTCACCATTTTTCAGCCGGCTTCTCGCATTTGCATTCATACATTCAGATTATAATCCTTTTCACCCACCACTGGCCTATCTACACTTGCTTTCCTCCTGGGCTATCTATCCCAGTGAACTTAATTACCCTCCCCCAAACCTAGTTTAAAATCTCCTCCTACCCTCTGAGCCATATCTCCCCTATAACAGTGCACCGCCATCAGTAAGGGTGCAACCATCCCCTACTAAAGAGCATTGTGCCGACAGCAAAGTCTCCCAGTTATCTTAAAACCCAACCCTTCTTCCTTACACCAAAGGTATCTATTTGAATGCAGTGCAGGTTGATTACCCTTCATGCATGCATACATGTCTACTTCTTTTCCCTATTCATTTATAATTGTATGTGTAGCCCTTTATGGGTGTGTTTCGTTCAGTAGTCAGGATGGACGTTGCTACCATATATATTTATGCAATACGCATGTCAGTGTTTGTCTCCTCTTGCTTATGATAAGGACTGTTTGTTAAGGGAATAAAGACCTTTGATTTAAGAGAGAGTTCTGGGTGGTCCCGTTTGGTTAGTTTCACCTCTCCATATATACTTTTCTTTCTTGACCACAATTTGGTCCAGCGAGGGCCTGTGGCTATTGCACCCGGACCTGCTATCACAGTAAGTGGATTTGTACATTTGTCAAGTACATATCAGGACTGGGAACAGTTTTCATGTGAAGGGTTCGTGGCATAGGCACCCAAACCATTCGATATAGGAGTTTGTTATATGTAGAAAACTAATACCGTACAATAAGAAAATGTATATGGCTTAGTATGGTTTAGTGTGAGGGGTGTGAGCACCTTTTTACTTCTAATCATTTATTTAACACTACCTCCCCTTTAGTAGAGGAAAAAATATTAGGTTGGTTTGAAAGAGGTTAATTAAAGCTACGTGTAGAATGATTAAAAGTTATGAAACTATTATAAAGGCTAGGAATGTTTACCCTTGGTTTGCCTGAGATAGTTATTCAATCTTTCTATTTTTCTATCTTCTTTATCCCCTTTTATCTCTTAAGTGGAATATGTTAAAAATCAACCTAGCCTAGCCTAAAGGCTATGTGTCTTACCTACAGTTCTTCAATAAACCCCCTCTTCCCCTCACTTCTCTTCCTCCATAGCTGCATAGTATCCAGGGTGATGGCATAAATCAGGAAGTCCTCACCCTGGGTACTTTACCTACCAAATGCGAAACTAAATTAAAGTCTCCTTTGGTGATATACTCCGCTCCTCCTCTCTTCCCCTGTAAGTGACAGAATGCAATACAGCCAATGGGAACACACACTCTGTTAGGAGGTATGTCTTCCTAAGGGCTGCACTACAGATGGTCACTGAGAGTGGAAGAGAGGAGGGACGAAGCAGAGCACTGAAGATTCCTGGCAATAGCTGCACCATGGCATGGGGTGTGCCAGCTGAAATATTGTTATTATACTGCATTCTAGATGTTTGCACATAAGTCAGTATAATAAACACTTTCAAGCACAGGTGGGTCAGGCCTATTGTTATGGTATAAGCCCATGGTAATTAAATGCATGGAGGAAGTTTTTCCATCAGCATTGTCCTAGCCATTCTCACCAATCAAGATTATGAATAAGACCCAATCACACTGGGAGCGGATGCTGTGAAACCTGTTGCATTGACTGTGATAATGCAATACCTATCAGAGATGCCAAGACCATAAATAACCTTTGCTTGAATAGGCACTGTTGGAAAAATAGTAGTTTGCTCATAACACAGCCAAGGAACATTCAGGCAGGTAAACAAAGGTTGCAGCTGAATGCATTCTACTTGCTATCATAATATGATCTGTACTGTAAAATCAGAAAGCCTTAAACATTGATGTCAGTAGTTAGAACAGTATAGTACATTTCAGAATGCTGATTTAATATACTGCCAATATAAACTTTTATTATCTTATAGAAAATATAGTTTGTTAGATGTTTTTTGCAAACATTGTTTGCACTAATAGTTTAAAGGGCATGTCCACCCAAAAAACATAATTTAACCACTACTGGCCACTCTGAAGTTTAAAATAAACCTTACCTTACTCTTGCCCTTATGGAACTGAGACTCCAAGCAGACTGTGAGGCTTCTGATCCATGCTGTTGTCAATGTCTGGAGCATACGCAGTACCCCTCCCCCTTCCACCTTCCGGATTCATCCTCAGCCTTTGTTTATCCTATCTTCAAACCCTTTGGGGGTAAGTTAGGTAACCCCTGCCCGCCCCCAACTGCCGGCATATTTCTTTAAAAAAGTCCCCCGAAATCTACTTTACACAGCCTTCTCTCCTGTGGCATTTCATATGACGTTCATATGAGGTCCGGCACCTGCTTGCAAGCAGAAGGCCAGATCGGTTCATTGTGGGAGAGAAGGCAGTGTTAGTAGAAATATGCCAGTGGTTTGGGGGTGGCAGGGGTTACCTACCTTACCCCCAAAGTTGGTTGGGGGGGTAAGGTAGGGGTTCAATACATAAAATCATTATTCTAAAAGTATAATTTATGACACATTTAAACATTATCTCCACTGCTAAAATCACCTTTTTTCAATTCAGTTTAATTGAAGAAGGGGGGGTAAGGCTAGGTTCACACAACCGTGAACATCTCTTTTTTTTTAACATTGAAACAACCAAAAAACATTTAAAAAGCGTCAGTCCATTCCAGTGAATGGAAATGTTGTCAAGTAAAAAAAACAACGTTTAAGACGTTTAAAGTACGTTCATGCAACTATTATGTAGCAGTTATTGAGCATTCAGGATGATACCAAATAGGAACTGAGCAAAAAAAACCTTGCATAACAGTCAGGAATGACGTTTGCATTTTGTTTCTCTGCTAGATGTGCGCAGTTTGGGAATCATTATCAAAATGCCACAGTTTGTGGATCCAGCTCTGCTGATTCATGAAATAGAAATTAGGCCGATTTTATATGACCTTATGCATCCCTTTTACTGCGACAACATAAAGAAGAAAGACTTGGGCAGAAGTAACATGCAAATTGTTGGTGATTTCCAAAACCTTCCTCCAAATGATAGGGAAACGAAAGTAAGTGATTTCCTTATTCATTTTTTATGATCCAAGAAATGCATGCTTATCCACTCCATGAAATTATTATTTCTTACACTTGTCACTTAAAGCACATGCAAACTGTGCCAAATAGTTGTCAAAGTCTTCACAATGTACAAGGATTATTTAACACCAATTTTCCTATATTTTCTTGTCTGACCTTCCTTTCCCTTATTTTTTTTGTATTTAGCTTTTTTGAGTTGTACTTTTGAAAAGGAGCTGGGCCACAGCTACATAGTAAAGAACTGTCAATTACCAATCCCAGCCCCTTCCCCTTGCATACTACATGTATAAACTATCCTTTCCAAAAACTAAAGCTAATATCTCTGTCTTTGCATGCCTAATTTATTCAGCATTAATGTAAAGAAATACACATTAAGTGCTAGTTAAATGCTATTGCTATGTTTGGAGCCACAGATTTATCTCTATGCACATGCTCCACACTCTAGCTGTGCCTCAGTTTTGGGATGGGGTGGTTACAGAGAGAGGAAACTTGGGATTTCAAATAGGAATGTGAACAGGACATGAGGAGATCCTGTGACAGGGAGCACTGAGAGCAAAAGGGATCAAGGGCCTATTTATAAAAGATCGTTATCGAAAATACGATCGCTATCGTAAAATACGGCCGTATTTTCCGTTAAAACCGTATTTTCCGATAACGACTGGTATTTCCGATATCGGGAAATACTGGTCGTTATCGGAAAATAACGGTCGTTATTTACGATAACGATCGTTATTTTACGATAACGATTTTTTTTCGATAACGATCATTTATAATAGGGCCCAAGTTCCTGACAGCACTAAATATGAAAAGTACAAAGGCAAGTGATTATTTCACACATGTCCCTTAAACATTACATGATTGGTTTGTTTTTATGTTATAGTTTATTATTGGAACAAAATAAAATCTTGAGGGATCATTTAAGAAAGATCACCAAAAGATAACGGACACCAGGAGTGGCCAAGGTCCATCCAAATCTATGCCACCCCTTGTATGCTGAATTGACTCGCAAAGAAGACAGTAAGTCTCTTATGTTTACAGTGTCTCTATGTGTATTTTCTCTTTTATATCTAGATATATATTATTCTTTATACTTAAAGGGCAAGCCCCAAAATGAGAACTTACATACAGGTAAATCAGCCCCAAACCCTAAACGGTAATAGTTTTAATCTAAATATATAAGTCTAACCTGAATACTGCACATGTCCTGTTCCCATGTTTCTGCTTCCTGGTTCTTTCAGTTAGCACTGTCAGTCATGGATTTGACAGTTGACAATCACAGCCAATGACTGAAGGTTAATCCCCTCTCTGCCTCTTCTGAGCATGCCCAGGCTCAGTGCGGCTCAGTACGTTTCTAAATTTCTCGTTCCAGGAGGCATCCAGAAGCATAGGACAAAGTATGATATATCAACATATTTTAAAGAGGCCATTCTTTCTAAAATATGTTCTTATGAGGGTGAGATGTCCTTTTAAACCAACATACCCCAATTTTCAGTTTTTGTAATCCGCCACTGTGTATTCTCTCTCTCTCTCTCATCTCTTTCTCGTAAAAGGGATGAAAATTCGAGGACATCCTCACATACTTAAAAGTATGCAAAAACAACTACATGAAAACAATAATATACACATGTTAAAGGGCATGTCCACCCCGAAATATAACTTTTGATATGGTAGGGCATGCTCCCCAGCGCAACCGCATTAATATAATTGTTAGAAAGTCCCCGATTCTACTTACCTGCCCTCTCTTCCTCCGCTGCAGTGTTCAGGCCCTCTGCTTGCATGGAATTGAAAGCAGGGGGCGGACCGGCAGCCGCGTCCGTATTGGCGAGAGGCAGGGAGGCTGCACTGAGCATGCCTCAACCTTGATGAGGTTGAGAAGTCTCGGCACAGCATGAGTCACACACTGCTCCTACACAGCAGTTTCCTGGACTTTGGAGGGGCACAGCAGGGGAACTATTTTGAGCAGGAATGTAAGGTAAGGATTGTTTTAAACTACTTGATGTGGCCAGTAGGGGTTAAATTTTAGTGTTGGGGTGGACATGCCCTTTAAAATCACTGCTGGCAGACTTGCAGCTCTTGCCACCTGCTAAGGTTTTAAAAGTTAAAATAGAGATAATGCAAGTAGTTCACCATGAACTTGCATCTCTAAGTGTAACTTATCCAACTCAACAACAATGTCAATGTCATCTTTAAATCTACTCCCTTACACTCCTGAAAATGTTTGTTCAAAAACACCCCATCTTACCTATTACTATAGTCAACCATATGGATTGACACAAGGCTGTTACTTCACATAATCAGATCACACTCATAATCCATGGTCATTCATCCAACCCACCTTCACATACCTCTTCCTACCCCCCTTCCAAACTCTCTTCCCATACCCCCTCCTATCCCCCATCCAAACTCCCTTCCCATACCCCTCCTATCCCCATCCACCCCCTTCCCATACCTCCTCCCCTCCCCCACCCCCCTTTCCATACCTCCTCCTATTCTTCATCCAACCCCCTTCCCATACCTCCTCCTATCCCCCATCCAACACTCCTTCCCATACATCCTCCTATCCCCCATCCAACCCCGCTTCCCATACCTCTTCCTTTCCTACCTCAAATACACCATCCCCATCTTATTCCCATTCCAACCCTCCTACCCCATCCTCTGGATATGGGCATTCTTCTCAGACATCCCATACATCTATTTATCCTAGGATGCAGAGAGTAGTTGTAAATGGGGCTTCATCATTATGGACTAAAGTGCTAAGTGGGGTGCCACAGGGTTCTTGTTGGGGCCGCTTCTATTTAATCTGTTTTATTATGATTTGGTGGGTATTGTCAGCAAGGTTTCTGTGTTTGCTGACGACACAAAACTTTGTCGACCAAAAAACTTCAGAGGATGTGCAATCGTTGCAAGGGATCTAGATAGATTATCACATTGGGCTGGTAGTGGCAGATGAAATTCAATGTTGATAATGTAAGGTGATGCATTTTGGACTTAAAAATACTTGTGCTACTTATACTATAAATGGCTTTGTGTTAAGTGAATCCCTGTTGGAAAGGGATCTTGGAGTTTTGGTGGATAACAAACTTAAAGGTAGCAACAGTGCCAGGCGGCAACAGCCAGAGCCAGCATGTATTGTCTTGTATAAAGAGAGGTATGGATTCAAGGGAGGAAAATGTAATTCCCTCTTTACAAAGCATTGGTAAGGCCTCATTTGGAATATGCGTGCAATTTTGGACAAAAAGGACATCTTTGAAATGGAAAGGGTTCAGAGAAGGGCAACTAAATTAATAAGGGGATTGGGGGAGCTGAATATGAAGAGAGACTGGAAAAGTTACAATTAGTACGCTGGAGAAAAGGCGCTTGCGTGGGGATATGATTACTGTGATAAATACATTAACGGGCCATACAATAAACTATCTGGGGCATTGTTCACCAATAGAATATGTCAAAGGACACGAGGACATCCCTTAAGAACTTGAAGAAAAGGTTTAGGCTTCAAGCTCGGAAAGGGTTTTTCTCTGTGAGAACTGTAAGCTATGGAACTGTCTCCAGTGGACGTTGTAATGGCAGGTTCATTGGTCAGTTTCAAAAAAAAGCTGGATGAGTTTCTGCAAACAGGAATGTTGCAAGTTACTGGTATTGATACATAAAGTAGAGTTTATCCAGGAAATTTCCAGTCAGGAAGGAATTTTTTCCCCCTTCTAAATTTTGTGGTTTTTTTTTTTTGCCTTCCTCTGGATCAACAGTTAGGCAGGAAAGATATTGCTAGTGGGTTGGACTGGATGGACGTGTGTCTTTGTTCAACCTCAGATACTATACTATACTATCCTCACACATGTCAGACATCCAAATTTGGATCTGTTTCTCTCTCCATCTTCCTCCACTTCAAAATCATTTTCAAACAACATTTGTGCACCATGTTCTAAATTACAGGGTAAAACTGTGCATAGTTCCTTACCATATATCCAGATAACTACATGACAAGTAGAACAATGCTAATGTACAGTAATTATGTACCACTGGCGGTGTGCCTCTAACACAAAGTAAACAAACCTCAGCTGAGATTGTAACAAGCTCACTACAAGTCTTATCTTGTTCAAGTCAAGATTTATTTGAATAACATGTTCTATTGATGATGTTTAACAAATGTTTGTTTTTTATACCATCCTGCAAAAATAAGTTTGTAGCATCCTTCAATTATTCCTTGTAAGAATGCCCAGTGGAGATTCCAAAATATATGACCACAGGAGACATTAAAGGTATCTCCAGTGGTTAAAGCCACTTTTTGCTATTCCTTTTTATTGGAGAACAGGGGTTAAAGAGCGTGTTTCACCTCCCTTTCGTCAATAAAAAGGAAGAGCAAAAGTGGTTCCAACCACTGGATATATCCTTTAAAATACTCCAAATTTCTGTGTTTTGGGAAAACACTTATTTAACTTGAGATATTTGTTTCTAATAATGATACTAATAATGATACAAATGTTTGATCCCTGTTAAAGGACAATTATACTCACCTTCTCCCTGATCAATAGCGCATAGTACCCAGGTAGGTATAAATTGCTAAGTGCTCACACTGGGTACTTCCCTAACAAATGCATTAAAGTCTCTTCAGTGCTCTGCTTCTCGTCCTCCTTTCCTTTGTTATCCACCAAAACTCGCAAGATTCCTTGTGTCAAACAGGGATTCACTTAACACAGAGCGCAAGATTTTAAGTCCAAAATGCTCAATCACTACATTTATCAACATCACATAGTAGGGCTAGTTCCCCCAACCCAAACTGCTATAATATATTTTCCAGAAACTCCCACTGATCGTTACTTATCTTCTCTCTCTCCTCCGCCGCACTGCCTGGCATTCTGCTTGCAAGAAACTGCAAGCAGGGGGCCAGACCGGCAGCCGCGTCCCGTCACGGGCGCGGCTTCTGGCTGCACAGAACGCCAGGGGAGGTAGGGAAGGTAGGTAGAGTGTGGGGAAGTTTCTAGAAAATATAATAGAGTGGTTGGGGCTGGGGGAAATAGCCCTACTATCTGCCTAAGGGGTTTTTCACCAGGGGAAGGGAGAGCAAAATGAGAGGGAGGGAGAGAGAGAGGGGGGGAGGAAGTGAAGGGCTGCTCTGAGCAAGCCAAAAACCTCTGAGAGGACAGCTCAGAGGCGGAAACAATTTCCCTGTTAGTCAGTTTTCTGGACTTTGGAGGGACTTTACAGGAGAACTATTTAGAGCTGGGATGTAAGGTAAGGATTTTTTTAACACTACAGAGTGGGGCCAGTAGTGGGGGAAATTATAGTTTTGGGGGTGGACATTGCCCTTTAAACCACAGTCCACTTCTGTTCAGTACCTGTACCTGATAATACATTATCCCAGTTGACATTCTGAAGAGCTGCTTAACCTCGGTAAAAATTTGCCAGAAATTAAAGTCTTGTTAAACCAGCGCACTTTTCTTTCGATAGCATAGTCCAAATGGACACTATTCATGGTCACTATCCCTAAGCCTCCAGTTACCTTTATATTATAATGCACTTTCGATGTTAGATATGTACCAGATCCAACAGAGCTCCTTTTCTAGTAGGAAATGCAACAACCTGTGAGAGAAATTATCCGCAGCAAATTCGGAGTCATCGCCTTTTCTGTGATGGCCGTTCCACTACACCAATTAATGTCAGGGTAATAAGAGTCCCCATAATGAGCACACTCCCAAACGTGCAGCCTTGCCAACTGCATATGAAGCGACTCACCTCTCTGCTAGCATTTGGGGGCTATAGCAGAATCAAAAAGGACATTACCCCCTTTCTGTTGCCTAAATTACACCATATTGCCCTCTACTTTAACATCCATATCACAAGTTATCTCTTCTTTTAAATTGGCTTCAATCTTTTTTAAAATAAACACATACTCCCCCTTTCCTTTTTTGTCTTCCGCCTAAAAAAAGGTGTATCCTTCTAAACTTACAGCCAGTCATGGAATTGTTAAACCACTTTCTGCTATACCTATTAGTCATACTTTTCATTCAACGCCATAATTCCAATTCACCATTTTGTCAGCCAGGCTTCTCGCATTTGCATTCATACATTCAGATTATAATTCCTTTTCACCCACCACTGGCCTATCTACACTTGCTTTCCTCCTGGGCTATCTATCCCAGTGAGACGTTAACTACCACTCCCACCAAACTAGTTTAAAATCATCCAGTAACTACCCTCTATCGAGCCTATATTCGCCCTTTAGAATACAGCGCACCGCCATCAGTAACGGGTGCAACCCATCCCTACTAAAGAGCATGTAGCCGACAGCAAAGTCTCCCCAGTTCTCTTTAAACCCAAACCCTTCTTCCTTACACCAAAGGTATCTATTTGAACTGCAGTGCAGGTGATTACCCTTCATTGCCTGCATACATGTCTAATTCTTTTACCCTATTCATTTATAATTGTATGTGTAGCCCTTTATGGGTGTGTTTCGTTCATGTAGTCAGGATATGACGTTGCTCTACCATATATATTTATGCAATACGCATGTCAGTGTTTGTCTTCCTCTTGCTTATGATTAAGGACTGTTTTGTTAAGGGAATAAAGACCTTTTGATTTTAAGAGAGAGTTCTTGTGTGGTCCGGTAGTTCACCTCTCCATATATACTTTTCTTTCTTGCACAATTGTGGTCCAGCGATGGGCCTGGGGCTAT